>CM060249.1:55504356-57004356 GCA_030684275.1 Acipenser oxyrinchus oxyrinchus
TCTGAATGCTTGAATCAGATCACCGCATAGCCTTCTTTGTTCAAGACTGAAAAGATTCAAGTAACAGGGTGTGGTATTACGTCTATTTACAATATACAATTAAAGCATTATGGAATACAATAAAATAAAAATAAAACCTTTCTAAATAAACTTTAAAATTGTTCTTGAACATCTGTGGGTATGACCAGATGTCTGTATCTATACAACAAAGCCACCTTTGAAAACATAAGAATATAAGAAAGTTTACAAACGAGAGGAGGCCATTCAGCCCATCTTGCTCGTTTGGTTGTTAGTAGCTTATTGATCCCAGAATCTGATCAAGCAGCTTCTTGAAGGATCCCAGAGTGTCAGCTTAAACAACATTACTGGGGAGTTGGTTCCAGACCCTCACAATTCTCTGTGTAAAAAAGTGCCTCCTATTTTCTGTTCTGAATGCCCCTTTATCTAATCTCCATTTGTGACCCCTGGTCCTTGTTTCTTTTTTCAGGTCGAAAAAGTCCCCTGGGTCAACATTGTCAATACCTTTTAGAATTATGAATGCTTGAATCAGATCACCGCGTAGTCTTCTTTGTTCAATACTGAATAGATTCAATTATTTTAGTCTGTCTGCATATGACATGCCTTTTAAACCCGGGATAATTCTGGTTGCTCTTCTTTGCACTCTTTCTAGAGCAGCAATATCCTTTTTGTAACGAGGTGACCAGAACTGAACACAATATTCTAGTTGAGGTCTTACTAATGCATTGTAAAGTTTTAACATTACTTCCCTTGATTTAAATTCAGCACTTTTCATAATATATCCGAGCATCTTGTTGGCCTTTTTTATAGCTTCTCCATATTGTCTAGATGAAAACATTTCTGAGTCAACATAAACTCCTAGGTCTTTTTCATAGATTCGTTCTTCAATTTCAGTATCTACCATATGATATTTATAATGCAATTTTTTATTGCCTGCATGCAGTACCTTACACATTTCTCTATTAAATGTCATATGCCATGTATCTGCCCAGTTCTGAATGCTGTCTAGATCATTTTGAATGACCTTTGATGCAGCAACAGTGTTTGCCACTCCTCCTATTTTTGTGTCGTCTGCAAATTTAAGTTTTCTTACTATACCAGAATCTAAATCATTAATTTAGATTAGGAATAGCAGAGGACCTAATACTGATCCCTGTGGTACACCACTGGTTACCTCGTTCCATTTTCAGGTTTCTCCTCTAATCAGTACTTTCTGTTTTCTACATGTTAACCACTCCCTAATCCATGTGCATGCATTTCCTTGAATCCCTACTGTGTTCAGTTTGAGAATTAATCTTTTATGCGGGACTTTGTCAAAAGCTTTCTGGAAATCTAAATAAACCATGTCGTATGCTTTGCAATTAACCATTGTCGATGTTGCATCCTCAAAAAAATCAAGCAGGTTAGTTAGACACGATCTCCCTTTCCTAAAACCATGTTGACTGTCTCCCAGGATACTGTTACCATATAGGTAATTTTCCATTTTGGATCTTATTATAATGTCCAGAAGTTTACATATAATAGAGGTCAGGCTTATTGGTCTGTAGTTACCTGGTTGGATTTTGTCTCCCTTTTTGTGGATCGGTATTACGTTTGCAAATCTCCAGTCTGTCGGTACAACCCCTGTATCAAGAGACTGTTGCATGATCTTGGTTAGCGGTTTGTAAATAACTTCTTTCATTTCTTTGAGTACTATTGGGAGGATCTCATCCAGCCCAGGGGATTTGTTTATTTTAAGAGCACCTAGTCCCTTTAACAATTCTGCCTCTGTTATGCTAAAGTTATTTAAAATTGGATAGGAACAGGTCGACATGTGGGGCATGTTGTCCGTGTCCTCCTTTGTAAAAACCTGTGAAAAGTAATCATTTAATATATTTGCTACTTTTTTTTCTTCATCTATGATTTTGCCATTTGTGTCTCTTAGACATTTAACCTCCTCTTTGAATGTTCTCTTGCTGTTATAATATTGGAAAAACCTTTTGGAATTTGTTTTAGCCCCCTTAGAAATATTGATTTCTATCTCTCTCTTGGCCTTTCTAACTTCCTTTCTGACTTGTGTTTGCAGTTCCAAGTACTCTTTCTGTGTACTTTGTTTTTGGTCCCTTTAAACGCTCTGTAAAGTGCCTTTTTTCGCTGAATATTTTTTTAATTGATCTATTAAACCATTTTGGCCATTTTGTTTTAGATTTAGATTTGTCTACTTTTGGGATATAATTGTTTTGCCCCTCTAGTACTACATTTTTAAAAAAACAGCCATCCTTTTTCTGTGGATGTTTTCTCTATTTTACTCCAATCTACTTCTGATAGTCTCTGTTTCATACCTTCATAGTTTGCTTTTCTAAAATTGTAAACCTTAGCTTTAGTCATTACTTTTTGGGTTTTAAAAATCACTTAAAATGAGACCATGTTGTGGTCTCAGTTTGCCAATGGTTCTCTGACCTCTGTTTTAGTTATTCTGTCTTCATTATTTGAAAAGATTAAATTAAGGCATGCCTCCCCTCTAATCAGTGCCTTGACAAATTGCGTTAGGAAGCAATCATTTGTCATTTCCACCATTTCAATTTCGTCCGTCATGCTCCCCACTGGGTTTTCCCATTTTATATGGGGGAAATTGAAATTCCCCATTAGTATGGCTTCTCCTTTGCTACACACATTTCTAATGTCATTGTACAACAGATTATTTTGCTAGGCGTCTGAATTTGGTGGTCTATAGCATGCTCCTATTATTATGCCCTTTGAATTTTTGTCCATTTATTCTGACCCATATTGATTCGGCGTTGTTTTCTTCGTCCAGATTTAACACCTGGGCTTCAAGACTATTTCTTATGTATAGCACTACCCCTCCGCCTCTTCTGTCCTGCCTGTCTTTCCTATACAGTGTATACCCACTAATATTATATTCATCTCCTCACTCTCATACCTGTAACATCTATCACATCGTAGTTATTTGTTAGTGCAGTAGCTTCAAGTTCTAACATTTTGTTACTGAGACTTCTAGCATTTAGATAAATACATTTAATGGCTGTCTTACCTGAGTTGTTGCCCTTGTTTTGATGTGGTCTCCCTTCTGTTTTTTTTGGTTTTCTGCCCCCTTCGTTTCTAGTTTAAATGTTTCTGAACCTCCTCAAGGATCCTTTCTTCAAGTAGATTGGTTCCCTTTTTGTTTAAGTTTAGTCCGTACCGCCTAAATAGATAGTCCTTGTTGTAGAAAATGTGCTCCAATGTTCAAGAAAGATGAAGCCTTCCTGTGTGCACCACGATTTCAGCCATGCATTTTGATTATGTATTTTCAGCTGTCCGTATGCTCCTTTGCAGGGTGCTGGCAGTATCGCAATGTCTTTTAATTTCCTTCCTAGCTCTCTGAATTTGTATTGAAGGGATCTTGGCCTGTCTATTCCAATGTTGTTTGTACCAATGTGGACAACTACTACTGGGTCGTCTCCTGTTTGTTCTAGGAGCCTGTCCACGTTCTCAGTGATGTGCTTGACAGAGGCTCATGGAAGGCAGCACACTGTTGTAGTAAGGGGGTCCAAACTACGAACTGAACTTGCTGTGTTTCTCAATATGGAGTCCCCAACAATCATGACATCTTTTTGCTGCCTGGCCAGCACTGTTTATAGGGTTCTGGATGTTGTTCCTTTCCTCCTCTTGATGTTGGTTTTGGTCATCTAAATTTAAAGTGGCTCAAATTTGTTGGATGTTTTGATTTCTGGTGGTTGTGTTTGACAAAGTTTCTTTTTTTCCCTGCTTCTGCCTACTTGAACCCAGCTGCTTTGACCCTCTTCTATCTCCCTTGTGGCTTTCAGTCTGCTAAGGGTGCTGACTTCCATGAATTGCATGAATTGTGGGTGTGCCAGCTCCTCAAGCTCCTGTTGCTGTCTCATTTTCTGCAGCTCCATTTCTAGCATACTTACTAGTTTAAGCAAGTCCTGGATCATGTGGCACTTTACACACACTTGGTTGAGCTCTACTGGGTTTTCTCAGATTTCCCACATCATGCAGGTGTCACAGATTGCTGGCTTGAAGACCATGTTAATTTTTTTTTTGGAAGTTTAGTTTAGCTTCTGCAGCTGTCAACCTGCTTTCAAACTGCTTCTAACTGCTCTGTACTTTTCAACGACTGTACTTCTCCCACGCTGTTGCTTCCACACCTTTTCACAAACCATATTTATAACTATATTTATCCCAGGTCTGGAATAGAGTGAGGCGCGTACTCATATATATCATAAGGGACGTTCACACCGAACGTGACGGTAACAATATCCTGGGAGACCGTCAGCATGGTTTTAGGAAAGGGAGATCGTGTCTATCTAACCTGCTTGATTTTTTTGAGGATGCAACATTGACAATGGATAATTGCAAAGCATACAACATGGTTTATTTAGATTTCCAGAAAGCTTTTGACAAAGTCCTGCATAAAAGATTAATTCTCAAACTGAACACAGTAGGGATTCAAGGAAATGCAGGCACATGGATTAGGGAGTGGTTAGCATGTAGAAAACAGAAAGTACTGATTAGAGGAGAAACCTCAAAATGGAGCGAGGTAACCAGTGGTGTACCACAGGGATTAGTATTAGGTCCTCTGCTATTCCTAATCTACATTAATGATTTAGATTCTGGTATAGTAAGAAAACTTGTTAAATTTGCAGACGACACAAAAATAGGAGTGGCAAACACTGTTGCAGCAGCAAAGGTCATTCAAAATGATCTAGACAGCATTCAGAACTGGGCAGACACATGGCAAATGACATTTAATAGAGAAAAGTGTAAAGTACTGCATGCAGGCAATAAAAATGTGCATTATAAATATCATATGGGAGATACTGAAATTGAAGAAGGGATCTATGAAAAAGACCTAGGAGTTTATGTTGACTCAGAAATGTCTTCATCTAGACAAGTGTTGAATTTAAATCAAGGGATGTAATGTTAAAACTTTACAATGCATAAGTAAGACCTCACCTAGAATATTGTGTTCAGTTCTGGTCACCTCGTTACAAAAAGGATATTGCTGCTCTAGAAAGAGTGCAAAGAAGAGCAATCAGAATTATCCCGGGTTTAAAAGGCATGTCATATGCAGACAGGTTAAAAGAATTTAATCTATTCAGTCTTGAACAAAGAAGACTATGCTGCGAACTGATTCAAAAATTCTAAATTCTAAAAGGTATAGACAATGTCGACCCAGGGGACTTTTTTGACCTGAAAAAAGAAACAAGCACCAGCGGTCACAATTGGAGATTAGATAAAGGGGCATTCAGAACAGAAAATAGGAGGCACTTTTTTACACAGAGAATTGTGAGGGTCTGGAACCAACTCCCCAGTAATGTTGTTGAAGCTGACACCCTGGGATCCTTCAAGAAGCTGATTGATGAGATTCTGGGATCAATAAGCTACTAACAACCAACCAAACAAACAAGATGGGCTGAATGGCCTCCTCTCGTTTGTAAACTTTCTTGTGTTCTTATGTTCTTTTGCCACCTCCATGTGTGTCGCTTCATGTTACCGCTGTCGAAAAGAATACTTCCCAGCGTACAGAACTTCCCAGTGGGGCTTCTGGTTCCGTCGCATTGTTCCTTTAATGAAATTTCGGCTAATATTAATTGGGTGACATGTAAAACATGTAGCTATTATTTACTTGTATGCATTTATTTATTTATTTATAAAAAGAACGGAGAATAAGATGTCATTTACAAAGTGCTTACACTGTTTTATTTGTCCATATTTTATTGTGTGTGTGTTCAACAGGACATCTGTGATTACAGAACAACTTACAAATTAATTGAGCTGAACCGGGCAGCTGTGAAAGGCAGGGACACTGGGAAATTAAGTCTTTTCAATTCAATATGCAAGCGTAGCTTTCATTCAGTTCTGATGTAAAAAAGGAAGTGACAGAACCGGAAGCCCCACTGGGAAGTTTTGTATGCTGCCCTCTTGAGGTGTCGTGGGCTAGTCGACGAAACACCGAGGATGGAAGGTGCCCACTTGAAGACCCCAGAGATGTACCCTACTTAGCTCAATCCAGACGGTTGTCATGCTGATGCTCTGGGGAGACCGCACTATGGTTGATCCCCGGAGCCAGCATCGCAGCTGTTGTGTGTGCTGATGCGCTAGGGAGGCAATAAGCTGATCCCTGAAGCCAGCATTACACTTCAGCCATCAACACCAGACAGAAGGATATCTACATCATCATATGGAAGGAAGCGCAAATGGATGGAGGCACATATGGATCACATTAGTTTACTGTGAAGCTACGTCTTAGTTGGTGCTTATCTTGGCGAGAGCCAAGTTCAAATCAGCATGAAGTTTTAACATCTACTCTCATGTAATGGAAATCTTGTATTCGACACCGCAGCCCCCTGTTCACACCAAAGGCGGCAAAGCCAGGGTCCTGTGACGTCAATCTTTGATGTATTGACCACAGGCTACAGGAGCTGGCAGAATGTGAGAAAATTTTTTTTTTTTTTGTTTGTTTGTTTGTTTTTTTATAAATTTGAAATGAATTACTTCTTGTGGTGAATTACTATAGCTAAGTAAAACAAAAAATGTAATTAAACTGGGTTAAGAGTAGAGTTTTGGAGGGGTTATGTTGATCATTACAGATTTACAAGAGTACAATAACTTGCACTCTTTTATTAAGGTAACAGGATTTTTTTTTTCTTTAAACCAAAGACATTGAGGCATTCTCAGAGGAAACATGTTTGTGTTTATTTGCGTTTGTTTAAAATAAAGTTGAATTTTTAAATTAATATGTATGCTAATTATTTGAAGGTGATTTTATTATACTTTATTTATCTTATAAGTTGTATCTGTGAGGACTCCTCGGTGGGGGTGGTGGGGGGGATCATATCATCAGCAGTGCTGGCGGTAGTACTCCATCCTAATTTTTCATTCATTCTCTGCCAGCCTGCTGTCTTCTTCTGATTGGCTGCTGGTAATGTACATCACGAAGTGGCGCGGCAAAAGTTGAATTATGTTTATCTCTTCCATGCTGCCCCTGCGCACCACCTTCAGTGTGAATGACTTGATTGAAAAGTTTGACAGTTATAAATTCCAAGAATTCCAAGAGGTTTGTAAAGTTTGCTCCCCTGGAAGATGTTGTGTTTCAGGTTAGTTCAGGAGTGACAGTGGTTAATTTCAATGGAAAGGAAATAATAAGAGCGATCTGCTTTAAGTGTAAACAGCCAGTAGACTGGAGAGCCATGGGAAGCATGGTATGTCTGCAGTGTAGGGAGCTTACTGAGGGAGTTGCAGTACATTACAGGTGCCAACCAGAGAGAGATCACCATACCTGTGATCCAAGATGCTGGATGCCTGGGACCAGCCGTGCTGTTTGAGGGAGAAGAGGAAAACAGAAAAAGATGGGGTCCCTCTTGACCTGAAGAGAACATCTTGCTTGCTTGCTGTTAAATATTTTTTATCATAAAGTATAGTTGCATACTGCATTTTCTATAATTAAAAAATAAACCTATGCTTTCTGGTCACTAGCACCAGTTTTCTCTAAAAGATGAATTATAGATGTCTTTTCTTTTAACAACTTTTCAGCAAAGCTGCAACACCTCAAGTCTTTATAAAAGAGGCCAGGGCTAGGGGCTTTTACTAACTAACAATTTTCTCTGACAAATAAACTTATACCCAGTAACAGCCATCCAGACAGTGTATTTTTATCAGTCAAAAAGTCAGGGTGTTGTTTGGTCTTGCAGTATCACCTGTGAAGGTGTTAAGTCAAGATGTATAATTAACATGCTAAACTTATTAATTAAATGTGATAAGCTTATGATTTATATTTACTTAAACTAATACATTATAATTATATTTACTTAGAGTAGTATGTGCATTTTTGCTTGAACGTGCTAAATATTTTGTAGTATGAATCTAAACATTTAGGTAAGCTTGATAGCTAGCAGACACATTGTATCCACATGCTGCATGAGCAGGGGGGGTTGTGGTGACGTCATGAAAGGTGGGTAGGCAACTGAAAAATTGCACGTAAAAACTTTAATCAAATGATACCAAAGCGTTCTTTTTCCGACCTCCGATCCTCAACTAAGCTTGTGAGAATTTGAACCCAGCCTCTGTAGTTGAATCCTGATTTGAGACTCTGAAAAGCCTTTACCTACTGATTGACATCACCACTCCGCTCTGAATCAATTGCACCTCAAAGAGGAGGGGAAGCATATATTCACTGCCTGAACTATAGATGTCTTAAATATGAGTAGAATTAATACATGCATTATGTAAAGTGGTTTAGTTAGATTAGTATGCCTGACTGAAAGCAGTAACTGGTTTTAATTGTTTCTCGTTCGATTGTTTATAATACTTGTATGATATTTTTCAAACGTGATAAAACATTGTTAGAAACTTAAGTCGTGAAACACGTGTATTATTGTGGCAGTAATACTCCTAATTAGGAAAAGTTTCGGATACAACATTGTTAAAAATGTTGTAATATTATCATTGTTGTGCTTCATTAAATATAGTCTCTCGAAAGGAGACTGTTATCCTAAATACAAGTATTGTGTCTGTGTTTGTCTCTCATAATTTTTAGTGGATTCAATGTATTCATTTCACTCGGGCCCAGTGCATGAAAATTAATCACTAGGAGTACTGTTCCCTCCTGATTTTTACCTTCATAAGACTCGAACGTGACAGAGGTCCACAATGAAGCAGGTTTAAAGTATTACTGTGGCGGTATTAATATCTGCTTATGTCTTGCTATGATTAAAATAAGCCTTTTTATATTTCAAAATTAAAGAAGGGCATTGATACTGTAACCTTATGTATCCTGCTGTGACATGGTAAAGGTATATAAAAGGAGTGAATTGTGGCCTCTCGACAGACGGAGGTACTAGTGAGGCTAACTTCCGTACCCTTATCAAGATGGAACTGAGAGTCGGGTTGTGGCGACCATCTAGATGAGGGCAGCTACACAGGTGCACCTGGTCCTGCTCCTTTGATCCCAGGGTTGAGCAATTAACCAATTTGTAACGAGGAAGCAAAGATATTCAGAAAGAGGTCTAGAAATTTTGTTGGAGAAGGTACAGAATCGCAGTTCTGATTTCTTTGGGTCTGGTAAAGATGGTCCAAATTATAAGAATTCAAGAGGCAAGAGGTTGCAAAAATAATAAATGCCACTTCCACTGTTAAACGGACTTGGTCAGATTGTAAAACGTTGTACGAAGTCAAAGTTAACTGTCTCTGTAGAGAACAGCTACAGGTGGAGGACCATCAACATCACAGCGATGAACAGGAGTAGAAGAATGCTGTCAATATCCCACGGGAGAGCATTGCAGGTGTAGGAGGTCTTGATGTGGGTGTCATCCCATCACACGTCTCACATAAGCAGCACAAAGACACTTGTCTACATGTTTTATTTATTTTAAAAACAGTTTTTAAATAGACCAATACAGTCAAATTACACAAGATGATGAGCATGATTTGATAGATTCTCCACATTTGTCAGCAGTGTACTGTCCAGATCGTGGTCGCCCACCTATAGAGGAAATTAACAGAACACTGCAGCAAGAGAAAGAACAACTTGCTCCCAAATTTCTTGAACTTCAAGAAGGGGATTTGCTGAAGTGGATAAGAATTTACTAAATCTAAATGAGAAAGTGTGACAAAGAGAGAATGAATTCTTGTTTTAGATCTCCCTCCCGACCGGTGAGGACGCTAGGGAGGAGGAGCAGTCATCCCCAGGGTAGGTGGAAGTCGGCCACCTGGAAGGGGGGCGGAGCCACGGTGCGCAATGTCGTTGACCCGGTCGGGAAGCGCGGTGGCAATCACGCATTGGCTGACAGCGATTGCCCTCGCTGACCAATGGGGCGAGACGGAGCGTACAAAAGGGGGTGTGGCCCAGGGTTCTGCTCCTTCTTGCAAGGTACAGTGCGTGGGTGAGAGAGAGAGAGAGAGAGCGAGAGAGAGAGTCAAGCAGAGAAACAGAGGAAGGGGTTTTAAAGACGGTTCGTCTTTGCTGTGGGGGTTTTTTTGAACTGACTTCTCTGTTTGTGTATTATAGAGCACTAACGGGACGTTCCCGGATACAACGGCGGAGCGAGGACCCGAAAGTGCTGGCTTCGTTACCGAGGGGTTTCCCGTGGTTGGATTACAACAGGAAGACTTGTTGTTTTGTTTTATTTTGGGACTGCAACCCCATTTCTTTTTATGTTGTCGGGCTACACATTGGTGTGTACCCCGGCGTCCTTTTGTTGGTGAGAGTACGTTTTGTTTTCCAAACGTTAAAAAGGAGAAATAAAACCCAAGCGTTTAACTGGAAGGGACTGGAGTCTATTATTTATACCACACTACGGCTATCCTGTCACAGAAAGTAAATAGAATATGCCTGTATATGGAAAGCTCCATAAAACTAATAGAGGAAAAAGTTAAAATAGAAAGAGACAGGCTAGACCTGGATAGGGCATGTTATGAACAGTAACAGCAGAAACAAACACAGATCATGCCCCGTTTACTTCGCAGGCTTCTACTTGTGCCCAAGATTGGAATGAAGCTGTGGCCCCATTAATGCCAAGAAGACCAGGGCGACGAAGAAAATGCAGAGCTGTACATTATAACAAATGTTTTGTAATTGATGCATACATTGTTATTGATGCATATAATAAGGCTATATAGCCTACATAAATATATTTATTTTGCAATATATGTTTGTATGTTTAATGTTTTACATGTAATATACATTTAACAAGAATGAACATTTTCAATGTTTAAGCAATGATCATTGTTCAGGTAACACTTTATATTAAGGTGCTGCTTTTTAGTGTTTTACAAATGTGTTATAAATATATAATAGATGCTTAATAAATGTGTTATAATGTTAATAGTGCATTACAGGTGGTATATAACCATGCATTAGCCATAGACGGGATTACAGTTTTATAAAGGGTCATCAAAGTCAACCTCCTCTTAAATAATGGCATTTAACATGTTTTCACTAATGTCTAACAAACATCCACGAGTAGTAGCTGTGTTGTGTAGTACACAACATGCTACCAATATGTCAGCAACCTTCTTCGCACTGTATTGCAATGCACCACCACTCCGGTCTAAACACCTAAAATGCATTTTAAGCATGCCAAATGTCCTTTCAATTACACTGTGAGTTCTTCTGTGTGCCTCATTATATACATTTTCACCCGCTGTTTGTGGACTAAGAACTGGTGTCATCAGTGCGATGGATGACTGAGAAAGGATGAAAGAGTCGTGGCTGGATCCCGGGTAATTTGCAAAAACATTTGTTATTATATTTTTAGCATCACACACTACCTGGACATTTAAATAAGGAAATCCTTTATGATTCATGTAAACTGCTGCATTTTCAATCCATTGCACCCAATACCTGTGGCAAACCAGCAATATTAAAGAAATCTCTCTTTGTTTGCTCTTGATGGTATCTGGTTTCAGGGAAACGTATATAATCACTGGCAACTTTTAACAATGCACCATTCACTTGATGTAAACATCTTGAAAAACATGACTGACTCATGCCTGCAATGTCTACAATTGGTGTCTTAAATATACCAAATGCATGGAAAACTAGTGCTGCAGTTACCTTTACAGCAACAGGCAAAACAGTAGAAACACATGACTTGGGGTTCTAAATCTAAACGGAGTGCACTGCATAAATCAGCTACTGTTTGCTTATTAATTAGAAATCGGCGAATACACTCACTATAGTAAGTGTGAGAAAACTGATCCTTTGCTTAACCTTCTCAGGAGGCTGTCTTCGGCTTCTTATCCTTTGCCTTTGTGCTATGTCAAGATCCAACAAATCATATAAAACCTCAAACTCAGCCATCTTAACTTTTTGTTTCCTTTTTTCTTTTAACTTTTACCTTTTTCTATGAGAGGTGTGGCAGTGCGCTAATAAGACAAACCTGTGACCGCGTCTTAATTGCACTCGTTTGTAGCCCACAGATGAGAGGGGAAAATAGCTTTTTGCGAATGATACCTCAAACTCCACCCATTTTATCTCATTAAACCATGGGCAAACACTGCCAGGCGCATAGCTCTTGCCCATGTGCAAACCCCTCAGGGGAAAATCAGGCGCCTCAGATGAACATGAGCAAGTGCTGAAAACGCGTGCTAATGTATTTTCCCCGTCCTTGCACGTGTTGCACTGTACTTGCACTGAGGGGAAAATCGGGCCCTCTGGGTATCGAGCTGAAATGTATTAATTATCAGCTGCACACCATTAAAAAATATTCCAGATCAAGGAGGATATTTTCTTTTTCTTTTTTTTACAGCAACAAAGGTAATTTAACAGACGCAAAATGTGCAAAACACTATTAGAACAAAGATGAATGTGGCTTGGGTTAAACAAAATAACTCACTATACTTGTTTACCTCTGCTAAGCTTTCCCTAGGTACCTGCACAGCAGGCTTCACCATAACATTTATACAGTTTTAGATTTCTGACCATTCAACCAAGTACCTCACTCTTTTCAGCAAAATGTCCCAGTAATCTGTCTGACCACTCTTTTTATAACATTCAGCCTGATAACTGATTAACTGACTCCCCCCCACTCCCCTTTCCCCTTTCCTTTCCCTTCCCATTCAAAGCATATAATTCCAGGAATTTACAATTAACCAATTATCCAATTAACCTAAGCACATTTGTAACCTCTGGCTTTTGTTGGCTTCCTGCAGTCCTTCCTCGGGTTCTTAACAGCAGACTGGCTTTGTTCCTGGTCTCTTTTGTTTAACCTGCAATTACCACTGCCTGCCCCAGAAATACAGTACTATTATTTTGTCAACTAAAGTGTGTACACTTCATGTGAAATATTTCATGCATATAAACTGACGCCCAAGCGCCTGTCGACTTCTTCAGAGCTACTGTATGAATCAGGCAAAAAATCTTACAGTAATTTCATTGTACTGGTGTGCTTCTTTTCATTACCTAATGAAGCATCCCTGTAGGGTGGGCCTTGGGGCAGTATGTGTTCGTGGGCCTCAGGTTGCTAGCCCCTGTTTTAAACACTTAGCCTGTAAATAGCATCAATAGTCAGTGCTGGTAGTTAATATACAGGTTAATATGATGAACTATTTTCAGCTAGGGGACTCAGCGTTTAAAGGAAGACTGAGTTGCCTTACCAAACAATCACAGTGTTTTCTATAAGTCACATTTTCAAATCCTTCATCGTTCCAGCAACCAGAAAATCATGGCTGCAAGTTAAAAGTCCCTCATATTATCAAGCTGTTAATTTTTAATAATTTCTTGTTACTATATAATATTACTTTTATAGCCAAGAATGAAATACAGACAAGCAAAGTCCATTGCACACATTCACGGAATGCCATTTGATGCATGTATTGTTTTGAAAGTGAGGTGAAAACATAAATATGCTGTGTTACACCCTGTTTAGAAACTGCTGTAGAACAATATTGCAAAATAACTCTCTTCTTTAAAAGATGTAACATATGGTTTTAAAAATGTTCAGATTTCAGACATGTAGTTTACATTTACATTTCATTTCACTGAGCTACAGACGAAAATCCATTACAATCTCTTATTTTTCCACTGATTTGCCCCTGGAAATAACAATAATTAAAAAGAAAATCACCCCTTAAATGAGATTAAAGACATCTTAATAATGTGCTCCTACAAACTGGTGAAGCTTTATGTATTTCTCTAATCATTTGAAATTAAGGTACAAATGAAAGTGCTTAGTTTTCAAAAAAGTATTCTGAAAATTCAGCAGAATGGGGGCAATCTTGCATAGTTTGTTGTTTTAATAAAATGTTCCATTAGGTAAATGTTATAATTCTTGGGTAAAAGATGGGTATATAATGCATAATTATACACAGTTGATAGCCAGGTCATGTATGTACTATAAAAAAGGCAAAGGCAGATTTAAAATTTGTACATTAAGGTCCTGGCTAAAACAAAAAAGGTCCTGGCTTTTTTTACAGCACCAGGTACTGGGTTTTTTACATTTCATAATTATTTTATGGCATTGCAATTATTCCGAGAGGATCTGGGTTCTGTTGCTCCAGTATGGGGTCATTATTCTCTAAATCCTCCTTTAACTGGCTTTGTGTTTGCATTGAGATTGCCTGGATAATTATAGCTTAAGTGCCGAGACTGAACAGACAATGTGTCCTTTCAACTGTGCCAGTTGAAACCAATAGAACACAGAAACACTCAGAATGACTGCAAACACCATAAATAATGGAATTGTTAAAAAAGCACTAACATTTAAAGCTACTTTAAATAAAAGTCAGTCTTGTGGTATTGCTTCTTTTTCACCAGAAGAGGGCAATATGTGTTAACATAAAAAAACTTGTAACTACACTGTTGATATCTCCAGCACTATAAGGCTAAATTAACCCTATCCTGGGATACTACCAATTAACTGAAACTCTTTCTTTCAATAAACAGGGTTTGTTTTTTGTATTTTTTGTACTACCTAATATTGTTTTACCGGGGGGGGGGGGTATGGGTGTCATGAAAAATAAAAGTTTGAAATATATCCTGTATATATATATATAATGATATTTAACATGCCATTAAATGCAACACAAAAGTGTAACTCTTTTTCTATTGTGTATGTGGATCCTCTTTCTCCTCATACTGATAGCACACACTGTACTGACCACCAGGATGCAGGCTATTTATATATTTTTATCGGGCCACAGCAGGTCTCTATGTACTGAGCCAAAGCCTCTATTTCTCACTTCTTATTTAATTCTGAGAAGTGTTTTAAGTAGCTGGAAGTCCATTAATATTTTCCCTTTCTACTTCACAGCTTTATTTCAGCTACTGCATATACTTTCTCTGCCTTGCAAAATGTTCATCATAACTTGGTTATAAATAACAAATACAACAATACATATTTGTGTTTGTATTTTAGATTTACTGGATCAATTCATTGCCAAGTATTATTATTATTGTTATTATTATTATTATTAGTAGTAGTAGTAGTCGTAGTCGAAGTCATCGTAGTCGTAGCAGTCGTAGTAGTAAACACAATGAATGATAATTTTCCTATAAACTTTGGTGTTTTACAGTCTTATTATACAAAATGGTGGTATGAGACCCGTGTGTAATAACGTTGATGATAAAGCTGTAAACCTCAGTTTTTTAAAAGAAACTCTACCACCAGTACATGAACACAGCATATTGGGTGGCAGGAAGGGGGTTAAAATCCTCCCTACAAAAACATGTGGGGATGTGGCTGGAGCCGTGAGTTAAATAAGTGATGAAATGATTAATTAAGGCTCCAGCCACAGGTATATGAATAGGGTGATCACGAGTATTAGCTGAGGTAGTGTTGGTGAAGGTGGTATGCTGTGCAGGAGTTTTGTTTTGATGTAGAATATAAATAAATGTGTGTAAACTGCAGCGTTTCTGATCTCTGAGTCTGCTTGGTAATGTATACTTCAGAGAAAGGGGTGAAAAAAACATGGATTGCTATTGAAATAAATAAATGAATAAATCTTACTGAATCAGCTATAGCTTAAAATATATCCGGTGGCATTGTTACCAGAGAAGGTGAAATGGATCACGTTGATTCAATAGCCTGGCTTCCCTCAATTGTGAAATGACACAGAATTCAAAAAGGTTATCAGGCAATTATGATGCTAACTCTCCTGGTCACAGATCATTTTCACAATGAATTTAGTAGGGGAAATACATTTCCCAGTTTGTTTCTTACATAACAGCTGTGTGAAAAATACAGACCTCAAAATACCATCCTATTCATAAATGTAAATGTCCATTTTATAAATACCAATTTTATTATAGATATGTTTCAGGACCAACAGCAAAAAAAAAAAAAAAATAGCTTTCACTCTCTTTAGCTATATTTCCCATACTATACAATAGAGAAAACTATGTCTTTGTCATCTTATTTTTGTTATAACAGTTTAAATAGTTTTCATGGCAAACATTTTTTTGTAAGCATGGAAAACAGAAAGTAAAGTGTAAAACACATGCATAGCTTTAACATGGAAATAGACAAGGGGGGTACTACTAAATTACCAGTACTGTGCCAATTTACTTTTGTAATACAACAAAAAAACAATGGAATTGGAATATATATTTTGGGGTCTTGATTTCTTTACTGGTTTCCAAGCTGGTATATACAAAACCCAGCACAGACTTCTGTTTAACTATACTGTAAATTAACTTCACATTTTCTGCTTTTTCTTTGCACTACTGTATAGCCTTATGAACTACTTTTGATCCAAATGTCTATCTGAAACCAGCACCTGGATCAGGGTTTAATGTCTCATCCAGCTGCACTTTATATGAGCAACCAGGCAATCCAAAATACTGCAATCATGTCTGTAGAAAAGTCTTTGCATGGATACCTGTTTGTTATATGAACCACTACTTCCAGTAGGCCTGAGAGAAATAGAAAAGTATTTTTAATTACACATTGATTTCTCCTTGCAGCTAAAGTGTAATTTGATTTATGACACCAAGCTGGTGTTAGCACCACTGTGACAGCTTTGTTTTGTGTCACAATGTGTTGTGGTAATGGTAATAGCTGTGTTAAGATGACAATTACAGCAAATACAGGCTTTCAGCACAGTTCCCACTCTTTAATGTCAATGAAAAGAAGGGAATGTTAAATCTGGCCTGTATTTTTTAAATTTATTTTTTGTATATAATGTGAAGTGAAATGTGGCGCCTACACTTCCATAAAATAGTCTTTGTGAATAGCAGTTATTTTACACAGTTATTTGCAGATGGGGTGTTTAGGGTATCATATTTGTCAGTTGCAGAGTTATTGAGCTGTACCCTAGTGGTGATATGTTCTGGCCATGTTGGTGCCAAAGGCATATTTGAGTTACTGCTCTTACATAAGTGTAACATTCTCATCAAAGCTGTGGCTCTGTGAAAGCATTGTGTAGCAATATTTCTTTGAATTTTAAAACTTTTAAAAAAGTGATTATCACATTAAATAAAATTAGATTCCAATTAATACAAAAACCTAGATCAGATACAAAGACATTTTAAATGAAGTAAAATCTATAATATATACTACTATAAAGATGAAAAAGGTATGTTAGCCTAAAACAGTTAGCCTAAAATGTTAGCCTAAAAGTTTAAAGAAGCAGCATGAGCATGCTATTTTCAACCTCCCACAACCCTATTCACTAGTATGACAATGGACTAAATAAATTGTTATTTTCTCCAAATCGCCATTATGCATTTTTTTTCAGAAAGGAAAACCAAATTCATTTTCAAATTGCAACTGTGGTTTGTTTGCTTTCATACATTGAATAAACTAATAAACATTCAGTCTTGATATCATACTG
Source organism: Acipenser oxyrinchus oxyrinchus (assembly GCA_030684275.1). NCBI lineage: Eukaryota > Metazoa > Chordata > Actinopteri > Acipenseriformes > Acipenseridae > Acipenser > Acipenser oxyrinchus. The sequence goes on from CM060249.1 coordinate 55,521,652, forward strand.
TAATTGCCTAATAAACCTTTTTGAATTCTGCATCCTTTTGTGACACATTTCAGGCTATTGAATCCATATAAGATCTATTACACCTTCTCTGATAAGAGTATCAATGCATATATTTTAAGCACTAGCTGATTTAGCACTGGCAAGTTTTTGTTCATTTCAATAATAGTGTATGTTTATTGTTTATATACAAGGTAGTTCTAACTAGAATAAGATAGCAGATGTCCTATAAGTAGTGGAGTCTGTTTTAAACTGCAGATCTTTTACATATGTATGTACGGTCTGCCTCTCTCTCTCTCTCTCTCTCTCTCTCTCTCTCTCTCTCTCTCAAAGTTGTAAAATATAGGACGTCTATGCAGCCAACTATTTCATGACTGATGGCCAAAAAGTTATTGTATGCATGTTTGGCGTGCCATGTCTAAGTTTAGAAGACACTTAGTCCCCCCCCAGTGCTATCCAAAGATTGAAAATCTATTTCTTACCTGTTATTAGTACTAGAAATAGTATTACTTGTCTCCCTTTTGTCCACCTACTGTGATTCTATATAATACTAGAGTAAGTGGGGTTGGCAGATATAAAAGGTCACATTGTCACATGGTTTGAATGGAATGAGGATGGTTGGTCAGTGCTGGCACTTAGGATTCTCCAGACAAACTCAAACCAGCTCAAAGACAGGAAAGGCAGACAAATTATTATTTATAACTAGGGCTTCTGATTTTCGGTTTTAACCAATAAAACCTGATAAAACACCCCTGATACAAAAAAAATGAAATCAGTGGATAGCCAATAAACACCGAAAAACACAGGAGAAACTGTGGTAATGGTTAATCAATTCACGTTGACTTCATCCTATTCCTATTAAAAAATAAAACCTACTACAAAAATAATAATAAATACGTTTCCCAGTGCTGTTGGGCAATGTCCCGCCTTCCTGACTTGCATCTATCAATGATTCGTTTTCAATACTTTAAACACGCCCCAACTACTGAATGACAGCACATTCCTACATTTCTATTGGAGACTCTACTTGCGAGATTTGAAACAAGATTATAATCAGGATGAAGGCTTGTTAGCAGGATTTCAAGCTGTATTACAGTTAAGATACAGTGATTTAAAATAGAATTGTGGCGAAATGTACAAAAATGCCTACACACAAAAACCCCAGAAGAATGTGCCCCTGACCATAGGGATTTTGTTGTGGAAGACAGCAAATTAAAAAAGGTACAACTTAAGTATGCAAGTACTGTCGAGTTACTACTATACATATTTTGACAGGAAAAAAAAAACGCTCAAGCATTTTGGAAAGTAACCAAAAACACTAATTTCATACAGTATATCAAAAACGAAAGCCCCGAAAAAAAACGATTTACATAAAACTCGAAAATAGCTAAAAAATAAGCACCGAAAAATACAATTAATAAAACCCAAAAAACAGAAGCCCTATTTATAATCAATATTGGGGCAACATAATCCAAAATCAATTAGAGTGATTGCAAACACAGGAAAAGTAAAAAAAAAAGACATTGAAATAACAGAAGTGATTTACTATTAAATAATGTGTCATGGTTTAATATAGGTGTCACCAATTATAATGTACAAAAGCAAAACATAAATCAGTTGTTTGCACTTTTAGCCACCTCTATAAAATAAATAGCCTACAGTACATGTTGTAATTACAGTCTCCTGCTCACATTCAATAAGATGGGTTCATTCAGGAAAATAAACATTCTTAAAAAAAAAAACTGTCAATAAAGTCTGCGTATGTAAGAATTACAAACATTCAAGTTAAGCCTGACGTAAACAGAACCACAAGTTTGGGAATCTGACAGTCAATTTTGTCCCTGAGGAGCACATGGCATGCACTTGTTTTTGTTTTTTTCTACAGCATTATCATCCCTGACTGGACTCAAACATGTTGTCCCATACTTGTTTGAAACTGTAGATCAAGGATGCAGGACTCACATTACCATCGAATAAATTCACTTCAGCCTGTTACTGTAGCTGTCATTCTCTTTATTACAAGTGTTATCATGCAAATACAAGCATGATAATATCAGCGTTAGTAATTCCTCCACCCAGCAGCCTACACTGTTCCAGCAGTGCTCAGTATTTACCTGACCTAACCATTTAAAATATGTACTCTACAGTAATAAAACAATATTGTTTCTCGTGGGGTGTTGTGTTGAGTAATTGCAGTGTTTAATTCTCCAAACAGTTATGCAAACATATTCTTACAGGTAGAATCCTTTATATCAAACATGAAAGCACACATATAAACACTGCACATGCAAACAGTAGAGTCATATATTGTATTTATGAATAATTTAGGAGAAAATGCAAATTGTGACACTTCAAATTGTTTTTGGTTTATTTGAAGGTGCAGAATCTAATTTCTGAGGCCTACCTGGTAATCTACCCTACGAGGCATGAATTTGCAGCATTTTCTCAGTTTTTTTAGAGCATGTGAATGTTAAATTACAATATGTATACAGCATTAACATCAGGTATGGCCTCTTTAATTGTAGTTTTGGACTTCACAATAATATCTGAAATTGTCTGCATAGTGTGAAATAATATTATACCTCCTTATGGTATGAGAACAAACTATTTAAAGCAAACTTTCATCCACACACGTGTTGCTGCCATGAGAAAAGAGACATTGCAACTTTCAGTTACAAGTGAATAGAAAGGGCTACCTGTGCATATTGAGATGAAGATGTCTGCCTCTTTCTCTTGTAGGTAAGTACATTCCAGAACCTGCACCAAAGGAATGAAGCCACAAGGCAGAAGCTACCTACTATCCAAACGTCTTTTCCTTTTACAAATGTGTCCATTTTCTTTTGCCTTTTGTGTGTGTGTGTGTGTGTTTTAGTTGATTTGTTTGTTTCTTTATTTTTTGTTTGGTTGTTTTTTGTTGTTTCTTTAAATATGTTTTTTCCCCAGTACTGCTAAGACTAATCTCTGAAGATATGCTATCAGCTCCGGCACTACTGGTTATGAAAGTTTGAGGCAGAGTAAGGCCAGTCACATGGTGAATTGCACTCCATGCCAGGGATTGTACCAATAAAGAAAAACATTCTGTCCCCATGATGAGCGTGAGACAGGTGGTCGTGGTGGGGAAGCGGGGGTCAAGACCCACAGGAGCTCATTTACTCTGACATATTAGTAGCACCTGGGGGAATGAGTATCCACTAACCTCAGACACAGCACTTCAAACATGCAAGCAATCACTTTTTGTCTGTCAGTCATGACATTTTTGCGACACAAAGACTGAAAGAGAATCCAGCAAGTAAACTCTTTCCTTCTGAACACCTCAACATAAAGAACAGCTTTGAGAACATTCTCTGACAGTGCTGTACAATTTGGATGGATCTGCCTCTATTAGGCCCAGCATTCCACTGTAGGCTAATTTAATGTAGGCTAATTTAATGGCTTGCTGTAACACAACACAAAAAGCTCACATCACATCAGCAAACTAAAAAGTGAAAAATGGAACTGATTAAAATGGGAGGTTCATGAAGCGTGCAAGATAACAGGAAAGGTATTTTTGACAAGAATTACTAAAACTAAGTCCTAACAGTTTTGAATCTCAGTACGCTAGCTTAATATACAAAGGAATATGAATATGCATTTTGGTGTAACAATGAATCTCTTTTCCAGCAAAAAAAAGCATGTCAGCAGTGCCCATGTAACCAAGAGCAACTGGAGTAACTACAATTCCTGTCATGGTGTACTGTTGTAAATGTCTACGTGAAGGTGCTTGTAAAATGCAAACCAACACAGCTTGATTTCATTTCAGACATCTGAAGTTACAAGCTATGCATATAGACTAATGCGCAACATAACATACTTTGCATATGCCAAGCATATCACATTACAACAGAGACATAGAAAGTACTGCTATCTTGAGAACTAGCCAATCAAACCTTTCCTAGGGTATCTGACCTTCTCATTACACAAGTTATTAAGTGCTTCTGTTTACATGGGCATATTCCTTTTATTAGTTATTAGACAAAGAAGGAGATGTGATGCACATGTAATGTGTATCACATCTCCTTTTCTTTGTCTATCATCTCTAGACTAATACAGCTACCATTACATTAGTTATTAGAAAACTGATCGTAGATTTCTTTAACCTGCTTGGTCAATATGTGGTCCCTAATCTCTGGTAAAAGCCATATTCTCTTAATTTTAATTTTAAAAATAATTGTTTTCCAAACATATGAATAGCTTGTGAGAGGCAATTATCTCAAATTGTCAAAACATATTCTGCCTGGCATAATTTGTTTTACCAAACTATGGCAATCAAGTTCTAGCTGGCAACAAACTGAAGATGTTTATAATTCTAAGTGGCATATACCTATTCAAAAAGTAATAAATGCAATGTTAATACAGTAATTACTTTGTTACTGCATATAACAAGTGCTAATTGCAAAGGTTGTAATCTCTTTTTGTGTTTGAAGGAATATAAAATCATCTGAATTTAACCAAAACTGATATTGTTAATTTTATTATTATTTTATTTGTTTATTTAGCAGACGCATTTATCCAAGGCGACTTACAGAGACTAGGGTGTGTGAACTATGCATCAGCTGCAGAGTCACTTACAACTACGTCCCACCCGAAAGACGGAGCGCAAGTAGGTTAAGTGACTTGCTCAGGGTCACACAATGAATCAGTGGCTGAGGTGGGATTTGAACCGAGGACTTCCTGGTTACAAGTCCTTTTCTTTAACCACTGGACCACACAGCCTCCATAATTTTGCCCTTTAATATGACATTGAGATTTCCGGTAAGTTTTAAATGTTGGTTACAGTTGCATTACCCACAAACGATGCAAAAGACAGCTTCTGAATGTTTTATTAAAACAGACATAGACTATTTTGAATAAAAATACATTCCAAGATAGTTGTTATGGTTATAAAAATACATAAACGTATTGCCTTTTATGATGTCACTGCCTGTGTCTGTGATGCCATGACAGAATCTGGAATTCTGAACATTTGGAACTCTGATCACTAGGGTAACACACTTAAATTTGTATACTTTGGGATACAAAGCAGATGTGTTTAAGGAATTAGTGCCAAAAACGAACTCACCAATGACTTTTTTCACCCCAAGAAGCCTTTTACTAGGAAATCCATTTACTATGTTTGAATTTGGAGATGGAGATCTTTCAGGTAAGATTTTCTTGAATTATATTTTGTGCCTTTTAGTTACGGGGAATGCTGAACAAATAATTACATTTCGCATTTTAAACTTGTGGTTGTTAATCTTTTCTGAGCTTTCTCTTAAAATTGTGCCTTTGTGCTTAAAACCAGTTCTAGCTCCCTCTGCTGTTGAAGAGTAGTTCTATCTTGCTTTTCAAGTCTAACTATCTTGCTGTAGAAGTATAATTTTACCCCTCTATGTGTACAGGGTTTGCCAGCACTTTAAATAAGATCACAAATTAAACAAAAAGGACACAATTCAGACAGTACCTCCACTTTTTATTTAACAGGCTTAAATTCCCAATTCTGTGAATGCATTTTAAAGTATATCTGGCTTAACCCCCTAGTTTATTTTAGGTAGGACATACAAACCCTTTACTGATTAGAAATCAGCCAATCATTGTTAAGAAAAATTAAAGTATACCTTATCCTGTGTACAACAGATTATTATGTTTAATAGTAGCAATTGAGCGCTTCAGAACCACTGGACCTCTCACCCAAACTGCATGAGATGACTCTCTACAAACAAAATATGAATTTATAGTAAAATGTTTTGATTCAAAGGGGTTATATATATATATTGTAACACAGCAGGTTGTATGAGACAGCAGGGAGGGGGTTAAAACCTCCCTGAAGGGAAAAAAAAAATGCACCTTTTGTTTTGTTTAATTGTTTTGCTTTTCTGTTAATTAGTTTTGTTAATTGTTTTATTATTAATTATCCCCTGCACCTGGTAGCTATTGTTGAATTGGGACCAGGTGCAGGGTATTTAAGAGGAGCAGTCAGAATGCTCAGGGCTGCTGAGTAGAAGGAGGCAGATGAGGTGCTCTGCTTCCAAGCAGTCAGAAAAAGTAAGTGCTGTGCTAAGCCCGTGTAGTTTTTGGTGTGTTGACAGGTAAATGGCTTAGCCATCCTGCAAGTTAGTCAGGAATAACCTGTGTAGTAAGTACTCCAAAACGGAGTTAGGTTTTTATTTTGTATTGTTTATTTTTGTGTTGATTAAAAAAAATAGCGCAACCGCGCTATTAAACTCCATTTCTCTGTCCTGGGTCGTAATTTTAAAGGGGCACGAACCCGTGAGTGCTACGGATCCTTCACAATATATATATATATATATATATATATATATATATATATATATATATATATAAAGTTATTCATCTGTAACAATGACAAAAAGTAAGAAATAAACAGGAACTGTATTGGGAAACAACCAGGAACATAAATGAGAATGGCTGGGTCACTATATGAGGATGCTAAGAAATAGTTGTCTTCAATATATATTAAAAAAAAAAAAAAACTGATAATACTATTTTGCAGGTATGGCTGGAGCTATTCTTTATCTTTCCGACCTGTTAAACCCAGAAACATCTCGCTTCCCAGCATTTGAACTTTGACCAGTGGCGGAATAAATGTTTTACCCAAAGGGAGGTTAGACAGCTTAGTGTCTCAAATGCCAACTTCTAGAAGAAAACTATGAGCTCTTCCCAAGGACCACAGGCATGGACATAGACATACGAAAAAGCCTTCTGGCTATAAATCCTAGCAGTAACAAGCCCATGTAACTCGGAAACAAAAAAACTCTTGTTGTCAGTGGATGTACAGTCTGTGTTCCTGTTTGTAGCAAGCTCCTTAATTTGTGAGATCCACTCCTTTCATTGTTGTCTTTTTTTGTGCATGGAGAAAGCAGAACTTAATTGTTGGGATGTGCCAGTGTGAAGATGCAGTACAAATTTCAGTCTATATGTTAAAAAACAATATATAGTATGTTTTTCTATATTAGAACAGATAATATTGTTTTCAATTTAATTGAGTGTCAAGATGGATTAAGATCCAGGAATCTGGCAGGCGCTCTGTGCTCTTAAAACCATTCATGACACCTAGTCAGATAGATAACACATTATACCCCACCCCCAAGATTGATGAATAATGGCATTGGCATCTTTCACCATCAGTCAAAGATGACAACACCCTGTTATGATAACACCGTTTGTTATGATAATGTATGAAAGTTTATTTCATCGCGTGCTGTATTCCAGTGTCGTTGTAAGTCTCTCTGAGTGAAGGCCTTCACCACCTGAAAAAGGAAAACTATCCATATAGTTTGACCATTCATTGAAATGAATGATCTGATAGCTTGACCAGCATTTCGTAAGCGTATAATAGTTTGACCTCGGTTTTAATTCTCTGGTTGATTTAGTTTTAAGGTTCATTTCTTGATGAAACGGCATACTGGAAATTATGAAAAAACAGTAAAAAGTTCCACCATACACACAACAACAGGCAGTAGTGGAGTTACAGATATGAGAGATTTGCCAACATTTTTGTACATCTTTAGGGGGTCATTCCACACCAACTCAACCAGAAAAGGGGCAGTTTGTTGCCTGACTATCTCAGATTTTGCTAGAAAAAATTCATCTGGGGGGTTTCTGGCCCACTGAGTTCAGAAATGCTAATCTTTTTTTGTTTTTTAATTTGCCCTTCGAGCAGTGACCTGGCAAAGGTCAACCTAAAGTGAAAAAGTGACCCTGACCAGAAAAAAATCCCCGGGATGCAGGTCCTAAAATGTTAGTATTGCTGTAAGAACCTTAGGGACCACTCTTCAACATTTTGTGAAACACTTTTGGTTTCAAGCCCCCCCACTTGTCATTAACCCCCTCTGAAATTTGAATTTTTGGTATTTCTACCAAGTTTAGGTGGAAATACCTCACATGGGGGGGCTCCAAAACATCACCTAAAGATACTTTTGGATAGATGTTGATGAGAGCTTGTGAACAGGATGGCTTTGCAGGGGTGATGTCAGACCAGAAACACAGACTCAACACAATGAATGGTGGGGCAAAACTGAAGTGCAATGGCGCTCAGTGCGTTTATTAAATAATAAAAAATAAAAGATTTAAACAAACACAAAACACGACAAAACAAAAGCTGCATTGGCCAAGCAAACAGAAACACTAAACAAGTAGTATGCTGGTTGCAAAACCAGCATACATAGCAATTGTTTATTTATTTTCTCCCACAGACTTACGTCTCTCCTCTGACACTCTCCGCCCTCTAAGCCGAGAGTGGGTCTTTTATATTCTGGCCGAGGGGTTAACTCGCTATTAATTAATTAATTACTGTATCTTATTACCCCTCAGCCATAGTCTGCACAAGTTTAGTAAGGATGCTGATCAGTCACGCATCCTCACGAGGTTTAATAATCAAAACACAAAACAATAACAAATAATGGTGGCGGCTTTTGTCCGCGCCAGCAAACAATAATAATACAAATAATAATAATACAGTGCACATATATATAGGGGCGGGACACTCCACCACAGAGCTACATGAATCAAGAAAAATATTTTTGTTCCACATATTCTGGACACATTTTTGAAGTTGCATTTGTCATGCATTCGAGCATTGCTTATGGCCACTTTGGTGAGGCCAAAGTACCACATAGTCCTAACCGAACTCGCGTTATTCTTCAATTTTGCATTGTCTGGGGTTAGATCTAGAGTAAAAAGTGACAGGGTGTGCTTCCAGTGGCACTAGCTTGGAGCTGAGGGGTTATGGACTTGCGTGTGGGACTTAGATTTCTTTGCTACAGTGAAACTACCAAAACCTCAATTAGTTGCATTTCAAAAACTACAAACTGATAGATAATAAGCCATTGGTTTGCTCAATTCCTCACTGTCACAAGGCAACATAATGTAGCAGCCAGCTGTATCTGGGTTCGATGGGAGGAAATAGGCAGGACACAGCATGCAGTCAAAGCAGTTACAACTGCTGTTTTTATTGGTTTAGCTCTTTCATCTCCCTCCTCACATTCAAAAACCAGCTGGTGTCGCAGCGCCCTTTTTTAAACACTCAGACTCCTTCCACTCGACTCTCACTGGTCCAAACATAGACGCAGATTTGAGTGGGCTGGTGTGCTAACTGGCTGGCCAACACGTGGCTACGCCCCTGACACCAACACAGCAAATTCCCAACCCCGTCCCGAGTCCATTAAGTCCATGTTTTCGCTGGTCGCTTGCATTGCGGTTGCACCGCCGTTACAATATTGTGGTGAACCTCGGTTCCCTCAAGCAGGGTTCTCACAGGCGGAGGTTGGATGCAAACCCGGGACCTCCCGCTTTGAAGCACTCGGATATGCGACACTCAGATACACGTCTGTCGCATTTTCTGATACAAAGCCCTTCGCTTCAATGTTACAATTTATTTGATTATCTGTCACAGCCCACGTGTTTTTTTTTTTGTTTTTTTTTTGCATGCTCATATCAGTGTGTCTTTATTGTGCAGGCTTCCTCCAGTTTAACCTGACAAAAATGCAGCAACAACACAGCAAACAAGGCCAGCTACTGTGATGTAAAACAGTTAATCATTAAACAGTTTTAGATACTGTGATGTATTTTTTTTTTTTAATCTGTGATTTTTAGTTGCATTTCTGCATTTTCATTTGCAAGTAACTGTGACATTAGGGCCTTATTGAGCACTATTATGCAATTTTGAATACTGACTTTGGATTCTGTTTTAATTCTGGAAACTGTGTTGTTTAATTTTTTTTAATCTTTTGCTAAATTGCATTGCCTTTTACATTTTAATGCAGTTCTGTGCATGGGTAACATTTCAATTTAATTTTGCTTTAATGGTTAATTTTGCATACTGCTACAATATGTACCAGATTTAAAAGTATGTACTGTATTACAGTCCACGTGTCCAGTCGTCTCTTTTGGCAAGTGATATTTTCAGAATCATATCGTTCTGAATTAAAATACTTCTTCTGTGGAAAATATAGTACTGTACAAATAAAACCAACTACATCTAAATGGAAGCCTGCTTATTTTAAAATACAGTCCTTTCATCTATGTGTTTTTGTAAATTTTTTGCTGAAAAATGGACAAGGGTTGGATAGACAGAAAACTAGACGAGTGAGTTTTATTTATTTATTTATTTATTTGTCGGGAGATTTGGCAATCACAAGTAAAAGCTTACCAGAAATCATATTAAATCATCCAAAATGTTTATAAACCCAAAAATAAATTAACAAGATATTAACTGTAATGAAATATTCACAGGATAAACTTCAGGGATGACTCTCCAATTAAAATGCATATCACTATACTGTATATACCACGATTTTAAAGTGCAGCATTACCGAAGAGCATACTACCAAATATATATATATATATATATATATATATATATATATATATATATATATATATATATATATATATATATATATATGTATTACAAGGATGTTGAAGAATTGACAGATCTAATATCTGATGGCGAACTTCTTCACATTATGCACCCCGTCAAACAATTTGGTGTGAAAGCCAGACACGGTATTTATACAATTCGTTCCTGAAAGTTGTGGCTACCACTGATTATTTTACAGTTTTTAGGTAGGAGATCACTTAATTATGGAAGCCCATTCCCGTCACAAAATGAAAAAAAAAAAAAAAAAAACGATCTCAGAATTCTGACTTAGTAAGTCAGAATTCTGAGATACTATCTAGATGTTCATCACTTTCCACGTGTGAAACTCGAAGAAAATAGACTGGACTGATTTCTGTTAGGAACGGATAGCAGCCTGAGTGAAGGTAAGTGGCGCATTTTATGTAATATTCACATTATTTTTTGCCGACGGATTCAAGTTATTTTCCAGTTAAATGTATGACCTTTTCTTTATTATTAAGTCTTCCATCATACACGTCAATGTGTGTTAAGCTTTCATCTGTCACATTAACACATAACAATTGTATTTAATTCGGAATAAATAACGTCTCACCTGTAATGTTTGTTTTTAATAAAACTCATAATGTATTGTTTTGATTTGCAAGATACAGGTCACACTATATTGCAATGTGGTAAATAATACGTAGATGCTTTGATCCGTGGAATTTCTACTGTTAGAAAGCACTGTTGTAGCACCGTAGTGTCCATGAGGCAAAGATGGCTGCCACGAGGAAGGCTATAATTTGGATAGGGTAAGTGTCGCATGAATGAATTTAATTAAGGTCGCCTTGGATTCGGCCCAACGATATAATTAAACGTTATCGCCTGTGTGCTTCTCAGTCTCTCTTGGCTTAGACCAGGTAAGCAACGTTAACCTATATCTTGCAAATCAAAACAATATGAGTTTCAATGCTGAAATACACTTTAAAGTATTATTACAAAAGTGCTTAAATATTCCAAAAACGAGTGGTGATAGTAATAGTATTGTTTCGGGAACATAGTTGTTGTAGTATTTTACAGTATTATAAGCTACATCTTAAAATTACTGTTATAAATAAATAAAACAACAAGGGCAGACGCTGTCAAGATGGTGAGCTAGACTTCCACGTGTGGGGCTCGATTGATTCTTATTTCATTAATTGTGTGTGGTTTTACATTGTTATTTTTACTTGCCTTTGATTTAACATTATTATTATTAACTGTATGTAATGTATGATCATTCTGATTATCATACCGATTATTATTATTAACTGTATGTAATGTATGATCATTCTGATTATCATACCGTTATTATAATGACCATTTATTGTGTGCGTGTGTGTGTGTGTGTGTGTGTGTGTGTATATATATATATATATATATATATATATATATATATATATATATATATATATATAGTAAGACAGCAGGGAGGGGTTAAATCCTCCTGCAGAAAAACATGTGAAAAATGGATTTTAAAGATTTAATTGAGAGGCTCAATAAGAACACCGCTGCTCAGGAGGAGCAGACGAGGAAGATGGAGAGGCAGAGACAGGAGCTGGGGTTGGCCCCGTGGTTAATACAGGAGCGGGAGCCAACCGAACTGGAGCTGCTACTGCAAAAGTGGGAGCTGCCGTCCTGAGAGCCAGAGGGGGTGGAGCTGCCGTCCCGAGAGCCCAGAGGGGAGGAGCCGCCGCTTCCAGAACCACCAACTGTGCAAGTGAGTCCGGCGTTGCCGAGGGAGGTTCCCGGTCCCGTCATCGTGGACACCTGGCCGGAATGCCCAGACCTTCCTGCACTGGACCTTGCTCCCAGGTCGCAGTACAGCAAGACACAGTCGCTTGCCTGGTCCCTTGCTCCACTCCCCCTGGAATCCCAGACGTCGCTACGCAAGGGGCAGAGGTCACTAGTGTTCCCCCTGCTGATTGCTCCGCTCCCCTTGCCTAGTGCTGCGCTCCACCTGAGATTCCAGAGGTCGCTGCGCAGGTCCACAGGCGCACACCTCTGCCTGTCAGTCCTGGCTCCCGGTCACCGGTTTGCGCTGTGGTCGCCCTGGTCAAGCCGTCTGGGTCCCTCCTCGCCGGTCCTGGGTCCCTCCCTGGAAACGCCGGAGGGACCAACCCACCCTCAAGCCCGCCCGTGGAAGAGGGCTAAAATTGATATTTGTGGACTTGAGGGTGGGTGGTCTTTTAAGGGTGGAGGGAGGTGGCCGATGAATGGCCGGTGTCTTGAAAAGACATGGGGGGGGGATGTGTAAGACAGCAGGGAGGGGGTTAAATCCTCCCTGCAGAAAAACATGTGCGTAGGCACATTTTGTGTTTGTTTTTGTTAATTGTTTAATTGTTTTATTGTTTAATTATCCCCTGCACCTGGTGGTAATTGAAAATTAGAACCAAATGCAGGGTATTTAAGGAGAGCAGTTAGTCTGCTCATGACTGCTGATGTGTGTGGAAGCCTGACGCTGTTGGTGTGGGTACAGCTGTAAAAGAAAGGAAAAAGGTTGAGTGAAGCCTTTTTTGTGTGTGCTGTTCTGTTTGTTTTTTGGTTACAGGTAAACAGCTTAGCTGTCCTGTCTTTAGTTTAGGTTCCGGTTTTGTTTAGTTAGTGCTCATAAAAGAGCTAGGTGTTTGTTTAGTTTATTTTTGTTTTTGTTTGTGTTCATTAAAAATAGCGCAACCGTGCTTTTAAAAATCCATTTCTGTGCCTGGGTCAGTGTTTTTAAAGGGCAACGAACCGCGGTGAGGGTGATTTCTTTTACTATATATATATATATATATTAGTAAATCAATCATTGTGGTTTTACTCTCAGAATTACGCTATAATTGTATTTGAATTGGCAACATTTAATTAAGCATTGCTCATTAGGCATGTATTAGTCATTTATTTATGCCTAGCCCTTAAATTGTGGTAAACCACCCTATATGTCTTTGTTAAGTTAGCGTATTATGATTATTCCTAATCATGTCTTATTAACATAGTATTAATAGATAATACTATTATAAAACCTTTAGGGAATGCAGGAAGTCATAGTAAATATACAGAAAGTGCCTAAAGAAAGTGTTAATTTATACATAAATGGCCCACTTTTTTGCTGCGTTATTACCAAGGTATTTATAAATAATAATTAACAAGCCAATAAAAACCCTATTTCCTGTCTTTACTACAGTATAGATGGGGTCATATTACCTCTTAGCAAGGTACGATTGGGAATAAGTGTTATAAGCCTATTTAACAAAGTCATAGGTGTTTTTTCTGCTAGTGCTAGCTAGTCACAAATAAATGACTAATATATGCCTAATGAGTAATAATTGAAGTGTTAATGCTCTAAATATCAAGTCTTGTATAACTATTACTTCAGGACATTAGGCAGGGTAAATATGATGCAAATCCTTTAGCCCCGCTTAACATTTAATCATCCATATTATCAGCCATTCTATTACTGATGTTTTGTTATCAAAAAAATACTTTTCAATAATAGAATTTGATATAAAAATTGCAATTGCTGATATCAAAAAAAGTACCTTTTGTTTTGATATCAAAAGTAGGAATTTGATATCCAATATCAAATCAAAATCGCAACAATTGAGGGTTAAATGTTTAAATGGCTTGCCATAGGGCCCTTGAGTGCTTATAAAGCTAGGCTGCCTAAAAGGACAGTGCAAGGCAGAGTCTGAATAGCCTACATGAAGTATGTATGATGATTATGTAACGTTGCTGGATTGTTGTTGGATTCTTACTGTATATATTTTGTGTAGGATGGATGACATTATCAGTCTTCTGAAGCAACGAAAAGTTCCAGAGGAGCAAATAGACAAAATACAAGAAGATAAGGTACATTTGCTTTAACTTTAAAAGGTCTAAGCTAATTATTAGTTCAATTAAGTAATTGAGAGCTTGTTTGGAACAGAAACCAGCTCGGGACAAGAGGTCCTCCAGGATCAGGGTTGAGAACCATTGGGCTAGGGCAGGAGTGGGCAATTCCGGTCCTGGAGGGCCGGTGTCCCTCCTGGCTTTTGTTCCAACTGTGCTCTAAATTACTTAATTAGACCAATAATTGGTCATAATTGGTCCAATTAAGTAATTTAGGGCAAAGTTGGAACAAAAGCCAGGAGGGACACCGACCCTCCAGGACCGGAATTGCCCACCCCTGGGCTAGGGGATTATATGGTGTGTTACAGTCTTTATTCACAACTTTTTTTTTTTTTTTTTTAATTTTTACTAATTAACTGTGATAGTGTTTTGTCAAGTTAAAGTGGGTTCCTGCATCTGCTAAGAAAATAAATAAGTATTACTGTATAATAAAGCAACCTAATGTGTCAGTTAAATGTAAAACAGGATTATTTTAATGATAATCCATTTTCCAAATTAAGTCGGAAGTGTATTGTTATAATTTAGATATTGGCCTAGTTAATAAAATACCTGCAGGTAAAACATTTAATGTAATAACTGTATTACACTATAACATGTTTCTCATAAAAATAAGTAATAATAATGATTTATTAATTTTATAAATACCTTTTCAGAGATCACAAATCAAATACAACAAGCAATAAAAGCACTACAAGAATAAAACATGAATAAATCAGGGTTGTTGATTTAAATCGCTTGATTTCTTTTTTTTGTAAATCATTTTTTCTTGTACTACTATAGTTTTTCAAGGACAATGTAAAAGCAGGGAATCCCATCCCTATTTTAAGTGATATATCTGACCATTTAAAATGTGTTTAATGGGGGGAATATCCCCTCAAACTGCAAACCCTGATTATTCTGAGTGTAAAAGACAAGACCGTGCTGCTGATGCAATACCTATCTCAGTGTGAAAGGGGATTGTCACTCTTGTGCACATTAAAATGTAATTAACATGACAATGTGTGATGCAGTAATGATGTGAATGATGTAGTAGTGGCAGTGATGAAACTAAGAAGGCTGAACATTTTAAAGTTCACATTCAGAGGATGCCACAATGATAAATAATTAGCTTTATTTATGTGTTCATTTAATTTAACAATTTGTTTTGGTATACAGTAACTATTCACTAACTACTATTTGCAACACCCTAAGAACATTATCCACCCCTACCCCCTAATATGTTTCTATAATTTAAAAAAAAAAATCAAATAAATCCAATTGTTTCTTAATAAAATAAAAATAAAAAAAACATCGCCAACCCTGGGTGCTGGGGGCCTTAAATTTGACAAATTGTCCAATTCCTGAATCATGCAAGTAACCTTTCAATTTAACATTAGAAATACTAATAAGCAGTGGTACTTGTGTTGCCTGAATTCTACAGAAGACCTACCTGGCTATCCGTACAGAAGCATTCATAGGGCTACTGACATTCTAAATATCATTTTTAGACCCTCAAAATAACTCTAAAATGTAACGCATTTCAAGTATGACTAACAAATCTTCATTGTTGATCTTAAATATTTGTCCTAGTTTCATAAATGACCTGTATCTTCCACTACACAATTTTTTGAATTTAACATGACAAATTATGAAAATGTAACCCTGGATGACATCACCACTGTTGGCACACTTTACACTCAAACCAAGCTGTCAACTCTGCGATTTTATTTAACAGCAAAAAGAGCAAAAAAACACCTGGCTGGAAAGATGGTATGCAAGAAGTCTGTGAGGGAGTAAATCCTGTGTCACTGAACACGTCAATCAGAAGTGAAACTAAAATTCCAGAGTTGACCACTTTTACCTTGTGCTGAAATAGTTGAACGATCAACCATCAGAGGTGATTCTTGTCTTGAAGCAGGACAACTAATAGCAGTCCCATCTGCAACAATTACCATTAGTCCTGAAGAATCTACGAGCATTGGTGCTTGTGGAGGTGACCAGGACCCAGGTCCAGTAACATCATTGTCATCTATGAAGCTACAGATGAAGACACTTATTTCTTACGTAGCGATACTGAAAGTGGCCAGGCCTTAGACAACCATTATTTTGAAGACAGTACTATTTCATTCTTCATGGGAAATCATGGAGAAACTGATGACCCTCCATTGGATGATACTCTACCTCTGTCAGATACTATCCAAGTAAATACCTGCAATTCTGAGAAGATTCAAAAGAAGATTCTTTGTGTTCATCGTGGCCAACTGTTACAAGAACTCATTGCACATTTCTCTGAAGATGGCATTTTGGAAAATGAGATCAGTATTCGACTTGTACTTCCTGATGGAAACATTGAACAGGCACAAGATGAAGGGGGTGTCATGAGAGACTGCCTAAGTGAGTTTTGGAAAGATTTCTATGAGCAGTGTACACTTGGCACAACATACAAGGTTCCTTTTCTTTAGACATGATTTTGGGGAAAAAAACAATGGGAAAGTTTAGGCCACCTGTTGGTTTTTGGTTGGAAAAAAGAAAAGTACTTTCCTATAAAGCTAGCTCCAGTAATTGTAGAGCAAGCTGCATTTGGTGCTGTAGTATGTCCCAGATTCCGAAAGGGAATTATTTCAGCAGGCATCCTGTAGTTTCGATTTGGTTGACAATGAAGAACTGTTGGAAGCCTTAGATAATGCATAATTGTAGAAAGGTACCAACAGCAGGTAATTTTGCAATGATTTTACATGAAATAGCCCACAAAGAATTGCTTCAAGAACCAGCTTTTGTGATTGACCAGTGGTCTGAAATTCTTGCCCCGGTGGCTTCTGACTTTAAAGATCTGCATAAAAAGTACGACCAAATGCAACCGTCTTCAAGAAAACTTGTGAAATCTCTAAAATTCCCAACAACTACTCTTACAAATCCAGCTGAGATAGAAATCCAGTTACTTGTTGAGATACATGAGGGAGTCAGATTTGGAACACCAGAGTCGGTTTCTTTGATTTTGCAAAGGATCTGACTTGTTTCTTGGTAAAAGTATCACAGTAGAATTTACTCACCTACAAGGTTTACAAAGAAGACCAGTTTCCCATACTTGTGGTTGCTTCCTTGAGTTATCAGTTTGCTGCGATAACTATCCTGACTTTCAGTCAGAAATTAATCGAATTTTGAAGAGTAATGTTTGGGTTATGGATTTGGTGTAAGTTGTTGGAAATGGGTTCAAAAATCAAAATAACAGTAAAGTCTAAGAGAATGTGGTTTATTTTCAAATGTGGTCCAGGGGCATAACAATTATGATTTTTTTTTTTTTTTTTTTTTTTTTTTTTTTTTTTTTTCTAATGGAAGGTACTAGAAAGCAGTAACTAACTTGCCTTTGAAATATCCTTAACTTGATGTCAAGCCAAATTCTCACTTAGCATTTACAAATGTTATGGGTGCCTAACAATACAATGTTGTATTAGTTTCTTTGTTTTATTTTATTATTTTAGAACTCGTGACTTCAAAGCTTTCAATGGTAGTTATTAAAGGGGAACTCCGGTATTTTGTTTTTGTTCCCATATGTTTATGTAAGGTATGTATTGTTTTTATTAAACTTGGTTGACATTCAGACCACTTTTACACTACTGAATTGCAGTCCACTGTTCTCGGTTTCACTTCAAATGTACCCTTCAGAATAATTTCAGAACTACATTTCCCATCATCCTCTTGCACATGTATGTATGTATGGTGGGGGTGATGGGAAATGTAGTTCTGAAGTTCTTCCATTTGACATGAAACAGTGCAGTGGACTGCAATTTAATAGTGTAAAAAAGTGGTCAGAATGTCAAAATAAATAAATACAAATACATTACTTAAACAGTTGTGGCAACATATGGGTTCCCCTTTAAACAGCAAATACAGGAGTGTTATGCTGATGCAGTTTTTTTAATATTTTCTGAAATGACCTCACGAGTGTTAAATATCTGTCAAATATTCTGTACATTTATTGATATGCAGCCAGTTTACAATAAAGCTTGTTCAAAGTTTGCAAGATTTGTTTCTATTTATCACACTGTTCAATGTTATTTTCTTACTTAGAAGCTAATATAATACGCTATTTTTGAACTGCAACAAAACGAGCCATAGTGAATACAGTTATTCAATACTAAAGCATTAAGGTATGAGAGAGCGTTGGTTACCGTGGATAATTTCACTACTTGGTGCACCGAGTACCTGCAACCAAGCGGACAATATCCATGGTAACCCACGCTCTCAAGTACCTTAATGCTTTTTAAGGTGGCTGTGTGGTCCAGTGGTTTAAGAAATGGGCTTGTAACCAGGCGGTCCCAGGTTCAAATCCCACCTCAGCCACTGACTCATTGTGTGACCCTAAGCAAGTCACTTAACCTCCTTGTGCTCCGTCTTTCGGGTGAGACGTAATTGTAAGTGACTCTGCAGCTGATGCATACTTCACACACCCTAGTCTCTGTAAGTCGCCTTGAGTAAAGGCGTCTGCTAAATAAACAAATAATAATAATAAACTTTAAACAAATAAGGGAAATAGATAGTTTCTGAAGATTTATAAAGAAATTTGAAGAAGTACCTTCTAATTAAAATAATGTAACATATAACTTTAACGAAAATAAAATATATCCTTTTTATTTCACCAAATGCAATAACAGGCATTATCAAACAGTAAAGCAGTGTACACTAAACCTTAAATGTTTTTGACAGAGTTTTTTTTTTGCAAGATTCGCCCTAGCAGTCTAGGAAGGATTCTGGAACTGTGAGCAATCATCCTTTACATGATTTGTTTCAAGCTCAACGCTATATAGGAAGTTGATCAGCATCTACAGAAAGATTGCAGACTTCCCTCCGATTACACTTCAAAACATTACACACACGATAGGCAATATGATTCTGTGCACAGCAAGACACTATACAGCCTACATCCATCTACAGAGAAAGCCTTTGCCTATTTACAGTAGTGGGAGTCCCAGGCAAGGATTGCCAAAAACTAGAAAAAGAGCATCAAACTGCCAACCCCATATAGCACAAATAACTCAACTTCAGAATCACTATATGCTAGTTATGTGCTACCAGTTAAGCAGTTTATTGTTACAATGAAAGAGCTGGTGTTCTAATCCACGATAATAGGTAGGTGTATTTCAACAGTAACTTGGAGTAGTGAACGTCATTGACTTCATACCTGTTGTGAAGTTGTTTAGTTACTTCCACTTTCTTAAAGTAAAGGAAATGGCATTCCTACCTGGTCCTGTTTTAAATACCTAACTGGCAATTAACTGATGCTGAGAATGTTTGCCTGGTGAGCATAGTACAAGTCATATTGTTAAATTAAGTACATTCAAAATTGCTTCCTGTCGGTGCACATTCATATTAACGGATTCATTTACATCATTTGGAATGTGCAGATTGGTCTCAGCTAAGAGATTGAAGGCATAGAGCAAACACATCCTTATCACAAGGATACTCTTTAAATAAACATTCTTCTCTGCACATCTCCTGAAACCTAGCATCTACAGGATGCAGGTAGTCTCTTGTCCCATATAAATTGGGTGCTGCATACATGATGGCAGGGCGACCATGTGGGGATCTAGCATTATGTCCTGGACGTTGAGCAAACTTCATTCAGTTCAATCTGTAATATACAAAAGAGCTGTGAGGTACTGTATGTGAAAAAATATATGCATGTGGATTTATTTTAGATCCTGTTTTAAATAAAACAAACATTAAAATGTGTGGTTTTCTTTGTTCTTTTTTAATGCTTTTTTGTTTTCTGTGATTATTGGCATTCTCATCATTAATAATAATTACTAATTATTAATTTAACCAGTTCTATGGTTGGAAATCCTGCTCATGCAACAATTAACAGGTTGTTCTGAACTCATGTGGCTGGTTTCACATACCCTGGTAGCACAAATTTTGGGTTACTTTACCTCAAATAGCATTAGGTATGGTAGTCTAAGACTGGGGATAATCAACGTCTGTGAAACCAACCATATGAGTTCAGCGTGAGACAAGCTATTAATTATTGCATGTGTAGGATTTACAACCATAGAAATTGTTAAATGTAATTATTGTTGATGATGAGAATGGCAATAAAACAATAATAGAAAACTCAACAGCATTCAATAATATACAAAAAAACCACGTGTATTATCTATTTTATTTTAAACTGGATCCAAGGTAAATCTACTGCATACATTTTTTCACTCAATAGCCTCCTGGGATTCAGCACCAATCACTTCTCCATATAATTGCATTTCAAATTGATTATGTAGCTGTATTCTTTGCTAAAGCAAAGTATTATGTACACATTGGATCATTTATGTAGTACAGAACAATATAATTTGTCTTATCCATATATCCTATTAGTTATTTTAAATGTATTGTACACCAACAATCTAGGACTTACAAAACATTGGAGTTGTGTCTGTGCCGTATGCATACAATACAGAGGTTTGATCAAACACTGTTGTCTCACCTGAATTGAATTGAGGAAACAGAACTGAATAAGGGACTTATCCAGGTCGCTGTCTGCAAAATTGCCATCTCCTTTTAAGCGATCAAAAAGGTCAAGCCAAAACTGTATGCACTCCTTTCTGAGTGTGAGCCACCACTGTTCAATCCTTTGGATCCTGATTTTGTGGGGACATCCTTGACGTTCAGAAACGGCATTCATGTAATACCCGGCAATAACTCGTGGATCGCTGTTGGTTGTGTATGCATGTAGCCATATCAACTGACGTGAAAATCCGTCAATGCATCCATTTATGGCTATTCCATATGGCTTAAGTTTGTCGTACCCGTCTATGTGCCAGACAAAATTGGGCCCACGGCTAAAGTAGGTCCGTCTTCGAAGCCGATTTCTTGCTCTCAAGTCTACTCCTTCTGCATCTAAGTCTTAAAATAAGCCTGACAGTCTCTACTTATAATCATGCCATTCATCCAACACTTGTGGTACATCCACCTGTACCCATGCAGTTTGCCTGATGTTGAAAGCTGTTGTTGGATATAATTAGCAACTTCAAGCTCATCCGTTTTGTTTTTTCTTCTGTATAGATTCATTCTTTGCAGCATTCTCTCCAAACTCCGATTTACTAATGTTGACATTCTTTCAAAAGTTGCAGTATTTCACAGTTGTTGAAACCAGAGCTGAAATATTTCTTAATTTGGTCCCTTTAGTCCATATTTTCCAGCATCCAAAACTGCTTAATTTGCTAGAATATTCTTTGTATTGTTTTCTAAATGTTTAAAACAATTCTTTATTAAACAACAAAACTTACTGTATATACTTCTGCCTCTTTTTTACTAAGTCAGAATTCTGAGATAGTATCTCAGAATTCTAACTTAGTATCTCAGAATTCTGAGGGTTTTTTTTTTTTTTTTCATTTTGTGGCGGGAATGGGCTTCCATACTTAATTACCCTTATGGAGACATTTCTAAAGAAAAATGAATGTTCAAGTATTTTAAAACGTATTTTTTACATTCAGACTAGGTAACTGTTGGACATATTTCATCAGAGTGAAAACGGTATTCTCTTAATAATCTTCAGATTTTCAGATGTTTAGAAAGGTAAAATGCGGTACACTTTCGGTGGATATTTTTCCTGATACACAAGCCGAAAGTCACGTTAGGTCAGTCAGACCTCCGACAGGTAGAATGTTCAACAGAGCGGAAGAGTTAACCGGAAATTTTGCATGCATTTTTTTTTTTTTTTTTTTTTCATTAATTGTTATACTATCTTGATTCAATGTAAACCACTGTAATGAAATACTGTATGTGAACATCAATGTAAAATTTGAAAGAAATGCAAAAGTAAAACATGAAGATTATAATAAATACAAAATCAAGTCAGCTTCTTTGAAAATGTACACAACTGTTTACACAGAAGGTTTAACGCACATTTACAGCTTTACTTGAAGGGCTTGGATTTTTTAATGCGTTTTAAAAAGTAGTCAGAAATGATCTGGTCTTGAAAGGGTTAATTCTTAAATAAAACAACGTGAAAAATCAACAGAGATCCTACCTACCTCCATGACTGGGGTTCCATGTTCCAGATCATTCAACTTTTCCTCCCAAAAGTTCCTTATGGTTTCCACCCTTTCGAGATAATGGAAGAAGGCCATACAGGGCTCTGAGTGCGCGATCTGCTTGTACCCTTGCTCAATCTTTTTATCTGGAATTACTTCATGTGTGCTACCAGGAGACTTCTTCTTTTGTAGCCTGTAAATACAGAGAAACAACACTGTAAATTTAAACACAAGCATAGCATACATAATGTATAATTAGGCTTGCTACTATTCGATTTTTATTTTTTTGCCAAATCGACAGTTAATATCAACATTTATTTTAGAAAGAATTGACCATTTTTTTTCGATCTTTCAATCTTTTCAATTCAAACAGAGTGGGTGAAATCGACCTTTATGCTTTAAAAACAAAAAAAAAAACTTGAAACGTCACATTTAGCGAAACCCCTTTATCATATTCAACATGGAACAAAACCATGTTTACCAAGATTCTAATTGAAATAACATTTGGTCACAACTGAGCTATACATTTAAAAATGGTCTCAAATAAACCATAGTAAACTCAGCATATAAAAGTGTATTACACAGGTCTTTATAGCATAAATTTACAAGTAAAAATAATATGCACAGAACAAAACATTAGATAGTTGAACATAACTAACTTGCACTTCTTATTTGGAGTCTGAGCTCCGCCCCTCCTGCTTCAGCACAGCTGGACTTAGTCACAGGTGGCAAGGCAGAAAGGCCCGCTTCTTCCTGTCGCTGAGCCAGTGCATTGTGCACAACATTCATTAATTTTGTTTTCCTCTTGTGACCCATTTTCAAATCAAACTAGTAACTGTCACCGTATACCTAAAGTAAAAGCTTACGTACACCTTAACCCGCTAATTTCAAAGTAGGCGCTTTGAATGACAGGAGCTGTAGCTGGCAAGTGAGAGCATTCTAGCGAGATCTGTCAGAACAGGATGAAACTACAGTACTAACAGACCACTGAGATGACTGACAGCGACCCCCCAGCCATTCAGAGCAGAACAAAAACGGGACAGACAGCAAATATAAAAACTACACAAACTAAAGAGCATTTCTAAATGATTATTTTTGGTAAGAAAATAAAAAATAGCAAGTGGTTTCACCATTTACCGTACATAAATTTATTTGTCAAACTCATATTTTTTGGGAATTCAATGTTTAATGAGCTTTACCGATTAATATCGAAAAGTAGCAAGCCTATGTATAATATAGTTGTGCATACAATGAGGACAAGAGTGACGCCAAGGTTTTTAAATCGATTTGACTACAGAGTTATCCATTCTGGATAATCAGTTTTTTCAAGTTCACGAACCACATTCTTTGTGGTAGGTCACATGGCCTGATTACAGCTAGACCATTGGCATGAAGCTGTGGCGTAGTGTCCCGTCCCTTTTGTATTTATTTGTTTATTATTTATTGTATTTGTATTATATTATTGTGTGGCAGAATAAGCGAGGTGCCATCTGCCATGTTATTGTTTTGTTATTTATATTTTAGGATACCTCATGAAGATGCGTGACTGATCAGCTACTGAGTATTTAATTAGCTGACAGTCACGCATCCTTATTAAACTTGTGAAGACTATGGCCGAGGAGTAATAAGATATTTACTAGATAGTTAACCCCTCAGCCATAATATAAAAAACCTGCAGTTTGGCTGCATGAGGAGAGGGTTCAGAGGCGGAACGTGAGTAGAGAGGAGAAAAACTAAATATAAACAATTGCTATAAGTACTGATTATAAACCAGCCCAATACTTGTTTGTTTTGTTCCGTCTGTTTGTTTGTTTTGGCCAACGTGCCCTTTTGTTTTGAAAGTGTTTTTTGTTTGTTTAAATCTTTTATTTTTGTTAAATAAAGCACTGAGCGCCTTAGTGTCTCCGTTTGCCCCGTTGTGGTTTCTGTTTCTGGTCTGACGTCACCTCCAAAGTCATCCTGTTCACAGTTGCTGTCAGAACCAGGACAACAGTGCCTCCAAGTCGCAGGTCAGAGACAGTACTGCAGGAGTTTTTTTTTAAAAATAATTTTTTGGGAATTTTTTTTGTGAAGAAAGAGTGTTATGAAGAAAAAGAATGGGAAGAAGCGGCTGGAGGAAACAGCAGCAGCAGCAACAGCAGCAGCAGCTGGAGCGCACCAACAACGCAGCACCGGTCGCAGGTCCCGCCGCATCTCTGAGGAGTCATCCCAAGCGCCGGTGGGAGAAGCCCCGCTAGCTCAAGGGTCACCATCGAGGGAGATAAGGGACTGGCTGACGGACCTTGAAGGGTGGATGTTGAGGGACCTCCCAGAGGCGATTGACCTGTTGTGGGCCTGAGATGGGGTTCGATGGGAAGTCTGGGAACAGCAACAACACCCAGCGTCCCCCCCAGACATCGCAGCCATGGTGCTCAACTACCTGGCTGCAGATATGGGAGGGTACCCGCCATCTCCAATCCCATCAGAAGGAGAGCCCCCGCTGTCTCCAGCGCGAGAGGGAGAAGCCCCCACTGTTCCCAACTTTGCCGCCAGGGGGAGACTGCTTGCAGCGCCCACCTCCACCACCATGGGAGGACTACCTGCAGCTTCCGCCTCCACCACTTGAGGGAGACTGCATGCTGCTTCCGCCTCCACCGCTAGAGGGAGACTGCATGCTGCTCTCACCTCCATCACCAGAGGGAGAAGTGGAGCTCCCGCTGCTGCCTTCTTGGCCGGAGGCTCCCCTCCTGCTGTAACCTTCGGAGGGCTGCCGGGCCAGCATCGCCTGGAGCTGCCGGGCCAGCATCGCCTGGGGAGGCCTGCTTGCCATCGCCTGGGGAGGCCTGCTTGCCATCGCCTGGGGAGGCCTATGCACTATTGCCCGGAAATGCCTGCTCTGGAGGTCGTTTGCTGCTGACCTCCGGGGATTTGCTGGGGTTGGAGGAGCCAGTCTTGGCGCTGTCAGCACGTCTGCTGACAGCCTCACTGTTGGCAGCATTTCCGCTGCCAGTGGCGCAATGGGAAGAGAAACTTGCCCTGCTGTCAGCATTTCCAAAAAAGGAGAACCTCACTCCGCTGCCAGCATTTCCTCTGCCAGGGTTTCCCAGGCTGGAGGAGTCAGCCTGGGAGCTGTCAGATTCTCCGCTGACAGCATTGCCAACATAATTAGTACTCCAGACACATACATTGGTGTGTGTCTATTCAGAGCCACACTGGGAGCAGGTGGGTCCCTAATCCTGTTTACCCTTTTCCCCCAATGGAGGTGATAGCACGTTACAGTACTGTTTGTGGACGACTACTCAATTTTAGCCTTTTATTTTAATTGCGGAATAATGCAGATTTTTTTTTTTGTGGAAAACTAGGACCCCTGGTAATTACTAAACATTCACCTGAAATATGAATCAATTAATCATTCCTTTTCTTTAATCAAGTAAAACCCTTGAACAAATTCTCATTTACAATAATGCCTTGTTACCAGACTGTGCCTTTTAGAAAGTGCTACGTTTGTAGCCCCAAGTAATTCACTACCCATAATGAAATGTACATCATAGCCACAGATATTGATGCGTGTTATTGTTACAATGTTTAGCAACAGTGATGTAAACACTAAGGGTTGTGTATCATATAGCATAGTAGTTTGCTTAAAAATATTGTTAATACTGTAACGACAAGGCAGACAATGGGACCGCAGACAATTGCAGACAGGGATTAAATAGTCACTATGCGGAGATCTCATTCCCCCAACCTTTTCCTGTGTTCCCCGATTTTCTGGAGGAGGTTCAGTCCTCCTGGCAACGACTGATCTCCTTGGAAGGTGCAAAAGCGCTGGGGCTAGCGCAGTTTCTGCCGGTGGACTCCACCATAGCGGCTTTGGTGCGAGCCCCTTCAGTTGGAGGCCTGGCCAAAGATCCTGTATGCCCTAACGGGCAATGCAGAACCACAGAAGCCCACCTCAAAAAGGCGTATGCAGCTGAGGCGCAGGTAACACTCCTTGCCAACACAGGGAGTCTCTTGATGGCCTACCTGGATGGTATGCTACAATCTGTAGCTATTCCCGAACCGCTAGCTTCAGAGCTATGCTTGGTTTCGGGTACGCTGCTGCAGATATCCAGCTTCTATCTCTCCTGGCCATACCTTCAGGCCAGCGGTGGAGGAGATATTACAACGCTCCCACAAAGAACGGGAAGCATCTCGGCAGGTGGCTGCAATGCTTCTTTCCCATGCCCCGACACGAGGAAAGGGAAAGCGATGGCGCCCAGCAGTTACTATGGTAACCCAGACAATTCCAGTCCCCACTGTGCCACCTGGTGACCTGAGGCACCGCCTGCAGGCCTCCGTGGCAGCCAACAACCAGGTCCGTCAGGAAGGATGGGGAAATGCCGGACGTGGAGCCTCAGTGCGCAGGGAGACAGTTCCAGCAGAGCCGCCTATGGCAGCCTCCAAGACCACCTCAGCCTCAGCAGCCCCAGCAAGGGCCCTGAAGGCTTGCGGCCTTAGACCCACCCTTTCTCGCAACACCAACTGCAATATTGGTGCAATTGCACCTCAGACTCTTGGGTGCTCGCCACCGTACACACCGGTTACGCACTGCAATTCCGATCGGGACCTCCTCCTTTTCGAGGGATCATGACTACATCCATGAATGACCCTCTCCAGGTCTTGGCCCTCAGGTAAGAAGTAGAAAG
Source organism: Acipenser oxyrinchus oxyrinchus (assembly GCA_030684275.1). NCBI lineage: Eukaryota > Metazoa > Chordata > Actinopteri > Acipenseriformes > Acipenseridae > Acipenser > Acipenser oxyrinchus. Next base: position 55,548,600 of record CM060249.1, read on the forward strand.
ATTACTTCTCAAACAAGCCATCTGACACTTCTCAGGGGTTCTACTCGAGATACTTTCTGGTGCCAAAAAAGGACGGAGCCCTTCACCCCATCCTAGACCTGTGACACTTCAACAGGTTTTTGAGGGAGAGGAGGTTCCAGATGGTCACACATTGCCACATCCTCCAGTCTGTCCGGCCAGGTGACTGGTTTACAACAGTGGACTTGAAGGATGCATATTTTCACATCCCTATTCGTCCAGCACACAGGAAATATCTCCGCTTTGCCTTTCAGGGGAGCATCTTCAAGTTTTCCGTACAGCCTTTTGGCCTCCCCTAGTCCCTTGCGTCGCTGAAGTGCATGGAAGCCATCCTAGCTCCCTATCAGGGTGTTGAACTATCTCGACGACTGGCTGATCTGTTCCCAGTCGCAGGAGGGAGCAAGGGTGCATACAGTGATACTAACAGTGCATCTGGCGAAACTGGTTCTTGCTCAACGATACCAAAATTAATACCGGGCTGTTCATCTCCCGGGAGTGGTGAACTGAGTGGCAGACCTCCTCTCCTCACCCGTCAGAATGGCGACTCCACCCTCAGGTGGTGGAACGCATTTGTGAATGATTCAGGAAAGCCCAGGTTAATCTCTTTGCCACAGCAGAGATGACCCATTGACCTCTGTGGTTCTCCCTCCAGCATGGTGGAGGTCCACTAGGCGTCGACGCCCTAGCCAACGAGTGGCCCAAGGCGCATTTGTACGCATTCCCGCCACTACTGCTACTCCCCGCCTTCCACGAGAAGGTCCGGAGAGACAAAGTGACAATCCTTCTGGTGGCCCGCAGATGCCCCAGGAGAATCTAGTTTTCAAAACTTTGCCAGCTGCTGCAGGGCTATTACTGGGAGATCCCGCTACGCATAGATCTCAGTCAGGTGCAAGGCACCCTCAGGCACACAGAACTGGGCAGACTCCAACTTTGGGTCTGGCCCCTAAACAGGACCATCTGTCAGCCTTAAGGCTCTCAGATGCGGTCGTTAGTACACTGCAGAATGCTAGGGCCTCATCCACAAGAGCACTGTATGCCTATAAGTGGAGGTATTTTCAAAAGTGGTGCATGACCAGAGGTCATGATCCCATCTATTGCCCTATAGCAACTATTTTACAGTTTCTGCAAGATCTGCTGGTGTCGGGCAGGTCCTCCTCTACGCTGAAAGTGTACCTAGCAGCTATATCTGCATGCCATGTTCCGATTGACTCAGTTTCCCCGAGTGCCCATATTCTGGCGACCCATTTTCTAAAGGGTGCTCGGCGGCTACGTCCTCCTAGGAAGGACGTCCTCCCTGAGGAGTCTAGACGTGGTATTGGAGGCTCTCACTAAGGCCCTGTTTGAGCCTATACATTCCATAGAAATGAAATATCTCTCTATGAAGGCAGCCTTTTTATTGGCCATCACCTCCGCTAAGCGGGTGAGTAAGCTACGGGCTCTGTTTATGCACAGTTCCTGTATGTATTTGAGACAATGGGAACAGATTATCGTTACGCACGAACCCTGCATTCCTACCTAAGGTGATTCGTCTTTCCACTTGAACCAATCGGTGGAATTAGATGCTTTCCAACCTCCTTTTGATTCAGAGGAGGATAGGAGACTGAATTCCCTCTGCCCAGTGTGCGCATTGAGAGGTTATGTAGATAGGACGAGCACGCTGCGTCAGTCTGACCACCCCTCGTCTGTCATGGTGAAAGGACCCTGGGTCAAGCCCTCTCGAAGCAGCGACTGTCCCACTGGATTGTGGACACAGTTGGGACTGCACATACTAATGCCGGCCTAACCCCACCTGGGAGGGTGGCCACGCACTCTACCAGTGGTGTGGCTACGTCATGGGCCCTCTTTCGAGGTGCATCATTGGCTGATATATGTACTGCGGCTAGCTGGGCTACTCTGCATACGTTCACCAGGTTCTACCGGCTTAATGTGGTAGATCCCTCTATGCCTTCATTAAGCACAAGGATTCTTGAGGTTATATGCTCACACCACCAACACTAGTTGGTGGTAGCGAGGTGTCCCTTGTATGCTGTCCGTTCACACTCCCTCGCGACGGCTTTGATATACTTTCCCAAAAGTATTGGTTGTTTGTCATCTTCGAATTGAAAGGGAACAAGGTTCTGGATGTAACCCCGGTTTCCTGAAAGAGAAGATGACCAACAAACCTTGCGAGGTTGCATCACTCGCATTCATGGGTTCTATGCAAAAGAGAATGTGATCTCCGCGTAGTGACTATTTAATCCCTCGGCGGGCGGGACCGAGGACGTCACTCCACAGAGGGGCCTATCGACAGCTTTGATATAAAATGCTGAGTGAATACCTGACCTGTGGCAGGCATATCCCAAAAGTATTGGTTGTTGGTCGTCTTCTCTTGCAGGGAACCAGGGTTATATCTGTAACTTATTGTTTTGTAATTACCGAGACACGCAGAGACTGTTACCTGCCTGTTTGTTAAACCATTTTATTTATTCTGTGTTCATTATTGTTTATTGCATTTATTTTATTGAACTGTTCATTCTTGTATAATAAACTGTGCCTTTGAGGCCAGAATACCTGCCTGGATTGCTTTCTTTACCTCCACTTTACAATACTTTTACAATACTATTCAAGATATATCCACATGTAATACCCGTCCCAAACTTGCCCGAAAATTAGGCACCAGCCCAAAGCCATTTTTTCTCGCACAATACAAAAAATACATGCCAGATTGGGAGGTTGACACCCAATTGGGCAACACTGCATATGAGCATGGTTGATCTCCACTGCCTGTACTAATATTATGAATCCACTGTTTCAAACAATTAACATAGCCATGTGGGGGCTGGCATTTAGTGTTTAAACTAATTAGCACTAAGCATTGTCATGTGAGGGCAAATGATTATTGTTTCAAACTATCAACACCAAGCATTGCCCTGCAATACAGAGCATTTACAGTTTTGCTGTGATAATTTAGCTAGCAATGTCTGATGACAAAATGTGAAAAACTAGCATCCAGCACTACATTTAAAACAAAGCTGAGGAAGGAATATTTTAACTGTTAATATACATATGTCAATATATCTATCAATAAACAAACCATATTATAACATTTTGTACATGTTATTCTTTGTGTTTGTTTAGCACTTCCCTTTAATAAGCTGCATATTTGAATTATATGTACTGTATAGCATTGTGCAGATATACCACTGGTGCTATTTGTGTTTGTTCTTAATAAATGCTCAGTTAGTAAGTACACCACCCACTCGATATCGTGGGTGTCGGGGTCCAATACAAATCCGCTATATATATCGAGGGCCACGATATAGCGAGAGACCCATAGAAAAACAAATAGACAAATAATAAATACTGTACAACCATTCCATCATTTTATCGGGGGTGTCAGGGTCCAATATAAATCTTCTACGCAACCCACTTTTTCTCATTTTTCATATAAAAAGCAGCACACCGTTTTAATTGCATCATGGAGGAGAATTGCTTCTCATCAACTTAAGTCTCCAATTCATTTCATGACTCTCCCTCTCCTTTCTCAAATGCCCAAACCCACTGCATTGAAAGAATCCATTGTCAAGAGAGGAGGCTTGTTGCTAGGGAGCTGACGTCACTGCCCTTTGACTTTTGCTAGTGCATTGCTTAAAAAAACACTTCAGCAAGTAGATATTTAATTTGCTTTGTGTTATTGTGCAATGCGTGTGTATATGATAACAGTACGATATTAATGCTTTGTTTAATTGTTTTGTATAATTTTGCTTGTCATGTGCAGTACGAAATAAAATGAACAGTAATTCTAAGTGAATTCTAAGTATGCGCAGTTAGACTGTAAAAATGGGGAGCCTTTCCAGGATTGCGATATATCCAAATCTGCAGTACAGCTAGGGGCGATATAGCGAGGGGTGGGTGTATTATACATTTTATGTTAAAACACCTGCCCAATTTTATGGGTTTATTATTATAAAAACAGTAACTTTTTAAAAAGACTGAACAGTAAAAATGAGGTTTACCAGAGCTTCTTAGCAAAAAATAATAATCACCACGCCACACTCGGCAGTTCTTCTTTACCCTTGTCTCCACTTTTAAACAAAGTTAGCGCCCTGGCTCTGTGCAATTATTATAACAGCCCCAGAGTAGTAGTGTGTTGTTTGTTTTTTTTTTTTTTTTTTTTTTTATCCTGTATTGTATTTTTATAGAGGGCAAGGGTAATATTTACTGTAAATATTTAATTAAAGAGTGAGGGACTTCATGTGTGTTACCGTTACTGCTGGTAATTTTTCTGTGCTAGATCTGTTTATATCAAAACGTAAAAAAAAAACAGATGTTTAATAAAAAATATGTCTATAGTTACAACGTGATGTATAATTTGTTTTTATTTATATACATGTATTTGAGTTATTTTATTAATGTGTATCTGTAATAAAACATTTTTTTAGCGGATAAAACAAAATAAAATGAAATTTGTGAAAAATAAAAAGAATTTCACAGGGTTCTACTTATAGCGTTGTCTTTTAAATATATTCCAAATTGAAGTACAAAATACAAGCAAAAGAACCAAATTTCTTCAACAGTTCTGAAAATGGAGGCAGTGAATCATGTATAATAACATGAATGTAAAAAGTTTGTTTTGCACACCTTTATAGAGAATATATACCATCTTTCCAATAAGCTAACAGAAGGGTTACCAAATAAGGGTTTTCCATTGTCTGAGCTGCTGTTTTGATGTACATAAATAATGTAATAACCGTAATTTATTTTTAGTCATGGTTCATCAATGGTCTCAGATTATTCCTCATTAATTAATGTTAACAGAAGCACTGTGACATTACACAGCCACATTATGGCAGAGTCCCATGATTCCATTAATTAATTTGGGTGTAAAAATACATTTGAGTCCAGTAAACCTAAACCAGAGCATTCATTTGAGCCCTACACTTGCATGTACTTCAATATTCCAGCAGGTGTCTCTCTCAGTTTAATTTACAATGACTGGAAACAATATCTGGTAAAGGGTTTATGAAAGTATATCTGCTGTAGTTGCAGTAGCCCAGAATATCTTAATATGTTGACCACACAGTTCATGGAAAAAATTAATCACTGATCTTTATGCTAAACATTTTAAACTTCACATTACCATTTTAGCAGCCTATTAACTGACTGTAATGGAATACAACAAGTAAGAAGAAATCTAAAGTATGGAATGGAAATGGAAAGTCAATCTGGACGAAAGGTAACAGATCTCTTGATGATTGATAATAGGATGAAGGGTGGAGTGTACCACTAACCTAAGTGTGACCATCTGCTCTGCTGTCAGCAATGGCTTTTGTGCTGACACAACAGCAATATCATTTTACTGATCTTACTAAAATCAATTACTCTAGCAAATTAGCGGATTTAACAATATTTCCTGACTACTACTTATTTTGTATACAGTAACTAATTTTGATAATGTGTTCAGCTTAGTCTCAATATTAAAAACATATTTTCTTAAATACAGTTGCAGACAAGTATTGGCACCCTACACTTTAATATAAGATAATTCAAGAAAACATGTTAAATACAAGCATTTAGTGAACATTAACCATGAATTAATATGACAAAGACCAAAATACACTTTCTTGTAGTTTAACAAACAATCTTTATAAAACAAAAAAACACTTAAACTGCCATTTTTCTTTTCATTCCTACCACCCTGACAACTTTTTACATTTATAACTTTAAAGTCTGTTTCAAAGCACTTTTCAAAATGTCTGCTCTAGTGCATGGTTAGTGTAAGGGTTATTGCCCACATTGTCAAACGTCAGAGCACTTGTTATGATGATTTTCTTTTAATCGCTCTTCCTGCAGTGATTTAGAGAACAGATCTCAAACCCCAGTGCACTAGAGCGGCACTAGAGCTTTAAAGTTATGAGTGTAAAACATTGTCAGGATGTTAACAATAAAAATACAAATTATAGGTACATTATTTAAACAGTTTTAGCAACATGTGGGGATACAAGATATCACATTATTTTTACAGACAATTACATTATTACTATTATAATTGTAAAAAAAAAAGAATTATTTTTACATACAATTACCCACTTATATAGTTTTTTTTTTTTTTTTTTACTGGAGCAGCAGTGTCCCCCACCTGGGATTGAACCCACAACCCTCCTAATTTAATAATTTCAAAATATGTTAATTGATTGAAAACTATTATACAGTAACTAAGCTGCATTATAATTCAATATCCAGAAAAATAGGTAATTGTTTCCAAAATATGTTGAATGTTTTGGCAATATAGCAGATAATTGTCAAGACAAAGGAAATGGATTCACATTTGAGAAAAGCACTCGTAGCAAAATACAACAAAGGAAATGGCTAAAGAACAGTATCAAAGAAATATGGAAAACCAAAATCCACAATCAGAGCAATAATCAAGATGTACCACAGAACAAAATCAACTGAAATGCTTGAAAGAAGTGGATGTCCAAAGAAGCTTACAGGTACAGCAGGTAGGAGAATCCTCTAAGCAACCAAAAAAAAATTCAAGATTAACAACCAAGGATGTAAAGAAAGATTTAGAAGCATCAGGCATAACAGTACATAAAATAACTACAATATGGGTCAGAATAATGGACAAAGCATAACAGAGGCAGAAGTGTTAAAGGGACTTGGAGCTCTTAAAATAAACAAATCCCCTGGGCCGGGTGAGATCCTCCCAATAGTACTCAAAGAAATGAAGTAAGTTATTTACAAACCGCTAACCAAGATCATGCAACAGTCTCTTGACACAGGGGTTGTACCGACAGACTGGAAAATTGCAAACGTAAAAACGTATTATATGTAAACTTATGGAAACTATACTAAGATCCAAAATGGAAAATTACCTATAACAATATCCTGGGAGACAGCATGGTTTTAGGAAAGGGAGATCGTGTCTAACTAACCTGCTTGATTTTTTTGAGGATGCAACATCGACAATGGATAATTGCAAAGCATACGACATGGTTTATTTAGATTTCCAGAAAGCTTTTGACAAAGTTCCGCATAAAAAATTAATTCTCAATCTGAACGCAGTACGGATTCAAGGAAATGCATGCACATGGATTAGGGAGTGGTTAACATGTAGAAAACAGAAAGTACTGATTAGAGGAGAAACCTCAAAATGGAGTGAGGTAACCAGTGGTGTACCACAGGGATTAGTATTAGGTCCTCTGCTATTCCTAATCTACATTATTGATTTAGATTCTGGTCTAGTAAACAAACTTGTTAAATTTGCAGACGACACAAAAATAGGAGGAGTGGCAAACACTGTTGCAGCAGCAAAGGTCATTCAAAATGATCTAGACAGCATTCAGAACTAGGCAGACACATTGCAAATGACATTTAATAGAGAAAAGTGTAAAGTACTGCATGCAGGCAATAAAAATGTGCCTTATAAATATCATATGGGAGATACTGAAATTGAAGAAGGAATCTATGAAAAGACCTAGGAGTTTATGTTGACCCAGAAATGTCTTCATCTAGACAATGTGGGGAAGCTATAAAAAAGGCCAACAAGATGCTCGGATATATTGTGAGAAGTGTTGAATTTAAATCAAGGGAAGTAATGTTAAAACTTTACAATGCATTTGTAAGACCTCATCTAGAATATTGTGTTCAGTTCTGGTCACCTTGTTACATAAATGATATTGCTGCTCTAGAAAGAATGCAAAGAAGAGCAACCAGAATTATCCTGAGTTTAAAAGGCATATCATATGCAGACAGGCTAAAAGAATTGAATCTATTCAGTCTTGAACAAAGAAGACTACGCGGTGATCTGATTCAAGCATTCAAAATCCTAAAAGGTATAGACAATGTCGACCCAGGGGACTTTTTTGACCTGAATAAAGAAACAAGGACCAGGGTTCACAAATGGAGATTAGATTAGATTAAGGGGCATTCAGAACAGAAATTAGGAGGCACTTTTTTACACAGAGAATTGTGAGGGTCTGGAACCAACACCCCAGTAATGTTGTTGAAGCTGACACCCTGGGATCCTTCAAGAAGCTGCTTGATGAGATTCTGGGATCAATAAGCTACTAACAACCAAACAAACAAGATGGGCTGAATGGCCTCCTCTCGTTTGTAAACTTTCTTATGTACACAGGCAGCTGAACACACAAGAATTGTATACATGTAGACTTCGCTGCAAACCACTTTTAAAGAAAATTCCTAAAAACAAGCTATCTACAATTTGCCAAGAAATATGAATAGGATTCTGAAGCATTCTTCAACAAAATTCTCATGTTCAGAGGTCGGCAACACGTCGATTGCAAGCTACTGGTAGCTCACCGGTGGTTTAAAAGTAGCTCCTGACAAGTAAACACACATATATATATATATATATATATATATATATATATATATATATATATATATATATATATATATATATATATATTTGAGTAATTTTTTACCAAATCAGTGAAAAAAGCAAATACTGCAACAGAAATTGCTTACTTTGTAGCAAAAAAGACTGCATATACAGACAGTACATTAGTAAAGGGCGCAATGACTGTTATTGTCATATCGTTTTTCAAAGATTTAAAAAACAAGTCAGATATAATGTCTGCTATAACTGATGTGCAACTGGGAGCTATCAGCATTACTCAAAGATGTCTGTGAACAGTTAAGGGATTTATGTTGTCAGTGGTTTTCAATACAGTGTGATGAATCTGTTGACTTGAGTGACACTGCTTAGCTGGTTGTATTTGTACAAATGGTGTTTGAGGACTTTAGCATGAAAGAATAGTTTTTGACATTATTGCAATTAAAAACTAAAACCAGAGAGGTAGATATCTATAATGAGGTTAAAAATTATTTTGCTAGAAAGAACATACCGCTCTCAAAGCTTGTGTGGGTAACAATGGATGGAGCCCCCGCAATGACTGGATGTCACATGGGCTTCATAGCATGTTGCAAGACAGATTTCCCCCGTTTCCCTCAACTACCACTGTATTTTACATCAACTGGCACTTTGCAGCAAAGTAATGGTATTTGACCACGTCATGTTGTAAAAACAGTTAACTCAATTCGAGCTACAGCCCTACAACACAGTCAGTTTCAAACACTACTTGATGAAGTTTCCGCCGAGTATGACAATCTTTTGCTTTTTTTGCAATGGGTATTCATTTCAGTGTGTTATTATGGAAAATCTAACTTTTAAGTAAAATTTCTGGTGCTATTCTTACTTTTTGAAGTTTCAAGTTCAAGTTCTTTTTTTTTTTATAAAGATTTCTAAAATTACTAGAAATTGCAAAATGCTCTTTGTTTTGTTAAAAAGGGGTTACATTTCACAAAATGATTGAAATGTTTGTCCTTAATGTGTTACTTTGAATTATGGTATAATAAACGTAGGGTGCCAGTATATAACTGGTGAGCTTTTTTTTTTTTCAGTTGGCTTATTTGATATCAACACAAGCTCATTAACACCAGCAACAGAGCATTACCACAGTGTGCCAGCTGTTACCACAGAGTGTGCCAACTAAAAGGAATTCCAGTCGTCCTCCCATAGTTGCTGTCTTCACTCAGTTCTCAGATGAGAAAGAAATTGCTCACCGGTTATTATAAAAAATATTGCATGGGGTAGTGTGTGATAAATGAGAATTGAATGCCCACCCTCAGGGTGGGATGCTTGGATAAACTCTTCGAGCTTTACCCTCAGGGTTTATGTTGCATCCCACCCCTTGGGTGGGCATTAAATGATCGTATCACATTACCTAATGCATTGTTTTCTCTGTCTATATAATTGTACTGAAATTGCATGCGGTACACACTGAAATCAGCATTTCTAAAGTACGCACCAGTAGTAGTACATTATGAGGTGTTGTTTGGGACATAATTCAAACTGACACCTCATAGATTACACACTGAAATATCATATGCTACATAGTGAAATTGCATACACTACATACTGAAATCTTGAAACCTCATACACTACACCGTGAAATCACATACATTACATAGTGAAATTGCATACACTACATAATTTCAAAAGATAACTATTTATTTCTTCATTTAAAAAAAAATAAACAACAGACACTCAAGCACAGACGTGTTGATGCTTGTCATCCGCAGGGTGTATTCGAACAAAATAAATAACATTTAGTTCTAGTTTAGTTCTAGTTATTAATGATTATTACAATGATTATTACAATTAGTTAATTCATTAATTCTTAAAAGGAATGATTCTACATTACAATAAAACAGTACACAGCAGCTGTTTCTCAATATTTTACAATTCATTATTTTGCAGCACGGCGATTATATTGGGAGGGCAACTGATGCGACCTCGCGGTTGGTGGTCGTCTTCTCTTTCAGGGAACCAAGGTTACGGTAAGTAACCTAACGTTCCCTTTTAATTCGAAGACGACCACCAATGACATTACGTATGGGATATTGTATACCAGAGCCGTCGCAAGGGAGAAGGAACGGCAGCATATGAGGGACGCACAAGCACTGTCTAACCCAGAGGTTAGCGGTGTGAACTTACACCCTCAAGGACCCTTGTGCCTAAAGAAGGCAGGGCAGAGTACCACATTAAGATGATAGAACCTGGAGAAAGTAAGCGGCATAGCCCAGCTAGCCGCAGTACAACTATCAGACATCGAGGCACCTCTGAAGAGGGCCCAAGATGTAGCCAACCCTCTAGTGGAGTGTGCGGCTACCCTACCAGGTGGGGGCAAGCCAGCATCATTATACGCAGTCGAGACTGTATCCACAATCCGGTGTGACAGACGATGCTTAGAGAGGGGCTGCCCTAGGGTCCTTATCCCGTGACAGACAAATAGCTGGTCAGATTGACACAGGAAGGCTGTGGTCACCTTGGGGAGGAAAGCAGGGATGGTGCGCAGAGACACCCTGCTGCCATCCTCCCACATACGCATGTAGGAGCTGTGCACAGACTGTGCCTGCAGCTCACTGACGCGCTTAGCAGAGGTGATAGCCACGAGGAAGGCTGTCTTCATAGACAGGTACTTCAGCTCTATTGAGTGTACGGGCTCAAACTGGGCCTTTGTGAGAGCCTCCAGTACAATATTAAGGCGCCATTCGGGGAGAACAGTCCTCCTAGGAGGGCGTAATCACCGTGCGCCTTTAAGAAAACTGTAGCCAAAAATGTGCACCGGAGACACTGAATCTACAAGGGCATGGCAAGAAGAGATAACCGCTAAATACATCTTCAAAGAGGAAGGTGACCTACCAGCATCAAGCAGTTCTTGCAGAAACTGTAAGATGACTGGCATGGGGCAAGATATGGGGTCATGGCTTCTAGCCAGACACCAAGCCTGGAAATACCTCCACCTGTAGGTGTACAAGGAACTAGTGGAGTCTGCCCTAGCACTCTGCAATGTACCCACAACCGCACCTGATAGCCCTAGGGCTAACCAGCGGTCCCTTTCAGGGGCCAAACACAGCTTTTCACCTGACTGAGGAGATCCATGCGCCAGTTCACCGCTCCGGGAATGTGCGTCGCCCGTAGGGACAGCAAGGTCCTCTGAGCCCATGTCAATAGCCTGAAGGCCATGAGATGCAACCCCGGGAACTGTAGGCCACTCTTGTGGTTGACATACACCACCACTGTCGTGTTGTCCGTCCGGATCAACACATGTGTACCGCTCAGCACTGGGAGAAAGTGGTGGAGAGCATGCGAAGCAGACCCAGTTGAATGTCCGATATGGCTGCGGCCATCAGACCCAATAGTTTCTGGCACAATAGGAGGGTGACCTGCGATCCCTGTTGAAACAGGGAGAGGCAACCCTGGATAGCTGCAACTCTGTCGTCTGACAGGTATGCATGCATCGTACTGGAATCCAGCCAGAGACCCAAGTATGTCATGCACTGCACTGGTGTAAGCCGACTCTTTGCATCGTTGATGGTGGGCCATTGCTCCCTCTCATGACTGGGAGCAGATCAACCAGTCGACAAGATAGCTTTTTACTCTGATCCCCTGCAGCCGCAGGGGAGCCAGGATAGCGTCCACACACTTTGAAAATGTACGAGGAGCTAGGGAGAGGCCGAATGGCAGCACAGCAAACTCGTAAATGCTTCCCTGAAAAGCGAAGCGGAGATACTTCCTGTGTTCTGGATGAATCGGACTGGAGAATGTGACGGTGCGTCAGCATTTGAAGCCTCTTTTCTTTTAAGAACCCATTGAGGAGCCTCTGGTCTAAGATGGGGCGAAAGCCGCCGTCCTTTTTGGGTACCAGAAAATACCTCAAGTACTACCCGTCTCCGTGGGGTTCTACGAGATGAATGGCTCACTTGCACAGCAAGGTGGCCACGTCCTTCTGAAGTACCGAGGCCTAGAGAGGGTCAGTCCCAAGCAGAACTGAAGCGCGTAACCATTTTGCACGGTGACAAGCACCCAGGAGTCTGAGGTGCAAGCGTGTCAGTACTGCAGCTGTTGTGCCGAAAAGGGGGTCTGAGGCTGCCAGCCTTCAGGGGCCCTGCTCGGGCTGCTGAGGCTGAGGCCGGAAAGTTTGAGGTGGCTGTTTAGGGTGCTGGCCCTGAAAATGACTCCTGTGATGCTGGTGTGTGGACTGGCCATGTCCTGCGTTCACTCTACCTGCTGGTTGGGCCCGGTTGTTTGCTGCTGGTGTGCCCTGTAGGCGATGCCTTAGGTCACCCAGCAGAGCCATGGGGACTGGAACTGTCCTGGTTGCAGTCCGCGTCTGAGGAGTTCGCCAGAGGTTTGGCCTGCCCCACGTTGAAGCGCGGGGAGGGAGCAATGCGGCCACCTGCTGGGAAGCCTCGCGTTCCCGGTGGGATCTCTGTAAGCTCTCCTCCACGGCTGGCCCAAAGGTATGTCCTGGGGATATAGGCGCGTCAAGCATTGCGACCTTATCCGCATCAGGAACTCTGGCTTGTGACAGCTACAGCTGTCTACGAGCCACGATCAAGTTAGCCAGGCTCTGGCCAAGAGCTTGCCCTTGGAGACAGGACATCTGCAGAAGCGTGCTGGATAGTAACTCTGTGGCCACCGGCTCAGGGAGCGGGGCCTCACGCAGTACACCGTCCATATAAGGAGTAAGCACACTTGCTGTGTTAGACAGGCGAGTTGCCTGTGCCTCTGCTGCATATGCCTGCTTGAGACATGTTTCCGTCACCTTGTATTGAGGGTTAGGGTACGCCGGGTCTCTAGCCAACCCACCCATCGGCGGGGCCTTAACCAGGGCCGTGATGGTGGAGTCTACCGGGGGAACCCCTCTAGGCCAAGCTTTTCCGCCCCTTCTAGAGAGGCAAGCGTTGCTGCCTGATTTAGCACGTTAGGACCTGAGACCAGATGATCCCAGGAGGAACGTACTTCCTCCATGAAATCTGGGAAGGCCGGGAACTTCTGAGGGTGAGGAGCCATCGCCTGCGTCCGGAAAACGGACCAGCGTGGTTCTGCCGCTGGCGTCCAGAGGACCTGCAGGAAGGCTGCAGCACGTCCCATAAGTGCCGATACCGAGCTGGACAACGGGGGGGCACTGGCTTCCGAGGCTACCTTGAAGCCAGGTTCATCCTCAGCAGGGAGCTCGCCCACCTGCATGTCAGAGGAGGCCCCCTCCCCAGAGGCCGCTATGGAAATCATGTCCTCTTGCGCCAGCTGGGACGCCTCTTCCCATCCACCCTGAACTCTCCTGGGGGTATGGCAGTGGGGCTGCAACGGGGCCTGGACAGAGGCCAAGCTCGCCCTCGTGACCCTCTCCAAACAAGCTTGTTTTACCCGGGGCTGGAAAGCCTCACAGATGCTACAGGCCACGTCCCTCTCGAGGGCCAAGGTGGCATGTTGGACGCCCAAGCACCGCGAGTGTATTTTTTCCCATCTTGCGGGATATTGGTGTTGCAGGCCATGCAGGGGTGTAACACTGACTTGCCTGACATGGGCCTGGTGTTGTGCATGGGCCGTGCACTAAACACCGCTTGCACTGTGCTCAAGCACTGGCTAAGTGCGAACGCCACTAGCGCTGTAGCAGAGGGTACCTACAGTGGCTCTCAAAAGTATTCACCCCCTTGGACTTTTCCACATTTTATTGTGTTACAACATGGAATCAAAATGGATTTAATTAGGAGTTTTTGCCACTGATCAACACAAAAAAAGTCCATAATGTCAAAGTGAAGAATAAAATCTACAAATTGTTCTAAATTAATTACAAATACAAAACAGAAAATAATTGATTGCATAAGTATTCACCCCCTTTGCTATGAGACACCTAAATAAGCTCTGGTGCAACCAATTGTCTTTAGAAGTCACATAATTAGTTGAATGGAGCCCACCTGTGTGCAATTAAGGTGTTTCATATGATTTCAGGTTAAATACACCTGTCTCTGGGAGGTCCCACAGTTGGTTAGTACATTTCCTAACAAAACATTCAAAGCAAATCCGGAATAAGGTTCTTCAAAAGCACCAATCAGGGGTAGGATATAAGAACATTTCCAAAGCATTGAATATCCCCTGGAGCACAGTAAAGTCCATTATTCAGAAATAGTGATAATATGGCACAACTGTGAATCTGTCTAGAACAGGCCGTCCTCAAAAACTGAGTATCGGGGCGAGAAGGACACTAGTCAGGGAGGCCACTAAGAGGCCTATGGCAACTCTAAAGGAGTTACAGTCTTCCACGGCTGAGCTGGGAGACACTGTGCATACGGCAACAATAGCCGGGGTGCTTCACAAAACTGACCTTTATGGGAGAGTGGCAAAAAGAAAGCCATTGTTGAAAAAAACTCACATCATATCTCAGCTAGAGTTTGCCAGAAGGCATGTGGGAGACTCTGAGACCAAGTGGAAGAAGATTCTATGGTCTAATGAGACCAAAATAGAGCTTTTTGGCCTCAACGCTAAGCGCTATGTTTGGCGCAAGCCTAACACCGCACATCATCCTGAGAACACCATCCCTACCGTGAAGCATGGTGGTGGCAGCATCATGCTATGGGGATGCTTCGCTGCGTCAGGGCCTGGAAAGCTCGTGAAGATAGAGGGCAAAATTGATGCAGCAAAGTACAGAGAAATCCTGGAGGAAAACCTGCTGAAGTCTGCAAGAGACCTGGGACTTGGGAGAAGATTCATCTTCCAGCAGGACAATGACCCCAAACATACAGCCAAAGCCACACTGGAGTGGCTTAAAAACAAAAAGGTCAATGTCCTGGAATGGCCCAGTCAAAGCCCGGACCTCAATCCAATTGAGAATATGTGGAAAGAGTTGAAAATTGCTGTTCACCAAAGGTCCCCATCCAACTTGACGAAGCTTGAGCAATTTTGCAAAGAAGAATAGGCAAAAATTGCAGTGTCCAGATGTGCAAAGCTGGTAGAGACTTATCCAAATAGACTCATGGCTGTAATTGCCAAAGGTGCCTCTACCGAATATTGACTCAAGGGGGTGAATACTTATGCAATCAATTATTTTCAGTTTTGTATTTGTAATTAATTTAGAACAATTTGTAGATTTTACTTTTCACTTTGACATTATGGACTTTTTTTGTGTTGATCAGTGGCAAAAACTCTTAATTAAATCAATTTTGATTCCATGCTGTAACACAATAAAATGTGGAAAAGTCCAAGGGGGGTGAATACTTTTGATAGCCACTGTAACACTGTGTACCGTGGGCACCTTGTCCACCACGTACTGTGCACTATGTGCACTGCATACCGTGTAGCACCATGCGTTCCTGCACTAGTGCTGTAGCAGTGGGTATCAAGCACCGTGTGCACCGTGCACTGTGCGTACCAAGCACCGCGTGCATTGTGTACCGTGCAGCGCTGTGACTGTGCACTGACGCTGTGGCACTGAACACTTGTACACCGAGATACCTAAGTATCAAGGGCTATCGCGGCGCTTCGCGGTACCGAAGCACCAGGGGTGGGGGTGCCTACCCTAACTGCGCGGTCACACACACCTGGTCTACTCGACAGCGGGGATGTGGCAAGGCCTTGCCCCGTGGAG
This sequence comes from Acipenser oxyrinchus oxyrinchus, assembly GCA_030684275.1. Lineage (NCBI taxonomy): Eukaryota > Metazoa > Chordata > Actinopteri > Acipenseriformes > Acipenseridae > Acipenser > Acipenser oxyrinchus. Next base: position 55,564,556 of record CM060249.1, read on the forward strand.
GAGAGCGGGCTGGAAGAGTCACTCAACAGCAGGGATACGGCAAGGCCTAGCTTATGTATGATCATGTATGTTGTTGCAGGGAAGAGCAGATTTCGCACTTAAAGAAATGGAACTTGGCAAGTCTTTTCTGTATTTTCATGTTGGAAACCAACCAATAGGATTCCAATGCACAATTCCTTTGGAGCCTGCAGCGAATCTCTTTACAGAAATGGTTTTAATAATGTGCCTTGTAAATGTTTTCTGAGTGTCATCCCCACCAACTAGAAGCTATTCCTTCAACCAGCCAGCATGGAAACTTACACGTTTTGTTTACTGTATATAATAGTCTTTTTACCTTTTATTAGGCATTATGACAGAAATGTGTTTAGAATTACATCCTGTACAAAACAACATAGTACTGTAAGCGTTGCAAGGGTTTAACTTTTGGGGTGAGACGGTGTTGCCTGGTTTACCCCACTCGCACCCCTTGCTCACTACACTGGTATCCCTAAAAAAAATGATAGATCTTCCAATATATGCAACATATTTAAATTAGCAGTCTAATTAGCAAGTATAATTTTACTCCTTAATATTATTTACTCTCTACCAGGGCGGTTCTATCATAAGGTTTGGGGGGGCCTAGGACACACATGAGCGGCGAGGCACCGCTTGTGGGGAGCGAAGCGGGGCAGCAGGGCAATACCGCTTTGCTTGGTGGACACGCATCAACGGTTGTGAAGCGGCGATAAAAAAAAGAAAGACCGCCCACCACCTCCCAGTACTGTACAACAACTCAAAATATTACGGATTGAAGTTCCAGTGATGAGGAAGAAGAGGAAGAATTGGAAGAAGATGGTCTCCTTCTCGCCCTGGTTTTGGGTAGAAAAAAACGAGGATTATGGGTCTACGAGACCCTGATGAAAAGAACGGAGCACGGCGAATACCATAGATTGGCAAAAGAACTTGAATTTGACCATGAGTGGTTCAAGAAGTATTTTCGCCTCTCCAAGGATCAGTTTGAGGAGCTATACAACCTCATAAAAGATTGCATCGAAAAAAAGCACACTACATGGAGGCAGCCGATTAGCCCACGTGAGAGATTAGCTATGTGTCTCAGGTGTTCCGTACGACATTGTGGTCTTTATTGCTGTGTTGTGTGAAAAAAAAATATCACGCAATACACGTATAGGCACATGTATGCAATACATAGCGCAATGCGTTTGAGTTGTGTTGGGAGTTTGTCTCTCTTGGCAAGCTAAATATCGTCAGATTGATCGCCTATCATGATCTAATAGAGTACAATGGATGAATGTTTTCTTTTAATAGCAGGAAGCATTTAAAAAACAATGTCATACCAACACTCCAGCTAGAAGTAACTGCATTACTCCCCCCTAAAAAACATGATAAATATCATACTGTAATCAATTGTTATATACAGTGCCTTGCATAAGTATTCACCCCCCTTGGACTTTTCCACATTTTGTAGTGTTACAACCTGGAATTAAAATGGATTTAATTGGGATTTTTTGTCACTGATCTACACAAAATAGTCCATAATGTCGAAGTGGGGAAAAAAATCTACATATTTTTCAAAAATATTTACAAATAAACTGAAAAGTCTTGCTTGCATAAGTATTCACCCCCTTTGCTGTGACACCCCTAAATAAGCTCTGGTGCAACCAGTTGCCTTCAGAAGTCACATAATTAGTTGAATGGAGTCCACCTGTGTGCAATTAAAGTGTCTCATGATCTCAGATTAAATACACCTGTTTCTGGAAGGCCCCAGAGTTTGTTAGAGCATATCTAAACAAACAGCATCATGAGACCAAGGAGCTATCAAAACAAGTCCGGGATAAAGTTCTGGAGAAGCACCAATCAGGGTTGGGTTAGAAAAAAATATCCCAAACTTTGAACATCCCCCGGAGCACCGTTAAATCCATTATTAAAAAACAGAAAGAATATGGCACAACCGCGACTCTGCCTAGAGAAGGCCGTCCACCAAAACTCAGTGACCAAGTAAGGAGGGCATTAGTCAGAGAAGCAACCAAGAGGCCAATGGTAACTCTGAAGGAGCTGGAGAGATCCACAGCTGAGATGGGAGAAACTGTCCATGGGACAACTATAACCCGGACGCTCCACAAAGCTGGGCTTTATGGAAGAGTGGCGAGAAGAAAGCCATTGCTGAAAAAAACCCATATCAAATCCCGTTTGGATTTTGCCAAAAGGCATGTGGGAGACACAGCAAACATGGAAAAAGGTTCTCTGGTCTGATGAGACCAAAATTGAACTTTTTGGCCTTAGCGCAAAATGCTATGTGTGGCACAAAGCCAACCCTGCTCATCACCCTGAGAACACCATCCCCACGGTGAAGCATGGTGGTGGCAGCAGCATCATGTTATGGGGATGCTTTTCATCAGCAGGGACTGGAAAACTGGTCAGGATTGAGGACAAGATGGATGGAGCCAAATAGAGGGAAATTCTAGAGGAAAACCTGTTTCAGTCTGCAAGAGACCTGGGACGGGGGCGGAGGTTCACCTTCCAGCAGAACAATGACCCTAAACACACAGCCAAAGCTACACTGGAGTGGTTTAAAAACAAGAACCTGAATGTCTTAGAATGGCCCAGTCAAAGCCCAGACCTCAATCTGTGGCAAGACTTGAAAATTGCTGTTCACCAACAGTACCCATCCAACTTGACAAAGCTTGAGCAATTTTGCCAAGAAGAATGGGCAAAAATTGCAGGATCCAGATGTGCAAAGCTGGTAGAGACTTACCCAAAAAGACTCACAGCTGTAATTGCTGCCAAAGGTGCTTCTACCAAGTATTGACTCAGGGGGGTGAATACTTATGCAACCAACAAATGTCTTTTTTTTTGTCAAAGTAACTTTTGTGACAGAATAAAAAATTACATTTTGTGAATGGTGCCAGGAAACAGGCGCAAACATGCGTGTTATGTGGTGCACTTTTACAAACTAAGCTATTTACACACCTCAGGTATAAATATTATTCTGTTTCTATCAATACTTTAATTGTAATTTTATTTTTGTAAAATTGAGCCATAACAGTACAAAACTTGGCAGACAGACAACTGTAAAAAGGAACATGCAAAATAGCATCCAGGCAGGCAATTAATTATTTTGCCTAATTACTTTGTCTTTTGTGATTAAGTTACCTCTTCTGATGTCCTATCCATATCAAAAATCTTTAGAGCTGGTAAAACATTCATAAAACAACAAACATTTTGATTTTAGTCTTATGCTGAAGACGTTGAAACGTTTGCATATTTTATGAAGGTTTTACAAGTTCACCAAAAGCATGTAACTTTTCTGTGTTTTAAAGAGTAAGTAGCGGGGTTAACATCCTGACAACTTTTTACACTTATAATTTTAAAGTCTGTTTCAAAGCTCTTTTCAGAATGGTCGCTCTAGTGCACTGGGGTTTGAGATCTGTCCTCTAAATCACTGTGATTTAAAAAAAATATATAAGTGCTCTGGCTTTTCTGTTCCGTACTACATCATGGATCGTTATTGCTGAGTTACCTGTTTGACAATGTGGGCAATAACATGTGGGGACGTATTACGCTACATGTCCGCTACTTGCTCTTTAAGCTTGATGACCACTGTACATAAAGATCATTTTTTTCACAAGCAGTTAAGAGATTGCTAGGTACTGAGTCAAGCCCAGTCTCTCATTTGCAGAATTACTGTTTTTAGTTTACTAAAATTGTGCCACTGCAACAGCATAACATAAGTTTTCCATTAATAATTTGTTCTGTGCAGTTGGTAGACCTATGGGCAAAGGTTAAATAAAGCAGATACTAAACCTTTGCCTTTGACCTACGCCTGCTGCACAGAAATAACATTGTGCTAGCTGTGGAATTCATTGACTTGTTGAGAGTATTAACACCAGCAGTAAAACTATAGTAAATGCACTTTAATGGATTTTCTTCCACCAAAAGGCACTGTATCAAAACTTCCAATTATATACAGTCTACACCTTTACAGTAGCGATGTTTGTCTATGCCTAATGCTTATTTCACATAAACTCACAGTGAGAATGTTGATGTTCCTCTTAGGAGTTTTCTGGTTTTAAAACTGAGATGGATGTTAATGAGTTTAGGAGTGTCTAACAGGCTGTCTTTGGGTTCCTTTTTCTCATGAAAAGGAAATTCCCCAGTGGAATTGAATGTAACCCTGCTCATGTCTAGCCAAGGCACTCTTGTTGACAGGTAGCAGCTACAGGAGAACTTGCAGCTGCTGTAGTGAAGTCTATCAGTCAAGAGCTTTTCTGGATTCCAGAAGGGGTGGAGGGGGAGGGGAGAGTGCAAGATGTTTGTCGTTCTAAAAGCGTTCAGTGTTGATAGACGCATTTGCAGTCAAAACATGACATGCTGCCCTTGCAAGGAAGATTTAGTTTCATTGGATTTTTAAAAATAATTTATTGGGCTGTCTGTAGGATTTACAATTCAGAATGAACTTACCAAGCATCTTTTCAAGTTGTTACATGCAAGGGGTATGTTAAATCGGAGACTCTCACAGAAGACATGAACACGCCAGGCTGCAGGTAACTGCACTGTTTATTGTTATTCCAACATAGCTTTATCTATCCACTCAACCACACATGCATACACACACACACAACTTTAACCCCTTGGTTATCACATTCCTCCCCCCATAGAACGAACATAACTTGGATTCTGAACTCTCTCAAACAGTCCTGCAATCGAGAAACATAACTGAGAGTGGGTGTGGACTGCCCCATCTCTAGAGGAAAAGGGAAGCAGGATTATTCTGCCCGTAGCTTCTCCCCCACTCCTAACTATACATCCATGCGCAAGGGCGCTCTCCGAACCCTTGCTGGCTCTGGCATCACTAGTGCAGGGTTCAATAGGGCAGCCATCACAGGAGTGTCAGACCCTGCTGTTGCTGGACTAGGTTGAACACTCGATGTCGGGACCTTCCAGCGGTACTGGGACCAACTCTGTAGGCGTGCTGTCAGATGCTGGGTCGAGCTCAGAAACCACACTGGACAACCGCCTGGACAAAAGATGATCCACGTGACGCCTCACTGTGTTACCGGCCACATCAATCTTGTTAGAAAGAGGTCCTGTTGGGCCGATAACGGAACCAGGTAACCATTTTGCCTTCCCGGTGAAGTCCTTAACCCAAACAGCTGTCCCCGAGCCAGCCGCTAGACTTTCTGACTCTGCTGCATCCGCTCTTGACCACGGAAGACTCTGCGTAGATCCCATCTGGTTCTCACTTGCTTGCCGAACATCATTTCAGCTGGGGATAGTCCAGTTGTCACGTGGGCCAGCAGCGATAAGAAGCCAAAAACCTGGACAAGCGTATCTTCAGAGTGCCTTCCTTAATTTATTTTAAGCAAAGACTTCACGGTTTGCACTGCTCTCTCCACCAAACCATTCATGGCTGGGTGGTAAGGTGCCGAGGTGATGTGGCGCACCCCATTAGCTGACAGAAAGCCTTCAAACTTGTACTTGTGAAGATGGCAGCGTTGTCTGAGACAACAGTGTGTGGCTAACCATGAACGCTGAACAGCTGTCGCAAGTGCTCTATGGTAGCAGCTGAAGCGGCTGACTTTTTACTGGTAACACATCCAGCCACTTGGAGTGGGCGTCTACCACAACCAGGAAACTATCCCCCATAAATGGGCCTGCGTAGTCAATGTGAATTCGAGTCCATGGCCACCCGGGCCATTCCCATGGGCAAATGGGAGCCTCTGCTGGAGCATTCCGCAACTGCTGACATAAAATTCACAAGATTTCACTAGTTCTTCCACTGCGGCATCCAATCCAGGCCACCACAAGTACGCTCGTGTCATGGCTTTCATCCTTAAGATACCCGGATGCGTCTCATGGAGCTTCTGTAACAGTGTTTGGCAGCCTTGTGGTGGCACAACTACTCTCAGCCCCAACAGCAGGATGCCATCTTCCACACACAGCTCGTTCCGCTTATTAAAATAAAGCTGTAATTCCACTGATGGGCTCACAGGGGCCAGCCCTCTCTTACAAACTGACACACCTTGGCGAGCAGAGGGTCTCGAGCTGACAAGCGCTTAAGCTGCTGACTGGTGATCGGAGCTGACTGGAGCTGTTTTAGTAAACATACAAGCTCTGGGGGCGTTGGTGGATCTGGTGGTGTATATGGCAAGGGCAACCTACTAAGACCATCGGCATTGGCAATTGTGGGGCCTGGTTTATACACCAGGGTGTACTGGTATTGCATCAGCATGAGGGCCCATCTTTATAGAAGACCCGATGCAGGAGGTTGGATGTTTTTGAGCTCCCCAAGAAGCCCAAGCAACGGCTTATGATCTGATTGGATGGTAAAGCTGCGACCATAGATGTATTGGTGAAATACAGGTCCAGTAGAAAATAGCCATAATAATTTAGCAGACCCAGGTAAGCACGCGGCTCTCCCACGTCTCGTGGCTCTGTACTTTTTTACTGAGTGGTTGCAGCCCTTTTACAGACTCTCTGTGCCCCAGGTATTCTACTTCAGGCCCCTGGAAAGCACACTTTGACTTCTTCAGTCTCAGCCCCGCGTCTTCTAGTCAAGATAATACCGCTTCCAGGTTCCTTAAGTGTTCCTCCTCAGTGATGCAAGTCACAAGGATATCGTCCAGGTAGACTACAGTGTGATCAATTCCAGCAAGAAATCCCTCCATGGCCCTCTGGAAAATTGCACAAGCCGAAGAGATTCCTAAGGGCAACCGGGTATACTGGAACAAGCCCTTGTGCATGTTGATAGTAACTACACTACGGGACTCCTCAGCCAACACCAGCTGTTGGTAGGCCTGTGACAAGTCAAGTTTGGAGAAACAGGTTCCACCGGAGAGCTTTGCAAACAACTCGTCAATCTGGGAGGGGGTACTGCTCCAGCTTGTAATCTCCGCAAATTCTAATTGAACTGTTGCTTTTCAGGACTGGCACAATGGGCGCAGCTCATTCTGAGTAAGTTACGGGCCTGATAATTCCTGCTGTTTGCAGCCACTGTAGCTCAGCCTCCACTTTCTTCTGTAGTGCCATGGGCACAGGTCTTGCATTACAGAATCAGGGAAGTACTGAAGGATCTAGCTGAATATGGACTTCAGATCCCTTGAGCCAGTTCATCACAAAACACTGTGCTGTGTTTCTCCAGTATATCAGATAGCCTGTTTTCTGAGACTTTAAGGATCTTGCTGAACAACTCTTGCCAGTCTAGCTTTATCACTTTCATCCAGTCTCTTCCCAGCAGGTTTGGACCATGACCCAGCACAACTAAAAGCTGAAACCAGTAGCTCTGGCTACTGTACAACACTTGAACCTGTAAAGTGCCCAAAACTGAAATGCGCTCACCTGTGTAAGCTCTAAGGACTGCTGATGAGGGTGCTAGTTTTAACTTGGGGTTCCTGCCCAGCAATTCCTTAAAAGTGTGTGCCCAATGACTGTAGATGAGGCACCAGTGTCCACTTCAAATTGAACCTGGCAGTTATTCAGCTGGACTGTAACCATCAGAGGGCTCGGGGACCGCGTTTGCACAGTGAACAGAGAGTATGCTGCCTCCTTCTCACCCTCTGATGCAGGGACATGGAGCTCAGTAACTTGATGTGCAATTAACCCAAACTTACGCTTGGCAAGGGGTATTTTGTTCTTGTCCTGCGCTTTCCTGCAGCACACTCGAGCAATATGCCCTCATTTTTTGCAAAAATTACACTCAGCCTCTTTAAAACTGCACACCTCTGATGCATGATCTTCACCACACCGGTAGCACTGTACTGACTGTACTAAGGGCTTGGGCTAACCTCTAACCTGCTCCGATGGAGGGAACAATGACATTTTGTTGACCTCCTTTGAGCCTTGCAGGTGCTGAGCTCCTTTGTCTGCAGCCTCCATAGCGACCGCAGTCTCCAATGCCTTCTGTCATGTCAGATCTGGCAGCGCCAAGAGACGTTTCTGGATTGGCTCATCTCCTATTCCCCAGACCAGCTGATCTCGGAGACACTGCTCAAGCCTCCTGCCAAACTCACACCTCGCTGCTTGGTGCATCAACTTAGCCACAAAACTGGCCACTGATTCCCCAGGGGTCTTGATTTCCCACAGTTTTGATAATGTTAGAAAAAGAAACTTCAGATGGCTTCAATGGTGCTATTAGATCTCTCACTAATCATAAACAACACTGCCACAGACGCTTAGTAGAATGACTCATTTTTTATCTTCCTCAGTCACTCCATTTGCTTCAAAATAAAAATTCAGTCTCTCCACATATCTGCTCCAAGGCTCTTGATTAGGGTCATATATATCTACAGTACTGTGCAAAAGTTTTAGGCAGGTGTGAAAAAATGCTGTAAAGTAAGAATGCTTTCAAAAATAGATATGTTAATAGATTATATTTATCAATTAACTAAATGCAAAGTGAGTGAACAGAAGAAAAATCTAAATCAAATCCATATTTGGTGTGACCACCCTTTGCCTTCAAAACAGCATCAAGCATCAATTCTTCTAGGTACACTTGCACAAAGTTTTGAAGGAACTCGCAGGTAGGTTGGCCCAAACATCTTGGAGAACTAACCACAGTTCTTCTGTGGATTTAGGCAGCCTCAGTTGCTCTCTCTTCATGTAATCCCAGACAGACTCGATGATGTTGAGATCAGGGCTCTGTGGGGCCATACCATCACTTCCAGGACTCCTTGTTCTTCTTTACGCTGAAGATAGTTCTTAATGACTTTCGCTGTATGTTTGGGGTCGTTGTCATGCTGCAGAATAAATTTGGGGCCAATCAGATGCCTCCCTAATGGTATTGCATGATGGATAAGTATCTGCCTGTACTTCTTAGCATTGAGGAGACCATTAATTCTGACCAAATCCCCAACTCCATTTGCAGAAATGCAGCCCCAAACTTGCAAGGAACCTCCACCATGCTTCACTGTTGCCTGCAGACACTCATTCGTGTACCGCTTCCAGCCCTTCGCTAACAAACTGCCTTCTGCTACAGCCAAATATTTCAAATTTTGACTCATCAGTCCAGAGCACCTGCTGCCATTTTTCTGCACCCCAGTTCCTGTGTTTTCGTGCATAGTTGAGTCGCTTGGCCTTGTTTCCACGCCGGAGGTATGGCTTTTGGCCGCAAGTCTTCCATGAAGGCCACTTCTGACCAGACTTCTCCGACAGTAGATGGGTGTACCAGGGTCCCACTGTTTTCTGCCAGTTCTGAGCTGATGGCACTGCTGGACATCTTCCGATTGCAAAGGGAAGTAAGCATGATGTGTCTTTCATCTGCTGCAGTAAGTTTCCTTGGTCGACCACTGCGCCTACGGTCCTCAACATTGCCCGCTTTGTGCTTCTTCAAAAGAGCTTGGACAACACATCTGGAAACCCCTGTCTGCCTTGAAATTTCTGCCTGGGAGGGACCTTGCTGATGCAGTATAACTACCTTGTGTCTTGTTGCTGTGCTCAGTCTTGCCATGGTGTATGACTTTGACAGTAACTGTCTTCAGCAACCTCACCTTGTTAGCTGAGTTTGGCTGTTCCTCACCCAGTTTTATTCCTCCTACACAGCTGTTTCTGTTTCAGTTAATGATTGTGTTTCAACCTACATATTGAATTGATGATCATTAGCACCTGTTTGGTATAATTGTTTAATCATACACCTGACTATATGCCTACAAAATCCCTGACTTTGTGCAAGTGTACCTAGAAGAATTGATGTTGTTTTGAAGGCAAAGAGTGGTCACACCAAATATTGATTTGATGTAGATTTTTCTTCTGTTCACTCACTTTGCATTTTGTTAATTGATAAATATAAACTATTAACATGTCTATTTTTGAAAGCATTCTTATTTTACAGCATTTTTTCACACCTGCCTAAAACTTTTGCACAGTACTGTACTTTCCCGAAATGTGCCATTTAATTTGTTTAACTTCAGGCGATTTAATCAGCAGCCAATATCACTTTCCCCCTTTTATTTTATCTTATTATTTGCGGTAGTTGCTATTTGCTTCCTTGAACGCGAGAGGGCAGCGGCAATTCCGTTTCACTCTCAGCTCTCTGGCGCTTTGTTTATTGTTGCGAGTACCAAGGCCTATGTGGCACTGACCTGTAGTGAATGGAGCATGCAGAATAGGTTTAATATTGTCAGTCGCCGGTCGGGTTCCAATTCGGAAACAATCTCACAGTGCTTGCTTGAGTGCTGAGGGTTTTTTGGTTTTTTTGGGGTTTTTTTTACAGGTAACTGAACTGTTTATTGTTATCCTAACACAGCTTTATCTATCCACTCACGCATACATGCACACGCACACACCCACTCACATGCATACTCACACACACACAACTTTAACCCCTTGCTTATCACAGGGTAATAGCCAAATAAACTTTTCATTTTATACTAGCATGATATTCTCAAGTATATAGGACCTCAACACCTGCAACATCCCCCTATTTTAATTTACACAGGCTTTGCAACCATGGAGCCACCAGGGTCCCACCTTCTAGCAACAACCCCCTAAAAAATCTACAGCAGAACATGTCTACTTGTGTGTGTGTGTGTGTTCGGATTTACTTTTTCCGCAATACTTGTTATATTTCATTTATGCAATATGGACCTCTGTTAATATGGGGCATAACACATTATTTTAAAATAAAATACAGTGCATGGTGGGATACTATCGTATTAATTTCCACGGTTCGTTGCGCTGCTGGGAATTGTAACTGAACTATTCTAATGGTGTGTGGACACAATAAGCCTGACTAAACATGAAACGGTACTTCAGTGTGGACGCTTTGAGCTGTATTAATTTGAGCGGTTTTTCGAGTACGGTTCTCGAGATCGGTTATGTAGTGTGGACAGGGCCTTATTCGCATAAAATAAGCGAATCCCCCAAAGTGCACTGCAGCTCCTAAGGAAGTTCCTTACTGGGAAGAAAAAATGGCGACTAACAGTAACAGGTGCAACTGGGTGACTGCATATTCTGCACAGCTAGCCAGTTTATACAGAGCGATAGCAATTCTCTTTTCTGTTGGTATAGGTGATCTTAGCCTGAATTGTTCTGGAGCAATATACGGGTCAAGTTTAGTGCACAGTTCGAACACATGCGCAATGACTTTAATTCTCCAGTTTGAACAGAATAATGTAACCTATTTTAATATCTGTACTTCACATGTCGTGAACACCAATCTTTCCTGTACAAATACATTCCTTGCTTTTATGGCATGAATTTTATTAATATAAAGATGACTCTGATAAACTCATACATTTTAATGAATACTTTATTGTAAATAAATATAGAGAAAAAAACGAGGGGGGGAAAAGAAAGAAAAACATAATATGAAAAGTGTGTGCTTATTAAACGTTAAACATTTCTCATAAATTACAAGAAAAGGTGGAAATGCTCCTGTAATTTATGAGAAAATAGTAGGCTACCCTTATAGTAGGCTATAACCAAAATATAAGTTAATTAAGATTCTTATGGGGTAAAACAAATCAAGCTGTAGGTAACCTAACGTACTGAATTTTACAATACAAAAAGTATAGTATTCATTTACACCGGTCAAATATTATGGTTAGATTTTCACCCGAGAATACTGAAGCAATCTTGGTTCCCGCAGGCAATCCACACACAACGGAGGGCAGGCGCGAAACCGGGACCTCTCGCACTAAAGCATAGTGCCGACACCGCTGTACAAAAAAGCCGGCTCTCTCAAATAGCGTATTTTGGGGTTATGTCTCAAGTAGCGTATATCGGGCTTATGTCTTTGTGATGTCACCTACCAGCCTTACTGCTGCCTTCCCCCTTGCATGCTACAATACTTTAAGAATAAGTATTTTTTTGTGAATATAAACTGGTGGGAAGTGATGGACAGTAGACTGCTATTTAGTAAACTGGGGTTATTCGCTAGATGTGATACGTCATCGTATAAGTAAAATCGCATACATTTGTAAAGGAAAATCATGGAAAAGAGTGGAAACGGTCTGTCGCACTATTTTTCTAGCGCATTTCAGTTTTCGATGCAAATCACTTTAGCTCCGCCCACAACGTCATCACGTCGGCCAGTTTGTCCGCTAGAAATTGATTTGAATGGAAACCCAAATTGGGCTACTTTGAAAAAAGGACATATAAAACACTGTTACTGAACTCCCATGATTACTTTTGCAAAGCAGGACCCCCCTGGCTCCCCCTTTGTCTATACTTGCCTGTCAGATTTGAACTTGTCAGTGAGTCTCATGACTGATCAAGCGGCGAGCCTGCGCGGGCGTTGTTTACAGTTAGCACTACAGTAGTAGAGTACACGCGAAGGAATAATCATTAGCGGAAGGAATCAAACATCAATCTTAATTGGAATTAATTTAGTAAGCCTATTGACTTCAAACTACAGTATATTTTATTAATCCTGGGAGTGAGAACAACTTAACTGAAAGGACACTAACATTAAAACTTCAGAGCAGGGGTAGGTTGAAATTGTTTTTTATTTTTAAAATAAGTTTTATTATGGTTGCATTTGGTGTAATTGAACTGAAGTTGATGAATGTATTATTAATGTATTGACTACTTAAATGTCTTATACTTATGTCACATACATTGTAATTGTTTTTTTAAATCTGTAATATAATTTGTAATATAACAGTATTTAATACTGTAATTTTACTATATATATATATATATATATATATATATATATATATATATATATATATATATATATATATATACACACACACACACTGTAACCTATACCTTTTATTTATCTATAATGATGGTTATTGCATCTGGAATAATAACTTGCGCTGTCATTTATTGAGTTTCTGTCTTACATTCATTTACAGTGACTCTCAAAAGTATTCACCCCCCTTGGACTTTTCCACATCCACATTTTATTGTGTTACAACATGGAATCAAAATGGATTTAATTAGGAGTTTTTGCCACTGATCAACACAAAAAAGTCCATAATGTCAAAGTGAAAAACAAAATCTACAAATTGTTCTAAATTAACTTTTCATCTAGTCAGATTTAGCCAGTCACAATTTCTTCGTCAATCATAACCCTAAATTCATCTGACTGATTAATTGAGGAATGTTTTCTGAAGCAACACCACACCTACAGATTAGATTTTTTTTTTAAAGGGTAAACTTCAATTATTTATAAAAAACACAGTTTACTTGTATTGACTTAACACTAGAAGGACTGGAGATATACTCATATCTAGAAGCCCCGCAGCAGTCTTTCTGACGGCTGTATTCAAAACACTGTAAATAGTATAACGAAAGGAGAAACAGTCGGATGTAATTAGTCATTTTTTTAAAATTTTTTAATGAATACATCGCATAAACATCTGAACAACCAAAGCATATATTGTAAGGCAGCGGGTTGTGTGAGACAGCAGGGAGGGGGTTAAAACCTCCCTGAAGAAAAAATGGCACCTCTTTTGTTTAGTTAATTGTTTTACTTTATTGTGTAATTGATTTGTGAATTGTTTTTATTATGAATCATTCCCTGCACCTGGTGCTTATTATTAAATTAGAGCCAGGTGCAGGGTATTTAAGAAGAGCAGTTAGTCTGCTCTGGGCTGCTGAGTAGAAGGAAGCAGAAGAGAGGTGCTCTGCTTCCGAGCAGTCATTAAAAAAAAAAGTAAGTGCTGTGTAAACCTGTATGGTTTTTGTGTGTGTGCCAGGTAAACGGCTTAGCCGTCCTGCAAGTTAGTCAGGGAATAACCTGTGTAGTAAGTACTCCAAAACGGAGTTAGGTTTTGTTTTGTATTTGTTTGTTTTGTGTGGAATTAAAATATTAGCTAAACCGCGCTTTAAAAATCCATTCCTGTTTGTGTTGGGTCAGTTTTAAAGGGCAACGAACCCGAAAGTGGAAGCAGCTCGGTTACATATGGTGGCAGCGTAAGCTTAGAGCCCCAACTGACCCACAGGGAAAAAAAATATATATATAAATAAATATGGACATTGCAGAGCTGATAAGGGCTCTGGAGAAGTCCACGGCGGAGATGCAGGAGGCAACCCGCAAGCAGCACGAGAGCAACCAGCAGTGGAGACAAGAGTGGGGGTTGCCCACACGGGAACTGGAGTTCCCCGTGTCACAGCTGGAGCTGGTGCTTCAGAAGGTGATGTGGCCGGCACCACAACAAGAGTTGCCTGTACCAGAGCCCAGAGGGGAAGAGGCGCCGCTGCCAGAGCCCAGAGGGGAAGAGGCGCCGCTGCCGGAGCCCAGAGGGGAAGAGGCGCCGCTGCCGGAGCCCAGAGGGGAAGAGGCGCCGCTGCCGGAGCCCAGAGGGGAAGAGGCGCCGCTGCCGGAGCCCAGAGGGGAAGAGGCGCCGCTGCCGGAGCCCAGAGGGGAAGAGGCGCCGCTGCCGAGCCCAGAGGGGAAGAGGCGCCGCTGCCGGAGCCCAGAGGGGAAGAGGCGCCGCTGCCGGAGCCCAGAGGGGAAGAGGCGCCGCTGCCGGAGCCCAGAGGGGAAGAGGCGCCGCTGCCGGAGCCCAGAGGGGAAGAGGCGCCGCTGCCGGAGCCCAGAGGGGAAGAGGCGCCGCTGCCGGAGCCCAGAGGGGAAGAGGCGCCGCTGCCTTACAATATATATTTATATATAATATATATATATAATGAACATTTATTTTACAAATCAAAACAAGAAAATGTAAATAAATTAAAACATGACATTGGTTTACAACATACATATTTATAAAACTATAAAACTGAAACGATCGCAATCCATTTTTAACTTTTCAACAGCAATCGGTTTATTATCAGATGAGCAAAAGTAACTGAACAACGTAGATAAATAAACTTAGAAAAAACATTTTACAGAAGCACACAGCACAAGAAGTTATAAAAAAGTCTAATTAATTTTTCTTTTTTTGACAAAAGGGTATTCCTTTATCTTGAGTCTAAGGCTGTTCACAATAAACACAGATAATGCGCTTCTCCACGCCGCCTTTCTGCAGAGGGCACAGCTGTCCTGAAGTTTTATTTTTATTGCACTTGCCAACCTGGCATTGGCATCTCTTGCGGCTCTCAGCGGGGTTGCCAGCTTCAGCTGTGGGTACACGCTTGGCAGTCTCCCTCTGTTCCAAATGCTTCTTGCGAAGTTCCTGTGCTAACTGTAAAATATAATCTCTCCTTGGTAAATTCTTCTCCGTGCATTCTTTGTAAAGTCCCCAGGAATTGATGGCTGCTAGGTCCAATACATTGTTAAACACCTGAACAGACCACCATTGGGAGCCAGCTTTCACTGAATACTTCCATGCCATCTGGTCCAAAATATCAACTCCATATTTTGTTGCATTGTAAAACTCCATGGTCTCAGGTATTTATTTTCACTAGTCCCGATGCTAACTGACAGACCAAAGCAGCACAGCTGGCAAGCAGGCGCCAGCCTTCAAAAGGCTGGTTGAAAACAATAGACTGTCAGCCATTCACTCAGGCAGAGAGTAGAGACTAATTTGATTACAGCTAAACACATTGGAGACTGGTAAATAAAAATAATAAAGTAGAATACTGTTCTGTATAATCACAATGCAATTGTTTTCTGTGTGGCCGTCAACATGACTGCTCCCGGCGCTTTTAGGTATAATGTAATATATCTCCTTTATTTCTGCACTCCCACGTTTCATGCTTTGTGAGAATATTTAATACATATGGACAGAGAGGTTCACAAACGCACAGCCCCATATGTGTTACACGACTGGAGAAAATTCCATTTTAAAACCAAAAACCGCCAAAAATGACTGCCGCGGGGCTTCTAGTGTTAACTTCAGTGGTAATTGATTATTCAGAAATTCAGCAAGTTGTCAATTTTCCATGACATTTATGTGACACACGTGTTGTATCGAATTAGTTAAAACTGTGGCTGTTAGCCCCTAAAGTCAATCAAATGTATAAGAATGAAGTCACTAGAACATATTGTTACTCATTTTAAAATGATCAGTTCCCACATGGAAGAGAAACAGTAAATTAGAATGAGTTTTAGTTCACCTTTTTGTGTGTTGTGCTTTCTTTCAGACAACCCTGGCTCACATTATTGCTAGCAACAGTAAAAATAGAAGCAACAGCAAGTTTGTGGCACTGTCAGCCACCAGTGCATCAACCAAAGATGTGTGGGAGGTAATCAAGCAATCACAGAATGAGCTACGGCTCTTCAAGAGAAAAACCATCCTGTTTATCGACGAGATTCACCGTTTTAACAAAGCACAGCAGGTGCAGTACAGTATTTATTAGTCACTCTTTAGTTCAGTGTTTTAACTGATACTCTCAAAACCTCCTCCATGTTTAACTTTCTTAATATCCTTTTTGTTTTGTTTTGCAAACATGATTGAGATAATAAAATAAATAAAGCTTTTGAAATTCAGCAAATTGTTGGTGTAACTATTCTGTACCAACGAAGTTAAACCAGTTTAATATAATCTGTGTTACCCTTCTTTTATCACCAAATAGAAAGCTTCTAATATTAGCAACATGATTATTATTACATTCCCATTTAATTCAAATTGGAGTCATGCAAATGTGTACTACTCACATAGTAGCCCCAATAGTCAATAAATTAAGTAAGTTGCTGTTTAAAGTTGTGCAGTATTAAAATTTCACATTTTGTACTTGTGATATACAATGTACACTTTACTGATTGAAAACAAATGTGTTTTAAGTAAAAATCAAATAGTACTGTACATTGAGTTTTATACAGTATCAACGCTTTTTGGTTTTAATGTGGTATTAATCGGTTTATTGGTGTACTCTTGATTGTTTAGTTTGTCTCAATTTTTGCTCAGTCTTTTATAAGTATTAAAATTGTTTAAATGTTTCATAAACATGTACAAAGCTTGACTGAAAAAAAGAAATACAATGTTCTGTGTACTGTACTGAATAAAGAACAGACGCAGACATCTTTTAAGAAGCTTTTTCTCAACATATGCAAAGCACAACAATTCTCTGGGGATGGCTTGCACTTGTGTAGATTTAAATAGGTCTGAAATGTGATGCATCTCTACAGTATGTTGTCTTACAGAAAAATGTAGCTGTACCAATTTCCCAATTGGAAAAAAAGAAATAAAATAGTTAAGTTCTGAATTCATACAGGGTACCTGTCTATAACTATCTTTAGGAAGCATAGCATGCACTTTTCTTTATGTAAAGAAGGCGACAGCAAAGAAACTGATGCATTTTTCTTTTCTGGATTGTCTTCAAACTTTAAAACACTCACTCTCAGTATATAAGCATATCCTTAACAGTGATTTGCCTCCCATTGTCAGGACACCACCTTACCTCACGTCGAATGTGGCACGATAACTGATTGGGGCAATGACGGAAAACCCTTCCTTTCAGGTGAACGCAGCTCTGCTGAGCCGCTGTTCTGTCATTGTCCTGGAGAAGCTCTCCGTTGAGGCAATGGAAACTATTCTTGTCCGGGCAGTCCACTCTGTCAGTATCAGAGTGCTGAGAGAGGAGGAAGACGTGGTCAGCTCTTTGGATAGCAGTGTCAGCTCTGAGTAAGTGCCTGCAGAATGCAGCTTGTTATCATACTGAGTGTTTGGCATTCAGGGGCCATGCGTCACCACCAAGGAAGACAAGAGAGGAAACTACACTGAGGAATGCCTGAGCAGATACGTCAGAAATATAAGCTTTTTTACCTGAATTCTGACTTTGCAGCTAATTTGTGAAATTTGTAGATGAACTGGGTAACCAGGAGCAGAGTTCTGTACTCCTATTTCTCTTTTACTTTGGTCATTATTCTAATGCTTGTATAGGATATTATTAATGACCCATACATCTTGACAAGCAATTTTATCATTTTTGTTTTTGTAACTGCTTTTCATTGTCATAGTCATTAACTTTTCCGTCATATTGATAGTTCTAATTTTTTTTTTCTAATTTTTCTAAGTTTACAGCCATGCCTGGGGTTGTACATTGCATTGTTAGCAAGTGAGACTGCCTCAGTTAACCACATTTGTTTTCTTTTTAAGATGCCTTTTATTAACCTGAAGCTCCAAGGTTGACATATGTCATCTCTCTTGGGTTTGCAGCTTTCCAATCATGAGTGAGCAGAGGCAGGACATAAATGTGCTAGGCTCTGAGCATTGTAACAATAGATACATTTTGCACGATATTACATGATTTCCATTACATGAGAGTAGATATTAAAGCTTCATGCTGATTTGAACTCGGCTCTCACCAAGATAAGCACCAACTAAGACATAGCTTTACAGTAAACTAATGTGATCCATCTGCGTCTCCATCCATTTGCGTTTCTTTCCATCTGATGATGTAGATATCCTTCTGTCTGGTGTTGATTGCTGAAGTGTAATGCTGGCTCCAGGGATCAGCTTATTGCAATGGCTGCGATGCTGGCTCCGGGGATCAACCACAGTTCTGTCTCCCCAGCGCATCAGCATGACAACTGTCTGGATTGAGCTAAGTAGGGTACATCTCTGGGGTCTTCAAGTGGGCACCTTCTGTCCTCAGTGTTTCGTTGACTAGCCCATGACACCTCAAGAGGGCTTGACGGTGATTCTGGCGTTCCAGGATCACCCCCCTCTGTCCCCCACTCAACTCAGCCCAGCTTACTTACCCATGCATCAGCGTTGCTTTCTTTCTATTGTTCTTGAAATCCCCAGCCAGAATCTTTCCGTCTCAATCACAGCCAGTTGCTGCTCCTTTCTGCTGTTTCAGATAAGTTCTTCACTGCACAACGCAACTCTTGGCCGCTGAACCCGACATCTCTGAGAAACCGGGTTGCAGAGTGTGCCACAAATCCTCGACAACCCACCTCCACTGGGTAAACCCAGACCCTCCAGTCTCGCTGTTCCGCTTCAGCAGCTAGTTGAGCATACCAAAGTTTCTTCCTCTCATATGCCTCATCCACAGCTTCCTCCCATGGCACTGTTAACTCTACCAGGTGAACAAGGCGTGCTGATCCAGACCACAAGACAGTGTCTGGTCGAAGGTTACTGGTGGCAATCTCAGGTGGAAAACTAAGCCGTTGACCAACTGCCAGCATTTTCCAGTCTTGGTTTTAACACCTTTTCTTGGTGGTTGCTGTCCTGGACAGAGGAATATTATCTTTTGTGTGTAATGCTTTGATGGAACTAGTAGCAATTTATTGGTCATGTTACGCTTGTCTTCCAATGCTAAGGCCAAACATCGCACCTGGTCGCACCAGCGGACCTGGTCATGGCGCCAAGTAAACCATCCTTGGCTAAGACCCACCTTACCTTTGCATCTTCCACGGCTTTCTTTGCCGCTCACTTCCAGTTTTCAACACAGGTGCTGCCTCCCTTGCATGTTTGTCGCGTGAATCTACTAATGTCATTTCCAGTCGGACCTTGGCGCACTTAAACTTAAACTTTAACTTAAACTTTAAAGCAGAGACTGGTAGCTGCAGTATTCCTGCTGAGGCAGCATGGAACTCCCAACCATTTCCTGACATATGAACGGAGTAAAGCTTCCAGCTTCTCAACTGTTGTCAAAGAAACCTCGTACAGTCAGTGGCCACAGCAGCCTTGGCAGTAGACCAAACTGAAAGCACCAAAGTTTCAGTTTGCCTGGTAAAACACTGCTGTCTATGCTTTTCAACCCTTTCACTGCTTGTTGTCTAACTTCTCCCACACAAACTATGTCCTTTAGATCCCGTCGTAACATTTCCCAAGACTTTTCACTGGCTTCTCAGACACTGTTGGTATACTACTACTAGTATACTTTACCTTTTAATTATAGAGATGTGCCTTGATTTAGTGGGCTTGAATTGTTTTCTTGCCCATTCGATGTTATTGGTTAATTTGCCCAATAACCGATTAGTGAGGCCTTCCTCTCCTTTTTAGCTGATTGAATTTGTTGCCAGATCATGTTGAATTGTTCTAAGCATCCTGGGAAACCTGGCATGCCTGCTTTTTGTACTGAAGTGTCAATGAAGCAGTTCTTTAATAGGTAAATTGATAATCTCTGAGCAATAATGCTGAAGAAAATCTTGCCTAATACCTTTAATAGGGAAATAGGTTGAAACTGACTAATGCTTGTAGAATCTTTTTCTTTTGGTATAAAGACTCCACCTACTCGGGGCCATGCTCTTGGTACAACCTGTTTTTCCCATGCCACTTTCATCAATTTCCACAGGATTCGTAGAATTCCAGAAGCACTCTTGTATACTCTGTACAAAACTCCATTAGGCCCTAGAGATGATGACGCCTTTGTTTTTTTCACAGCTTGATCTACTTCTTTCCACTTAGGTGCACAGTCCTCCATTTGGTATTCTGGTGGATTGATAGGTGATGTCTGAAGGAATTGACATAGGCTCCTGCCTTTTTTAATCGGTATGTGTTTCCTCCAAATATCTCTCCAGCTCAAACTTAGATGATTTTAATGTGCCATTTTTCTCACTGGTGAATAACTTCTTTACACATTTGAATGGATCTTTATAAAAGTTAGTTCTCACACACTCCTTTTTGTAGTGTTTCTGTAGGCTCAGCTCATGCAGTGTTGCAAGCTTATCTTTTATGACCCGTTGTAAGAGATTGAGTCCCTCCTTCTGACTTTGTTCTGCTCTTCTCCATTGCTTCCTCAGCTGTCTCCTTTCTCTAACTAAGCGTTTAATCTCCTGCTGCTGTCTAGACTTTCCAGGAATAGTTTTTCCTTCCTTTTTCAACTCCAAACCTCTCGCTTCCATATGCGTAGATGATGTCCCCAAATTTATCCAGCTTCTTTTCAACTGTTCCACTTAACCTTTCCAACATTATTATTATTATTTGTTTATTTAGCAGACGCCTTTATCCAAGGCGACTTACAGAGACTAGGGTGTGTGAACTATGCATCAGCTGCAGAGTCACTTACAATTACATCTCACCTGAAAGACAGAGCACAAGGAGGTTAAGTGACTTGCTCAGGGTCACACAGTGAGTCAGTGGCTGAGGTGGGATTTGAACCGGGGACCTCCTGGTTACAAGCCCGTTTCTTTAACCACTGGACTTTGTCCCACACAGTTTTCTCACAAGCTCTTGGCCATTTAACTCCAGGCTTGTGCCCATTGAGGTTCTTTTCTCTCTTAGGCTGGTTCATCTGACCGGGTTCACAAGGATCATTAGTTTCATCGCTAGTTGTATTCATGCAAGTCCTCCTCACGTCTATGACAGGGGTGCTGATATCCTGCGAACTGTGGTTTACTTCCTGTTGCTGGATTTCATTCGACTGACTTTGTAAGAAGTACTGATCAATGCAAGGCTCTTGTCCCTTCTCCCTCAGGCATTTCATTCTCCCTTGATGAATCTTCAAACCCCTGACTGTTGTTGCCTTGCTCCAGCCGCAGACACAAACCTGGAGTTCCATGTCTTTGCTAACTGCAGATCTTGAACTAGTCTTTTGTGAAGTACTCTCCATTCTCATATCCGTTTCCATTCCTAAGTTGTTAACCGTGTTGTCCAACGTTGAGTAATCTGCCCCTGCTCTCGCAGACTCTAGGGGTATTTTTCTCTTTAATTTCTTAGAAGCCTTGTGCAGGTGTCTCCAGGATCCTGTTTACCTTTGAAAACACAGCTGGATACTGCTGACCAAGGGTAGCTTTATTGAGAACTTCAAAGTAATATTTCGATTTACTTTTTACAAATAATAAAAAAAATTGTATGAGACAACGAAGGCATCGTAGTTGATTTGGTTACGAATCAGTTTTCAAGAACTTTCTCAAACAAATTGAGATTTGTTAAAAAGGGGAGGTAAATACTCAAACCGACACAGGAAGGGCAGGGATATACTTGCCACTTCCAAAATTTAAATTAAAGGTATCCGTGGCTTACTGGTAGCTGTCAATTAAAAAATAATACTGCTGTCTTTTGTTCATTACAGAAAAGGTGATATGGAACAGCACTGGCTACAGCAGGATATACAGTATAATGAAGTCAGCACAAAAACTTGAGCATTCCCAAAGTCACTTGCGAGCCACTGTTACACTCAAAACTTTTGGACAAACCCGGATTGATGTTCAACTGGATGAGCAGAAGCGTAGGGATACAATACATCACAATGAGCAAGTAAGAACTGTCTTTCAGAGGGCACGGTGAAGGAATTACTTTCTCTGATAGTTTCTATGACTTTCTCTGATACTTTCTATGTTAAGCAATCACTTGTCAATAGCCACAGTGTTCTCGGGTACCTCCAACAAGATTCATAATTCTGTGTCTCAGGTTTTACTAGATGCAATAAAAAGGAGAAGTACAGGAAGCCAAGTACTCCCTTTTCCAGGGAGTATCAGCAAGCCTAGCAAGTTAAAGCTTCACTTGCAAATGATCAAATTTTATTGACCACAAGTTGTCAAGTGCAAGCCAAGCAGGATAAATTAAGATGAAAGGATTTTGGCTTGCCTGTAGTTCCAAGTGGTTCAGTACAGCGTCTGCTTAAGTGCTTAACCCACTTCACCTTATAGTCCCCTGAAGTCCTTGAACTAACAGACCTTTAAAGGCAACTGCATGTAATACAAAATAACAAAAATATGCAGTATTGCATATTCTTGTGCCATAAACAAAGCTCATAGGTGTGTTTGCACACAATGCATTTTTGAGTGTTTACACAACATCTTTGGCAAAGTGGTTAGTAGTGCACAGGTGTAGAGGTGGTGCAGTGCTCTAATAATAACACACAGAATTCACGGTGCAAACAGTTTTTTTATTATCTGTTCCACGGTTTGGCAGTGTTCAATAATAGAGCTGGCAATTACACACCAATGTGTAGTTTGCTCAGCGAAATAATACTGGGTTTCAGCCCCAAAATAATAATAAACAAAGGCAATATCCCGGCACGGCTCCGCGTCCTTTCGCGGTGCTCTCGTGCTGGTGGTGAATACACAGTGAATAGTGACTGGTGCAGTGTTTGTAATCCGGAGTTGGCTTGATGGCGACAGCTCCCGGGTGTTTAGCCGTCTAATAATTACAAATAAACAGATTAGACACACAACAAAATACAGCACTCATGGTTATACTTTTTTGTTTTGTAACCAAAACAAAGGAACAAATTGCATCATCACATCCCCTGAAATACCCTTAGTCACGACCCCTGCGATAGCTAGTTCAATCACGTATCTTCCAATCCATGACTGACACATCGTGTACCACATTAGGGTGATGACTTCTGGCATTGTGACTCCGCCCCCTTCCTGGATGGCTGGCTTCCGACTGACCCTGGAATGAACTGCCAAACCATCCAGTATGGGGCACATTGTTCCTGTTTATACCGCGCCCTCACAGGTCAGGAGAGAGATTGTTGCCTAGGATTAATTTGCTCTCTGTCACAACACCACACAGTGATAATGTTTTAGCACTATGCCTATGGAACATCCAGCTTCTTTCCAGGCATTATTGCATTGACTTCTAAATGCACAATCAGCATGAAACAAGCATTTTGGCTGGGTACCTTCATCCCTCCATTATACCACTACCATGTGACAGTAGAATAATAGTATTACAAATGCATGGGCATGTAACAGGATTTGCAGCTATATAAGGATGCAACTTTCGAATAATAAACTAATCGATTTGTCTATCAATTAATACTTTGATTCAATATAATCAATATATTTTCTTAATTACAAAAAGTATTGCTTATTTAAGTCACTGTATTCTTACTGTCAGCAATATTGTAGGATTTACACCTTAACCATGTTAAAAAAAAAAAAAGACAGCGATTGTGATTTTTTTTTTAATGTATTTTAAAATTTTTACGCTGGAATACAGAACAAGCCATTTTAATTGAATACAAGCTATTTATATGTATATATTAACAAAAAAGTAAAACTTTTTAAAACTTTAGACCACTACTATGCACATTTAGACCAACTCCAAGTTGCTGTGCAAAGAATTTAGCATGTCCACATGGCTTGGGCTCAAGCTCGATCTTTTTCGGGAGGCAATAGTACCAGCAGAAGAAAAAAGGCATTCTGATTTAGCTGAGCTGGCTAGTATACTCAAATAAGCTTTGCAAGTGCAGGAATGTGTGTTTGTGAAAAACACACCATATTGTGAAAAGTGTTTAAACCAAATGGAGGACTGTGCATCTAAGTGGAAAGAAGTAGAGCAAGCTGTGAAAAAAGCAAGGGCTTCATCATCTCCAGGGCCTAATGGAGTTCCGTACAGAGTGTACAAGAGTGCTTCAGGAGTTCTACGAATCCTGTGGAAATTGATGAAAGTGGCATGGGAAAAACAGGTTGTACCAAGAGCATGGCGCCAAGCAGGTGGAGTCTTTATACCTAAAGAAAAAGATTCTACAAACATCAGTCAGTTTCGCCTTATTTCCCTATTAAACGTAGAAGGCAAGATTTTCTTCAGCATTATTGCTCAGAGATTGTCAACTTACCTATGAAAGAACTGCTTCATTGACACTTCAATACAAAAAGCGGGCATTCCAGGTTTCCCAGGATGCTTAGAACACATCAATGTGATCTGGCAACAAATTCAATCAGCTAAAAAGGAGAGGAAGGAGCTCCATGTGACATTCCTGGATTTGGCTAATGCATATGGTTCAGTGCCACATGAACTTCTTTGGGCAGCATTTGATTTTTTCAGTGTACCGATGACAATAGCAAATTTAGTGAAAGCCTACTTTGGAGATTTGCAATTTAGTTTTCCAACTTCAGAATTCAGCACTACTTGGCAATGCCTAGAAGTTGGAATAATGGCAGGATGCACCATTTCTCCACTGGCTTTTACCATGGCAATGGAAGTAATCATTAGGGCATCAACATGGGTAGTGGGAGGAGAGCGCTTGGCTTCTGGAATGCGACTACCCCCAATTCGAGCATACATGGATGACATGACAACCATGACTACAACAGTAGCCTGCACTAATCGGTTAATGGGCAAATTAACCAATAACATTGAATGGGCACGAATGCAATTCAAGCCCACTAAATCAAAGAGCATCTCTATAATTAAAGGTAAAGTAGTAGATAAAACGTTCTTCATTAACGGTGAGGCAATACCAACAGTGTCTGAGAAGCCAGTGAAGAGTCTTGGGAGATGGTACGACGGGGATCTAAAGGACACAGTTCGTGTGGGAGAAGTTAGACAACAAGCAGTGGAAGGGTTGAAGAGCATAGACAGCAGCGCTTTACCAGGCAAACTAAAACTCTGGTGCTTTCAGTTTGGTCTACTGCCAAGGTTGCTGTGGCCACTGACTGTGTATGAGGTTTCTTTGACAACAGTAGAGAAGCTGGAAGCTTTAATCAGTTCATATGTCAGGAAATGGTTGGGAGTTCCACGCTGCCTCAGCAGAGTGGGACTTTATGGTAAAGGAATACTGCAGCTACCTGTCTCCGCTCTAACCGAGGAGTTTAAGTGCGCCAATGTCCGACTGGAAATGACATTAGTAGAGTCACGCGACAAATGCGTAAGGGAGGCAGCACCTATGTTGAAAACTGGAAGTGGGCGACTAAGAAAGCTGTGGAGAATGCAAAGGCTGCCCTTCGAATTGGTGATATCATGGGGCAAGTTCAGCATGGAAGAGGGGGTCTTGGTCTCAGTTCAGCTCCTCCTACATGGCACAAGGCAGGCCCAGCTCAACGGAGGAAGCTGGTAGTCAACGAGGTGCAAAAGCAGGAGGAGAGGATGAGGTGTATAAAGGCCATTTCCCAGGCCAAGCAAGGAGAATGGATGAGATGAGAGAGTGTAGAACAACGCAAGATTGGCTGGCAAGACCTATGGTCAATGGAACAGAACAGGATCAGTTTCCTTATAAGGTCAACATATGATGTTCTCCCATCACCACAGAACCTAAACCTCTGGGTAGGAGAGGATCCCTCATGTCCTTTGTGTTCATTACCTGCAACATTAAGGCACATTTTGACAGGATGTAAGGTGGCTCTTAGCCAAAGACGGTTTACTTGGCGCCATGACCAGGTGCTGCTATGTTTGGCCTTAGCATTGGAAGACAAGCGTAACATGACCAATAAGTTGCCATCTGTTCCATCAAAACATTACACACAAAAGACAACATTCCTCCGCCCAGGAGAGCAACCACCAAGAAAAGGTGTTAAAACCAATCCTCGCCCAGGACAACTGGAAGCTGCTAGAGACTGGAAAATGCTGGCAGATGTTGGTCAACGGCTTATTTTTCCACCTGAGATTGCCACCACTAACCTTCGACCAGATATTGTCTTGTGGTCTGGATCAGCACGCCATGTTCACCTGGTAGAGTTAACAGTGCCATGGGAGGATGCTGTAGATGAGGCGTAGAGGAAGAAACTGCGGTATGCTCAACTAGCCACTGAAGCGGAACAGCGAAGATGGAGAGTCTGGGTTTACCCAGTGGAAGTGGATTGTTGAGGATTTGTGGCACACTCTGCAACCCGGTTTCTCAGAGACGTCGGATTCAGTGGCCAAGAGTTGCATCGCAGAGTGAAGAACCTATCTGAAGCAGCAGAGAGGAGCAGCAACTGGCTGTGGTTGAGACGGAAAGATTCTGGCTGGGGATCTCAAGCACAATAGAAAGAAAGAAACGCTGATGTACAGGTAAGTAAGCTGGGCTGAGTTGAGTGGGGGACGGAGGTGGGTGATGCTGGGACGCCAGAATCACCGTTGAGGTGTCGTGGGCTAGTCGACGAAACACCGAGGATGGAAGGTGCCCACGTGAAGACCCAGAGATGTACCCTACTTAGCTCAATCCAGACGGTTGTCATGCTGATGTGCTGGGGAGACCGCACTATGGTTGATCCCCGGAGCCAGCATCGCAGCCGTTGTGTGTGCTGATGCTCTAGGGAGGCAATAAGCTGATCCCTGGAGCCAGCATTACACTTCAGCCATTAACACCAGACAGAAGGATATCTACATCATCATATGGAAGGAAGCGCAAATGGATGGAGACACATATACAGTAATGTTAAAACTTTATAATGCATTAGTAAGACCTCACCTAGAATATTGTGTTCAGTTCTGGTCACCTTGTTACAAAAAGGATATTGCTGCTCTAGAAAGAGTGCAAAGAAGAGCAACCAGAATTATCCCGGGTTTAAAAGGCATGTCGTATGCAGACAGGCTGAAAGAATTGAATCTATTCAGTCTTGAACAAAGAAGACTACGCGGTGATCTGATTCAAGCATTCAAAATTCTAAAAGGTATTGACAATGTCTACCCAGGGGACTTTTTCGACCTGAAAATAGAAACAAGGACCAGGGGTCACAAATGGAGATTAGATAAAGGGGCATTCAGAACAGAAAATAGGAGGCACTTTTTTACACAGAGAATTGTGAGGGTCTGGAACCAACTCCCCAGTAATGTTGTTGAAACTGACACCCTGGGATCCTTCAAGAAGCTGATTGATGAGATTCTGGGATCAATAAGCTATTAACAACCAAATGAGCAAGATGGGCCGAATGGCCTCCTCTCATTTGTAAACGTTATTATGTTCTATGTTCTTATGTTTGATTATGTCTCCACTATTTTAAAGGGTCACATTCTTTGGATGCAGACTTTTCCCCAAATACAGTAGTATTTCATTTCTTATGTCTTGGTAGACACGATCATCTTCTTCATAGTTCCTAGTAGCATCGTCATCACTGCTGCTGGAATACCCAGAAAATAGCTCACTAAAGGGGCGTTCACACCGGACGCGGCGCAGCACAGCACAAGCAATGGTTTTCAACGAAGGCGGTTACGTGCAGCAGCAGAGGGACATGGCACCGCAGAGCGGCGCACAAGAGATAAAATATTTTCAACTTTTGCCGCGTCGTGACATAACCTACCAACAGCCAATCAGGGAGTTCCTTTGCGAGGAAGAAATAAAATGGAGGAAAAGCTGTTAGCTTTAATTTCAGATTTCCCAGTGTTGTATAATACAACAATTAATAGTTACCGAGATATTAATAAAAAAGCTGGAGCATGGAGGTCTGTGGGTGTACAAATGGGATTACCGAGTGAGTAATAAATATAAATACGTAAATTAGATAATATATATTTTTTGTGCTAAACTCCACATTGAAAATAATTATGCACCTGCTACTATAATGTAAGCATTTTTTTTGATAAATCAACTGCAGACAAACTTTTAAAATATAAAGCAAAACATTTTATTTGGTGTACATATATTTTAACAGTTTTTAACAAAAATTAATTAAAAAGGAGGGGGTGTGATTGTGGTGGTGTGGGGGTTACAATTAGGTTTTATAAAAAAAAATATTTATAATGTTTCGCTCCTCAGTTTTGTCTTTTGTCAGTGTCTTCAGTTCTGTCAAAAGAGTTTTATTTTCCCGCTGGCATTTACTGTTTGTTTTGCTCGGCAACCAAAAGCCACTGTACCTGCAGCCGTGACGTAACAACGGACCACCCACTGACTTTACCCTGCCGCATTTGGTGTGAACAGTATGGCAGCGCCGGCGCTAAGCAGGTGGCATGCGCGCCGCGTCCGGTGTGAACGCCCCTTTAGCATGCTATCAGCTCCAGGGTGTTCACCATCAGATGCAAGTGCAGGTGGAACAACAGTGCTGGAGCTAGCACAGCTGACTTCCTGCAGCAATTGCATGTCACTGGTGTTCTTGTTAACTGACTGGAATGCCATTGCCTGCAGGATGGCCTGCATGTGAATTGCCTCTTTTGCTTTCTGAAATGTGGATCGAAAGCTGTTGCAATAACCACAGGATTTGCTACTGGATCTGTTGCATTTCCAATGTTGTTTTATCTCCTCTGCAGCAGCAGCAGCTTGAAAGGCGGTTATAGCAGGCAGCTCGTAGTTACTTGCTTCCATTGATTTAATTAGCCCTTTCACCAACATGGGCAGTGTGATATTTTTCACCACTCATTGAACACAGTGGCACATTTGAAAAGGCTCCAGTGCACCTTTTAATTCTTCCAGCATATTCCACTGATCAGGCTGTAGGTCAAGGTATCTCTTCAACCCTTTGGAGATACAGAAGGATCTGACAGGGCTGCAGTCACTGGCCATCTCTGCACCAGTAATCTGTGAATGATGTGAAAGGAGCTGTTCCACCTGGTGCTCACATCCTGAATTAACTTGTGTTAAGGAGTTCCCATTTGCCGTTGCTGTGTTCTAAGCATGCTGCTGGCTAATTCACTTTTTCTGAAATGCTATACTAAACATCTTGCCGCTGCTATGGTTCGGTTGATACTTTGTTGTGGTAGAGCCTTGTTTATCACCAACTTTTCAACTGTACTTGGTATTTCTCCTCCATACGTTTTGTAAAGTGTGTTCTTTCTAAAAGGAAGAGTGCAACCTGGTTCAAATAGATTGCACATTTCAGAAAACCCTCATCTTCCACCATAGCCAGAGGTCTCATGTCTATGACCATCATGTTTGGCACACTTTCAGTTACAGCTTTTGTTCTCTGTTTCTTTTTGCTGCAAATTAAAGTGAAAAATACAATTTTATGTAGATTTTTAAAAGTGATATACAGTATATACATGCATATATATATATATATATATATATATATATATATATATATATATATATATATATATATATATATAGAACTAATAATAATGATAATAAAAATAATAATAATAATCTTTATTTTTATAGTATTTAACACATTTTTGTTTTTGTGCTTGTTTATGCATGGTAACAATGCGTGTCGTTCAGCTGGTAACAAAGCCAGTTTTACACAGCATTCATTGAGCAGGGTTCTTTTTCACCTTCCTTGTATTACTGTATATTTCAAACAAAAATGATTTTAATTGATCATCACCAATCTTTTGCAAATAATCGCTGGTCAGTGTTATTTAGATTCTGTGTTTGCTGTTGCTAAGTTAAGCAATATTGTAACGTCCTGACTCCTGAAACTTTTTTGTTTATACATAAATATTGCCAATTGTAGTAACTTCTTGAAAGGCGTAATTTAGTCTCCTTGAGACTTGAGCTAAATAAATAGAACAGAATATTATTTAAAATATAAAAACCATATCTGAAATTATAACGTTTAATATATAAGAAATTGCAGCGATTCCAACTGAATTTCCAGCAGTAAGCTACAGATCCTACTATATATAAAAAAAAAATTTACTATAGTGTAGTTTTCTTGAATATTTAATAGTTTACAGTCTCATGGTACCGTTACATTTATACAGTACTAGGCTACACAAAATCATTTGCCATATGTACTCAGTTTGTGTTTTTGTGCTTTCGCTTATCGATGTATTTATTGCAGCTATTTTTCCCTTTTAATTATGAGATACGCAGAGATGAGCTATTTATGAAAATACTAAATGTTCTTTCAAACAGAGGGAACCTAGTTAGACATGTAGGTTTATTACTGAAATGCATTTAAACGTAGTTACATTTTTCTTTACTTAACATGTTTTTTTGTTTATATAGAAGTCAGGAAAAAGAACGTTAAATTAAACTTACCCTGTCTCATCACCTTCCTTGCACGACTTGCGTTCTGCATTCAGAATTTATTTATTTATTTATTTGTTTGTTTATTTAGCAGACGCCTTTATCCAAGGCGACTTAAAGAGACTAGGGTGGGTGAACTATGCATCAGCTGCAGAGTCACTTACAATTACGTCTCACCCGAAAGACGGAGCACAAGGAGGTTAAGTGACTTGCTCAGGGTCACACAATGAGTCAGTGGCTGAGGTGGGATTTGAACCGGGGACCTCCTGATAACAAGCCCTTTTCTTTATCCACTGGACCACACAGCCTCCTATATTCAGCACACATTGGTGTTTTCTTTTGCATAGTTTGCAGATACTTTTTCGTTTGAGGAAGCTGTGAAAAAAAACCCTGCTTTTTAAGTTTTATTCCTGCTTTTGCTGGGAACAGGTGAACATACACGAGCCTCGTCCGCCATCTTGAAAATGTGACGACCACTCGACCAGTAAAATTTGAGTCAGTATATATATTTTTTTAATCGGGTAGTCGGTTAAGCCGACGAATCGCTGCAGCACTACAGCTATGGCCAAAAGTTTTACATCACCCGAAATCTAACATGAAATACTGTACTACTATTATGGCTTTCGGTAACTTCTGCGATATTATTTTGTAGTTTCTTTGATTTACACGATGTTATATAAGATCTAAATTATGTTTATGATTTCTATTCCATGAGAGTAGATGTTAAAACTTCATACTGATTTGAACTCGGCTCTCGCCAAGATAAGCACCAACTAAGACATAGCTTTACAGTAAACTAATGTGATCCATATGTGTCTCCATCCATTTGCACTTCCTTCCATATGATGATGTAGATATCCTTCTGTCTGGTGTTGATGGCTGAAGTGTAATGCTGGCTCCAGGGATCAGCTTATTGCCTCCCTAGCGCATCAGCACACACAACGGCTGCGATGCTGGCTCCAGGGATCAACCAAAGTGCGGTCTCCCCAGCGCATCAGCATGACAACCGTCTGGATTGAGCTAAGTAGGGTACACCTCTGGGGTCTTCAAGTGGGCACCTTCCATCCTCGGTGTTTCGTCGACTAGCCCACGACACCTCAAGAGGGCTCGACGGTGATTCTGGCGTCCCAGCATCACCCCCCTCCGTCCCCCACTCAAATCAGCCCAGCTTACCCGTACATCAGCCTTTCTTTCTTTCTATTGTGCTTGAGATCCCCAGCCAGAATCTTTCTGTCTCAACCACAGCCAGTTGCTGCTCCTCTCTGCTGCTTCAGATAAGTTCTTTACTCTGCGACGCAACTCTTGGCCACTGAATCCGACATCTCTGAGAAACCGGGTTGCAGAGTGTGCCACAAATCCTCGACAACCCACTTCCACTGGGTAAACCCAGACTCTCTATCCTCGCTGTTCCGCTTCAGTGGCTAGTTGAGCATACCGCAGTTTCTTCCTCTCATACACCTCATCTACAGCATCCTCCCATGGCACTGTTAACTCTACCAAGTGAACAAGGCGTGCTGATCCAGACCACAAGACAATATCTGGTCGAAGGTTAGTGGTGGCAATCTCAGGTGGAAAAATAAGCTGTTGACCAACATCTGCCAGCATTTTCCAGTCTCTTTCCGTCTCAACCACAGCCAGTTGCTGCTCCTTTCTGCTGCTTCAGATAAGCTATATATATATATATATATATATATATATATATATATATATATATACAGTGCCTTGCATAAGTATTCACCCCCCTTGGACTTTTCCACATTTTGTAGTGTTACAACCTGGAATTAAAATGGATTTAATTGGGATTTTTACCATTTGATTTACACAACATACTTAACACTTTGAAGGTGCAAATTTTTTTTTTATTGTGACACAAAAGTTAATTTAACAAAAAAAAGACATTTGTTGGTTGCATAAGTATTCACCCCCATGAGTCAATACTTGGTAGAAGCACCTTGGCAGCAATTACAGCTGTGAGTCTTTCTGGGTAAGTCTCTACCAGCTTTGCACACCTGGATCCTGCAATTTTTGCCCATTCTTCTTGGCAAAATTGTTCAAGCTTTGTCAAGTTGGATGGGGACCGTTGGTGAACAGCACTTTTCAAGTCTTGCCACAGATTCTCAATCGGATTGAGATCTGGGCTTTGACAGGGCCATTCTAAGACATTCAGGTTCTTGTTTTTAAACCATTCCAGTGTAGCTTTGGCTGTGTGTTTAGGGTCATTGTCCTGCTGGAAGGTGAACCTCCGCCCCAGTCCCAGGTCTCTTGCAGACTGAACAGGTTTTCCTCTAGAATTTCCCTGTATTTGGCTCCATCCATCTTGCCCTCAATCCTGACCAGTTTCCCAGTCCCTGCCGATGAAAAGCATCCCCATAACATGATGCTGCCACCACCATGCTTCACCGTGGGGATGGGTTGAGCAGTGTTGGCTTTGCGCCACACATAGCGTATTGGTATGGGTTTTTTTCAGCAATGGCTTTCTTCTCGCCACTCTTCCATAAAGCCCAGCTTTGTGGAGCGTCCGGGTTATAGTTGTCCCATGAACAGTTTCTCCCATCTCAGCTGTGGATCTCTCCAGCTCCTTCAGAGTTACCATTGGCCTCTTGGTTGCTTCTCTGACTAATGCCCTCCTTACTTGGTCACTGAGTTTTGGTGGACGGCCTTCTCAAGGAGGGTGAATACTTATGCAAGGCACTGAGTAAAGAGTACCCTGGACTGGATGGCCCGACAGTTCATTCCCAGGGTTAGGTGGAAGTTGGCCATCTAGAAAGGGGACTGAGCTACGGTACACTAAATGATTGAAATTTTCCCTTTCTGATCCAATGTCGGACCCTATCCGACATCATCAAAAAGACGTAAAAAAAAAACAGGTCTCTAGTCGTTTTTTCTCTGGAAAAAGCTGAGAAAACCATTCAATGGCCGAGTGAGACCGAAAGGAGCCGAGAGAAGCCGAAAAAAAGGGGTGTATCTGATACAGATAGCCCCGGCACCACAGAGATAACATGGACATAAAAAAACAAGATAGCTGCTTCTGCATCCAGCGCTCAAAGAATATCACGGACATTTGCAGAGCTTTTTGAGATGTTATTGTAATAAAATAATGACTTTGATTGCATTATTGATGAGTTTGGTGATAAAACGAGTGATCAGGAGCTGATTTATCGGTATGCACGACTATGAAGAGGTATGTGAAAAGTGCAGCGAACAAGGGGTGGGGCGGGGCTGGAGATGCAGTACTGAGTGTCCTGTTGATATGCAGTGCCTTTTAAACCTATTTTAGTGTGAAAAAAATACTTTTAAACAGTGCATCTAAAATAAACTGCGCGTGTGAAAATAAATTGGACCTGACGCGCCTGAGACACGCTGAATAAATGGACCGCAAAGGGTTAACGGTGTGGCATCCACGGATTGGAGGAGCGGGTGCGCTCGTTAACCAAGGGGTCATGGTTGATGGTATATAAAAGGGATGTAGTGAGGTGATCTGTGCCTTGTGATGGTTATTCTAAGAACCGAAAGGACCGATACTGTGATTATTACCGTGAGTGTTTTGTTTGTTTTCGAGACTGCAACCCATAATTATTCCCTGCGCAATATACATCACTGTGTATTGACAGTCCTCCTATTATTTACTGTTGGGTCATCAGACCATTTAGATTACAAATAAAACAGAAACCATTTCACCCATACTTTGTTGCACTTCACCTGCTCTACTAATTACCACTTTGCCACAGGCTGTCAATTAAAATGCTGATTGATTTTGTGGGCATTAGTTGATTAATCGTTAGAGTAATCCGTGCACATTTTAACCCTTTGCAGTCCATTTATTAAGTGCGCGTCAGGTCAAATTTATTTTCACACGCGCAGTTAATTTTAGACGCGCTGTTTAAAAGTGTTTTTTTCCACAGTCAAACGGGTTTAAAAGGCCCTGCATATCAACAAAGCACTCACTAGGCATCTCCAGCCCCGCCCCACC
Organism: Acipenser oxyrinchus oxyrinchus; assembly: GCA_030684275.1. Classification (NCBI taxonomy): domain Eukaryota; kingdom Metazoa; phylum Chordata; class Actinopteri; order Acipenseriformes; family Acipenseridae; genus Acipenser; species Acipenser oxyrinchus. Next base: position 55,598,805 of record CM060249.1, read on the forward strand.
CTTTCGTTTGCTATCGCTTTCACATATGCTAAGAAATAAATAATAATAATAATAATAATAATAGTCATACATACCGATCAATCATCTCCTGATCACTCATTTTATCACCAAACTCCTCAATAATGCAATCCAAGTCATTATTTTATTAGTATAACATCTCAAAAAAGCTCTGCAAATGTCCGTGATAGTCTCTGTGCACTGATACAGTAACAGCCAGCTTGTTTCCTTATGACCGCCCCTATGTGATGCCAGGGGCAAGTATGACTATTCATGAGATACGCCTTTTTTTTTGTCTCGCTCCTGTCGCCCCACTCGCCATTGAATGGTTTTCTCAGCTTTTTCCGGAGAAAAAACGACTAGAAACCCGTTTTTTTGATGATGTCGGACAGGGTCCGACAATGGACTGGATAGGAATAATCGCAATGTCGGACCAGGTCTGACAATGGACCGCAAAGTGTTAATAAAGGTAACACTATATTATAGCGGCTGTCCTGCATAGTAAACAAAAAAAATCAATAGAATCTAAAAAAAAACATAAGCCAATGGGAATTTGGTCTTTTTAAAAGCATTTTTATTATTAAGAGCCAACTTCCCTTATGTGTATGTTACGGTTCATGTGTAAAATCAGTAAATCTGTAGATTAACCTGTAAATGTGTATTAATGTATTAAGTAACTAAGGAGATGGTAGTTATAATGCTGTCCTCTTCTACTAGAAGTACATCTTGTACGTGCTCCTGTGGATCATGCTGTCTGTCCTTATTTTCAATATTTAATTAGGATGTTCCTTAATGTGTTCAGAAGCTTTTATAGGCATGAGGCAAAATGTGTGCATATGGTCAACCTGCCAATTGAACTGTCTGTGACTCCAGATCCTTCAACCTGTGTGAAACTGTACAATTCTATAACCGTCTGTGTTTTGGAAGAGTTGCTGTTTATACTTTTGTAACTAAGCAGCTGTGAATAAACACAAACAGTTATTGGGTAATAACATCAATGTTATTTTGACTCAAGCACAGCAATGCTAGCAGTTAGTGTTGATTTCTAAAGAGGGGAATACAGCTCTGTGGAAGGGAGTGGGTATTCACTGACATGGGAGAGTGTATTTGACAGCACCGCACAGGTGCCCAGTTTTATTTATTACTTTTTCTTTTTGTGCGTTAGTTTAGTCCGCAGAGGGCGCTGTTGTCCGTGACCTGAATACCAACGATGGTAGACAGGACCACAGAAATGCCCACAGGTAAACAGACCATCTGACACACTCACAGGTGCTCTCAAATAATAATAACAAAAGGCGAAATCAAAAAGAGAAAATAAAACACAGTAATCAAAAACAACAAAGAATATTCTGTTATTGTGATGTTCAGTTTTCTTCTAAATAAAAGAAATTATTAATCACAAAAAAAAAAACTGCAAAGAAAAGGTTATGCACTTGGCAGCATTACCCCGACTGTCGCTACCCGCACGGTTCGGGTCCCCGTCCTACACTTAACTGCTCCCTCAGCCTGCTTCCTATACACTTACGGGGTCTGCCCAAGGTTTCCCCACTATCAATATTTTTAATTTTCTTCTCTTTGGGTTACTTTTCTATTTCTTTTTCCTGGCCGTTCTCGGTCCTGGAACAGAGCTTCCACTAGCTTGTTGTTTCGTCGTACTTGGGCAGAGCTGATGGAACAACAGAACATTATTTTATAGGGCCAGCAATCCCCCCCAAGGCCCGCCTCTCAGCCACTCAGAGAGAGGGAAAGCCCACACACCCTGTCTCCCACATCTCTGTGTCACTGCCATGACTGACCAGCGGATATTGCAAGGCTGCTGCCCTCTTCCTGCAGCACTATGAACGCACCAGAAGAGTGAGCACAGATCTCCCCCCTGTTACAAGCTCCTTAGTGTAATAGTCATTGCCAATCAAAATCCTTTCTGGCTGTAGGAAAAGGCTGGACTGGCGTTTGAAGACTAAATAAGGTAAATGGAAATACAGTGCTCCCTTGCTATAAGGCTCTCAGTTATAAAGTGCCTCGGATATAACGCTCCTACAGTATGTCCCCCAATTCCCTATACTAGTGATTCATGCAATATTTCTACAGTAAATACAGTACCGGTGTTCAAAACTATAAACAACTTCTCAGTCTAACTTCTGTTTCCATCTTTCCCTTTTGATACTGTATCTGAACTGAAGAAAAGCTGCGCTGGCACTTCATAGCACAGACATCTTATTCAGCATTCGTTTTATAACTAAATAGGAGGGTCTCTGAGATGACCCGACATACAAAAGGGGTCACCGTCTCTGAGATGACTCAATGAACAAAGCTCACGAACCAGAAAGAAAAACATTGATTAGTATTATTAACATGAAAAAAGGTTCCGGCTCTTCAATGGCCCAACATATGTAGTAGGGGGGTTCCGTCGCTGAGGAGACCTGACAAAGAGGAGGGGGCCACCGTCTTTGAGGTGACCCAACATACGAAGAGGCACACGAACCGGAAAGAAAACAAGTTAGTAGATGTTAGAACATATAGAGCCAGGTGTTCCGCCTCTTTCAAAAGCCCAACATAATAGAAGGGGTGTTCTGTCGCTGAGGAGACCCGACAAACAGGAGAGGGGTCACCGTCTTTGAGGAGACCGGACAAACAAGAGGGGTACCGCCGCTTGGGGCCCTTACATAAATAGAGGCATCAATACCTGAAAGAGAAAAGACAAGGAATCATGCATGATAAAGGAGGGGTTTGGCCGGGGGTCCCCTCTGACTCATGGAGAACCCTCCTCTATGAGGTAAATGAAGCGATGCTTAACAAAGGGTTGGAGAAAGTGGAATCACTAACACCCCAAAGGATGGACCCCCGGCTCCCAGCTGAAGACGTTTATGGGAAGAAAAAGAGAACCGTCAATGCATATAGAAAAGAAGAAAAGAGAGAAAACATTTAACACAAAAAGAAAGAAAAACACTTAACGTGACACAGGGGTTAGTAACTGTATCCTACTGACTATGTGAAGACCCTCTGCACAGTGGGAAAGAAAAAAACCCTTTTATATTTTTATTCTTTTATATATTTTTTAAAATTTTATTTAAAGGAAGAAACCTTCGGTGGCCCAGGCAAAAAGGTCGTCCCCACTCCAGACATACTAGCAATGGACTGATGGGCAGATGCTATTTCGGCTGGTGAAGAACGAATGTAAGCTTTGACTGCTGATGAAGTCCAGCGTCCCATATTTTTTATTAAATGCTGGTTAATCTTTGCCCCTGCTGCTGAAGTGGCTGCCCCGATTCTGAATGGAGTGTGGAATTGAGGGGGAAGTCCTGCTCTGGAAACCAAAGTGGAGAGCTGAGAAGAAAACCAATGCCTTGAAACGACAGACCCGCTTGCATTGATGAACAGGGGGTCGGAAGGAGATTTGGGTTTACGTTCTGAAATGTACTTCAGCATAGAAGAATATGGGCATAGAGGAGTGTCAATTTTTGACAGTTGAATACATTGACCTTGCCGAAGCTGATCAGTTTTTGAAATGCGTAGAAAGAGAATAAAATGAGAATCTGGAATATGAGTAAGGTCACTGCAGCGAATCCCCAGAGAAGGAAAACTGGAAATAGACGGTACTGTATATTAAGAGCATCTCAAAAAACCAAAAAATGCAAAAAGACATAATACTTCCATTGTTAGGTCATGGATTGGAGAAAAACAGCCTTGTCGGAGAATTGAAATCATGTTGCCAAGAATGTCAACAGAGATAGGCAGACGAGTGGTAGATGCAGCCGGAGGAGGAGGAGACGAATGGCTGGAATTGATAGTATGGTTGGAGAAGAAATAGACATCAAGCGAAATTGGTGTTGAATTCTTGACAAATATGATTTAATTGTAACTGGTGCCAGATGCAGAAAATCCTTTGCATGAACTATAAAAGCCATGATCCAATTCTGGTTGAAAGTAGAATTGATCCTGTTTTGAGAGCAGTAGGTTACATAACAAGCCCAACCTGTAGAGTAAGAAGATCTGATAGAAGGGGCAAGTGCTGAAGCCATGTAATCTTGAGCTGAATTAAGTAGCTTATTGATGATTGAATTCAGTTGAAAATGAGCTGGTTGAACTGAGGAGTTGCTGCTGGGGATGGCAGAGCTGTAGGAATCAAGCTGTGGAATTTGGTATCTGTAAACGAGAGAGAGCATTAGCTGCATTATTAAATATGCCCGGTAGATGGCGCACTTATATTAGAAAATTGTTGGATACTGAAATCCATACTAGCCGCCACAGTAACTGCATGATAAGAGGGGAACTGGAACGTCCTTTATTTATAATATGAACTGTAGCTAAATTATCGCAATAAAATAAGATCGATTTCTTAGACCAGAGATGACCCCATAGCTGGGCTGCTGCAACTATTGGGTAAATCTCAAGAAGAGCTGTAGATTTTAGCTGAGGAGATAGATTTTCAATTTTCTGGGGCCATATACTGGAAAACCATTAATTTTTAAAAAGCCCTCCGAATCCAAGAGATGATGCGTCTGTAAACAAAGCCATGTCGTGCAGTGCTGAGATGAAATCGTCATAAAACATGGACAAGCCGTTCCAGTGCTGAATAAGAGCAGACCACATTTTAATATATTTCCTAGCTTCTGATGAAATATTTATGTAGGAATCTAAGTTTTTTGCTGTTGATGCAAGAGCAAGTAAAAGAGATATAAATGTTCTCCCTTGGGGAATAATGCGAATTGCAAAGTTGAAGTGACCCAGCAATGAAAGCAGTGTGTGTTTTCTAATTGTTTTACTGTATATACTGCTGTGAAAAAGTATTTGACCCCTGTCTGATTTTCTGCATTTTTGTGGGTTGTAGTAGTATATAGAGGGAGTCTGAGAGAAAAAATGACACCAAAGTTTGGTGCTGCTTTCATTTGTTTGGTGTGCAAGGTAATCAAACATGCAATCTTCAGGTGTGAAAAAGTTATTGCCCCCCCCAGTTAACTCAACCCAATTCAAGGGATAATTAGGGTCAGCTGTTTGAGTACTTTGGTTAACAACCAGGCCTGATTTGGGCCAGCCCTGCCCAATATAAATCTGACTAACTTTGGCCCTTACCATCAGAGTGAAGTTGTCAGCACACAGGTTCTACAGGCACATCATGCCACGAACAAAAGAAATTCCTGAAGACCTCCGGAAAAAAGTTGTTGATGCCTGTCAGTCTGGAAAGGCTTACAAAGCCATTTCTAAGGCTCTGGGGCTCCACCAAACCACAGTCAGAGCCATATTGTCCAAATGGAGAAAGTTTGGGACAGTAGTGAGTCTTCCCAGGAGTGGCCGTCCTGCCAAAATCTCTCCAAGAGCAAGGCGTAAAATCGTCCAGGAAGTCACAAAGAACCCTAGAACAACACCCAGGGATCTGCTGGCCTCTCTCGCCTCGGCTAATAGTTTATGACTCCACCATCAGAAAGACACTGGCCAAAAATGGGATTCATGGCAGAGTAGCAAGGCGGAAACCATTGCTAACAACATGAATGCTCGTCTCAAGTTTGCCAACAAGCACCTGGATGATCCTCAAGAGTTCTGGAACAATGTTCTATGGACAGATGAGTCAAAAGTGGAACTTTTTGGCCGACATGGGCCCCATTATGTCTGGCGAAAACCAAACACTGCATTCCACAGTAAGAACCTCATACCAACGGTCAAGCATGGTGGTGGTAGTGTCATGGTTTGGGGATCCGTCCGTGAGTTGAAGCTGAAGCGCAGCTGGGTCATGCAGCAAGACAATGATCCGAAACACACAAGCAAGTCTACATCAGAATGGTTGAAGAACAAGAAATTTAAAGTTTTGGAATGGCCTAGTCAAAGTCCAGACCTAAACCCCATTGAGATGTTGTGGCAGGACCTGAAACAAGCAGTTCATGCTCGAAAACCCACAAATGTCACTGAGTTGAAGCAGTTCTGCATGGAAGAGTGGGCCAAAATTCATCCACAGCGCTGTGAGAGACTAATCAATAACTACAGGAAGCATTTGGTTGCAGTTATTGCTGCTAAAGGTGGCGTAACCAGTTATTGAGTCTAAGGGGGCGATTACTTTTTCACACGGGGGCATTGGGTGTTGCATAACTATCTTTAATAAATAAATGAAATATGTATCAAATTTTTGTGTTATTTGTTCACTCAGGGTCCCTTTTATCTAATATTAGGTTTTGGTTGAAGATCTGATAACATTCAGTGTCAGAAATATGCAAAAATGCAGAAAATCAGACGGGGCAAATACTTTTTCACGGCACTGTATATGTGTGTGTGTGTGTATATATATACAGTACTGTGCAAAAGTTTTAGGCAGGTGTGAAAAAATGCTGCAAAGTAAGAATGCTTTCAAAAATAGACATGTTAATAGATTATATTTATCAATTAACTAAATGCAAAGTGAATGAACAGAAAAAAAATCTAAATCAAATCCATATTTGGTGTGACAACCCTTTGCCTTCAAAACAGCATCAATTCTTCTAGGTACACTTGCACAAAGTCAGGGATTTTGTAGGCATATAGTCAGGTGTATGATTAAACAATTATACCAAACAGGTGCTAATGATTATCAATTCAATATGTAGGTTGAAACACAATCATTAACTGAAACAGAAACAGCTGTGTTGGAGGAATAAAACTGGGTGAGGAACAGCCAAACTCAGCTAACAAGGTGAGGTTGCTGAAGACAGTTTACTGTCAAAAGTCATACACCATGGCAAGACTGAGCACAGCAACAAGACTCAAGGTAGTTATACTGCATCAGCAAGGTCTCTCCCAGGCAGAAATTTCAAGGCAGACAGGGGTTTCCAGATGTGCTGTCCAAGCTCTTTGAAGAAGCACAAAGAAACGGGCAACGTTGAGGACCGAGACGAGTGGTCGGCCAAGGAAACTTACTGCAGCAGATGAAAGACACATCATGCTTACTTCCTTCGCTAATCGGAAGATGTCCAGCAGTGCCACCAGCTCAGAACTGGCAGAAAACAGTGGGACCCTGGTACACCCATCTACTGTCCGGAGAAGTCTGGTCAGAAGTGGCCTTCATGGAAGACTTGCGGCCAAAAGCCATATTTCCGACGTGGAAACAAGGCCAAGCGACTCAACTCTGCACGAAAACACAGGAACTGGGGTGCAGAAAAATGGCAGCAGGTGCTCTGGACTGATGAGTCAAAATTTGAAATATTTGGCTGTAGCAGAAGGCAGTTTGTTCACGAAGGGCTGGAGAGCGCATACTAATGAGTGTCTGCAGGCAACAGTGAAGCATGGTGGAGGTTCCTTGCAAGTTTGGGGCTGCACTTCTGCAAATGGAGTTGGGGATTTGGTTAGAATTAATGGTCTCCTCAATGCTGAGAAGTACAGACAGATACTTATCCATCATGCAATACCATCAGGGAGGCATCTGATTGGCCCCAAATTTATTCTGCAGCATGACAACGACCCCAAACATACAGCGAAAGTCATTAAGAACTATCTTCAGCGTAAGAAGAACAAGGAGTCCTGGAAGTGATGGTATGGCCCCACAGAGCCCTGATCTCAACATCATCGAGTCTGTCTGGGATTACATGAAGAGAGAGAAGCAACTGAGGCTGCCTAAATCCACAGAAGAACTGTGGTTAGTTCTGCAAGATGTTTGGGCCAACCTACCTGCCGAGTTCCTTCAAAACTGTGTGCAAGTGTACCTAGAAGAATTGATGCTTGATGCTGTTTTGAAGGCAAAGGGTGGTCACACCAAATATGGATTTGATTTAGATTTTTCTTCTGTTCATTCACTTTGCATTTAGTTAATTGATAAATATAATCTATTAACATGTCTATTTTTGAAAGCATTCTTACTTTACAGCATTTTTTCACACCTGCCTAAAACTTTTGCACAGTACTGTATATATATATATATATATTCATAGTTTTTGCTCAAAAGAGCCAACTTCCCTTATATTGTATATATGTGTGTTACGGTTCATGTGTAAAATCAGTACATCTGTAGATTAACCTGTAAATGTGTAGATTCATTGGTTAATGTATAAAATAACTAAGGAGATGGTATTTATAATGCTGTTCTCTTCTGGTAGAAGTAAATCTTGAACGTGTCCCTGTGAACTGTCTGTGACTACAGGTCCTTCAGTCTGTGTGAAACTGTACAATTCTATAACCGTCTGTGTTTTGGAAGAGTTGCTGTTTATACTTTTGTAACTAAGCAGCTGTGAATAAGCACAAACAGTTATTGCGTAATAACATCAATGTTATTTTGACTCTCAAGCACAGCAACGCTAGCAGTTAGTGTTGAGTTCTAAAGAGGGGAATATAGCTCCTTATTGTTATCGTTATTGCCAATCAAAATCCTTTCTGACTGTAGGAAAAGGCTGGACTGGCATTTGAAGACTAAAATAAGGTAAATATTCAGTTTGTGAGTAACTGCAGAGACGTGTGAAATAGGTAAGTGAATTACAGTTCATTAAATAGTTTAAATCGTTGCTTGCTAAGGTAAACCAGACTGCACTTAAACAGTAATTTAGATTTCCTTTGTGTGCGGGGCTGTGTTGAATTGGGAGGCTGATTAGAAATGTGTGTTAAGAATAGGGCTCCAGGCCTACAGGATATTATAAATTGGCAATCAGTGTCTTAGACGGATGGCGTTCTAAGGGCCACACGACCAAGGGCAGTCTGAGCTGTGGCAGTCAGAGCGGGATAGGAGGAGCGTGGACCTTTTCCTAATCTCTCCCAATGGCTGCCAGAGGCCTCATTCCCACCTTGACATCAAACATCTGGATCCCCTGGACAAAGTGTGCTCACTCGTTCTCCACTCCCAGAATGAACACTATATTATTTATTTGTATTTTACGAACTGTATTTTAGTCAGATGTGTGTTATGTATCCCGCGGCGCCACCCACCCCCTCCCCCGTTTATAACACCCGTGTTATAGCCAGGGAGCACTGTATATGTAAAGTTGGACAAAAAGTGGATAGCTTTTTTACATTCCTGCAGTTTATAATTTAAAACATCCCTTGAAAACAGAATGACCATTAGGGCTAAAATTGTGTATTCCACACTTCCATTCTTATACATATATAAAAAAGAGTCATCCAGGGCTCCCGAAAGTGGCGCATCCAGTAAAAGCACTCCGCGTGGTGTGCAGGATGCGCCCTATAGCCTGGAGATCGTAGGTTCGAATCCAGGCTATGTCACAGCCAACTGTGACTGGTTGCGCCTGTGGTTCTGCAGTGGAGCCGCCATATCTGTGTTGTCATCCGGCACTATAGGTCTGGTGCTCTCGCTGTGGATCCACAGTGCGGAAAATGATGGATTGGCAGGAGCACATTTCGGAGGACACGTGCGATTCCAGCACAATAGCAGTTGTTTTTAGTTTTTCTCTTCTCCTCTCCTTAACTCCCGTTCCTTACTCCCTGAACATTCTCTCTCCAGCACGGACAGCTGCTGGTTCTTATATTCTGGCCGAGGGGTTAACTAGCTGTTAATTATCTTATTACCCCTCTGCCACAGTCTGCACGAGTTTAGTAAGGATTTGTGGCAACTGTCAGCTAGTTAAATAATCAGTAGCTGATCAGCCACGCATCCTCACGAGGTTTTTAACCCTTTGCAGTGCATTTATTAAGTGCGCGTCAGGCCCAATTTATTTTCACACGCGCAGTTAATTTTAGACACGCTGTTTAAAAGTATCTTTTTCCACAGTCAAACGGGTTTAAAAGGCCCTGCATATCAACAAAGCACTCACTAGGCATCTCCAGCCCCGCCCCACCCTTTCGTTCGCTATCGCTTTCACATATGCTAAGAAATAAATAATAATAATAGTCGTATATACCGATCAATCATCTCCTGATCACTCGTTTTATCACCAAACTCCTCAATAATGCAATCCAAGTCATTATTTTATTGCTATAACATCTCAAAAAAGCTCTGCAAATGCCCGTGATGTTCTCTGTGCGGTGATGCAGTATCAGCCAGCTTGTTTCCTTATGACCGCCCCTATCTGATGCCAGGGGCAAGTATGACTATTCATGAGATACGCCTTTTTTTTTTTTTTATCGGCTTGTCTCGTCTCCTGTCGCTCCCACTCGGCCATTGAATGGTTTTCTTGGCTTTTTCCGGAGAAAACGACTAGAAACCCGTTTTTATGCTTTTTGATGATTTCGATCAGGGTGCGACAATGGACCGGATAGGAATAATTGCAATTTCGGATCAGGTCCGACAATGGACCGCAAAGGGTTAAAATATAAATAACAAATAACAAAATTGCCTTTCGTTGTAATAAACAAATCATAATAAATAAATAAACAAAGGGGCGGAACACTCCTCCACACATGCCCCCCCTTGTCAGCAGCACACATGGCCTTTTCGGCCACCTCCCTCCTTAGTCCCCAAAGTCCCAGCTAGCAGTCCCGGCCCAGGAACAGGGGCGGCCACGGCAGGATGTCCTCCTCCCACCCAAACAGCTGTCCCTCTGGCGCTGGAGATGGCAGCAACTGCTCCTCTCTCTCTGGCGCTGGAGACGGCAGCAACCGCTCCTCTCTCTCTGGCGCTGCAGACGGCAGCAACTGCTCCTCTTCCTCTGGCGCGGGAGACGGCAGCAATGGCTCCTCTCCTTCTGGTGCTGGAAACAGTGGCGAGGGCTCCTTGCCCTCTGGTGCTGGAGACGGCAGCGATGGCTCCTCTCCCTCTGGCGCTGGAGACGGCAGCGATGGCTCCTCTCCCTCTGGCACTGGAGACGGCGGCGTTGGCTCCTCTCCCTCTGGCGCTGGAGACGGCGGCGTTGGCTCCTCTCCCTCCGGCACTGGAGATGGCAGCAATGGCTCCTCCCTCTGGCGCTGGAAACAGTGGCGAGGGCTCCTCTCCCTCCGGCACTGGAGATGGCAGCAATGGCTCCTCTCCCTCTGGCGCTGGAAACAGTGGCGAGGGCTCCTCTCCCTCCGGCACTGGAGATGGCAGCAATGGCTCCTCTCCCTCTGATGCTGGAGACGGCAGCGGGGCCCCTCCCATATCTGCAGCCAGGTAGTTTAGCACCATGGCTGCAATGTCTGGGAGGGATGCTGGGTGGTGTTGCTGTTCCCAGGCCTCCCAGCGCTCCCCATCTCTCACCCACAGGAGGTTGATCACAGCAGGGAGGGCCTCCATGACATCCCTCTCAGGCTCCGTCAGCCAGTCCCAAATCCCCTCAGAGGAGAGTGGACCAGTCCGCCTCGGAGGATGCAGAGGCAGCTCCTGCTCCTTTCCCTCGGATGGTGGTGGTGGAGGTGAAGCCAACAGGTATTCTTCCCCTGCTAGTGGAGCCTTGGGCTGTGGACGCTCGGCCTCCCACCTCTTGGGCTGTGGACGTACCGACTCCTCATCCTCTGGTTCCTGTCACACATGGTCATCAACTTCTTCATCTAATCAGGAATGTATGTTACTGACAAGTTGAAGCTTTATAATACTGTGTATCTTAAATGACAAACATAAGAGGTCATTCTGCATAGAATTGTAAACACTGTTCAAGAAACTTGCATTTTCATAGTCGTCTTGGCAATGAATGTGAAACTTTTTGTAAAACATCTGTTTCATCCAATATGAAAGCAAGTTCAACAACCCCCTCCCCACATTCTGTTTTGATATTGTAGCATTACTGAATAGAGATAGTGACATGGACTGCAAAGTGTGAATTGGAAAAGGAATGTGGGTCCGTGCATTTTATAAATCTAAACTGACTCCTGATCGAGTATCCATAGTATGTCTGCTTGTGAGTTCCAAACAAAAGCTATTTTTACACCTGTTTCCTATAGCTTTATTTTAGAAAATATTTACTGTACTATGGAAGGAACATACATAATCCAATGTATTTGAATAGACTCCTGTGGATGGCAGACCTAGCAATAACCTTTCTCTATAAATAGTAATGCTTGCAGCCAATTTTCAAAGTGATCAAATCATTGCTACTTTTGCTGTGCTTGGGTAAATGATTACTGTTCATACTGGGCGTTTTCTGAGATACAGACTGCAGATAGTTTAGTGGGACTCATGTATCATGTGTTTATTATTCAGTGCTTAAACCCAATGGGGTTAAATGTTGTTTATGGAGTGTATGGGGGGTTGTAGCAAGGCGGTAGAAAGCCCTGCTGTTTAAATGTATTATTTGTTTATTTTTAGAACAGGGTTTCCACCTCCACCCCTGTGTTATTTTGTATTTTTGTTTTATGATTTATGTTTGTAAATATGACGGCGTAGCCTTGTGTTTTGTTATTGTTTTTGTTTATTTAAAAACGTGTTCTGGCAGAGGCGAGATTAGTGCGCGTCCTCTCCCAGGAGTAATTAATAAACTCGTGCAGATTGTGGCCGAGGGGTAATAGAATAATTACTAACCAGTTAAACCCCTCGGCCACGAAATATAAACCTGCAGCTCTCTGCACTACGGGAGCAAGGAGGAACGAGAGCGAGAGAGGAGCGAGAAAGTAAAATTATATACAGGAACAGTAACAGCAATTGCCCAGCCTGACCTGGCAGTGTGGTCCAGTGGTTAAAGAAAAGGGCTTGTAACCAGGAGGTCCCCGGTTCAAATCCCACCTCAGCCACTGACTCATTGTGTGACCCTGAGCAAGTCACTTAACCTCCTTGTGCTCTGTCTTTCGGGTGAGACGTAATTGTAGTGACTCTGCAGCTGATGCATAGTTCACACACCCTAGTCTCTGTAAGTCGCCTTGGATAAAGGCGTCTGCTAAATAAACAAATAATAATAATAAATTGTGTTCGTGATTATTTTGTTTAACTGTTTTGTTTTCACTCTGTGAGCAAGTCTTTTTGTTAAAATATTTTATTTATGTTATTTAAAAATAAAACTGAGCAAGCGCCTTTGCACCGTATCTTCAGTACTGGTGTCAGTTTTTTTTTGTTCCTGCATTCTGGCCTGACGTCACCACTTAGCCACCCTACCACAGGGGTGTTAAGGTGTGCAATTAGGTCAAACCTATTGTATTTGCTTGTTTTGTACACCACAGGTTTACATTGAGCAAAAAGCTGTCAGCACCATTGCACACCTGTGTGACAGAGATGCAAGAGCTGAGCTAAATGGATTACAGCTTGCAGTCCAGACAAGAATACAGCAAATCTAGACCGCTTGAAGCTCGATAAGACCTCCCAGGCCATTCTAATTGATCATGTCAAAGAAGGGATGAAGAAATCACACATACTGTATGACAAGGCTGGTAAGTTCTACCATGCTGTTTGTCTGGGATTCTTACAAGTTACAGTATGCGTTTCAGAAAAGGTGTGATCACAAAGGTGGTATTTGCTGTAGCCTATATCTTTCACCATAATTGCAGTTATTTGTATTTTGTACAATAGAACCTATCCTATCAGATCCTGCAAAATATGATACCCTCTATTAACCGATGGACCTCTGGCATGTGACATTTAATACATTTTGGTACCAATTGAATGGTACAGATGGAAACTGATCAATGCATATTTTATTATGTGTCTAAAACAGTAAGTGCATCTCTTAGCAGCACACAATAGATTGAGTTGCATATAAAAACCAGGTGCTAGAAAAGACACAAGGTGTATTGCTGCAGACCCAAAGGCAGTCACTAGATTCATGTAAAACAATGTTTTCACAGCTGTGTTCACAACTTCTCGGGTTAACAGGCACAAATCGAAACTGTTGGATTACTTTGGCATGGACTGAAGTACGGTAAGAACTGTTTTTGGAATGTTTTGTAAATTCTCAAATCCTGTATTACAGTGCTTTGTTTTTAATACTACACTTTTTTGCAGTCATTTTTACTGATTTCCTTTGTAAAGTATACGTGCAGTACTGTACTTAAGTGTTTTAGAAACACTGCTGTACCTGAATTTGTTAATTTATAATGCCCCGATGTAAAGCAACTACAATTTAGTAAAACAACTCCCTCAATATAATCTTGTCACATATCTGACGGAGCCCTGGAACCAATTAAACCTGATATGCCAGGTTCTGTTGTATTTTTCATTAGCGTAGAATGGGTTTTGTGCACAGGTATATACAGTGGCATTTGACAATCTTCTGCCCAGCCTTAAATTATTGCCATGAAATGGATAGCCAGATACTATGTGTGGTTCGAAAAAGGTTTATGTGCCTTGCATAGTTACCAGGTTTTAAAGTGGAGAGCCCCTTTTTTTGTAAGTAATTTCTACACCAAGGAAGCAGGGTCTTTTGCCACTCTGTTCCCGCTCGCTTTCTTTCATGCCTTATGCCATTGTTTGCATGCTACAGGAAAAACCTGCATCTCGATGGAGCAACTCTTACACTAAGTGATGCCTTCATTCCCACTGTTAGAGACCAGACGACACCTCTGAAAGGGACATGACATTCTCAGCTGTCAGGTTTATTAGTGTAGGCTCAAGTTGAAAGCCTGCCTGAGTCTACAAAGTACAGACCCATTGTTTATGTCCAGAGGATTCTGTGAGGAGAGGCTATCAAAAATAACTATGTCAACAACCTGTGTACTTGAGGTATTGTAGCAGTGCATAGTGGTGTTAGAATGGCACTGGGTAAGCATTTTAAATATTAACCGCATAAGAAAGGCACTTCAATAACTAATGTAACAATATAGGGGATTATATTTTGTGCAAGGTCATTTGAAACCAGTCACAGTGGCGGCAAAGATAATGCATTTCCTCTAAAAGAGGCCATGTGGTTAGAAGCACTTGTGTGTGTGATAAAAGTATTAATAACAGGAACTGTATGGTTGTGCACTTGTCCTAATAAGCCCATTTGAGCAAATATTTGTTTATAATTCTTAGAATCTGCTTACTGTGTATATCTCTGCAAGTAGCCATTCTGAACAATTTAAAAACAGCAGCCAATGTTTCTTTTTTAACACACACCCTCATCAGTTCCTGTAATCAATATGTGATTTATTATTAAAAAGTAAGTCACTGTTTTTTTTGTTTGTTTGTTTTTTCCCCAGGGACTGGAGAGGATCTACATGTACAAAAAGTGTGAAATTGTATTTCTAACTGTATTGTATTTCATGACTAACAGTGGATGAATACTGTATATTTTGAAATTCCCCGTCAATGAAACACTGTCATTAAGGGGTTTGCTCAGAATGAACTTGTACAGTAAGCATGACTAATATATCATTTTTATAGTACCGTAGAGTCTGTTTAGAAAGGAATACAGTACTTGTCAAACAGTAAATCAGTCTGCATTCATGTTCATGTATTTATCAGGTGAAGAACATTACAACTGCATCTCTGCACTACACAGTCCATGCGGGGCTCCGATGAGAATGCTTCCCTCTACTGGTTGGGGTGCATACTGGAAGGTGGTGAAGACCCCTTGTATGTTGCTAGAAGACTTGTGAGGTTTGCAAGTGAAGATGTAGGTAAGGGAGCATTATACAGGATTTAATATCTCATGTTTATTTGTCCTAGGTTTTAAATTCCATACATATACAGGGTTCTGTGGCAGAGTGGGTTAATGCACTACAATGTGACGCGCTGAATGCATTTATTTTGTTCATCTGTCCATTGTGATTATAAGCTCTTCCCTGACAATATTTGTACTTTATTATTTTACAGGAATGGCAGAGCCAATGGCATTAACCCAGAGAGTTTCTGCTTTTCAAGCCAGTCATTTTATAGGGATGCCAGAGTGTGAGGTAATACATGCGTATTTACTGGTTTATTTTATTATATATTTTTATTACAGTAATCTGTGTCATATCCGCCCTAACTGTTTATCCACCACTATCAATCAGCAACGTTAGTTTATTATTGAACAGAGAAGATTAGTTCAGAGATTGTAGATCCTGACAAAGTTTTCGTACACTGTGTGGTATGTGGTATGTGCTCTGTGCGCAACCTTTGCTGGTAGTGTCACATGAGCTGTTCAGTGTCTTCATATGTAAATCAATCCTGTTCGCCTGCGGGGTGTATCAACTTCAACCTTCGTCTCGATCTCCTGCCTGTCACTCAGCAGCGAATGCATGCACCCACACGGCAGACGACTACCCTGTCACAAGCATTAATACCCTGTATCTTTCTAAATAAGGGATTTAGGGGAGCTCCCTAATAAAAGTTGAATCTCAAAACAATAATTGTGTGAATATAGTAATTGTTACAGCTGTGTATAATAGTATTTAAAACAGGATTCATTCATTCGCCTTTTTACATATCCGCCCTTAGTCTGGTCCCACCGCAGTCGGATATGCGACAGATTACTGTATTTTGTATTAGATTGTGGAAGGGTGGGGGTATTCACTGACACGGGAGACAGAAGATTATATTGGAAAACACAGCACAGGTGCCCAGTTTTATTTATTCCCTTTTTGATTTATTTTAGCCCGACGAGGGCGCTGTTGTCTGTGGCCTGTATACCAGCAACTGTAATCAGGACCACAGGGGTACCAAAACAAGTACACTCAGGTGTACTCACAGGTGCTCAAAAATAATAATGAAAACCAAAGGTGAAATAAAAAGAGAAAATAAAACTACAAAACAAAAGTGTTGCTTACGCAGTGTCGGTCAGCTCGGGTCTCCGACCTACGCTCGGTTATTCTCTATACACTGGGGTAGCCAAAGTTCCCCGTATCTCTACACACTTCCCCTCGGGTATGTAATAATTTATTTTAATTCTTGTTTTATTTGTTTGAGGCAGGCTGCCTTCCTCAGCTGTGCTTGCCTGTTTCTTCCTCTCTTCAAGCACTGGCGTTCTTGCCTGGTATTTATTTACACTGTTGTTCTTAGCCAGCGTCTTCCCAATCACGGCCACCTGAATGCATAACCAAGCGCAGTACTAATGGGTCGAGCAATCCCCAAGGCCGCCTCTCAGCCAGTCAGAGAGGGAAAGCCAACACCCTCTTCCCCACCTCTCTGTGTCATCGCATGACTGACAGGCGGATCTTACGAGGCTGCTGCCTCATAAATAAAGTACAGTACATCATTTACACAATGTCACCCATGCATGGAACAATACTGAACAATTATTTAAAAAAAAAAAAAAAAAAAAGGTTAATTGCAATTCCCGAATATGATATTGCACCAAAAATGCTAATTCAAAAGTACTCATACCCTGAAAAGAAAATTAAATAGCTAGATGAGGCACCTTTAGCAATAATAACCTCTTTTAAACAATTAGGATATTTGTCATGATTCTTTAGTGATTTTTGACCATTCTTCAACGCAAAATTGTTCCAGTTCATTCAAATTCCAAGGACTTCTCTTGTGCACAGCCTTCAACTCATACCAAAGATTCTCTATTGGATTTAGATTGGGACTTTGACTAGGCCATTCCAGAACCTTGATTTTTATTCTTCTTTAACCATTCTAAAGTAGATTTTGATGTGTGCTTTGGATTGTTGTTGTGTTGGAACGTCCAGTTGCTCTTTAAACCAAGTTTTGTAGTGGAGGGTTTCAGTTGATTGGCCAATGTCTTTTGGTAGGCTATGGAATCCATTTTACCATGTATTGGAACTAAATTTCCTGTGACATTAGAGGAAAAACAGCCCCATAGAAGGATATTACCACCTCCATGCTTGACAGTAGGTATGATGTTCTTTTCTTTGTACCAGACTTTCTCCAAACGTAATGACTATCAGCGTGACCAAAATAGCTCCACAAAACCTTTGACCAGAACTCATATCCATCATTCAAATGCTGTTTTGCAAACTTTAAGCAATTGTCCTTGTGACGTTTTCCTAAGTGTGGCTTTTTCCTTGGCCTGCGACCATTGAGACCTTCATCATGCAATACTCGACCTATGAATGAAATTTGACTACAGGGGGGGCAAACTATAGATGAAGGGGAGTAGAGCAGGAGCAACAGCTTAAAAGAGGTGAGTGGGGAGGGGGTCCAGGGCACACATTGTGAGTTTGTGGCCCTGGAGGAGGGAGGAAAGGTCAGTCTGAGAGGGGAGAGAAGGAGAGTGAGTTAGTAAGGGCTTAGTAAGAGGGTGTTAGGGTTGGAGCAGGAGGGGTGGGGGAAGGGAAGGGTTGAGGAGGGAGGAGAAGGTAGAGAATAGTTTCCGGGGGTTGTTAGTGGAGGATTGGATAATTGATTGGAAATAGGAGCATTTAGTGGAGGAGAGAGTAGAGGAGAAGGAGGAGAGGAGGGAGCAGCAGGGAACACAGAGGAGAGCCAGGGTTGGGGAGGGAAGGGGTGGGCCAGTCAGGAGGTGAGGGGACAGAGGGAGGAGAAGATGGTGGAGGTAGCAGAGTCTACAGAGAGTTGGGAGGAGTCGATAGGAGGGAGGTGAGAGAGAGCGGTGGAGGCAACGACAGAGGAAGAGAGAGCAGAGGTTATGGCGGAGGTGACAGTGGGGGTGGGTGGAGTAGGAGAGAGGGGAGAGGCAGAGAAAGAGATTAAATAGTGATCAGAGAGGTCCAAAGTGGTGACAAAGAGGGTGGAGGGGCAACAGGCCCTGGAGAAGGTGAGGTCCAGTTGACGGCCAGCTTTGTGTGTAGGAGGGGATGGAGAGAGAGAGAGAGAAGTTGAAGGAGAGGAAGGAATCCGGCAGAGTGGGTGGGGCTGGAGAGATGGATATTGAAATCACCTAACAGGGCAGTTGGGGTAGACAGAGAGGGGAGGGAGGAGAGGCAATAGTTAAGTTCATCGAGAAAGTGAGTGAGAGGTCCAGGGGGACGGTACAGTACAATTAGCAGGAGTTGACAGGGAGAGGTTAGTTGGACAGCATGGAATTCAAAGGTGTTAACAGAGAGTGAGGAGAGGTCAGAGGGGACAGAAAAGAGTAAGGAGGGAGAGAGGAGAAGACCAGTCCCACCTCCCCGTCCAGTGAGATGCGGAGTATGGGACAGGACGTATAGAGGGGTCAGGGCAGCAGGAGTTGCAGTGTTATCAGGAGAGAGCCAGGTTTCAGTGAGAGCAAGGAAATCAAGAGAGAGGTGGGAGGCAAAGGCAGAGATTAAATCAGCTTTGTTAGCAGAGGAGTGACAGTTCCAGAGGGCACCAGAGTGAGTGTGGGAGGGGAGAGAGTAGGAGGGGGGAGAGACAGAGGATGGGAGAGAGAGGACAAAATAACAGGGATGTGAGAGACAGTCATAGCAGGATAGGTTCTTTTATAGGGCGTGGAGCTGGGATAGAAATCAGAAGGAGCACACAAACTACAACAATTAAAAATAATTCGAGGTTTTATTTGGAGAAGACACAGACTCAGAGCATAGATATGCACAATAGCAAACAATTACTACCATCTGCAGTACCGTGCAATGTGACGGAAGTGTTAAACACTTATACAGCAACAAATTGACTGTGCAAAAAAACCTAATAAATACTAATAATAATAATAAAATAAACAAATCAAATACACCAAACACATCTTTAAATCACACATATACAATCCAATAAAAACAATAGTGCAAAGTGCAACACGTTGCTATTATAATTAACTATTCAATTTGTTTATACACACAAAACAAGTAGGTTATCGTTGACAGTGCAGATCATTCATCAAATAATGATATTGCGAGCTGGAGTCCAGTCATTACAGGTAATTAATGAAAACAGCCATAATAAAAACAATACAGTACATAAAAACAAAATAAAACAACCAGAGGGATATCTAAAAGAACAGAAGCTTAAAACACAAACTAATCGGGGGGAATGGCAGGCTGTCAGGGCATTATCAAGCGTGTGGTGGTCCAAGAGTAGCCAGCCACGTAATGTAAACGAGCTTGCTGCTTTGAAACAATAAGTTCCCTTTCAAGTCGAAAATAACCATCAAGTATGGGACATTGCCGTCAGGCAGTAGGGATTGGCTGAGCTTTATAGCAAAGCTGCCGATAGGCCTCTGCACGAGCTGCCACGTAAGCCCGCCCCCCTGTGAGCTTACTATACGCAGCGCGCAGAGACTCTCTTCCTCTTTTGTCTTCAGCATCGGTAGCGGTAGGTCATTAGAGCTTGGCGACTGACTGTACTCACTGAGCTCCGAGTTTATTTCAGTTCCACTCTTTATAGTATTATTTTTGTTTACTTGGTTTATATATTTGTATATTATTATTACATTATATATTCTTTCACGCTTTGTTTTGGCATCGCGTTTTTTGTTTCTCTCTTGTTCTTCGTCTTTCCTTTACTATAATTAATTCATAATTGTTGTTGTGTTTTTGGTTTTTTTTGTAATAATTATATATTGTATACTGTATATATACAGTACTGTGCAAAAGTTTTAGGCAGGTGTGAAAAAATGCTGTAAAGTAAGAATGCTTTCAAAAATAGACATGTTAATAGATTATATTTATCAATTAACTAAATGCAAAGTGAGTGAACAGAAGAAAAATCTAAATCAAATCCATATTTGGTGTGACAACACTTTGCCTTCAAAACAGCATCAATTCTTCTAGGTACACTTGCACAAAGTCAGGGATTTTGTAGGCATATAGTCAGGTGTATGATTAAACAATTATACCAAACAGGCGCTAATGATCATCAATTCAATATGTAGGTTGAAACACAATCATTAACTGAAACAGAAACAGCTGTGTAGGAGGAATAGAACTGGGTGAGGAACAGCCAAACTCAGCTAACAAGGTGAGATTTCTGAAGACAGTTTACTGTCAAAAGTCATACACCATGGCAAGACTGAGCACAGCAACAAGACACAAGGTAGTTATACTGCATCAGCAAGGTCTCTCCCAGGCAGAAATTTCAAGGCAGACAGGGGTTTCCAGATGTGCTGTCCAAGCTCTTTGAAGAAGCACAAAGAAACGGGCAACGTTGAGGACCAGAGACGCAGTGGTCGGCCAAGGAAACTTACTGCAGCAGATGAAAGACACATCATGCTTACTTCCCTTCGCAATCGGAAGATGTCCAGCAGTGCCATCAGCTCAGAACTGGCAGAAAACAGTGGGACCCTGGTACACCCATCTACTGTCCAGAGAAGTCTGGTCAGAAGTGGCCTTCATGGAAGACTTGTGGCCAAAAAGCCATACCTCCGACGTGGAAACAAGGCCAAGCTTAATTCAACTATGCACGAAAACACAGGAACTGGGGTGCAGAAAATGGCAGCAGGTGCTCTGGACTCATGAGTCAAAATTTGAAATATTTGGCTGTAGCAGAAGGCAGTTTGTTCACCGGAAGGGCTGGAGAGCATACACAAATGAGTGTCTGCAGGCAACAGTGAAGCATGGTGGAGGTTCCTTGCCAGTTTGGGGCTGCATTTCTGCAAATGGAGTTGGGGATTTGGTCAGAATTAATGGTCTCCTCAATGCTGAGAAGTACAGGCAGATACTTATCCATCATGCAATACCATCAGGGAGGCATCTGATTGGCCCCAAATTTATTCTGCAGCATGACAACGACCCTAAACATACAGCGAAAGTCATTAAGAACTATCTTCAGCGTAAAGAAGAACAAGGAGTCCTGGAAGTGATGGTATGGCCCCCACAGAGCCTTGATCTCAACATCATCGAGTCTGTCTGGGATTACATGAAGAGAGAGAAGCAACTGAGGCTGCCTAAATCCACAGAAGAACTGTGGTTAATTCTCCAAGATGTTTGGGCCAACCTACCTGCCGAGTTCCTTCAAAAACTGTGTGCAAGTGTACCTAGAAGAATTGATGCTTGATGCTGTTTTGAAGACAAAGGGTGGTCACACCAAATATGGATTTGATTTAGATTTTTCTTCTGTTCACTCACTTTGCATTTAGTTAATTGATAAATATAATCTATTAACATGTCTATTTTTGAAAGCATTCTTACTTTACAGCATTTTTTCACACCTGCCTAAAACTTTTGCACAGTACTGTGTGTGTATATATATATATATATATATATATATATATATATATATAATTGTTTAGGGACGCCAGCGCTGGCCTTGGCCACGATGCATTGCAGTCTCGGTCTTGCCTGTTGCTAACCGTGTGTGTGGAGCCTGCTCTGCAGTCTCTCTCTCTCTCTCTCTCTCTATATATATATATATATATATATATATATATATATATATATATATATATATATATATATATATATATATATATTATCCACTGCAGTGTGCTCCAGCTACATTAGGAAGACGACCACCAAGCACATACTCCCTTAGCACCTAAGGTAGGTATTACTCAGCATCAGACACTGTACCAGCACTAGCGTCTCCGCTCTGCGGGTCAACTGACGCTTAGGCGTCTCGTGCTAGCGTCTCAACGCTTGGTACTCGCACTCGCTTCCGCGCTTGGGACTCGGTGCTCGACGCTTGACGCTTCGGTGCTCGATGCTTCGCTGCTCGACGCTTCGGTGCTCGGTCGCCGACGCTTGGTCGCCGACGCCGGTGCTCGGATGCTTAGGCGCCGACGCTTAGGGCGCCAACGCACACCTCGGTGCTCGATGCTCAGCGCGTTGCTGCTCGGCGCCGACGCATGCACCTTCGACGCCGACGACGCACCTTCGACACTCGGCGTTCGACGCCGACGCTTCAGTGCTCGGCGCTGACGACGCACCTTAGGTGCTTAGCGCTGACGCTTAGGGCGCCGACGCCGACGCACCTTCGAGGATTGACGCCGACGCCGGGCGTTCGTTGAGCCACGCGCGACAGAGATGTCGGGTTTTCATCGCTGCGTGACCTGTCAGGCAAAGCTGCCTGCCAGCGATCCGCACGATGATTGTGTAACGTGTCTGGGGCCAGAGCACGCCGCATCCGCGTTGGCGGATAGGACTTTTTGCCATCTCTGTGCTGGCTTCCAGACGCGCACCCTCCGCCAATGGCGAAGAAAGCAGTGGATGGGCACTCTCCCTCTTCGGGGTCATCCCACACCATTTCTGCCCCGTCGTCGTCTACGGCGACGCCACCAGGGCGGCTACAGCTCTCCAGGAGCCCTTCCTCCCAGCTAACTGCTGGTCAGAGGTCCCCCACCAGACAGGGTAGGGTACGCCCCCGTCGGGAGTCCAGGTCACACTCCAGATCGCCTCGACGGAGAGGACGCTCTCGTTCCCCTCGTCGGGACAAGCGATACGGGGATAGGTCAGGGGTGGCGGAGCTAACCTTCAAAATGTCGCAGTTCATGGAGGTTATGATGGGGCAGCAGTCCATCCTGATGTCCCTGGCAAATGTGGTGCCCCGAGTCCCAGAACAACCGGCTGGGCCCATAGCTAGCCAGCCAGTGGCCCCTCCACAACCTGCACCGGTCGTCGCCTCTCCAGTGCAACCCCAAGGGGTGTGGGATGTCGATGCGGTTTCCAGAGACGCATCTGACGTCCTGGAAGGGGAGAGTATAGAGGCTGAGGTAGCCTCCCAGCACTCTGAGCAGGACATTGAGCTCGAGGTGCTGGATACCGATGACCTGACGTGGTCTGTGGTGAAGAGAGCAACCCGCCACTTGGGCATCGAGTGGCCTATGGAGGAACTACCACGGCGTTCCTTGTTTAAGTCGCCTTCAGCCCAGCCCCATCAGTCCAGGATGCTTCCGGCATTCCCAGACTTTGTTAAGGAGGTACAGTCCTCCTGGGGGGCTCCGGCCTCTGCCCCTGCGACTTCTCGCAAGGCCCCGGCCTTTAGCATGCAACGGGCAAGTGAAGCTCCTTCCCACCGGGACACGATGCGTTTGCCGCGTTGGTGAAGACGCCAACGTTATCGGGGCTGACAAAGGATCCTGCATGCCCCAATAAGCAGTGCAGGACCACTGAGGTGCATTTAAAAAAGGGGTACGCTGCAGCCACAGAGGCGGTCAGACTGTCAAATGTGGCCAGCCTGCTGACAGTCTATCAAGCGGCACTCATTAGGGACCTGCCTGAGTGCCCTTCTGCGGCCCTCAGAAGCGAGTTGGGGACGGTCAGTCAGCTGCTAGTAAAGCTGGCCCAGCTCAATGCCCGGGCTCAGGGCAGGAGCATCGCATCTCTGGTGGTGGCCAGAAGGCAGCTCTGGCTCTCGCAGGCGAGAGTGCAGGAACCTGACAAGGCCCCGTTGCTGGATGCCCCAATCATACCGGGTCACACATTTGGCCCGGCAGTGGAGGAGATGCTGCAACGCTCCGCCAAGGCGCAGGAGGCGTCACAGCAAATGGCGAAGATGTGGCCAAATAAGCCGTTCCAGCCAAAGCGGCCTCAGGAACACCAGTGGTGCAGGACACTGCCACAGCAGCAGGCGCAACCATGGGGTAGTAAGACTTCCCCTTCAGGTCCATCACCGCGCGGCCAACCCGCATTTGTAAGACCGCAGCGCGGAGGGTGGCGCCCTAGAGGAGGTGGCAGGCCACGCCCCTCGCGAACGAGCACAGCCGAAACAGCCCTGAGAACTCCAGGCAGCTGTTAACCCACCCCTACACTGTCCCACACCTCCAGTTCTGGCAACCATGCACCAACGACATCTGGGTGCGCAAAACTATATTCACTGGGTACACCCTTCAGTTCCAGTTAAAACCTCCCCCCTTCCGGGGAGTGGTGGTAACTGCAGTGAAGGACTCGGTTCAGTCCTCAGCTCTGAATGTGGAAATACAGGCATTGCTCACGAAGCATGCCATTCAACAAGTAGACCCTGCTCTGATCGACCAGGGGTTCTATTCCAAATACTTCCTGGTGCCCAAAAAGGACGGCGGGCTCCATCCTATTTTAGATCTGCGAGTACTGAACAAATACCTGCGGGTGTTATCGAACAGGCACATCATCCAGTCAGTCCGACACGGCGACTGGTTCACCACCGTGGACCTGACAGATGCGTACTTTCACGTTCCCATCTGCCCGGGTCACAGGAAGTATCTGCGTTTCGCATTTCAGAGCAGGGTATACGAGTTTTGTGTCCTTCCATTCGGCCTGTCACTAGCTCCTCGAACCTTTTCCAAATGTATGGATGCCATTCTAGCTCCCTCTCGGGCTCAAGGTGTCCGACTGCTGAATTATCTGGACGACTGGCTCGTCTGCGCGCAGTCGAAGGAGCAGGTGGCACAGCACACAGTGATGGTTACAGACCATCTTCAGCGGCTAGGTCTGAAGATCAATTCAGAAAAGAGCCGCCTCGTGCCGAGCCAACAGACCGAATTCTTGGGTCTGCATCTGGACTCAGTGTCCATGGAAGCGACCCTGTCGACACAAAGAGTTGCCTCAATGGAGCGGTGTCTCTCCCTATTCAGGTTGAGAGAAACAGTCAGCATAGAGCTGTGTCAGCGCATGCTGGGGTTGATGGCTGCCGCCTCGCAAGCCCTTCCTTTGGGCTTACTACACCAGAGACCTCTGCAGGCCTGTTTCAATGCCTTCGCGTTGCATCCACGGAGAGACAAACACCGCAGGCTAAGGGTATCCCGAGCCTGCTGGGAAGCGCTACGCTGGTGGAAAGTTCCGTCGAATATCCGCCAAGGCGTACGCTTGGGTCCCATTTTCAGAAGGGAGGTCATCACGACCGACGCTTCCATCCAAGGTTGGGGAGCAGTCTGGAATGGGACAGGGACCCGTGGAGTGTGGTCAGGACCCTGGAGGTCAGCCCACATCAATGCTCTGGAACTCAGAGCGGTGGACCTCGCCCTCCGGCACTTCTTGCCAGTGCTTCTAGGCAAGCATGTCTTAGTGCGGTCAGACAACACCACAGTTGTGGCGTACATCAACCGCCAGGGCGGCTTGCGGTCCCCCGGTCTTCTCCGGATGGTAACACGGATGTTGCTATGGGCACAACCGCGTTTAACCTCTCTGCGTGCAGTTCACCTACTGGGCAGAGTCAGTTACGCAGCATCTCCTATCCAGAGGAGGCCATCTTGCCGGCGAATGGCGTCTCCACCCTCAGGTGGTAGAGCGCATCTGGGAATGGTTCGGCACAGCGCAGGTAGATCTCTTCGCTTCGCAAGAGACCACACACTGCCCCCTATGGTTCTCGGTGAAGGACCTCGACAGCCCCCTAGGAGTCGATGCACTGGCTCACGAATGGCCACCAGGGCTCCTATATGCGTTTCCACCGATTCCGATGCTCCCCACCTTCTTAGAGAAGGTCAGGGTAGAGCAAGCGACAGTGATTCTGATCGCTTCTAGGTGGCCTCGGAGAATATGGTTCCCGAGCCTGGTGCAGTTGTTGCACGGTCGCCCGAGGGAGCTCCCTCTGCGAGCGGACCTGTTGTCCCAAGCCCAAGGAGGGCTATGGCACCCGAACCCCAAGCTCATGCAGCTATGGGCTTGGCCCCTGAACGGGAGTGCCTGTCAGCCTTAGGGCTCTCGACGGCGGTGATTTCGACCACTCAGCGTGCTAGAGCGCCCTCTACTAGGTTGCAGTATACGTACAAGTGGCAGTTGTTTCAAGATTGGTGTCTGGCGGAGGGCCATGACCCAATATCCTGCCCTATAGCAGTGATATTACAGTTTCTACAAAAACTGTTAGATGAAGGGAAATCTCCATCTACACTTAAAGTGTATTTAGCCGCCATATCGGCTTGCCATGTACGCATTGACGGGTTATCAACAGGTTGCCATTTTCTGGCATTTCAATTCCTGAAGGGCGCAAAACGCTTGCGGCCTCCAAGGATAACCAGTTTACCATCATGGAGCCTTGACGTGGCGTTAGAAGCCCTTACCAAGGCACCGTTCAAGCCTCTCCACAGCGTGGGCATGAAGCTCGTGTCTATGAAAACTGCGTTTTTGCTATCAGTGGTATCAGCAAAATGCGTGGGCGAGTTACACGCACTTTCAGTGCATTCATCATGTACTCATTTCGCAGGAGACGGTTCTAAGGTCTCCATGTGTCCAAATCCGGTCTTTTTACCCAAGGTCATATCCCCGTTTCATATGAACCAACCAGTCGAGTTGATGGCGTTCCATCCTCCTCCTTTTTCTTCCCCAGAGGAAGAACGGTTACACATGCTCTGCCCCGTGCAGGCATTGAGGTGTTATATGGATCGTACAACGACTGTGAGGCAAACAGAACAGTTGTTCATATGCCATGGTTCTAGGACTTTGGGTCAGCCGTTGTCTAAACAACGCCTTTCCCATTAGATAGTGGATGCTATTAAATTAGCATATGAATCTGCAGGCCTTCCGCCACCAGGGCAGTTGAAGGCACATTCCACTAGGGGTATGGCAACATCCTGGGCCCTCTTTAGAGGGGTGCCTGTGTCTGACATTTGCGCTGCAGCCAGTTGGGCTACACAACATACATTTATGAGGTTCTACCGTTTTAAATGTACTGGAATCCTCTGCTCAGTCATTCGGAGCATCCGTGTTACACTCTATGATGCCCTAGTTGGCGCTCATATTGAGTATTGTCACGATATGGTGTTGACCCCTCTTTAGGATGTGTGTCATTGCGAGCGTAGACGCTGAGGCGCGGCTCCGCATATGCGTAGATGTATTGCCTACGCAGTTGCGTTATGACGTAAGTCTATCCTACTGCCGAGAATCCTCCCTCTCGACGGCTTGGGTACACTGTTCCCATACTTGATGGTTATTTTCGACTTGAAAGGGATCGATAGGTTGCGGATGCAACCCCGGTTCCCTGAAAGAGAAAATAACCATCAAGCCGCGAGATCGCTCCGGAAGCCTTCACGGCCTGACGAGCAAAAGAGGAAGAGAGTCTCTGCGCGCTGCGTATAGTAAGCTCCCAAGGGGACGGGCTTACGTGGCAGCTCGTGCAGAGGCCTATCGGCAGCTTTGCTATAAAAGCTCAGCCAATCCCTACTGCCTGACGGCAATATCCCATACTTGATGGTTATTTTGTCTTTCAGGGAACCGGGGTTGAACCGCAACCTATCGTTCTACATTAGTCAGTCCCTTTAAGGATTTCACGACAACCAACGAAGGTTGTAGCTGTCTAGAAGATCATAATCAAATTGGCTTACTCACGTCTCATACTTCAATGTTACTGCCGCTACTCGCACACCACACACAAAATCATTTTAAACACACCGCCATCGCACAGACTGCCTGCCAGCCATACCGCCGCCGTCACGACAGCTTCCTGTTCCCTTACATCCTGCTTCCTATTCCGTTCTCCCTTGTCTGTAAAACCAGCCTTTTAGAGGATCCAAGTAAGGGGAATCAACCTCTGATTGGCGTGGGGAAAGGAACAAAAGAAAAGGGGCGTTCTAAAAATGAAAATAATGAAGACGATAAACAAACACAAAGTAGCGACCTGCTACACAAAGTTTCACTTCAATTGACAAAACGGTTTGACAAATCGAATATGGCCACTAATGGTTCTATATACAGTGCTGTGCAAAAGTATTTGCCCCCTGTCTGATTTTCTGCATTTTTGCACATCTTTCACATTGTATTTGGTCAGATTTTTCTGTGGGTTGTAGTACTATATAGAGGGAGTCTGAGATAAAAAAAATTCACCAAAGTTTGGTGATTCTTTCATTTGTTTGGTGTGCAAGGTAATCAAACATGCAATCTTCAGGTGTGAAAAAGTTATTGTCCCCCCTAGTTAACTCAACCCAATTAAAGGGATAATTAGGGTCAGCTGTTTGAGTACTTTGGTTAACAACCAGGCCTGATTTGGGCCAGCCCTGCCCAATATAAATCTGACTAACTTTGGCCCTTACCATCAGAGTGAAGTTGTCAGCACACAGGTTCTAGAGGCACATCATGCCACGAACAAACGAAACTCCTGAAGACCTCCGGGAAAAAGTTGTTGATGCCTATCAGTCTGGAAAGGGTTACAAAGCCATTTCTAAGCCTCTGGGGCTCCACCGAACCAAAGTTTGGGACAGTAGTGAATCTTCCCAGGAGTGGCCGTCCTGCCAAAATCTTTCCAAGAGCAAGGTGTAAAATCGTCCAGGAAGTCACAAAGAACCCTAGAACAACATCCAGAGATCTGCAGGCCTCTCTCGCCTCGTCTAAGGTCACTGTTCATGACTACACCATCAGAAAGGCAAAAATGGGATTCATGGCAGAGTAGCAAGGCAGAAACCATTGCTCACTAAGAAGAACATGAATGTTCGTCTCAAGTTTGCCAAAAAGCACCTGGATGATCCTCAAGAGTTCTGGAACAATGTTCTATGGACAGATGAGTCAAAAGTAGAATTTTTTGGCCGACATGTGCCCCGTTATGTCTGGCGAAAACCAAACACTGCATTCCACAGTAAGAACCTCATACCAACGGTCAAGCATGGTGGTGGTAGTGTCATGGTTTGGGGATGCTTTGCTGCATCAGCACCTGGACGCCTTGCCATCATTTAAGGAACCATGAATTCTGCTCTGTATCAGAGAATTCTACAGGAGAATGTCAGGCCATCCGTCCGTGAGCTGAAGCACAGCTGGTTCATGCAGCAAGACAATGATCCGAGGCAATTTTTGAATAGAGCATATTTGGGTTCCTATGTGTTCCATAGTAACCCTATCTGCACTCTGTAAGGAGTTATGCTAGTTTTGCATTTGCCGTTAACAATAGAAGGACCGGAGATATACTCATACCTAGAAGCCCCGCAGCAGTCTTTCTGACGGCTGTATTCAAAACACTGTAAATAGTATAACGAAAGGAGAAACAGTCAGATGTAATTATTTTTTTACTGAGTACGTCACATAAACATCTGAACAACCGAAGCGAATATATATTGTAAGCTAACTGAATACAGGCACCACTTTTTAGTGTGGAATTAGTCACAGAGGCGAAAACAGCTTTGATTGAACCATGTGCTTTTATTTTGGGTCTTTTCCGGGTTGAAGGACATCAAACAAAAAAAAAAAAACACAACAAATATATAGTAGTTTTAAAAAATAAACAAAGGTCTCCAGCACCACTCTGTCCTACTTGTTAATTGCATCGGCTACAGATTCTGGCCAACTGAGACAATGACTAATCTAATCACCTTAATTATCATCCCTAACTATCAGCACATGTAGCCCATAGCCCAATTATCTCCTGATCATGGCAGGCTGGTTCCAGAGCTGCCAGTGATCCCTCCTGTGCTGTTTGCTGGGTCCTCTCAGCCTCGCTCTGGCCCACCATGAGCACCCCCCCTGTGTGTGTGTGTGTGTGTATGTATGTACTGTATGTATGTATGTATGTGTGTATATATATATATATATATATATATACACAGTATATACACACACATACATACATACATACACACACACACAGTGGTTTGCAGAATTATTCACCCCCTACCAATAATGTCACATTTTGTGTTGAATTACAAATAATATATGCACAGTTTTTCAAACAAACTTTTTTTATTCAAAGCTGTAGTGGTTAAACTGAACACTGTTATGAGGAGGTGGTTAAATGTCAGCAAAACTTGCAAAGAAAATGTACAAAATTAAATTTACTGGTTGCATAAGTATTGAGCCCCTTAAGTCAGTACTTGGTAGAAGCACCTTTTGCAGCAATTACCGCTATGAGTCTTTTTGGATAGGCCTCTACTAGCTTTGCACAGTAAGATGGTGATATTTTTGCCCATTCTACACGGAAACATTGCTCCAGTTCTGATAAGTTTGTTGGGGATTGTCGATGGACTGCAATCTCGCCATAAATTTTCGATTGGATTCAAGTCAGCACTTTGACTGGGCCACTCAAGAACATTAATTATCTTCTTGTTCAACCACTCCCGTGTGGCTTTGGCTTTGTGCTTCAGGTCATTGTCTTGTTGAAATGTGAATTTCCTCCCCAGTTTCAGAGTCTTGGCTGACTCAAACAGGTTTTCTTCAAGGATTCGCCTGTATTTTGCACCATCCATTCTCCCCTCTATCCTGACAAGCTTCCCAGTCCCTGCTGAAGAGAAGCATCCCCATAACATGATGCTGCCACCACCATGCTTGACTGTTGGGATGGTGTTGACTGGGTGATGTGCAGTGTTGGGCTTGCGCCAGACGTAACGCTTGGAATTTAGACCGAAAAGTTCAGTGTTTGCCTCGTCTGACCACAAAACCTTTTTCCAGTATCCTCTGCTGTATCATCTACATGCTTTTTCACAAACTCCATACGTGACTTAAGATGAGGCTTTTTGAGTAATGTCTTCTCTCTTGCCACTCGTCCATACAGGCCAGCTTTGTGTAGAGACCGGTTATTGTTGATGTGTGAACACTGACTCCTATCTCAGAGACAGAACTTTGCAGATCTCTTAAGGTCATTTTTGGCAGTCCCTCTGTTCCAAATGCTTCTTGCAAAGTTGCTGTGCTAACTGTAAAATATATTCTCTCCTTGGTAAATTCTTCTCCATGCATTCTTTGTAAAGTACCCAGGAGTTGATGGCTGCTAGGTCCAGTACATTGTAAAACACCTGAACAGACCACCGTTGGGAACCAGCTTTCACAGAATACTTTCGTGCCATCTGACCCAAAACATCAACTCCATATTTTGTTGCGTTGTAAAACTCCACAGTCTCTGGTATTTATTTTCACTAGTCCCGATGTTAATTGACTGACCAAAGCAGCGCAGCTGGCAAGCAGGAGCCAGCCTTCAAAAGGCTGATTGAAAACAGACTGTCAGTCATTCACTCAGGCAGAGAGTAGAGACTAATCTGATTACAGCTAAACACATTGCGGACTGGTAAATAAAAATAATAAAGTAGAATACCATTATGTATAATCAAAATACAATTGTTTTCTGTGTGGTCATCAATGTGACTGCTCCCGGAGCTTTTAGGTATAATGTAATATATCTCCTTTATTTCCTCACTCTTGTGTTACATGCTTTGTGAGAATATTTAATACATACGGACAGAAAGGTACACGAACGCACAGCCCCATATGTGTTACACAACTGGAGAAAAAAACATTTTAAAACGTAAAACCGCCAAAATGACTGCCGTGGGGCTTCTAGTGTTAAGGAGAGGTCAAAGCTCACGGTCAAAGGTCACAGTCAAGGCAATTTTTGAATAGAGCATATATGGGTTCCTATATGTGTTCCATAGTAAACATGACCGTATCTGCACTCTATAAGGAGTTATTAGCCAGTTTTACATTTGACCTTTAGGAGAGGTCAAAGGTCAAGGGCAATGACATTTTTTATAGAGCACACATGGGTTGCCTTTAACAACGTTTAAAGACAACCACACTAGGATCATGTGTGCCAATTTTTGGTTCAATCAGACTAGCAGTTTCAGAGACAACGTTTTTTTTAAGCCAGTTTTGTATGTTGATGATGTCATCCAACATGGCCACCATGTTTTTTTTATTGTAGCAACTTCCATTTAACATCCTTTAAAGCCAACCACACTACGATCATATGTGCCACATTTGGGTTTGTTTCAATCGGCCTAGCGGTTTGGGAGAAGAAGATATTTGTAGTTTGTGATTTTGACATCATGCAGCATGGCCACCATACCACACAACCTATCAACTTCTTACGAACGCCAGTTAATCTTGGACTATCCCTCAACAACTATACCAACTTTCAGCACTCTGCAATAAGTGGTTTTCGAAAGACAAATTTTTACATTTAGGCAAAATGTTTTTTTTCAATCCAATATGGCGGCCAAACCATGTTACTTACGACATATGTTCTTTAGTATTTTCCATCTTCCCATAAGCATCTACCAACCTACCGAATCTGGTGAGTTTTCAAGCAAGTTGGGATAGTTTATGTTTTGTTTTTCATGTAGTGCTGATGTATCCTTTAAAGTAGTCCAAGATTAATGCTTATTGGGTCTGTTAATGGAATTATGCCACGTTTCTAATCCAATCCAATCCAACAGTCTTGGCTATAGTCCTGGGCCAAGAACGTAGGCCTTAATGGCGGAAATGTTGCTTGTGGTAATACTGACAGCGGCCATGGTGTCAGCGGAAATGCTGACCGCTCCAAAACTTGTCCTCCAGTCGGGGCAATTTTGGCAGCGGAAAGGCTGCCAATGGCAATGCTGTCAGCGGAAATGTTGACAGCACCAATGCTGGCTTCTCCAGCCAAGGCAGTTCTGGCAATGGACATGTTGCCAGAAGCAACGCTGGCAGCTGCAGGGCTGACAGCGGGGTGGTACACACCGGCCCTGACGGCGGTGCTGCATACTCAGTTGTGGTGGCTCTGGCAGTGGTAACACTGCCCTCAGCGTGGGACACTCTGGTAGTGACAGCGGCGCTGCGTACTCCGGAAATGCTATTGCAGGTGGAGGTGGTCACCTCACCTCTCCCTCCTACTCTATAGCCGGCAGTTCCCTTCTCCTGGGCTCTGGCCCCAGAATTTCCAGCAGCGCAACTGCTTCTGCTGGATATAACAAATCCCCAGGCAATGCCGAGCAGGCCTCCCGAGGTGTTGCAGGCTCGGCAGCCCAAGGCGGTGCAGGCTTTGCAACCTCGAGCAGGAGTTGATCCTTGAGAGGCGATTGAGGGAGCTGATCCTGGAGAGGTAGCTTCAGTTCCTCTGGTAGTGGTGGTGGCGGGAGTAACAGGAAGTCTCCCTCTGCTGGTAGAGGTGAGAGCTGCAGATAGTCCTCCCACAGCGGCGGAGGCGAGAGCAGCAAGTCTACCGCTGACGGTGGAGGCGGGAACAGCGGGTAGTATACTGCTATCATTGGGGACTGGTGTGGCTGTTCCTCGGTCGCGGGGAATTGATGCGACTCTCCTTCAGTCGCTGGGGACTGGCGCGGCTCTCCTTTAGTAGCTGGGTACTGGTGCGGCTCTCCCTCGGTCGCGAGGCACCGATGCGACTATCCTTCAGTCACTGGGGACTGGTGTGGCTCTCCCTCGGTCACGGGGAATTAATGTGACTCTCCTTCAGTCACTGGGGACTGGTCCGGCTCTCCCTCGGTCGCGGAAACCGATGCGACTCTCCTTCAGTCGCTGGGGCCTGGTGCGGCTCTCCCTTGGTCGCGGGGGACTGGTGCAACTCTCCTTCAGTCACTGGGGACTGGTGCAGCTCTCCCTCAGTCACGGGGAATTGATGCGACTCTCCTTCAGTCACTGGGGGCTGGTGCGGCTCTTCTTCCTTCGCGGGGAACCGATGCGGCTCTCATTCAGTCACTAGGGACTGGTACGGCTCTCCCTCGGGTCGCTGGGGACTGATGCGACTCTCCTTCAGTCACTGGAGACTGGTGCAGCTCTCCCTTGGTCGTGGGGAACTGATGTGACTCTCCTTCAGTTGCTGGGGACTGGTGCAGCTCTCCCTCGGTCGTGGGGAACTGATGTGACTCTCCTTCAGTTGCTGGGGAGTGGTGTGGCTCTCCCTCGGTCGCTGGGGAGTGGTGTGGCTCTCCCTCGGTCGCTGGGGAGTGGTGTGGCTCTCCCTCGGGCGCTGGTGAGTGGTGTGGCTCTCCCTCGGTCGTGGGGAACTGATGCGACTCTCCTTCAGTTGCTGGGGAGTGGTGTGGCTCTCCCTCGGTCGCTGGGGAGTGGTGTGGCTCTCCCTCGGTCGCTGGGGAGTGGTGTGGCTCTCCCTCGGTCACTGGGGAGTGGTGTGGCTCTCCCTCGGTCGTGGGGAACTGATGCGACTCTCCTTCAGTTGCTGGGGAGTGGTGTGGCTCTCCCTCGGTCGCTGGGGAGTGGTGTGGCTCTCCCTCGGTCGCCGGGGACTGGTGCGGCTCTGCCTCGGTCACTGGGGAGTGGTGTGGCTCTCCCTCGGTCGCCGGAGTGGTGCGGCTCTCCCTCGGTCGCCGGGGACTGGTGCGGCTCTCCCTCGGTCGCCGGGGACTGGTGCGGCTCTCCCTCGGTCGCCGGGGACTGGTGCGGCTCTCCCTTAGTCACTGGAGACTGGTGCGGTTCTCCTCCGGGCCCTGGTGTGGACATGCCTACTGCCTCTGGTGGTGGGGTAGGTCTGGTTCCTTCCGACGGGAATATCACCTGTGTGTCCATTCCTATATCTGCAGTCAGGTAGTTGCACACCATGGCTGCGATGGCTGGGAGGGACGCTGGGCGATGTTCGTTTTCTCAGGCTACCCATTTCTCCCTATCTCTGGCCCACAGCAGATTGATTGCCATTGGCACAGCCTCCATAAGGTCCACCTCAGGGTTCAGCATCTAGTCCCTTATCTCCTCAGAGGGTGTGGAACGCTTGTGCTTTCCCCTTGTGCACGCTGTATGCTCAGGCTCCTCCCTCTTGGGCGCTTGAGCTGGCACCTTCCCTGCCTTCCTCTGGGAACACCCACTCCTTCCCTTCTTCCTCTTCGGGACCGAAGATTGCTAAAGGATCTCTCTGCTGTAGCAGTTGATACTGGCAGTGTCGCCATAATTCTCAGTAGCTGGGCGATATTCAGATAGCATCACAGTGCACCAGTGTTTCCATTGGTGGCATTTCTTCTTCTGGAACATTTGCCCATTTGAAGCACCACCTGTCTACTTAAGCAGCAACCACAGTGGGTTGTGCCACACCTGACTGATACACCTACAATGACACAAGAATGAAGTGCAAA
Source organism: Acipenser oxyrinchus oxyrinchus (assembly GCA_030684275.1). NCBI lineage: Eukaryota > Metazoa > Chordata > Actinopteri > Acipenseriformes > Acipenseridae > Acipenser > Acipenser oxyrinchus. The sequence goes on from CM060249.1 coordinate 55,633,952, forward strand.
TTACTGGACCTTGAAAAAACAAACGCACAGAACAGGAGTGCTGTCAAATGGTAAACAAGTCGAGATAAACTCGTTCAAAAGCCAAAGATACAGAAATACAAATTATTTGTATTTTTAACCAACGAATGTTCAGGTTTTAAAGAAGCAAGACCACCAGTACAAAATAATGGCTAACGGAACAAATTCCAGGGTTACAATTTTAAAGAACTAGTCCACTACGTTTTGTTTATAAAATGTCTGTTGCCATCTTGCACACCACGTAAAATTAAAGTGTTCTTAAATCATCCTGTGAATTATACGTTTAACAAAAAAACATTTGATCTCACTCTCTTACCTGAACTAACTAGCGGCAACAAGCACCAAAGCTTTCCACATCTCTCACGTAAATCCGCAAAATGATTGGTCAATTCAGAGATCACAAAGTTAAGGTATGGCACAAAGATTGATTGCCGATAGAAATGTTCGAGCTCTTCTGTTGAGTAGTTGCTGCGATGTTTCTGTACAGAAGTTTTTTTTTTGTAATTGGAGAACTTCTTCGACTAGCTGATTAGCAACAAAATTGTCTAGGTTTGCTTTCTGCAGTACTCTGGACAGCAGCAAGACAACACTCGAAATGCTTTCTATGACTGTCATGCCGACAATAAATTGAACATTGCTCACAGAACTTAACAAGGTTTGAGCTTTGAGTGCAGCTTCCCTGTGTGGCGTGCTTTTCATTGAATCTAGGGCATCAGTTACAGCTGCAAATAGTTCCACAAACACAACGAGACATGTCATGGCGCTCTACCCACCGGGTTTCACACATAAGCTTCAGTCTTGAGTGGGCAGCAGCTGGAGTTACCTTTTCAATTGTCTTCCGTAAAATATCAGATCGTTGAGCAGATTTGGACAAAAACATGCAAGTTTCTTGCATTGTGGCAATGGTGTTGCGAATAACTGGAAGTGCTGCTGCACTACTGCTGCTGTATCCTCCACGTCGATGTAGGTTAAAAAATTCTCAACTATTGTATCCTTGTGAACATAGCATACAGAGATACTCAGCTGCTCGATTCGGGATAAGTCTTTTGTTTCGTCAGCGAGCACTGAAAATAACTCAGCTTTCAAAACATCAGCCATGAATGCACTTGATGTATTTTTTTCTATCGACGGAGATCGAGGCCGTTTTGACGAAGATGCCGACAATGATGAAAAAAAGTCTTATTTTATTTTTCTTCATATTTAGACCAGATTGAGAAGCAAGTGAAACGTGTGTTTTTCTAAATGATCACCTACACTTCAAGCTGTGCATGCGTGATCTTGTCAGCTAGCCTGTGTACATGGTTTTCATTGGATGCAATTCAGCTAACCTACATGTATGGTTTTTATTGGTCACAGTTTGTTAGCTGTGTGTTTGTAAGGGTTTCATGGGGTGGAACCGTGGAAGGTAAGCATACTTTGTGTTTGCGTCCGTGCATGATGTAAATACAAATTTGTAGCTGTTAATGAAAAAAAAAAATATTGTAATTGCGCCTATGGCTAAGGAGTTGCGCCGCTGCTTTGTGGTGACATCAGACCAGGTAGAAACACACAGTGGTGAGTGAATTGTGAATGTGCTGCTTGCGCCGTTTAATAATTAAACAAATAAAACAGTTGAACAAACCACAGAACAAACAAAACGGCACGATGGCCAAACAAATAGACAAAACACAGCAAACACTAAACTCACAAGTATCATGCTGATCTAAGTCAGCACGCATAGCAATTGCTCTTAGTTTTAATTTCTTGCACTCATTATCCCGTTCTTTCACCCTGAACACCCAATCCTGTGTGCATGAAACACCCACTCTTTTATGCAGCTGTGCCGAGACTCGATTGCTAATCAATCATTCACTTGAATCTCGGCACAGTCTGCACGTGACTAATTGTGCACACCCTGTGCCCCCATACAAATACCCACTTTAATCTGCACGTGAAGTTATTGTGCCTAAATACAAATATGCATTTTAAATCACCTATGCTACATAACCCACACTCCATGCACTAATACATGCACACAACATAAAACACAAAAATAGCCCAGGGGCGGGGCACCCTGCCACATATTGATAGAGGTTTTGTTTCTTGTTAAAGTAGGACAATATATTGTATTTCAAAATGCCCAGTATGACAGCTCAGGTTATGCCTATGGTAGTTGCGGGGGCAGTTTTGTAAAATTACTGCAGGATATTCACAAACAAACTTCAACTAGGGCATCCTAGAATACAGTTGTATAGTGGGTAATAAAAACAATGGGTGCGTTCAGTAACTGAGTGGCGAGAATTTTTTCGCTCACTCGGATCACTGATGAGATCTGCTCTGTAGCACTCTGAGCTGCTCAGAGGGAGCAGAACTGAACATGCCTTTAAATGGGTTCTTTCGCTGAGCTACTCTGAGTGGCTCACTTACTTAACGCCCCCAATATGTCAAAGATATACTTTAGGTCTTTATTACCCAGAAATCACAAGGTCACATGACCACAAAATATGACAGCCATTACGTTATAGGTCAGTGAAGTGTACTGTCAAGATTTTTCCTGAGGACTAAAGTATGAACTTGTGTCTGAAATGGTTTGTAACATACAGTACCCGTATTAGCAGTTCAAATAGTGACATTGTGGATTAACTAAAACATACAGTATAAACTCCCCTCACAGAAATGCTTTTTAACACTGCATTACACTGACAATACGGATAGGCTTGCTACTATTCGATTTTTATTTTTTTGCCAAATCGATGATTAATATCGACATTTATTTTTGAAAGAATTTACTGTTTTTTTTTTAATCTTTATTTTTCAATTAAAGCAGTGCATGGGTGAAATCGACCTTTATGCTTTTAAAAAAAAAACAGACCTTTTATACCATTGATAAACGTCTCATTTAGAGAAACCCCTTTATCATATTCTACATGCAACAAAACCATGTTTACCAACATTCTAATTGAAATAACGTTTGGTCACAGTGAAATTATGCCTTTTAGATATAGATCCTACACTAATAAATAAAAAAAATGTCTCAAATAAACTGTAGAAAACACAGCATATAAAGTGTATTACACAGACTTTTATAGCATACATTTACAAGTAAAAACAATATGCACAGACAGAACAAAACATTAGATAGCGGAACAGAACTAACTTGCACTTATTCCGAGCTCCGCCCCTTTCCTTAAGCACAGCTGGACTCACTGAGGCAAGACAGACTGGCCTGCCTCGTCCTGCCGCAGAGACTTCTGCCGTCAATCAGGGTATTGTGCACAATACTCATTAAGTGTTTTCCTCTTGCGCCCCATTTTCAAATCAAACTAGTAACTGTCACCATATATACCTATAATATCAAACACTTACCTACACCTTAACCCGCCCATCATTTCAAAGTAGGCGCTTTGAATGACAGGCTATAGCTGGCAAATGAAAGTGCACAGTCGGTCCGATGATTGGCATTTAAAAGAATGAGAGCATTCTAGCGCTGCTTCAGCCAACGAGATCTGTCAGGACAGGATGAAATGACTGACGGTGAAACTACACTAGCCTATTGAGGAACCACTGATTTGACTGACAGCGACACCTAGCCATTCAGAGCGGAACGGAGACGGGACAGACAGCAAGTATAAAAACTACACAGACGAGATGATTTCTTAAATTATTATTTTTGGTAAAAAAAAAAAAAATAGCGAATGGTTTTACCAACGTTTATCCTATATAAATTTATTTGTTGGGGAATTCCACGTTTAACATAATAAACTTGTACTTGTGATTTTTACTGGTAATGCATAAAATATTTAAAATGTATAATAACAATAAGATTATTATTATTATTATTATTATTATTATTATTATTATTATTATTAATATTTAAGACTTTACCTTCAGTGTACTACCATTAGTTTCTTCACAAGCTTCGTCCTAGGTCCTGTGGCAAAAATGTTAAATAAAAAAGATAAAAGGTAATATAATTGACTTGATTGAATACAATTAGCAATACACATTTTAAGAATATGCTTAAGAATACAATCTTAACTACTGCTCCACAGCACTTGCTAAATCAAATGTATACCAGTAATATATAAGGAAGTATTATCATTTAATGTTTAAGTCATTTCTAGCTGAGTGGCAACTTCTTCACATTGATTTATTTAAAAGGAAAAAAAACAACTGTAGAAACTGAACTTACTCATTACTCCTCTCATTGATTGTCTGTGGAAAACAAAATACCACATACATTTAAGATTATTAAAACAAATGTCAATTAATAAAATGTCTTGAAAAATACGTAAGCAGTTTTTAATATTTTAAAATTATTTTTCAAATAGAAACTCTATTAACAGTACTGTAAGCAGCCTCCATAGTCAGCCAGAACCGTCCTGATTCTGTGTTAAATACTGTTGCATTCACCCTCCCTTCCAAGTGCTACTGTGACCTTTGACCATTCAATAAATGTACAAAACTTGCACCAAAACGAGGTGCCCCTTTTCTGCTTTAAACAAGGTGCTTCAGAATATTACTGTATACACTTCTAGTCACCTAATCTGTACACTGTGCTGCCATCTGTTGGGTATTTCAGAAAGGTACAATTTGGTGTGGAGTTTCTAATTGTTATAAGGACAGAGAGGACATACCAACAGTGTAGAATAGATAAATAACAATTTTACCCTTAGAAAGTTCTCTATGTAATCAGACCTTAGGACTTCCATAGATTTTGGCCTTTTTGATGGGTCTTTAGCCAACATTCTGAACTATCTGTAATTGCTTCATACATCTTGACATGACTGTACCATACCATACCACACCAATTTCATTCATATAGCATCCTTCATGTGCAAGCATCCCAAGGCACTTCACAAAAATAAACAGCAAGCCAAAAGAGCTCCAAACTGCTTGTTGGTGAAGGACCAAATCAAATGTTTTAACCCTTTAATCCTTAATTTTTTCCCATTGCTTTGGGGGAAAAAATGGCATCCTCATAAGAGCTCATTATGCATTTGTGTCTTCCATACATCCCCATATAAAGACTGGAAGGTTTTTGTTTCTGTTCCCATATGAGGTCGCAATGCATGAAAGGGGTGAGCTTAAAAAATACTGGCAGACTCACCATTCCAGATAGAATTTGGAAGTGAATTCTAAAGTGAAGGAGCTTGAGAACTTAAAGCCCTTGCACGATAGGGTTTTAATCACTTTCTTGGAATTACCAAGAGACCACCATTTGCAGATCTCAAAGTATGAGTCGGTTAATGGGAATAAGTACAGTAACTCACAGAACTAAGCAGGGCTTGAACTATTATTATTTATTTATTAGCAGGCGCCCTTATCCAGGGCGACTTACAATTGTTACAAGATATCACATTATTTTTACATACAATTACATTCTTTTTTACACATTATTTTTACATGCAATTACCCATTTATACAGTTGGTTTTTTAATGGAGCAATCAGCAGCATTGTCCCCCACCTGGGATTGAACCCACGACCCTCCGCTCAAGAGTCCAGAGCCCTAACCACTACTCCACACTATGAATAAACTTCTAAGTGAGGAGCAGTGTTTCAGCTTCACGGGAAACCGATGTGTGGCCTTAAAACTGGGGAAATAAAGCAAATACACTTTGTGTGTGTAATAATCCTTGCTGTGTCTCAGTTATATTATATTGTGTCTCAGCCTGGTATAGTATTTACCAGATTATCTGACAAGTGGAATTGCATTGCTATTGACTTTCACTAGTATTTCAAATGTGTATATCCTGAGGCATAGGAAACAGTGGTTTCTTCTGTGCTCATGATTGGATCAACATAAGCCACCTATACAAACCCTGATAACACCACCAAAATCTCAAATCACTACCAATCATTGTCTTACCATATATCTGACTAAATTGTACGGCTGTTGCTTTAGCATCTCTGGGCTCATATAATAAGGGGTTCCTATCACTATGAGAGAAGAAGCAAGTAATAATCAAACAGCTCCAAAGTCACCTGCAGCAATTCAAGAGATATTTCAGCTTAGAATTATTGTAAACATCATAAAAAAATCAGCTGCTTTCACAGACGTACGTAAAGCAAAGTATTAGCTAGTCCAAGATTAGTGCTAATCTGTGTCTGTGAAACCAGCTGTTTAAGTTCATGTAATGCAAATAATCAAACCTACCGATTTTTTGTCAGAAAAATATTGCTTGGCTTAATGTCCCGGTGCATTATGGCCCTGCAAAACAAAGAGCATCTCTTTTGTTCTGCAAAGCATCTCCAGCAGTGTGTATGTTCCTTGCCGTAACTTCCTTCAAACCATCCTTCACAAAGCTTGCCAGAGATCACCGATGCCACCACTCTGGTAAGTACATTATTTTTTGTGTTAAATTAAGAAAATAGTATTTGTATTATTTTTCATATTAATTTCATTCGTTTTGCAGTTCTCTACATCCTATTACGTTTTTATTCAAGCGTTTTACATTTTTTGGGCCCCTTATGTGCTAATGTCCCACGTGTTGTCATGGTATTCCAAAAACGGCACGTGGATAAGTCTAATTGAGTGACAATGGTTTTCGGGGATTTGATCCCACCAACAGTATAGTGAGAGTAGGTTTCGTAGAGTAGGTTCCTGGAGCGGGATGTCTCTTTTAATGAGGCTAACGCTTGCCTTGTGTGGCAAACTTTTTTCTTTCTTAGCTTTGTTTTGTGTTGTCTTTATTAAATCTGACACTAGGGCTACCATTGCTGGTACCCTAGTGGCAGCACCTGTGTGGCGTGTCAATACCCAATGCTCTGTGTCTGACTCATTATTATTCAGTGATGACCCACGCAGGTAACATCCCCATGTTACCCATGTCAACTGGCTTAAATCCAACAATGTATACTAAAAGGAAGCCTAATTTTGTAACTTGTTGGAAATGAGCCATATCATACCTTACCTTAAATATTTGAAATTAAGTAAATTAATACAAAATGTTGCTGTGTGAAAGGTGCTTTTCTGACTGGCAGTCCTACCTACTGGACATGTGCGAGGAATTTACTGAGGTGTGCCATGATGTGTTTTGATTGTAACGCACAAATACCATTTCAGACTATAATTACAACAAACAAAAAATACTCTTTGGGTATGAAACCTCAATAAGGGTTCAGAAAGTTTCTTCCCTTATCTAAAATAGCTGTACATGTGTTGTATGAACATTTATTTTAGTATTGTTGTAATATTACATTGATGTAACAGCTTTAAGTCTTCGTAAATGTTTACTGCACATAGTTATATCCTCTTATTAACTTTGTTGCCTTATACTAATAGTGAGAAGCTCAGACACTGTATTATCAAGAATATACAGTAAGTGCATACGCCTACATGCAACAATTCTTTTCTGCTTGTTTTTGTTGACACACATGCTTGTATTTCTGCATATGCACATTGAAAAATGTGATTATGATTGGAAATGTTGATGTTCCCAAAATAATCTACTGTATAGTAAGGTTGTGATGTTATTATTTTGTTTGAATGCTTATACACATTTGGTGTCTTCTGTTTCAGCTCTCCAGCACATACCTACTGTATGTTCATGCATAAGCACATTCTTGAATACAGCATGAGTTTCAATAAATACATTTCAAGTCCATTGTTACACACACAAAATGAAATGCATTGTTGTGGTGAAAATTAAGTTTTAAAGTTTATTAAGCAAACAAACAATACTATTGTACAAAACTAGGATAAGTGCCTTGGGAGTGTTTTGTATTCGCTTCAGTTAAATACCGATATAACTTCAGAAAACTCAGTTTTAATAAAAGCAGACAATCAGTTGTAAAGTAAAGCAACAGACTGGTTTCACAAGCCATTCGCACAACTTTGATCAAAGCATTCATCAGAGTTATGGTTTGAATAACTATAAATAAAATATGCACTGTACAGTTACTGCTTTAGATTTTTGCCCAGTTTTTTTTTCACTGCTTCTTAATGCTATTCCCATAAATTCCTTTTCCGCAAAAAATATCTACTGCTGTTTTACTTTCTTTTGTCACCAATGTGATGACCACATTACTGTGCCACTCTTATGTTCTCATCACTATGGTAGTTTAAAAATTAAACATTGAGTATTTATTGCAGATGATAAGAACTCATTATTGTTAAATGTGCAAAAAGCCAGATTTTACAAAGAGATCAGCTGTTAATATTACCATTTAAACATGATAAACACATCATCAGAATAATTAAAATCCATATGACTGTTAATTTTATTTTTGAATGGCACTAACACAGCTCAATACATTGGCCTATTCTGCTAGTATTATTTTGCCGAGCACACTGATGCAGTGAATGTTTTACCGGTGCACAGTAAAGGGCTGTACCGGCTTACTTTCACCTCTGATCTAAACGCCCATCATACACAAAGAAACGTTTCTACAAATTTCTTTCGGAAACACTGCTACTATAAAGTCACAAAAACAGCATTGTATTGAGTGGTTTATTGAATCCACTATGTGACATACATTTCAGTGAAATTGACCATTTTAGACAAATCTTGTATTGTCACAGAAATGATTCAGAGGACAGTTGGTTATTGTAAATAAAGCTTTAGCTTCATTAGTGTCGCAATACTCAAATCCAACATGTGCTCACAGGACCGTGCAATACAGACACAACCACTAAATTATTAAAACTTTTTCCAACTCATCTTTCATACTGTAAATTACAACACAGTAAATTATGTATAAAACTATGAGAAACTAAATTCCCATTTGGCCAGCATTGACCATCAAAGCATTTGGAATTTCAGTTGTACGTAGCTGTTGTGAAGCAAAAAACAGGTCAAAGTTCAAATAAGGATATCTGCCTCTTGTCATGCTTTCTCACTGATTCACCCCAAGACATCTCTTTAAAAAATAAAACTTCAGTAAAGGGAATGGGCGGGTGGTCAAAGTCCAGAGATACTGTAAAAAGTCATAGACAAAGCAAAGAATACTAAGCAATAACCAAATGCTCAATTAGTAAGTAAAGATTTTCTAAAACAAACAAATAAATCTTCCTTTACCCAACATCTTCTCATTTACTGCAACTGTACTTTGTGCCAGAATATTACTTAATACTAAAGCAACTGCCAACTGGAATAGAGGCACACTTGTCTTTCTCACAGGTTGTGCACACAGAAGGGTCATCTGAAGTTTAACAGTGACTCATGCTGCAGTACAATGGAATGTTTACTTTAATGTATTGCCGTCTCTATTGGGAGATGTAGGCGACCAGTGTCCCAGGGGAACGGCAGCGGCTTCAATGGATTCTAAAATCTCTAGCTGGGAGACACCTATAATAACTGTGGCAGGTTGGGGCCAAACCCTGCTCCGACTCACTTGCCGTTTTCAGATACAATTCAGATGATCTCACTTGTTTAGTGACTCATTCTCTCTCTGCCCTAGCAACCCCCAGTCAAGTTTAGTAGGATAAGTGAATTCACAGGGTGAGCATTATAGTATGTGGCAACCCAAAACAACCCCTAATAACAATGTATAAGGCCAGGTCATAGTTTAACTGGTACCAATACAATAATCCCAGTAGTGAATCCAGTGTATTTGCCGGCCTATATGTTCACACAAACAGAAAGAGATCAGATCCTCAATTAAGTATGGAGTGTTCACAAGTACTCAACATCATCTTACCTTGGCCATCTGAACAGCATTGTTTCCTTTGGCTCTGAGATACACCATTGCCAGAGCTGCTGTGATACTCAATGGAGAAAAGAAGGTGTTGTCATTGCAGTCTCACATCAATCAATCAATCAATCAATCAATCTTTATTTTATATAGCGCCTTTCGTAGTGGAGCACCATCACAAAATGCTTTACAAAATGCAGTAATAACAAGAAATCCATAATACTTTAAATACAGTGGAAAGTGCATAATACATGATAGTAGCATAATACATGAAATAGTAGCAGCAACACAGCAGCCAATAGCAGATATCAGGCTTAAAGAGCATGTAAAGCAAGAGAGAAAAGGTGGGTCTTGAGAGTTGATTTAAAGCAAGCGACGGTGGGAGCATCACGCACCAAAGCTGGGAGAGAGTTCCAGAGAGTCAGAGCCATGAAGCTAAACGAGCGCTCTCCAAGTGTGGTGCACTTTTGCTTGGGGATAACAAGCAGGCCTGAGTCAGAGGACCTCAGCTTGCGGGCGGTGGACATAGCAGGGCAGCAGGTTGAGGAGGTTATTGGGACCTGTGTGATGAAGGGCATTGTAGGTGAGCAGGAGAGTTTTGAAAATAATCCTGAACTTTACAGGTAGCCAGTGCAGCTGGGCAAGACGTGATGTGATCAGGGTTTTTACATCTGGTAAGGATCCTGGCAGCGGCATTCTGAACTAGCTGCAGTCAGTTTATGGTGCGTGCCGGGAGACCAGTAGTCTAGTAGTTGCAGTAGTCGAGTCGAGAGGAGACAAATATATGACAAAGTATCTGCACATCTGGGAGGGAAAGGTAGGGACGGACTTTGGAGATGTTTTGAAGGAAGATTTGGCTACAGAGGAGATGTGGGCATCAAAGGAGAGGTTGCTGTCAAGAAGTACACCAAGGCTTCGTACTGTGGGGGAAGACAGCAGCAGACAGTTTCCGAGGTTCAGGGCAGCTATATTTAGATTCTTAAGTTGAGTTTTAGATCCTACCAGAAGGAGTTCAGATTTGCTAGTGTTCAGCTGAAGAAAATTGGCAGGCATCCAGGCCTCGATGTCTTGAATGCAAGCCGAGAGCTGGACCATGGCAGAGGGGCTTCCAGGGTCGAGTTTTAAGTAGAGCTGGGTGTCATCAGCATAGGAGTGAAACATGAGGCTGTGTTGGCGGATGAGGTGACCCAAGGGAAGCATGTAGATATTGAAGAGAAGGGACCCAAGAACAGACCCTTGGGGACTGGGTTTGCAACACCACTGCTTCCATCATAGAAGACAGACTGCATGTGTCCGGATAGGTAAGAGGACATCCAGGAGAGACAGGTTCCAGAGATCCCTGCATGGTATACTACGTCATCCAGGCGGCTGATGATCTTGCAATAACCAATCCACAGGCTGTCAAGCTTTTGGCAACGTCCTCTTTGGCCGTAGAGCCAGACAGACTCTCCGACCTGGAAGTGCTGGCCCTTCTCCCTCACATCATAATTACTCATCTGCCGGACTCCTGTGTCCTGAAGGCGGTCCCGAGCGAACTGGTGGGCAGCGTCCAGCCTGTCCTGCAGGAGGTGGACTTACTCCGGTCCTGGCGGCAGTGCTTCTGCACCAGGGCGGCATCCGAACAGTAGTTCAGCGGGGGTCTGAAGCTCTCTCCCCAACAGCAACTGTGCTGGCGTGCAGCTCGTTGACTCAGGCATTCTCGTCTGGCCTCAACCACCCCTCTCATTTCCCTTAAGGGTAGGGTTTATATCATGTAGTGGATAATAGTTCAAGAGGTAAATCAGAAGTGTGGAATTATTTTGGAATCATAGCGAATTAAAATAATGAACCTGACTAGATTTGTTGCTTGTAAAACCTGTCATTATGTTTTCGTGTACGACAGCCACAAAACTGGTACACATCTCTGCGAAAGCACAGGTGTAGCTCCCTTTCAACTGGTGGCACGAAAGGAAGAGACAGGCATTTTATAGTAAAGTAGAGATAGTTAATATGTTACAATGTTAAAATATATGCAGACCACTAGAGAAAGCTACCATGCTGTATAGTCTATTGTGTAAACTCAATCCATGGAGAATGGAAGAGATATCTGTGTGTGAATGTGAGAGCGTGAGAGAGTCAGTTGACGCAGGCAGTTGGTAAAGGACAAACACTTGTAGGTTTGGGTCGGATTGCAGGTCTTATTAAAGCAGGTCGGGTCAGAAGCGTGTCATAAAAATCAGACCCGCGCAGGACTCTATTGTAGGTTGCTGTGGCCTCCTGGTGGGGAATTCTTGTCCTGCACTTGTGTTTAGTCTGCAGCATTTACAATATTATTTTGCCTATCTTTAATTTCTGTGTCTTTTTATTTATTTTAACTCTAAAGAGTTTATGTCTTTTAAAATAAATGATTGAACTCTTTAATAATTTACTCAAGTCTCTGCTTACGTTCATTTAGTTGAAAAGAGTCTGCTAGTTGTCGATCCTGGTCTTATACATTTATAAAAGTGATTTAAAAGCTATTTCTTTGGATGAAATTCCCAATGTGGGGCAGTCAAGCATTCATTAGTTACACCTACCCTGCCACTTTGTCACATTTGGTTCAAAGAATTTTGGCTCAAATTCACAAGTTACAGTGCTATCTTGGGCTCAGAAAGTGCTTTTATTGGTAATGGATACATATAAAATACATTTAAAAATGTGTTATAAAGATTATGGAATTGTCCTGTGTCCCCCAAAGATTTTGTATTTACTAATGTGACCCTCTACCAGGACAACATGGTCCACTGACAGTCTTATGGCAGGTGTTTCTATTACTTTGTCCAATCTTATAACTTGTGTAAATTATATTGTGAATAATCTACACTGGGGAACTGAGCCAAGGTTATATGTCAATAGGTGTATTTTACAGCAGTAAAAGTTAAAGATTAGCCTTTTGGGCCCTAGTTAGATCCATTATCAAGTTTTATCAAAGCTGTTACATACAATGAGTTACACATATAAACTGTTTCATTATATTAGATAAAGGCAGGACACTTTTAAAAGCAAGCTAGTTATCAGCCACTGCTTTGTTAATCAACCCAGTAAGTAACAAACTAAAAAGTCTGCATTTCATTACTTGCTGTGTCCTGGTAACTTACTTTCATGCTCAGATACACCCAGTAGCTGGTGACAGAGCAGCAACTGGAACAAATGCAATACACAGAGCACCGGTGCACTACATGAAAGAAAGATTAAACACAGTTCAATTTTTTAATGTTGGTTCAAAAAACATCATTGATATATTTTTCTTATAGTACAGTAACTCACTCATTTGATATTCCTTTTAAAACTTTTACCCTTTCTGATATTTGAAACATATTATCAGATTTTATTTGACCCTGTACGAAGTGGCTGTGTGGGGTGGGAAATAATGCAATTAGTCCATTTCAATTTCAATCAAATAATCTCAATTAGTCCCTTTGACTGGGGGTAGTTTGGACTTGAAGTTATATGTAAAAAAGCCCATTCTATTGCAAACTGTCTGAACTCTGCACAAGCAAACTGTGGTCCTTTATCACTGCAGACTTCACATGGTATGCCATGTCTAGAAAAAATTGCTTTCAGGCAATTAATCACTACTTTGCTGCTGCTAGAATTTAATGTACATACCTCTGGATATACTGAATAATAGTCTGTGACTATCAGGTAATTCTTGCCTTGCCATGTGAAGAGATCTGTGCCAACCTTCTGGTAGGGTCTATCTGGAATCTTGTGCTGCTCAAGTGGTTCTGCTTGCTGTTTGTTTCTATATGTAATGCATGATGAACACTGACATTGAACTGAAGACACTGACATTAGACAAAACTGAGGAGCGAAACATTATAAATATTTTTTTATAAAACCTAATTGTAACCCCCACACCACCACAACCCCCCCCCCCTTTTGTATTAATGTTGTTAAAAACTGTTAAAATATATAAACACCAAATAAAACGTTTTGCTTTATCTTTTAAAAGCACCACAATCACTCCGAACGACCCTCCCCCTCCCCACAAGTTGCTTTTAATATATATACTGTGTATATATATATATATATATATATATATATATATATATATATATATATATATATATATATATACATACACACACACACACAATACTTCGAAGAATGCACAGCAAACAAAAAAATAAAATTGCGATCGCTCTGCTCTACCGGAGAAAGAAAAAAACTGTATGTAAGATCGTTGTGGGTACATGACATCCTGAAGAAAAGAAAACAGTATGGCGAATACCATCGGCTGCTCCAGGTGAAGTGGCATGGCAGCACAGCATTGTTTAAATAAATAAATACAGCAGGTCTTTACTGTTCAATTTTTTACATTTTTACTTATGGGTCATTCCGTGTCAATACATCATTGTCACCCATAGGTCTCAGATTTGGATAAAACGTTTTGCTTTATCTTTTAAAAGTTTGTCTGCAGTTAATTTATCAAAAAAAAAATGCTTACGTTATATTATAGTATGTGGAGTTTAGCACAAAAAAATATATATATTACCTCATTTACGTAATTATGTATATTTAATATTCACTCGGTAATCGTATATAATCGTAATTGTACACCCACAGACCACCATTCTACCAATCTTTTTTTATTAATATCTCGGTAACTATTAATTGTTGTATTATACAACGCCGGGAAATCTGAAATTTAAGCGAGCAGCTTTTCCTCCATTTTATTTTTTTATTTCTTCCTCGCAAAGGAACCTCCTACTTTTCCCTGATTGGCTGTTGCTAGGTTACGTCATGTCGCGGCGCGGCAAAAGTTGAAAATATTTTATTTCTTGCGTTCTGCGTCCCTCTGCAGTTGCGTGTAACCGACTTCATTGAAAACCATTGCTAGTGCCGCGCCGCGTCCGGTGTGAACGCCCGTAATGAAAACAAGTACGGCTACAAAACAGGTTATATCACAAAAATACAAACTATTTACAAGTGATCTTCACTCCTTCACAGTTAAAACTTAAAGCTGATATTGCATACAATATGCATTGTGTATTTTTAGTGGTGTTGTTTTGGTTCTGAATGTTAGAATTCCTGTAGTTTTTTTTCACACAATGACATCTGCAAACAGAACAAGATGTGGTGCAGTTTTGTCAAATTCATAATGAAGGTTCCAGAACTTTTTCCATCATTTTGATTCATTCAAACCACTGTTATTGAATTTAACTATAGACAAACATGGCATACTTCATTGTAAGTCTTCTAGCTTGTACCCCTTGTTATTTGTTTATGTAACATATATAGTAGATGTAATAAACTGTTGCACCTCAAGATGTCTTGAGGAGCAAAAACAACAGTAACAGTAATTTAATATGTATAGTGTTTTCCTATTCAGCAGTGGAGTGGTGCTAAAACTTTAAAGTATCTTAAAGCATTACACAAAGCTTGCAACTAGCTGTGTACCGGCATCTTTTAATATCATGCTTATTTGTGGACCCGGTCATTACATGCTGCTTACAGTGAGGTTATATCTTTCTGTAAATAAACTTATACGGCTGGTTTCACAGACCCTGATTTGCACTAATTTTGGACTACCTTACCTAAGTTAACATTGGGTTCCCCAAGACTAGTGGTAATTGGGGGCTGTGAAACCAACTATTAGAATGACAAACATTGCTTACGTACCTGGTTGCAAGAACCTTGGTTTGATACTGTGTGGAATTTATAGCTTGTAAATGTGCAGTTCCTAAAACAGGCTTTACATATAACCCCTGATGCAACAAGGCCGCATGTCATGAACAGGAATCAAAAACAACTTTGGAGGTACAGTAAAAAAGGAAAACCGGGGAGGAGGTCATATATGTGTGTCCAAATACATTGGACAAGACACTACATCGAACATTGCATAACAGAACATCTTTAGGCTGTACTGTGCTGTAACAATGTACTTCTAAAATAATTGACCTTTTCACTGTTTTTTTTGTTTTTGTGTGTGTGTGGCACTTAATATTTAAACTATTTCTCTTTATGTATTTTAGTAATAGTTGTTTTTACATATTCATATTTTCTTATTTCTTAAATCCACTTAAAGGTTTAAACAATTTTAATTGATGTAATATAACACTAAGTGTGGCAGTGTGTTTCCCTGATTTGTTTAATATAGTCATGTGTGTCTTATTTGATTTCAATTTGGGAAGGCAGACTCTGTGATTAACTAGGTGGTTATTTAAAGAGGAACCTGTATGGGTGTGAGGTTTTTCTGTTCTTTTATTCCTTTGTTTTTAAAGATATTTTTTTAACTATTGCGGAATATTTTAAAGTAATTTAAAAATGAAGAAACCTGCTTATTTTGAAAAATTTGCATCTAAATAAAATAGCATTTTATTTAAAAGTGGGTATAGCTAACATAAATTATACATTTATAAATCTTACCTAGTGTGCACGTCCATTTGTTTTAGGTGCAGTTTTAATGTTATAATAACATTCATTTTAAAACTGATATGTGTGGTACTACATTAGGTGAAATAAAATCTGTGTGCAAGCCATGCTTTCAGCAGTTTCAGGTAGTGTTGCACTTCCTTGGTTATTTCACCTAGAGAGTTAAATTGTCCCCAGCCTTCAAAGCCTTCTTTCCTGTCATTAACCAACCAATTGTCTCCCTAATTGACTGACGTGCTTTCAGCTTAACATTGACACAGAAGACACAACATGTGTTTCTTTCAAAACTGCTCCCCTGAGACCAAAGTAGCAAATATTTTTATGGAAAAAATATTACAATATAATATTTTGCTTAATCAGTAATCCCAGTTAATACAACAGAAAAGAGAAAACATTTGATTACCATTATTATAGCATTTTTTTTTATAAAGCGTGGGTAACATTATTTTTTTCTTAGTTAAGCTTAACATGCCTTGTTTATTGTGGAAAGATGTTCATGTTTCATATGAAAGAGTGTAGAATGTGTCATGAACTGTTATTCACAGTGTGTGAATAAAATCTAAATATTTCAATTGCCTTGCAAAGAAAATAAACAAGGAGAAGAATGTTTCTTACAGAACCATTTATTGCTTAAGATCTGTATTCAAATTGTTTGAATAATTTTTTCAGTAGCGTGTCATGGTCTGAAAAGAAAAAAGGGGAGCATTTTAGATTTTTTTCTGCTGAGTAAGGATCCTGTTTTAATACAGATATATTTGTTTAAATATACAATTAATAACTTTACTGTAATACCTTGTTATATTTCAATCAGGGAAAGCTATTTTTCAATTACTAAAGGTAAGCAATTTGTCTTAATCTTTGGAAGTATGTTTTTCAAGTTGGCTTTCTTATTCTACTTACATCATTGATCCAGGAGATGAAGGCAGAGACACGGCAGAAGACTGTTGGTTTCTGGATGGTGTTACACCCAAAAGAAGACACAAAACTGGTCACACCATGGACGTACCAGAGCCCATTACTGGATTTGCAGTTGAGGGGTCCACCAGAGTCCCCCTGAAATAGAAAGTCAATACATTAGTTCAGTGAGAACATGTTTTCCTGCTATTGAAAAATCTTCAAAAATGACTGGAACATGTTTATCGGAGTAATTTATGGGGTGCTGACTGTGCTGTGCTATTTCTTTAATTAACTATTTAAAATCTGATCACTCGTCTTTGAAAAATGTTTTAGTGAGTGCCTTCATCAGATACACTTAAAATGTTTGCCTACTTGACTTCCAGTAGTGTATGTTAAACTACAGTATATCATTAATGAAGCAATATGACATTTGTCTACTTATTATTTTTCCCACAATAACACAATATTTTGAATGTTCAAACAGATTTACTACTAGATTTTACTATTCCAGTGAACAGGAATTGTGAACTCACATTGCACCCAGACTTGATGTCCCCTCCAGCACACACCATGGTGGTCTTGACAGAGCCGCCCCACCAGTCACTGCGGCTGCACACACTGTGGTCAACCACTGGCAAGAGAGCCTGCTGCAACTTTGAGGGCAGGGGCCCGTTGGCTATTAGGATGAAGAAAAGAGTTAGTGGTCAATATTTTGATGACACATCATAACTTTCAAAGAGTGATAAAGATTTAAAAAAATGTTTTTGCTTTTTTTTCTGTGGGTTGGGAATCCTTTAGTTCTTTGTTGTTATGTTTTACTTAAATTGTATGCAGATATTACAACGACAACTCCATATAATTTAAATAATGCTCTTAAACAGCATCTTTCTCCACTTATTGTTAACCTCAAGTCAGTTTGTACATGGTTACAGGAAACAAACTTTATGATCCTCAGTGAACATTACTAACCCTCTTTACTTAACTTTTAATAATATAGACAATGAAGTCTCTCTCAATCCTTTATATTTCCATAACAAGTTACCCTGAGTATTTAAAATGAACAAATGGCGTACTGTAAAGTCTTCCCCATCCACTGATGTAGCAGGAATAGTTGTTGGGCAGGACGGCTCCAGGGGCAGGGAGACAAGCTGGCTGGACCTTGTCATTGATGATGACACTTCTCTCGAGCTTAATCAGGGCAATGTCATTACTGGAAACACAGGAGACCAGCGAAAATTAGTAACTGCTCTTCTGTAACAAGTGAGACTGATAAAAAAAAATATGGGGAAGCTGCCATCAGAGGGTAATTTCAAACATAAATGGAATGTTGTTCGAACAGAACTTAAACAGAAATTAAATAGAATGATGTTGTATACATTTTAAAATATGTGCAAAAACTTATTTAAAATACATTCCAAAAATAGTCTAAGCTTTGAATCATACTTAAATTAGTCCTAGAAGTTGTTTATCACTACTTTTGTAACATACTGGAACTTCATGTTTTATTTTCCTTTCACATAAATATATAAATCAAAGGTTTGAGCCTGGAATCAGCCAATTTTGTTTATTTGCAAACACACCAGTACCAGTAACATATTCAAAGATTACTCAAAATAACTAGTAAACTTAGAAACCATGAAAAGCCAATGAATGCATCATACCCACAAGCCACGCAGTTGTTGTTCCAGCTGGGGTGCACAATAATGTCAGCCGTACCGAAGATCTGCTCATTGTTCTCAACCTTTGTGAGGTCGTAATCACCAAGCACAACACGATAGGTGTTGCGAGACCTGGAAAAACAAATGGCTGTTCAGAAAAACCTTACCCTTAAAATGTATGCCTTTCTTTTCTTTGCTTCAGTGTTGACTTGGCAATCAGTGTCTTAGAATGGCAGCCATTCTAAGCACCAGCCGTCTAAGGGATCTCTGGAACCTGTCTCTCCTGGATGTTCTCTTACCTATCCGGAGGCATGCAGTCTGTCTTCTATGCTGGAAGCAGTGGTGTTGCAAATCTGGTGTCCAAGCAGTGGTGTTGCAAATTCTTGGGCCCCTTCTCGTCAATATCTACATGCTTCCCTTGGGTCATCTTATCCACCAACACAGCGTCATGTTTCACTCCTATGCTGACGACACCCAGCTCTACTTAAAACTTGACCCTGGAAGCCCCTCTGCCATGGTCCGGCTCTCAGCTTGCATTCAAGACATCAATGCCTGGATATCTGCCAATTTTCTTCAGCTGAACAATAGCAAATCTGAACAAGTCCTGGTAGGATCTAAAACTCAACTTAAGAATCTCAATACAGCTGCCCTGAACCTCGGAAACTGTCTGCTGCTGCCTTCCCCCACAGTACGAAGCCTTGGTGTACTTCTTGACAGCAACCTCTCCTTTGATGCCCACATCTCCTCCGTAGTCAAATCTTCCTTCTACCATCTTCGAAACATCTCCAAAGTCCATCCCTACCTTTCCCTCCCAGATGCGGAGATACTTTGTCATGCATTTGTCTCATCTCGACTCGACTACTGCAACTCTCTATATGGTGGTCTCCCGGCACGCACCATAAACTGACTGCAGCTAGTTCAGAATGTCGCTGCCAGGATCCTTACCACATGTAAAAAACATGATCACACCCCCCCCGTCTTACCCAGCTGCAGTGGCTACCTGTAAAGTTCAGGATTATTTTCAAAACTTTCCTGCTCACCTACAATGCCCTTCATCACACAGGTCCCAATAACCTCCTCAACCTGCTGACCTGCTATGTCCCTGCCCACAAGCTGAGGTCCTCCGACTCTGGCCTGCTTGTTATCCCCAAGCATAAGTGCACCACACTTGGAGAACGCTTGTTTAGCTTCATGGCTCCAACTCTCTGGAACTCTCTCCCAGCTTTGGTGCGTGATGCTCCCACCGTCGCTCGCTTTAAATCAACTCTCAAGACCCACCTGTTCTCTCTTGCTTTACATGCTATTTAAGTCTGATATCTGCTATTTGCTGCTTTGTTGCTGCTACTATTTCATGCATTATGTTACTATTATGTATTATTCGCTTTCCATTGTATTTAATGTACTATTTCATGTATTATGCTACAAACATGTACTACGCACTTTCCACTGTACTTAATGGATTTTGCATTTTTCACTGTATTGTTTTATGCATTGTTTTTTTTTTTTTTTACTGTATATCATGTATTATGCATTTCTGTGTATTTAAAGTATTATGGATGTTCTTGCTGTTGGCTGTAAAGCGCTTTGTGATGGTGGTCCACTACGAAAGGCACTATATAAAATAAAGATTGATTGATTGATTGATTGATATTTAATGTCTATTCTCTTAAAAATATCATGCTTTATTTAACCTAATATGATGCCAGATATTATTTTAAAATGATAATACATGTTTGTTATGTGCTTCTTTCAAAACTGCACATATGAGATATACATAGTGAATGGAAGTGCATGAGAGGGAAGATTTACGGGATTATTTTATTAGCTATAACCACTTTAAAATGACATCCATTAATTGCCCTTATAAAAATATACGATAATAAAAGCATAGCAAAGTATAATAAAGTATAGTGAAAGCATGGTAAAGCATAGGTAATCATTGTAAAGAATAGCAAGGTATGGTAAACCAAATTTAAAAACATGGAAAACCATGATAAACTATGGCAAATGCGTAGTATAACCATGGGAAAAGCATGGCGAAACTGCAAAAATACTGGGGTAAACTTGTAAGGACAACTCTTGAACTGTTCAATAATTAGCGCATTATTGCATTTTGTATATCGCAAAATAGTAACGGTAATGAATAATGACTTACGAAATGCAGTGTCCAGCTGTCATGACCCAGTTGGGAGCAATAAGAGTTCCACCACAGGTGTGGTAGTAGCTACTTCCACTTCTATACTGCAGAGAAACCTAACAGAAACAATACAAGCAAAAACTGCTGATTATACAAAAAAGCTGTCTTTCCAAAGTAATCGTACGCTTGACTGCCTTCACACATTGTGACTGCAGGCTTCAGTGAAAATACCAGTTGTGTGACAGGGGCGAGACATTCTTTCTGAACAATGTCATAACTAATCCACTTCAAGTCTACATGGTATTTTCAAAGTTCCTATGCATGCAAACACCCCACCAGTGATGGGTTTGTACAGTATGTTCTCCATTAAATTCCGCACACTGTATAATCCCCTACCATGTCCCACACATGTGAGGTGAGACCACACGGCTCAATCAGCCTACCTGCCAAGGCCAGCTGTATGGTTTTGCATCCTCACCATTTACCACTTTGGCAGTGGGTGAGTAGGTGGGATTTCCACAGCCGTAGGCTGAAATAGAAGAAAAATAAACACCATTAAGTCAGCATGTTAAACAAACTTCAATACACTCAGTATAAGAATTATAAGGTAAAGCATTTTTTTTTTCATGTACAGTGCTTTCTGTTAAGCTCTGTCAATTAAATACAAAATTGCTTCTGATTACACTATAAATAATATAGCTACAACATCATCATGAATAGGTCTATACAAGTTTACCACTGAACTATGCATTTCTCATGTCATGCCATGTTTATTAATATGCTTTACCATACCTTTCTATACTTCACAATGCTTACCTATGTTTAAAATATGCTTTACTACACTTTGCTATGCTTTTACTACGGTAACTTTTATACAGGAGGTATATCAGAGCCTGGTAAAAAAAGCATAAGCAAACTTTTTTTTTTTTTTTTTTTGGTCTGGTCTTAATTTCAGACTATACAGTTCCATTAGTTTTATAAGCAGGAACAAAACCATGTAGAGACACTTGGTGGGTAGCTAGTTGAAACCAGAGTCAGGAAAGAGAGAAACAGGCTGGCTGGCCTCAGTCTTGACAAAATGTCGAATACATCTTTTTTTACAGTTTTGTCTCAGAATATTTGATAGAGTATGTATAAAGCATGTTGAACAATCTGCAGCTGTTTAAATGGAGTGTGTTCCGTATGAAAATGGTCACTTACCAGTGGCAGCCAACAGGAGAACAAGGGCCAGACGCATCATCTTTTTTCTCCGGTGTAAATCGGACAACAGTGTTTCTGTGGTTTTATACCCACATGCATCAACTAAATTGTGCCATCTGTTACAGCTGGTGTGAATTTGTGTTTCATAATGTACCTTTATCAGTGATGTTTGTTTGCAGTGTCTTTATGTCAAGGCACCTGCTGATATTGCCTGGGATATGAACTTCTGTTTTCCACGTGCTGAATCACATCGAGTCAACTTCATTTTAGCACGGCGGTGTATTTACGTTTATCTGAACTATCAACTTTTATTTTTATGTAAGAATCCTTATTATTAATCCTTATGTTGGAGACATAAACCCCACACATCATGGGTATTTGATTATGAATAGTTAGTTATAGCAAACAAGCCCTTGTTGTAGAATCAATTAATCAGATACTGCTTGGTATATTCATTCACAAGAGATTCACAAATACTACAATTATCAGTCAATTTTGCATGGGGTGTTTTAAAGATGTATTCTTCTAGTGTGTATATCAGGGCCGCCCAAACTATGGCCCGCGGGCCAAATTTGGCCCGCGGGCCATAGTTTGGGCGGCCCTGATATACACACTAGAAGAATACATCTTTAAGGGTACCAATACAAAATTAATTTTGAATAAAGCACATTAAAAAAAAAAAAAAAAGTTTCTGGTTTGGAAGTATATAACACAAAAATGCTATTTGCTTGCTTCTGCTTTGAAAGCTTTGGACGACAAAAAAAATTAAAGTGTTTTTTGTGAATGAGTGAGGTTTGTGACGAGTGAATCTTAACATAGCACACGTGTTTACAATTGCAGACACAGTCAATGAGTTTTAACAGGGCATACCTGAACTTTTTTTTCGGCAGGTAAAAAATATATACACAAAATAAACAGTACACAAAACAAAACCTAGTTCCGTTTTGGAACGCAATGCTCTCTTTTTTCTTAATTTATTTCTTTTCTCACTCTCATAAACTTCTCGTAGCTTTTCGTTTTCTTTTAACCACCAAGCCTCTCAATAGAATCTCTGACTGCTTATGTCACGTGTTGTCAGAGTGTGCAAGATCGCGCTGCGCATATGTGCATGTGAGCGAGAGTACGATAGTTTCAAAATGGACAGTGGTTGGTCAAAAAAAAGAAAGTGGAGTACAGAAAAGAGGCAATTTCAAGACAAATGGGGTGAGAGCTATTTTTTACCGAAGTTAAAGAAAGAGCTGTTTGTTTAATATGCCAAGAAGCCGTTGCTGTAATGAAGGAGTATAATATCAGACGACATTACGAAACAAAACATGCATCGTCATACTGCAAATATACAGGCCTCGCAAGAAATGAGAAAGCAAGTGAACTGAAAAAGAAGTTACGTGTCCAACAAGATGTGCTTACAAGGGGATCACAAGTACAGGAAAATGTCACCTGTGTAAGCTATGGCATTGCCGAGTTAATTTGCAAGAGCGGTAAACTGTTTGCCACGGGCGAATTTGTGAAAGAATGCCTAACGTTGGCTGCCGAAAATATATGCCCAGCGAAGAAAGATCTCTTCTCAAACATCAGCCTATCAAGAAACACTGTCACTCGGCGCATTGAAGACATGTCCCATGACATTTCATAACAGGTGTGTAGAAAAGCTAAAGATTTTTCACAGTTCTCTCTTGCTCTTGACGAGAGCACTGATATATCCGGTACTGCGCAGCTTTTGATTTTCTTAAGGGGCATTAATGAAAAATTTGAAGTGACACAAGAATTGGCTGGGATGCAGAGCCTTCGTGGGCATACAAAGGGAGCTGATTTGTTTGAATGCGTGGCACAGGTAATTGATGAGTATGGACTGGCATGGGAAAAGATGGCTGGAATTACCACTGATGGGGCACCGGCAATGGTTGGCAGCAGGAGTGGACTTGCCACTTTAGTCAGTCAAAAAGTGGAAGAAAGCGGTGGTAAAGTTGTCAGATATCACTGCATTTTGCACCAGGAGCAGCTATGTGCAAAATCAATGGGATTAAAGGAGGTGATGCAAGCAGTCATTAAAATGGTGAATTTCAGCAGATCAAAAGCACTGAATCACCGGCAGTTCCGAGCGATGTTGGAGGAAGTAGATGCGGAATATGGAGATGTGCTTTATCACCAGGAAATTCGGTGGTTAAGTCGTGGCAAAGTGCTCAAGCGATTTTTTGACCTCCGAGTAGAAATAAAACAGTTCATAGAAGAGAAGGGGGGTGATGTTCCGCTATTTTTAGACGAAAAATGGCTTTGGGATCTCGCTTTCTTGGTGGACATCACCAGTCTCCTTAATACATTGAATTTGCAGTTGCAGGGAAAATAGCATCTTGTGTATCAACTGTATGACAACATTAAGGCCTTTGAACAGAAACTGCAGCTTCTTGAACGTCAACTAAAAGCTGGTAATCTCGTTCACTTTTCAAGACTTAAAGAAGTGAACACTGGTACAAACAGCACTGCACATGAAAAAAATGCAGAGTATGCAGTATTGGTCAGACCCATTTTTCAGATTTTAGTGCAAGTGAAAATGATTTTTCATTATTTTCCCATCCATTTTCTTGCAAAGTGGACGATGTGCCAGAAGAACTTCAAATGCAGCTCATTTAATTGTAGTGTGACTCGGTTTTAAAAGAAAAATACAGCACTGTTCCACTCCAAGACTTCTACAAATATGTTGATTCGGACAAATACCCAGCCATAAAAAAGCACGCTCAGAGGATGTTCTCTCTTTTTGGAAGTACCTACATATGCAAACAAACGTTTAGTTAGATGAAAGTGAACAAGTCTCGACTCAAAGGGAGCCTTAGTGATTCCCACTTGCAGGAAGTGTTGCGCTTGTCCGTAAGCCAACTGAGACCAGACGTGGAGAAAATCATGAGGTCAAAGGAACAGTTTCATACATCTCACTGACAGGTATGTATCACTATTAAAATGAAATACTTATTCTTATAGTTATAACAATACTGCTACTTATATTAAAATACTGATGCTGATCGTGTTTTTTTTAAATACCAGTATATGTAGTTTACATAGTAAAATAAAAACTTCATAAGAAATTATATAGTTGTTGTAATAGGATGAAGGTGGATAGATCCTTAGAAAAGTTGTGACGTGATCATTGTACATTACATGAGTGAAACGTAACCTCAGTGAACAATGAGACTTTCATTAAAAAAAAAAAACTACCATTTGCACAGCTTGGTTCTCTCTAAACTAGTTGGATTTATTATTAATTTTAAAACTTTTTTTTTTGATTAGCATTGGGAAGTGTCAGACGTGCTCTGTGCAAAGTTTTCCAACGATTGGTTTCAAGCACGTTAAGTGTTTTAGAATGCCCTATGAAAAGTTTGGAGATAAGAGGAGTGACAGAGAGTAATGGGGTGTGTGAATAATTGTATCTTTTGCTTTGTTAAGGGGCTCCCCAGGATTCAAAAAGCTGGAGCATCAAAGAAAGCAGCAACGTCAGTACGAGCTGGGACAGAGGCGGCATCACAGCACTAACTGCAGTCACTAGGAATGCGGCTAAAAGACATTGGGGATTATATGTATATGTGTTATTTGTATCTTTATTATTTAAGTATCTTGCAGAGTTTATATTGATGCAAAAGCTTAATGGAGTAAATATATAACCTTACACCTGCAAATGACAGTAGTAGTAATCCAATGTTATTGGTCTGAGCAAGTTCGAAAAGTGTTTGGCCCTCCGGCTTCAGTCTAACCTGCTAAATGGCCCACAAGGTATTAAAGTTTGGGCACCCTTGGTGTATATCCTTAAAAGACACAACTTTATGGATCACTACACCTTGCAACAGACTGTGCATAGAAAGTGTAGATGTGTTTATGTTAAGCATTTATATTTTACTTGCAATTGTCCATATTGGCCTTACAAAATGTAAAATTTAACTATTTCTTGGAAATTCCTGAACAATTTTAAAATGTTAGAAGTTTGATTTATGTTTTTCCTATACTGTACTATTTACACCCATATTAAATAATCAATGATGAATTAGTAACTAATTGTATAACACATGCTTTTGACACAAAAAAGTCTCATACATTGTAACTTGGATTAGATATTAACACAGACTTTATAATATATGACAAATTGATTTTATCCATGTTTGTGGCTGAGACCCAGTCACAAAAAGCATGTGCTTTTCTCTATCTTTGGCTGTGACAATTGACTAAATATAGCAGTTGACAAAACGGTATTTTTCATTACAGGACACTTTTCTGTCAGGTCATGCAATACGACTTATTTTCATTACAGGAATACCTGGGAAGACTGCAGATGTTGCTTTCCATGTACTTTAACCAGTACATGCTAGGAATCGGTTTTATGCATAATAATGGGGAACAATGCAGCTATATATATATATATATATATATATATATATATATATATATATATATATATATATATATATATATATATACACAGTACTGTGCAAAAGTTTTAGGCAGGTGTGAAAAATGCTGTAAAGTAAGAATGCTTTCAAAATAGACATGTTAATAGATTATATTTATCAATTAACTAAATGCAAAGTGAGTGAACAGAAGAAAAATCTAAATCAAATCCATATTTGGTGTGACCACCCTTTGCCTTCAAAACAGCATCAATTCTTCTAGGTACACTTGCACAAAGTCAGGGATTTTGTAGGCATATAGTCAGGTGTATGATTAAACAATTATACCAAACAGGTGCTAATGATCATCAATTCAATATGTAGGTTGAAACACCATCATTAACCTGAAACAGGTATTGCATGATGGATAAGTATCTGCCTGTACTTCTCAGCATTGAGGAGACCATTAATTCTGACCAAATCCCCAACTCCATTTGCAGAAATGCAGCCCCAAACTTGCAAGGAACCTCCACCATGCTTCACTGTTGCCTGCAGACACTCATTCGTGTACCGCTCTCCAGCCCTTCGGCGAACAAACTGCCTTCTGCTACAGCCAAATATTTCAAATTTTGACTCATCAGTCCAGAGCACCTGCTGCCATTTTTCTGCACCCCAGTTCCTGTGTTTTCGTGCATAGTTGAGTCGCTTGGCCTTGTTTCCACGCCGGAGGTATGGCTTTTGGCCGCAAGTCTTCCATGAAGGCCACTTCTGACCAGACTTCTCCGGACAGTAGATGGGTGTACCAGGGTCCCACTGTTTTCTGCCAATTCTGAGCTGATGGCACTGCTGGACATCTTCCGATTGCGAAGGGAAGTAAGCATGATGTGTCTTTCATCTGCTGCAGTAAGTTTCCTTGGCCAACCACTGCGCTTCACGGTCCTCAACGCTGCCCGCTTCTTTGTGCTTCTTCAAAAGAGCTTGGACAGCACATCTGGAAACCCCTGTCTGCCTTGAAATTTCTGCCAGGGAGAGACCTTGCTGATGCAGTATAACTACCTTGTGTCTTGTTGCTGTGCTCAGTCTTGCCATGGTGTATGACTTTTGACAGTAAACTGTCTTCAGCAACCTCACCTTGTTAGCTGAGTTTGGCTGTTCCTCACCCAGTTTTATTCCTCCTACACAGCTGTTTCTGTTTCAGTTAATGATTGTGTTTCAACCTACATATTGAATTGATGATCATTAGCACCTGTTTGGTATAATTGTTTAATCATACACCTGACTATATGCCTACAAAATCCCTGACTTTGTGCAAGTGTACCTAGAAGAATTGATGCTGTTTTGAAGGCAAAGGTGGTCACACCAAATATGGATTTGATTTAGATTTTTCTTCTCTTCACTCACTTTGCATTTAGTTAATTGATAAATATAATCTATTAACATGTCTATTTCTGAAAGCATTCTTACTTTACAGCATTTTTTCACACCTGCCTAAAACTTTTGCACAGTACTGTATATATATATATATATATATATATATATATATATATATATATATATATATATATATATATATATATATATATATACACACAGTGCCTTGCAAAATTATTCACACCCTCTCATATTACTAAATTACAAATGGTACATTGAAATTTTGTTCTGTTTGATATTTTATTTTAAATATGATGCACTATTTACAGGGTGTTCATATGGTTCTCATGCAACATCACTCTCAGATTTGAATTGACAGGGCTGCTGGTAAAGTTTGGGCTGTGCTCTCAAATTTCACCAATGCTATAGTGCCTTGGTACATACCTGTTCTGAACAAAAAAAGAAACTGCTGTTAGTAGGTATTGCTTTTGTACCTGTAGAAATTCTAGTCATTTTTGGCACACAAATATCTCTCTTTTTGACTTTTGGAATAGTGTGAGCTTGCTATAGCAATGAACAAGAACAGCTATTAACGGTAGACACTTCCACTAGATGTCACTGTTTCCCCCAGAAGTCATTATTTCCTAACTTTTTTTTCTACATTCTGGATCATTAAATCAAATATTTTGTATATAAGACAACAAAAGTTGTTTACGAAAGTCCACTTGGTCACAATTAAATCAGCCCACAGAGAATTGAGTCAGCCCATAGAGAATTAATAATAATAATAATCACAATCAAAATCATAATTTCACTAACCTTTACTATGTTGTAAGTCCCACAATGATAGCCAGCGAAGTGAAACTATATTGTATGCTGCATTGTATATGTGTTGTGTTGCACTGCATAATACTACATCAGCTTTTGTCCGATTTCACTTACATCAGCCAGGCTCGGGCCGGCCTCGTTTTAGGACAAGTCTTAGGCCGGTACCAGTTTACCAAAACTCAGCACCAAGCTGGCGTATTCATTCAGAGGGCAATATTGACCAGTTTTGTGGGCAATAGCACACATTCTTTTGGTCATGTGACTCTGTGACAGCCAGGTGACTAATGTTTAATGGAATTTTCTGTATACTGTTTATTAATGTCACATATATTTATGGTACTCTTATTTAAATTAAATACCATGCCTTTGCAGACATATTGTTTAAACTGTGCTCCTCCTTCTCTACCAGAAATCGTTGTTCACATTATGCAATACAGCGATCTCTTGACAGTTCAAACTATACTGGTCTACTGCTGCTTGTATTGTACATAACTTAGAAAGTTAGAAAATGATGGTAACGGAAACTTCACTTTGACTAGGTTGTCCTTTCCCCAGGACATCCTTAGAAGTCTCAATCTGTTATTGTTCAGCATATAACTTAGGTCGCTTGCAATAATAGTATTAGTTTCCACTGAAAAACTAATGCGTTGGTTTTGTGATGCTGCTGTTCCACTGTTTAAATGCTTCTTAAAGCTGCCAGTATTTGAAAAGTGACCATGTTAACACACATGCTGTACACACACTAAAAGCCAGCATATTAAACTGGTCAATGCAATGTGATATCAAACACATTGGAGGGCCACTGCTGACTTCTAATACATAAGTGAAAATGAAATCTGGACAAATATCAACAGCAAAACAAATAACTTGTAAGAATGCAATGCATGTTTAAAGCTTTGTTTATTTCACTTGTGAGCAGAAATATTTAAGATTATACATTGTGGTGATAAAACAGAGTTATGCAGTTCACTAAACACTGCAGTTGTCAGAAATAAACAAAAAGGAGCTATGCAATTCAGCTGAGCATTTTAATACCCCTTTCCTTATAAAGAACATTTCATTATGGGTTTTTTATACTGTGTGAAGGCATAAGGGTGTAAGGCAAAAATCACAGCACTTATAAGTGCAGACTTAAGGAGAGCTGAACCTGCCATAGAAGAGGATGCTGCGAGTTTTGTTGTGCCTAATGAAGAACAGGAATGGGTGGTCAGCATTGAAGTGTACAGGGATCATCGCACAGCGCATCATCATGATGGCTGCGGTGGCGGCTGCTGCCTCTGTGCCCTCCTCATTCACCTCCACAAAGGACTTGTGCACCACCTTCGACAGCACCAGTTCATTATTGGGAGACATGCCAGAGAAATCAGACTTGCCGACATCAAAGGCATCTACCATGCCCAAGCTGGTCAGAACTGACTTGAGGTCATAGGTCTCCTCCAGCTTGAACTTTGGCAGGGTCACGGTCACCTCAGTGTTGTCCATCATTTCTGGTTTAGTCCACTCCATGAGATTTTCAAAGGTGAGCTCCCTTTCAAGCTGTAGAAAGAAATACCACAAACCAGGCATTGTTACCAATCTTGATATTTTCACAATATTAAAAGTCATAGTATTGCTTTTATTATTATTTTATTATTATTTATTTATTAGCAGACGCCCTTATCCAGGGCAACTTACAATTATTATTATTATTATTTGCTTATTTAGCAGACGCCTTTATCCAAGGCGACTTACAGACACTAGTGTGTGTGAACTATGCATCAGCTGCAGAGTCACTTACAATTACGTCTCACCCGAAAGACGGAGCACAAGGAGGTTAAGTGACTTGCTCAGGGTCACACAATGAGTCAGTGGCTGAGGTGGGATTTGAACCGGGGACCTCCTGGTTACAAGCCCTTTTCTTTAACCACTGGACCACACAGCCAATTGTTACACATTATTTTTACATACAATTACCCATTTATACAGTTGGGTTTTTTACTGGAGCAATCTGGGTAAAGTACATTGCTCAACAGTACAGCAGCAATGTCCCCCACCTGGGATTGAACCCACAACCCTCCGGTCAAGAGTCCAGAGCCCTAACCACTACTCCACACTGCTGCCCTAAATAGAAGCTTTAAATAGAAGAAGTTTTAAATAGAAGCTTGCTGATGTTCAGGGCAGGACAACCCCTAATGGTACAAGCCTATCAAAATGATCCACTTATTGGTCAAGCTTTGCTTCTATTCAAAATCACCAAAGAAAAAAGCTGGAGTGGGCACATAAGAATGACTTTAGCATGTTTACCTTTATGTAGCAATTCAGCTGAATCCTGTCATAAAAATGTCACCTTATATGTTAGCTAAAAATCACACTAAAGTTAAAAACAAGAGTTATACTGGTACTTGTTTGGTGGTGGCATCTGGAAGTGGTTGAAAAACAGGTATTGCCACTTATGGTGCCCTTTCTTAGTTGCTTAATTGGATGTGTGCTAATTTCAGAAGGTTTCCTTCCTTACCTTCTCCAGTCCAGTGGAATCATCTTCAATTTCCATAGGTAACACAATGAGCATGCTCAGGTCATTGCCAACATATGGGAGCTCTATTATCTGACTGTTCACTTCAGGAATGAACGTGAGGTTAAACTTGGCTTTCTGTTGCATCATCTGCACAGGTTTAGTTCCATTCTGTAAAAAAAAAAAAATATCAGAAAAAAAGATAAACCATTGATAGCATCAATAGGTATTGTACTTGCTTTTGAGACAAAGGTTCGAACTCTATATGCCATCAATTCTACTTGGAAAAGAGAACATAACTTTTTGGAAAGGTACACCAATACTGTAAAATCTATAACAAAGGACCTGCTTACCTTGTTCAGTCGGAAAGGTCTTTCTTTTGTTTCACTCTCGCTGAACTTTTTCATCCAGTTTCCTTTGAAATAGATGGCATTCACCAGGACAAGTCTGGTCAGATCATCAACAATTCCTTCAGCCAACAAGTTCTGGATTTTGTCTACATGACAATACATAAAATGTATATCGTAAATAAAAAAACACAGATTTCACTTTACTTGCTGTACTGTATACACCTGTATACAGTGTGATTCTTTAATAACCAGTCCTTTGAGAATCATAGCTGATAACAAGGTAAGATTTGCTAAATTCATTAATTAGCTTATAGTTTTTATAACGCTACTCACCCTGTGTCTGGCTCTGCACCCAGGAGTTGATGTTCTGTCTGGCTGCTTCTGATGCATTTACAAAATCAACAGCTTCCAGCTCCGCCTGGTAGAACATCTTGGTGTTCTGAATGAATTCCTACAGGAAGTAAAATTAAAAACGCTTGTCACCCACCATATTAAATTGCGCTGTTTGCTTAAGTTGAATGCATGATATGAAAAACTTAAACTCAATTAGTTGGCTAGGAAATATACTGAAACATTTAAGTTCCCCTCACAGGGGCGATTAATGAAATGCATCTTTTGTAATTATTATCACAGCAATTGCAACAAAATGGACAAATATTTCACAGTGGTCCACCTGATACTTTATTACACTGATATGAATATGTTACCTCGATGGTACAATATATCAAAACTTGGGAATGTCGGAACATTTCTACCAATGGGTCATGCAATTGCATTTGCACAATCATTGCATTGTCAAGGTAGAGCAGTACCACAGCACTGACCAATAATATCATTTCATAAAGGCAAGCATTTCTTAATGCAATATTGTAGGTAAGTGAGGGCCTTATAAGCATATTAAAAAAAATGATTGTGTTCACTGCCTTAGTACAGAAATATTAATACAATAAGTTCTGCCTTACTGATCACTAAAGGCCCAAAAGATTTAAATCTTACCTTGACAAAGTCAAATGATTTCTCTCCATACAGACGATTAGCCAAACACAATTTATAGGGAGCACCCGGTTTGTTGATGTCAGAGATCAGCGTCCTGAATCCAGAGTGCACAGCATCCTGAGATTTGTTAAAGCGGACAGACTGGTGTACAAAACCAAAGAGAGCAGAGTTATTAATCTTTATCGGACAGGTTTACTAAGATTTTGTTCCAGTTTTAAATTCATATTATAAACAACATTTGAAAATGTTTCCTCCTCTTTTGATAAAAATACCAGTCTGGAGCAAAAGCTTAGTAAATCATATACTTGAGGTTTAAAGAAAAATAAAATGTAAAAACAGCTGAAGGATGCAGTTATATTATTACCCGCCAGCTTTCAAGCATCTACAACATGTTTATTGCATGGTCAAGAACAGACCCTGTACCTTCCCAAGAAAGTAGTTAGTAAAATTAGTAATGCATACATTGTTTTGGGTAAAGACAAGCTTTTTCGCTACCAAGCAAACCATCTTTGGATTGCCTTTTCAAGCACCTTTTTAAAACCCAAACTGAAATATTATACTTCCTATTGAATTTCAATAACGTAATTTTCAATTCACAAAAAAAATTCATATAAGCAGCCAGATATCATGTATCAAAAACAATAAACCTTGTGTGCTATTTGATATTGATTTCCCAATAACAAGCATCAGCCAACACAAAAGAAATCCTCACACCACTTATCCCAAAAGCTTGCTCCAGTAACCAGAAATGTATGCCACCATTGCCAAAGTTCATTTAACTTTGAAATACCACCTGAAAAAAGCTAGGCATTTGCATTTGCATTTTCTGTTGCATTCCAGCAGCAGCTCCATCTTCTTTTGGTTTGTTAAAATGAAGCACCTGGAGTTTAAACAAGTAACATTATGAACACATTTAATATTACACATATACTTTCAGATATGACAGTGCTTTTTCTTCCTATTCATTGCAAGTATAAAAGCATACAGAATGTAAAGCTGTAATGTTAATCATCCACCAGCACAGCAGGTAGTGGTCATATATTTTTGGGATTCTTCAGTTCTTCACTTATAAAGGAAACCTTGGGCACACGCAGGAGGACACTGGAAAGTATACAAACTTCACCCTTGGGTCTTGGAAGACAGTCATCAGCATGTACACTGGATGCACATTTTAAACATTTCTTTAATTTGATTAGAAGAAGCAGAGATTGGGTTTTATTACTTTAATAGAAATCAACCAAAAATATAGTCTAGGAAGGATACACCTTAAATGAGTATGTCATTGTAGCAGGGCAGGAGCCCTGCACATGAAGAGGGGGTTTGTGTGTATGCATTGTAAATAGTGTTTTTGTGTAATTGTTGTCATTTAATTTATTGCAGTACCTGACGCTCCTGGGATAGCCTGCCTGCTGTGTGTGATTGCCAGCTGTGGATGATCAGCGGGTAGGTGTGTTCCAGCACGGCGTCAGGTATAAAGAGGTCCTGTTTGTTCACCTCGGGGCTGCTGCAAAGCCACGGACAACGGGCTGAAGATCGTCCACGCTACCCGAGCATAGTGAGAGAAATAAGTTGCTGAAATCCTCCGATCGCCATGATGATGAACCGGGATCGGAGCCAAAAGTCAAAGTCAAAGCTGCCAAAACTGCCGACAGCCGGAGTCGGGGTTTGTGTTGATACTAAAGATTAGTTCGGGGATGGTAGATCCCTTTAAAGTATAACGAGGTGAGCAAGAGGGACCTCCATGCATTAGGGAGTAGCGCACGCCGTTTTTACGGCACCTTTTATTTTATAGTTTTTTTGTATTGTGTTTTATTTTGTTTTTCGTACGCTGGCCGTACGCACTCACTGAGCTACCATGGTTGGTAGTGTCACGTGAGCTGTTCTGTGTGTGTGTGTGTGTGTGTGTAAATAAATCCTGCGCGCCTGCGGGGCGTGTCAACTTCAACACCTGTCTTGGTCTCCTGCCTGTCACTCAGCAGCGAATGCACGCACCCACGAGAATGAACCCTTTCACAGTCATTAATGATGACTTTCATTGTGATTGAAAGTTTAATGCAAGAATTAACAAGAAATACAGCAGAAACCACAGACAAAAGACATCTGACTCACAGCAGTATCATCTCATGTTTGTACTGAAGTCATTCATTAATCTCAAATGGCTCACCCATGTGAGTATTGCTCAACTTCTTACACACCTATATTACAGCATGTACTATCTTGACATTACCTTTCACCTTTTGCTGGTAAAAATGATTTAAGGTATGATCTTTCTCCAATACAAAGTCATTTTTTTTTCTAAAAGGAAAAGGGAGTAGTAAGGTTAACAGGATGTAGTGAGGAATAGCAAAGTTTAATGTACCATAGATGCTTTACAAGTTGACTGGTGCTCATTTTGGAAACAATAACATTTCAGAAGAAATGAAAACTGGTGCACAGCTTGCACTGGAGCAAAAGTTTAGTAAATCTGGCCTACAACAATTCAAACTACAGCAATTGGACTTTAAAGGGATTAACACATGGGAGGCAGAGAACACTGCTATTGATACACAGACATTAGATAGAATATGGATTCATTAGCATACAACTTGTTCAGTATAAAATGAACACTAAACAAAACCACTAACACATTTGTTCTTAGCATCTCTCGGTAAGTCCAAGCATTAAAGTATTTCACCATTTGTTTTGGGGAAAAAATATTTGACATTGATTTGACATTTATAATTGGGGAGACCAACTGCAGCTGGAATGCTCTGCATACAGCATCTCTTGCCATGAAAAATGGATTCTTAACTGGAAAACCCCATCCCCTTTAAAAAAAAAAATAAAAACGGAAAAAAACAAGGGCTTGATTGGGTGTGGATTTGTAGCAAAGTTGCTTTAATTTGGTTGCAAAGATTATTTGTGCATCTAGGATAAGGATGATAAATATGATGCGGGTAAGCCATAGCAATTTATTGAAGTATAAGGACCAGGGAGGTGGAGAGAGGGTTAACTGGTGGTAGTGGTTTAAACTGAAATGTAAATCTAGTTTTATATGAAGACTTCAAATAAATGAAGCAACCGCCTCTGTCATTTGTTTTGTTTAGATAAACAGCGCCTTTTTTATTATTTAACCACAAAAACCATTTTTCCAAAGACATGATGATAAGGCACAGGCATGTATGCAATGTGTTTCATAAGACATCATTTTAAAGACAGCTCTTGAAGAAACATCTTAAACTGGAAACTTTGCTAATGAGGGATAACAATGCCATATCCTCTTTATAAAGGGCTTTTCACTTTTCAAAGTGACTCATTTCTATCCTTGGAAAACAGTTTTATTTTATAAAAGCCATACCGTTTTTCACAATTTGCAGCCTACCTAAGGAACCAACAACCTGTAACTGCATTTTATTATTGGTGAAATTGTGGTTTTATGCACTTCCACTCAGAATCCATGTTTAAGATTTGGTTGTTTTTACTCGCATGTACTAAACTATATTTTTTTAAATGTAGGTTTTCTGTAGACAAATGTATTTTATCAATGAAAAAAACTATGATGGACAGGGTGAAGTTCAATACTGACTATCTGGCGCATACGTGGTTCTGCAGGAAGGGGGCAGCAGCCTCATAATATCTGGCTGTCAATCATGGCAATGACATTGAGAGGTTGGGAAGAGGGTGTGTTGGTTTTCCCTCTCTGAGTGGTTGAGAGGTGGGCTTTGGGGGGTTGCTCAGCCCATAACAACTGAGCTTGGTTGTGCATTCGGGTGGCCATGACTGGGGAAACCAAGTGACGGTAGCTGAGGAGGCGAGTGTAAACAAACACCGAGAGCGAGAGAATAAAATAAGGCAAGCCTTAAACAAACTATTTATTAACATATATGGTTACGTACCCGAGGGGACGTGTGTAGTGATAGGGGAACCTTGGCCACCCCAGTGTATAGTGCACAGCGACGGAGACCTGAGTTGACCGGCATAGTGGCAGTGGGGGCACTGCATAAGCAGCACTTTTGTTTTGTAGTTTTATTACTGTGTTTTATTTTCCCTTTTTCATTTCGCCTTTGGTTTTCATTATTATTTTTGAGCACCTGTGAGTGCGCCCGCATTTACCTATGTTGGTAACCTGTGGTCCTGATTACCGTTGCCGGTATACAGGCCACAGACAACAGCACCCTCTGCGGGCTAAAATAAATTTAAAAAAAAAGAAAAAGAAAATAAATAAAACTGGGCACCTGTGCGGTGTTTTCAAGTAAACATTCTGTCACCCGTATGTGTCAGTGAATTGCCCACCACCCTTCCAAACTCTGAAGTTATATTCTAATAGTCAAACGTTAGACAATTAAACGTTCTGAAGCTGGCCATTTCTCCTAGTCTTTACTTTATATTGCCTAATCTTTTAAAAGGACAGACCTAAGACGGCAGAGTTTATTTTTTAATGGCAGCTAACTCAATTATCTATTAATTAAAAAATAATAATACATACATAGCATAATAATAATAATAATAATGCCACTGTACAGTCTAATGAGAGACAAGTTTAGGCAATAAAGTTATTTCTACTAGCGCCCCAGGGGAGAAAAGGCTTATACACTTTCCTCAGACAGAACACTTTGGACAGAATTAACACCAACTGGCCTGACCCTTGCACATATCCAAGTCAAGTGTGAGGGGTCTAAAAAAAAACAACAAAGAGCTGTAATTCTTAAATGCTTGAGCAGCACCCACCTGTGCCATCTCAGCGGCTGTGTTCCCCCGAGCCCCCAGATACACCATGGCCAGAGCGGAGGAGATGCTCAGAGGCGAGTAGAAGATGTTCTCTGCTTTTCTGTCATTACTGAGCTTCTTAAACAGGTCCACGGCGAAGTTGGTGTTTGCCCTGGCCAGGCTCTCCATGATCAGCAGCCTATGGGAAATACAGTAAGTGACCTACAGAGTATATTGACCAACGCTCCAAAACACTCATCTATAAATCATGCTTGACAGCTACTGCATCCAGTTTGTTTAAGATTAATGACAGTATGCACCACACCTTTTTTTTTCCAGGATGCTGTTTTACTCTGGGTTGATATGGATAGATTTCAAAGCTCAAAGGCCACAACCTCTTGGTCAACGCCTAGACTTTTTTAGTCAGTTAAACATACTGTATTGCCGATTTAAACCAAGGCAAGTCCAGACTGTCTTTCAGAAAGTAAATAAAATTAATGGGGATGCTTAGCAACAGACCAAATACTTGAAAGTCAGCTTCTCTCTTCAATCATTTAGAAGGTGCAAACCACCATATCCAGCACAACCCATGCCCTCTTGAGCCTTATTGCTTAAATATATGGTATCAAATAAATTAGTTCTAGCACTTTGGAAATCTTAATAAAAATACCTTTGCTCATATTTTCCTGCATAAGATTTTCATATTAGTATTTAATATTACATTTACACTTCATTCCAGCGGATCATGAGACTTATATTGGCACAAAGTTAATAGATCCTCACCAAGTAAAGTGAACTAATGTCATTTTGGGTTGTGAATTCAGACATTTCCATCATGAGCTGGAATCTAATTCATATCTAAACTGGAAATGACCATGGAAGTAGAATAACTGTTGACATTTTAGATAATCAAATCTTAAATTTCAAATCTGTTGACACAGAATTGTGATTTGCCTGTTACACAAAATATAACTGTGCCTTATTGTTTATAGGGTAAGCATATCTATTAAGTCTGTGTATCTATTTTCATATTTTTTCTTACTGATAAATTTGGCTGCTATGTCTGTGTTATCATCTTGTGTATTAGATATAAACACTGGATGAGTTGTAATTTTTTACAGTTGAACATGGACACAAGAGAAGTTCTGATTCTGGGCTCATGTCATTCTCTTAGAAACCACCCCCCTGTTAATCTAGTTCTTGATAAGCATGATATCTGCCCACAATCAGAAGTAAGAAACTTGGGTGTCATTTTTGATTCAGAATTAAGGTTAGAGGCTCACATCAAAAACATTACAAATGTGTCATGTTATCATCTGACAAATACTGTCAAGGTGATGCCCTGCCTGACAAAGGTACATGCTTTTATAACATCTAGACTTGACTATTGTAATGCTCTTTATGCAGGACTCCCAAATTGAATTTGATCAAGATTTCAAATAGTGCAAAATGCAGCTGCCTGTATTTGAACTAGAATGAAAAGGACTCAGCATATTACCCCGGTTCAATTTACATTGGCTGCTAGTGAAATACAGAGTAGATTAACTCAGGGTAGATTAGACTTCTCCATAGATCCATATACAAGTGGTTATTTAGGAGTCCAGGATGATAGATTGCTACAAATTAGTAGAACCAGACTTCACACTTGTGGGGACAGGGCATTTGAAGCCTATGCACCTATATTATTGAATATTTTTGCCAAAATTAATAAGACACTCTGACTCGATTAGTATTTTCACTGGAAAATTTAGAACAAATACTATTTTATGTATTTATGGAATGCCATCCGGGTCAAACACTCGGTATTTAGTACGTGTTTCAAATATTTAGTACACATATTGATTTGGACCAATCAGAATACATAAAATAGTACATGTTCTAAATAAATGTAAATTAACTACACATTTTCTATTTAGGGGCTGGTCATTTTACAGTAGTACCTACGTAGGGACTGGTCATTTTACAGTCATGCAGCGTAATTACAAGA
Source organism: Acipenser oxyrinchus oxyrinchus (assembly GCA_030684275.1). Classification (NCBI taxonomy): domain Eukaryota; kingdom Metazoa; phylum Chordata; class Actinopteri; order Acipenseriformes; family Acipenseridae; genus Acipenser; species Acipenser oxyrinchus. The sequence continues at coordinate 55,672,950 of CM060249.1, forward strand.
GTAGCCAATAACCTTTGGGATATTTTTTTTTTTCAATTTCAGACATGAAATATGCTTAAAAAATATCAAGAACAGGGAAAATTGCAAATCATGGCGGCGAGAGATTTTCTTCTGCGGTGCAAATATAGATTTGCTGAGTGCTGCCGACTTCTTGAGACAGACAATGTTGACCGTGACATGGTTCAGTTTGTATTAACAATGTAAACAATTGTTTTTTTTTATTTTCTAATTATATTTATTTCAGTTTTACACTAGAATCTTGAGTTACTATAGCTAATATTAGATTCAATGTCAGATCTTTCAACACTTGTTTAAAATGACATTAGTTACAGTGGGGTTGTTGGAGAACTGGCAGAGCTGTGCTAGTGTAATTTTCTGAAAAGCGATTAACACAGAGTATGGTAAACAGTTAGTTTCAGTAATGCATGCAATGCTGCTGTGTTGGAAACCATGGACCAGGATTGAATAGCAGTTTGCGATGCATGCGGACTTACAAGTTGTATGTGTGTCTATACAGAGATTAGCAGAGAGGGTAGAAAACTGGTTGTTCAAATAATGCATACAATACTGCTGGCAAATTGAGGGGAGCTTACTACCAGATTCTATGCACAGCTCCCAGGCACTTTAAAGGAGAGCAATACTAATGGACTAGCAGGACCCCAAGTAGGGAAATGAACCACGGACAATTCACTTTACAGAGATAACAGAGCTTGGGCCAGAAGGAGACAAGGTTACAGTAGGCAATAAAAAGATAACAGAGCGCTGTGGACCAGAAGGGGCCCCAGCACTTTACAGACCACAGTTATTTATCATTGCCTCATTTTGTCTAATTTCCACGAGTGCACCTCATCGCTACAAAATGGCATGTAACAAACGGCGAAACGCTTTGCTGTTTCTCTTGATACGAAAAGTTGGAAATTGTTCGAGGTCTTGAAAAAAAATGGGCATTTACCATTCTAGTGAGTTGCTTCACCATTTTGTTAAATAATTTTGTGCATGTCTTGAATATTGCTTCTGTACATAAAAATTAATACATAATCTAAAGCTGCTGCTGATTTTGTAACATGTGTAGGGGTGCTGTGTTAATTTAGTTTGACAGTTAGTTTATTAACGTTAGTTCGTCTGTTACTTTATTATAGTTTATTAACATATACTTGCCTATTGCTTTTCTCTTACTTATTCTGTTCATTTCATATGTGGATGCATGTGCGTCATGACAAGTAATACATATTTATTGATTGATTCATTCATATTGTGTCTGGTGGTCAACTCCGTCTTAGAGAACACTTCGCTTGCTTCCTGAGAACTACAAAAAAGTAAAGTGGCTAGATTAAGTTCTAAGCAATATCTAGGGTTGCCACCTGTCCGGGTTTGACCCGCACAGTCCAGGAATTGGCAGAAATTAACAAACCCAGACGCCCTAATGTCCGGTTTTAAGTGAAACACATAATAAACACCAACCTTCCTTTCATATTTTCTTTGACATACCGTATAAGGGGACATTTTGGTAGAATTTATTTTGGCTTTATTGGCGGTTTGGATTGGGTCACCAATAATACTTCCACCAATCAGAGTGTGGCACACAGTGTGCGATCCTGCCCCCTGACATAGTGGAATGCAGCACAGGTTAAAGAAGCGCTGGACAAGAGAAAGAATGCGTAGGATTTCAAAGTGAATATGAGAATGGCAGTGAGTGATGAAGCCAATTTGCTTAAAAAAAACGTAAAGCATTCCAGATTTCCATCAATGGATTTAGGAAATCTAGAATTAATGATGCGATCACAAACTCCGAGGCAGTGTAAACTGCGCCTGCTACTGTGGTACAGTACCTATTCTTTTTTAGGTTAACAGTTTTTTTTTTGTTTTTTTTGTTTTTTTTACAAGGGGTTAATTAAGTAGCGTAAGTTTGTAACAATTCTGCAAACTTGCTTTGGATTGTTACTGTCAATACATGTAGATACTATTATTATTATTATTATTTATTTCTTAGCAGACGCCCTTATCCAGGGCGACTTACAATCGTAAGCAAATACATTTCAAGTATCACAGTACAAGTAATAATACAATTAAGAGCAAGATAAATACAATGACTTTGGTTCAAGCAAGTACAAGTGTGACAAAATACAATTCAATAATACAGCAGGTAAGTGTCAGTGCTAGTTACATCAGGATATGATTAAATACAAAATACTACAGATTAAATACTTGGCAGATTACAGTACTCTGAAGTACAGGATTAAATGCAGTAAAATGGGGGGCAGATAAGAGCAAGTAAAGCGCATTTAAGGAAGGGTGATAAGAGTCCTAGGGGAAGAACAGAGGAGTTCTACAGGTGCTGTCTGAAGAGGTGAGTCTTGAGGAGGCGCCGGAATGTGGTCAAGGGACTGGGCAGTCCTGACATCTGTAGGAAGGTCATTCCACCACTGCGGGGCGAGGGTGGAAAAGGAGCGGGCTCTGGAGGCAGGGGAGCGTAGAGGAGGTAGAGCCAGTCTTCTAGCGCAGGCGGAGCGGAGAGGTCGAGTGGGGGTGTAGGGAGAGATGGGGGTCTGGAGGTAGCTGGGTGCAGTCTGGTCAAGGCATCTGTAGGCTAGTACAAGAGTCTTGAACTGGATGTGAGCGGTGATCGGGAGCCAGTGGAATGAGAGGAGTAGTGGAGTTGCGTGGGAGAAGCGAGGCAGAGAGAACACCAGGCGGGCAGCGGAGAACTGGATGAGTTCTTTTGTTTTAATTAACTATTTAAGTATCATACTAAGACCCACCATGCAGGTATCGCAAAGTCCCTAAACAATATGTTAAAATAAATTACTTCTGCAACATATAAAAAAGCTGATTTTGCCAGTGCTTGCTAGTATATTAACCAGGTTTAAATTGAAAGCGTTTCAGTTTTGGCTTTATTGTTAAAGTTTGAGGTATGACACAGGCCCGGTTTTTGGTATGGAACCGCATGACAGTCTCGCGTTTTAATTGGTCCATGTCTGTCACATGAATATGTCGTCACACGAGTGGAAAAGCTTGCAGGCATTTTTAACATTGTGATCAGAGAGAGAGAGAGTGATCTGCTTTCCACAACCTTTCCATTAAAATATAATGTGGTATTACGCTGTACTGATATAACAAACTATGGGTGATTACTTTATATGAATTATCATGTTATGCACGAATGTAAGAATTGGCTTTCTGTGGTGGTGTACTTTTTTCTTTCAAGTAGCATATATCTATAATCGGTTTTGCGATATATTTTAATATAAAATGTATACACTATTGCAGTTTTGTTAGAGGATACATTAGTTTATCTCTAATGTAATCACAGTTTTACATATAGACTGCCCCTGTTTTCATTTACGTCGCAAATTCTGGGCTGCTTTGCTTTTCAGATAACGTCCCAAATTCTGGGCCGCTTTGCATTTTCGAATTCAGATCAGTTTTGGAGACTCAGCTGACAGCCGAGTTTCTAAGTCATCCATGCAGTTTACCACAAACTGGATCGTGAATTCATTTGAGAGTAACCCTTAGTACATGAATCAAAGTTAATGTATTTTTTACTCTCCCCAGAAATCTTTTTTTTTTTAATGAAAAAACAGAAATAAAATGTAAATGTTAAAAAAACGTATTTCTTATTACATGAAGAAACTACATTGTACTGAAATAGATACATGAAAATTAATTAAAGCAGCCGTTTTCCTTTATTAAAGACTAATATTAAAACACATTTTTGGGAAGGAACATGGTATTCCGAAAAAAGGACATCTCATTTTCTTATGTAACGTCCATCAATATATTGTAGTGTTTCAGGTTCTTTTTGGACAGAAATGAGACTGCAACTGTGAGTAGATGAAGGCCGTTTATTTTGACAATAATTAAATAATCACAAAATAAAATCATAAAGTGAGGGTAAGGAGACTGGGAGTCGACAGTGAAAATAAATGACTGTAGTAATTTTTCTTTTACCCTACCCTTCCCAGTCTTTTCCCCGCCCTTCTTTTGCGCAAAACCTGCACTCCAATTCCCCTCCACACACGTGTACCACCATGCAACCCCGGCACACACACACCACCATGCAACCCCTGCACGCATACACCCACCATGCAACCCCTGCACCCACACACCACCATAAGACCCCTGCACACACACACCACCATGCAACCCCTACATGTATACACCCACCATGTGACCCCTGCACGCACACACCACCATGCAACCCCTGCACGCATACACCCACCATGCAACCCCTGCACCCACACACCACCATAAGACCCCTGCACACACACACCACCATGCAACCCCTACATGTATACACCCACCATGTGACCCCTGCACGCACACACCACCATGCAACCCCTGCACGCACACACCACCATGCAACCCCTACATGCACACACCACCATGCATCCCCTACATGCACACACCAATATGCAACCCCTGCATGCATACCACCATGCAACCCCTGCATGCACACACACCACCATGCAACCCCTACATGCACACACCACCATGCAACCCCTACATGCACACACCACCATGCAACCCCGGCATGCACACACCACCATGCAACCCCTGCACGCACACACCACCATGCAACCCCTACATGCACACACCACCATGCAATCCCTGCACGCAGACACCACCATGCAACCCCTGCACGCACACACCACCATGCAACCCCTGCACGCATACACCCACCGTAGCAATTCTTTGCAAAATATATTTTCGGGTATTCAGCCCCATTCATGTCTATGGCAGTGTTAAAAAACACATTTTCAGTCATATCTCTCGAACCAGAGCACCTACAACCACCGTTCGAAGGGTTCTAGACCAGCCTGAATGTAATATGCCCAGTTTCGTAGCAATTCTTTGCAAAAAATATTTTCAGGGCATTCAGGGTGTTCAGCCTCATTCATGTCTATGGCAGGGTTGAAAAACACATTTCAGGCATATCTCTCGAACCCAAGCATGTAGAACCACCATTCAAAGTGATATAGACTCAGGGGAGCACCCCAAACCACCCCCTAAAAAGGTGTGGTGGTTCACCCAAAAACTAATGTCATGACGAAAAAATTAACTTTGCCAAGCCGTCCTGGCATCTGAACCATGAAAATGGTGACTCCTAGTGCAGGGCCCCATGGGACCCCGCCACAAAAAAAAAAATCAAGTTCCTAATCCCCACAGAACCCGAGATACGCCCTGTCAAAAATGTCCAAAAACTACCCTTTTCTGGGTCATATCTCCATGACCCTGGGGCCTAGAAACCGGATTGAACTTCCTAGGGTCATGTCAGGGGGCCCTCTTTCACAGGGAGCCACCCGTTTTCAAATGCTACATTTTCAACAAATGTACACATTTTCAGCATGATGGCATGTCAAGGTTGCATTTCCAATAGCTTTTGAGCTCCAGGTTGGCAAAAAAAAGTCTAAACTGGTGTCCTTTCTAGCTGGGGACACGTCGCTTGGAGGGATCGACAGGGGCCCTGAGGTGGACCTCCTTACCGATTTTCAAGTCTCGGGGACCCCCGGAACCCGAGATATAGCACCCTGAAAAATGTCTATGGGAAATCCCATTACAAAACCCCTTTGGGGCAACGCCCACCATCTGGCGGTGGGGTGGCGTATGAACCCGTGGCCGATGTCTTTCTTTAGCTAATACTCTTGTGCACGCAAAGAGTGCCCTTCTGAGTTCCACCCCCTTCCCTATGGCAAATCCCATTATAAAAACACCATCGGACTAAGGCTCGGCCAATGGCGGTCGTGGGTCGTACGAACTCGAAGGAACCCATTTTCTTTAGCTAAGACTGTTGTGCATCTAAAGAGAGTACTAGCGAGTTTGTTGGCCCAGGATTTGTGGACTCATGGGGTACGACAGGAGGACCCCCCCCCCTGGACCGCGATTTCCTATAGCAAAATACATACAAAAAATGTCCATTATATATAAGACCTGAAATGTGCACATTTTGTAGTGTATTGCAACAGAAGCACCAATTTAAGTCCATTCCAAGTGTTTTGTGATCACAGTATCAGCTTGAGTGTATCAGAGCATAGTTTTGCACCAAAAGCGAGCAGAGGCGAAAAAAAGCACTATCTACCCTATTCTTTAAAATATCACTTTGCAGTGCAAATTTGAGGAACGCAACCACTTAGCAACTTGCAAATTGGTACTGCAATTTAAAGGCCTGTAGTGTCAGACTGGTAGTCCCTAACTGATTCAAGTGTTTTTGGAATGATTCCTGCAAAGACTGATTTATAAGAAAAAAGAGAGATTGACAAACAGCATTTTGCTTTATATGCAGAAACGGGCAACCACAAGAGGGTGTCAAACAAGCTGTGAATGTCCTAGGAGGCTACAGAGTACCTCTGGGTATGAATCCAGATGCTCGCAGTACCTGTTCTTAGATGTCCGAAACCACTGTATCGCTGTATAACTGTATACCCTATAAATATCACTTTTTATTGTGTATTTGAGGAACACAACCAATTACAAACTTCATTTGAATTGCTGTGCTATCAGAATATCAGTGTTTAACTTTGCTGGGTATCAAAAGGCCTTCACTTTTACAAAAGGCTGTCAAAATTTAAAAAAGGCTGTCAAAATTTAAAAAAGGCCGTCAATGTTACAAAAAAATAGGTGTGCTCCTAACCTAATACTTGTCTTTTTAATTCTGTGCATCCAAATACTTGTAGTTAAAAGTTTTAAGAATTAAGCCTACTCTTTGTTGTTCTGTCCTAAACCAGTAGTTTGTCACCCACATTTATTAAATAAACGGGGGTCCATCAGATTATTCTCTTTTAGCGAAAATTGTAAAGGGGTACTCGAGCTGAAACCTCCAGATAGAAGGGGTACAGTTTCAAAAAAAGGTTGAAAACCCCTGACCTACAGTATAAACTATCAGGAATAGATAAGGGAAATGTTGACTAATACAATACAATAGGATTTATTTGAAGTTGTTGAACGGCACTGGTCTCTTAAACCCAGAAGTTCTTATAAACCTCTACGCCTCACTATATATTGATGGACATTACATAAGCAAATGAGATGTCCTTTTTTTTTTTTTTTTTGGTATACCATGTTCCTAAATGTTTTCTGGGGAGAGTAAAAAATACATTAACTTTGATTCATGTACTAAGGGTTACTCTTAAATGAATTAACGGTCCAGTTTATGGTAAACTGTGCATGCATGACTTAGAAACTCGGCTGTCAGCTAAGCAGAATATCCCAAAAACTGGCCTGAATTCGAAAATGCAGAATTCGGGACGTTATCTAAAAACCAGAGCGGCCCAGAATTTGGGACGTTATCTAAAAACCAAATCGGCCTAGAATTTGCGACGTAAATGAAAACAGGGGCAGTCTATATGTAAAGCTGTGATTACATTAGAGATAAACTAATGTCTCCTCTAACAAAACTGCAATAGTGTATACATTTTATATTAAAATATATCACAAAAACGATTATAGATATATGCTACTTTAAAGAAAAAAGAAAACCACCATAGAAAGCCAATTCTTACATTCGTGCATAACATGATAATTCATATAAAGTAATCACCCATAGTTTGTTATATCAGTACAGCGTAATACCACATTATATTTTAATGGAAAGGTTGTGGAAAGCAGATCACTCTCTCTCTCTCTGATCACAATGTTAAAAATGCCTGCAAGCTTTTCCACTGGTGTGACGACATATTCATGTGACAGACATGGACCAATCAAAACGCGAGACTGTCATGAGGGTTCCATACCAAAAACCGGGCCTGTATCATACCTCTAAAGTTTTCACACGTGGCAATACTGTCCCACAATTACTAATTGAAGCTGTGGTCATTCCACTGTGGTATCATAGCTGAGTTTTAAAACTGAGAGTTAGCAAATGCATATTGTTAAAGTGTACTGCAGTTAGTAATCCTTTCCAATTACTGGAATCTTAAAATGTAAGGGCCATATGACAACGATAGATATTGTAACTCATTTTTAGAAGGCCTTGTTTATTGTTCTCCAAGTGGATGCAATGACAAAATTGGTAGATGCTGTAACTAGTTACTGTAAATGAGATACTGTTTTAGCAGAGACGTTTCATTAAGTAAACATATATTTGAATGTTTTTTAAATTAAAAGTTTAAATACAAAACGGTTTGGGATTTTTCTTTGTGAGGGTGCTAGTTGTAAACGCCAATCACGTTATACGGTACATTAGTTGCTTAAAGGATTTCCACTATCTTATTAGAAATTTACTGTTTAGCACTGATCTGTACATTCTACTGTGTCGCGAGCATTTCAATAATGTTTTACCTTACATTGATCTGCTTGTGACTAAATACATAACCTTTAGAGTAAAATATGGTTTACTTACGATACACAATGGCAATTAAACCATATATGCGTGCGGAATATGCATTGCATATTTAGCAGAAATCCAGTGACTGTGGAAAAATTATTTGTAAAAAAAATAAAAATAAATAAAAATACCACGGCGTTACTCATCACTACAGCTACTTGTCTCAGGTAAAATTAGCCTCTAACGCACCATGACACAGCTACTATTTTTCTGGCTTGCAAGTTCGATTGCTAGAAATATCAAGAGCACTTGTATACTGTAAACTTGAGATACTGTGTATACTGCATGACTATTGATTTGTACCAAGATCTGGTGGTATTGTGTTAAACTGTATTACAGTGTACTGCAGTTTAGACCTAGGCTGACTGAGAACTATGTCCGTGTTTGGTGTGTGTAAAGGTGGCAACCCTAGCACTATCCCAAACGATTTCACGAAAGCGGGTTAAACAGTTTTAAATTAAAGCACAATCAAACCTAAGCCTTTTGTGGAGAAATATACGTCTGCATACCCTTGATCATGCAAAATCTAAGGAAGGACGGTTTACAGTTTTGGAGAAGCATGAAACCCCGATTGCAGTTCTTGCAGTATTAATTCCCCTGCGCAAGTGCTAACACCGTACCTGTTGCAGAACGAGATGACAGACATCGAATCAAAAGTGAAGTTTTAATGTACATCTTATCATACCAAAGCCACAGCTGTGTTTAAATAAACATTAACGAACAATATAGTGTTTTAAAATTCTCTACTATCGAAATATATAGTTCATTACCCTTCTGAATACACATTGAAAACATATTTTCCAAAAACAAACCCTTAAATAAATTAGTTCATAATACTTACTGTAGTTTGGTTTAATAGCGGTTGAATTCACAGCAGAAAGCACAGATTGCAATTGTCTTAAAGTGCGACTACTGCAACAATATTTATAAACCTGCCACGCCTTTCACTGACTGCACTTCCGCGAACTGCGTTTTTAAAGCGACAGTACAGATATTGCCGCAAGGTAAAGGAGAGAAGGCAAGGCGAGCGATTATGACAGACACGTGTAATGTCAGCAGGTATTATTATTTGTAGCAAAGAACGCATTGATATAGTCCCCACGGAAATCCGCGGTAACATTTCCTAAAATCTGAAACGAAAAAACGTTTTTTCTGCAAAATTCTGCGGCAATGACCTTTTAATTAAAAACAGTGTTAATGAGTATAAATAAATAAGAACAAGTAAGTCACAATTAGCTACTTTTTATTATTATTATTGAATCACATTACTAAAATCTGGAAAAAAAAAAAAACCCAGGACATGCTTGCCATATTTTATGGAAATCAAAGAAGAAAAAAACACACGCAATTATGCAATGAGAGTTAACTTTAAAAAAAAAAACTCTTACAGCACTATTGGATGCCATATTTTAAAATATCTAAAAAATAACACTTCTTAAAAAATAAATTATAAACAGTTAAGGCCAAAACATATGTCAATATTTAATCACATTAGTAATAATAACATTTCCCTAGCAGAATAAGATTGTAGTGGTGCATTGGGATTCAAATTAGCAGTGGTACATTTTGCAAATGCACTGTTTTACAAAGGTGTACTCGGCTTGGAGCAAAACTCAATCGCAACAAATAAATAAAGGGTACCCGTGGCCTTATGCATTTGTTTTTGCAAACAGATGCACTTCTGTTTCAAAACCTCAGTCTCTTTAGCGCTTAAACGGCTGCACTAGGACAATGATGAGACGAGCTGATTCTGGACTAAACCATTCAATATACGAGAAGGGGGAGTCAGGGAGTGTTACGTATAGGATTAATAATAATTACGGCGTTTTAATCATGTGTGTATTAGTGTATGAAACTGGTTGTGAAAATATGTACCGTATTTGTTTATTTATTTAGATAATAGCGACCCATCACTTCTAAATATAGCACTACACCACTGAGTAGTATATGATGAACGCCATTTACATCAGACATATATCTTGATATCCGTATGTTTTTATATGTCATTTTTCCAGTTCTACTAAAGATCATGCGTACTGGTAAAGGTAAACATGAGTAATTTATTACTTATTCCATTAGTTAAAAAAAATGTAATTCATCATACCTACAGAACTACAAAAAAGTACCGGTAAAGTGGCGAGATTAAGTTCTAAACTACTAGCAGAGCAATATCCCAAACGATTTCACAAAAGCAGGGGAGCAGTTTTAAGCAGAATTAAACTTCATATTAACCGAAGCCTTTTGTGTAGAAATATGAGTTTATTGCTTGTTCCATTACTTCAGAGCAATGTTGTAATTCATTGTACCTATAATAGCTTGCTCTAAGCATTAATCCTGGCTGTCCAACCTCAATGCTGCACATTTGCCACTAAGCATATCTGTACATGTATTCAGAATTGCTAGCCAAGGTTTACAATATTTAAACTCTTTATTATCCTTGTGGCAAAGTGGTTTGCAGTGCGCAGGTGTAGTGGTGATGTATTTTGGAAACAGAAGACAGACAACAAAATTCATGATCCAAACAGGTTTTATTTTGTAATCTTGGTCTGGCGACCACAATAATCCCAGGCAATACACAGCAATGTGCACTGTTCCAAAATAACGGGTTGCAGTCCCGAAATAATAAGACAACGTTTGTAAATAATAAAAACAGTAGAATACACACAAAAATACCTAAAAATACATGGAAAACAATTTTTTGAGATTGGTAATGCTTGAGATTTGGACCAGTTAACCATGTAACCAGATATGTAGTCAAAATCTTCAATGGCTTTCATAAGGCTACGAAGGGAATTTGTTGAACTGCTTAGGGTAACTAATAAATCACCTGCAGTAGAACCTTTGAAGTATTTTCTTTAAGTGTTAAACCTTTTATAGAGTCGTCATTTCGTATATATGCTGCCAGGCTTTCTATTACAAAATTAAATAATAATGGTGAAAGTGGACATCCCTGACACATTCCACATGACATATTAAAGGGCTTTGATAAAACAGTAGCGGTGTATACAGAAGCTATTGGACTTTTGTATAATGTGGAAATCCAATGCATAAAGTTGCTTTTAAAACTCATAGGACGTAACACTGCATATAAGAAATTCATTCCACCCTATTGAAGGCTTTACCATCCACAGATATTACTAAAGTCTGTTGCCCTTGATTTTTGAAAGCCTCTAAAACAGCTGAGTTGCAAAACATTATCTGATGAAAATCTCTGTTTCATGAAGCCCTTTTGGCCCAGTTGAATAATCCCTTCCATTACACTGGACAAACGGTCAAAGTGTAAAACTGAGTACTAACAGTTCCGCTAAGAACTTAAAACAGCTGAGTTGCAAATCATTATCTGATGAAAATCTTTGTTTCATGAAGCCCTTTTGGCCCAGTTGAATAATCCCTTCCATTACACTGGACAAACGGTCAAAGTGTAAAACTGAGTACTAACAGTTTCGCTAAGAACTTAAGATTCAGTCATTAATGAATTGGATATGTGGTTATTATTATTATTATTATTATTATTATTAGTAGTAGTAGTTTACTTGGCAGACACCTTTATCCAAAGCAACATACAGGTGTTACAGAGCAATGTAAGGTTACAGTGCAAAAACAATATTTAAATGCAGTATAGTTTTCTCTGAGTGCAAATACTGCTGTTGCTCCTGAAGTCCCGGCCTCCCAGCGACTCCGGGTCGCTGCGACAGTCCTGGCTGAGCAGAGCTTTCACAGGCACTGTCTTGCAGTTGAAGGCTTCCGTAGTAGTTATCCTGCAAAGAGGACGCTTTATCCTCCTGGATGTAAACAAAGTGCCCCTCTGTGTAGCAGGGTGATGCAGCCGACTGAAGCTGTGGTGCAGACGCATTTTTAGCTGTACGCAGCCTCCCCGGGCATGCCCATCAGCCAATCCGGACTTCCCGATCAGTTTAGGGCCAGGCGAGCCAAACTGCTTAATTGGTTGCCCAGCAACACATCTCCTGTTCCACATCCCAGCTGCACACATTGGTGCCAGAAACAGCAGCAGGTCTCTCCCTGTCACACAGATCAACACATGTTACACCACATTAGCACTGGCAGCATTATAACTTTCTTGTGTTCCAGGTTTTTTGGTTCTGTGCTATTCTTATACATTAAATATTGGCGTGAAACAGTAAAGCACAGGAAGTTGTTACCAGGACGTAGAAGCAACTTTTACTTCTATAGTGTTGTCTTTGAAATATCTGCATTATTATTACAAACAGTATTTCATGTTTGATTTTAAAATGTCAGATTGTTTAATTTTTGTCCATTTTGTTAAGTATATGGAATACTTACCATAACCCTGCTTCTCTGAAAGAGAAGATGACCACCAACATAATGGGATATGCCTGCCATAGGTAGGTATTCACTGAGCTCTTTATATCAGAACTGCCGATAGGGCCGTCCGTGGGGTGACGTCCTCGGTCCCACCTATCAAGGGATTAAACAGTCAACCGGTGGAGACCATTTTCTCTTTTGCATCGAACCCGTGCGGGCGACCGATGCGACCTTGCTGGTTGGAGGTCGTCTTCTCTTTCAGGGAACCAGGGTTACGGTAAGTAACCTAACGTTCCCTTTCAATTCGAAGACGACCACCAACATACTTATGGAAAAGTATACCAGAGCAGTCGCGAGGGAGAAGGAACGGCAGCAGATGAGGGACGCATCAGAACCGTATAACCTAAGAGTTAGCGCTCCAAGCATGCAACCTCAAGGACCCTCGTGCCTAATGAAGGCAGGGAAGGATCTACCACATTAAGGCGGTAGAACCTGGAGAATGTATGCGGCGTAGCCCAGCTAGCCACAGTACAAATGTCAGTCAATGAAGCTCCTCTAAAGAGGGCCCATGACGTAGCCACACCTCTGGTAGAGTGTGCAGCCACTCTCCCAGGTGGGTGTAGGCCAGCATTAGTATATGCAGTCGAGACTGTGTCTACAATCCAATGGGACAGTCGCTTAGAGAGGGCTTGACCTCAGGTCCTTTCACCATGTCAGAGGAAGAGCTGGTCAGGCTGACGCAGCGCTCTCGTCCTATCCATATAATCTCTCAATACCATAACTGGGCACAGTGAATTCAATCTTCAGTCCGTCTCCTGCACAAAAGGAGGGGGAGGGAAAGCCTCTAGTTCCACTGATTGATTCAAGTGAAAAGTCAGAATCACCATAGGGAGAAAAGCAGGGTTCCTGCGCAACGATACCCTGTTTCCATTGTCCCAAATACGCATACAGGAACTGTGCACTGACAGAGCCTGTAACTCACTAACCAGCTTAGCAGAGGTGATGGCTAATAAAAAGGCTGTCTTCATAAAGAGATATTTCAACTCTATAAATGTATAGGCTCAAATGGAGCCTTAGTGAGAGCCTACAGTACCACGTCTAGACTCCATTCGGGGAGGACGTCCTTCTTAGGAGGACGTAACCGCCAAGCACCCTTCAGAAAATTGGTCGCTAGTATATGCGCGCCCGGGACACTGAGTCAATGGGGACATAGAGGGGGGTTGACCTGCCTCTAACAGATCTTGCAGAAACTGCAAAATAGTTGCTCTAGGGCAAAAAATTGGGTCATGACCTCTGGTCATGCACCAATTTTGAAAATACTTCCACTTATAGGCCTAGCGTTCTGCAGTGTACTGACGACTGTATCTGAGAGCCCTAAGGCGGATAGACGGTCCCGTTCAGGGGCCAGACCCACAATTGGAGTCTGCCTGTTTCTGGGTGCCAGAGGGTGCCTTTCGCCTAACTAAGGAGATCCATACAGCAGCTCGCAGAGGTTTGAAAACCAGAATCTCCTGGGCCATCTGGGGGCCACCAGGAGAACTGTCCAGGAAGGCAGGGAGCAGTGGTATTGGTGGAAAAGCATCCAAAGCATTCCCAAATATGCTGCACCACCTGAGATTGCAGTCGCCATTCTGACGGGCGAGGACCTTCTCGAGAGAGGAGGTCCGCTGCCCAGTTCACCACTCCCGGGAGATGAACAGCCCTGAGGGATAGTAAGTGCCTCTGTGCCCAGAGCAACAGCCGAAAGGCTCAGCTGTGTAACCCCGGGGTCCAAAGCCCTCCCTGGTGGTTCATGTAGGCCACTACTGACATGTTGTCCATGCGGACACAAACATGTCTGTTCTGGAGCACAGGAAGGAAATGTTGAAGCACGAGGTGGACCTCTCTCAGCTACACGCATTTATGTGCAGGGATGTTCAGAGACCTGACCAGGATCCGCAGACTCCTCTGCCTGCCCAGACCACTCCCCAACCAGCGTTGGATGCGTCTGTTGTCACCACTTCACGGTTGTGTATCACTCCATCTTTATGCCTTCGCTCAGGTGAGAGGCTTGCCTCCACCAGCTTAGGGTTTCCCGGCATAGGTAAGACGCTGTCAGCCGATGGTGTGTGTCGCGCTTGGGGTGTAGCCGAAAGGCACTGAGCCACACTTGGATCGGGCACACGTGAAGTAACCCCAGTTGGGTGGCTGATGAAGCTGCGGTCATCAGACCCAATAGTTTTAAACACAACCCCAATTGTACTGTGAACCCTTGTTGAACAGGGCCAGACAGTAGCAAATGGCAGCTACTCTGACGTCCAGACAGTTGCAAATGCCAGCTACTCTGTCATCCGACAGGTAAGCTCGCATCGTAAGGGAATCCAGCTGGAGATCCAAGTAGACCGTACTTTACACCAGTATTAATTGGCTCTGGCATCATTGAGGATGAGACCCAGCCTAAAAATATGCTTCGTCACAATCGCTGTGTGGGCCACTGCTCCTTCCTGTGACTGGGACAGATCAACCAGTCGTCCAAGTAGTTAATTATCCTGATCCCTTGGATGGTATCCATGCACTTTGAAAACTTGCAGGGAGTTAAGGAGAGGCCGAATGGCAACACGGAAAACTTGAAGATGCTCACCTGAAAGGCGAAGTGGAGACACTTCCTGTGCGCTGGACGAATAGGGACGTGGACTACGCGTCCTTTCAGTCCACTGCTGTAAAACAGTCGCCCAGCCGGACAGACTGGAGAATGTGATGGTGTGCATAACCGGTGTGTACGGTGGCGAGCACCCAAGTGGGGGCTGCCTGGGGCGGTGTTGGGACTACCTCCGAGATCGTTGCTGTGTTGGAATCCCACATCCGGCTCCCTCGTCGTTGTGGGTAGGCTCAGTTGTTAGCTGCCACAGAAGCCTAAAGGCGGTGCCTCAGGTCATCACGCGGGGCAGTGGGGATTGGAACCGTCCGAGTCACCGTGTGAGTACGGCGGATGCCAGCATTTCGTTCTCTCCCATACCAGAGTACAGGAGGGTAGCATTGAGACTACCTGCCGAGATGCCTTGCATTCTCGATGAGAGCGATGCAGCAATTCCTCAACCGCTAGTCCAAAGGAATGGTCAGGGGAGGTAGGGGCTGCTTCTGAAGAAAGGAGCCACCTTCCCATGAGGCCACAATTGAAATCGCATCATGGTCCTCCTTAGCAATACTGACATCTAGTTCTGTAACATTTAGGGCGACCACCGGTGCAGGCGGAGTCCGCTCTGGGGCCGCCGTTATCGGCTGAGCTGGGGCCAGAGCAAGGGCTTTGAGTCTGCTGCCAGGCCAAGGGCTCCCAACGCCGCATACAGCTCAGCAGTGCTAGCAGGGGACATTGTCAGGACGTGCAAGCGTGGAATTTAGCCATGTTTGATGTCTGTATGGCCCTAAGGGCGTTGTTTAAACACCGGAGGGTGTAGACCTATGTATTGGAGCTCTCAGGCACCAAGGGTGCAAAAGCACCGAGGACACTGAGTGAGGCAGAATACAGTACTGGTGCACCGAAGAATTGGGGCACTGAGTGCAGGTGTTATTGACATGTTGGGTCGCTAAAGCACAGAGGCACGGAGCGTCTAAGCACCAAGGGCGCCGTAGCACCGAGGCACCAAGAGGCACCTAGCCTTAACCGTGTGAAGTCAATACAACCCAGGGTAGCACATAGCATACACCAGGGTGGATATACAGGCTCCAGTGGCTGCAGTAGTCAATCAGGAGAGCAGTACAGGGAAGCACACGGTACAGCACTAGGGTGCAGCGAGGCGATAACCTGGTTCTGGACCACGTGCAGTCACACAAACGTATTGACACAACGCTTAAGAAAGTGACCTATGAGAACCGGTATTTATCATTGCGTAAGGAAGACTGTGATTAGACTATGCGTCCTAAAAACAATGGTAAACAACAAAAGGGCTATAATGTTAAGGAACTTTCCACCAACGTAGAGCTTCCCAGCAGGTTTGGGAAATTTTCAACCTGTGGTGTTTGTCTCTTGGCGGATGCAACGCGAAGGCATTGAACCAGGCCTGTAGAGGTCTCTGGTATAGTAAACCCAAAGGAAGGGCTTGCGAGGTGGCAGCCATCAACCCCAGCATGTGCTGACACAGCGCCATGCTCACTGTTTCTGTCAACCTGAATAGGGAGAGACACTGCTCCATCGAGGCAACTCTTTGTGTCAATAAGGTCGCTTCCATGGACACTGAGTCCAGATGCAAACCTAAAAATTCGGTCTGTTGGCTCGGCACGAGACGACTCTTCTCTGAATTCACCTTCAGACCTAGTCGCAGACTGTGTGCTGTGCCAACTGCTCCTTCGACTGCGCCCAGACGAGCGAGTCGTCCAGATAGTTCAGCAGTTGGACGCCCGCAAGGGAGCCAAAATGGCATCCATACACTTCGAAAAGGTTCGAGGAGCCAGTGACAGGCTGAATGGAAGGACACGGAATTCGTATGCTTTGCCCTGAAAGTCGAAACGCAAGTACTTCCTGTGACCCGGACAGATGGGGAAGTGAAAGTACGCATCTGTTAGGTCCATGGTGGTAAACCAGTCGCCGCGACGGACAGACTGGATGATGTGCCGGTGCGTAAGCATCTTGAACGATAACACCCGTAGGTATTTGTTCAGTATTCACAGATCTAGAAAAGGACGGAGCCCGCCGTCTTTCTTGGGCACTACGAAGTATTTTGAATAGAACCCTTGCTCGATCGAAGCAGGGTCTACTTGCTGAATGGCACGCTTGCTGAGCAATGCTTGTATTTCCACATTCAGAGCTGAAGATTGAGCGAAGTCCTTCAATGCAGTTACCACCACTCCCCGAAATGGGGGCTTAACCAGAACCCAGGTGTCGTCGGTGCACAGTTGCCAGAATTGGAGCTGTGGGAGAGTGTAGGGGTGGGTTGATAGCTGCCTGTATGCCTCAGGGCTGCTTTGGCTATGGCCGCTCGCGAGAGGCCTGACCGGAGCCACGAGGGCATGGTCTACTGCCTCCTCTAGGATGCCACCCCCCCCCCACATTTTTGCCATCTGCTGCGATGCCTCACGGGCCTTAGCAGAGCGTTGCAGCCTCTCTTCTACCACTGGGCCAAACATATGCCCCGGTGTAATGGGAGCATCAAGTAGCGGAGCTTTATCATGTTCCTGAACTCTCGCTTGCAAGAGCCAGAGCTGCCTTCTGGCCACCGCTAGGGACGCAATGCTCCTGCCTTGAGCCCGCACGTTCAGCTGGGCTAGATTAACCAGGAGTTGGGTGACTAGCCCCAATTCCTTCCAAAGGGACACTGACGGGTACTCAGGGAGGTCCTTTATTAGTGCCACCTGGTATACTGAGAGTAGGCTGGCCACGTTGGACAGCCTAACCGCCTCTGTAGCCACCGAGTATCCTTTTTTCAGGTGCACCTCAGTGATCCTGCATTGCCTTTTAGGGCACGCAGGATCCTTTGCCAGCCCCGAGAGCGTTGGTGTCTTCACCAGGGCAGCGAACCAGAGTCAACTGGTGGGAAAATGCCAAACCCGCTGCCGCTCCCTGCATGGCAAAGGCGGAAGCCTTTCGCGGTTGCAGGGAAGGAAGCCGGGGCCCCCCATGTGGACTGCACCACCTTAATAAAATCCGGGAAGGCCGGGAGCATCGTGGGCTGTTGTGACCGTGCCGAGGGCGACTCAAAAAGAGACCGCCGAGGTTGCTCTACCGCTGGCCATTCTATCCTCAAGTGGCCAGTTGCTCGCTCCACCAGTGACCATAAAGGATCATTGGTGTCTAACACTTCCAACTCAGTGTCCTGTTCTGAGTGTTGGGAGGTTAATTCAGCCTCTATACTGTCCTCTTCAAGAAGAGGCTCTCCTTCCAATGCATCTGAGTTAGCATCCACGTCCCACACCCCTTGGGGTTGTTGCTGCTGCAAGACCGGAGCAGAATGTGGAGGAACCACTTGCTGGTTGGCAATCGGCCCAACCAGTTTGTCTGTGGTTCGTGGCGCCATGTTAGCCAGGGACATGAGCAGCGATTGCGGGCCCATCATTACCTCCATAAATTGGGACATTTTGGATGTGAGTTCTGTGACGCTCAACCTTTCCCTGTAGCGCCTGTCTCGACGAGGGGAACGTCCCCTTCGGCGAGGTGACCCGGAACGGGATTCCCTGCGAGGGTAGGGGCCTCGCGGTTGCGTAGACGGGCTACGGGAAAGTTCCGGGTCTGGTGTCCGGAGACCTTTGACCAGCTCTAAGCTGGGAAGACGGGCTCCTGGACAGCCGTAGCTTCACTGGCAGAGTCGCCGAAGATGACGGGGGGCAGATAGGGTGTGGGAAGACCATGCAGAGGGGGAGTGACCCCCAACCGCCTTCCTTGCCCTCTGGCGGAGAGTGCGCGTCTGAAAGTTCGCTCACAATCCACAGAACGTCCTGTCCGCCAAGGCAGACGCAGCATGGTCTGGACCCAGGCACACCACGCAGTCCTCATGGGGATCATTCACATCATTCAATAGTACACAGCACAATAGTACTACTATAGAATAATTGTATCAATGTCCGACATAAGTGGGCAGTAAAAGTGATACGACAGAGACAGTTCAAAAGGCGACAAGCTTTTCAATACAGGAGAAAATCAATGTGTTTGCCTTACAACAACATTTCCCCTGCGCAGTGAAATGTCAAGGTTTGTAAACTACCTGCAACCACATCGTTAACAAAACGGTCTTCAGATGTATTCTTCCATAACTAAAACATTTAATAAAATATAGATAGGAAACTAGTGTTTCTGCTAGTTCTCTATCAAAGAAATTGGCCGTGGGATTTTTCTTTGTGTAATTGCAACACGGAGCAATACAATGTAGCAATTATGCAAAAATACCAAGTTGAAAATTGCAACTTTGTGCAACTGTGTACCAAACCAGACTTAAACAAACAGCATACATGTATCCATTTTACAATCTGCTCGCTCTGCCTTTAAAATCTGTATGCTTAAAAACCCAATTCAAAATAATAATACAAAATGTCAAATGAAGGACTGGGACTTCTATTAGCATCAAACTTGTTACCAAATGACTCCGTAGAATAGATCTGATTTCCAGAGCTAGCAGAAACTTCACAGTGTATGAAGACTAAAGTGTTTAAATTAATATGATCATACATGCTGTGTGAGCCCTGGGCTGGTGTGATAACAAACGATTCATCCCTAGACAAGTTAGCATTCACACAGGGCAAAAAGAATAGATACGCACCAGGGTCGATTGCCCAAATGAGTTGAGACCACCTATTTTTTTCGATATTGGATCGTTTGCTCTAAGGCCTCATTCACATGGGAGCAATTGGATGCTCTCTTGAGGTGTGTGGGGTCGCTGATTCACACCCAGCCTCGGCCCTGTTACAACAGCACTTCATACTGCACTGTAAACTATGTTGGATAAAGGCGTCTATTTATTTTTATTATTATTATTATTATTATTATTATTATTATTATTATTATTATTAACAGGCACTTAGTCTGTTATATTCCACCATAATACTTATGTTTTGCGAGACATATTGAAACATTGACACTATACGTGCCCACACAAAGTGGAGTGTAGTCTCCTCAAATTTTTGCCAAGACCCCCTCAGCTCTCTCACCGGGGAGAGCCTGGCGCCACCACTGAGGGCAAGCCATAGCAATTTATTGAAGTATAAGGACCAGGGAGGTGAGGAGAGTGTTCAGGTAGTTGTGGTTTAAACTGAAATGTAAATCTAGTTTTATATGCAGACATCAAATAAATGAAGCAACCTAAGCAACAGCCTTTGTCATTTGTTTTGTTTAGATAAGCAGCGCCTTTTTATTATTCAAACCACAAAAACCATTTTTCCAAAGACATGCTGATAAGGCACAGACATGTATCAATGTGTTTCATAAGGCATCATTTTAAAGACAGCTTTTGAAGAAACATTTTAAACTGACATCTTAAACTGGAAACTTTGCTAACAAGGGGTGACAGTGCCATATCCTCTTTCTAAAGGGCTTTTCACTTTTCAAAGTGACTTATTTCTATCCTTGGAAAACAGTTTTATTTTATAAAAGCCATACCGTTTTTCACCTAAGGAACCAAACCTGTTTCTGCATTTTATTATAGGCAAATGTATTTTATCAATTTTGAAAATTACACCATAGAAATACAGTAATTTAAAAACAACATATATCAAGGAAAAAACTATGATAGACAGGGTGAAGTTCAATACTTATTGAAATCAAGTTCCACTGCTGACAGATGGTTTTAGACAAAATAGCATATACTTAGCTTATACATTCAGGCACTTTATAACCCCTGTATACAGTAGAACTGCACACACCATTGCCTAAAGTTGGAACCACACCCAAACAGTGAGATTTCTGGCAGCATTTTTACCATACAATGAACTGTACTAGCAGCTCTGTTACTGCTATAACTGAACTTTTACCTACTGAGCACCACACCTAGCTTTGGTGGGAAGGGCAGAGAGACATTTTGCTGCCTTTTTCCCAGAGAAGTCTGAGTTGCTCTGAAATTATCTTTAAACATTCTGAAGATGGTCATTTCTCCTAGTCTTTATTTTATATTGTCTAATCTTTTAAAGGACAGACCTAAGACAGCAGAGTTTATTTTTTAATGGCAGCTTACTCAATTATCTATTAATTAAATAATAATACATACATACATACATATCATAATACTCATAAGCATCATGATAATAATAATATAAAAATATTACACTGTACAATCTAATGAGGGCCAAGTTTAGGCAATAAAGTTATTTCTACTAGCGCCCCAGGGGATAAAAGGCTAATACATTTTCCTCAGACAGAACACTTTGGACAGAATTAACACCAACTGGCCTGACCTTTGCACATATCCAAGTCAAGTGTCAGGGGTCTGAAAAAAAATAACAAAGAGGTGTGTGACTGAGTGCTGTTGTTGAGTGACATGTGTGGTGACGTCACGGACCAGGAAGTACCAGAAACAATGGAAGTACGGGTGAGAGCTGAAACGCTACGGCGTTCAGCTGCTTTTATTAAATAATAAAACAAAAACAAAAGATTTAAACACACTACAAAACAAAAGGGCACGTTGGCCAAACAAATATAAATAAACAAATAAGCGTGCTGGTTTTACTCCAGCACGATACTTAGCAGTTGTTTACTCTCTCTAGCTCAAAACCTGTCTCACCTCTGACACTCTCCTCCGAGCACAAGGTTTTTAAATTATAAAAACAACAACAAATACGCGGCACTTTGACCTGCACCGCAAACAAAAATACAAATAATAATAAATATATATAGGGGCGGGACACTCCGCCACACATGCCCCCCCTTTTGCGCAGCACACATAGCCCTTTCGGCCACCTCCCCCCTTAGTCCCCAAAGTCCTAGCTAGCAGTCCTGGCCCAGGAACAGGGGCAGCAATGGGCCAAAGGTGGCTGCCACGGTGGGACAAGCTGTAATTCTTAAATGCTTGAGCAGCACCCACCTGTGCCATCTCAGCAGCTGTGTTCCCCAGAGCCCCCAGATACACCATTGCCAGAGCGGAGGAGATGCTCAGGGGGCATGGATACATACTCAGGGAAATGAATACAGTAAGTGACCTACAGAGTATATTGACCAACGCTCCAAAAAAATCTATAAATCATGTGTGATGGGAATTAGGTTTTTAAGGGGCTAAATACCTACATAGAAGGACCAGAAACCACATTTCCCAACAACCACCAGGAAACCAGACAGTGCATGACGGGGAAAGTCAGTGACTTTAAAAGGCTGCTAGGTAGGAGAGAGAGAACAGGTGAAACAGCCGATAATACGACGGGCGAAATTAAAATATCAAACAAGAATGAGACGCTGCACTCGGTTCGAGTTTACAACCTGACAAAGAGGTGAGCGTAAGGAGCACAAATTCAATGCCAGACGAGAGCGAGACGCTGCACTCGGTTCACGTCTGCTACATTGCATGGAGGATTATTGAGGATTACAAATACCTCCCGACAGAGGCCCAATGCGGTGGAACAACGCATACAACACGGATCCAGTCACATTGAGTACGGCGTGTTGTGTTTTGTTCCTAGATGTGTTGTGGTACAGGACTGGTGCTTGTTTTAAGAAACCCTGGCTGAAGCCAACGGGGTAGCGGGACGGTAACTAAAAGCTCACAACATACGGGGCATTTTAAGTGGGGCTATCCACAATGGGATTTTATATCCATAGAGAGAGGAACCTTGTAAGAAAAGACATTATATAGAATTACGAACAGAAATCTGACTGTGGTGACAGTACAGTTGATAATATTCGATTTGAAGAGCTGTGTGTTTACCTTCACAAAAGGTGGGCTGTGCCGTGCAGTTTTTCAAAGGACCACCAGGGCAATAATAAGTACCTGGGTGTAGTGAAGCCAGAGGGACCTGACTCCACAGCACCATCAGCTGAAAGCTCCACAGCACCTGGAAAGAGAGGAAAGGGGACACAGCAAAAAACCAACAAAAGGAAAAGTTACCTGAGTTCCAGTGCAAAGGGTTGCCTCCAGAAGGAGTGTACTGTGTGTTCATTTAATTAGTTATTAACTGTGAAGAACTTCTGTGTGTTTAGTTTGTTTAAATTTTGGAACTATTACTTGCAATTACGGTCTTGATCACATTTGTCTGCACTACAATACAGACACCTTAGCCAGGTCCCAAACTACATGAACGCACTTGTTTCACACATGCTTGACAGCTACTGTGCCCAGTTTTTTTTAAAGATTTATGACAGTATGCACCACACCTTTTTTATTTTTCCATGATGCTGTATTACTCTGGGTTGATATGTATAGATTTCAAAGTTAAAAAGCCACAACCTCTTGGTCAACGCCTAGAATTTTTTTAGTCAGTTAAAACATATTGTATTGCCAAACCAGGGCAAGTCCAGACTGCTTCATGTCTTTCAGAAAAGAAATAAAATTATTGGGGATGCTTAGCAACAGACCAAATACTTGAAAGTCAGCTTCTCTATTCAATCATTTAGAAGGTGCAAACCACCATATCTAGCACAACCCATGCCTTCTCGTGCCTTATTGCTTATATATGGTATCAGATAAAGTAGTTTTATCACTTTGGAAATCTTAATAAAAAAATCTTTGCTCATATGTTGCTGAATAAGATTTTCATATTAGTATTTAATATTACATTTACACTTCATACCAGCGGATCATGAGACTTATTGGCACAAAGTTAATAGATCCTCACAAAGTAAAGTGAACCAGTGTCATTTGGGGTTGTGAATTCAGACATCGACCTGGAATCTAATTCATATCTAAACAGACATGACTATGGAAGTAGAATATCTGCTGACTTGTCACAGACAATGTGAGGGATCAGGTTTTATTTGTGGATATCAGGTCCCATTCCAGCTATGTCAACACATTACATTTTAGATAATCAAATCTTAAATTTCAGATCTATTGACATCGAATTGTGATTTGCCTGTTACACAAAATATAACTGTGCCCTACTGTTTATATGGTAAGCATATCTAAGTCTGTGTATCTATTTTCATATTTTCTCTTACTGATAAATTTGGCTGCTATGTCTGTGTTATCATCTTGTGTATTAGAACAATGGATGAATTGTAATATTTTACAGTTGAACACAGACACAACAGAAGTTCTCAGCCCGCCTCTCAGCCACTCAGAGAGAGGGAAAGCCAACACACCCTCTTCCCCACCTCTCTGTGTCATCGCCATGACTGACAGACGGATCTTACCGGACTGCTGCCCTCTTCCTGCAGAACCACGGATACACCAGATAGTCAGCACAGATCCCCCCTGATACACCGTGTGGGAGGGTGGTGGTTGATTCACTGACACACAGGAGACAGAAGGTGTACTTGAAGCACCGCACAGGTGCCCAGTTTTATTGTGCCGGGTGTATTTTTTTCTTTCAGCCCGCAGAGGGCACTGTTCACCGTGGTCTGCCTACCAACTATGGTAAAAACAGAACCACGGACATACCAGATGCGGTACAGAACAAGTGCAGGCGCACTTACAAGTGCTCAAACAATAATTCAAGAACCAAAGGCGAAAGTAAAAAGGAAAATAAAACACAGTAACAAAACTACAAAATGAAAGGTGCTGCACTGCAGCGCTTTCCCCAGCCGCCGCTAGTCAGACGGCCCGGTCTCCGTCCTACTCTGTCCGTCTCCTCAGTCTACACTCACACTACACAGGGGGTCTGCCCACGGGTCCCCCACTACTATTAAGTTTCCTTTCTTTATCTTTTTCGTTTTCTTTTTGGTCCCGGTTTTCTCTCGGTCCTGGCTGTTCTCAGCTCTGCCCGAGCTCCCGTGACTTTCCGTGCATCTTTAAAAGGGCAGCCCTGAGGAAACAGCAGAGTATTAATTTTATAGGGTAAACAATCCCATTAAAGCCCGCCTCCCAGCCACTTAGAGAGGGGGAAAGCGCACACACCCTCTTCCCCACCTCTCTGTGTCACCGCCATGACTGGCAGGCCGACCCCACGGGACTGCCGCCCCCTTCCTGCAGCATCGTGCAGCGTCAGACGGCCAGTCCAGATCTCTCCGTTTCACATCCTCCTCCTCAGAATGGCACCACCGGTCCATTCGAAATCCTACACCCCCATGCCTTCCCGAGAGAAAAAATCAGCATTTACAACCCTGAAGGCATAGGGCTGCAGGGCCAAGTACCACCGCGTGATTCTGGCATTATTATTTTTCGGTGAAGCCATGCTAAGGGGGCATGATCTGTCACCAGGGTGAAGTGTCGCCCCAGGAGGTAGTACCGGAGTGACTCGACTGCCCATTTTAATGCGAGACACTCCTTCTCGATGGTACTATAGTTCTTTTCACGGGGAAGGAGCTTCCTGCTGATATACAGGACCGGGTGCTCGCTTCCCTGCACCTCCTGAGACAACACTGCCCCGAGACCTGTCTCTGACGCATCCGTCTGCAGGGTGAACCTCTTGCTGAAATCAGGACTGCACAGCACTGGCTTGCTACACAGCCTTCGCTTCAGAGCGAGAAAGGCCCTCTGGCACGGCTCCGTCCACTGAACCGTATTTGGGGCAGCCTTCCGGGTGAAGTCTGTCAAGGGCGAAGGCGTGGCGGCTCGGAATGAACTTCCTATAATAGCCCGCTAGTCCCAAGAAAGAGCGCACCTGGGTTTTGGTCGTAGGGACCGGCCAGTCAGCCAAGGCTTTCACCTTAGCAATCAGCGGTCTGATCTGGCCGCTCCCTACTCGATACCCCAAATACTCCGACTCACTCTTCCCAATGGCAGATTTCTTTGTGTTAGCCGTGAGCCCAGCCTCCTGCAAGGATTGCAATACCACCGCTACCTTACATAGATGACTCGGCCAATCCTCACTGTGGATAACCACGTCATCTATGTAAGCAGCAGCGTACTGCTGATGGGGCCGCAAAATGCGATCCATCATCCCCTGGAACGTGGCTGGTGCTCCGTGCAACCCAAAAGGCATGGTCCTAAATTGGTATAACCCGAAGGGAGTCGAAAATGCCATCCTCTCTCGGGATTCCAGGGTCAGGGGTATCTGCCAGTACCCCTTCGTTAAATCCAGTGTCGTCATAAAATGAGCCGTGCCAAGACGCTCCAGCAACTCATCTACCAGGGGGATGGGATAAGCGTCAAACCTTGATTTCTCATTAACTCGCCTGAAGTCAATGCAAAACCGAGTGGACCCGTCTGGCTTATCTACTAAAACAATTGGACTGTTCCAGTCTCTTTAGGAATCTTCTATTACCCCCAGTCTCAGCATCTCATCAATCTCCGTTTTTATTACCTGTCTTTTACGCTCAGGTATGCGGTACGGCCTCTGGCTAACTGGCGCCCCCGGCTCAACTTCAATGTGATGATGGGCTACTCGAGTCTGCCCCGGGACAGGAGAAAACACATCAGGAAATTCCGTCACCAGTGCCCGAGCCTGACATTTCTGTGTTGGTTTCAGATTTTCTGCAATCTGTACCGACCCTGTTTTAGCCACCACAGAAAGATCAGGTCCCAAGTCTGTGATGTCATCTGCCTGCGCCACTACCAATGCCTCCGGTTGCAGCCAGGGCTTCAAGAGGTTTATATGATAAATGTGTTTCTCTCTCCGTCGCTCCGGCTGGCAGATCTCATAGTCCACCTTCCCACTCCGGCGTGTAACCTCAACCAGAAGTTTCGACTCAGAACTGGGTAATAATAGAAGTACTTTATCCCCCGGCTGAAATGTGCGCAACCGGGCTCCTCGGTTGTACTGCGTCTCCTGTCTGTGCTGAGCCTGCTGCAAATTGTCATGCGCCCATTTTCCCACAGACTCAAGACGTTTGCGCAGGTCCAACACATACCGGACTGTATTAGTCGAATTATCCTGCTGCTCCTCCCACATCTCTCTGACCAGATCGAGTACACCCCGGGGTCTTCGCCCATACAGCAGCTCGAATGGCGAAAAACCCGTGGAGGCCTGGGGTACCTCTCTGATCGCAAAGAGAAGGGGAGGAATCAGCTGGTCCCAGTAACGCACATCACTATTAATAAATCTGCGCAACATGTTCTTAAGGGTTTTATTAAAGCACTCCACAAGACCATCGGTCTGAGGATGAAACACCGAGGTCCTAATGGTCTTAATCCCCAAAAGTTTACATGTTCCGCGGATTAGTCAGGACATAAAGTTGGTGCCTTGGTCGGTTAATATTTCTTTGGGAATCCCCACTCGGGAAAAGACCTTCACAAGCTCGTTGGCAACAGATTTGGCCGAGGCAGAGTGAAGGGGAATGGCCTCGGGATAACACGTGGCGTAATCCAGTATGACCAATAGGTGTGTGTATCCCGCCGCACTCCTCTCCAGCGGCCCAACCAAATCCATCCCAATACGCTCAAACGGAGCTTCCACTAGGGGCAACGGCACCAGTGGGGCTCGTGGGACGGCTCTAGGACTAGCCTTTTGACACTCCCCACAACATTTGCAAAAACGTCTGACGTCACCATCCAGCCCCATCCAGTAGAACCGTGACACAAGCCTTGCTTTAGTCTTATCCCTGCCCAGATGACCAGACAAAGGAATAGCGTGAGCCAGCCGCAGTAAATCCTCCTTAAAGGGTTGAGGAATCAGCAACTGGTGACGCACTTCCCAGGTCTGGGGTAATTTGTCGACACGGTACAGGAGGTCTCGAGTGATTTCAAACTGAGGGTACGTGGCGGCGCGTCTGGGCTCGACCAACCGACCATTAACCACAGCTGCCTGGTCAAAGAGCCTGCCCAGCACGTCGTCACGCCCTTGCTCGAGTCGGAAGTCATGGGAACGAGCTAAAAAATCAGCTCCCATGGCTTCCAGCTCGGGATCAGGTCGGTCCTGAGCGGAGGCAGCCGAATCCAGACCCCTGCGCTGGCTCTGCGGCCTCCCCCAGACTCTTCACCAATCGCCCCCACCTGAAACTTCTCAAACCCCCTCCACTGCCAGCCCTCATTGTTCGCAGCCCGGCGCTCCCGTTTAGTTTTACGGGGTTTAAATTTATGACAAAACCACTCCGGGTCACGAAAGAGAAAGATCTCTCCAATTACTTCCTCTTTCTTAGCCAATAGGGAGGACGGGGCCGTCAGGGCAGCCAACCAACTCTTGAATTGCCCACAGTCCCGTCCCAGAACTACCAGTACCAGCAATCGAGGACACAACCCCACCTGCACCTGTGTCATCTGCTGGGCAATTTTCACCGTTATGCTAACCTTAGGATAAGAGCGTACATCCCCATGAATACATTTAATATGCACCCGTCCCAATATTTGTTTATGCCCCGGTGAGATTAGGCTATCCTGTATTAGGGACTGACCACACCCTGAATCCAGGAGCGCCTGGGTTTTTGTACCATCCACTGTCACAGGAATAACAAAACCTGTCTGCTGGAGTGACTGAGGTAATTGAACATGCTTACCTGGTCGGCTGAGGTCACACTCCATCACGGGGCAGTCCCGAGCGATGTGGCCCACCTCCCTGCACGTCCAACACCTCGGTGGACTGGTTTCTTGCCTTGAAGCTCCAGCAAGAGGTGGAAAAACCGGAGCCATCACGGGGGCTCGTCGATAAGGTGGCCGCGCGAGACCCTGGTCCGACACCGCAGCAGCCCGCGGGGAACCCCACCCTGCCCCGGTTCCCGGGCCGGGAGCTCCCGCTGACACCCCTCGACCAAATACCTGACTACCCCTTCCCCCCAGTCCCTTCGCCCTCTCTGGGCCCAGTAGAGGGGGTGATCCAGTAGCCACACTCCTTCCAGGCAGTCTCGTGGGCGTTGGCTCCGCTGCCTGGTATTGTTCCTCCAACTCGACCGCCCGATCCAGAGTGGCAGGTTCCTGCCACTGTACCCATAGCCGAGGTCCTGGGGCCAAACACTCCAGGAACCGCTCTACCACGATCACTTCCACCAACCTGGCTTTGGTGGTGGCGTCCGGGTTCAGCCAACCCATGGCGTAATCCTTTAGAAGGTGTGCGATGGTTCGGGGATGCTCCCCGCAGCTTAAATGCTCCTCCCGAACTTTTTCCGTAACCCTCCGGCATGGCCCTGACGCGATTAAGGATGGCCGCCTTCAGCATGGGGTAATCCAGCATCTGCTCAGGGGACAGCGTCCTCGCCGCTGCTTGAGCCTCACCCGTCAGCTGAGGCAACAGGTAGCTGGCCCACTGTGCCAGATCCCACCCGGCCGAGGTCGCCAAGGTCTCAAACACCTCCAAATACGCCTCAGGTCGATCCTCGGCCATCATTTTCGTTGGCCTCTGCAACCGGGGGTCTGGAGCTGCGGGTCTAGCCGCCCCCTGAACCGCAGCAGTGAGGGTCTGGCGCAGGAGGTCCATCATGGCTGCGAACTGTGTGGCATCCATTATTTATTTATCTATTTTTTTTTCCATGACGGTAAACTGGTCGTCCTTGGAGGCCGCAAACGTCTTGCGCCTTTCAGGAACTGCGATGCCAGAAAATGGCAACCTGGTGATAAACCGTCCATGCGTACATGGCAAGCCGATATGGCGGCTAAATACACTTTAAGTGTAGAGGAGATTTCCCTCATCCAACAGTTTCTGTAGAAACTGTAATATCAGGGCAGGATATTGGGTCATGGCCCTCAGCCAGACACCAATCTTGAAACAACTGCCACTTGTACGTGTACTGCGACCTAGTAGAGGGCGCTCTAGCACTTTGAATGGTCGAAATCACCGCCGTTGAGAGCCCTAAGGCTGACAGGCGATCCCGCTCAGGGGCCAAGCCCATAGCTGCATGAGCTTGGGGTTCGGGTGCCAAAGCCCTCCTTGGGCCTGGGACAATAGGTCCGCTCGCAGGGGAAGTTCCCTCGGGTGACCGTGCAGCAACTGCACCAGGCTCGGAAACCATATCCTCCGAGCCAGTGCATCTACTCCTAGGGGGCTGTCGAGGTCCCTCACCGAGAACCATAGGGGGCAGTGCGTGGTCTGTCGCGAAGCGAAGAGATCTACTTGCGCTTATGCCGAACCATTCCCAAATGCGCTCTACCACCTGAGGGTGGAGACGCCATTCCCCTGCAAGAGGACCTCCTCTGGATAGGAGATCCGCTGCATAATTGACTGTGCCCGGTAGATGAACCGCACGCAGAGAGGTCAAACGCCGTTGTGCCCATAGCAACATCCGTGTTACCATCCGTGAAGGCAAGGGGAACGTAGGCCGCCTCTGGCGGTTGATGTACGCCACAACCGCGGGTGTTGTTCTGACCGCACTAACACGCGCTTGCCTAGAAGCACTGGCAAGAAGTGCCGAAGCGACGAGGTCTACCGCCCTGAGTTCCAGAGCATTGATGTGGGCTGACCTCCAGGGTCCTGACCACACTCCACGGGTCCCTGAGCCGTTCTAGACTGCTCCCCAACCTTGGTTGGAAGCGCCGGTCGTGATAACTTCCTTCGGAAGATGGGACCTAGCCGCACGCCCTGGCAGATGTTCGATGGAACTTTCCACCAGCGCAGTGCTTCCCAGCAGGTTCGGGATACCGCCAACCTGCGGTGTTTGTCTCTCCGCATGCAACGCGAAGGCATTGAACCAGGCCTGCAGAGGTCTCTGGTGTAATAAGCCCAAAGGAAGGGCTTGCGGCGGCAGCCATCAACCCCAGCATGCGCTGACACAGCTCCATGCTGACTGTTTCTCTCAACCTGAATAGGGAGAGACACCGCCCATCGAGGCAACTCTTTGTGTCGACAGGGTCGCTTCCATGGACACTGAGTCCAGATGCAGACCCAAGAATTCGGTCTGTTGGTTCGGCACGAGGCGGCTCTTTTCTGAATTGACCTTCAGACCTAGCCGCTGAAGATGGTCTGTAACCATCACTGTGTGCTGTGCCAACTGCTCCTTCGACTGGCGCCGCAGACGCAGCCAGTCGTCCAGATAGTTCAGCAGTCGGACGCCTTGAGCCCGCAAGGGAGCTAGAATGGCATCCATACATTTCAAAAAGGTTCGAGAGCTAGTGACAGGCCGAATGGAAGGACACAAAACTCGTATACCCTGCTCTGAAATGCGAAACGCAGATACTTCCTGTGACCTGGGCAGATGGGAATGTGAAAGTATGCATCTGTCAGGTCCACGGTGGTGAACCAGTCGTCGTGTCGGACTGACTGGATGATGTGCCTGTGCGTAAGCATCCTGAACGATAACACCCGCAGGTATTTGTTCAGTACTCGCAGATCTAAAATATTGCGGAGCCCGCCGTCCTTTTTGGGCACCAGGAAGTATTTGGAATAGAACCCCTGGTCGATCAGAGCAGGGTCTACTTGTTGAATGGCACGCTTCCTGAGCAATGCCTGTATTTCCACATTTAGAGCTGAGGACTGATCCGAGTCCTTCACTGCAGTTACCACCACTCCCCGGAAGGGGGGAGGTTTTAACTGGAACTGAAGGGTGTACCCAGTGGATATAGTTTTGTGCACCCAGATGTCGTTGGTGCATTGTTGCCAGAACTGGAGCTGTGAGACAGTGTACGGGCGGGTTAACAGCTGCCTGGAGTTCTCAGGGCTGTTTGCTGCGCCGCCACGAGGGCCTGGTCGGCGCCCCGAGGGCGTGGCCTGCCACCTCCTCTAGGGCGCCACCCTCCACACTGCGGTCTTACAAATGGAGGTTGACCGTGCGCTGCTGTGCTTGAAGGAGAGGTCTTACTACCCCGTGATTGCGTCTGCTGCTGTGTCGGTGCTCTGGCGCCACTGGTGTCCTGCAGCCTTTGGCTGGAAGGGTTTGTTTGGCCACATCCTTGCCAACTGCTGCGACGCTCACGCTGCTTGGACGGAGCGCTGCAGCATCTCCTCAACCGCTGGGCCAAATGTGTGCCCTGGTGAAATTGGAGCATCCAGCAATGGGACCTTATCAGGCTCCTGTACCCTCGCCTGCGAGAGCCAGAGCTGCCTTCTTGCCACCACAAGAGAAGCGATGCTCCTGCCCTGCGCCCAAGATTCAATTGAGCCAGCTTCACCAACAGCTGAGCAATTGTGCCCAGCTCGGTCCTAAGGGCAACGGAGGGGCACTCAGGCAGATCCAGGATGAGCGCCGCCTGGTAGACCGTCAGGAGGCTGGCCACGTTAGACAGCCTGACTGCCTCTGTAGCCGCGGCGTACCCCTTTTTCAGGTGGGTCTCCGTGATCTTACATTGCTTGTTAGGGCACGAAGGGTCTTTAGTCAGCACCGATAATGTTGGCGCCTTCACCAACGCGGCGAACGCAGCGCCCACTGGTGGGAAGGACGCTAACCCAGCTTCGCCTGCACCATGCCGAAGCCTTACGAGAAGTTGCAGGGGAGGAGGCCGGGGCCCCCCAGGTGGACTGCACCTCCTTAATAAAATCCGGGAATGCCGGTAGCATCCTGGACTGAAGGGGCTGGGCTGATGGCTACTCAAATAGGGAGCGTCTTGTTGGCTCTAACATGGGCCAGTCCACGCCCAAGTGACGGGTTGCCCTCTCCACCACTGACCACATAGGGTCATTAGTGTCCAGCACTTCAGGGTCGTCCTGCCCAGAGTGCTGGGATGCCACCTCGGCCTCTGTGCTCTCCTCCTCCAATAAGGGCTCAATGTCGGATGCGTCCCTTAAGACCGCATCGACATCCCACACTTCCTGGGGTTGGGCCACTGGTGGAGGAGCCACCGACTGATTAGCAATGGGCCCAGCTGATTGTTCTGGAGGCTGAGGTGCCACGTTTGCTAAGGTCATGAGGAGGGATTGCTGTCCCATCATGACTTCCATAAACTTTGACATTTTGGAGGTGAGCTCAGCCACTCCAAATCTGTCGTGATGCCGCGTGTCCCGTCGAGGGGAGCGAGAGTGCCTTCTACGGCGAGGCGATCGAGATCTCGACCTGGACTCCCGACGGGGACGTGCCCCGCGAGAGGAGGGGCTGCGGGAACGTTCCCGAGCACGCCTGGCTGGGGACCTCTGACCAGCTGTAAGCTGGGAGGATTGGCTCCTGGAGAGCTGCAACGCCATTGGCGGCATCATAACAGACGACGGCAGAGCCGAGATAGTATGGGATGACCCCGAGGATGGGGACCGACCCCCAACTGCCCTCTTTGCTCTTTGGCGAAGGGTGCGTGTCTGAAACCCCGCACATAGATGGCAGTATGCCTTATCCGCCAAGGCAGATGCGGCATGCTCCGGCCCCAAACACACTACGCAGTCATCATGCGGATCACTGGCAGGCAACTTGGCCTGGCAGGTCACGCATTGATGAAAGCTGGACATAGTGCTCGAGCACAGATGTGCGTGTGTCGAACGCCGAAGCGTCGAGCGGCGAACGCCTAAGTGCGTGCGACAAGCGCCGAGCACCGAAGTGCATGCGTCGAGCACCGAGCGTCGAAAGCACCGAAAGCATCAAGCACCTACGCGTCGGCGCCGACGCTGCCGAAGCGCCGAGCGCCGACGCTGCCGAAGCGCCGAAGCGCCAAGCACCGATGCGCCGAAGGCCGAGCACCGAAGCGCCGAGCACCGAAGCGCCAAGGACCGGCGCGGCGTTAAGAGCCGAAGCGCCGAAGCGCCAAGCGCCGAAAGCACCGAAGCGCCGAAAGCACCGGCGTGCGTCGTCGGCGCCGAAAGCATCGAGCACCGAAAGCGTCGAGCGCCGAAAGCACCGAAGTCGCGCGTCGAGCGCCGAAGCGTCGACGCGTCAAGCACCGAAGCCGACGCTGCCGAAGCGTCGACGGTGCGTGCACCGATGGTGCATGTGTCGAGGAAAGCGCATCGAGCGTCGAGCACCGAGCGCCGAAGCGTCAAGCCGTCGAGCACCGAAGTCCCTGCGCAGACGCCGCTTAGCACCAAGCGCTGAAGCACTGCACACAGCGCCAAGCGCTGCACCAGTTTACTAGCGCGAGACACCAAGCGCCAAGCGCAGCACGCCGAGGCGTGAGTACCGGCGTAGAATGCTAGCACAGACGCCTAAGCGTCAGCTGACCCGCAGAGCGGAGACGCTAAGTGCTGGTACAGTGTCTTGGATGCTGTGCACTACTTACCTGTTGGTGCTGGGGAATTGCGCTTTGTGGTCATCTTCCTTTGTGTAGTGAATGGGAATTTTTTTTTTTTTTTGGGACGCTGCAGCAGCACTATATACTAGTGATATGTGACTGGGGCACAATAATATGTGGGCACAGTACAGCTACCACGCGGTTGGTTCAACACACCGCAGAGGTAGTGTGTGGGAGACTGCAGTGCAGGCTGCACACACGCGGTCTAGCTAAGGCAAGACCGGGGCTGCAGATACACGCGCGGCCGAGGCCAACGCAATGTGCGTCCTTCACAAAATATATATATATATACACACAATATATACAATTTTATTTACAAAAAACCCAAAAACACAACACTAATTATTAAAAAATAATTATTAACACAGGAAAGACGGAGACCACGAGACAACGCGATGCTGAAGCGAAGCGTGAAGGAAATATATATATATATAAAAACAATTTATATAATCCTTTAACAAATAATAATAATCACTCCGAAGAGTATAACTGAAATAAACTCAGAGAAGGGGCAATAACCAGCTTCTCAAGCCTAAGCTTAGCGAGTACAATCAGTTACCAGCTCTAATGACCTACCGCTACCAATGCTGAAGACAAAAGAGGAAGAGAATCTCTGCGCGCTGCGTGTAGTAAGCTCCCAGGGGGCGGGCTTACGTGGCAGCTCAGCGAGAGGCCTATCGGCAGCTTTGCTATAAAGCTCAGCCAATCGCTACTGCCTGACGGCAATATCTCATACTTGATGGTTATTTTCGACTTGAAAGGGAACTTTCAGTTACCCTCAAAACATCTGACCCCCGCTTATTCAAAACTCTCACCATTGCTGAATTTATCCTAACTTTCAGCCATTTTAGAGATATAATCTGTGAATTCTATCCTGACCGGCGCCGTGAGCTGGACGATTACATGTCAATTATTCTAGACCTTTCTGTTAGATTCGGAGGATCACATTTCTTCGAATACCATAAAGCCTTTTCTGCAAATGCCACTGCTCGTCTCCAGCAATGGAAATAAAGGATTTACTGGGGAGCCTTGGATCAAGATTTACATTCTTGTTTTTTCACTGGTCTCTGGCTATTGGCATGCTCCATATGTAACTCCACATCTCACTCCACCATCTCCTGCTCCCTTACTGCCCCTACCCCTTTCTTTCAATCCTTCCAGGTCTAAGGACGGACGCGGCCATAGTATTACTTTCTCTGGTGGCCATCAGATTTGTAATAATTTCAACGAAGAAGCATGCTCCTTTTCTTCTTGCAACTTCCTCCACATCTGCAGCCACTGTGGTGAAGCACACTCACGATCTGTCTGTCCCTGCAAACCCAAACACAGCCCCCTCTATAAAAACCAAACCTTCCATTGCCAATGTTCCAAAATTTCTTTCTACACCTGTCAACACGCAAGCCCTGACCACAGTGTTAATCAAGCACCCTGACCCCTCTTTTGTTTCTTATCTTATTAATGGTCTCACTGAAGGGTTTTCTACTGGTCTCTTTTCCTTTCCCACCTCTTCCACCTATTGCAATAATCTCCAATCTGCCATTTCCGACCCTGACACTGTCAATATTTTGCTAAAGAAAGAGTTAGAAAATCCATTCATGATAGGCCCCTTTGAATCAGATGCAGCTCCTTCCCTCGGCTTCAGAGGATACTACAAGGGGAAATGGTTTTCGGCTACACAGCCCGAAAAATTCAACACCATTTCCTTATCTGAGCAGTCGTCATCATTGTATGAGATGTATCTGGTGGACGTAGCCGTCTTTCTTTGGAGGTCCACTTGGGCCAAAAAGTCTATCCTCATAGTTCTCCGGTCATTCATTCAGGATCGGGGCAGCTTCTTCAGCGTCTCGTCACAGAGTTCCAGACTGCATTATTAAGCAGCTAGGTCGCTGGTCTTCTGGGGCTTATCAAGGCTACATCAGGACAAACATTGTACATCTTAATGTTTTTTCCAGGATATGCTCTTAGTATCGGTAACCCCCGTTAGGGCTAGTCCTTTAGTGAGCTAATACTCCTACTTGGGGCATTGAGATCTGCTTGTTCTTTTGGGGTCTCTGCCTCATCCTCATGGCTAGGCTTGAGTCCTCAAACCAAGTTAGGTTTAATGCCAAATTAACGTATCTACGGAAGTCATCTATTGTTAGTTCTTCCACAGCTATCGCATACCTCGCATTCTTCAATAAATAGTTTAAATCAAATTATTTTGGTAATTGGTACTATTTGTACAAGTAAATAAATTGGTAAATTTATTTACTTGTGGTTAACCCTGGTCACCCAACCCGTGACATTAACACAGCACCCCTACACACGTTAAATGCAGCAGCAATATACAAGACATGCATATTATTTAACAGAATGGTGAAGCAACTTGCCACAATGGGAAATACCAAATTGCTCTGCAACTTGTGTCTGATTCAGGTTTTATTCAAGAGTTCAAACAATTTCCAATTTTTTGTAGCAAGAGAAACAGCGGTGCATTTTGCAGTTTATTTACATGCCATTTTGTAGCGGTGAGGTGCACTTGTGGAAATCAGAATACAAAACAATTCAATGATATTCTAACACTTTTTATTTATATTTATATTTCTTTATTTATTGATTTTACACTCACCGTGGTCCGGATTCCAACTGCCGACCCTCGGCACTACAGGCAGACATGCTACAGTTTTGCTTAAGGGGAATCCCGCCCATAATGGGTTTGTAGTCATGTCTCATACAATGTGCCTATTCAGTCGGTAGGGGTAATTCATTACATATTTCCTCTGTTTAGAGAAAGCTCGTCCTTGAGCGTAGAGCAGCTGAGCAGCATTCATCTGAACTCAGCAATGAGACTACACATCCCGTGTGAGTCCTACCACTTGTTGGGCACCATTAATGTTGCGATCTCGGTTAACGCAGGCAGGCGCATCACACAGGACGAGGCAATCCACACACAGGCCGAGGGCGGGAATGAACCCAGGACCTCTCGCACTAAAGCATTGCGCCGATACCGCTGTACAAAAGAGCCAGCTCGACCTCACCCACCAGTTTGCCTGGGATCAGCTTCAGGTGGCAGACTGCCGCCAGAAGCGCAACTATGACACTCAGACAAAAGGAAGGCCGTTTCGAGTCGGCTGTTTTGTACAGCGGTATCGGTACAAGTGTCAAAACAAAATGCCATTATGTTCACTTACGGAACACATGAACCATATAAAATGATCAAAATCCAATTGTACCTCAGGCTGTGAAGTGGCTGGTACTTGGTTTTCCACCTTCTTTGAGTTGAAATGCTCAATGATCGTGCCGACAATCATTTAGGCTGTCTGAGTTACACATTTGCAGATTTTTTTTGAGCGAGAAACTACTGTCAAAATTCAAGAGCGAGCAGAGAAAAGATTTGTAAGTGTAGAAAGAGAATCGAGTGCACACAGAATAGAACTATAAACGTAAAAAGGGATTTGAGTGTGAGCAGACTAGAACTGTAAGGGTAACATAAAAAACCGCAAGCCAAATTTCTTTTTTGAGAGGAGGTATTTTTTGCATTTCACAGTTACAAATTGTGTTTCTGTGCTCTTGTATTTTTTTACTTTTTTAATTTAATAATCACCAATTGATTTTACCCTGTTTTTCTCCCAATTTGGAATATCCAATTGTATTTTTTAGGCTCAGCTCACCGCTACCACCCCTGTGCTGAATCGGGAGCGGTGAGGACAAACACATGCTGTCCTCCGAAATGTGTGCCATCAACCGACCGCTTCTTTTCACTCTGCAGGCCCGCCATGCAGCCAACAGAGCTACAGCGTCAGAAGACAACGGAGCTCTGGGCAGCTTACAGGCAAGCCTGCAGGCACTTGGCCAGTCTACAGGAGTTGCTGGTGTGCTGAGGACACCCTAGCTGACCTAAGCCCTCCCCCCTGGGCGGCGCCAATTGTGCGCCGCCCCCCTGGGAACTCCTGTCCACGGTTGGCAGTGGAATAGCCTGAATTTGAACCCGCGAACTCCAGGCTACAGTGCGCATCCTGCACTCCACGCGGGGCGCCTTTACCGGATGTGCCACTCGGGAGCCCCCAGCGCTCTCGTATTTTTGACAGTAATCTCTCTACATGGAAACGAGGCATAACGAAGCAAAGATATCGGACTCGTTTGCTGATTATTACTACCAATTTGTTGACGATTTAGCTCTGACTTCAAACACCAGGTCTGCACTGAAAACAGCACGCAGAATTCCAGCAGGAGTAACTCTTGCATGGTGTGTTACAGAAAATGTTTTAGCTGTTTAAATATTAAAATAAAACTCACAAGTCTAATTATCTTTGTCAAACTTTAAATTAATGTTTATGAATCCTCTTATTTGTTCAACTTCGTTCTTTTCCCTGTTTTAATCTGCCTTTAATTTTGTGCCGTCTGTCCCTTTTTCTTCCGAGGCTGCTGCTCTTCAGCAGTGCTTTAACTTAAGCTCAGTAATATCTTGCTGTGTTTGGCAATTTCTTTTTTTTTTAATTTACCGACCACTACTGCCTGTTTTGGGTAATCGGTTATTAAATATACCGTACAATATATTTGTACAATATCCTTTTCTTTGTGTTTTCTTTGCGCTGGTTTGGCGGCTCTCTTCCAGCCCCGCTCCATCCGTAACGCCTCCGCCGGCTTACTCATCTAAAAAGGGCAGATTTGAGGGAACAACACAGTATCCGTTTATAGGCCGGACAATCCCCATGAGCCCGCCCCCCAGCCACTCAGAGAGAGGGAAAGCCCACACACCCTCTTTCCCACCTCTCTGTGTCACTGCCATGACTGACAAGCGGATTCCCGGGGACTGCCGCCCTCTTCCTGCAGCATCACGCATACGTCAGACGGCCAGTCCAGGTCTCCCCTGTTACAGTCTATATAAATGATCTACTGGTTCCTGAAAATAAAATAAAAATCTACTTTATTGTTTAGTGTTTTTGTTTTGTTTCTTTCCTTTGGCCTCAATTACGACTTCCATTTGAACTTGGGGTTGATTTAGATTCAGGGACAACTTCAATTTAAATAAATACACATTTAAATTTGAGTACATTCAGTGTGTTTTTTTTTTTTGTTTTTTTTTTTCTGGCATATTGCCAGGTTTTAATATTCTAAGTTAATCAAAAAAAGAAGACATGAATTCAGTAGAATTTTTGCTTGCTAATAATTTTGCTAAAATGGATGAAGTCCAGAAACTGCAGATCAAAAGGTTGGGACGCAGCAGACCTCCAATAAAATTAATGCAGGTGAATAGTGACAGAGAACGGGCATACACTCGAACCTTTAATGATTCGTGGTATAAGCTTAGTCCATGGGGTTGTGCAAGTGAAAACATGCACTGTTTTGCTTTCCTTGCCTCCTTTTTGCGAAGGCTCGAGGTGACACTGATACAGCATGGTCAAGAACCGGGTTACAGACCTGCAACTTCTCTCCTCGAAATCAAAAAAACATGAGAACTCATAAGACATGATTCCAGGTATGTTAGGGAGAGTGAATATTGCTGTCCAGCTTAGCACTGCTTACCGAAATGCCATAAAGAAACACAATGAAGAAGTGTGTAAAAACTGACACATACTTACATGCATCATTCAATGCATAAAGTTCTGTGGAGCTTTTGAAATGACCTTGCAAGGTCATGATGAATCATCAACATCTTCTAATCCTGGTGAGTTTCTTGGGCTGCTAGATTTTGTTTCAAAGCTTGATCAGGCAATGGAAACACATTTGAGGAAGGCCACAGTCTTTAAAGGCATCTCTGAGACAGTTCAAAATGAGCTTCTAGGCTGCATGTTAGAGGTTTGCAAGGAAAATATTGTGAAAGAACTGAAACAGACTGATTATGTCGCTATTCAAGTTGATGAAACCAGTGACATTACAAATATTTCCCAAAGTGTACTAGTTTTTAGGTACATTGTTCCCAGAACTGGACATTTTGTTGAGCGATTTTTGGGTTTACTGAGTTGCAACGTGGAAATGCTGAAGCTGTTTCCACTGCCATTATGCAACAGATAGATGCCATATTCACAGAAGAAAGTGAAAACGCTAAAATAATTTCACAGAGCTACAATGGAGCTAGTGTAATGCATAGCGAGACTGGTGGGGTCCAGAAATTTGTAAGGGAAAAATATCTAAATGCACATTATGTCCATTGCTATGCCCATCAACTAAATCTAATAATGGGTCAAGCAGCAAGTCAAGTTTCAGAGGGGCAAATTTTTTCCAAACCCTTTCTGGTTTTTCAACTTTTTTCTCTCGCTCTCCAAAGAAAACTGCTGTTTTGGATGAAGTTGTAATGAAAAGATGACCAACTGCTCCTCAAACAAGGTGGAATTTTGGTAGTGGAGCAGTGAGGACAGTGTTTGAACAGCGCGATCACCTGTTACAGTGTTTTCAAACAATGAGTGATTCAGGAGACTTTGACAGTGTCACAGTTAGAGAAGCTAATGGTTTTTGCCGTAGCCTCGTGGACAGAGAGTTTCTGTACTTCTTGTACTTGTTCCAAAAGATAATAATGAAGGTGGATATTTTGTACGGGAAACTCCAGGCAAGGAATATTACATCTGTTGATGCAAATGAAATGATCCGAGCATCTGTTAGAACACTGGAATCCAGCCTCCCTGAGAACCTGCCACCAGAGCCAAAAAGAGGAAGGGGAACATATACCACACGATTATAACACAGCTGCCTTGCAAATTTGTTACATCATCATCTCTAATGCAAAGGAACGGTTTGCCTTCAGAAAGCACCTTGTCTCTGCAAAATTGCTGCAGAGTGACTGTTTTGATGAATATCAGATTTCCTGCACAGTTTACTAGAGGAAACAGTTACATAAGAACATAAGAAAGTTTACAAGCGAGAGGAGGCCATTCAGCCCATCTTGCTCGTTTGGTTGTTAGTAGCTTATTGATCCCAGAATCTCATCAAGCAGCTTCTTGAAGGATCCCAGGGTGTCAGCTGGGGAGTTGGTTCCAGACCCTCACAATTCTCTTTGTAAAAAAGTGCCTCCTATTTTCTGTTCTGAATGCCCCTTTATCTAATCTCCATTTGTGACCCCTGGTCCTTGTTTCTTTTTTCAGGTCAAAAAAGTCCCCTGGGTCGACACTGTCTATACCTTTTAGTATTTAGAATGCTTGAATCAGATCACCGCGTAGTCTTCTTTGTTCAAGACTGAATAGATTCAATTCTTTTAGCCTGTCTGCATACGACATGCCTTTTAAACCTGGGATAATTCTGGTTGCTCTTCTTTGCACTCTTTCTAGAGCAGCAATATCCTTTTTGTAACGAGGTGTCCAGAACTGAACACAATATTCTAGGTGAGGTCTTACTAATGCATTGTAAAGTTTTAACATTACTTCCCTTGATTCAAATTCAACACTTCTCACAATATATCTGAGCATCTTGTTGGCCTTTTTTATAGCTTCTCCACATTGTCTAGATGAAGACATTTCTGAGTCAACATAAACTCCTAGGTCTTTTTCATAGATTCCTTCTTCAATTTCAGTATCTCCCATATGATATTTATAATGCACATTTTTATTGCCTGCGTGCAGTACTTTACACTTTTCTCTATTAAATGTCATTTGCCATGTGTCTGCCCAGTTCTGAATGCTGTCTATATCATTTTGAATGACCTTTGCTGCTGCAACTCCTGCTATTTTTGTGTTGTCTGCAAATTTAACAAGTTTGCTTACTATACCAGAATCTAAATCATTAATGTAGATTAGGAATAGCAGAGGACTGATCCCTGTGGTACACCACTGGTTACCTTGCTCCATTTTGAGGTTTCTCCTCTAATCAGTACTTTCTGTTTTCTACATGTTAACCACTCCCTAATCCATGTGCATGAATTTCCTTGAATCCCTACTGCGTTCAGTTTGAGAATTAATCTTTTATGCGGGACTTTGTCAAAAGCTTTCTGGAAATCTAAATAAACCATGTCATATGCTTTGCAATTATCCATTGTCGATGTTGCATCCTCAAAAACATCAAGCAGGTTAGTTAGACACGATCTCCCTTTCCTAAAACCATGCTGACTGTCTCCCAGGATATTGTTACCATATAAGTAATTTTCCATTTTAGATCTTATTATAGTTTCCATAAGTTTACATATAATAGAAGTCAGGCTTATTGGTCTGTAGTTACCTGGTTCGGTTTTGTCTCCCTTTTTGTGGATCGGTATTACGTTTGCAATTTTCCAGTCTGTCGGTACAACCCCTGTGTCAAGAGACTGTTGCATGATCTTGGTTAGCAGTTTGTAAATAACATCTTTCATTCCTTTGAGTACTATTGGGAGGATCTCATCCGGCCCAGGGGATTTGTTTATTTTAGGAGCTCCTAGTCCCTTTAACACTTCTGCCTCTGTTATGCTAAAGTTATTTAAAACTGGATAGGAACAGGTCGACATGTGGGGCATGTTGTCCGTGTCCTCCTTTGTAAAAACCTGTGAAAAGTAATCATTTTATATATAATTTTTTTTCTTCATCTATGATTTTGCCATTTGTGTCACTTAGACATTTAACCTCCTCTTTGAATGTTCTATTGCTGTTATAATATTGGAAAAACATTTTGGAATTGGTTTTAGCTCCCTTAGCAATATTGATTTCTATCTCTCTCTTGGTCTTTCTAACTTCCTTTTTGACTTGTGTTTGCAGTTCTCTTTCTGTGTACTTTGTTTTTGGTCCCTTTTAAACGCTCTGTAAAGTGCCTTTTTTCGCTGAATATTTTTTTTAATTGATCTACTAAACCATTTTGGCCATTTTGTTTTAGATTTAGATGCGTCTACTTTTGGGATGTAATTGTTTTGCACCACTAGGACTACATTTTTAAAAAACAGCCATCCTTTTTCTGTGGATGTTTTCTTTATTTTACTCCAATCTACTTCTGAT
Source organism: Acipenser oxyrinchus oxyrinchus (assembly GCA_030684275.1). Classification (NCBI taxonomy): domain Eukaryota; kingdom Metazoa; phylum Chordata; class Actinopteri; order Acipenseriformes; family Acipenseridae; genus Acipenser; species Acipenser oxyrinchus. The sequence goes on from CM060249.1 coordinate 55,715,909, forward strand.
AGTCTCTGTTTCATACCTTCATATTTTGCTTTTCTAAAATTGTTAACCTTAGCTTTAGTCATAACATTTGGGGTTTTAAAAAACACTTCAAACAAGACCATGTTGTGGTCTGAGTTTGCCAATGGCTCTCTGACCTCTATTTTAGTTATTCTGTCTTCGTTATTTGAAAAGATTAAATCAAGGCATGCCTCCCCTCTAGTCGGTGCCTTGACAAATTGCGTTAGGAAGCAGTCATTCGTCATTTCCACCATTTCAATTTCGTCTGTTGTGATCCCCATCGGGTTTTCCCATTTTATATGGAGGAAGTTGAAATCCCCCATTAGTATGGCTTCTCCTTTTCTACACGCATTTCTAATTTAATTGTATTACAGATTATTTTGCTCGGCGTCTGAATTTGGCAGTCTATAGCATGCTCCTATTATTATGCCCTTTTAATTTTTGTCCATTATTCTGACCCATATTGATTTGGCGTTGTTTTCTTTGTCCATATTTAACACCTGGGCTTCAAGACTATTTCTTATGTATAGCGCTACCCCTCCACCTCTTCTGTCCTGCCTGTATTTCCTATACAGTGTGTACAAATATAATATTATATTTGTCTCCATCACTCTCAGACAACCAAGTTTCTGTAACACCTATCACATCATAGTTACTTGTTAGTGCAGTAGCTTCAAGTTCATTTTGTTTCTGAGACTTCAAGCATTAAGATAAATACATTTAATAGCTGTCTTACTTGAGTTGTTGCCTTTATGTTGATGTGGTCTCCCTTCTGTTTTTTTTGTTTTCTACCCCCTTCCTTTCTAGTTTAAATGCTTCTGGACCTCCTCAAGGGTTCTTTCTCCGAGTAGATTGGTTCCCTTTTTGTTTAAGTGCAGTCCATCCCACCTATATAGATAGTCCTTGTTGTAGAATGTGCTCCAATGTTCAAGAAAGGTGAAGCCTTCCTGGGTGCACCACGATTTCAGCCATGCATTTTGATTTTGTATTTCCAGCTATCCATATGGTCCTTTGCAAGGTGCCGGCAGTATCCCAGAAAATACCACAGTTTTGGTTTTGTCTTTTAATTTCCTTCCTAGCTCTCTGAATTTGTTTTGCAGGGATCTTGGCCTGTCTCTTCCAATATTGTTTGTACCGATGTGGATGACTACTACCAGGTCGTCTCCTGTTCGTTCTAGGAGCCTGTCCACGTTCTCAGTGATGTGCTTGACAGAGGCTCCTGGAAGGCAGCACACTGTTGTAGTGAGAGGGGCCAAACTGTGAGCTGAACTTGCTGTGTTTCTCAATATGGAGTCCCCAACAATCATGACCTCCCTTCTTTTTGCTGCCTGGCCAGCACTGTTTATAGGGTCCTGGATGTTGTTCCTTTTGTTCTCTTGATGTTGGTTTTGGTCATCGAAATTTTGAAGTGGCTCAAATTAGTTGGATGTTTGGATTTCTGGTGGCTGTGTTTGACAAAGTTTCTTTTTTTCCCTGCTTCTGCCTATCTGAACCCAGCTGTTTCGACTCTCTTCCATCTCCATGGTGGCTTTCAGTCTGCTAGGGGTGCAGACTTCCATGAATTGTGGGTGTGCCAGCTCCTCAAGCTCCTGTTGCTGTCTCATTTCCTCCAGCTCCATTTCTAGCATACTTACTAGTTTAAGCAAGTCCTGGATTTTGCAGCACTTTACACACACTTGGTTGAGCTCTGTTGGGTTTTACCCTTGTTATTTAGATTATGCATGAATGTATTTTTTTATTTTGCTTTATTTTTACTTTGCTTTATTTTTGTAACTTTAAACAAAAGTATGCACTACGTGAGTTAGGCTCATGTGTATATTTAAAGCTGGTACTGTGCACACTAAAATGTGATTCAAAGTCAAAACTTTAAAATGTTGTCACTGATAATTATTAACAGTATGTTTGTTGATTGTCATATACAATTTACAAATAACAAGCTACATGCTGCTGATAATTAAATGTATTGAAACAATGAAAAGTTTGAATATTGTGTGTAAATGCGGCCAGAAGAAATAACAACATAAAACTGTGTTTCCTCTATTTATTTCAAATCAGGTACAGGACCCGGTCAGGTGCAGATCTGGAACCTGTAACACTTACAAACAGTGTATGAAACAGAAGATTTTAAAAATGCTGAAAATGCATTAAGTATGCTTGAACTGATGATATATAACAACTTGGACAGAACATTTCCGGAGATTACAAAACACTGAAGATAGTTATTACCACTCTGATGACTACAGCAGAGGCAGAGAGGTGTTTCTCAAAAACCGTTTTGAGAAACAGTATGAAAACCGAACGATTAAATGCTTTAGCCATGTGTGACAGAAATATAATGAAACTTGGTTCATTGGTAGGGTTCTTTGGACGGGCTGGCCTGACAGTTCTTTCCCAGGGCCGGGAAGTCGTTCAGTCTGGAAGGCGGCGAGACTGTTGCAGGAACGTATTGACCCGGAAGGGAAACGACGTAGCAGCTGCAGATTGTAGAGACAGCTACACTCGTTTACCAAGGGGTCATGCGTGATAGCATAAAAGGGGAAGGAGAATCGCAATCTACTCCTTCGCTTGGTTTTGAGACAGAAACTGGAAGGACCGGGAGAGACCCAGCGAATCATAGAAAGTATTCATGAGTGTTTTTTGTTTGTTTGTCATTGTTAGTAATTGTCTTTGTTTGTGGATGTCTAGATGGCTAACATGTATCCGAAACTGTCGCCTTGGGCCAGCACTACCCGGAACAACACCACAGTCACTTAATAAATTGTTATCACCCACCACAAGCACTACTGCACGCACCCGGACTGGAGATTGTGTACAATATTATTGTGGGGCAGATAATGTGTGTTTATTATTTGGGCTACAACCCATTATTATTGTTACCTCCGTGCTTTACACATTGGTGTGTATTGCCGGAGGTTTATTGTTTGGTCGCCAGACCAGGATTAAAAATAAAAGACCCCTTTTCCAAAACGAATTATAGTTTCCTGGTTGTGATTATTTCTGCACTGCATTACCTCTACACCTGTTCTCACTCAGCAGCCACTTTGTTTATTATTTATTTAGCAGAGACCTTTATCCAAGGCAACTTACAGAGACAAGGGTGTGTGAACTATGCATCAGCTGCAGAGTCACTTACAATTACATCTCACCCGAAAGACGGAGCACAAGGAGGTTAAGTGACTTACTCAGGGTCACACAATGAGTCAGTGGCTGAGGTGGGATTTGAACCGGGGACCTCCTGGTTACAAGCCCCTTTTCTTTAACCACTGGACCACACAGCCTCCTAGTTGTGTTGTGTATGGTGATCTGCTGGGGAGGCCAAATCAAGGCTGATCCTCAGAGCCAGCATTGTATGATAATATAAATATAAGTTTATATAAAATAATGTTAATTAGAAGTAATAGAGATTAAAAGATAGAAGTAAAAATTATGTCACAATATATAGAACACCATTACATCATGTAAGAATAAATCATGGATTTGCTATCAGGCCTGCTGCCTCTGCACCAACTTTGTACAGTTGTTTCCTTTTTGTCGTATTAAACTTTATACTGAAACTTCCGTCTGGTCAGATAATTCCTTTTTTACTGCCGCTATAAAAAAAATAAATGCAACCAATTAATGGAGCGCAGGCTGTTGGCTTGTGGGTGCGTGCATTTGCTGCTGAGTGACAGGCAGGAGATCGAGATGGAGGTTGAAGATGACACGCCCTGCAGGCGCACAGGTTTATTTACACACACACACAGTGAGAACAGCTCACGTGACTCTACCAACAATGGTAGCACACTGAGGACATACGGCCAGCGTACAAAATGCCCAAATCAACACAGTGCAAAAAACTTTCAAAATAAAGGTGCTGTGAAAACGGCGTGTGCTACTCACTAAGGCATGGAGGGCCCACTTTATTGTTATTTATTTCTTAGCAGATGCCCTTATCCAGGGTGACTTACAATTGTTACAAGATATCATATTATTTTTAAATACAATTACCCATTTATACAGTTGGGTTTTTACTGGAGCAATCTAGGTAAAGTACCTTGCTCAAGGGTACAGCAGCAGTGTCCCCCACCTGGGATTAAACCCACAACCCTCCAGTCAAGAGTCCAGAGCCCTAACCACTACTCCACACTGCTGCCCTTTATACACCTCGCTCACTATACATTAGTGGTATCTACAATCCCTGAACTAATCTCTGTTCAATCATAAACAAACCCCGACTCCGACTACTAGCAGGGCCGTTGGCGGTTTCACTTTCTGATCACAGCGATCAGGATTACACAGCCAGGTCTCCATGTCTGGGTAGCAAGTACGATATTCAGCCTGTTGTCCTTGGCATTGCAGTAGCCCTGAGGTGAATAAACAGGACCTTTTTATACCCGTAGCCCCACTGGAACACACCTACCTGCTGATTATCCACAGCTGATGATCACACACAGCAGGCAGGCTCTCCCAGGAGCATCAGGTACTTCATTAACTATTTACAACAAACACACAGTATTTACAAATATACATCCACAAAAAAAACCCTCTTCATGTGCTCCTGCCCTGCTACACCATGTCATACTGAAAATGAAATGCCAATTGACCATTGTGTAGTGGAGTAGTGGTTAGGGCTCTGGACTCTAGACCGGAGGGTCGTGGGTTCAATCCCAGGTAGGGGACACTGCTGCTGTACCCTTGAGCAAGGTACTTTACCTAGATTGCTCCAGTAAAAAAACTCAACTGTATAAATGGGTAATTGTATGTAAAAAATAATGTGATATGTTGTAACAATTGTAAGTCGCCCTGCATAAGGACGTCTGCTAAAAAAAATAATACATTTTAGGTTAAAAAACAAATGTTTTAGGACCTGTGAAGGTTTAATGGAAAGTATGCATATGACAAAAATAAATCTTATCGACTGAAAAGGGAAATGTTAATGAAATGCAAAGAAAATAAATAAAAACTGCTGACGTAACTGTTTATAAACACTTGTAATGTTAGTCATATTACTTACTTAAATTCTGTTATCTCAGTATTTAACATTAAATACTAAAATTGTTATATTGCAACTTATAAATGATTGAAAGCAATTCATTCTTCGGAATACTTGTTTTAATATGTGCCTCCATGCCACACTGAGCCTCGACATATACTCTGTGGTGCACAGGCCATGCATCAGGTCATTTACAAACTTCTGGGCAGAATGACGGGCACACTTTTGCAGAAGTTCTGCAACGATGAACTGTAAAAAATAAATTAGAAAATACTTTATTAGGCTCATCACCAAACTTTTAAAAGATTTGTTTGATAAAGGCATCAGCATTCCAGTCGGCAGTGAAACACCTGGCTCTCTTCAATTTATTCTGCAAAGTTATATCCGCAGAGCCCGTCTTTCCTCCTCGCCTGCAAGCAACTTCTGACACTCCGCACCTGACCTCACAGAGCCTTCTCAAATCCCTGATCCATCCCGTTCCTTCCCCACCTTCATCAGAGCATCTTTAATGATTTAAAAGATCTCATCCAGCCCATAACAAATTCTATGGCAACCATTGACAACTTGGGAAACCAAGGCACATTACCAACATCAGCAGCCATTACTACCTTTTCTGCATCTTCTAATCCTGCAGTAACTTCCACTTCCAGTACCTCATCCTTGGTCCCCACTATCAACATCCCGGAATACAACCTTGCATCAGCAATGGGTTCTGGTTCCCACTCAGCCTCTAGCATTAAGTAGTGAGTTCTAAAATGTACTGTCGGTCCTACGGGAGTTTTTTTTTCTGTCTGCTGCATGCTCTTAATTATTACGAGTACAGTGTACAAACAAGCTGAAAGCTATATGTTTGTATGTATGTAATGAATACTGATGAAATACAGACAAATAATTTTTACCATAAATAAATAAAACAAATAAATATAATGTTTTATGTTGTCATATGGAAAGGTTTTGACAAAAAAAATAACAGGTAAACAATAAACAACAGAGTTCAACAACCACAACAACACGTCCTAACAAAAAAAAAGGCAGAACTAGAGGGAGAGAGTGAGCGACAGAGAGAGACATGAATAAATCATATCCGGGTAAACAGGTTGTGGGGGCAGAGGGAGTGAGATTGTCTAATGCTTCAGTGTATGATACTCCTTGAAGCATGGAGCAACACACAGACCTTGGTGCCGCCTCTTCACTGTCACTTGATGTTGATGGTAAATATTCTTCGCTTATGTCTTCACTGACACACTCGCTGACATCCGATTCAGTGGAAGAATTGTATGTATTTGAATTTAAATCTGAATCTGAATTCAGTATTATTTCAAATACTTCTTTCTCAATGAGCAATTTTTGCGATAGTTTATTGTATGTAATTCAGTCAATATCTAGCAGAGTGCACAAGAGACCAATAAAAGGTGTTACAGAAACCTAGTGTTACAATATCTTGTTATCAAGAGTTTTGTAGGCTCAGTAATTCAAGTTTAAAGTTGCAGAATGTACCGGTACGTGGGGAACAGAGAGCAGTGAACATTCGTACTACTCAAAGGGTTAAGCGTCATTCCCTTTCAGCATAAATTCGAAAACAAATAATCAAAGGTAAAAATATCAATTTGGTCTCCATAATCATTGCCACCTCCGAGTTTTTGGACCACCACGTAATTGATTGCGGGGACCTTTCAGTTACCCTCAAATCCTGTGATCCATGCCTGCTGAAGAATTTAACCCTGGGGGAGTTCGTCCTCGCTTTTTCCATTTACCGTGATGTTCTTTGCTCAGTTTACCAACACCGCCGCCACAAGCTGGATCAATATCTATTCTACATCGTGGAACTCTCTCTAAGATACAGGGGTACCATGTTCTATGAGCACCACAAAGCTTTCTCAGCTAAAACTGCTTCTCTTCTATCATCTACCATATTATCGACTGATCTTCAGCATCTTCAGCAAGTTACAAGCTAATGCTTGTGGCGTCTGTGCTTCCACATCACATCCTACCTCCCTCTGTCCAAAAGCAGCTGCAAGCTCATCAAAACCTGGTCAAAGCTCCTCCCCTCCATGCTTTAATACAAGATTATCCGCTCCAAACCCCATCCATTCATCACCTCCACCGAACAGATCCACAATTCAGGACAGATACGGTCACAATATCAACTTCTCCGGCGCCAAACAGATTTGTAATAATTGACAAACACTGCTGTTTGTTACCACAAAACCTGCAGATATCTCCACATCTGCAGTTTTTGCAGGGACGCTCACTCGAAATCCATCTGCCCATCTATTTGTAAATGACAATCAAATTTATTGTCAGTCTTCAAACCTATAAACATTCTAGTTCTAGAAAAAGCACTTTTGTATCATCCAGACAAACTGTTTATGTCCTATCTCATTGACGGCTTGTCAAATGGATTCTTCACTGAGCTTTCCGAAATACCATCATCTTCTTACATATGCAAAAATCTGCGTTCTGCCTTAGCCGAACCAAAAACTGTCAGCTCTCTCATTCAAGCAGAAATCGATTAAGGCTTTATGGTCGGTCCATTCATAGCTCCTCCTTTTTCTACCTATCGCATCAACCCTTTAGGCACTGCAACTCACAAATATTCAGGAAACGCCTCATCATCGATCTATTAGCACCTCAAGGAACCAGTACATGCAGCAGGCCCGGTGTTATGGGCGGGCCTTAGGGGGCCTGGCTCGTCCAGTTTAGGTCCAGTGCCCCCCCAGTTTCAGATTCTAAATTGATTCAGTACCGTCAGCTTCCAGTTCTAGAGGTAGATGCCTGCTGCAAATTCTCAGCACCAATTGTGAATCAAATTTAAAATCAAGTAAGCGTAGTTCACTATTGGATAGTAAATACTAAACAAAGACACAATTAGTTCAAATTAATTTTATTATCCACCAAAACCAGCTAATCAATACTTTTGCTCCATTCATATGTAAATTCAGGAGAGAAAGGTTTTGGTTGAAACATGGTGAGTCAGGAGGCATTTTAGAGTGGTATTTAATGAGAGATTGTATTGGTAGTTCAGTAGTTCCTTAGGCAATGTCCAGATTATAAATAGGGGTTTAAAACCCTAAAATGTTAATAAAATATTTAAATCGATTTACTAATTAAAAATGCATTGTTTTTCTCTTTATGTGTATGTCATCCTTCGGGACTATTTTCTTAGAACGTCTTTACTCAGCGGAAAGGTACCCGACGAATCAGTACAAGTTCAAGGTAAATTTAGGTTTTAAGGTGTTTTTTTTTAAGAAAACAATGGTAAAATAATTTTCTAATAGTGATAGTTCCCTTCTCGATGATGGTTCTACCGTGTGATAGCTGACCTTGACTTTCGTTCGTGCCTTCGCTTTCGACGGGATGCATAACTCCCGTGGCGGTCAACTATCATACGTAGAGCCATCGTCGACGGGCACTATTGCTTAAATAAGAAATCATGAGAAATAATTAAACACATCAAATTAAAGTAAAGCAAAGCACAATAATAATAATAATAATAATAATGATAATAATAATAATAATAATAATAATAATAATAATAATAATAATAATAATAATTTTAAAATGTCTTGTTGATTCTGGTGTTTGGAAACCACTTCGTAGGGCCGCCTTGTCGGATTGTTTACAAGAGCGTATGCTTTTTATGTTCAGTATTGAATAGTCAGGTGAAAGTAAGCATTATATGTACATTCGTTACTTTACAGTAATGTGGTGTGTGTGGGGAGCTGTTTATTGCAATCTCTGTAGAGGGCCTGCTCACTGTATGATTTCAAGTATTGTTGCTCAGACACCCCGTTGTTGCTAATGCGGTAATAATAATAATTTATAAGAAAAAAAAAAATCTTTTACAGATAGTAATTTGTGCTGTGTGGATAGTTCATAATATTGCGCTGTCATGTAATTTATTTATTTATTTATTTGTTTATTGTCATCACAGTGAAGTAAAATAGTAGAGAATACGAGATCTGTCTTTTCCAAAATGAGCCCGTCCTAAATAAGTGGATGCCCCCCCACATCGTTCATGCTGCCGCCAGGCCTGACATGCAGTATAAATTTTCTCATTCCACACGATCAATTCTCCTTACATTACGTAAAGATTTCAGATGCTATTACATCCAGACGCTTTTAAAGTCATGCCATCCATCCCTCCCTTCGCCACCTATTTGGTATCTACTGGGAGGGTGAATACTACTTTGTTACTCAGCTTACATTCAGCTGCCGCAGCAGCCCAAAAATATTTGACATGCTCTCCGAAGCACTTTGCTGGAATCTCCTCAACTCCCACCATGTTCCATTTCTCCTCCACTTAATGGATTTCCTTCTTATGTCCCCTCCATCAGACCCTCCAGCTCAAGCAATCAACCATTTAAAAAATATTTTTGCTGCTGTTGGCATTCCACTTTCCGAAGACAAAACCATCGGCCCAGTCGCTGTCACTGGAATTTCTAGGAATAACACTCGATACAGAAAAATTCAAAGCCATACTCCCTCCTGCTAAACTGGAACACATTCACTCTCTCATTAATAGCTTTCAAGTCTCCACTTCCATCAAAAAACGCAAGCTATTATCTCATCTCGGACATTTCAACTTTGCTTTATGCATCATCCCCCAGGGTAGGACATTCATTTCAACTCAACTTCTTCATCAGTATATCGTCTGAAGCCAGAAAGGATATAAAGATGTGGGCCACACTAATCACACACTGGAACAACCTCTTTCTTTTTTATGAAGACTTCATCTCCGCTTCCCACGATCTCGCTCTCTTTACCAATGCTTCACTCATCGGATTCTGTGGCTTTCTCTGATCACAACAGTTCTCCAGCAAATGGCCCCAGAAATCCAGAACCTATCCCCAGCAAAAATCTACAGCTCTCCTGGAATTGTACCCCATTGTCAGAGCCGCTCACCTCTGGGGTCACCAATGGACAAGAAAATGTATTCTCTTTTACAGCAAAGAGAAATCGACAGTTCACACCATTAATAAAGGGTACTCTTTGGTTCATGGCTCAGGGATGTTAGTTTCTGAGCTAGCATCAGTGTAGATGTTAGTTTCTGAGCTGAGCGCAGAAATTACTTTGAACAGCACAGCTATACAACTAGGTTACGTAATTCCCTTGACCAAATCTGGTCTTATTTCCCTAGCATGATGCATGGTGTGAGACAACGCATATTGAAAGTTAACATTTGCATTTCTTCTTCACTTTACCAGCATATGGCAGTAGCCACACATAGTGTGCAGGAAATGCATCACCTGCTTATTCATAATTCTGAATAGCAGAGCCTGACCAGGCAATGTCTTTTTTATTATTAGCTCCTTTTTTGTTTGCCTTGTATAGTTATTCCTGTCTCTTATTTTTAGAGCTTTTCATTGTATTCATTCAATTGGTTTGTTTTACCTGTGTTTTTTTTATTACCCTTTTACTGGGGGTTTTACGGTAATGATTTGTGCTTGCTCCTTTTTTCCCTCCACTAGTCACCTGATGGGGAAGGTCTTCAGTTCCTGTTTCCTGTTTTAGGGTGAAGTAGGAGAAGGAAGGAGATTGGGATGTGGTTGTTGCTCACCTTTGTTTGTTAGGATCTTTGGTTGTAGTACTTTACTTTTTAGTTTTTTCATTATTTGTTTGCAAAATATAGTTTTTGTTTTTCTCTTTTCAACTATCCTAACAGCTCAGGATGCATTTTCTTGACCACCAGTTTTTCCCTGCATACCTTTTTTGTTTGGGGTTTTGTTTGTTTTTGCCAGTTTTGTATTTTAAGGATTTACAACAACTGCATTGCAGATTCACAGAACCAGCACCGGATCAAGAGCAGCCAGGGTGAGATCTTCTTCAATTGTTTCTCTATTGGATTACAGTTTTTTTTTTTCTGAATGGCCATTCATGTGTTTTATTTTTGGGATGGTTGACATAGGATTTTTCTGGGACATTGTTTGTTTTTTTGGTGATTTATATATTGCCTTTATTGTTTTGTTTGATCGGGACTGTTATTGTGGTTTCTTTATTTCTACTACTAGTTATATTTATTGCCTTCCAAAAGTTTGCTATAGGATGTTGTTCAGACAACTTTTGTTCATTTCCTCAGTAGCAATAAATGTATTTTTGGTAGCCTCTGTTTGGCCCCTTTTTTATAATTATTTTCATTGTGGCATTCGACTGCTATTATTAATCAACTTTGTTACAGAATTGGTGTCCCGTACGGGGACTCAAAGAGGGGTTTAACTAAGAGTTTGTTGAAGGATAGGTCACTTTTGTCTTATTCATATTCACTGTTGTTAATGGGCATAGGTTTTAAACATGTCTCTTACCCAGTCTACGCCTGCTAGAGAGCTAGGGCTTGGTGGTGAGCTATTTGATATATCATCTATTGAACATGTGACTAGGCGAAAACCCAGAGAACCAATGGGAGAATTAACTACTTTATTAAGTGAACTTTATGTTAGCTAGCCAGAGGAGCCTGAAGGCGTTGATATTCAAGAGCCAGTTTTGGTTGCTGATCGGCAAGTGTCTGAGGAATGGGCTAACACTGTGGGGGAGATAACAGAGCAGATTAGGAGCTTGGGGGAAGAGTTTAAGATGGCACAAGATAGCAGCATTAATAGAGAGGAGTCACTGCGGCAGTATATTGATACTCGATTTCAGAGAATTGAAAATTATGTAGATAGCGTTGTCCTTCAGCTGGACAAGGCAGTGGTTGACTGCCTTCATAGGCGAGACAAACACTGGGCCAATACACTGGAGAAACTAGAGAAGAAAATAAACACCTCCAAAGTTACTCTGACAACACCTCGTTCTCAACGGTACAGCTCTGATCCCTCTAGATTGGTGCTGGAAAATTTGGATGTCCCTCAAAAATCAAGTGTTCACTCTAAGTCCAAACTCCCTATAAAAATTAACTTCCCAGAGTTTGGGGGGGAGAAGGAAGACATGGATGCTGTGGGATACATAGATCTCTGTGAGGAGTTTTTAGCATTGCAACCACTGGCTGATAATGAAATAATGGCCACATTATCATCAGTTTTAAAGGGTTCTGCTAAGAGCTGGTGGATGGTGGATGGCGGAGCGGCAAGGAATTTGTACTTGGCTGGATTTTAAAAGTGCTTTCTTAAAGGCTTTTCTCCCAGTGGATTTCCTAACCACGGTGGAAGATAAATTACGGGACCGAGTGCAAGCACCAGGGGAGAGCATAAGAGATTTTGCCTATGACTACCATGCCCTGTGTCTCAGGTGGAAGCCTGACATTTCTGAAACAGAGGTTATACGAAGAATACTGAATAGCTGCTACCCAAAGCTAGCGAGCTGTCTGCGGGGAAGTGATTTTGGTGTCAGAACTGGTTCGGGTCGTCACCATGATAGAGAGAGACTGGAACATGCAAAAGAATTACTGGGCCAAGGTAAACAGCAAGTACTCCACTGATCGCACAGAAAAGAAAGGAAGTAAGGGGGCTTCAAGGAAACTAGCAGAGGTTAGTGTGGTGCAAAATGTCCGCCAGTTTATAACCACCTCACCTAGCCAATCTGGACTTACATTGTTGGTTGTGAAGATTGGAGTGAGAGATGTGCACATCCCTGTGTTGCTGGACACTGGCTGCACTTTTACTCTGATTAGAAACAAGCTCTGGAAAGAGATTCAAAAGCCCAGTGACTCTGTGATGCTGTGTGGCGAGCAAGCGTTTGTGTTGGCTGATGGACAGCCTTCCCCATTCATCTCTGGGGAAGACCTGGCTCACATATGACTTTCACGGTGAGATTTGGGTCATAGACACCTATATCATGGCTGACGAACACCTGGCTTTCCCTTTGATACTGGGCCTTGACTTTTTAGGTAAAACAAATACCCAAATTGACATGATAAGGAAAAAATATGGAGTTAAAGGACTAAATAGGGTATAGTTTCTATCCATTTGTACCTAAAGTAGAGTGGGGGGCAGTCTGGAATATTGAAAAAAGGTCTGAATCATCATCTGTTATGCTTTACATGGCTGTCCAAAAGAAGACGGTGGCTACTGCTGGTTTTACCCCACTGATGGATGAGGAGGCAGTCGCGGATCCCAATGTCATAGGGCTACGTCAGGATCTTCAGCAACTCATGGAGGAGTGGCCCTCTGTGTGTACCTCACAACTGGGTAAGACTACAGTGTGTACCCACAATATTTACACAACAGACGAGATGCCAGTGAGATGTAGGGCTTACTGAGCATCACCTCAAAAGAAGGCCCTGATTCAAGAACACCTTAGACAGATGGATGAGGACCGGGTTATTGAACCATCTTCCTCGGATTGGTCTGCCCCGGTAGTCCTCATTAAGAAGCGTGATGGATCCTATCGTTTCTGCGTGGACTACCGGCAGCTAAATAAGAAAACCCAGTTTGACGCCTATCCCATGCCTTACATCCATGAAATTCTTGAGTCCCTCAACAGAGCTGTGGTATTTAGCTCTTTAGATCTGCGCTCCGGATACTGGCAGGTAGCGATGGATGCAGACAGCAAGAGGAAGACTGCTTTTGCCACTCCCTTTGGCCTGTTCCAATTCAAAGCGATGCCATTCGGGCTCAAGAATGCAGCTGCAACTTTTCAGCAGTTGATGAAGCAGGTGCTGGGAGAGTTGAGAGAACGTTGCTGTTTTGTGTATATTGATGACATCATCATCTATTCACCCACAGAAGCCTGGCATCTCGAGGACCTCAAACTGGTCTTTCAGAAATTACATCAAGCCCGCCTCACCTTGAATTTGTCTAAGTGCAAGTTATTTAAAACCACCTTGAAGTTTCTGGGGCATGTGGTGGCCCAGGATGGAGTGGCTGTTGACTCAGAGAAGTCAAGAACTATCCAGGAATACCCAACTCCCACCAACCTTAAGGAGATTCAGCGCTTCCTTGGGGTTTTTGGATGGTATCATAAGTTTATTCCTCGGTTTGCGGATATCGCAGCACCCCTCAACCACCTGAAGAAAAAAGATGTAAAATGGGAGTGGACAACTGAGTGCCAAAACAGCCTGGAACAGCTTAAGAAAGCTCTAGAAGCCCCGCCTGTGCTGGCACACCCTGACCTTTCCAGAACCTTCACCGTTTACGTGGATGCCAGTGAAGTCGGGCTGGGAGCTGTTCTTGCACAGATGGGTGAGGAGGGGGAACACGTAATAGCATATGCTTCCAGAGTTCTCAATAAGGCCGAAATAAATTATTCCACATCGGAGAAGGAATGTCTGGCAGTAGTGTGGGCAGTAGACAAATGGCGGCATTTCCTGGAAGGCGTCCCGTTTGACGTGGTCACTGACCATGCTGCATTAGCATGGGCTTTCAATACCCCCAAGACATCCTCTCGTTTAACTCGCTGGATATTGAGGCTTAAGCAATTCACCTTCACCGTTTTGTACAGAAAGGGTAGCCTTAATGTGGTCCCTGATGCACTGTCCCGGGCTCCAATCTCGACAGATGTGGAGGCATCGGTATGTGTGAGCCAAGGGAGGAGTTATAGCTCAGACCTTCCGGCTTCCCTTGATGAAGTGGCTGGAGCCCAATCCAGAGACCCCATGATCTCCCGTGTACTTGAAGATCTGAAGACGTCGACTCCGGTGACAACTAATATAATTACTTTTGTGTTTCAGCAGGGTTTAGTCTATCGTAGGGTCCCCATGCCAGACGAAGGTTTTAGATTTCAGTTGGTCGTGCCAACGACACTCTTACCTCTTCTTTTCTCTATTACTACCACAACAATCCTCTGGGGGGACACCTAGGTCAGTATAAAACTCTACTGAGGATATTGGAAGTTGCTTGGTGGCCATCCATCCGCAAAGACACATGGAGGCACGTAAAGGAGTGCGGCATATGTCAGAGATATAAGCCCACAAACAGAAAACCTGCTGGATTGTTGCAACCCACTACTGTCCAGGAGCCAGGAGAGAAGCTGGGTGTTGACTTAATGGGCCCTTTTCCCCGAAGCAAGAAAGGGCATGTCTACCTTTTAGTGGTAATAGACTACTTTTCCAAATGGGTGGAAATGTTCCCATTAAGAAACAGCAAGACGCCGAGTATCGCTAGGATACTTACCCAGGAGATTTTCACTCGATGGGGTATCCCCCAATACCTTGTGTCTGACAGGGGTCCCCAGTTCACCAGCCAGCTGATTGAGGAGATCTGCAAGTCCTGGGGGGGTCATCCGTAAATTAACCACTGCTTACCACCCACAGGCAAATCTCACCGAGAGAGCGAATCGTACTATCAAAACCATGATTGCCTCCTTTGTGGGAGAGAATCATAAGCAGTGGGATGAATGGCTACCCAAGTTCCGCTTTGCCATAAATTCAGCCAGGCAGGAAACCACTGGTTTGTCTCCAGCTGAAGTGGCCGTAGGGCGTACCCTTAAGGGCCCTCTGGATCGATTAATTGCAGTGGCTCCCTCTCCTGGTTCTCAGCAGTATTCCCTGTTAGAACGGCAGCACAACCTACTCAGGGAAGTTCAACATGTGGTTAGCCTTGCCCAAAAACGCCAGGCCAAAAACTATAATCTCCGTAGGAGAGATGTTCAGTTGGAAGATTGCAGATTCACAGAACCAGCACCGGATCAAGAGCAGCCATGGTGAGATCTTCTTCAATTGTTTCTCTATTGGATTACAGTTTTGTTTTCTGAATGGCCATTCATGTGTTTCATTTTTGGGATGGTTGGCATAGGATTTTTCTGGGACAGTTTGTTTTTTTGGTGATTTATATATTGCCTTTATTGTTTTGTTTGATCGGGACTGTTATTGTGGTTTCTTTATTCCTACTACTAGTTATATTTATTGCCTTCCAAAAGTTTGCTATAGGATGTTGTTCAGACAACTTTTGTTCATTTCCTCAGTAGCAATAAATGTATTTTTGGTAGCCTCTGTTTGGCCCCTTTTTTATAATTATTTTCGCTGTGGCAATTGACTGCTATTATTAGTCAACTTTGTTACAAGCAGAAATCAGTTACATTTAAGAACAATGCTATGAGTTTTGCTCAATTCTCACAGGCAGCATAGCGCTATACCCACGCATCACAAGGCTGAACGTCAAGGCTGGTGATTGCAAACTGCTGATGTACACCGGTACAGCTTAATTTTAAGAGTTCATTAACCCTGCATTGATGCAGAGCTTACATTAAACACAGGAAAATCACACAATGTTTACAGACAGTTTCAATGATTTCTCACTTCCTTCATCATTTACATGGGAAGCATAAGTAACAGGTTGTATAATGAAAAGGAACAAGGGCTGATGAAACAATAAGAGCTTGTGCCATTTAACTTGTCCAGTGTGTACACTGCCCCACACAAGGTGTGTGTTTATCAGAAAAAGCCTACGTGTTCAGTGTGTTATTATGCGTTCTGTGACACTTATCTAAAATTATATAGCATGTCACTTTTAACTGTTAGAACCAGTTTTTATTGGTTTGATTATAGTTTGTACATAGGCTCAAAACAGCTTATTAAGCAGAACACAGGTTTTATCATCCTTCTGAGGTCACAGCTGCACTCTGAGTTTTGAAAAGCCAATTACTCCCTACATGGGTGTATTTCGGGCCACATGCCAAGCAACAGAGCTTAAAAGTCAGGGCAATACATAGGCAAAAGTCCTTACACCTTTATCATCTATGCAAGGGATTCTCTCCATCTGGCTCCCGCTACCATTAAAGCATACATCTCTGGAATCCAGTACTATTAATGCCTCTCCTATCCATTCCAACATTTCATCTGACACTCAGAGGGATCCTCAAGAGCTCCCCCCCTCGCCCACCTCTCGGCTCCCTATATCAACAGACATCCTACATTCTCTAATTTCTACCCTCCAGAAAGGCTGCTTCTGTCCATTTGATGACCTGGTTATGGAAGTCATGTGTTTAACAGCATTTTTCGGATTTCTCAGATGCTCAGAGTTTACTGTCACATCAGCTTCCAGCATACGTTCCTGCAACCTTTTTCAGTTCTGGCCCCACACCTCCAAAACCGACCAATTTCATCATAGACATTTTATTCAACTATCATGGCAGCAGTGTGGAGTAGTGGTTAGGGCTCCAGACTCTTGACCGGAGGGTCGTGGGTTCAATCCCAGGTGGGGGGCACTGCTGCTGTACCTTTGAGCAAGGTACTTTACCTAGATTGCTCCAGTAAAAACCCAACTGTATAAATGGGTAATTGTATGTAAAAATAATGTGATATCTTGTAACAATTGTAAGTTGCCCTGGATAAGGGCATCTGCTAAAAAATAAAGAATAATAATCAAAAATCAATTCTCCAATATGCCCTTACGCTTCCATGACAAAGTACATTTCCTTCAAGAAGCCCTTTCTTCCATCAGAGCCGCCATCGACTCCTCCCGCTCAATCATATCTCGACATCGGTTTTCATCACATTTAACCACTCTCGTCTCCATAACAGGCATTTTGCCACAATTATATATCCCCCATTCGTTTAGAATCAGTGCAGACACTTCAGCAGCCAGCGCTAACAGATGTAACAGATTCAATGGCTAACATTATCTCCACCTATATGTGTCTACTACTGGATTTCATCAGTAGCAGACACATATATTCGCTCATCTCCTACTGACATTGCCACAGCCCATCAAAAAATAGCTAGCATGCCCGGAGTACAGGCTACCTAACACATAAACCATCACACACCTGCCTTACACTTCAACTCTCAATGTACGGGCAAGTCCACACCAGACAGAAAATGTTGGCAGCAACTGTTGGGCAATGCTGCATGCTTGCCTTTAACAAATGACAGCACTCTGTTTTAGTAAGGAAGCAAATACCACTGTTTTTAGGCTTTTATAGTGCTCTGAAACATTAGGTGTATTTAATGCATAAACAGGTCAGCGAAATGTCGGTGAATCATAATTATAACCCTAATCCTAATTGGATGACTTGACCATGGGCATGTGATTGAATCCATTTTTTCCCCCACTGCGTTCGGTACTTTAGATGAGTATATGGTAAAAACCATATACTCATCTAAAGGAAAAGTGACAAATGTCACTTGTGATCTTGATTTTTTGGTCCTTTGGGTTTAGGTTATTTAGCATGGTCCCAGGTCCCAGGTATAGACAAGTGGTGTTTCTATAATGTTGGTCTTTATTACAGATTTGACATCGTATTAGTTGGACAGCAAGCAATATTTAGTTACTAGCTATTTCATCCACAACTATACAAAAATGGTGGTATTATTATTATTATTATTATTATTATTATTATTATTATTATTATTATTATTATTAGTTTATTTGGCAGGCGCCTTTATCCAAAGCGACATACAGGTGTTACAGAGCAATGCAAGGTTACAGTGCAAAAACAATATTTAAATGCAGTATAGTTTACTGTGAGTGCAAATACTACCAGAATACAATATGCGATAAGAAGTAACAAAGATTAAGACCATTTGTAGCTACAATGACATAATAGTAGTGCAATAGTGCAAGGATAGTGGATCATCTGAACATCCAGTAACATGGTGCTTAGGTCAGGCAAGTCCAATGCATACATAGTAAGAGAGGTAGATCTACAGGTATATGTAATAAATGAATGCTTTATTAAACTATGTTTTTCATCACAGTTGAAAATAATTAGTCATTCATACCAGCTTTCCCATATAGAATGATGTTTAAAGAAAATCTTTACTCCTGTCTTATAAGTGAGCCAAATAAATATCTTGTAGACAAGACTCAGAAGACCCATGTAGTCTTGGAGCAAGGCCAGAAGCATTATCATTTCCTTTGCTTTACCCAACTGAAAGACTTCCTCTTTCAGAAGAGGGGAATGTGGATCGGAACCCGTTTCTCTGCTCTGTATTTTCTGCCTTCGTTCTCTTATAGGCTTCGATGTATTCCTCTTGTCCATCGATCAGTCTCAAGATGGAGCAGTGTGCACAGAGCTTCTTGTATCAGTCAGGTCCTGTGTGTTGAACGCAAAATACAGCTTCCTACATTAAGGATGCCCATTACGCTTATTACAGATTAGAGATTGGTACTCATCTTGTCTTCATCTACCAAAGTTCACAATGTATCCAATACATGTTATGTTTGGGTATTACAGCTGCCATGATGTGTGTGTTCAAAATTGTCTGACATCAGGATTATACTGGGTGTGTTAAGTAACTGAGTGTCTCAGAGCGAGAATCTTTCTGCTCACTCAGATCACCGATGAAATCTGCTCCGCAGTGCTCTAAGTTGCTTGAGGGAGTGGAACTGAGCATGCCGTTAAGAGGGTTATTTCACTGAGCTGCTCTAAGGAGCTCACTTACTTCACGTGCCCACTGTATATTGTAAAGTAGGTAGTTGGATCCTGAGGGTGCAATGTAATGATATCATAATGGTGTTCAGGTAACATCATAAACTACAGAACATGTCAGTGGTTTTTAATTTCATCACTAACAATATAATGCCTTGGCCATTTAAATCAAATGAAAATTCTCTGAATTATAGACATTAATATTCATATACTTAGCCTAGCTTTTAATGAGTTATACTTGTGCTGTTGGGAAAATCCTTTTTACAGATCAACACATGTTGCAGCATTATAACTCTTGTGTTCAGGGTTTTTTTGGTTTTGTGCTAATTTTCTTATACCTTAAATATTAGAGTGAAAGTAGCAAAGCACAGGAAGTTGTTACCAGGAAGTAGAAGCAACTTTTACTTCTATGGCGTTGTCTTTGAACTATCTGCATTATTATTAGAAACTGAAGTACAAAATACAAGCAAGACCTTCAACAGAAGAAAAAGGGGATATGTAATATTATTGGTAGTGCAAATTTTATTTATTATGTTTTAATTTTTGAACATTGGAATTAGGTGTGGTGTTTTATGCACGGAATGACATCTGTACACAGGATAACATAACATTACATTTGAATGCAGCAAGGCAGTCTGTTAACTTTACACCAACTTTACAGCGTCAGACATATATTAGTGTTTGTAGAAGATTGACGCAAGCAAACTTCTCAATCTGCCCTGCAATATTACTCTTGATACTTAATGGCAAAATCTGAGACATTTAAAAACACTGAAGGGCCTTGTGTATAAGGCAGTTCAACAGGAAAACAATGTGTAGGAGATTGTACTGACCTCCTAGTGGTTCATCATTCACAATAATTTACTATTTAAAAAAAAATTGTTTTGTTTATGCTGGAAATTAACATGCAAGAATAAAAATGTGCCTTTTAAAAACTCGACATTTCAAATGTTTTTTAAAAAATACATAAAAGTTTGGAGAAATGCAAATTACGTACACTACCGGTCAAAAGAACACCCCCATTTTTCCAGTTTTTATTGAAATTTAAGCAGTTCAAGTCCAGTGAATAACCTGAAATGGTACAAAGGTAAGCAGTAAACTACCAGAGGTTAAAAAAAAGTTTAGGTTACCAAAAACTGAAAAATAATGTACATTTCAGAGTTATACAAAAAGGCCTTTTTCAGGGAACAAGTAATGGGTTAACAACTTACAGCTGTTCTGCAGCAATGGAAGTAAATTAAGCCTTGAAAGTTGATGCTAACAATTCCTACAGGTGTCCCAACTTTTTGTTGATTACTTACAAACCCTCTGTCTGTATAAAAGCAGTGTTGGAACAGACTGTGTTACTACACCCTCTTAAGCATTATTTGGACAGTATTGTACTACAGGAAGTAGTATATTGCTATCATAATGGCGAGAAAAGGCAATTAACAAAGGAAGACAGACAGACCATTATAACCCTTAAAAGTGTAGGTCTTTCCTTTAGAGAAATTGCAAAGAAAGCCAAGGTGTCAGTGAGTACAGTTTCCTACACCATCAAAAGGCACTTGGAAACTGGAGGAAACTCTGACAGGAAGAGGTCTGGCAGACCCAAAGCCACAACAGAATCAGAAGACAAGTTTCTGAGAGTCAACAGCTTGCGTGATAGGCGGCTCACAGGACAACAGCTTCAAGCACAGCTTAACACTGGTCGAAGTAAGCAGGTCTCAGTTTCAACTGTGAAGAGAAGACTTCGAGCTGCAGGTTTGACAGGTCAAGTGGCAGTAAGAAAGCCATTGCTAAGATGGCAAAAAAAGAAAAAGAGGCTTGCCTGGGCCATGAAGCACCGCCAGTGGACCAAAACGGCTACCACAGCATTTTGCAGCGCCATGCAATACCCTCTGGTATACGCCTAGTTGGTCAGGGGTTCATCCTACAGCAAGATAATGACCCAAAACATACCTCCAGGCTATGTCAGAACTACCTTAGAAGAAAAGAACAAGACGGTAGGCTTCAAATCATGGAATGGCCAGCACAGTCTCCAGACTTAAACCCCATCGAGCTGATTTGGGATGAACTGGACAGAAGGGTGAAAGCAAAGCAACCTACAAGTGCAACACATTTGTGGGAACTTCTGCAACAGTGTTGGGAAGAACTTTCCAAACAATATTTGATTTCCATTGTAGAAAGAATGCCACGAGTGTGTTCGGCTGTTATATCTGCAAAAGGTGGCTACTTTGAGAAGTCAAAAATTTAGATTAAATTTTGTTAAACAAAATGATTCCATGATTTCTTTTTTATCTCCAATTATTTATTTGTTCTATGCTTTAATTTCAGAGTACATTGAGACATTAAACTGCGTAAATTTCAATAAAAACTGGAAAAATGGAGGTGTTCTAAAACTTTTTACTGGTAGTGTATTTCTATTAAGTATTATAATGACTATTTCTATTAAGTATTATAATGGCATCACCAAAGGTGTCTATAATATGTCATTAATGGTGTAATTCCTATATGAAGAACATATTGCCCCAAGGTATATTATCCAGTATCCAATAATAAAAACAAGCCAGCCGCAGCTCTATATTAGTACTCCATTAAGGCTGGCTTTTCACTAAAAATAATAAAAATAATAATAATTTTAAGATTTTTTAATTAATAAAAATGCTCACGGACAAGACAAACCTGCCCCAGCATGACACCAGAGGTGAAATTGTTGGGTTATTATCATAACCCTGGTTCCCTGAAATAGGAATATTAATCATTACAAAATGGGTGTTTCCCTTTAAGACACCCGAACTGAAAAACTCCATACCAGAGATTCCCGCCAGAGTAGGGAGGCGTTGCTGAGGCTCTGCCTCACTACCATAAGCAGCAGCCAGCCCTACAATCATCGTCATTTTCTTCAAATTGCAACCATGAATGCTGCGACCCCGAAATTATAATATTCCTATTTCAGGGAACTAGGGTTATAATAATACCCTAATGTTCCATTTCAAATAAGGAATATTAACCATTACAAAATGGGTAAGTATACCCAAGCTGTCTCAAGGACATGGTATACAACCCAATGCAAGCTAGTAACCAGTTGTGTAACAAAATGCTCCAAGAACATTAAGATGGACTCACCTCTAATGTTATATCGTGAGGGACGCCGCCCTCACTACTCTTGTGCCAAATCCAGGATTCTGCTGGTCCACGACATTCAGCCGATAGAATCTGGCAAACGTATGGGAGGATGCCCACACTGCTGCACTGCACATGTCCTGGATAGATGCACCGTGGAACAATGCCCATGAAGTCACCTGACCCCTGGTGGAATGGCCAGAGAGCTTCTCAGGCGGGGGCAGATTGACCAGTTCATACACAGTCTGTACTGTGCCTGCTAACCATTTGGACAGGCGTTGTTTAGACAGAGCCTGTCCCTGGGACTTAGCACCATAACAAACAAACAGTTGTTCTGACTGCCTCCAGCTTTTAGTTCTCTCCACATAGTATGCTAACGCCTGCACTGGGGAAAGCATATGGAGTTGGCGCTCCTTGTCAGATTGGAAAAGACGGGGAGGGAAGCCTCCACTTCCACCGACTGATTCATGTGGAAAGCCGAGATGGTCTTGGGCAGAAAAGTTGGGTTAGTACGAAGTGTGACCTTCGTTCTTGCCTCTGAAAAATTTAGACAAGCTTTAGAATTAGAAAATGCTTGCATTTCACTCACCCTCTTAGCAGAGGTGATGGCAAGCAAGAAAGCTGCTCTTGAAGGACACAAATTTTTGCTCAGCAGAATGCATGGGCTCAAATGGAGGTTTTGTCAGTGCATTAAGCACCACATTTAACCTCCAGCGAGGAACTAAATCCTTCATCGGTGGCCTAAGCCACCGGGTGCCCTTCAAAAATTGCCCCAACAGGAAGCCGATTTTCACATGGCACACCGAAATGGCTGCCAGATAGACCTTTATAGTAGAGGGGGATTTCCCCTCATCAAAAAGGTCTTGTAAAAATTGCAGTATAACTGGAATATGGCATTTCTTGATGGGTTGGGGTGCCACAAAGTGCCCTGCACCTGACTGAGCAGGTTACCACGCATCGGCAGCTCCCACGGCTGGCCGCTCAGGAGCTGCTTCAGGGAGGAGAACCAGACTCTCCTGGGCCAGTAAGGGGCTATTAGGAGCACCCTGGCCCGGTCCTGTCTGATCTTCTCCAGACACAGAGGGAGCAGGGCAAGTGGTGGAAAAGCATAGAGTAGATGTGCTGGCCACAGGTGTGCCAGTGCATCTACTGCGAGAGGTCCCTCATCTCCCTTTATGGAGAACCATAGGGGACAGTGTGTCGACTCCTGTGAGGCAAAGAGATCCACCTCTACCCTCACAAACCTCTCCCAAATGAGGCTCACAACCTCGGGATGGAGTCTCCACTCTGCACTGCTGGGACCCCCCTCAAAAGGAGGTCCGCAGCCCAGTTGATCACCCCCAGCAGGTGGACTGCCCGGAGTGGGAGGAGGCTCACTTGTGCCCACAGCAGAAGCTTGTTGTCCATCCAGATGAGCCTGGAGTTGGACGCGTCTGTGGTGATGACCTCTCTCCTGGTGACGCTGCCCAGCACTACACCTAGGCATAGATGAGCTGGCTGTTTCCACCAGGAGAGCGCCTGTAGACATTGATTTGACACTGTCACAAGCTTGCTACGGTTCAACACCGGTTGGCGAACTGTGAGGTTGAACCAGAGCTGCAGAGGGCGCATATGTAGAAGACTCAATGGGAGGGTATTTGATGCTGCTGCCATCAAACCCAGAAGCCTCTGGAAAACTACTGGAAGTACCCTGCCGAGTTGAAACAACTCTAGGCCGGCGGTTACTCTCTCCATTTCCTCCGACAGGGTGGCCAACATGAGCTCAGAGTCCAAGCGCACCCCTAGATAGGTGACTATCTCGGCTGGCTCTAGTTAACTCTATGCTTTGTTCCCTTTCAGACCTAATCAATGTAGGTGGCTGGTGACGAGTTCTGTGTGCTCCCGTGCTTGTACTGGAGACCCTGCGCAGATTAGCTAGTCGTCCAGATAGTTGAGGACTCTGATGCCTTTGAGTTTCAACGGGGCCAGAATAGGTTCCATGCACTTTGTGAACACGCGTGGAGCTAGAGAAAGGCCGAAAGGGAGAACACAGAACTGGTACGCTAAGCCCTGAAAAACAAACCTCAGGTATTTTCTGTGCATTTGTTTTATGGGAATGTGGAAATAGGCATCCTTTAGGTTCACCAAGGTGAACCAATCGCCTGGCCTGATGGACTGCAACAGCCGTTGAACGTCTCTGACTCAGGTACAGGTTCACCTGTCTGAGATCGAGAATCGATCTGAGGCCGCAATCCCGTTTTGGCACTTGAAAATATCTGGAGTAGAACCCCCCGATCTTGTTGGGGAGGTCTACTATGCAATTGGTCCACTTTTGCAGCAAAACTGCTACCTCCTGAGCCACCTGGGCGGCAGCTTGCGGGTCCATGACAGTTGTTATTGCTACGGCCCGGAAAGGAGGGGGGCCGCATTGGAATTGGAGAGAATAAGCAATTTGCACCGTGTTGAGAACCCAGGGGTCTGTGGTGCACTGGTTCCAGTAGTTCAGATGAGTCCTGGAGAAAGAGCTCTGGGCTTTGGCAGCAATGTCCTAGGGCTGTTTCTTTGCCTGTGGCAAAGCCTGTGTTTGTTGTCTAGGCACAGAACACTTAAAAGCACGCCTGCTGCTGCAGAAAGCGGTAGCAGGCTGCCTCCGGGCAGGCCCGCATGAAGAAGCAGCAGTCTGCGGAACTAGTCTGTTCTGCGGCTGTGGTCTAGGGTGCCACTGTGGTGCAGGCTTGCGCTTTGGAAGAAAGCGCACCAACTCCCTGGTGGACTTCCTTGCATGCTACGATAGCTGTAGCATTTCATCTACCACAGGACCAAATGTGTGGCCTGGATTGATGGGAGCGTCCAGCAAAGTGGTCTTATCTCCATCCAGCACTCGTGCCTGCGAGAGCCAAAGCTGTCTGCGTGCAGTCACCAATGCTGCCAGGTTCCTGCCTATAGCTTGTCCACTAAGCATGGACAGCCTGAGCAGGTTCCTTGAGATCAAGCGCAACTCATCTAACTGGAGAGACGAGGGCTTGTGGGGGTCAGCAATGGACATGATAAGAACATAAGAACATAAGAAGTTTACATACGAGAGGAGGCCATTCAGCCCATCTTGCTCGTTTGGTTGTTAGTAGCTTATTGATACCAGAATCTCATCAAGCAGCTTCTTGAAGGATCTCAGGGTGTCAGCTTCAACAACATTACTGGGGAGTTGGTTCCAGACCTTACAATTCTCTGTGTAAAAAAGTGCCTCCTACTTTCTGTTCTGAATGCCTCTTTATCTAACCAGGAGATCCCCGGTTCAAATCCCACCTCAGCCACTGACTCATTGTGTGACTCTGAGCAAGTCACTTAACCTCCTTGTGCTCCGTCTTTCGGGTGAGACGTAATTGTAAGTGACTCTGCAGCTGATGCATAGTTCACACACCCTAGTCTCTGTAAGTCGCCTTGGATAAAGGCGTCTGCTAAATAAACAAATAATAATAATAATAAAATAATAATAATCTCCATTTTGACCCCTGGTCCTTGTTTATTTTCTCAAGTCAAAAAAGTCCCCTGGGTCGACATTGTCTATACCTTTTAGGATTTTGAATGCTTGAATCAGATCACCGTAGTCTTCTTTGTTCAAGACTGAATAGATTCAATTCTTTTAGACTGTCTGCATACGACATGTCTTTTAAACCCGGGATAATTCCTGTTGCTCTTCTTTGCACTCTTTCTAGAGCAGCAATATCATTTTTGTAACGAGGTGACCAGAACTGACTGGGACTGGGGTAAAGAATGCGCTGCTTGCGCTTTTTTTAAATTATTAAAAGATTTAAACAAAACACAGAACAAACAAAACAGCATAATGGCCAAAAGAGACAAACAAAACAAACAGACATGGAACAAACAAGTATCATGCTGGTGGTAATTGTTATTGGTTTTTAGTTTCTCTTTAAGCTTTACTTTGCTTGACCTCCCAGCCCTTGTTCCGCCTCTGAACACACTTCCCGTTCAGCCAAAGCTGCAGGTCTTTTATAGTGGTGACTGAGGGATTAACTAGCTATCAATTATCTTATTAACCCCTCGGTCACATTTTGCACAGGTTTAATAAATCTGCGTGACTGTCACCTTATTAAATAATTACTAGCCGACAGTCACGCAGTCTTCATGAGTAATTCAAAAAAACAAATAATAGCTGTAATAATACAAAATAATACGTAACATGCACAGGGGCGGGGAGTACCCCGTCACACTGCCACATGGAGACTGGACATAAATTAGCCAGTCGTCCAGATAATTGAGTACTCTGATGCCTTTGAGTCTCAATGGGGCCAAGATAGCTTCCATGCATTTCGAGAAGACACGTAGAGCTACGGAGAGGCCAAATTGCAAGACACGGAACTCGTACGCTGTCCCTTTAAAGGTAAACTGCAGGTACTTCCTGTGTGCTGGTTTTATGGGGATGTGGAAATAGGCATCTTAAAGGTTCACCGTGGTGAACAGTCGTCTGACCTGATGACTGAAACATGCTGTTACATTGTGAACATTTTAAACCTCCGGCTCAGATACAGGTTGACCTGTCTGAGGTCGAGGATTGGTCTGAGGCCACCATCCCGCTTTAGCACTAGGAAGTACCTGGAGTAGAACCTTTCCTTGAACTGGAGGGGGTCTATCATGAGAATAGCCTGTTTTTGCAGCAGAGCTGCTACCTCCTGAAACACCACAGCGGCGTCCTATGGGCCTGTGACTGATGTCGTCATCATGTCCTGAAAGGGAGGGTGACCGTGCTTGAATTGCTGCGAATAGCCAGTCTGAAAGGTAGTAAGCACCCAGATGCCTGTGGTGCACTGACGCTAATATTCCAGATGGCTTCCTGAGAAGGGGCCCTGGACCTGTGGCAAAACTCCTAGGGCTGCTGCTTGGCCTGCGGCTTCTGTCTCTGTGCAGGAGCGGCGGAACCTAACATCGCCTCTAGTCTTTGAGGCTGCTGGGACCTAGGGCGCTGGTTTACGTACTGGAGATGGTCGCTTGGGAAGCAGGCTAACCAGCTCCTTAGTGGTGAGAGCACTGCAGTATCTCATCCACCGCAGGACCAAATGTATGCCCTGGAGTGATTGGGGCGTCCAACAGCGGTGCTTTATCCCCATCAGGCACCTGTGCCTGGGAAAGCCAAATCTGCCTGCAGGTAGCTACCAGTGCAGACAGGTTTCTGCCTTCAGCCTGTCTGTTGAGTTTGGACACATGGGACAGGTTTTTGTTCACCAGGTGCAGCTCATCCAGCTGTTGTGATGAGGGCCTGAGGTTCTCAGAGACGGACCGTAGCAAATGTGTCTGGTAGGCTACCAGGATGCTACTGTAGTTCCCTAGCTGTGCAGCGAACACCCCAGCTGAATAGGCTCTTTTGAGGATCACCCCAGAAACCCGGCACTGCTTATTAGGGCAGGCAGTGTCCTTGGATAGGAGCGCCAAATTAGGCGCCTGGACCAAGACAGCAATGGAAGCCTCAACCGGCGGCAATTGGACCAGGCCCAGCTTTTCCACATCATGCACCCTATATAGGGTGTCCATCGAACGTGAAACATCAGGAGCTGTTGCTGGATGGTCCCAGGAAGACTGGATTCCATACAGAAAATCCACATATGGTGTCAGTAGTGGGATTGAAGCGCCTCCAAGAGACTCGGAGCAGGGCTGCAAGAATTTCTTTATATATTTTTATTTTTTTTGTGAGGGGGAAAAAGAAAAAAAAATTAAAATAAAATGGACATCTCCTTGGCCTGGATTCTGGACCCCAGGACTCCCCTGTGGCTGGAAACGGAGGGAAGGAAATACCTGGGGGCCATCCATGTGGAGATGCTTGTGGATTTCGTCCACCTGACCTCAGAAGCCCAGCTCAAGGGGGTCCGTGGGCACTATCCAGCACTAAAAGGGGCTTTGGATACCATAGGCAGGGTGGTTGACTGGATCCATAGAGAGCGGTGGGAGGCGGAGCAGTCCCAGTTGGCCCGGGCCGGTGCACCCATGTGCTCTATTTGCATGGAGTAAGGGCATGTGGAGGCCAACTGCCATGACTGGGAAGAGGACACAGACACGGACCTAGAGTGGGAGGAGCTTGAGGTCCAGAGTGAGGCAGGGTATGTGGCAGGGCAGAAGCCCTGAATGTGTAAATATCGAAGTGTGTGTTAGATATGGCAGGGCTGGAAATTAAGATTCCAGCCCTGGTTGTCTTGGGTGTGTTTGTGGTGGTGGTTGGCAGGAATAGGGTTAATTCCTATCCCTGCCAAATACATGTGCAGAATGTGGCCAGGTGTTGATTGAATTATTAGTTCTCAATCAACCCTGGCCACATGGTATATAAGGGAGCTACACAGCTTCATGAGAGAGAGCCTGCGAGAGAGATACATGCTTGTGAAATGTTTGTTTAAAAAAACCTCACTGTGATAGCCCTGCTTGGGTGAGGGTTCTTTTGTTTTTCATTTTTGTGGTACGTGATTGTTTTTGTTAAACCTTTTTATTTTGTGTTTATTAAACATGCGCGGCAGCGCTTAAACTGCAGTTTTACTGTCTCCGAGTCTCTGTCCACCCAGCCATCCTGTCACAACGCCCTTTTGAGGACACAGGGGTTCTTTAAACTATTTGAAAAAAGGATGTGGTGACTGAAATAGAAAATTATATACATATTGTAACTCTAAACTGGAAGAATCCTACATTTGTTAAGATAATTGAGATTTCCAAACCATACCAAGTTTCCTTTTAAGGGAAATCTGCCAGCAACAGCCCCTGTGATTCAACATAAATAACTGCACTCAGGGGAATACTGCTGGAAATGAAATATTGCATACAAATAAGTGGGTCTAGAGGGCCAAGAAATGGTTTGCAACACCATATAGTCCCATGCAAACAAACCATAATGCTGACTTTGTTTCCCATTTTTGAAAGCTTCCTCGAGATTTTTAATGCCATTTAGTTGTAAAATGCAGTTTTATTTATGAAGGAGCAACTGTTTTATCTAGTAGGAAAGTCCATGTTAAGTTAATTATTTTAGCTTACTATATTACTTACCGGTACTGTAATGTTAAATTTGGACTTGTTTAGAATTGTTGTTATCTTTAACAACCATCTGTATAAGTTTAAAAAAAAAAAAATCTAATTTTAATGAATACAGCACAGTGTTGTTTATATCAATTGAATAGATCCCAGTATCACTCAAGTGATAAAACTGTCTTGAATAAAGGGTGAACTTATCCAGTTTGTATTTACAATTCAGGCTGATCATGTTTGCAGACGCTTTACTGTATATAGACCATTAATCATGTAATACCTAATGGCATTTTTGACAGTTTTCACTTTTATTTTCACAAAAATGTAATATAATAATATAACTAAATACAGGTTTAAAAAACATCTACAGTTATATTCAACTACAGTTCTGAGAAAATAGAACAGAGGGAAACAGGAAACAACAGACACACATACTGTACCACATCTAAAGAAATTATGAACTGCTTTTAAACAAGTTTTTTTGTCCAGGATTCAGAAATTAAAGAGTATATAACTTCACATGACATTTTATTTACTA
The DNA here is from genome assembly GCA_030684275.1 of Acipenser oxyrinchus oxyrinchus. Lineage (NCBI taxonomy): Eukaryota > Metazoa > Chordata > Actinopteri > Acipenseriformes > Acipenseridae > Acipenser > Acipenser oxyrinchus. The sequence continues at coordinate 55,745,755 of CM060249.1, forward strand.
CCCCTGTACCATTGTATAATGTTTGCAAGCATTCTGATGCAAATATTTTGTATATAAAAAGCTGCTTTAGCTATGAGTGCACACAGAAGGTAAGAGGACAGTAAAAATGTAATTTAAAAGCTACAGTATGCCCTTTAACATCTGTCCACTTCCCACAAAATTGCATTTCATTCCTTCAGTTCTGTGCCCACTATTTAAGCCAAGTACAATCCAACATCAATTGAAGTATCATACAAATCTAGCAATTTTAAATCTTAATACTGGAAGCTGAATGTTTGCAAATAATAAAGTGAAAAGTACAACACTTTATAAAATAGTAAATATCGCACACTTTAAGGAGAGCAGAATTTGCCCTGGAAGAGAATATTGCCTGTTTTGTTTTGCCAAATGAAGAACAGAAATGGATGGTCTGCCATAAACTGTTCTGTAAAACTTGCTCTGTTGCTTCGGCCCCATATTGCAGAGGCAGAAGTGGCACCTGCTGCCTCTGTGCCCTCCTCATTCACCTCCACAAAGGACTTGTGCACCACCTTCGACAGCACCAGTTCATTACTGGATGACATGCCAGAGAAATCAGACTTGCTCACGTCAAAGGCATCTACCATGCCCAAGCTGGTCAGAACTGACTTGAGGTCATAGGTCTCCTCCAGCTTGAACTTTGGCAGGGTCACCTCCACTAAAGTTTTGCCCATCGTTTCAGGGTTGGTCCAGTCTTTGAGTTTCTCGTATGTCAGCTCTCTTTCAACCTGTCAAAACAAGCCCAAAAGCCAGATATTATTATTAGTATCACAATCAAATCCAATTCCCAATCCAAATAACTCAACATGGAAAACTTTACTTTGTTTGTCTCCTTGAATGTTGCAGTTCATGCATCTAAATTTTTTTTCTTACTTTAATATTTGAGCATATTCCACTCCAAATTGTTTTGTAGTCTCAATATTCTATAGGTTTGGTTATTGTCCCTTATAAAAGTTTCACATAGTATTAGCATAGCAAAGTAATAAAGCATAGTGAAAGCATGGTAAAACATAGGTAAGCACTGTAAAGAGCAGAGAGGTGCATACAGTAGGTAGAGGTCAGGTGTACTGAGTTCCTCACAAATTAATACCGGGATTACAGCCACAGCTGTTCGAGTAGCGAGTGGCTGTGGTGGATTAATGGGGAGGGGACTTGTATACATAAGGGAACTGTGTAGGTGAGTCGGTGGGTCCGGTCGGGGGAGAGTTGGGTGCGGGTGCGGGTGTGGGTGCGGCTGTGGCTGTGGATGCGGGCGTGGGCGAGGCAGGATAAAAAACAAAACAAAACATGCAGATTGCCGAGTCTCTAACTGCCTTTCTCAGGAGGACTAAAGAGCTGCCACGGAAACCCAAATAGAAGGAGGTTCGAGATACAGACGCGGAGCTTCAGTCTACAATCAAGTCATTCTTTAGACACGACATAAACAAACAAAACACTCATGATAACAAGGTTTTCCTTCTGGTTCAGCATTAATCATATAAAGGAACAGATCACTTCGCTACGTCCCCTTTGTACTGTCAATCATGACCCCTTGGTTAACAAGTGCAACTGCTCCTCCAATCCGCGGCTACTGCATTGTTTCCCTTCCGGGTCGATGATTTAGTGTACTGTAGCTCTGCCCCCTTTCTAGATGGCCGACTTCTGTCTAACCCTGGGAATGAATTGTCTGGCCATCCAATCCAGGGCACTCTGTTCCCTTTACACAGCACCCTCACAGGTCAGGAGGGAGATTTGATGGACAACGACACCTGTGCCTTCTGCCAGTTCTGTTGTCAATTCAATGTTGTCTTCTTTATATTCCTTATGGATATTATTTTCAAGTATTGCCCATCCTTGTTAGCTTTTTGGGTGTTCCAGTACCGGGTTTTTCAAATACAAATCATGTTTCTCTGTACTTGTTGATTATGCTTCAGATACCACACCTTGAAAATCGAGTGATGCAAGCTATTTCACTCAATGTTTTTCCTTCTTTATGCAAGTCAAGGTTGTTCTAATAGTAGGAAATACTAGTGGAGGCTTTGAGTAAATTGTTGATGCTCAGAGTAGAAAAATGTAACTATATATATATATGTGTGTGTGTGTGTGTGTGTGTGTGTGTGTGTGTGTGTGCGACCAACCTCTACGTGTGTCATCGAGCAAAATATACATGGTTTATATGTCACTGTAGTTTTTTCTTTCTTTTTTTTTTTTTAAACTCTGCAGAGACATTAATATATAAAGTGCATTATGGTCAGCAGTTCTTTTGGAAAAAGCTTTGCTGTGCATGACAGGGGGCTATAATGCCTGTAGCCGCAGTACATATTTAATATATGAATCAGTCAAGAAGATAAGTGAGACAAGGTTGGATAGTAAATATGACTCAGTATAAGAGCTACAGAACTGAGAACCACTTAGAATGATTGCATCCATGATAGAAAGCAGTAGAAATGTAAAGCAACAGTTAAAATGTAATTTGAAGCTACTTACTCTATCAAATTGATGTACTGAAGCATGTTGTTTATTTCTCAGTGGGCTTACCTGCTCCAGTCCGGTGGTGTCATCTTCAATGTTCTCAGGGAGGAGGATGATCATACTCAGGTCTTTGCCAGCATAGGGCAGCTCAATGATGAGTGTTTGTACCTCCCTGATATAGGTGAATTTAAACTTGTTCTTCTGGAACATCATCTGCACGGGCTTCCTCTCTATCTGTTAACATTTAAAAAGACACAACACAGTAACTTTATTTACCATTAGTTTCCTGTTTACCCTCCAACTGCAGGATTTGGCTTTGTCTTTACCACTTCACACAGGACCTAAAAATCAAAGACTGAAGACCCTGTCAGCTTACTGTGAGGCCTAGCAAAACACACCTTGTGAGGTGTAGCACATATATGATGTGAATGGGCACACACAACAGTTCCTGTCAAACGCAGTCTGGAAAAATTTGGTATTCTGATTTGTTTCCGGTATGTTTTGTGGACCTCTAATTAGAGAATATGACTGGATGTTAATTCACCTTGGTGTACCAGATGTGCTTCGATGGTAGACATGATTCTGAGAACTTTTCAGGCTACAGTAAGTTTTAAAAAGTCACCAGGATGTGACTGAAACAGAAATTGATACAAGTGGATGTAAACAACAACAATAATACAATAGTTACAAATACATACCTCTGGTGTTTCAAGTTGCTCTTCAAAACTGAAATTAAATTTGGAAGTTTGGCACAATTTAACATAGCACCAGTGGTCACAAGATGTCCCTCACATTATAAAGTAAATTAAAAGACAAAACCTGATCAAAATCTCCTTTACCTTGCTCACTCTAAAATCTTTCTTTATCGTAAGTTCTTCATCAAACTTCTTCTCCCAGTTTCCTTTGAAATAGACAGCATTCACCAGGACCAATGTTGTTTCTTTGTCAACAAATAGTTCAGACAGCAAGTTCCGGATTTTTCCTGTGGACACATTATCAATGTGATTAATGCAGTAAAAAAAAGGTATTTATAAATATTGCCTTCCATGTTAAAAGAGCTCACCCTGTGTCTGGTCCTGAACCCATGAGTTGATGTTCTGTCTGGATTCTTCTGTAGCAGTTTTAAAGTCAACAGTTTTCAGTTCTGCATCGTAGAACTTCTTGGTGCCATCAGTAAATTCCTATAGGAACACCTGTAGCATCAGTATTTTTACATCTGTATGCCATCAGTTAATTTTCCCAACCGTACACAAGGTAAAACAATAGCTTTTCTATCAAGCTCTGTTAAGGAAGGGCAATGTTGGATACCATTCAAGTATCATCACCTTTGCTGAACAACATTCCTTAATCAGCATTTGATATGCTTGAGATAAATATAGGTCTAATATAACCCTGATGTTAATACCAAAAGGCGTATCTTGTCATTTTCTACATTATAATTACACATGATATTCCCTGTGTGAGGACATTAAAGTTAATATAAACAAACACTCCTCATTCATCATATTTTTGGAACCCTTAGTCAAATTTTCACATCTTTAGCCCCTGAACCCTACTTTCGTTTCTGTACAGATTTCAATTTAAAAAGCACACATTTTCAATTATACTTTACTTCAAAAAAATATTTTAGATTTTCAAGACGCATACATGTTTAAAAGCTTACCTTGATGAAGTTGCAGGTCTTTTCTCCGTAAAGACGATTAGCTAGTCTCAGATGATAGGGGGCTCCTGGCTTGTTGATATCAGCGAGCAGTAAGCTGAATCCTGAATGGATATCTCCAGAAGGGTCAATATGGAAGGCCTATTCACAAAACAACAGCACATTTTAACTTGAAAGTAGGTGTTTTTATACTAGTAAGCTTAATTGAAGTAGAAGGAAATAAGTCTTGTTGAATAATTCATATTTTTACTTTCAAAACAACTTTAATGACATTATCTAAAAACCCAGTAAGTGAGCTTTGTTGCAAGTGTATCAAGATCCTCAAGGGTTATCATGTCTATAAGGAAGGCTGGATAGTGTAAATATAACACGTTTGTTTTATTAACATAAGGCTAGATTCTTTAGCATGATTTTATTTAAAGCAAAGTTCCCAAACCAGAAATAAATAATAATAATAATAATAAAAAAAAAACTCTTGTGGGTCTTTGTGGCTACACAGACCCATTTATATCCTGTGCACCAGTACCTATACACCAATATTAACACACAACACAAAATCCACACATGGGTGGGGCACACTGCCACAGTCTTGTAAATAGTTTTAAGTTGTTTCATAATTGTTTTAGAATTGAAGTCTGTCTTTGTTCACTGTGCTAAAAACAATTTGCAGTAAGCGCTCTGAGAATCTGGCCCATAACCTGAACTTTAGATAATCTGTCAGCACCCACCTGTGCCATCTCAGCAGCTGTGTTCCCCCGAGCCCCCAGATACACCATGGCCAGAGCGGAGGAGATGCTCAGGGGGGAGTAGAAGATGTTCTCTGCTTTTCTGTCATTCGTGAGCTTCTTATAGAGGTCCAGGGCGAAGCGGGTGTTTGCACTGGCCAGGCTCTCCATGATCAGCAGTCTAGGTGAAAACAGTAACAACACAGTACAGTTTGGAAAACAAATGTCATAAACATTCCACACACAAAACAGAAACAGATGTTTGTCTGTGTGCCCAATGACTGAAAGTCAAACTCTGTTTTTTTTTTTTGTTTGTTTTTTTAAAACCCTAAAACATGTACAGTGCCGTGAAAAAGTATTTGCCCCGTCTGATTTTCTGTATTTTTGCATATTTTTGACACTGAATGTTATCAGATCTTCAACCAAAACCTAATATTAGATAAAAGGGACCCTGAGTGAACAAATAACACAAAAATTTGATACTTATTTCATTTATTTATAAAAGAAAGTTATGCAACACCCAATGCCCCCGTGTGAAAAAGTAATCGCCCCCTTAGACTCAATAACTGGTTACTCCACCTTTAGCAGCAATAACTGCAACCAAACACTTCCTGTAGTTATTAATTAGTCTCTCACAGCGCCGTGGAGGAATTTTGGCCCACTCCTCCATGCAGAACTGCTTCAACTCAGTGACATTTGTGGGTTTTCGAGCATGAACTGCTCGTTTCAGGTCCTGCTACAACATCTCAATGGGGTTTAGGTCTGGACTTTGACTAGGCCATTCCAAAACTTTAAATTTCTTGTTCTTCAACCATTCTGATGTAGACTTGCTTGTGTGTTTTGGATCATTGTCTTGCGGCATGACCCAGCTGCGTTTCAGCTTCAGCTCACAGACAGATCTCCTGTAGAGTTCATGGTTCCTTCAATGATGGCAAGGCGTCCAGGTCCTGATGCAGCAAAGCATCCCCAAACCATGACACTACCACCACCATGCTTGACCCACTCCTGGGAAGATTCACTACTGTCCCAAACTTTCTCCACTTGGACAATATGGCTCTGACTGTGGTTCGGTGGAGCCCCAGAGCCTTAGAAATGGCTTTGTAACCCTTTCCAGACTGATAGGCAGCAACAACTTTTTTTCTGGAGGTCTTCAGGAATTTCTTTTGTTTGTGGCATGATGTGCCTCTAGAACCTGTGTGCTAACAACTTCACTCTGATGGTAAGGGCCAAAGTTAGTCAGATTTATATTGGGCAGGGCTGGCCCAAATCAGGCCTGGTTGTTAACCAAAGTACTCAAAGAGCTGACCCTAATTATCCCTTTAATTGGGTTGAGTTAACTAGGGGTTAATGTCTCAGTACAGTTTAGATTTTTTTTTTAAACTCACAAGGGTTTCCATTCACAGTGAAGCACAGCCTGCCACTGAATGACTGATTCCGTTGAGGTCAGATTCAGAGCTGAACAGCACAAAGTGAATTCCAGGCCTTAACGTCAGAAGCCATCACATAATAGCTATAACTAGAGAACACATTGCTGGAAATCTGTTTGGAGACAACCTTCTACTTTGCTAATATACAAACCTCAACCTCCTTCTGTAACAAAACTGTTAGCTATTTGACCACTTGATGCACTCTGTACTTATCACTTAAATGTCATTTTCTAATGTTGTCTACAGCAACAGAATATTTGATATTGTTAGTGATGTGGTAAAATAATTTCTTTAGTTTATTGTTCAACCAGAAATAACTTCATAAGACTTACCTCTGTCTCCCCAAAAATACACATAACTCAATGCAGGTATTTATTTTAAAATGTACTGATGTTAGGAATTATAATTAAATACAGTAAATAAGTTTTTTTCAATTCTGAACACACTTTGTATAAAAAGAGAAACAAAACAGTACAGTACTATCCTCATACATGAACTGTATATAAGCAACTCTAGTACAGTCAAAAGAAAGCTAACTATAGGATATTACTGTAACATTATACTGTCTGAAGATGACAAAACTATTATTAAGTGGCTTAAAAAATGCATTCCCACTTTGTTATTACACTTAAGTATCAAGTAATACAGAACTCTACAAAATAAATGATTTATGTGCTTGCTAAAATCACTTCAATACAAACAAATAAATAAACAGTTCATAAATCCACAATTCGTGATAATAATAAAAAGTTTATAGAAACATACCGTGCCTTGTTTTAATTTGGGGAAATGTTCAGTACAGATGTCTGCAAAGGAACCCTTCCCCCAGTCAGCTTCACAAACTATTTTAATGACACTGTGGAACACTGGCCAAAACAGCAGAACAAATGATTTGAAGGGAGGGCAGTTTTCTTAAAGGCACAAGAAAACAAACGTACATTTTTGAATGTTTATTCATTTTTTATTGTTTGTCAACTTTTTTACTTCATGTAACGGGGTGACCCACGTCACTTTATTTAGGCACGTTTGATTTTGTTATTGTAGTATATTCACATTTGATTTAATGTTAGTTAGTTTGCTTTATTTTAACACGTTTATAAAGCATGTTTATTTTGGCATGTTACTTTGCTGTAGATTTGCACAGATCTCACTGGCACGTTGATGCTCTCCTGTTCTCAGCCCCCATAGGTGCTAATTGAATCATCTGAAGCTGAGCACCTGGTATAAAAGTTCCTGATTTCATCCATTCAAGAGATTGGATTTTGTTGTTGTGATGTGAACCAGGGTTTGTCTAGCGTGGGGGTTGGACGCACAGCTAGCAGGCGCAAAGAAGGAATTCCACTTGTTTGTGTTCGGCAGTGGGTTGGGGAGAAAAATGAAAGAAACAGCCGACGACATTTAGAGCGAGGCTCCTGCTGTGCTTCCTGTCTCCCTCCGTGTGTGTGCATGTTTTTAACTGTTTCGTATTTTAAAGGCATTGGGGTTTTAAAGGAGTGCTGGAGACGGGGACTTTTTAAAGTATTGGTTTTATTGTTGTTTTTAGTAAGCCCCGTCTCCATGATTGTGTTGAGCAGCACTGCACTTTGTTTATTAATTATAATTAACATGTATTGCTTTTATTGAACAGTGCAAACCCCATGCCGTGACTGTGTATTCTAGACTTGTCCTATTTGTTAAATATACTTAACCATCTGTATTTAATAAAATGATGTTCATTGCCCTGCATATTTACAAAGGAGATATGGACAACATGCCCTACATATCGACCTGTTCCTATCCAGTTTTAAATAAATTTAGCATAACAGAGGCAGAAGTGTTACAGGAACTAGGAGCTCTTAAAATAAACAAATCCCCTAGGCCGGATGGGATCCTCCCAATAGTACTCAAAGAAATGAAAGAAGTTATTTACAAACCGCTAACCAAGATCATGCAACAGTCTCTTGACTCAGGGGTTGTATCGACAGACTGGAAAATTGCAAACTTAATACTGATCCACAAAAAGGGAGACAAAACCAAACCAGGTAACTACAGACCAATAAGCCTGACTTCTATTATATGTAAACTTATGGAAACTATAATAAGATCCAAAATGGAAAATTACCTATATGGTAACAGTATCCTGGGAGACAGTCAGCATGGTTTTAGGAACGGGAGATTGTGTCTAACTAACCTGCTTGATTTTTTTGAGGATGCAACATCGACAATGGACAATTGCAAAACATATGACATGGTTTATTTAGATTTCCAGAAAGCTTTTGACAAAGTCCCGCATAAAAGATTAATTCTCAAACTGAACGCAGTAGAGATTCAAGGAAATGCATGCACATGGATTAGGGAGTGGTTAACATGTAGAAAACAGTAAGTACTGATTAGAGAAGAAACCTCAAAATGGAACGAGGTAACCAGTGGAGTACCACAGGGATCAGTATTAGGTCCTCTGCTATTCCTAATCTTTATTAATGATTTAGATTCTGGTATAGTAAGCAAACTTGTTAAATTTGCAGATGACACAAAAATAGGAGGAGTGGCAAACACTGTTGCAGCAGCAAAGGTCATTCAAAATGATCTAGACAGCATTCAGAACTGGGCAGACACATGGCAAATGACATTTAATAGAGAAAAGTGTAAAGTACTGCATGCAGGCAATAAAAATGTGCCTTATAAATATCATATGGGAGATACTGAAATTGAAGAAGGAATCTATGAAAAAGACCTAGGAGTTTATTGTTGACTCAGAAATGTCTTCATCTAGACAATGTGGGGGAGCTATAAAAAAGGCCAACAAGATGCTCGGATATATAGTGAGAAGTGTTGAATTTAAATCAAGGGAAGTAATGTTAAAACTTTACAATGCATTAGTAAGACCTCATCTAGAATATTGTGTTCAGTTCTGGTCACCTCGTTACAAAAAGGATATTGCTGCTTTAGAAAGAGTGCAAAGAAGAGCAAACAGAATTATATGCAGACAGGCTAAAAGAATTGAATCTATTCAGTCTTGAACAAAGAAGACTACGTGGTGATCTGATTCAAGCATTCAAAATTCTAAAAGGTATTAACAATGTCGACCCAGGGGACTTTTTCGACCTGAAACAAAGACCAGGGGTCACAAATGGAGATTAGATAAAGGGGCATTCAGAACAGAAAATAGGAGGCACTTTTTTACACAGAGAATTGTGAGGGTCTGGAACCAACTCCCCAGTAATGCTGTTGAAGCCGACACCCTGCGATCCTTCAAGAAGCTGCTTGATGAGATTCTGGGATCAATAAGCTACTAACAACCAAACAAGCAAGATGGGCCGAATGGCCTCCTTTCGTTTGTAAACTTTCTTATGTTCTTATGTTCTTAATTGTTGTGGTCTTAATTTTTTTCCTTCTGGTATTCTGCCTGTGACTGATCCCACCCCGATCGAACGAGTGCCCCTCCGGGTGCTACATTCATTTAACTTCAACTTTTTTTATTAGCATGCAATAAGTCATACACTTGTTAATGGATTTAAAGGCCAATTTGCACGTGTCAATGACACTGCAATATGAACATCTTACCCTGCCTGCTTTCTATCTGGGTTTAATGTAGTTACAGAAAATACTAATGTAGCTTGTCAGTGGAGCTAGTTCTTCTGCTGGCTGGCTAGTATAGGAATATGACATTCAAAAGGTAAGCACAAGAGCACTTTCAACTCTGGGGAAGGACCCAAGCTAATCCTACCTTTTTGTTCTCTTTTATGGTGCTAATTTGAGCTTGAATGAAAGAGGTTCAGGGTTAAAATTATGAACGAGCCCCCAATGATGACTGGAAGTGAAATTAAGCAACAAGTGACTGTGTGATAGAGAAAGAATCTTAATGAATTTTAGTTATAAATCTCCCTCCCGAGCTGTGAGGACACTGTGTAAAGGGAACAGTGTGCCTCGGATTGGATGGTCTGACAATTCATTCCAGGGAAAGGTGGAAGTTGGCCATCTAGAAAGGGGGCGAAGCCACGGTACACCAAGTCATCACCCCTGACGGGAAGCGATGTGGCAACCATGGATTGGAGGAAAAACAGATGCACTCGCTAACCAAGGGGGCGTGATTGATGATACAAAAGGAGATGTGGCTAAGCGATCTGTTCCTTTGTTATGGTTGAAAGAGAACTACTAAAAGGAAAATAAAAAGTAACCATGAGTGTTTAGTGTTTGTTTGTTTTGTTGTTTCTAATTGTACTCGTCTGTTCATATTAGACGAATAACACGTACCGGGAGCTGTCACTTAAGGCCAGCACCAACCCGGACAACACTTCACCACTGTGCACTAATAAATTGTATTTCGGGACTCTAACCCGTGGTTTAAAACTGTGCAGTATACATTGCTGTGTATTGCCTGGGATTATTATTTACGGTTGCCATGACCTGGATTAAAAACAGAACCAATAAAGAATTGTTTGGACCGTGAATTTTGTTGTCTGTCATCTGTTATGCATTGCGTCACTTCTACACCTGCGCACTGCAAACCACTGCAAACACGTTGTTGTCAGAACACAGGATGGATCGCGCTACACTGTCAGCGGTATACATTGAGTGGGATGGATTGTAATTATCTGTTAGGGATCTTGCTTTTTATTTTATTTTCCTCTTAGTTTTAATCGAGAATTACCTTCAGGAAACTTGATTTTTTATTTACTGTAACTTCAAGACGTACGTTGAGTATTCCATCAGTATGTTTTTCTTTTTGATGTAACTAGACTATGTAAATGCTGTTGGTTTAATTTACTGTAACCCCAGACGAAATTGGGTATTCTGGCAGTATTGTTTTTCTTTTAGAATGTTTATTTCCTGTAAATCCCTAACGTAATTGGGTAAGGTAGGGCTCTTGTTTCTCTATTTTTTTTAGGCCGCCATTAGTCTAGGGAATCGCTGTAACACAAGCATTACTGTGAACTGCTAGGTGATGCTGTAATCAGTGTGGGGGAGAGGGGTTCAGTCGTACTTGCTTAGGTTTTGGGGAAAAGAGTATGAAGTTTTTGCCATTCCTGAACCTAATGTAAAGTACAACATGTTTGCTACAGGTAGGAAATAGCGTTGGTTTTCATCAACACGTGATTTAAATGCATGTAAGGAGAACATGTGCAAGTTTAAACAATTGGGTACACAGGGCAAAACACAGAATATATTTGGTCTCTAAAAGTGCAGAGTTAAAACGATGTTTTATTTTTAAGGGGTCTGTTTATTAATGATTGTTTAGTTCTTGTTTAATTAAACAGGGAGATTGCATTTTCTTTGAATGGAAAACACAAGTTTAATAAATCACCAATGTTATCAGTATTAACTGGTTTTATTCTGATGTTGCACAGTTTTGCTAGAGTACGCTACCATACATGAGTAGAGAAAAAAAAAAAGTTGAATTGTTAGAGAGCATAAATGTGAAAATGCAATTCAAATGGGGAAAGGAGGTCACATGATCGATATCAGAGTGATCTACAGGGATTTCAACTCTCAATGCAGTGATGCAGGAAAGACAAAAGCAGTGTCACTCATAGCTAAGCAAGTGATCTGAAATGGGATGTTTGCACACATGTTTACGATGTGTTTTGTTTATGTTGGTTACAATTAATATTTTACGGAGCTTCTTACAGGAGAGGTGATGATAATTAGATTAATGTGATAACTGAAACATAAATAAATCATGAGTGACATGAGATTATTGATGGTGCAACAGTGAACTGCAGGTATTGCAACTGTTTGTGTGAATAGAGTAGGAATACTTTATTGTGGAGTTTAGTGTTTAATGGAGTGGACTAAAATATTTCTAAACATTGTACAGGAAGGTTTTTGTGTGATGTATAGTGTGCAGATTTCTGTACAAGGGGAAAAAAAAACAGCACATGGGAAAACAAGGTGGTGCGTTCTCATATAGAGATATATGGGTGGGGTTAAGCATGGAGTGCTGAGCGAGGTTTGATGAGAGACTGATTGGATTTTTAGGACAGAGGTTTTTAGGAGATCTAAAAAATCTGAAACAAAATATGGGATCTAGACGAGAATATTAAACATATTTTCGTGAATGAATATTTGAACTTATCTGAAGCAGCAGAGAGGAGCAGCAACTGGCTGTGGTTGAGACGGAAAGATTCTGGCTGGGGATCTCAAGCACAATAGAAAGAAAGAAACGCTGATGTAAGTAAGCTGGGCTGAGTTGAGTGGGGGACAGAGGGGGGTGATTCTGAGACGCCAGAATCACCATCGAGCCCTCTTGAGGTGTCGTGGGCTAGTCGACGAAACACCGAGGATGGAAGGTGCCCACTTGAAGACCCCAGAGATGTACCCTACTTAGCTCAATCCAGACAGTTGTCATGCTGATGCGCTGGGGAGACCGCACTGTGGTTGATCCCCGGAGCCAGCATCGCAGCCGTTGTGTGTGCTGATGCGCTAGGGAGGCAAAATAAGCTGATCCCTGGAGCCAGCATTACACTTCAGCCATCAACACCTGACAGAAGGATATCTACATCATCATATGGAAGGAAGCGCAAATGGATGGAGACACCTATGGATCACATTGGTTTACTGTAAAGCTACGTCTTAGTTGGTGCTTATCTTGGCCAGCGCCGAGTTCAAATCAGCATGAAGTTTTAACATCTACTCTCGTGTAATGGAAATCATTGCCAATTGTAGTTTAATTTTTCAATGGATGATGTTCTAATTACAATAAGATATTTGTTTGTGTTGAGACAAAGGGAGGATTTTGCACTTTGTATGTTTCAATAGAGATCTTGCGAATTAATAATCATACTTATGATGAAACAGATCGTTGAAATAAAAGAAACAAACATTTCTTCTCTCACACAGACTGCATCATGTAGGCAGACATCACCAGGTGAAGATGAAAAGTCAAGGTTGAAATTAAATCAGATGTTATCAAAAGAATTAATACTGCACTTGATTTTCTTCTAGGTGCTGAAATGAGGTGATTCTGATTTTGATGAAGATTCATGTTGGGACTGGTGAAGACGACATGAAACAGAATCTCTTTCACTCAAAGAACAGGACTGACCATTGAAATTGTTGTTCTGTTAAGGAACAAATGGACTATGAGATCACCTTTAATGGATATTAGTTTTTTAAATAATGGGATATTTAAATGATATACTGTATTATTGCATATGTCTGGAGTGAATGTATGTTGATGTTATTTGTAACAATGGGTTAGCAATAGAAATATTATGTAAAATGATTGCGTTTGTGGGTATTGTAAAGCATATCACAAGATGTAATGGGGTTTGCATAATTAAGGAGAAAGGGGTAATTGTTTATTAATGTTGCAGATAGACAGTTAAGCATTATACAATATTTTAGTACTTATTCAATGTAGAGTGATCATTATTGAAGTTAGTTTAAATCAATCTGATGTGAACATAATGTTGATATGGTCTGGAATATGGTTTCTGCAAAAATTGATTTTTACATACACAAATATTAAAATACTGTTTTACTACAATGTGAAAAATTGTAAGAAATCAAATCTGTAATAACTTTAGAATGTCTATTTTTGTGTTACACCTGTTAAACATTTGTACATGGAAAATATGGTTTTTCCTCTATGCCAAAGAGAATGACACCTATGTTATTAAAAAGTGTTTGCAGCCATTGTCTGTGGCACAGATTCCATCCGCTGTGACCCAGAGCATTTGTCTCTGCTTTCTTCAAATAGTTCTATTCTTGTATTACACCAATAAACATATTTTTAACTTTCACTAATATTGTTTTTCAGTTTTCATCAATTTTTCCTTACAGACCAACTCCTCTCCCTATTCCTCCTCCCCCCGAGACCGGTCCAAGACCTCCTAGACCATCGACCACAATGGGCAACCTTACCTCCCCATCATCAGTGTTTGCGCTAAGCCGCGCCATTGTGTCCCCCTTCCCAGACCAGACGCAATACCAATACGCGGTAAATTAATGCATTTTGTATTAACATGACATGTCTGATGACAGGCTAATCTTTTTTTACTTGTTTGTTTACACTTGCGTTTTCATAATTAAACTCCTGTGCTTTTACTCTCCAGTCCAGTAGGGATCCCCTGCTCTGGCTATAAGAGATACTGACTGATCATGGAACAAACTTCTTGTCTCAAAGATTACAGCAGTTATACAAAATACTCAAAATACGTCTAAGCCGAACCTCTGTTTATCATCCACAGACAGACGGTTTGGTGAAACGTTGTAATCAGACTTTAAAGCAGATGCTGAGACGTTGTGTGATTCAAGAGCAAAAACATTGGGCAACACTTTTTCCCTATCTTCTTTTTGCAGTGAGAGAGGTGCCACAGAGTTCGACAGGGTCCTCCCCCTTTGAGCTCTTGTACGGCCGACAGCCTCGCGGCATCTTCGATCTGGTGAGAGAGGGGTGGGATGATCACAAAGGCTCGTCCAAAAATGTATTGAAGCATGTGCTCCTACTCGGAGATCACTTGGATTTGGTCGGTCGATCGGCACAGGACAATCTAAAATCGGCTCAGCATCGGCAAGAGCAATAGTACAATAAAAATGCATGGATTTGAACATTTCGGCCAGGAGACAAAGTACTGTTGCTCCTCCCCATGTCAGAATCGAAACTGTGTGCTAAATGACAGGGGCCATATGAGGTGATTCAGGCTATAGGAAAGGTAAATTATGAAATTAAGCAGCCCGATCACCAAAATGAGAGCAAAATTTATTATGTTCATTTTTTGAAGTTCTGGCAGGCAAGGGAGGCCTTGTTTATAGCCCCAGGCGTAGTAGAGGATGATTTAAGACCGTGTTTAGAGGCCCCTAGCACCAGAGACATTCCAATCAGCAAAGATAGCTGTGTAAGTTAATTGAGGAGTTCAATGATGTTGTTTTTTTTTCTGACTTGCTTGGTAGAACTAACCTTGTTGAATATGCTATTATCACTCCTCCAGATGTCATGGTTCGAGAGAGACCTTACCGGATCCCAGAAAGTTAACTAGTTGGCGTTAGCAAAGTGATACGGGTGATGCTCGAACTTGGGGTGATTGGACCTTCCAGGAGCAAGTGGTGCAGTCCGATTGTAATAGTCACCAAAAAGGACCGCACCAACCGCTTCTGCGTTGATTTTTGTAAGGTAAACGCTATTGTCAAGTTCAATGCCTATCCCATGCCTCGAGCTTCCCGACAGACTGGGAACGGCCAGGTTCATGTCAACTTTGAACCTGATGAAGGGATACTAGCAGAAAACTGCATTTTCTATTCCTGATGGTCTGGTCCATTTTATAACCATGCTGTTTGGGCTACATGGTGCGCCCGCTGCCTTTCAGAGACTGATGCACCCGGTCTTACACCCACATTGTGAGTATGCAGCAGCGTATATTGACGATGCGGCAATCCCCAAAACCAAGTGCCAGGTGAGGTCTCTATTGGGATTGGCCAGTTATTACCGAAGATTCATCCCCGAGTATGCCATAGTAGTCAATGCCTTAGTAAACCTCACTAGAAAGTGCACTCCAAATTTGATTAAATGGTCAGGGGAATGTCAGGGGGCGGTTGACACTATCTAACAGAGACTGTCAGGCCCCCACCCTCATCACACCAAATTTTAACAAAAGATTCATCCTCCACACCGATGCTTCAGATGTTGGTCTGGGGGCAGTCTTGTCCCAAAAGGTAGATGGAACACCCCATCATGTACCTCACTAAAAAGATGCTCCCCCGGGAGCGCAACTACTCCGTAGTCAAAAAGGAGTGTTTGGCCATTAAATGGACTACTCACTGTTTATGATATTACCTGCTTGGACATTCATTCGATCTCATCACAGACCACGCCCCACTCAGATGGTTAAGCACGATGAAGGATAGCAGTGCCCGGATAACTCAGTGGTATCTGGCATTGCAGCCCTTCATATATCATATGATTCACCGTGCATGGAAAGATCATCAAAATGCGGGTTACTTTTCCCGGGAGGGGGGTGTAATGGGGAAAGTAGATTCAGCCGAGTGTTCCTTCGGCTCCACTCTGAGCGGTAGGATATGTGACAGAGAGCAAATTAATACTACATATAACAGGAACAGAGTGCCTTGTACTGGTTGGTCTGGCAGTTCATTCCAGGGTCAGTCAAAAGCCAGCCATCCGGGAAGGGGGCGGAGTCACAATGCCCGAAGTCATCACCCTAAAGCGGTACGCGATGTGTCAGTCATGGATTGGAGGAGATGTGATTGAACTAACTACCACAGGGGGCATGACTAAGGGTATAATTGGGGATGTGACGATGCAATCTTTTCCTTTCAGGGGTGGAAAGTAACGAAGTAGAAATACTTTGTTACACTACTTAAGTATTTGTTTTCGGAATCTGTACTTTACTTAAGTACTTTACTTTTGGGATACTTGTACTTTTACTCAAGTACGTTTGTTTAGAAAATATTGTACTTTTTACTCCACTACATTTCCCAGAAGCATCTCGTTACTCGTTCTTTCAGCACACTAAATCTTGCACTGGCCAGTATTCTGATTGGGTAAAGCAGAGCCGCATGCGCAGTGTCTTCTTGCTTTGATGATGGCATAGTATGTTGATGCCCAACCAGATTTGATTTTTAAAATAACCAATCAAAAAACACAATGTTTAGCTGCGGAGGATGCATTAGTAGTTTAGAAGAGTAACAGGAATCTACAAGCAGTTTCAAAACAGGATTTCACATTTTTAACATTTGATCCTAGAATTGTTTCATGAATTGTGTTTTATTTATGGGTAAAGGTTGTGAAATTTAAATTCCTGATTTGAGATTCAAATTAAGCATTGGAGCCCGAAGGAGCGGGCTTAATCGTGTGGTAATGTTTACTTCGTGCAGTTACATGCCCGAACTGAAGGCAAGAAGGCTCCTGAGGGCTCATATGCTATTAGAATATGGATATGTTAAACAAAATAAAAAATATGTTTTTCTAATAGTTTTATCCTGATTTTATGAAGAACTAGTTTTTGATGCAAAGCGTTTATCTCAGTATTCCATGAGGAATGTGGTTTTCTCAAACAACATCCGTGGTCTGTTCTATGGAGGATAATTTGTACCAAAATTTAAATAAATAAATAAATATCGAAATAAATAAATAACAAAATAAATAAATAAATAAATATCGTAAATAAATAAATAAATCAATAAATAAAAATCGAAATACATTACATTTATTTATTTACTTATTTTGTTTTTTTTTTCATTTTGGCACAATCTTTCACTCTAGTATTTCTTATTGAGCGTCAATCATACTGGAAGGGTGGGACATAGCGAAGCAACGGACTTCCTGAAATGGGAGCCATGTATACTAGTACCGCCCCTCTTTCCAGCACAGCTCATTTGAGATCAATGGGAATGTTTTTGTACAGAAAAACAACCGGGGGCTCATTTCTATAGACCCTTTTCTGGATGATGACATAAAGAAGAGAACTGCGCCTGCGCTACTGTTGTGTGCTCCAGGAGACTTCCGGTTGACTGTATATCAGCGTGAATTTCGAAAATGACAAGCAGCTATTTTCTAAACTTACCAACCTCAGAAAGAACTTGTTACCAAGAAAAATGAACGATTAATCCAACCACGCTACCTGATCCATTTGACAATGATGTTAGGCCAAGATTGTTTTTAAATGATTTTAAAAGGCTTGCTGAGATAACATACCTGGATGTCTATCATTACTTGGTAGATATGGAATGTTGTTACACCCGAGAAGCAGTAAAGGCGTACAGAAGCTGAGATGCTTACAATTACTTTTTTAGTGGGAAGTACACAAATTAGTACCTATCGATTAGAGGACAGTGGTATGTGTGGAGTGTATGGTGAAATAGGAGCAAGTTAGGTTGTCCGCAAGTCATACTGTGCCTGGGTTGTGGCTAAAATTAGTGGTGAGGTGTGCAGTGGTCATTAGAAACTGCATGGCAGGGTAGGTTATGTTAATTATATGGTTTTGTACATTTTTATTTCAAATACTATATATATATATATATATATATATATATATATATATATATATATATATATATATATATATATATATATATATGTCAGTGGCAGCTGGTGATGTCTGTGGTAGGCGGGAGAATTAGTGAGTTTGAATTGTGGGTGAACCCAAATGTACGGCACTCTTATGTGTGTTGGTGTGTGTAGGAGGAGCCTACCTGTGTATATAAGGCTGTCACAGAGCAGCTCACGGGTTGATGGTGTTAGTGTGGAAAAGGCTCCCTAGGTGGGTGGTTAGCTGAAGACGTATTATTCTCCTTCCCTTTCTCTGATCACAGGGCGTCACACAGCAGGGCAGACTGGGTGGATGGCTGTTTGAGGTCTACTCTGTCTTTCAATCCCTTCTTTTTTCTCTCTCTCTCTCTCTGGTCTGTCTCCCTGTCTTTACTGTTTCATTGCTGGTAATCCACTGTAATAAACAAAATAATAATGTAATATAATCTACTATATTAATAAAAATTGGATGTTTGCTTGTTTGCTTTAAATAGTTTTTTTGGAGAATTATAGTTAATTAAATAGAATTAAATGATATATTAATATTACATGAGCTACACCATAGCTAGTGCTTCCTTGTTCTGCATTTAACCACCAATGTAATTAGAAGAAAAAAAAGAGAATCCCCCAGCTATGTATTTTAACCATAATGTAGATCACATACACATGTCCAGAAATAAGGACACAACTGTATAATTTATCATCTCAGTAGAATTGTAATAATTTAATAATAAATAATAACAATAATAAACATAACAATTAAACACAAATGTTATGACAACATTGAAAACTAACTGACTTATACAAACAAAAGTTGGCTTTATTAAGAATTTAATAGTAAAAATGACAATTTTAAATTTATAATAGTTAAGTTGTTGATTAAAAAAAAAAGGAGCCCCTCTCCTACCTCCATAATTACTAAAGCTTCCTCCGAATATATTAAGATTTCCTAATTGGTGTAACTGTGATAATTAAAATTGTCAAGTTCAAAATTCCAATTGCATCTAGCTCACTCTGTCTGTATCTCTCGCACTCTCTCTCGCTGTTCCGCGCTCTCTCGCACTCTCTCTCACGCTCTCTCACTGTTCTCAATCCTCGTTCTCTTGCACGTGTGCAATACAGGGTCAGTGGCGCTGTCTCCCTGTACTAAAAAAAATACTGCGTTTAATCCAATAAAAGAAGCTTTCAAGCACCACGTGCCTTATGCAATTTCAATGGGAAGAAACCGAGATAGGCAAAGACCATGGAGGAAGCGCCCCCATTAGAATTGCACCTGCAGAGGGCGATATATTGCTTGCAATCTCTATTTTTGTACTGTTAACACACTCACACACATATACACTTATACAAATCATGGCGTCCATGCTGCATGACATCATCAACATATGCAACTGGCTATAAAACTGCCTATAACTTCTAATCGGCTGCACCAAAACGCACAAAATTTGACACAGATGTAGAGGACTATGGGATGTTGTGTCGTGGTCAATATG
Source organism: Acipenser oxyrinchus oxyrinchus (assembly GCA_030684275.1). Lineage (NCBI taxonomy): Eukaryota > Metazoa > Chordata > Actinopteri > Acipenseriformes > Acipenseridae > Acipenser > Acipenser oxyrinchus. The sequence goes on from CM060249.1 coordinate 55,765,494, forward strand.
GCGGCCTTTGGTCACATGGTGTGGCAGCCATCTTGGATTTAATGAAAATTTTGGACAATATTCAAAAGTCTTCTTCTCATGAACGGTAAATAGTACAGCTGTAAAAAATTTTGTACTTAGTGCACTCATGTCCACGATTGATTCTCCTTAAGGAAAAATGGGTCGGTCACATGGTGTGGCAGCTATGTTGGATTTTGCGTAAAACACTTAAACGACAACTCCTCATGAACCCTTTGGCCGATTGACATGAATCTTGGGTATACATTATCTTTGTACTGACCTCTAAAAAAAGTAAGTCAGGAAAAGTTCCTACATGAACAAACATGACCGCCATGATCCAATCAATATGGGTGACATGCCAGTTTTGCCAATTTTTCACCCTGAAATGACACATTCCTACCACTGGGGACAGCTGTTACCATGGAAAACTGAGCAAGGTCTAGAAAAAATATTTCTTGAAGCAGCCATTTTTCTCTGGTGTTTAGCAAGAACAGTTTCACTAACTCATGTAACTTAAAACACAGTAATTACAGTGGAAAGGCTGATATTTTACACATACACACAGTACAGTATACAAAGACACACACAAAAAAAAACTGCACCACGTTTTTTAAACCAGAAGACAATTGAACATTTCAGACATTTTAGTATAAGTGGAGCTGAGCAGCTTTTTCTACCGTAATGTTGTATTAGAAAAAAATACTGTGATCTCGGGCTCTACAGAAATGTTCTGTAAACTGAGATTTTTGTTTTTTAAACGCTAAAAACAGTAGCTACTCCAAGAAAAAAAAACTGCACCGTGCTTTTTAAACCAGAAGACAATTGAAACAATAAAATGTATAATACATGAGCTTTACAAGTCACATGGATACAGTTTGTTTAGATCAGAATAAAGTTATTTCTACGGCTGAACTGTGGTAAAACGACAATCACAAATCCTGAATGTGTTGCAAAGAAGCCGCGCGTGTAAACCATTTAAAAGACGCATGAGAGGGGTTTGCAGCTTTGGGAGTGTACCTTTCATTGAATTAATTATTTTAGGTAATGAAAAGTATAGACAGAACTCTTCAGAATTGCTAGCTTTATGAAATACAATTGTAACTGTGAAGATCGCACGGTTATTCACGGAGAATCCCCCCATAAAAGCTGTCATTTTAGTATAATTGGAGCTGACCAGCTTTTCTGCCATAATGTTCTTTGTTTACTTAAAATAACCTTGTGGACATGCAGGCATATACAGAACTGTAGGCTACACATACGGACACACACACTGTAAGTAGGGTTGCCACCTTTTCCACAGACCAAACCCAGACATGCTTTAGAAACAAATTCTGGAAGTGATCACGCAATACCTAGGGAGTTTAGTAAGACTGTCTCTCAAATCTCGCATTTCTCTCTCCATCCTCTTTGTTTTATATGTATGGTGACTGACTGAATGCTTTTTAGCTAAAGCATCTAACTGTAGTAATTTCTTAAAAACCCACAACTAATTTGGTATTATATACTGCCCTGGTAAATGTTACATAAAAGCAGTTCAGTAATACTACTTTTATATTGGAATATTAACTTCAGCTCTTTCTTAAACCTTCTTTAACTCTGTATTAAATACTGTCCCTGGTAAACGTTATGCTGAAGTAGCTCAGTGTGTTGTGCATGTATGATTTCTACACATAGTAGTTTTGAAATACTCACTATTTATATAAAGTGTTTATGTTTTATTATTTAATGTAGGATGTGTGTTTGGATTTGTTGTGGATTGAATAGAATTGTAAGGTTTGTATGTTTGTAATTTATTAGATGTGACTTTTGTTGTTTTACAAAAACTGGTGTGTTTATATGAGCACTATAGGTAATGCAAGTAGTGGAATGTGTAATGCATAAATAGGTTTATATAGTATGGTTAAGTTCTGCTAAAGGTCAAATTTAAAGCTGGCTGTAAAACTTCCGATGATTTCTTATTGACTGCAGATGGTTGCTATGTAACATGCAGAGTTCTGAAACTTGCTATACATGTTAAGGGATAGTCCAAGATTGGGGCACGTGCATCAGAAGCTGATCGGTTGTGTGGTATGGCAGCCATGTTGCGTAACATCAATAACACACAAACATCATCTTCTCAGAAACCGCTTATCCGATTGAAGCAAAAATGAGCATAAATGATCTAAGTATGATTATATTTTACGGTTGTTCAAGAGAAGATGCTGCAGTTAAAAACATGGCTGCTGTGAGCCAATTAGATTTCAGCATTGACCATTTTGCACATATTGTAGTATATGTCAGTGGTACAATGCAGTAGACTTATGAAACTTTGTATAATAGTAGAGGACTATGAGAAGTAATGTCAGTAACTTAATGAAGCTGATTGGTCACATGGTTGGCGGCCATATTGATGTTTTGCCCACATTTTGCGTATTACATAACAAGAACACTGTTGCATTGAAACTCTTCAAACTTAACACAGTTGTAGAGACCTATGGGAAGTAATCTCCACCACTAAATGGAGTTGATTGGTCACATGGATGATATACTGATGTTTTGGCCACATATTGCGCATTTCATAACACTAGCACCATTGCACATAAACACTTCAAATTTCACAGGGTTGTATGGGAATAAAACATTTCTCTATGGTCATCTGTTGCGCTTGTTGAAGGGAAGTTGCTACTGTGAAAAACATGGCGGCCATGCCAGATGATATCATCAGAATACGCAACTGGTTATGAAACTGTCTAACTACTTCTTGATTGCAGATAGAGTCATGATTGTTATGTAAAACATAGGAACCCATATATGCTCTGTAAAAAAAATGTTGTTGCCTGTGACCTCTGGTCTCTCCTAAAGGTCAAATGTAAAACTGGACAATAACTGCTTAGAAAATGTAGATAAAGTCATGGTTGGTATGGAAGACATATAGAAACACATCTATGCTCTATCAAAAAGTTTCAATGACCATGACCTCTGACCTCTACTAAAGTTCAATTTTAAAACATGCTTATTACTCCATAAAGATTGCAGATATATGCAAATATAAAAACATATATGCTCTATCAAAAATGGATCACTAGATGGTGCTCATTGGTCATATAATGGACATAGAGATGTTTTGTCCAAATGTTTGCACTGTCTGTAACAGGCAAACATTCTTCAGACTTCTGAGTTGTGCAGGCCTCAGGGAACTAATGCCTGCAATTGAATGAAGCTGATTGCTTAAATGCATTTCTCTGTAAAAGCTAGTTAGAATATTGCTTGCATCCAAATAACATTTTAATTTGCTACTAACCAGTGATTCCAATATTTTTGCAAAAATTGACACAGTCAATATATAGTTTGTGTCACGAAAACACACACAGAAAACAATAACGTATTCATATTGCGTTTTTTATTTACTCTGAATAAATAAAATGTTACTTGACAATCGATTACACGATTTTGTTTAATATAGTCCATAGGCTACCAGCCAGCTCCATAATTCCCAGGACACTGAGACATAATGTCGTTAAACTGAAATAAATTAACGTGTAAATGAGCAATTAAATATTTTTTTAAAATAAATACTGGTGCTTAATTTATGGCCGTGGAAATTATAAAGGCAGTTGCCTGTTATCCACCATACACACTTTAATTATGTTTTTACCTCATTAGTACAGGGGTTCCCAAACTCTCAGCCTTCCTTTTTAATATTTTACACATAATATTCTTTTGTTAAATAATTTTGCATAATATGCAATCTGAAACTCCCCATTTTGGGAACCCCTCATTGTACTGTACTCGCTACCACAGTATCACAGTAGATTATATATATATATATATATATATATATATATATATATATATATATATATATATATATATATATATAGTATTACTTAATGTTTTGTTTTGGGTATCAGCTAAACCATTTTGGCAGTGTCTGCCTTTCCAGGTATGATTTTACAATCAATACAATACTGATTATTTCCTAAATGTGAATTGGAAAACATACTCTAAAAACATTTAGAAAGCATATTAAAATGGAAATGACAAAATTGAAGATACATACATTAAAAACAGAGAAATGTTTTGGATAACTTTACAAATGAATAAAAGTTTGTACATTTTCTACTGACATCTAAGTATCCTTAAATATACTAAATATACACTTTAAAAAAACTGTAAAGACATTCTTTTTCTATTTAACACTTGTGTAAACTGTAAAGATTAATTACAGATGATATTATTTTTCACCATTACCAGTTTTGTGTATACTCCATTTATCTATTACAACGTAATACACTATCACTAGCATTATCACTAGCCTACGAATCACTGAAACTGGAAGGACATTGCGGAGAATGTGGTCATTTTTCAACCTTCCAATTGCAAGCTCCACTTGAATCCTTGCATGGAACATCTGACATGAGACAGACACCTCTACCCCAGATAACTGCTTTTTGCCTTTTGTGGATGCTGGAACGACAAGCTTAACACCCTTTGTAGCAATCTGCCAAAACTGAATCTCCTTCCTCGGGTAAATCAATTAATCCTGAATGTTTTGTTGTTGCTTTGTCACTCGCACACCCTCCCCACATTCGTGACACAAATTTAACAGCTCCTGTTGGACTCACACTTAAAAAAAAATGTGATGGTATTCTGAGATTTATAATTTGAGTAGGTTAAAGCCCTGGCATGAAGACTGGTTGGTCTTTCAATAAATACTTCACTAAAATCAATGATGCATCTTACACTATCAAAATTCTTGTTTTTAAATAAAGGAGGCAAATTTCTTTTAAATTTCCTTTCTAGATGGCCAACGAATGAGACACTGTAGCTCCTTTGACATGATATCTGACCAACAATGAAAAATGTTAGCAACAGTACAGCAGTTTAATTTAAATCTAAAAGCCAAGTCCGGATGGGTGAGTCCCAAACACAACTTCATCAGAACCATCAGAAACTGCTCAGCAGTGCAGTGGTGCTGGGTACCCATACTGTCAGTAGGAATGTCAACAAGTCAAAAAACAACTTGGGTGGAAGGCAAGCCAGTATAATTTCACTTGTCGACTATCATTTTTAAAATCAAATACAGAGGACTTCGCTGATTTCAATCATTTTTTATCCCCCAAATATGTTACCTTGGATTCTAAATCCTTAACATGTTGTTTCAAATTATCATTATCCTGTTTGAGACAGTCAATGTCCTCCATAAAGAGATCAGTGCCCATTGAGACACTGACCCTGACATTACTGATGTCATCTAGGTGGCTTTGGCACAGCTGTGTTTCCCAAGTTGCTTCTTCGGTTAATGTTCTTCTGTTGTGAAGCCTGCTGTATCTACCCATTATCTGTGCAGAATCAGTGAGGTTCCTGTGTTTGAATACAGATGGAATGTAATCTGGATGAGCAGGGTTGCCTGAAAAATAATAATAATTTTTATACACTTGTTTTACAAAATTAAAAAGAAATTAATATATTTATATATTTATTTATATGGTACACATTAATACTATAATTAACACTGATATACACACAACTTTAGTTTCACTAATAGTAAAACCAAAAAGTATATTACAGATTTTTAAGCTATAGGTTTAATGATTTAATTACCTAGCAATGCTGTTGTATAGTAACATCTGTGACAGATACATTGACAAAAAGTTAACGTCTACAATATACATATTACAGTATTTGCTTAAAAGCAAAATAAAATGTCACAAATTGGAACTTGTAATAAAAAAATAATATATTTTATGTATATTTTCAATGAGGATTATACAAAAAAAATCAGTTAAACATTTAAGCTTACGTCTGTCAATGTGAATTTTAATATTTACCTCTCCCTTAATCGCAAATTATAAACAATTCACTTTTGCCAGCTTGTGTAGTCTAAAACTAAAATCCGCCACATTTGCGATTTGCAGGTAAATCACAAAATCGGCTGCATTCAACCTTAAAAGTAATATTAAAATACCTAATATATTTTCTAATCAAACCGAGTTCACTTGTAAATAATGTCTGTGAAAGTTGATAAACAACCATACCTGAGATGAAGTGCAGGCTACATATTCTTGAATTAGCGGTCGGCACCCACCCTTCCCATTTAACATTGGTAATCCACGCCTCTCTCCTTGAGGTGTCTTTCGGAAACCTGAAAACCTTTACCTTCAACAATTGGTTTGTACCAGGTCACACGACTGCACAGCAACAAGATCCTAATGTAGCTCTAGTTTCGCGCTCTCCATTTTGTTTCCTTCAATCATTCATTCAATAACTCCTTCAATAACAACAACATCATCAGATAAATAACATGAAACCGTAAGTTTTCTAGGGAACATGACAAACTTCCTGTAGCTCATGAATATTAATAAAAAAAGGTCTATGTTACGAGATTGTAAGTTCAAATATGATAGGTATTTTGATCAGTTATCACCTATAATCTGTGTGAGTGTCACAGGTATTTTCCTGCTCAGTGGCAGCTGCTGCACTTATAGTCCACCACTGCTATATCCCGCTTTAACCCAATATCCCAGTACCACAATATACCCAGAAACACAACCACACACAGAGAATACAAATAACAGTTTTTATTACATAGACAAAAATGCTTTTGCACGTACAGCCATAACTTTAAGATTTAATTTAATTTGGATTCATCACCCTTTATTGTTACTCTCCTCCCTGTTCCACCACCCCGTAGTTCACTATACCCCTGTAATAAAGTAACCAGTCACAATTCAATCAGTGTATAATAAGTCTACCAGTAAGTACCTACTCAGCAAGTAATCCTGCTTAATAATTATCAATACTAAATAGGTTGATAATTATTCAATGCATACAGTTTCAGCATCAACCATACAGTGAACAACAAAGTTACCAGACTCCATAAGTATACAGATAATTAAGCATACCCAATAACTAACCAGGCTAAATAAATCAATTAATATTAAATCAATAAATACAATTCCAGTGAGTACCCAATAGAATCTCTAAAACACCAATAAATAAGTTTGTCATAAACACAACAATATAATTTACTTATCATACCTCAGCATTAATTTACCAAACCCACAGAGTAGTGTTCGGTTCCAACATCTACCTGCCCACTCTCCTAAAAACGATAGGCTGCGGATGCAACCCTGGTTCCCTGAAAGAGAAAATAACCATCAAGTATGGGACATTGCCGTCAGGCAGTAGGGATTGGCTGAGCTTTATAGCAAAGCTGCCGATAGGCCTCTGCGCGAGCTGCCACGTAAGCCTGCCCCCCTGGGAGCTTACTATACGCAGCGCGCAGAGACTCTCTTCCTCTTTTGCTCTTCAGGCCGTGAAGGCTTCCGGAGCGACCTCGCGGCTTGATGGTTATTTTCTCTTTCAGGGAACCGGGGTTGCATCCGCAACCTATCGATCCCTTTCAAGTCGAAAATAACCATCAAGTATGGGAACAGTGTACCCAAGCCGTCGCGAGGGAGGATTCTCGGCAGTAGGACAGACTTACGTCATAACGCAACTGCGTAGACAATACATCTACGCATATGCGGAGCCGCTACTCAGTGTCTACGCTCGCAATGACACCTATCCTAAAGTGGAGTCAACACCATATCGTGACAATACTCAATCTGACCGCCAACTAGGGCGTCATAGTGTAACACGGATGCTCCGAATGACTGAGCAGAGGATTCCAGTACATTTAAACGGTAGAACCTCATGAAAGTATGCAGTGTAGCCCAACTGGCTGCAGCACAAATGTCAGACACCGGCACCCCTCTAAAGAGGGCCCAGGATGTTGCCATACCCCTAGTGGAATGTGCCTTCAACTGCCCTGGTGGCGGAAGGCCTGCAGATTCATATGCTAATTTAATAGCATCCACTATCCAATGGGAAAGGCATTGTTTAGACAACGGCTGACCCAAAGTCCTAGAACCATGGCATATGAACAACTGTTCTGTTTGCCTCACAGTAGATGTATGGTCAATATAACACCTCAATGCCCGTACGGGGCAGAGCATGTGTAACCGTTCTTCCTCTGGGGAAGAAAAAGGAGGAGGATGGAACGCCATCAACTCGACTGGTTGGTTCATATGAAATGGGGATATGACCTTGGGTAAAAAGGCTGGATTTGGACGCATGAAGACCTTAGAACCGTCTCCTGCGAAACAAGTACTTGATGAATGCACTGATAGTGCATGTAACTCGTCCACGCGTTTGGCTGATACCACTGATAGCAAAAATGCAGTTTTCATAGACACGAGCTTCATATCCACGCTGAACGAACGGTGCCTTGGTAAGGGCTTCTAGCACCACGTCAAGGCTCCATGACGGTAAACTGGTCGTCCTTGGAGGCCGCAAGCGTCTTGCGCCTTTCAGTAACTGAGATGCCAGAAAATGGCAACCTGGTGATAACCCGTCAATGCGTACATGGCAAGCCGATATGGCGGCTAAATACACCTTAAGTGTAGAGGGAGATTTCCCTTCATCTAACAGTTTCTGTAGAAACTGTAATATCACTGTGTAACAGGGCGAGGTGCCCTGTACATTGTTTGGTTTGTTTACTTTTAGATCGGGGTCTCCCCCTCCGCCCCTGTGCAGATTGTTTTGTGTTTGTTTATTTTTATGTCGGCGAAGCGCTGTATGTTATTGTTTTGTTTACTTTTTAAAAATGTGTTCTGGCAGAGGTGAGATTGGTGCTCGTCCTCTGCCAGGAATAATTAAACTCGTGCAGAAGATGGCCATCTCCCGAATTAAGTGATTAATTCTGTTGCTAATCGGGAGATGGTCACCTGAATATAAAAAGCCTGCAGCTCTCCATGTTCGGGGTGGGTGTCGTAGGAGCGGAGAGAGCGAGAGTGGAGAGAACTGAGAGAGAAACAGTAAACGGTAACGGATAGGAACAGTGAAGGCAATCTGCCCAGCCTGACCTATTCCGTGTGTATTTCTGTGTTCGTGATTTGTTTATGTTCAAACCTTTTATTTCGCTCGGTGAGCAAAGTGTTTTTTTGTTTAAATATTTTATTTATGTTGTTGTGCTGAATAAAAACGGCACAGCCTTTACCTGCAGTACTTCCCTGGTGTCAGTTTTCCTTCCTGCGTCTGCCTGACGTCAGACCACTCAGTCACCCTGTCACACACTGCCATAGGGCAGGATATTGGGTCATGGCCCTCCGCCAGACACCAATCTTGAAACAACTGCCACTTGTACGTGTACTGCGACCTAGTAGAGGGCGCTCTAGCACTTTGAATGGTCGAAGTCACCGCCGTCAAGAGCCCTAAGGCTGACAGGCGATCCCGCTCAGGGGCCAAGCCCATAGCTGCATGAGCTTGGGGTTCGGGTGCCATAGCCCTCCTTGGGCTTGGGACAACAGGTCCACTCGCAGAGGGAGCTCCCTCTGACGACCGTGCCACAACTGCACCAGACTCGGGAACCATATTCTCCGAGGCCACCGAGGAGCGATCAGAATCACTGTCACTTGCTCTACCCTGATCTTCTCTAAGAAGGCGGGGAGCATCGGAATCGGTGGAAATGCATATAGGAGCCCTGGTGGCCATTCGTGAGCCAGTGCATCGACTCCTAGGGGGCTGTCGAGGTCCTTCACCGAGAACCATAGGGGGCAGTGCATGGTCTCTCGCGAAGCGAAGAGATCTACTTGCGCTGTGCCGAACCATTCCCAGATGTGCTCTACCACCTGAGGGGGAAGACGCCATTCGCCGGCAAGAGGGCCTCCTCTGGATAGGAGATCTGCTGCGTAACTGACTCTGCCCGGTAGGTGAACGACACGCAGAGAGGTTAAACGCAGTTGTGCCCATAGCAACATCTGTGTTACCATCCGGTGAAGACCGGGGGACCGCAAGCCGCCCTGACTGCACTAACACTGCACTAAAACATCCTTGCCTAGAAGCACTGGCAAGAAGTGCCGGAGGGCGAGGTCCACCGCTCTGAGTTCCAGAGCATTGATGTGGGCTGACCCATTCTGTCCCGTTCTAGACTGCTCCCCAACCTTGGTTGGAAGCGTCGGTCGTGATGACTTCCCTCCGGAAAATAGGACCCAAGAGTATGCCCTGGCGGATGTTCGACGGAACTTTCCACCAGCGTAGCGCTTCCCAGCAGGTTCGGGATACCCTTAACCTGCAGTGTTTGTCTCTCCGCGGATGCAACACGAAGGCATTGAACCAGGCCTGCAGAGGTCTCTGGTGTAGTAAGCCCAAAGGAAGGGCTTGCGAGGCGGCAGCCATCAACCACAGCATGCGCTGACACAGCTCCATGCTGACTGTTTCTCTCAACCTGAATAGGGAGAGACGTTGCTCCATCGAGGCAACTCTTTGTGTCGACAGGGTCGCTTTTATGGACACTGAGTCCAGATGCAGACCCAAGAATTTGGTCTGTTGGCTCGGCACGAGGCGGCTCTTTTCTGAATTGACCCTCAGACCTAGCCGCTGAAGATGGTCTGTAACCATCACTGTGTGCTGTGCCAACTGCTCCTTCGACTGCGCGCAGACGAGCCAGTCGTCCAGATAGTTCAGCAGTCGGACGCCTTGAGCCCGCAAGGGAGCTAGAATGGCATACATACATTTCGAAAAGGTTCGAGGAGCTAGTGACAGGCCTAATGGAAGGACACAAAACTCGTATACCCTGCTCTGAAATGCGAAACGAAGATACTTCCCATGGCAGATGGGAACGTGAAAGTACGCATCTGTCAGGTCCACGGTGGTGAACCAGTCGTCGTGTCGGACTGACTGGATGATGTGCCTGTGCGTAAGCATCCTGAACGATAACACCCGCAGGTATTTGTTCAGGACTCGCAGATCTAAAATAGGACGGAGCCCGCCGTCCTTTTTGGGCACCAGGAAGTATTTGGAATAGAACACCTGGTCGATCAGAGCAGGGTCTACTTGTTGAATGGCACGCTTCCTGAGCAATGCCTGTATTTCCACATTCAGAGCTGAGGACTGAACCGAGTCCTTCACTGCAGTTACCACCACTCCCCAGAAGGGGGGAGGTTTTAACCGGAACTGAAGGGTGTACCCGGTGAGTATAGTTTTGCGCACCCAGATGTCGTCGGTGCAATGTTGCCAGAACTGGAGCTGTGGGACAGTGTAGGGGTGGGTTAACAGCTGCCTGGGATTTTCAGGGCTGTTTTGGCTGCGCTCGTTCGCGAGGGACCTGGCCAGAGCCACGAGGGCGCCACCCTCCACGCTGCGGTCTTACAAATGCGGGTTGGCCGCGCGCTGGTGCACCTGAAAGGGAGGTTTTATTGCCCCGTGGGTACGCCACTGGTGATCCTATGGCCGCTTTGGCCACATCCTAGCCATTTGCTGCGACACCTCACGTGCCTTGGCGGAGCGTTGCAGCATCTACTCCACCGCCGGGCCAAATCTGTGCCCCGGTGTGATTGGGGCATCCAGCAATGGAGCCTTATCAGGCTCCTGTACTCTCGCCTGCAAGAGCCAGAGCTGCCTCCTTGCCACCACAAGGGATGCGATGCTCCTGCCCTGAGCTCACGCGTTTAGCTGAGCCAGCTTCACCAGCAGCTGAGTGAGCCGACTGTACCCAGCTCGGTCCTAAGGGCAAGGGACGGGCACTCAGGTAGGTCTCGAATGAGTGCCGCCTGGTAGACCATTAGGAGGCTGGCCACGTTTGACAGCCTGACTGCCTCTGTGGCCGCAGTGTACCCCTTTTTGAGGTGCACCTCCGTAATCCTGCATTGTTTGTTCGAGCATGCAGGATCCTTGGTCAGCCCAGATAGCGTTGGCGTCTTCATCAACGCAGCGAACGCAGCGCCCACCGGTGGGAATGATGCCAACCCAGTTTCGCTTGCCCCTTGCATAGTGAAGGCCGAAGCCTTGCGAAAAGTAGCAGGGGCAGAGGCCGGGGCCCCCGAGGTGGACTGCACCTCCTTGATTAAGTCCGGGAATGCCGGAAGCATCCTGGACTGGTGGGGCTGGACTGAAGGCGACTCAAAAAGAGAACGCCGAGGTTGCTCGACGGCTGGCCACTCGATCCCCAGATGGCGAGTTGCTCACTCCACTAGTGGCCAAAGGGGGTCGTTGGTGTCCAAAACCTCCAACTCAGACTCCTGCTCTGAGTGGTGAGACACCAATTCCACCTCCACGCTATCCTCTTCGAGAAGAGGTTCCCCTTCAGACGCATCCCTGGAGATGACGTCAGCATCCCAAACCTCCTGGGGTTGTTGCACAACCTGGGTGGGCAGGGGCTGCAGCGGAACCGTTGGCTGGTTGGCAACTGGTCCAACTAAATCATCTGTGGCCCGAGGCACCCTATTGGCCAGAGTCATGAGCAGGGACTGTTGGCCCATCATGACCTCCATGAACTGGGACATCTTAGAGGTGAGCTCGAAGAAGCCCGATCTGTCCCTATTGTACTTTTCGCGACGAGGGGAACGGGAGCGTCCCCTTCGGCGCGGTGACCTGGAGCTGGATCGTGATGTCCGGCGGGAGCATCCCCTGTAAGGAGAAGGGTCTTGCGGTTGTATTGACGGGCTGCGGGGTTGCCGAGCGCGTCCGCTGCTGGGGGATCTGACCAGCTGTCAGCTGGGAGGACGGACTCCCGGACAGCCGCAGCCTAACGGGAGTCGCCGCTGGCGGGGCAGACAGGGTGTGAGACGACCCTGAGGAGGGGGAGTGATCCCCAACCGCCTTCCTCACCCTCTGCCGAAGAGTGTGCGGCTGAAAATTGGCGCACAATGCACAGAACGACCTGTCCGCCAAGGCAGACGCAGCGTGCTCTGGTCCCAGGCACGCCACGCAGTCCTCGTGGGGGTCGCTCGCCGGCAACTTGGCCTGGCATGTAACGCAACGGTGGAACCCAGACATGCTGAGACACCGAGCGCTGGAGCGTCGAGCACCGAGCGTCGAGCACAGAAGGTGCGTCGTCCGCGTCGACGCCGTCAGCGTCGGATGTGCGTGCGTCACGCGCCGAGCGTCGGAGGCGCCGACGCGTGGAGCACCGAGTCCCGAGCGCAGACGCGCTAGCACCAAGCGCAGAAGCGCTGCACAAAGCTCCGAAGCGCTGCACCAAGCGTCGAAGCGCTGAAACCAAAACGCTGGAGCGCGAGTACCGAAGCGTGAGAACGCTTGCACAGACGCCTAGGCGTCAGCTGACCCGCAGAGCGGAGACGCTAAGTGCTGGTACAGTGTCTGGGGTGCTGTGCAATACCTACCTGTTAGTGCTGGGGATTTGTAGTTTGTGGTCGTCTTCCTCTGTATAGTGAAAGGGAATTTTTTTTGGGGACGCTGCAGCTACACTATGTAGTGATTGTGTGACTGGGGCACAGTATAGCTACCACACGGTTGGTAAAACACACCGCAGAGGTAATATATGAGAGACTGCCATGCAGGCTCCAAACATGTGGTCTAGCCAAGGCAAGACCGGGGCTGCAAATGCGCACGTGGCCAAGGCCAACACAACACGCATCCTTCACAAATATATACAATATAATGTTTTATTACAAAAAAACCCAAAAACACAACAATAATAATTTAAAATAATTATTAACAATTAACACAGGAAAGACGAAGACCACGAAAGTAAACAAAAACGCGATGCCGAAGCAAAGCGTGAAGGAAATATATAAGTGTAATATATACAAATATATAATCCAAATTAATAATAATTACTCCGAAGAGTATAACTGAAATAAACTCGGAGAAGGGGCAAAAACCAGCTTCTCAAGCCTAAGCTTAGTGAGTACAGTCAGTTAAGCTCTATTACCTACCGCTACCGATGCTGAAGTCAAAAGAGGAAGAGAGTCTCTGCGCGCTGCGTATAGTAAGCTCACAGGGGGGCGGGCTTACGTGGCAGCTCGTGCAGAGGCCTATCGGCAGCTTTGCTATAAAGCTCAGCCAATCCCTACTGCCTGACGGCAATGTCCCATACTTGATGGTTATTTTCGACTTGAAAGGGAACCCATTATCCAACTTTCTTTTAAAACCTGGAACTATTTATTGTTCTTCTCTAAACAGAAATACAAAAATATGCAATTCATAAGTATGGTGTGCCCCCTGCCGTAATTCCCTGGTAATGCGCCCAAACCAACTTCACTACTTATTAAGCACATCCAAATTGCAGTTGTCTTAGTGCCCTGGCCCAACAATATACACATGTACTCAATGTGAAGTGTTTATATTAGATACAATGCCGTAATCCTGACGATTGCTGCTGCTCTGTCTCAATCCCGATCTCACACCAATGTTGTCAATGTATTTCCCTTGAGGTTGCTCTGAATATGTCAATGACGCAGCCAGCAGCTGAAGAGGTCAGATCACACTCCTCCCACTCCAACCCAGAGCCTGAATGCACTGCTGCCTGCCCTGCAAAGAAACACAACACACCCCTCTGAGTCCTAGGCTCTTGCTACACCCCGATACTGGCTGTTATTCCCCGAGCAAGTTGCCTTCCGGCCAACACGAATACTTATCTCCAGGGAATACTACCAAGCCTTTGAGGTGATAGCGGCGTCCAGCTGATTACACTCGGGTGCTCATTCCAGGGCGTGTCGGCTTCTTTCCGTGGTTCGTCGGTGTACCCGGGCGCGGCTGGAATAATACTTATTATACGATGTCCATTTCTCAATCGGTTGCTTAAACAATCACAACTCTTAATGAAACATACAAATGATTCACTGCAAGTTAGTTAGTATTTGCTCTGAATATAAAGCTTCCACGGCAGTCTCTCTCCACACGGTCATTTACTAGATTTCGTCTCTCTCACGCGCTTCTCTGTAATTCCATGGGCTGTCGGTTCGAAATACTCTGTTTTCCTGTCTCCAACCCTCATCGTCTTTCTGTCAGTCATTTATACCCCCCTGCCCCACTTCAGATGCAGCATGACAAATCAAACACAGCTGTTTCCTAGTTAACCATTATCTATCAAGGTGCTGAACAATACAATGCAATTTACTTCATCCCCCCAACGTCACAGCCAACTCGGCTTTTGACATTCCCCCAGCTAGAAATATAGTCGTCCCGAATACTCTAACCTACTCCTCCACATACCTTAGTGGTCATTGCCCCCTCCCCTCTCGTTGAGATCTCCGAAGAACCAATGGGCTTCACCGAAGCTCCATGGGGCTTTCAGGAGTCACAGGTATGGGTATATTCACAGGTGGGGTCAGGTGAAGACATAGGGACCAGAATACTGCAAAGCCAGACGAAGGCACTAACTCTTCCTACTGAACAGGCCCCCCACCACTACTAGGTAGCCTACCCCAGAACCAACTGTCCCAGGCCACCTCCTTCCTTTTTTCTGGCTTTGAGATAATCGGAGGGGCAGGCTGAAAAGTACAAATCCGCTGGCGATAAATAGTCCGTTCTGGACCCTCAGGTCTATCCGATATACTGCATGCCCGGGCCTCAAAGCAGTAATAATAACAAATAAAGTAAAATCCCATTATGGCGCCAATTTGCCCTGTGCCCTTTGTCGGAAATTCTGTACTAATATCCGCTCTCCAGGGAGGAGTTCATGTTCCTTGGCCAGCTGGTCATGCCTTGCTTTATCCTTCTGTTGTCGCTTCCTTATCCGAGCCCGAGCCTGAAGATACGCCAATCGTAATGTTTTCTGGTGATTAGCTACCCATTGTGAGACTGTTCCCGGTTGATCCAAGGGCATTGCCCCCAGAGACAAATCAACAGGTAACCGAGCATGCCTACCGAACATAATAATAATCATCTTTATTTTTATATAGCGTCTTTCATAGTGGACCATCATCACAAAGCGCTTTACAAGATACGAGACTAGGGTGTGTGAACTGTGCATCAGCTGCAGAGTCACTTACAACAATGTCTAACCCGAATGACAGCACAAGGAGGTTAAGTGACTTGCTCAGGGTCACACAATGAATCAGTGGCTGAGCTGGGATTTGAACCAGGGATCTCCTGGTTACAGGACCTTTTCTTTAACCACTGGATCACACAGCCTTCTCATAAAAAAGGTGTTAATCCAGTCCCACTATGCATGGTATTATTATAAGGATGCACAATCTCAGGCAATTTGCAGGCCCAGTGACTTTGATCCTGATTACTGAGAGACCCTAACAAATCTAGTAAAGTATGATTTAATCTTTCACAGGCCCCATTTCCCTGTGGATGATAAGGGGTTGTCCGACTCTTTGTACACCTGTACATATGACATAATTGGTTAACCCTTTGCTGTCCATTTATTCAGCACGTCTCAGGCATGTCAGATCCAATTTATTTTCACACGCAGTTTATTTTACACGCACTGTTTAAAAGTATTTTTTTCACAGTAAAACAGGTTTAAAAGGCACTGCATATCAACAGGACACTCAGTACTGCATCTCCAGCCCCACCCCACCCCTTGTTCGCTGTATTTTTCACATACCTCTTCATAGTCGTGCATACTGATAAATCATCTCCTGATCACTCGTTTTATCATCAAACTCCTCAATAATGCGATCCAAGTCATTATTTTATTACTGTAACATCTCAAAAAGCTCTTCAACTGTCCTTGATATTCTTTGAGCGCTATCTTTCATAAAGCCGGAAACCATAGCTAATACAGAACTTCCTGATAGATGACGGAGGTTTGTACCTCCCCATGATGTAGACACGCGGGAGGACCACAATGCAGATCGTTAACCCTGGTTTCATTACGTTAAAATGAACACATAATCGGTAGATAATTATTACTTTATCAAAATTCTGACTACGAAAAAAAACAGGAGCAAATAGCTTGCTATAACATTACCATGATCCAAGTAACGTCTTCCTTGTTTTATCACTACTAATAGACGAAATACAATCTTGAGGTGTATTAATTTATCTATGTTTTCTTTTTATAATGGATTATCACTACCTTGCATACTTCTCCTGTTTATCTGGTGAAATGTTATTTATGAACACACATGGCTAACTAATGCCACTGTTTAATAAAACGAACCCAGCGTATTTTAATTTTATTTAAACCTTGTTTGATATCCCATATTCTGTTATAACTTCTTAGTTAATTTCTTCAAAATTGTACAGTATTTAAAAATGCAGTGAAAAGGCAGGGCGCAAGCATACATATTTATGAATAAACCAGTTAGTATAACACGTTGCATGAAAATTTTAAATGTAGCGCTACCATGCTGGAATTAGCTTTTACTTTCAAAACAGCTCGGTTGTGATTGTAACCTTATAATTTATAAGGTCATACAAAGCAGGATTCAATGATATTGTAGCACATGTTACTTTTTTTTAAAATCACTGTCTTTGTATGTGTGTATGATTTGCTAGTTACCGAAATCTCAGTCAACAACTGAAGACAATTTCGTACCACTTAATTTGCACCGATGAAACCTGGTTAACCGTACTGGTTGCATATCAAATGCTTAGATGACAGATATGGTTGCATTCTTGTAGAACTTAAGGATAAAATAAAATACATTTCGACAAGGAATTGCATTAGTTCCATTAGTTAGTTGCGCACAAGGTGGTTTCAATAAATACTTTCTGATTTAAATATAGGCCTTACATTATGAGCGAATATCTGAACATGAAAATCCCGTGTTCGTCCCAGCACTAAAATAGATACTGTAAGGACAGTTAAGAAGTAGACATTGATAGACTGCGTTCAGAATGTGTTTACAATAAGAACAGAGATTTTCTTCCATCAAGCAGGAAAAGTTAAATAATATCAAAAGTGAATACATACTGTAAGTCTGCAGGATGGGTTTCCATGGGTAGAATTTAAGAGCGGCTACTTTTTACTTCTGATACTTGAGTACTTTTAAGATATGATACTTTTGTACTTTTACTAGTAGTAAGTAGTTTTCTAGAAGGATACTTTGACTTTTACATAATTACATTTTTGTCCAAGTAACAGTACTTTTACTCAAGTGACATGTTTGAATACTTTTTTAACGCCTGGTTCCTTTGATGTGGTTATGAGAATGACCAAGAAAGGAAACAGACTGTGAAAAGCGTATCGTGAGTGTTAAGTGTTTTGTTTGTGGAAACTAACTGTCTGTGTTTGTCACTGTTAGACGGCTAACACGAACCGGAGAAGTGACCGTGTCTGTATTGTTCTTTGTATTATTATTTCGGGACTGAACCCTGTGGTTTATAAGCTGGCAATACACATTGTTGTGTAGAGCCAGCCTTATAATTTAACCGGTTGCAAACCAGGTAACAGTAACATAAAGAACTGTTTTGAACAATGAACTTTGTGTCTGTCGTTGTTGGAGCACCTGCATCACCTGTACACCTGAGCACTGCAAACCACTCGTTCACAGTCCCTAACATATATCCGCCACCATAGCTGTACATTCATAATTATTATGATTAAAACGTTTACTGCCGCATGACATATATCAACAGTATTAAACAATAGTATACAACAAGCATAACCAAGTTTAATGTCAATTTGATGAACACGCAGGCAGACCCCCATATTATTATTTATTTTTATTATTATTTATTTCTTAGCAGACGCCCTTATCCAGGGCAACTTACAATTGTCACAAAATATCACAGTACAAAGTATATCACATTACAAAATATCACATTACAGATAAGAGCAGTTATAAAGTACAATAAAATCAGTAGCAAATAAGATCACATTCAAACAAGAGCAAAATAAAGAATTTAGTAAGTACTTACATATAATAGCGAGTTTGACTGAGCAGTTAACTTATAGAAAATATATTTGCTTATATGAGTAAAGTCCAGTCAGAGCACGTAGTAAGTACGGTAAATGGGTGAGAACAATTTCAAATAAGAGCAATCTATAAAAACGTGAATACGGATACCTATAAGATTAATATCTCCCCACAATCTGATACTCACAGCAATAATATAAATTAAATAATGTTAATACCAAGCATCATGACAACTTGATAAGCAGTTCGCCTAGTATTTGCAAAAATGTAAGTGTGACATACAGTTGGGGAGAGGTACAAACAAAAGACATCTGCTAAATAATGTTACTATCAGTTTTCCAGATATCTGGAGAGATGTGTGTATTTACGTCTCCACTATACCCCTTCACAAGGGATGCCATCCCCAGTGGGGGATGATAAATAGTTAGAAAAAATGTATTTTTTGTCAGGCTTTTGTGTAAGGGTACAGTGTCCTCTGTAGCAACGTTCTTGATTTGGTTACAGCACCACCTGCAGTTTGTAAGGTACATTAGACTTACAAAGGGATATCCATTCCAGAAGGGAGAGATATCAAAGTGGTAATACAGAAGTAAATCTGCCTGGCGTCTATAGTTGTTCAGCAATAAAGGGCTGTATTCACAAAGCTTAAAAAAAATCCTGAAACTTGTGACTTATGAAAGCAGTTCAGGTCCTTTGCAAAACAGTTCCATGTGATGTGTCATTCAAGGACTGGACTACAAAAATAAACAAGAAAAAAAACACTGGAATTTTACTGGTCAACTCATATTTTCAGATGCTCCAATCAAGAAATCCAAAACCCTACATAATGCAACACAGCAAACTCTTAACCAGGTGAGTGAGTCGACATTCCTACAGATAAAAATGAATTAAGTTGCCTTTCAAAGAGGCTTAGGGAGGGACTAATGCTTAACATATAGAAAGAAATAGTCAGAATACTGCTGTTATTCACGTGCAGATAAAATATGTAATATTATGTGAGCATGGGGATTGCACAAATTAGTTCACGTGCTGGGATTCAAGTGAATAATTAATTAGTAATTGAATCCCGGCACAACGGTATATATAGAAGCACAAAGCACTCTTTCGGGGTTGTGTGTTCGAGAGTGGAGAACGGGAGAGAGAAAGTAGGGAGTAAACTTTAAAGAAAAATAACAATTGCTATTTCGTGCTGGAAGCACCAGCATGGTACTTGTTTGTTTGTTTGGCCATTGTGTCCTTTATTTTGAGTGTTTTGTTTTGTTCAACCTTTTTATTTTCTGTTTAATAATAAACCGGTGCATCAGCACGTTTCATACCCCAGCACTGTTGTCTGTGTCCACGGTCTTCCGGGTCTGACTTCACCCCCACAAGCCATCCTGTGACATGGCCTTATAGTGTTGTGCAATCATTTTAAGTAAAGAGAGAAACAATTAAAAAAGCTGAAACATGAATTACCGGTGCAGTCAGTGTTGTTTTAATGATTAACTTTGCAGTATATATTTGCCATGTCAAAGATTAAGTAGCGGGGTTCCAAAAAATATAACGTTAAATGTCCCCACGTGTTGCGTGGAACTTAGCCGCAGAAAAGGACTGGGTCCTGGGGGAAGGGGCGGGGAGAGCCGCTTGCTTCGCACAGCAAACAAGGCCACGTTGGGACTTAATCAGAACCTAGGCTAAGATATAATTATACACTTAATATTAAAGTGAAATTGTTTGAGAATTGAAATGAGAGAGAAAAAGTGAAATATAAACTTATCTCTGTAGTTTTGACTGAAAAGTCCGAGCTCACCCCTTTCTCAGGCAGGATGAAAGATCCCTGTGCGACAGTCGTTGATATCTCCTGGGGGCGGAGATGACTCCTGATGCAGACGGGTCTCTTAAAGGAGCACCTTTGATATGTGCTGAGGTAATTTGGATTATAAGAGATATATCCCATTCGGTAATGTTACATTTCATACTTGAAAGGGAGGTTATAATCATAACCCTGGTTCCCTGAAAGAGATTTGGTGCCGTGCACGAATCGGGGAACTGCTTGATAAGATTGGTGCTGTTGCGGCATATAAAATTCTTGCTTGTGCCACTCTGCAATCTACTTTATTTTGAAGATAAATGTTCAAGCTTTAAAATGATACCTTACTTGAGGTGGCACAACTAGGCTATCGATGTGATTTAACCAGTGCTTGAAATGGGAAAAAATAGTGCCGGTACTGAAGCCCTGATGGGGTGTAGTGGTTTGTAGGGGGTTGATTATGAGGTGTTACTGATATTCCTTTATCCTTATTGTGAGTATGAGACAGAATGATTCTTGGTGATAAATCTCTCTCCCGACCTGTGAGGGCGCTGTGTAAAGGGAACAGAGTCCCGTGGACTGGATGGCCAGACAATTCATTCCCTGAGGCTCTTGCCTCTGCACCGGGAGGAGATCTGGCTCCAGGCGCAGCTGGCTGTGCTGGTCCTTGAGGCTCCTGGCACAGGGATAAAAATCCAGGCATATGCAATAGCAAGCAATGTACAGTAAGAATGTACAGTTGCTGCCTCAGCTGCTAAAGACAGTAACAGGACGGTAGCGGTCCGGAACCAAACAGAAAGGAGCAAACGTTGTTCCCATCAGGTACGCATGCCTGTGGGAAACTGCTGCCCAGAGCTTCTCTATTCCCAGGTGCATGGCTCTCCTTTGCCACAGAGCCATGGGGTGGGGACACAGCCACCTCTCTATGAGAGGATGATGGGGAAGAGCGCTGCACAGGTGAGGGACGCAGAGAGCTCTAGAGCTGCAGGAGAAATGTTTCTCCAACGTACGCTTGGAGAATGCACACAAAACTTGCAGAAATGTGGTTTACCAGTGCCTCCTTTGCATTCCAGGCAGGAAGAGCATCTGCTTGTCCACAGGCAGGCTGGCCTTGCATATGTCACAGGGATAAAATGTAGTCATTATGCAAATAGCAAGCAATGTACCATAAGAATGTACAGTTGCTGCCTCAGCTTGCTAAAAACAGCAACTGGACTGTCAATGAGGCTTGTAAAAAAGTAACGCCGTTGTACAGTAATGCAACAGGGCTGACCCTCTGTAGACCAGGGCACCTGCAAGACGACAGTATCTTTTTTGATCATTGACATAAGCTTGGCTGTTGGAGGGAGAGTTTAACCGCTGGGGATGGGCTATGTGATGCCACATCCTCAGGCAGGAACCGCAGCTCCTAGAAACGCAGAGCGCGTTGGAGAAATGCACATAAAAATCACAGAAAAGCGGTTTGATGTAAATAACAAGCAATGTTGGTGCCTCAACTTGTTAAAGACACTAACTGGACTATCAGCAATGCCTGCTTGGAGCTAGACAGGCAGGGTGGTTTGCACGTGTCACAGGGATAAGACCCAGGCATAATGCAAATAGCAAGCAATGTACAGAACAATGTACAGTTGCTGCCTCAACTTGTTAAGACTGTAACTGTAATAGGCAGGCAGGCTGGCTTTGCATGCGTCACAGGGATATCCCTAGGCATTATGCAAATACCAAGCAATGTACATGTACAAAGCTGTTTGGTACCGGTTTGGTGCCTATAGCACAGGGTAGGTACATTAGTGCGCAATGGGGGTTACACATCCCCTACGCCCCCACTGCTATTCTAGACCATGCCCCAGTCGAAGCTGGACGCGTCTGCTGAAGGTGCAAACGGTACGGTATGGTGCAGAGCACGGCACACTACCGTTACGGTAACCTCGTTCACTAAGAACGGTGGTAGGTCAGTGACCTACAGTTACAGAAGAAGCTAAATAAAGGGATGCCCATCTGTATAGCTACTGGTTTAACACAACACAGCCCTAAGACTAGAGGAAACCTGGCTTCCTGGCGGTCGCAGTATCCGCACCCCACCTCACTGCACGATTGCCTGGACAGGGCGTCAGCATTCCCGTGCTTCACTCCTGGCCAGTGTCAGATGTCCAGGTCGTAGGACTGAAGCGTCTCGAGCCAGCGGGCTACCTGTCCCTCGGGTTCCCTGAATCGCAGCAACCACTGCAGCACGGCGTGATCAGTGTGGAGCACAAACCAGCGACCACAGAGGTAGGGGCGGTAGTGTTTTACTACCGCCAATAGCTCCCTCCGGGTCACGCAGTAATTACGGTCCGCTTTGCTGAGGGCACGGCTGAAGTAGGCCACCACTCTGTCTCTGCCTTCAGGGGTGCTTTGAGACAGCACCACACAGGAGCACTGGTTAGGGCATGGCACAGTTGAGAAAAGGCAGCCTCGTGTTCAGGAGCCCACTGGAAGGGCCGTTGTTTGTCCAGGAGACGGTGAAGGGGGCTGGCGATGGTGGTGAATCCTTGCAAAAACTTCATGTAATAGGACGCAAGGCCCAGGAAGCTGCGGACTTGCCTTGTGTTGGCTTGGGTGGGCCACTGCTGCACAGTGGAGATTTTCCCCGGGTCAGTAGCGATGCCCTCTTTGCTGACCTGGTGGCCGAGGAAGGTGGTCTTGCGCCTGAACAGGTGGCACTTATCTGGGTGCAGACACAGCCCGGCGGCCTGGATCCTCTGCAGCACCTGTCGCAGATGGAGCAGGGCCTCTGAGAAGGTCAGTCCGTGTACCAGCAGGTTGTCCAGGTACACCACACACGCCTGTCTGGAGATGCCATCCAGCACCTTCTCCATCAGCCACTCGAACCTGGTTGGGCCGTTGCACAGTCCGAACGGCATGGCGTTGAATTGCCAGAGGCCCTGTCCGGTGCAGAATGCGGTCTTTGGTTTGGCATCAGGGGTGAGCTCCACTTGCCAATAGCCGCTTTGCAGGTCTAGGGAGCTGAACCAGGAGGACCCAATGATGAGGTCCAGTGACTCATCGATGCGGGGGAGTGGGTAGGAGTCCTTCCTGGTGACCGCGTTTAATCAGTGGTAGTCGACACAGAACCGCAGGCTTCCGTCTTTCTTGTTCACTAGTACCACGGGCACGGCCCAGGGGCTGCTGGACGGCTCAATCACCCCGGCTTCTTGCATCTCCCGAATGATCTCTGCAGCCGCCTTACACCTGAACAGCGGCAGCCGGGGTTCCCGACCGGGTGGGGATTGTCCAGTATCGATTTGATGTTTGACCATTCCTGTCCGTTCTCCGTCCTGACCACAAAGAGGTGCTCAAACTCTTGCAGTCAGGCGTGGAGTTGATCGCTCTCTCGTTCCCGGAGTCCCTCCTTGCTGCGCTGATACACCCGCTCCATGGCCTCACTGAAGTGGCTGCCTGCCCTAGGTGCACGCAGTTCGCGGGAGCTCTCCGGGGGTTGATGCTGGGATTGGCCATCTCTCTCTGGCTCTGCCCTCGTCTGTTGCAGGAACTCTCAAAGAGCTGACGCTCGCTGGGGTCTGGGGGTTGATGCTGGGAGTGGTTGCCGTTCTCTCGCTCTGCCTATGGCTGTTGCAGGAGCCCTTGAAAGGGCTGGTGCTCGCTGGGGTCTGGGGGTTGATGCTGGTGTCTGTCGCCACTTTCTCGCTCTGCTTGCGTCTTTTGCAGGAGCTCTCAAAAGAGCTGACACTTGCTGGGATCCGGGAGTTGATGCTGGGATCGGCCGTCTCTCTCTCTCGCTATTCCCACATCTGTTGCAGGAGCCCTTGAAAGGGCTGACGCTTGCTGTCCACATTGCTGCCTAGCTCTTGACACTCGCGATTGGTAGCCCTTACCTCAGATAGGTAGGGTTTTCCGCCGATGTTTCAACCCCGGCCGACGCCTTTTGCAGGAGCCCATCAAAGGGCTGGCATGTACCAGGGTTCCCGCAAAGCCTGTTGCACTGGGTGGGGAGGCTGACTCCTCTAGAAGGAGCGGCTGGCCTGCTCCATAGGTCACCGTCCCTTTCGCCAGATCCAGCCTCCCTCTCGCATGTTGAAGGAAATCCAACCCCAGGATGCACTGGTCCTGGATGTCAGTGACCCAGACCTCCTGGTCGAAGGCGGTCCCCCCAGACACAGCTGCAGTAGCCCTCTCTCTCACATCAGGGATAGTTGTCCCATCACCGTCCTCAGTTGCATCGTTGTAGCTGCCACTTTAGCCTGGCTGGTCTGGCCAGCCTGCTGAAGGATGTTGTGTCTGACCAAGGTAACGGTGGATCAGGTGTCTATCAGCGCGGTTCAGATGGAGATGCGCCCCGATACTGGTTCTCCCCACGATGACTGGTGTGCTGGTGGTTTGTTTGGGGTTGGATTATATATATAATCAGCCTTTATAATACAGGACTTTATAATCTACACAACCCATTTTACATTAAAATATTAAACACATTTTCACAATCATGTTGTTTCTATTATTTACAGAAAAACTAAAGTAATTTACATAATAATTCAGAAAAGATTACACAAACAAATTGTAAAACTTGTGTCGCCACCTTGACAGGAAATCTCTATCCCACACAATACCTCTGGTTACTACCATGAACCATGAACCGTGAAACCCGGTTCACTGGTCCAGTGACCACATTGCGAAAACACACAACAGAAGACCTGACGACCTGGTCATAGCGCGGGGAGCTGTAACCTATACTCTGTCTCAAGTCAACCGCTGACAACCGTTCGCTAGTTTGGATAGAAAAGGGGGTGGTACTCAACTCAAGCCTGTTGTCATCATTTTCAGTGGTGAAAGATAAAACCAGTGTTGTATAAAATAGTTCCCATCGTACAAATTTTCCCACCCCAACTTCCAGTTCCGTCGCAGGATTTTTTTGCCGCAAGGGAAAGTTAATCAATCGCCAAAACGTGTGCACAGCACCCAGACGGGGAGACCGCGAGCATCCAGCGCCTGAACAGGGGACCGCGGCGTCCAGCGCCGGACGGGGGACCGCGAGTGTCCAGCGCCGGACGGGGGACCGCTAGCGTCCAGCGCCTGGACGGGAGGACCGCGAGCGTCCAGCGCCTGAGAGGCAGCTGTTCCCATCTTCAACAGCAGAGGGAAAATGCCTGCTGTCCCCATCTCCACCAGCAGAGGGAAAATGCCTGCTGGTATCACTTCCCCCACCGTCGCCATCACGAGGAGAGGAGCCGGAGCTGCCTCTGCCTCCACCATCACCACCAGCAGAGGGAGCATGCCTGCTGTCCCCATCACAACCAGCAGAGGAAGAAT
Source organism: Acipenser oxyrinchus oxyrinchus (assembly GCA_030684275.1). Lineage (NCBI taxonomy): Eukaryota > Metazoa > Chordata > Actinopteri > Acipenseriformes > Acipenseridae > Acipenser > Acipenser oxyrinchus. Next base: position 55,791,171 of record CM060249.1, read on the forward strand.
GCCTGCTGGTTTCCCCATCACAACCAGCAGAGGAAGAATGCCTGCTGGTTTCCCCTTCCGAGACAGAGGGAGAGCCGCACCAGTCCCCTGCAAGAGAGGCAGAGCCGCACCAGTCCCCTGCAAGAGAGGCAGAGCCGCACCAGTCCCCTGCAAGAGAGGCAGAGCCACACCAGTCCCCTGCAAGAGAGGCAGAGCCACACCAGTCCCCTGCAAAAGGGGGAGACTACACGCTGCTCCCACCTCCGTCGCCAGGAGACTACAGGCTGCTCCCACCTCCGTCGCCAGGAGACTACACGCTGCTTCCACCTTCACCGCCTGGAGCAGAGCAGCAGAAGCTGCCTCTGCCTCCACCACCTCAACCGCTTCCACCAGGAGGAGAGCAGCAGGAGCTGCCTCTGCCTCCTCCACCAGCAGAGGGTGAGTACCTGCTGGTTCCGCCTCCACCGTTATGGCTGCTGAGCATGTGCGAGACACAGTCAACCTGCGGTGTCTGTCGCGTTTGGCGTTGAGATGAAACACATTGAGCCACGCTTGCAGCGGGCACATGCAAAGCAGACCCAGTTGGATCGCTACTGTGGCTGCGGCCATCAGACCCAGTAGTTTCTGGCACACCCTGAGGGTTACCTGCGATCCCTGTCGAAACAGGGAGAGGCAATCCTGAATAGCTGCTACCCTGTCGTCCGACAGGTATACGCGCATTGCATTGGAGTCCAGCCGGAGCCCCAAATACGTGGTGCATTGCACTGGTGCGAGCCGACTCTTTGCATCGTTCAAGGCTAGGCCCAGCCTGATCAGATGCTCCGTCACAATTGCCGTGTTGGCAAGAGCGCCCTCTCGAGACTGGGAACAGATCAACCAGTGTGTAACTTGTATTAAAATACTCAACTTGTGTAACTCTCAGGAAAAGACAACTCACTCGCTGGTGAATGCACCGACAGCCGCTCACATACGACAGACAGTAAAAAAGAGAGCGGCCCACCAAGGGGGGCTGCTGAAAGACAGAAAGATAAAAGACTCAGTCCTTTTCAACAGTCGTTGATTCCATGAAAGCGGCATGCCAGCTTTCAGCACAAATGGTAGGGAAATAAAACTGACCCTAATCGACTCGAGGGCTCTTCCTATCAACACGCTCAGTCTAGACACAGAGGTCCTACCTTATCTTCTTGAGAAGGAAAAAGAGGGAGATCTTCCGGTGAGTGACGGTTTTATACCCTCGGTAGGCGGGACCGAGTGCGTCATCACAGGAAAGGGCCTTCGGCAGCTCTGATATAGAGAGCTCAGTATTACCTACCTCAAGGGCATGGAATATCCCATACATAATGTTGGTGGTCGTCTTCGACTTGAAAGGGAACTGTTGTTCATCTACCAAAGCTGTCCACACACTGTCCGTCTGTACAGACCGTGACGTTACGTGCAGACTCCCGTCTGCAATCTAGCCGGCAAAAAAAGTGTCGTGAACGCACCCTAATACTGTTGTTGAATTACTGTGGGCAGCAAACAAGTAATACTGATCGGCAGCTCACTACTGCCTCCGAACACCCCTCACTGAACAGCTGTGCAACGTTACGGATTTGACTGTGAGAGTAATTGCATGCTATAGCGATTTAATATTAATTAACGGAAAATAAATAGCGACAATAACTTATTAGTGGCTGCAAGTAAGTAAGTAATAATAAATGAAAAAAAACAAACATTATATTCATTATTATTATAAGTATACAAGTATTAAGCACTGATATTCATTTGCACTATACGATACACATTTACAATATTTACAGTACCATTTTTACACACACACACACACAAACTTCAGCTCAAGCGAAACACTAAAGTAAATTGCAGCGTTTAAACGAAGTTTCACTTCACCCTCCTGAAAAGCAAAACCAAAAAAAAAAAAAAACATTTGGATTTTAGTTTATGCTCCAATCGAATTTTCCGGTATTGTGATAACACCTGTGTGAAGCATTATGCAACATTATGCAACTTCCGGTAAGTCAGTCGGAGAGGGTCGAAAGCGTATTTCAAAATAAAAGCCCCAAATAATCTGCTAAAAAAATGCCTTACTGTATTTATCTTTATTTTTGTTTATATTGCTTATTGTATTTATATTTGTTTATATTTCTATTATATTATATATTTTGTATGTAAAAATCGATCATGTGTATATTTCATACATTCCTGAAAAAATTAAGGATTGTAACTCAGTAAAAGGGGGGTTAAATGTAATGAACAGACTCATAGTGAAAAGAAAATGGGGTTGGTTGTGCCAGATTTACATCACTGCTATTGTTGCTGGGGGTTTTAGTAGTGCCCGGGCGCTGAAAATATGACATTTTGACTAGGTTGTGTATTTCAGACATTCTTGAAAAAATTAAGGATTGTAACTCAGTAAAAGGGGGGTTAAATGTAATGACCAGACTCGTAGTGAATAGAAAATGAGGTTGGTTGTGCCAGATTTACGTCACTGCTATTGTTGCTGGGGTTTTAGTAGTGCCTGGGCGCTGAAAATATGACATTTTAGCTGGTAGGTTGTCTATTTCAGTCAGTCCTGAAAATTTAAATGTGTTTTTTTTTTTTATTGCTTTGTTTAACATCATGAATGGCATTTGCAATTACTGTATAATCTAATGGATTTGCTTTTTTTCCTTTATATTTTTTGTGTTTGGTTGGGGTTGGACTTCCTCCCTTAAGTTTAGTAATATTCAGTGTAATATTTAGTGTATTCATCACACCTGCAGTCCCTCCTCTCTCCTTCACCACACCTGTAGTCCTACCTCCCTCCTTCACCACACCTGTAGTCTTACTTCCGTGCTTCACATCTGTAGTCTTACCTCCCTCCTTCACCTGAGCTATAGCCCTACCTACCTCCTTCTCCATCACCTCACCTAAAATCAGCCCTGCTTCCTTATTAGACACCTTTTTTCTAAGACCTTTCACCCTTACTTCACTTTTTTTTATATACAATCCACATTAATGTAATGTAATACAGCTACACATTGAGGAAATGTAATTCAGATAATAGCACCGTCTAATGCCTAATGCCAAAGAACATCAAATTAAAACAACACAAATGAAGTTTTAATACTTACAGACATCATCTCCAGGAATAGCTCCTCCGCTGCCTTCTCGGTGGTACCGTGCTTCACCTCTGCCCACTGGAAAGGATCAGCGCTGCTGATTACTGGTGCTGACCCTCTCACAACCACACGTGGAGTGAGGCCAGGTTTACTGCTCTGCAAACCTGCTGATTACTGGTGCTGACCCTCTCACAACCACACGTGGAGTGAGGCCAGGTTTACTACTCTGCAAACCTGCTGATTACTGGTGCTGACCCTCTCACAACCACAAGTGGAGTGAGGCCAGGTTTCTTGCTCTGCAAACCTGCTGATTACTGGTGCTGACCCTCTCACAACCACACGTGGAGTGAGGCCAGGTTTCTTGCTCTGCAAACCTGCTGATTACTGGTGCTGACCCTCTCACAACCACACGTGGAGTGAGGCCAGGTTTCTTGCTCTGCAAACCTGTTGTTGCTGGTTTGGTCTCTTGTGCAGCAAACGGTTGCTGGTAAGCTGCACACCACATGAGCTGTGCAAGGAGAGGCATGCCACAGTCATCACTGAGATGTACACTATCAGTACACCACAGATCTGAGCATGTGACGGGGAAGTGTTCAGATATTGAGAGGTATCGGACCTTCATGCACAGCCATGGTATTCCTGACACAACAGATCTTAAAGCTCAAGGTCAACGATAAGCCGGGTCAGAAAATCTAATACTACCACCTACCAACAAGGAGCTTAAACAGGGTTACAATAACATACAAGGAATAAAAAATCTCTGTTAATATATAGTAAGCCTAATAAATTATCATTTATCGTCTTGTTTTTGCATTTATAGGTTACAGTAATATACAGTATATGCAAAAACAACAGTATATATATATATTAATATTAAGATTAATATTAATAATACAGGAGACCTTGGTCATTAATAATATTTTTAAAAATAATATTAATAATTAAATTAATAATGAATGGCAAGCAATGTATTAATGTACCACCTTGCTGCAACTTTTACTGTCTCTTTCAACCGTTATATGAGAGTGACAGGATGGAGAGACTTATTTTGGAAAAAAAACAGCCGGTTCCGACATCGAGATGCGGAAGTAGCATTCACCGGAAGTTACGCCGGAAGTGAAATTGTTGCTGGCTTCACGGAGATTGTGATAACAAATCCTGCGACAGAACAGGAAGTTGGGGTGGGAAATATTAGGTGCGTTCACGACACTTTTTTGCCTGTTAAATTGCAGACGGGAGTCTGCGCGTAACGTCACGGTCTGTGCAGACGGAGCGTGGACAGTTTTGGTAGATGAACAACAGTTATGAGCAGAACCAAAATGGAGGTGGTGTTGAGAGAAATTCTAATCGCAGAAGAAGTGGATGCAATCGAAGTTCCATTTGTGCTCCACCAGCTTCATAATTTACAGCATGATCAGAAAATGTATAGTAGAAACAGTCCCTGCTATAAAGAGATAATATAAACGTATGTTTTGTGATGTGAGACAAATTAATGAGTATATATAACGAGCAGGATCCCCCTCACAAAGGAGTTGTTAGACAGTACTGTATTTTGATCTGGCACAAAACCGTTTAGCATTATTTTATTTTTTTACATGTTTAAACCTTTAGAATAAATATCTGAATATTTGAAAAGTATAACAACTGTGGAAAAAGAGTCAAATCATTTTAATTTGTATTACAAATCATTCATAAGATAATTAATGACATGACTCGAAGGCGATTCACACCCCCTGACTAGGTGGCAGTAGCACATGGAGTGAGGATTGTATCTGGTTGCTACACACTTCTTTGTCAGCCAGCGCTCGTCTATTGTTTTGAGCCGCGGCTGCTTCAGCGCAGTACCTCTTGAGAAGCTGCGTGGCTGTGCAGACTTTTAAGCCCGTGGATGCGTGACCTGGTGACGTCTTTTCCGGCTGAGTTCACGCATGCGATGAATTTGGACAGGTTTTCCGCAAAGTCTGCGTATCGTAAACGCACCCATTGTATACGACACCGCACTACATTTGGATTTATAAAAAAAGTGATGGTAGATAAGTCATTTGAATTGAGAAGTGCCGAGTGCCGCCCCATTTCAAATACTACATTAACCTTTAGAATGTGAGTTAATATCCAATACGTAACTGTGCCAATAAGTAACTAATTTCAGCCTCCAATCGGTAATAAGTACCTAACTTCAGCCCGGTTAGCAACCATATTCACAACCACAAACCAATGTGTCCTATTAATACTAGGTAGTACCTCCAATCAGCGCAATTGAATAACCTTTATTTACACTAAAAAAGCATGTGATTGGCAATGTGTGTTTTTTTTTATTTATTTAGCCTTTCACTGTTCCAAGTCTCCCGTCGGTCTCTTTATTTTTGTTTTAACTATGTGTCAGTCTCTGCAAAGCTCTCCATCGACTCGTCACAGCAGCTAGGTGTGTAAGGATTTACGTCGACGTCATTCATTTGATCACGTGGGGCTCAGCAGACGGAAGTGACATCCGACATCTTGATGCGGAAGAGTTTTGATTCTCTGCTAATCTAACTATCAGAAGGAAACAAAATAAAGAAAGAACGGCGACAGAATTATATTTTAAACGTTAAGATCATTTTAATATAGTAGGTGTTATTTGTTGAATCGCCCGTCGCTCCACTCTCAGCCCCCATGGCTGCCAATGGCAACTTACAGGTAAGGAGTAAGAAAAGCAACAACAATAATAACACTACTTGCTGTTGTGTTGGGAGGGGGTAAGGAAAGTGTCATAAGGAGACATCCCTTCTGCTGATTTTTATTACATTTTAAACGTTTTTAATATTAAATCAATTATTTTTATCCATGATTCTACCAGAAAATACTATATCGTACCACGCTATTTATGTATTGTGTTTGTACCTCTTTGTTAGCTTAGTTAGTGAATGTACAATTCTTTGCTTCTGTATGTATTTATTTTTAATATGAAATAAGAAAACGTGTTTATATATGTATAAAGAGTAATGGTGAACCAACTTCCAAAAAGATAAACAAAAAGTGGAAGTACCGGTATAAGTCCAGAAAGTGGTAAGCGTAACAAAACTTGACCCGTATAACGTCATAAAATGGCACTCTGTCAATGCCTCGATTGACTAGTACTGCACAAATCCTTACGAACAAGACAAACTAGCTCACCCACAAAATCGTATATGTTTACCATTTTGATAACCCGATTGGGTACGATACACGTTAACACACACACACACACACACACACACACACACACACACACACACCTCTCAAATTTCTCATCCTTGACCTTTTTTTTATTAATCTTAAACAAAAATGCAGAAAATACAAAAATTATAAACATTTACAAAAATATAGTAATACAAAACGCGTACAAATACGGCAATCTTTGCGCTCGCGCAGCTTCTTTTTTAAAGCACCCAAACAAAAAACAACTCTAGAAAAAACAAACAAAAAAACGATCATCCTTAAACGAGATATCTTTGGCAAATCATATTTTTTAAAACCTTCTTTTTTTCCCCTTCAACAGAAGTAAACGTCATGTTACTCCATCATTCACATTACCTTATTTACTAACAACACTATTTATTTGTCCATGCGCAACTTCAGTCCGTGTACGTCATTTGTGACTTACTCCTAAACTTAACCCATAAATCTAAACCTAACCCTATATCTAATGTCACCATTAAACTGTTACGGTAGTATTTTAACACGGTTTGTTCCCCCTCGCGACCTCTAGTGGCTACTACAACCGACGTTCACCGTCTGAAATGAAAGGTAATGCGCAGTAATATTTTCACCTATATTTCATAAACACATACATCATTTCTGTATTTCCCACTTTATTTTTCTTAAAATGACCCATTAAAGCTTGACGACAAAAAATGTTGCAGAATTTGGTAACCACCTGATTTGTTGCTCAAAGTCATATAAATTTGCTGAATTGTTAAAGAACTTTAAGGGCCAAATTCAATCCATTGTACCCATTTCAGATGGCCATTTACTTGTTTTCTGAGCTAAAATCATTTGCGCATGCCCAGGCAAGTGTAGTACGCGGTGTACCACTTTGTAACTCATACCACAAAATAACACCACACCGGAACTACAACACCTTGCATAGTGTCTAGTGTTCTTCTTGTTTTATTTGCTATTTGTATGCATTTATTCACTTTACAGATACCACAATAATAGGTATAACAAATATTACATGATTTTATGTACTTAAAATATATTTTCAGAATTCAAATTTAGATTTGCTAGTGAAATGTCAACTGTCTTTATTCTGTCACGCTATGCCTGATTTTGTCACCTGTCATGGGTGATAAGCATCATATACTTGATGTCGAAGGCTTTATTGTAAATGTTGAAATTAGTCTGAAACCTGTATATCTAGAAACTAAACATTCTTCAAAATATATTTACATATCCTAAGAAAATCTATCATAGTGAAATGTTAGTGTTTTAATGTGGGCCTGTCATCATTTCATTACACTGAAGGATTGGCCACAACATTTGTGCAGTACTTAACTCTGTTTCTTTACATTAATTTAACCTATTACAGTTAACACCCTTCTATATTTACACAGTAGTTGTAATATGGTAGTGTTTTCACAATAAATGTGTTTTTTTATTATTATTTTTTTTAACAAGAAATGAGTTGAGTGAATGCTACCAACAACTGTTCTGGTTAATGTAGCTTCCTCACCACCGAATTCAATATTTGGGTTATAGTGCCTATTTATTTACACCTTTCAGGTTTCACAGCCCTTGGCAATCATTGTCTATCATTGTCTTCCCTATCAGTCAGCGGTGACCTCTGACCACACACAGGCTAATCCTTTTTAGTTGCCATAAGACACCTTGATCCTTGGTTTCCCGATGATATTTTCTGGGATATGGGTAAAGAAGCACCAGTGAATAGTCATTTTACTGCTCTCTAACTAGCAGTTCAGAGCAAGGAATCCTAAAAAATGCATCCCTCAGATACCTGCATCGCATGTAACTATAAAGAAAGCGTAAAGATAAAATTGTAATTAGATAGTATGTAAGCCTTCAATAAACTTTGGTGATGGGGAAATTTACAGCTAAAATTGTGCAGCATTAGAAGAAAAATAGACAGAAGAGTCTGTTTGATAGTTAATTTTAAGCAGTGCCTTGTTTGCATGTTGTGCCATCCTGCTTTACTGAAACTGTGAGACAGGTGAATGACACAATTAGATAGTTTGTCAGCAGAATTGCCACTTCGGGGTTGGGGTACATTGGCTGGTAAAACTGAAAATCGCGAATAGTTGATTACAAAATCAAAGTTAAAAAAAAAAGAGCTTTTTTTTGTTGCCGTTGAGTACCAGGGTTTTTTTTGCGAGGATGTACAGTATGTTAGACAAAGCTAATGGTGATGGCTCAATTTTGTTTTGAGCCATCACTATTATCTAAGTCTAACACACTTTGTCAGGGGATGTATGTTACTCACATTTGTTTCTGTATTGCTGTTTTATTTCAGAAAGCTATAGACCTTGCTAGCAAGGCTGCTCAAGAAGACAAAGCAGGGAATTATGAAGAAGCCCTTCGTTTATACCAGCATGCGGTGCAGTACTTTCTACATGTAGTGAAATGTGAGTATTTCTTCTTTTTCTTAGTGTTATTTATTTATTTATTTATTTATTTATGATAAAATTCTAGACACTCATAGACATATTTTCTTCTGGTTGGAAAGAGAGTAATCTTAGTATGTTATCTGCAATAATCCCATGATCTTGTCTGCTTTGAGTATGTTACATTAGTGTTTCGAAGAAAATTCCAGTACTGCACATGGCATAGCATTAGTTCCAGCTAAACTCTGCAGACCTTTTGCTAAAAAAAAACTAAAAAAAAACTTATACAACCCAAAAGTAGAAAAAACTCAGAGAAAAAAGGCACTTTACGGAGCGTTTAAAAAGGACCAGGAACAAAGTACACAGAAAGAGTACATGAAACTGCAAGCGCAAGTCAAAAAGGAAGTTAGAAAGGCCAAGAGAGAGATAGAAATGAACATTGCCAAGGTGGCTAAAACCAAATCCAAAAAGTTTTTCCAATATTATAACAGCAAAAGAACATTCAAGGAGGAAGTAAAATGTCTAAGCGATACAAATGGCAACGTCATAGATGAAGAGAAACAAATTGCAAATATATTAAATGATTACTTTTCACAAATTTTTACAAAGGAGGATACGGAAAACATGCCCCACATTTCAACCTGTTCCTATCCAGTTTTAAATAACTTTAGCATAACAGAGGCAGACGTGTTAAAGGGACTAGGAGCTCCTAAAATAAACAAATCCCCTGGGCCGTATGAGATCCTTCCAATAGTACTCAAAGAAATGAAAGAAGTTATTTACAAACCGCAAACTAAGATCGTGCAAGAGTCTCTTGAGACAAGGGTTATACCGACAGACTGGAGAATTGCAAATGTAATACCGATACACAAAAAGGGAGACAAAACCGAACCAGGTAACTGCAGACCAATAATCAAGGGAAGTAATGTTAAAACTTTACAATGCATTAGTAAGACCTCATCTAGAAATTGTGTTCAGTTCTGGTCACCTCACTACAAAAACGATATTGTTGCTGTAGAAAGAGTGCAAAGAAGAGCGACCAGAATTATCCCTGGTTTAAAAGGCATGTCGTATGCAGACAGGCTAAAAGAATTAAATCTATTCAGTCTTAAAAAAGTAGACTACGTAGTGATCTCATTCAAGCATTCAAAATTCTAAAAGATGTTGACAATGTCGACCCAGGGGACTTTTTAGACCTGAAAAAAGAAACAAGGACCAGGGGCCACAAATGGAGATTAGATAAAGGGGCATTCAGAAGAGAAAATAGGAGGCACTTTTTTTACATAGGGAATTGTGGGAGTCTGGAACTAACTCTTGTTGAAGCTGACACCCTGGATCCTTCAAGTAGCTGCTTGATGAGATTCTGGGATCTATAAGCTACTAACAACCAAACGAGCAAGATGGGCCAAATGGCCTCCTCTCATTTGTAACCTTTCTTATGTTCTTGTATATCACTTGCTCTGTGCAAGATTGTGAAAACAGAAATATTCCAACTATTCCAAATATTCCAATTGATATGTCCTGTACCATCATCTTCAAGTAGTTATTTGTTTTTGTAGGGTGTCTGGATTTAGTATTGCTCATCAGTTGACATGCCCCATTACAGTATAAAAGTTACTGTATATGCAAAATGTTTGCTAGACACACGAAAGCAGTGTCAGCAACACAAAATATGTTTGCTGTATCAAAGCTCATATCTCACTGGGGATTCCACATGGACTGTTTTTCCTTACAGTATCAGCAGCCTGCCAACATCCTCTCTCTCGAGCTCCTGGGTATAAAGAGACTCCTGAGCTGTTGTGGGCAATTGCTGTGTTGAGGGAACATAACTGGACATTCTAAATAGAACAAAAATAAAGAATGTAGGATTATGTCTCCTGGTTTTTTTTGTTTGTTTGTTTTAGATGAAGCACAGGGTGACAAAGCCAAACAGAGCATCAGAGGGAAATGTGCAGAATACCTGGACAGAGCTGAAAAACTAAAGGAGTACTTGAAAAAGAAGGAAAAGGCTCCAGCTAAGCCTGTAAAAGAATCACAGTCAGATGAAAAAGGGTAGGAAGTCATATTATCTTTGTGGGTCAGCCCATTGTGTCCTGAGGGCTCAGAAAGTTTCTCATTGAGTTTTAGCATACCACTTGTTTTATTTACGTTTTGTACAACCCTTGTCTTGGCTAAATTTGTACAACCCCAAGAAACTGTTTTTGTTATTGTTATTAAGAGATATAATATGAAATAAATGTTTTGTGCACAATATGGACTCCCAGTTTTGAATGTAAAAAAGTCGCATTTTCAACCCACTAAACTCAGCACTGTTGGACTTATTTGTTTAACTGTGTCTAGGAATGAAAGTGACGAAGATGGTGACCCAGAGAAAAAGAAGCGCCAAAACCAGCTCCAAGGTATACACTCCCTATACAGTACAAGGTACCGCGGGAAAGGGTTTTGTTTCTGGCCATCCTCGTGAGTGAAATAAACACATTACCACATGAACGTTCGTGTGCTATTCTGTTTAAGTAAAGTGCATTGATTGAAAAGACGTTGAATTTTGGGAAAAAATGTCTTGTCTTTCTGTCATTGGATTTGAATAAATTCAGCTCTGTAGTGTTGAATTCAAAAAGGTTATTCAACGCTATAATTTTTCAGCAGTTGCAATATAAATCAAGTTTATATTCTTATTTTCTTATTTAATATTCTGCAAATTAATGCTATATATATATATATATATATATATATATATATATATATATATATATATATATATATATATATATATATATATATAATGTGTGTGTGTCAATTATCCGAACTAATTGGGACCGATACTAGTTAGCATAATCGATTTGTATGGATAATAGAACAGGTATCAATAACAATTACTGTACCTTTTAATAATGCATAGAATAAAGTTAACATACACAAGAACCTACTGATGATATATCGCTAGTAACCTATTCTATCACATTAAGCATGCACAATTACAAAGCTTTACAAATCATTAAATTAATGCAATTCAGTAATACTTTAACACCTACAGTTAAGGTAATGGAATACTTAAACATACCATATACCAAACTTTTAAAATCGTCAAAGACTACAATTCAGTACAACCTTTACACATTACAGAACTTTAGGAATCATTAAACTTAAAACATTCAGTAAAATGTTTCTATACTCTGATACTTTGTGTTTAGGCATTGTAATAATGTGCAATTGAATTGAATAGAATAAAATAAAAGTTTTTAGCTGCTCAATAACATAGACAGGATCTCCAGCCCTTAATGACGAAATAGAAGAAAAATCAAGAACGAGGTGACTGTTTTAAAGCAACAATTTAAAGCACACAGTGCTCCATCTAAGGTTTTGGTGGTCTAAATAATTCTGCAATAATTCATTTGCCTCAGTCTGCTGGTCCTTTTTTTGGCAGCTAAATCTTGTGGCTGTTTTAGCAGCAGAAGCTGTGTGCTCAATACACCACACAATTCATCACGTGATTACAGGTGCGGTCGGTCGATTAGACAGTACAGTTGATCAAAGATAGGATAATTGACTCTCTAATGTGTGTGTGTGTGTTTGTGTGTATATGTGTGTGTGTGTATATATATATATATATATATATATATATATATATATATATATATATATATATATATATATATATATATATATATATATAAAAAATAAAATAAATAAATATATATATAAAATAAATAAATACAGTAGTATAATTTATATATTATACAACACGCTTATTAGCAGAAAAATACGTACCCTCCATAGTGACGGGAAAGGAAAACCAATTTAATTATTTTGTAAATCCCAATATGTTTTGCCTAATAGCTTTGTCTGTTTTTTGCATAATTATACCTTATACTTGTATTTCAGGCGCCATAGTTATGGAGAAGCCCAATGTACAGTGGAGTGATGTAGCTGGTCTGGAGGGTGCCAAAGAGGCATTGAAAGAGGCTGTGATTTTGCCCATTAAATTTCCACATCTCTTCACAGGTAAATAAAGATTGTTAAGTGAACTGCATATCTAAATACATATCCGAATAGTGCTTTCTGGGGAAATGTAGAGTACACTAAATTAAAATGTGTCTTAAGGACTATGCACACCGGACGCTGAAGCAGCTTAATTCGAGGCGAATAAAGTATGCACACCGGGAGCGAAGCAAACGACATGAATACAGCACGAGTACATAAATAAAGACGACAACTGTAGCTAGTCATGAAAAGTAAATACTGTCTCCTTTTGCTGCTTTTGTGGAGACTAAATAAAATAAATAAAACAAAGAAATAGAGTATGGGTACACAATACACTAAAAAAAGGAAATTTAACAGTGACTGTTTATTTGTGATCTGGTTTAACATGTAAATTATTCAAAAAGAATACATCTGCACAATTATTTGGAAATACTGAAGAAATGAGTTTAATATAATATACTTTTATTGATTTTCAATTAATAAAATCTTTTCAGTGAATGTGATTAATGTTATTGGTCAATATTATTTTTAAAAAAGCATAATTTTACAGAAATATGAAACCAGTGTATGGCGCTCCCCGTCACTGACTAAAATTAAGGTGAAATTAAGAGAGATAGACATACCATCAATTTTCAAATGTTTTGCTATTTCTTGCCATATGGCGTCCTTCTTTTTATTGACTTTATAACTATTATATATTTTTTACATTTTTTACATTCTCGTTGATGTCCATTTTTTTTATTTCTGTGGTAATCTCTGTGTGAGCGAGACAGTGACAGTCTGACAGCCACTACCTTTGACCTTATTTCTGATTGGTCCATTGCAATGCGAATAGCTCGTGGCGCGAATAGAAATAAATTTGCTCGCTTCGTTCGCACTGCGCGCTACGACTGCGGTGTTCATTGCTCCATTTAAATCAATAGGTTTAATTTTTATTCGCTGCCGCTTCATTCACGTCTGGTGTGCATAGCCCTTTATAATTAGAGCTTGAACTTTTCGGTTTTTATTTAGCAAATTTCTACCTCTCTTTTAAATGTTAATTAGTAGTCTCTGCATCCTAATAAAGAGAAAAGACAGGGTTTACGATTATTTTTTTCTTTTCTACAAATCAATGAGATTTTAAATGATGAACTTGCTGTCAGTGTACACTCTGTACTGGGTATTTTATGCTGAAAAGAAAATGTGTTAGGACAGCTCTTTTAAAATAATTAAAGCACAACTGCAAGAATGAAATGCAATTAGGATCAGCCATGAGCAATTAATATAATTTGTCACGTCTGTTTGAAATAAAAATTAAGTGAAACAGAATCAGGCTCAGTCAAGATATGAATGTAAAAACTGTTTTGTAATGAACAGTTTTTTTTCTGAGTTTAATTAGTTTAAAGGGATGTCATGTGATCAAAAATAAAACCTGAAAACTTCAAGCCCTACGGATGATATACATGTTTAAATAAGTATGTGACACACTGTTTAAAAAAATAAATAAATAAATGTTATAGTCATTATATAGGTCTCAAATGTCTGGATTTCAAGCCATCCATTCATTGTTGCTTTTTCTTGGTTATTTCACCTATTGTCCCCACCCTTTTAAATGTCTTTTATACTGACAACTAAGTGACTCAGGAAGTGCAAGTGTAACAGTTAACCTGAGAATAAGGCATAGAAACTGATAACTTTCTTTAACCTAAAGAAATATAAGATATTGTTTTTAAAATGCAAATACAATTGATACCTATGTAGTTAATGGATGTTCAAAATGAGGTACGGTTTTATTTTGTTTGCTACAATTACTTTAAATGTGGATGGTTGTTTAAATGTTTAATGCCAGTTTTATTAGGCTTGCCCAGGTTTTGCTTATTCATGGGAGTACATTGCCAGACTGGTTATGTAACATTTAATTAAACCTTAACTTGGTCAGGCAAAAGAACTCCATGGAGAGGGATTCTCTTGTTTGGCCCACCTGGAACTGGAAAGTCCTACCTGGCCAAAGCAGTGGCAACAGAAGCCAACAATTCCACATTCTTCTCTATATCTTCCTCGGATCTGGTGTCAAAGTGGCTTGGTGAAAGTGAAAAGTAAGTACGCTTTACAGATTAACCTGTAACACTCCACTAAATTGGAGTGTGGTACAGATTTTCCATACACCCATTTTAAGAAGAGAAGTCTTTTAAAAGTTTTTTTTTTTTTTTTTGCGATTGCAGATAGACCATTGGAGTAAGGCTCTGTATCAAAGTATCAGTTTAAACCTTTATTCTGCAGCATTGTTTTTTGTTTTTTTTTAAATCTACATACACTTCAATGTAAAGGATAAAAATATATATATAGCAGAGTGTAATGGATATTGGGAAATGCATTAACTTGCATCCAGATTAGCACCTCTGTACTATATTTTAATCCTGTTTTGGGACTACTGATCCTGTGATGCATTTTGAGTTGCTATAGTGCTCACACATCAATTCTGTGAATAATGTACCACCGTACAAGAAAAAGAAAGATGTTGCTACAAATTTCAACATTGCCGCAAACACTTTCTCAACCATTCTGAAAAATCGGGATACAATAATACAGGCCTACTTTGGATCTTCTCAGCACCTTGATGTTGAGGACGCCTTGCTTTTGTGGTTTAAAAATGCCTGTGATCAGAACGGGACACGCAGATTTCAAGTTGCAATGTATACTTTTTAAAAGGTCACTTACAACAGTGTTTTCAATAAAATGCACAGTACTTTCCAATTTGTAATGCTGTTTTATTGTACTGTAATTGAAATAAAATTCCAGTGTTACCGTAACTTCAATAAAAACTGACTATGCATTTAGACTCCTGATAATAAGAATTACTGATAATTGCTGGTCCCTTGAAATTCATATTAATGTATTTATTTATTTGTTCCTCAGGCTGGTAAAGAACCTGTTCCAACTGGCTAGAGAGAATAAGCCCTCTATTATCTTCATTGATGAAATTGATTCCCTGTGTGGATCCAGGAGTGAAAATGAAAGTGAGGCTGCAAGGCGCATTAAAACAGAATTTCTTGTTCAGATGCAGGGTAAGACTATAGTGTTTTGTATTGTATATGTAAGCAATAACCCACCACAGGATGTGCAGTAAGATGTATGTTACGCATGCCTAGGTGCATTGAGGCACAAGCCCATATATATGTGGAGTAGTGGTTAGGGCTGTGGACTCTTGACCGGAGGGTCGTTGGTTCAATCCCAGGTGGGGGACACTGCTGCTGTACCCTTGAGCAAGGAACTTTATCTAGATTGCTCCAGTGAAAAGCCCAACTTTATAAATGGGTAATTGTATGTAAAAATAATGTGATATCTTGTAACAATTGTAAGTCGCCCTGGATAAGGGCGTCTGCTAAGAAATAAATAATAATAATAATATGTCTTACGGTACACCCTGGAGTGGGTTATTGCGCATATAAAATGTCTCTTATAAAAAGAAAACAAAAAGCAATAGCATTTTAAACATTAAATTAAGTTTTATATAATGTATCCTTCTGCCAGCGCAAAATAGTTCCTATACTGTCTTTTAGAAGCTACTAATTGGATGGAAAAACATATTGCTTAATAATAACAATACTAATAATAATAATAATAATAATAATAATAATAATAATAATAATAATAATAATAATAATAAATACAATTTGATATTCAAGGTTATTTAAGTGCAGTTTGAAAAACTAAAAATAAAATGTTTTATACAGTTTGGCAAGTAAAGTTAATGTTTGAAATTTATTGTTTCCCTAGTAAAATCATCTCGCTCTGCCCTTTTATATTTTGTTTTCCTCCAAATGTGCTTCCTACGTCTCTTCTCAACACTAGTTTACCTTCTCCAGAATCTCCTAGTCAGAGAGGCAGTCATGCAAAATGTCAACCTGAACAAAACTACTCACTGCATTATAATTAGGGCCCTGCGTTTTTCACGGCTTGTTTTTTTAACTTGCAGTTCAGTCCTAAACCTCCAGATGCCTGTGTAGCCACTCCAGCTAAACTGACCAAAAGAGTAAAAGTAGTTAGAAAACACCCCCTAATTATGAGGTACAATTATTGCCACTCTAGAAATTGATGCCTTTAAAGAAAAAGCTTACCTCGAGACTTGCTGTTTTAGAATAAATGTAATAAATAGATGCACCAACAAACTTTTTTTTTCTTTTTTTACATTATATTCATAGAACAAAACCAAACCACAAAAAACAAAGAAAAAATAAATAAACACAGCTTACATATGTTTCAGAATCTATCAAATGCCCAGATTCCAATAAATGGTTATAATATGTATACTGTTCAGGGATCGGTGACAGAAACGGGAAATCCATTAAAAAAACAATATCTTCTCTTCTGTTGATGAAATATATTCATGCCCGGTGAGATCCAGATATCAAGAAAATGTAATTCATTTTTTTACGAAATGATTTGCGCAAAACTGTACTGGTAAATTAAAACCTATAAATAATGTATTTACACTTGTGAGTTCTCTAAAACAATATTGAAAAAAACTTCCTTTTTAAAACCTGTTATATGTATTCACGGGGATGTAAGGGTTAAATAAATGTTAGTAGCCATCTACAGCATTCCGTTTATTAATCTGCTAATACGTACTTTGTAGTAATGGGATGACCAATTCAAGTGGTTAAAGTAACGTAATAAGATGGTTGTTTAATGATTGCTCATTACGTGGCTTACTGTGGAGGCTATATCAACTTCTTGGGGCCTTAGGACTAAGTTACAGGTTAAAAAAATAAGTCGTGGGGGGCCCCAAGTGGTGCATCCGGTAAAGGCATTGCGCGTGGAGCGCAGGATGCGCCCTGTAGCCTGGAGGTCGCCGGTTCGAGTCCAGGCTATTCCACTACCGAAGGGGCGGTGCGCAATTTGAGATTGTAAAGAAAATTAATTCACGGCAATTGATTATCATTTAAATTGAACAATTCTATTTCATTTCTTTTGGTGTTTGACTATAAGGAAATATCAAAAGGTTGAATATCTATTTGGCACTAAGTCCTGAACTGCCATTATGTTGACCCAGACCTTGATCTTCAGAGGGGATTCACCCCTAGCCGTGCATAAGACGATTGTTTCTGCATGTTCATGTGATCAGTTCAATTTATCCGAGCCATTTTTTATCATGATTTGTACAGCCTTAATTATGTATAGGTTATATACTTTAACCCAGCCATTAGTATTAATGTGAGACCTAATTTCTTCCAGCCACAGAGTCCTCCATAGCTCCTCCATGATTCTTGTAGTCGAGCTGTTTTATGGTGTCTCCAGATGTGATGTATTTGTACAGAACCCTGCAAATCCTTGTTGGCTGTTATACATTGCCTGCACACTTTATCAGGACCTGTATGTCTACTTGAATGGATTTGGTATCACCCTGAACTAGTGATGCAAAATAGATTGATCTTGTCATGTGATCCCTACAGCACTATAAAGCAATCTACCATAAATTGGGGGGGGGGGGTTGGGGGTTGGGTAAAGATTTTAAAAAAGGTGAACATCCAACATCAATCAGGTGCCAAAGCAGCAAGGAGAGTCATGTTGGTAGGCTGTTAAGAGTGACAGCTGTGGCTGCAAACATTTAGTGATGGATACAGAGGCTAGTTGAAAAATGAATGACTGAATGGACTAACATCGTTAAAGACACCTCCCAGTGTCTTACGCCTAGTTTCTATGCCTAGTTGTGTCAAGACTGTGGTCAGGGCAACATTGGCCCAACCTGATATTAGCTACTTGTCCTAGTAAAGTGGCCAAGTGTCTCTTGGCCATTACCTACATTCAGTGTTTGGGTTAAAGTGCAAATATATTGAAGCCTTTAAGGTCCTTCTCTTGTCTGTCAACAAGTCTCCTGGGATGTATGCTATTCCTTAAAGATATGTAACTACTCATTTCTCTCTAGGTGTTGGGGTAGATAATGATGGAATATTGGTACTTGGGGCTACAAACATTCCATGGACACTAGACTCGGCCATCAGAAGAAGGTAACAAATACAGTAATATGAATGATACAGCACCAACAACAAAGGCTTTCTATAAAAATTGTATTTGTATTTCATTTTTAACATTATCAATTAAAATGGTTTTACTGAAATTAAAGGCAACCATTTTGCAACATACTGCAATGTACAGTGCTTTGATGCATTGCTTGAAAGTTAGGTTGTGTATATGCATTCATGGATAAGCACATGCAAATTAACTTTAAAGGAGTATTCGTTTTACTGTAGACTTCTTTGTAGGTCCATTTGCATTAATAGTTGGTTTAATGTGAAATCCTTGGACAGTAAAAGGCTTAGTTCTCTGAGAGTGTTTTAAAGAAGACTGGATCACCATTTCGCATTGTTAAAGATTAAATCCAATGTGGCGAAACATGACATATATAATTATTTCTGCTGGGTGGTACAAATATTAAAATACCATGCTATCCAACTGAATTTAAAGAATTATTCCATCAGTCTAGTGCCATTCAATTATACAGGTAGTGGACAAAAAATGGAAACACCAAAGTCACTTAATAGGGCGTTGGGCCACTATGATATCCTGCTCTGTGGAGTTCTCAGCGGACCGTTTTTGATGAAACTGGCTGCTTGCGCCCCAGGTTGAAATTTGCAGTCAATTGATCTGCAGTTGCTCGCCTGTTTTGCCTTGCACTTCTAAGTAATGCACGGATATCACAATCCTGGAGAATGCGCTTCCGCCCACTGTTGCCCTTTGCTGATGATGTCTTTCCCTCGGAGTTCCATGCCGACATCACCTTAGACACCGTTGCTCGTGAAACATCAGCAAGTTGAGCTGTCTTGGTCGCTGAAGCTCCTGCCAAACGTGCCCCAACAATCACCCCTCTTTCAAAGTCACTGAGGTCTCCTCTTGCAGCCATGCTAGCCATAATTATAGGCAACCAGGCCTGTCCAGTATTTTTATACATGACCCTAAGCATGCTGGGATGTTATTTGCTTAATTAACGAATGAGCCACACTGTGGAAGCCCTTGCTTTCAATAAACTTGGTGTCCCTCATTTGCCCAGGTGTTTCCATTTTTTTGTCCACCTACCTGTATATTAAAGATAAAAAATAAAATAGATACTGGGTCTTTGTTCGTTTTCAGGTTTGAGAAGCGTATTTACATTCCCCTCCCAGAAGAACATGCCCGCACCTTCATATTCAAACTACACATGGGCACTACTCCCACCAGCCTGACTGAAGCAGACTACCACACCCTGGGAAAAAAGACTGACGGGTACTCTGGAGCTGACGTCAGCATCATCGTGAGAGACGCTCTGATGCAGCCCGTCAGAAAAGTGCAGTCATCCACTCACTTTAAAAAGGTCTGCTTGTTTTGCTTATTTGGTTTATGTGTAGGATTGAATGGAAGGGAAAAGGAGTACAACAAGTGTTCCATGTTTTAAATGTGTGCACACTTTAATTAAGTTTACTGTAAGCAAATGTTGAGCCATTCCCTTTTAAACTAAACCGCAGACACCAGCCAGTTGAAATTAATGCATAAATGTGGAGCACTGTTTTAGGAATTTGCAGTTTTGTCACACAAGTTCTACATTTGCTTTAAGTTGCATTAATTGGACCTAAGATCATACTTCTTGAGAATGCGAAACAACTAACTTTTAACGGTAAAGTTTATTTTATGCAATTAGTGTATATGTTTACTCCAGTGGCACCAATTACCTTGTACAGGTACGAGGAGAATCAAGAGAGGACCCAAACCAGCTGGTAGAAGACCTCTTGACCCCATGCTCGCCAGGAGATCCTGATGCTATAGAAATGACATGGATGGAAGTCCCTGGGGACAAACTTTTGGAGCCAGTTGTTTCCATGGTAAGACTAATAACGATGTTAATATTCCCTGGTGACAGGGATATAGCAAAGGTACATGTAGACCAGTTGTCTGGCTAGTGCAACCCAGTGGATCTGTAGGCTGGGTGTCAAGCCCATTTTCTTGTTCTTTTATAGAATAGACTACCTACTGGTAGTTAACATTTTGTACTTTACTGTGTCTGACAATTGGATCCAAGTACACTCAGTGTCTTGTGGTTTAGCAATTACATGTCCAGTGCTTTGGTATTTGATTTTTAAGGTTCAGGATTTTCATTTAAAAAATCAGTTATCAGTTTCCTGACTAAAGCCGAATTAACCAGTAGCCACAGGCCGCTATGGTATGCTGTCATTGGGTCTTAGTGATGTTTGTTTTTTGGAAGTGACCTATGTCACAGTTTTGAAGGGTAACAGGTTATGTAATCCCAATAAAAACGAATGGCAGAGAAATTCCATTTGTAATATAGTGATATACTTGCATTAGTCTATAGCGGTAGGCAGTATTTGATAGTAAAGACCTACTAATTCTGTCAATCTGATTTTATATATATAATTTTTTTTTTTTTTTATACAGTCTGACATGTTGAGATCCCTTGCAAGCACCAAGCCAACCATTAATGAGCAGGACCTGGAGAAACTGAAGAAGTTTACAGAGGACTTCGGCCAGGAGGGATGAACCTAAAAATAAATAAAAAAATGTATTCATCCTCTCTTACTTTTCTGGTTTCATCTAAAGGTGGCATTCCAATACTGAGCAGCTCTCCATAGGACATTCAACTTGACTGATTTGCTAAACCAATCTTTAGGAGTGGACAAAAGGGGTGTCGCTATGGTTTTCATGTTCCTAATACTCCTACTGCCAATAGGAGTGTACATTTTCTTTATTTGTATAAACCTTCAATGGTCATGACCTAAATAAAATAAATAAATAAATCTACTTTAGCTGTAGATTACTTATTAGGGTTGAAGTAAAAAAAAAGAAAAGATGTTATGGATATCACAGTATCTGTATTCCACACCTGAAAATGGCTTGTAAAGAGTTCATCAATAAACAGAAGCGAGTACGTATCCATGATACAGCCCCCAGAATTAAACCAGGGTTTATTTGTAATTAGGATCTACTGCTACCTGTTGAGCACACGTAGTGGTGGCTTAGAACATGTGCCTTTACTATGGGTTACTTACTACAGACTATATTTCTGTTTGACTTTTTGTCTAATAGTGAGTAACATCTTCATTATGTACTCATCGGTCAGGTTGATATGGAATGTTATCTTTGGAATATTGCATCTTTTAAAGATGGGCACATTTAATTTACAATTGTACTCAATGATTGTACAAGACTGTACTTCTATGCACTTGGTGTTGGTTTCCTATAAAACTCTATCTTTAAAAAAAAAAAAAGTATAGCGATCTAGTGTAACATATGAAGTATAATACAAATATATATGTATGTGTATATATATATATATATATATATATATATATATATATATATATATATATATATATATATATACACACATACACACGTTATGCCTTTATTGCGCCATGGTAAAAATTACTACATACAAGAGATGTTAAGAATATCTTAAATTCCAAAATGTTCAATTTTTATCCATTGGTTTTTCATGTATATGTAAATAAAGCTATTACTTATTCAAGTTTGTTTCATTTTATGAAATTTTTATATTGAAATGTGTTATGTCTGATGTAAGTTAGTAAGAATTAACCAATAACATTGAATGGGCACGAATGCAATTCAAGCCCACTAAATCAAGGAGCATCTCTATAATTAAAGGTAAAGTAGTAGATAAAACGTTCTTCATTAATGGTGAGGCAATACCAACAGTGTCTGAGAAGCCAGTGAAGAGCCTTGGGAGATAGTACGACGGGGATCTAAAGGACACAGTTCGTGTGGGAGAAGTTAGACAACAAGCTGTGGAAGGGTTGAAGAGCATAGACAGCAGCGCTTTACCAGGATCCCTCATGTCCTTTGTGTTCATCACCTGCAACATTAAGGCACATTTTGACAGGATGTAAGGTGGCTCTTAGCCAAGGACGGTTTACTTGGCGCCATGACCAGGTGCTGCGATGTTTGGCCTTAGCATTGGAAGACAAGCGTAACATGACCAATAAGTTGCCACCTGTTCCATCAAAACATTACACACAAAAGACAACATTCCTCCGCCTAGGAGAGCAACCACCAAGAAAAGGTGTTAAAACCAATCCTCGCCCAGGACAACTGGAAGCTGCTAGAGACTGGAAAATGCTGGCAGATGTTGCTCAACGGCTTATTTTTCCACCTGAGATTGCCACCACAAACCTTCGACCAGATATTGTCTTGTGGTCTGGATCAGCACGCCTTGTTCACCTGGTAAAGTTAACAGTGCCATGGGAGGATGCTGTAGATGAGGCGTATGAGAGGAAGAAACTGCGGTATGCTCAACTAGCCACTGAAGCAGAACAGCGAGGATGGAGAGTCTGGGTTTACCCAGTGGAAGTGGGATGTCGAGGATTTGTGGCACACTCTACAACCCGGTTTCTCAGAGATGTCGGATTCAATGGCCAAGAGTTGCGTCGCACAGTGAAGAACTTATCTGAAGCAGCAGAGAGGAGCAGCAACTGGCTGTGGTTGAGACGGAAAGATTCTGGCTGGGGATCTCAAGCACAATAGAAAGAAAGAAAGGCTGATGTACAGGTAAGTAAGCTGGGCTGAGTTGAGTGGGGACGGAGGGGGTGATGCTGGGATGCCAAAATCACCGTCGAGCCCTCTTGAGGTGTCGTGGGCTAGTCGACCGAAACACCGAGGATGGAAGGTGCCCACTTGAAGACCCCAGAGATGTACCCTACTTAGCTCAATCCAGATGGTTGTCATGCTGATGCGCTGGGAGACCGCACTGTGGTTGATCCCGGAGCCAGCATCGCAGCCGTTGTGTGCTGATGCGCTAGGGAGGCAAAATAAGCTGATCCCTGGAGCCAGCATTACACTTCAGCCATCAACACCAGACAGAAGGATATCTACATCATCATATGGAAGGAAGCGCAAATGGATGGAGACACATATGGATCACATTAGTTTACTGTGAAGCTACGTCTTAGTTGGTGCTTATCTTGGCGAGAGCCAAGTTCAAATCAGCATGAAGTTTTAACATCTACACTCATGTAATGGAAATCTATCATTAGATCTCCACATTGTTTACTGAATTATTGCCATATAAGTAATCAATACATTACACACAGACCTCATTTTACAAAGCTGCTACCTTGAAGCAAATTGTATAATGTAGTCAAATATCTGGCTGAAATACAGCATTTGTATTAATCACCGTGATTAAAAGTTCCACTGTGGACTCTACAGGGAGTTGACGGCCGAAGCAAATATATTAGAAAAACTACAATTCCCGAAATTCTCCTCTGTATGGACACGCAGCTTTTGTCGTCTGCGTCGGCGGAGGAACTTGCGCACAGAGACTGTTTAACATTCCCCTTGTTTTGCTTCCTGGTGTGGCCTTGCCTAAAACAACTGCTACATGTATACTGTATTCTGCAAGTCTTGTTTAGTTCAACTCCTGTTCTTAACATCTTTTCCCCTCCCCTCAGTCCAGGAGCGCCAGCCACTCTGAGCTTACCGCCCCTTCAGTGATTGAAGAAGCTCGATTTGAATCTCCCATGTGCTCCCCCTGGGTTTGGCCTTTGCAGCTGCTGCAGGAGGAAGGTCTGAGCTCCGCTCTCCCGGACTGGCTTTGTCAGTTCTTACATTCTTGGTGGCTTTTGTTGCCTCTCATTATGTTGCTGGTAGTTGCTGCTTTCATCGTGGCCTTCGTACTTCTGTTGTACATGGTCTCGCCGTTGATTAGCCCCAAACCTCTCAAATTAAACGGGGCCCATGTAGTGGTAAGTACAAACAACAAAGCTGATTTATTTTATTCTCCAAGCAGAAATCGCATGTTCTCGTGCGATTATAAAGTGACGACTTACCATAATATTAATTTATTTAAGGAGAATCGCAGAACATTGGTCACAATGTGATGAATAAGGCTAAGTATACAAAGGTATATGGTTCATTTTTTACCAAGAATGTTTTTATTTTCAAAAGCGTGGGTAAATGCTAATTCATTTTTTTTGTACGAAACATTGTTCTAAATTTAGTAGGAAGCTCTCGGGTTATGTTGAAACGAACTGCTATTTACAGGTTGTCTGAAGGGGCTGTTACGAATGAATCCCACTGAGAGGTTTTGGTACAAAAACTTGACCTTTGCAATATAACTTTTAGAATGTGGTAGCCAATTCGATTTTACCAAGGTATTTCATTCAAATATAATTTTGTGTTGCATTCTGACCTTGCATTATAAGAATGTTCTCTTCAGTAGTTCCGTTGAGACTAGACAGACCCTCCACCTATTTTTCTCATGTAAGTTCAAGTACATTTTAGTAACAGATAGCAATCAAAGGTAGGTTGTACG
The DNA here is from genome assembly GCA_030684275.1 of Acipenser oxyrinchus oxyrinchus. Taxonomy (NCBI): domain Eukaryota; kingdom Metazoa; phylum Chordata; class Actinopteri; order Acipenseriformes; family Acipenseridae; genus Acipenser; species Acipenser oxyrinchus. The sequence continues at coordinate 55,816,103 of CM060249.1, forward strand.
GTATACATCATGGGTTCCCAAAGTTTTGGTCAAGGAGTGCCGCTTAATAGGTGGGACAGTGGGTGGTGGGCCGCATAATAAAATTCACCAATATGAAATTAAACACCAATATGTTCAGTAAGTGTAACACCTTTATATATAGACCCAAGACGTACATCTTTTCGGCTGCCTTTTATTTTTTGGTTTCTGAAATATATTATGACGGTAAACAATATAGCCGAATTTATTATATCTGGGATAGTTGTGGCTGCTAAGAAGATGCAACATAATAAATCTGTTCGTGTTGACTCAAAACTTTATTTATGCACTTTACGATGTGACTGGCAAAAGATAACTTGATTGGACTTCACAAAGAACACTTTTTTCAGCTTGATCATGTTTGTTTTTACTAGTCCAAGACTAGTGCTAATCGAGGTCTGTGAAACCGTTTTTATCCCCGCAGTTTAATTACAAAAGTACTATTTATTTTAGGATAGTATTGGGAAGTGTTAAGCTTGATATGTGTAAGCATCTGTTTTGTAGCACATTAAGCGCTTTTCACATTAAGCGCTTTTCACATTAAAGGGTATATAAGGACCTTTTTATTTTATCGTTACATCTTCCCATGTGTTTGTTACAACTGTTTACGTAAGGTGTGTGTATTGTATTTTATTGTTTTTTTTTTCCTGCCTCAAGATGGTTTCACATGTACCCACATGGGCCTCTCAACTACAGTACCCATCAGGATGATAGGAAATGTAGTTCTGAGAGGTCCATGCAGGTACATGTGAAAACATCTTAGGCTGGGAATGCAATTTAAAAATTTTAAAAAGTGGTCAATGTAAAAAAAAAAAAAAAAATGAAAAAAAAAATAAAACCATACACAGACCTTACGTAAACAGTTGTGGCAACACATGAGAAGGTAACAATAAAATAAAAAGGTCCTTATATACCCTTTAAGCAGGTTATTTAGGGCGTAACGTGATTATTATAGTGTGTATGTTAATGAAACCCACAACTAATTAGTATTATTAGATTTCTAGGAACTTACCTAGTTTCTGCTTGAGTGTGATTTATGCAGCTGACTTTTTCGGTGATCATTTGGGAATCATACTTTTTATTTATTTATTTTATTTTATTTATCATTTTTCATACTTCTCATAACCCAATATTCTCCAATATCTTCTGTGTGTCAAAAATGCCATTTGCTGCACATCATTCATGACAGGAAATATAACAGACATGGATAAGTGGATGTTTTGATGAGGAATAGTTTCAAACAGGGTAATTAGTCTGGAGAACCACCTTCACTTCAGATTGTCTGCCCCCAACGTTGCAGGCCTGATCGCATTAGAGGAAGTAGGATAATCATTGAAGCCCAGTGCATGACCACATATCAGTCCGTATAACCGTTCAAATAGCCTGCTTTGCAGACTTGTTCCATCTGTTCTAGCTGCTCACGGTGGCCCTAAAACCCATTAAAATGGTCCATGTTGGTTCTTCTATGCTGCACTGTAACGTCATGCTGAGTGGTGGACTTTTCAACTCCATGATTTAACAGGCTATGCCAATGCCTACTTTTATAACAATAATAACCCCTTGATCAGGTTCCAATTTCATAGCCCCCTGCTTTCCGTCTTCTATTACTGTGGCTGTTGAAAGCCGTTTGGCTTGGTGCCTAGCATGCGAAACTCAGCAAACAAGGTTTTGTAACTGAACTCTGCTCTGTGTTGCTTGAGCAAGCAGTCTTGCAACTTTTTGATCTGGGCATTTTAAACAGATATGTATTTTTTCAGTTAACAGCCTTGCCTCCCAAGTTTTACTCACCAGGGGGCCAATAAAAGATGAAACGTGGCAGCTGAGAAGCAGGGTCCAGTAAAGCGCAGATGTTATTATTATTTATTTCTTGGCAGACGCCCTTATCCAGGGCAACTTACAGTCGTAAACAAAAATACATTTCAATGTTAGCAATACAACTAATGCAGATCAGAAAATGGCATGCTGCATGTGGCATAGAAGAGCAATTCTGTACACAAAATGGCTTGCTCTTTCATCTAAATAACGTATTTTGGGTCAGTAATATACATTAAATAAACAAGACAAAATACATTCACATACTAAAACAGGCCAAGCCAGTTTGGTTGCAGTACAAGCCCTCAGAACATTTTAAATGAGACACGTATTCAGAATATTAAGTATTTTGAATTCTAGAATATTCCGAATGCTCTGTATATATGCAGTCGGAATTCTCTTATTCCTTTCATATGCTGCGTTTTTCATGGTAAAATGAATATTCCTTTTATGCCATTAACGCATGCATACCTTGCTTCCCACTGCAAACCAAGAGAGTGCTGATTTGTTGTAGAATAGTTTGTTTATTGTAAAGAGCTGGTGGTGTTGGCGTATATTTCTGTTATTTGTTTTTTCAGATATGGAATCTGATATTTTGAGATTGTGTAGATGCTTGTGGCTCTTAATTCAGTGCTATGTTTTCACGCAGACATGCACACTTATGTCTATTAATATAAAAAGGAGACAGATTGAATGAAGATGAGTTACCCCTGTTTAGCCAAGCACATAGTCAACAGAGCCTACAGTAAACAAATGTACAGCAGAATAATAATCATAGTAAATAAAGCAAATACTGTGTGTGTGTATATATACAGTGTAATTGTCATCAGATTGTCATTCAAAGAGTATTTCTGTTGGATAGCTGTAATTTTATATAAATAAATAAGTGTATGCTGTTTTTAAATTTAGATGTATATTTGCAGATCTAGCATGTTTATTTCTTCTCTCTCTGTTTTTTTTGTACTCAAATTGTAAGAGCATGTTATACTCTCTCTATACAGTGCCCCGATACCTATGGTGAGACATTTTGAAAAATACATTAATAAATAGATATATGTATGTGCTGGCTAATATATTATAATGTGATGACAAGTACTGATAGAATGATTGTCCTTCAGTCTCTTCAGTCCACTGTTCAGGGTAACTTTCTTCTTCAAACCCGATGCCCACACCACTCCGGTGCGACAGTGCAGCCCTTACATAATAAATATATTGTTCCTTTTTGTTTTGTAATTTTTGTTACTTACTAGATATATACAGCGCTACACTTAAAACATTGAATAGAACATCTTTTTTTATACACTTATCGTCAATTTTGTAATATGAGTAAAAAAGTTGAGTGAATAAACACACCTACAGCAAAAGTACAGATGTGGGGAAAGCTTGCAAAGAGGAAAATGTACACTGTGCTTGTTTCTTCTTCTTGTTTTAAAATGTTAAACTCAAGGTTTTTCCATTGTCTCCCCTTACATCGCATGACGCGCACATGTTAAAGGCACGCTGCTGCACTGAAGGGGTGCATTATCTCACAGGATGCACTTTCTCATGCTACACCTGGTCTTTTTTTTGTGTGTGTGTGTGTTTTATAGTACTGTGTTTTTAAAACTTTATATTAGTGACAAACTTGACCCACAGTCCTCTCACATCCCCCTAAATGATTTTTTTAAAACACTTATGCACAACTGTTTCTTGCCATCAAAAGTGATGTCTCCTCATCAGACCAAAAGCAGACGCGTTTTCTCACCCGTGCCGTCATGTTTACTGCTGTGGGTATTTGTTTTTGCGCGTGTCTGTTGTGGGTTAGGCTTCATAGTATGCTGTTTACTTGGCTTTATATTCCACTAGTATTCCGCATACTAGTGGAATATGCCACCTCCAACATTCCGAATATGCTGTTTACATGGCGGAATATATATTCTCATTATTCAGTATTTCGAATACTAGTGGAATATTACTGGCCATGTAAACGCATTGTGTATATATTTGTTACAAAAAGGGAATAGGAGATGCAGGAATAGCATGAACTCTTTCTGACCTCCCCCAGTATCCCCCAGTATTTGTCCAAAATGGCAAAGGGTTTATCCCAAAATGTATTGTTTTATGAGGATCTTGCTTTGATGTAAGTGTCAAAAGCATTTGTAATAGCTTGATGCCATTGGAAACCATTGTAATTGAATACTGTATGTGAAAATCAAATGTGAAACCAACCAAAGTAAAATATAAAAGATGACTGTTGATACAACAAGGTTTTCAAAATAAGCCGACGACCGGCGCAATCCACCGTCTAAAATGATATTCGCGCCGACTACTTTTTTATTAAAAAATATTAAGATTACTTTCGGGTATTATCATTCAGTACACTTTTTTTTTTCTTATCGCACTGTAAGATATGATGCATAAAAAGCTATACATAGTACATGATAGGTATAAATAAGCAAAAAATAAATAAAACCATTTTCATTTATTATTATTATTATTATTATTATTATTATTATTATTATTATTGTAATATCGTAAAATAGGTACCCACAGGTGCTTATTTTGGGAGTTCATGTATAGAGGTTGTACGCCTTTAAGAAAAAATCCATGATTTGATATCAGCTGATCCCTTTTCAGCTGATGATACACCAATGCTTGCAAGTGTAGAGGTGCTGTATATTACAGTAACACCAGTACGGTAATCCCAGTTTCTTGCAACGGTTGCGGTGATGACCAAACGTGTGTGAGAGTACTGTTGTGTAAAAATGTAGCTTAAAATGAACAGTTGCATTTAATAAATTTAGAACAAGAACAGCACAAAATAAACACACTTAAGATTTGTGTGTTGGACACGCGCCATTAACAAAATGCCGTGAAAATAATTTTAATGAAGAACTGTAATGCAAAAAAAAGATAATTAATTAAACAAAAAAGGAAGTGAAAAGGTTACCGTACCGAGCTGGAAAAAGTGTTCTTTGTGAACTCCAATCAAGTTGTCTTTCGCCAGTCACATCTTAGAGTGCCTAAATAAAGTTTTGAGTCAACACGAACAGATTTATTAAGGCCCTGTCCACACTACATAACTGATCTCGAGAACCGTACTCGAAACCACTCTAATTAATCCAGCTCAAAGCGTCCACACTGAAGTACCGTTTCATGTTTAGTCCACACACCATTAGAATAGTTCAGTTACAATTCCCAGCAGCGCAACAAACCGTGGAAATTAATACGATAGTATCCCACCATGCACTGTATTTTATTTTAAAATAATGTGTTATGCCCCATATTAACAGCAGTCCATATTGCTAAAAATAAATATAACAAGTATTGTGGAAAAAGTAAATCCGAACACACACACAAGTAGGGCTTGAAGTTTTCAGGTTTTATTTTTAATCAGATGAAGTCCCTTTAAACAAATTGAGTTGATTCTGTTTTATAATTAAACTCAGAAAAATCTGTTAATTACAAAACAATCTTTGTTTTTACCTTCATATCTTGCCTGAGCCTAATTATGGCAGGGGAGCGTAGAGGAGGTAGAGCCAGTCTTCTAGTGCGGCGGAGGCGAGAGGTCGAGGGGGTGTAGGGGAGATGAGGGTCTGGAGGTAGCTGGGTGCAGTCTGGTCAAGGCATCTGTAGGCTAGTACAAGAGTCTTGAACTGGATGCGGGCGGTGATCGGTAGCCAGTGGAGTGAGCGGAGTAGTGGAGTTGCGTGGAGAAGCTTAGGCAGAGAGAACACCAGGCGGGCAGCAGAGTTCTAACTTTTAACCGTATATCATTTTTGCAGTCGCCTAATTTAACGTTGTGTTTTTGTTATTTTCCCCACTAGTTTAACAGAGATGTCCTGACAGATTTTTGAAGCATAAAAATGAATACACTGATAGCAAGTCCTTCAGGCACCTGCTCTGAGTATTTCGCTAAACATACCACAAAGCATTTTGGGATATTGGAGGATACACAAAAAATGTAGTTTGGTATTACAGCGCCCACACTTCTGATAAACCGCACTACCTGATGCGATCTATTAGAACCGACTCGAGACTACCTCCTGCGGTGGTCTCGAGTACGGTATTAAATGCTGCGTAGTGTGGACGCAAACCGTATTTAGCACTTTTAAGCCGGCTTAAATGCAACTAATATGGTTTAAAGGCAGAGTGTGGATAGGGCCTTAGTCTGTTTCACCTTCTTAGCAGCCACAACTATCCCAGATATAATAAATTTGGTTATATTGTTGACGGTGATGAGTTTATCGATGTTTTAATTTTGCAGCAGTTTCCCTAGTTAGATAATGAGCTGATAATGGCTCTTCATCCAAAGAAGTGTGCACAGTAATTAAGACTTTACCATGACAAAAAACAGTATGTATCTGAGTTTTGGACTAAAGCAGGGTCAGCTGTTGCAGGGAAAACTAAGTTAATTTCTCAAACTGACCATTTTGAGGTGAAAGCAGAACGCATATAAATAATTGGGACTGTAATTTAGAAGTGTACTACTAAGAAAAAAAAAAAAACTAAACATTTAGGGAATTAAAAATGAAATGCACTGCACATTTCATTAAATTTAGCTCTCAGATTCTGCTAATGAAAATATCTAAAATGTATTGAAATGTGCTAGCTGTGGTGCATTTTATATCAAATAATAGAAACTTGTTTTAAACGTTAACATGTAATCATAAGCGCTGTCTGTGTTACATGCTGTCAGATCAGGACTTCACTAACACAGCATGGGAGCTGCAGCATGCTGTTTCCCATACACAATTAAGGTGCGGTCACCAATTCCATACACATTTTCAGCCAGTCTTGTATTGCAGGGGCCTTCATGCTGAAAGTTAACTTTTCTTCTTGTTGATCTTGCCTTGCTGTTAGCAGTGCTGAAATAAAGCTCATTCATTGCACTAATGGAGTATTTCAGACACTACATGCGGACCACTACCAGTCCATGCAAAAATGCGGCAGGATGCACAATTTTTAACCCTTTTTTTAAAAACTTCCCGCTGGGAAACCTCCCTACCCGGACACTCCCCCCTAAGCGCTATGCATCTCTGAGATGGGTGCCCCCTATTACCTTGGAAGTGCCATGTACTTTAAAACTAATTGAAAACCCTGTACAATATGAAGTATTTTTTTTCATTGCAGATTTGTATGACAAATGATAAACCGCCATTTAGATTGACAGCCTTATTTTTATGGAGTAAACAAGATTTAAAACAAATTTAAAATAATTAAATATCCAAATGAGTACTAGTAGCAAAATACTGTGTTTTTAAATTATTTAAAATAATAAATAAACTTTTTGGAAGATGTGAAATTTCAACAGGTAGATTATCACCAATTATCTTTAGATTGTTAAACCCTTTTTAAAAGTTTATTCTAGGGACTAATGCAGTAATAACTCGCTCTTTAAAAAATCTGAGTGATCTGACCCTGAAAATCAGTTATACTTCTATTTGAATCTCTGAATGAAAAAGCTTGGTAATTGCTCAATGCTCAATTTTTTGGCAGATTGTTACTGGCAACAGTTTCTGTATTAGGTGTATTTGCTGTGTTCCTGGAAAGCTTCAGGCATACTATTACACTGACAAAATCTGCTTTTAATAAATCCCTGCACATGTATCGCAACTAACATTGGATAACATTTTTTTGTATTATTTTTTAACCAGGTAACAGGAGGCTCCAGTGGTATTGGTAAATGTATTGCTATTGAGTGTTACAAGCAAGGTGCTTTTATAACTCTGGTGGCACGAGATGAGGTAAGTGTATTTTGTGAGTATAATCAATACATAATTTAAACTTTGGCAGAACTTAAAAAGGTTACTTTGTCATCTACATTTTCCTAACATTACGTTTTTTACAAGTTTAATATCCAGTTACATGTGTTTATCGCGTATTCCCTGTTGGTTTTACTTAGATCATTATTTTCCATGCTTACAAGCTTTTAACAATAAAAATGTCAATTTTCTAAAATGTCCAAACTCTCAATTGCCACTGTTCCAGCGGGGGCAGAAATTACAGTACAAGAAAAATGAGCCCTTTTGTACCGCATAGTCTCAAGACCATTTGCGATAGTGACTTTATATTTCCATGGCTGTCATATTGAGGTCACATGATTTAAGTGTCTGAGAGACAGTAAACAATTGTTAAAATGCCTGTCTGTCAGTATAACACAGTGTATTATATTATTTCTACAAAGTTATTTTACAGGTGTTGTCCAGTAATAATTAACCTTTTTAGTGCCCTATTGGTTTAACCTCAGGCCATATTTTTCCCTTATTCCATTACAGAGACCAGAACCTATTCATTGTGCCTCTGGGACTTCTTTGTTCACAAAATATTCCTTTCTTGTATTTTTTATACTTCATTGAATATGCACCCAGTTATTTTCAAACTTGGCTGACACTGATTACCACTGCATCTAATTGACTTTCTTTGGCATCTACCTGGTCTAAAAGGTTTAAAGAAAAAAAATCTGAAAAAGGTCACACACATACATATTACATGGTTACTATCATTAAATCATTTTTTTTCTTTCATAGAACAAACTGCTACAAGCAAAAAAGGAGATTGAAAAACATGCTATTAATGACAAACAGGTATTTATTTTTTTCCCCCCAAATGAATTTTGTAAATTAAAAATCTCTTTGCTAAAATAAATATATACATTTATTTATTTATTTCCTTACAGATAGTACTGTGCATATCTGTTGATGTGTCCAAGGAATGTGGTCAAGTTGAAAGTGTCATTAAGCAAGTAAGTTTACTTAGGATTCCTCATCTGTACATTTAAATTTAGATTTTGGAAATTATCAATATCTGTATTAAGAACAGCCTCTTGGTTGCATATGATAGAAGCAGTAAATGATGTGTTTTATATCTACGACTCAATATTTCACTTGAGATTGAGAAAGTGACAGTTGCATCTCCTGCAGATGGCATTTATTTAAAATACACTGAGAAGGCCATTAAGATTTTTACAAATCAGTCAGTCTTAGATCCCTGGACTATTTTTCCTTCAATGGAAGCATTCTTTTACAAGTTCCATACAACTAATTTTCTTACAAAGTATCTTGAGTTTGAAAGTCAAATAGAAGAGCTTAAATTAGTATTGTACTTTTAAAAAAAAAATAATAATAATAATAAATAAAAAAATAAAATCTGTACATAATCAGTGAAGCCCTTTTTATGGGTTATGGTAAAAGTCTATATAAACAGCCATTCAGATAAATGGGAGTGTATGCCCATAGGCAAAATGTGCAGTAAGATGATCAAGAGAGACCCTGTTCACACTACTGTGCTGGTTCAGGGCCACCACATATTTAGGTCTGCAGCCCTGTTCACATTTGCAGTTTAAGGCACTTTTGCGCATTCACATATGTGACTAAAAAGCAGGCCTAAAATGTGGCGAATTACTTAACAATTTTAATATGTTTTATAATTAAAGTTGTATAATGTAGAAACAATTACCATTCAATATTGATCCACTGCTGTCTTGGCTACCAGAGAATTCACCTTTCTATTTACCTTTCGCACACTTGGGATTATGGGAGTAAAGAGTGACGTAACCAAATTGGTCATGTGATACGAAAAGTCTGCTTTGTGTAAATATGTGTAAAGTCCGGCCCTGGGCCACATCGAAACAGTGACCTAAATCTAGGCCGGCCCTGGGCTGCCTTTTCTTTTTTTAGAGTGTTCACAAAATCGCAAGTGTGAATGGGGAGAGTTATCCAGTTTTGTGCAATGTGTTAGACTCTTGTAGCACTGCTGAGACTGATGATTCTTATCTGCCTGTGTTTCTTCTAGGCACAGGAAAAACTGGGGCCAGTTGACATGCTAGTGAACTGTGCTGGGATAACAGTGGCTGCAAAGTTTGAAGAGGTTGAAGTGGATTGCTTCAAGGTAAATATTGGGGACATTTGAGTAACTGTTGTATTTTTAGGTCTGATCCTTTTTCTAGGCGCATTAATCCAAATTGGTAATGTTGCATATCAGTGACATCTCAATCGGCATGTTAGAAGAGCTAGTTTTAATCCCAGTTTAGTTCCTGATTTACTGTGATTTTTAGGCAAGTCTTTCTCAAGTCAATCTCTACCCTCCCAATGCTGAAACATATGATTGGCTGTTAAAACTAAAGATCTGGGTGTCAAAGCCTTACTGCGCCTTTTAGTGTGCCTTCCAAGAAGGTTCTTGCTATAACAACTTGAATTTCATCATCTATAGTTATTACAGTATCCTATTATATGTTCATGGAAAGAAATCTACTAATCAGTGATTCACAAAAAGTGTATTCTTAATTTGTTATTTCCCAGATACAAAAGTAAAATGTATGCAGAAAAAAGTTCTTATTGTTTGGTGTACGTTTTATTATTGAACAGTGTTGCTGTAACAATAGAATGGTTTCAATTATTTGTAGAGATTGATGGAGGTCAATTACCTGGGCAGTGTGTATCCAACAAGGGCAGTGATTCCCACCATGAAGGAGAGGAGGATGGGAAGGATCGTGTTTGTGTCCTCGCAGGCTGGGCAGCTTGGCCTGTTTGGGTACACCGCTTATTCACCGTCCAAATTTGCCCTTCGTGGATTGGCTGAATCCCTGCAGATGGAGGTATATTTAAATGTTCTGACAGCCTTAACCCTTTGCGGTCCTTTGTCGGACTGGGTCCGACATTGCAATTATTCCCATCAGGTCCTTTGTCGGACCCTGTCTGACATCATCCAAAAAACGCAAAAAAGTCGGTTTTTCAACGGAAAAAGCCGAGAAAACCATTCAATGGCCGAGTGGGAACGAAAGGAGCCGAGACAAGCCGATTTTAAAAAAAAAAAAAAAAAGGCGATCTCATGAATAGTCATACTACCCCCTGGCATCAGATGGGGCGGTCATATGGAAACAAGTTGGGAGTTACAGTATCAGCGCACAGAGACTATCACGGACATTTGCAGAGCTTTTTTGAGATGTTATAGCAATAAAATAATGACTTGGATTGCATTATTGAGGAGTTTGGTGATAAAATGAGTCATCAGGAGACGATTGATCGGTATGTACGACTATTATTATTATTTTTTTTTTTTATTTGGTAGCATATGTGAAAGCGATAGCAAACAAAAGGGTGGGGCGGGGCTGGAGATCCCTAGTGAGTGCTTTGTTGATATGCAGGGCCATTTAAACCCGTTTGACTGTGGAAAAAAATACTTTTAAACAGCGCGTCTAAAATTAACTGCGCGTGTGAAAATAAATTGGACCTGGCGAGCCTGACGCAGAATTAATAAATGGACCGCAAAGGGTTAATGTATTGGCTGGAAGCACAGAGTTTTCATCATCTAATATCATTTCATAAGAGTAATCCTTCAGTGTCTCCGAGAGGTTGAGCTTGTGCCAAGATAATCCCATGCATATATGTTCTAGCAGGCCCAGGGTATAGTGACTTTTTGTATCATGTCACAACAGTTTGTGTTCTTCTAGATACAAAGCTTAAATTCATATCTCTATCCTTTAGCCCAGCCTCCTGCCTTTTTTTCCCAACAGGCTGGTCTTGAGTTAATTGTGTTGAATATTTGGGGGCACACTGTCATAGTGTCAAAACTAGGGTTGCAGAGATACAAGCTGAACTGAAAATGACAATATCCGAATATTATCGCAGTAAATGATCTGGATCTAGAACTGATATTTTTTTTTTTCTTTTAGAAAATTTTAAAGAATGGAACAGTTGTATTAATGTCAACAATAATGTGAATAATAACATAATAGAATAGAATTTCAAAGAAACTATTTATTTATTTCACTGAATTTTATTCTTGTACAAGAGTACATGTCCAGACAGTAAACGGACTACAACATTTAAATACATTTTAATTTCAGTGAATGATGTCGAATTAAGAGAAAAAGAAGAGAACATTGCCTGGGATCAGGAGTTAAACTCTTGTTATAGTGACAGCAAATAAATAGATTATGAATGCTTTACTGGAAAGAAGAACCCCTGTTCTCAGTATTATATTTAATTAAATGGTTACCAGTTGGATGTCTTTAATGCAAAGAACATTTTTTTACAAATGTTCATGACATAAACCATAAAAGATTTGTTTTCATATTTCATTGAAATATAAACTCACTAAACCAGAGACAGACGCAAGTAGCATGCAAGCAGCCTCTACACTTGGGTCTGGATATTATTTTAATTTTTTTTACGAGATGAAACGCAGTTTCGTATGCCCTTAATTTTTTTGCTTTGTTTTTTAAAGTCAACATTATATGTGTCATGTTTAACTGTGTAAGTCTGGTTAGTTATCTATACACCCCTCATGTGTAGCAAATAGATAAACAAAAAAAACTAAAACCCAGATAAATGTGCAGAAACACACAGCCCTAGCTGTCATCACTGCTGTAAAAATGATCACTTTTTCATTTTAAAAATGGAATAGTGTTTTAACTGGGTTTGTAAAAATATTGTTTCATCAGAATCGCAATGTCTGCAGTAATCGTATTGCTGAGCATTACAACTGAATTTTTTATTTTTATTTATTTATTTATTTTATTTAGTCGTTGCCAATTATTTTTTATTATTTTCTCCCCAATTTGGAATGGCCAATTATTTTTAGGCTCAGCTCACCGCTACCACCCCTGCGCTGACTCGGGAGGGCGAAGACGAACACACGCTGTCCTTCGAAGCGTGTGCCGTCAGCCGACCGCTTTTTTTCACACTGTGGACTCACCATGCAGCCACCCAAGAGCTACAGCGTCGGAGGACAACGCAGCTCTCGGGCAGCTTACAGGCAAGCCCGCAGGTGCCTAGACAGACTACAGGGGTCGCTGGTGTGTGGTGAGCCGACGACACCCTGGCCGACCTAACCCTCCTTCCCCGGGCAGCGCCAGCCACTGAGCGCTGCCCCCTGGGAGCTCCTGTCCTCGGTCGGCAAAGGAATAGCCTGTACTCGAACTCGCGACGTCCAGACTATAGGGCGCATCCTGCACTCCACGCGGAGCTCCTTTACTGGATGCTCCACTCGGGAGCCCCTTCAACTGTATTTTTGTTCTTATCATACATAAATCCAATAGTCATAAGTTGGATTTGTTTTACAAAATGCTGTGCTTTTTATCAATACAAGGCATACCAAACACGTTTTCATTTTTATTTTTATGTTTGACATTTCTGTGAATAATAAAAAAAAAAGTGAAAAAATCAATCATAATAAATAAGCCTAGGATTTTCTAGGGAGAAGAAATCAAACTTCACTACACAGGTAAATTCTCTTAATTACATTATTATTATTATGTGTTTATTTAGCAGACGCCTTTATCCAAGGCGACTTACAGAGACTAGGGTGTGTGAACTGTGCATCAGCTGCAGAGTCACTTACAACGTCTCACCCGAAAGACGGAGCACAAGGAGGTTAAGTGACTTGCTCAGGATCACACAATGAGTCATCAGCTGAGCCAGGATTTGAACCAGGGACCTCCTGGTTACAAGCCCTTTTCTTTAACCACTGGACCTCACAGCCTCCTAATTTTAAAATGCAAGTAGCTTAGGCTCCATCTAGGCTACTTGCATTTTAAAATTCTAAACTTAATGCACATTATATATATAATTTTTTTTTTTTACACATAACTCAGACTGCCTTGTAACGAGGATTAAATACGTGCAGCGTATGCATGTATAGTGTCAGTCCCCTGGGGTGTGTCCTACATCGCATGACACAGAAAGGTCCTTTCCTGATGGGAACTAGACTAGACTCACCCATAAGCCTTTCATATTGTTTGACTGACAAGTAAGAAAGATTTCCAAGTGTGGGTTGCTATATGATGCTACATATCTCTGACTTACTAATATCTGCACCATTATCCTGGAATATCACAGTAACAAAAGATACAAATGATCATTTCTGTATCGCGATATAACAGTGTAACTGGTGTATCACTGCAACCATAGTCAAAACATCCACTACAAGGAAGGCATAGAACAGACAACCCTTTTTTCTGCAGAACATATTATTATTATTATTTTATTCTTAGCTGATGCCCTTATCCAGGGCGACTTAAAATTGTTTCAAGATATCACATTATTTTATTTTATTTTTTTTTACATACAATTACCCATTTATAGAGTTGGTTTTTTACTGGAGCAATCTAGGTAAAGTACCTTGCTCAAGGGTACAGCAGCAGTGTTCGCCACCGGGGATTGAACCCACGACCCTCCAGTCAAGAGTCCAGAGCCCTAACCACTACTCCACACTGCTGTCCAACATAGACAGGAACCCTATAGAATATGCATGGAATCATCTTGACAGGCAGTTTGCAGAAAATAAATATGGCTCTCCTCTCTTGGACAACACAAACCATGATGATCACTAAAGAAAAATGTCTTCCAAGAAGCAGAAATCAATGTATATTCAATGAAGGTTTGCATTTGAGACTGAACTGCTACTACTATTAGTTAGAAGAAGGGCTTGTAGTAAATTGATTATTTGGTTATTTAATAAACAATACCATAAACAATTACAACAATTGCATCCCTTTTGCTCCATTGGAATAAACTCCACTATGTATTATTAGGGCATCAATCTCCTATCTGCTGAAGCACAAGTTTATGAAAGGATTGTTTTGAACTCGTTCCACCAGAAGCCCACAGGGTGCACTTTGTTAAACATTTACTCACGCAGACTTGTTTTAAAATACCTACTTGGTAGCTGATAGTCGGGGTTTGTTTACTTTTCAATAATAATAATAATCAAACTGTTCCCTTTCAAGTACAAAATGTAACCATTACTGTATGGGTATTTACCTCTTAAAGACCTGAATAAGATATATCAAAGCTGCTCGACGAGCCTGTCACGCAGTCATGCCCGCCCCAGAGGGCACAAAAGCACTGACCTGCCAGGAGAGCTGGTTCAGATAACTACCTGTTACTTTTTCTGCCATATGTTTTGCATTTATTGTGTTTTTACACAAATTATATGTGATAATAAAAATAATCACTGTATTAGTTTTACTAATTCCACATATTTGTTCACAACAGCCTGTTTGTTATGTCCCACTGCGGCCTTGTGCCCCATGTGAAGCCAGCAGCTTCATGTGTCGAAACTCCGTGCAGGCTATGGGTAGGAACCTGGCTGCGCTGGTAGCTGCACGTAGGCAACTATGGCTTTCCCTGGCACGGTTGCCTGACAGGGACAAGGCACCGCTGTTAGACGCCCCGATTTATACCAGGGCATATATTTGGTACTGTGGTGGACAAGGTGCTGCAGCGCTCTCCCCGCCCGCGGGAATCCACGAAGGAGCTGGTCTGCCTCCTTCCCAAGCGTCCACCTCCAGTGCGTAAACCAGCGGTAAACTGGCGTCCTATGCCCCAGCAGCCTCAAGGACCGCTCCTAGAGGTGATGTTCGGGACCGACCACCTGCTGCTCGCCGCAGAGGCTTTAATAGATTCCACCGCCCTGCGCAGAAACAGAAGCTACAGGCCCACACGGAATTTATCACCAGCCACCTTCTACGGTTGGGCCTTATGGTGAATCATGCAAAGAGCCAGCTCACGCCTTCAGACAGCCTCCTATCTAGGAGTGTGTTTGGACTCCAGGTCTATGCTGTCCACTCTGTTGGATGACAGTGCAGAGAATAAATGCCTGTTTAGAGCTATTTCAGTGCAACAGAGTGCACATGGTAGTGATGTTCCAGAAACTTCTGGGCTTGATGGCAGCAGATTCCCAGGCCCTTTAATTGGGTCTCCTGCACATGTGTCCTCTGCAGGCCTGGTTCAACGGCAGGGTTTTTCATCCTGCTTTGAACTGCGACCGCCTATTGACAGTGTCTCGTCACTCTCTTGGTGGAAACAGCCTGCCCATCTACACCTCGGTGTAGTGCATGGCATTATCACCAGAAGGTCTCCACAAGATTTTGCTCTGGGCACACAAGAACCTCCTCTCACTACAGGCAGTACTTCTGCCCGGGGTGAAAAAACTGGGCAGCGGACCTCCTCTCAAGGAGAGTCCCCAGCGCCTCAGAATGGAGGCTTCACCCTGAGGTCAATCTCTTTGCCTCCCAGGAATGCCTTAGCACACCAGTGGCCGAGACAACTGTTATATACCTTCCCACCAGTTTGGCCCATGAGTGGCTGTATTTGAGCCATCTGGGGATTTCTCATAGGGTCATTGACACCCTGCAGAATGCCAGAGCACCATCCACGCTTTCCCAGTACGGGTACGAGTGGGGTGTTTTTCAGACGTGGTGTCTGCCTCGTGAGTTTGACCCAACGATCTGACCCAACGACACTGCAATTTTTTCAGGGGAAATCCCACTCCATAAGAACATAAAGTTTACGAATGAGAGGAGGCCATTCGCCCCATCTTGCTCGTTTTGGTTGTTAGTAGCTTATTGATCCCAGAATCTCATCAAGCAGCTTCTTCCATGTTAAAAGTCTATCTGGCAGCTATTTCAGCTTGCCATGCCAAAATTGACTTGGTCTCCCCAGGAGCTCACTTCCTGGCGGGGCTACTTCCTGGTTCGCCCGCCTATGAAGGACATTGTTCCTCGCTGGAGGTTAAACATGGTGGTTAATGCACTCATGAAGCCTCCATTTGAGCTCATCCATTCAGCTGAGATATTTATCGCTCAAAGCGGCTTTCTTGCTTGCTATCACCTCACCGCAAAACGGGTGAGTCAGATGCAGGCATTCTACATTGCAAAAGCCTGCATAATTTTTACGGCGGCCAGGACAAAGGTTACGCTCCGTACCAATCCTGCCTTTTTGCCGAAGACGATCTCGGCATTTCATGTCAACCAGCTATGGAATTGGGGGTTTTCCATCAGCCTCCTCTCCAGTCTGACAGAGAGCGACAGCTCTGTACGCTCTGCGTACAACACAGGCATAGAGGGAAGTTTCCCTCAGTTTTTTAGCACTACCTGCTTGTTACGTTCTGTATGGTAACGCACAAGGCAGCCTCTCAGCTTAGCCTTTTAGCATTCCAGTCATTCTGCAATATTGCCCTTGCAACGGCTTTGGTACACTCACCTGTACGGTAATGGTTACATTTCGTACTTGAAAGGGAAGGTTGGGTTATTGTCATAACCATGGTTCCCTGAAATAGAAATGTAACCATTAAACTTCAAGGTTGCTGCGTCCATGATTGCAGCAGGCTTGAAGGAAAAATGAAGTTGAGGTCTGTAACTGCAGTGCTTTTGTGCCCTCGGGGTCGGCCATGATTGCGTCACAGGCTGTACAAGGAGCTTTGATGTATCTTCAGGTTTCGGGGTCTTTGATATAAATACCCATACGGTAATGGTTCCGTATCTATTTCCGGGAACTTGGGTTATGAATGAGTAGTACATGCCAGGAAAGTTTGGACAAAAGGGCATTATATACTCTTGCAAAAACCTAAAATGCGCCTTTTGTAGGTTATTCAAACAGTTGCTGCAAGACAACTGTTTGAACAACTAATTGTATGTACGTTATTCTCAGCATTGATTTTCTTGTTTCAGATAAAACCTTACAATATTTACGTAACAGTAGCTTATCCACCAGACACCGACACCCCTGGGCTTGCAGAAGAGAATAAAACCAAGGTAATTGGAATCCTGTGATCACTTGAATGCAATGGACAATTGCTTGCTTTTTCTGGGTACTATGTTTAGTCAACATTATGCACAAAGCCTTCACTTGTTACTTAATCATCTAGATGAGAAGACACATTCACATACTGGAACATTTATTTTATGAAAATATTCACTAAATAAAGACATGTATACAGATTTGGTATCTGTTCAGATATTTTCATTCATTATTTGCTTGAGATGGGGGCGTTAAAAAGGCCATCCTGACAAACCTTTCACTTGATTCATAAAACGAGAGGCTGTGCTGGAGCTGCAATAGGCAATCTACATGAAGTTTGTCAGATGGCTGCTGATTTGAGTCATTCTCTTTTTTGGATTCTTTCACTGCATTGTCTCCCTAACCTGGTGCATTACATAATAGAAAGCTGTTGTATAATGTGAACACAGTGCTCTAAATCCTGTTCTGTGTGTGTGTGTGTGTCTCTCTCTCTCTCTCTCTCTCTCTCTCTCTCTCTCTCTCTCTCTCTCTCTCTCTCTCTCTCTCTCTCTCTCTCTCTCTCTCTCTCTCTCTCTCTCTCTCTCTCTCTCTCTCTCTCTCTCTCTCTCTCTCTCTCTCTCTCTCTGTGTGCTATATAATGTTCTAGCCGTTGGAGACCAAATTGATCTCTGAAACATCTGGCCTTTGCCAACCAGAACAAGTCGCTAAAGTAATAGTTAAAGATGCTGTGGTACGTATTTTTTATTTTATTTTTTTTAAAACAAACGAATGAATAAGATAATTTGAGAAATTTAATTTTGCATTAGTTGAGATATATAAATACAATGTAAAAATTACATTATTGCCCCGTCTGATTGTGCAAGTGGAATAAAACGGGTTCTGGTCAAATAAGTTTCACAACCTGCTTTGCTTTTGTTTTCTGATTTAATCCTTAAAATACAATTATTTAAAACAAAATTAGAAATACTGTAAATAATAAAAACACAAATAATAAATAAAAAATCTATACAATTATACAGTTTTTGGAAACAAATGTTTTAGAAAGTGTTTTTTTTTTTGTTTTGTTTTTTTCAGTTTTCCAAAATTCTAAATTCTGAAAGGTTTAATGAAGAGTTCTCTAATGGAGATTACTTTTAAACCAAATACTGCAGGTATAATTCAGGGAATAGATTTAGTAATATAAGGACTTGTAAGAAGTGTGCACCTTGGCTCCAAAGAATGAAACGCAGTAGGGACTGGTAATGTTATTTAGTGCTCACAGATGCTTAAGATAGTTTTGAATGATGTAATGTTTCCCGGGTAGGTTATACATACTGAGTAGTATACGTTTTTATACCTGCATTGGCTCAGATCTGACGTTGCTGTCTTCAACTGCGATGGCAATGATGAGAAAGATGAGCCTAAACTAATGTACTGTCAGTCTGATGGTGTTGTTTAAAATGAGATTTGTTGTATTTTGCTGTGTTGCCTTCCATTATTAAATTAACTGTGATGATCAACAATAACCCACCTCCACTTAGCTCTCCAGTTCACTTCCGGCAAGCTTGACAAAAACATCCTTTACATGCAGTGATAGAGAAGTTGGGGCGAGGCTGCTAGAGTACTTATTAATACATTTTATTCTTTGATTCTTCTATACAGACACTAAAACAATCTATGACCACCACCTTTTTTGCATGCAGTCTCATTTCAATTTTATTTGTTTATTTATTTATTTATTTATTATAAAGTATCACTGTATACTGATACATGGGTCACTGTGTCGATAATTGTATCAACAAGAAAAATATAGCATTTCACCCTGTGAATCGATGAATCGGCACACCCCTACCTCTAACATGAGTCCAATGTTAATGAGAAATCGGCCCTTAAATGAATCAGATATATAGGACAGGGGTGACACACAAATTAGGACAGCACTAATGCAACATCATAACCTGCAAAGTGTTGGGGAATATTCTGCAGGGATTGGCATACTATTCCACAGTAATCACCAGGGATCTTAGTTTTCCGCAATAAAAAAAAGAAATTCTCATATTTAAAAATAAATAAATAAAACAAAATAAAAATCTGCATTATTCCGCAGTTAAAATAAAAAGCTAAAATTGAGACCCCCACCCCCTGTCACATAAGATACACAAACACTACTACTGAATAACAGTTAACACAGGAAGTATTTTTTGGTACAGTTTTAAATTGTAAGGAAGTTACAAGCTCACCATTGCCATGAATCAATAATCTGAACAAACTTACCATTTTAGTTTTAAACATTACAAATACTTCTGTCTTGTAATAATACAAACCAAAAAATGGTATTCATATTAGTTTATCTCAGAGTATTGTAGTTTGTCTGGATTGTATTGGACTGGATATGTATTGCAGAATCCATGTCAGGAATTCTTTTTGCATAAATGTAAGGGACAGCTCATTTACACCAACATAAAAAGCAAGCGTTTTTACAAGAAGTGAAATAATTAGTTAGGTTATATTTACTTCTGTCTTTCCTACCAGCAAGGTAATTTCAACAGTTCTGTGGGTCCAGATGGCTATATGCTTTCCGCACTGACCTGCGGAATGTCACCTGTCACTTCTATCACTGAAGGACTTCAACAGGTAAGGGTGTTTGCATGCAGTTTACATGTACTTTGTTCTGTACAAAGGGTTCAGTGTGTCCTCCCCGTTGACAACACTGTTACAAAGCAGACTAACCACTTTTTTATTTTTTTAAGTTTTAAAAAAAACAAAAAACTGCAATGGCTGCCATGTCGGATTAAAATCCTGAACAATAAAAATCAACTTCTTAAAAGGGCAAAAAATATTGCAAATTTGCATTTAATTAACGTGTAACTTGAAAAATTACAGTGGACTCCTGCCCATGTATATTTTTAAATGTGTAATATTGACTTAAAACAGTTTTATTTGGATTGTAGGCTGTGTATTCCCTGCAATATTATTATTAAAGTTTAATTAATGGTGTTCTATAAATTGTTTTATACAGTGGTTTGAGAAACAAGACTAACCTCAAATTCACAGCACAAACATCATGGCAATTTACTGAAAATCAATTTATTCTACTGATGAAAAGGTATTAAAACACAGTTGACTTTCTTTTCTGCCCTGATCAGATCGTCACCATGGGCCTTTTCAGGACGATTGCACTGTTTTATCTGGGAAGCTTTGACAGCATTGTTCGCCGCTGCATGATGCAGAGAGAACAGTTAAAAAAAACAGACAAGACTGAATAAATAATCTCCTCCGGGACCTCTGTTGGAGATCTGGAGTAGACTTGTCAGAGTGGCAACATCCCCCAGCCCTCCAACACATTCGGAGACCGGAGAGTTACTGATGATTGTACTCCTGAGAAGCAATGGCAGACAGTGAAAATGAATTGCATTCACCAGGAAGTACTGGTGCTATGCCAAAGAAATGCAAATGTAAGGGGTATGAAAGGCATTGCTGTGCAGTTTTATTTTTGAACCATGCTGGTGCACCAGTTTTGTTTTTTGTGTGTGTTAATTTTTTCCTGGTTTATAGTGTTTTTGTTTTTTTGGTCTGGTATTTTGTTATAGTAACAGTATGGTAGGAGTATGAAATATCAGTCTTATCCTAGCTAAAATATTCTTGTTTAGATTCACATTGCATCATTTTCTGTTTGTCATCACATTAATATTTAGAACCCAAAGCATCATGACTACCTTCCATTTTCATCTGATACATTTTGGGGGATTTTTCCAAGTCCCTTGTAGTGTGTTACTTTGGCCAGACTACCTACTTACTTACCTACCTACCTATCTACCTACCTACCTACCTACTTACCTACCAACCATAGAGTAGTGATAATGTTGCTAATAAACTGTCCTATTGTAAACACTACTAACATGTTGTAAGAATTTACCTACCAACCATAGAGTAGTGATAATGTTGCTAATAAACTGTCCTATTGTAAACACTACTAACATGTTGTAAGAATTTACCTACCAACCATAGAGTAGTGATAATGTTGCTAATAAACTGTCCTATTGTAAACACTACTAACATGTTGTAAGAATTTTTGATGTCCATGTTTTGGATGAATCACACATTTGTCTCCCCTTGACAACTGTTCTCCCCAGCAGATATTGTTTTATGTGCTGCCATGCAGGTAGATATTTTTAGCTTTTCCACATGATATTCCTTCCATACAGCAACCTCTGAGTTCTCAGACTCAGAATAATGATAGGCTTGCACACAACCAAATACTACAATCTTTTTGGAGTCTACCTTTCTAGCAGCTGTCTGTGCACTTTAGATACAGTAAGCAACAGTACCTGCTATACACTCTTCAAAATAAGATGTTGCATTCAAGGTTCTATCCTGTGGAGACATTTTAAATAAATGTCTGACACACACACTGTGTTATACTCTTGAACTGAAATACCGGCCAACTTCAATTTTGTGTTTCATGCAAAGTGAGCAATTTATTAACAAACACCTTTTGTATTTTTTTTTTTTTTTTTTTGGAATTATGTATTATTGTTTTGATGCATTTATTTCATTGAAGTTGTGACACACTTCAGGGCGCACTTCTATTACTGAAGGTGTCCTGCAATGTCAGGAACATTTCAGTTAGCACAATCAACACACACGCACAGTACAATGTGTTTAAGACAGTCAGTACACTAAATTGAAGAGGGCATGTATTATCAAAAGGGGACTTTTTTCTGATGTATTTTTTTCCCGTTTTGTTGACCCTTTGTTGTTTTCAGATGTTTGTTATATAGCACTATCAGTTTTTTCTATTAAAGTAAGCAAAGCATGGTGCAAGTGACTATGTAAATTATCACAAAACCTGCAGTATACATTATCAGAAAATGCTACACTAAAAGAAAGCTTAGTGTGATTGTGGTGGTGACATTACTGACCAAATGACATAAGGCTGAAATGAATTTAATTTGAATTTTTAAATTAAGAAAATAAAGGCATTTGGCCTACCAGTGTAACCTTTATTATAGCATTGTGCCACTGATGATAAAATAAGCCATTTTGCCTGGAATACAATTGATATAAACAACCAGGCCATCTTACTAGTATGCACCTCACCATGTTGCTTCAGAATCATGGTAGTCCTTTTCTGTAAACCAGCAATTTGTTTTTAACACCGATCAGAATGGAGTAGGTAGTCCTCACTACCTGTTGTATCCTTACCTGTAGCCTGCTCTGTCTAAGTTCCCAGAATCTGCATTAGTAGACTTCTAAACCTTCTAGATTAAGTTTTGGTTTCTTCTCTCTGAAATCACTGAACTAATATTAGGGGCAATGTTTTTGTTTTTGTGTTATAGAAATATTATTACCTAATATTTTCTTTCCTTTTAGTACGTGATTGATGGCTTCATCAGAGGAGAATGGTATTCCTAATGATAAAATCATAGCGATGAGAAATTAGCTGTACATATCGTAGTTGTACTAAAATATCTATGTCATAGCTTGTGAAAGGTTGTAATAAGCCTTGTGTAAGTCATTTGTGCCTGCGATAAACCAGCAAGTAAACAGCACTTTTGCCACTATCCATGAAACTCCATTGTACACTTGCTAGGTGGATCAGTCCAAAAGGAACAGTGGTTCTTGCCATGTTTTATAGAACTAATAGCCAAAAAAAAAACTTAAGGATGTATGATTTATGAAACACTGAATCATAAACTCTATGGACATTACAAGAAACTTAAGTAGACAAACCTGATTGGTTTAATAAAGGCATAGCCGAAACGTTTGTCAGTTTGAGGGGTTAATTCAATGATGACTTTAATTCGGTCCTGTTCACTCCTGTTTCCACACAGGACAAAAATGCTAAATATCTTTACACGTGGGATCATGTCATAAGCACTTCATTTAAACACATATTATGCCTCTAGAAAATATGATTGATGAAAAAAAAGACAGAAATAACGCAGACACTATTTTTTGATTGATCACCAGTTTCTTCTAGAATGATATTCTTGGTAACTGAACATGTTTGTCCAAACGTGTGTTTACTGATATGTTTTTTTCATTTTTTTGTTTGCTAAGCTTTATTTGTCATGTGAAAATGCAGTTTTTCTTTCTGTAAAGAATGTCTTAAACAAATTCCAAGGATGAGCATGAGAACAGATAATTGATTCTGATTCTTTTAACATGATGATCTCATTTGAGGGGCTTGATGCATTGTTCAACGTAAGGCTGCAGTTCGCTACAGAATGAATGTCTGTAATTTAATTTATATAATCTTCTACGTGTTTTAAACTGTTCTTAAAATAAGCTTCATAACGTAGCATATAAAAAAAAAATCATGAAACTTTCAGCTATGCAAATAAAGTATATATAATTTGTTGGATGTATGACTAGATTAAAAATGCCTGTATTTTTTCCATGCCAAGTACTCACATTTATAATGCACTTAATAAGCGTTACGGTAAAATGTAAGAAGTCAATATTGATCAGAATATATTTAATTGTGTTTTGTTTATTTTGTTTTAGCCAAGCTTGCAAGAGAGCTTCCCTTGTGTTCCAGAATAATAATAATAATAAAAAAAAATCTCTCAACTGTCTTATTTTCTGTATTTTTATAGAAATCAATAAACACATTCTGGGGAAACATATTTTACTGACAACTTGAGACAGGTACATACTGGAGAATATTTGTATTGCATTGCATAGACGTTTAAAGAAGTATGCATTTTATTCTACCAGTTTTATTAATTAGAATTTGTACTTGTGTGAACGAGAACGTATTGTTTTTGATCAGCAGTAAAGATAACATTTTATGTGCAATACTTAAGACATAAGATTTAAGATGATAATCCAAATGAAAAATTCATAAATGTGACTGCAGGTCTATAGTGTTAAGAATACTGTATAAGGCCTTTTTTACATAAAGTACACAGACATTGACACATTTAAATATGTAAATACTGTAATCAGACATTAGGTGGGACTATTGAGCTGATTATTTAAGGGAATTTGATATTTTGCTATTATGGGTTATTTCAACAGGTTTCAATTAATACATTTTATTAGTGGTAACTTATGGGGTCATTTGGTTCATATTCTATCTCATTTCCTTTTGTTCTTTCTCTTTGCATTTTAAATTATACTTCTTATTGAGTTTATTCTTGTTTCTGGACCATTTTCTTGTGGTTCATTATCAGTTTTTACAAATATACATTTTTGCAAATTTCTTTAATACAACGCTACTGATAAACAAGTGGATCCTGGTACTTTTTTTTAAATTTCTTAGCAGTTCAGGCCAAAACCACGCCACAAAAACAATAAAAAGACCCTAACTCCTTCCTTCTCCCACTGACCGCTGCTTTCACTTCTTCAGGCTATCGCTACACGTCACTCCCAGGCTTCAGTCTCTCACAAGCCCAATCTCACTGACTGTCCTCACTGGAATTCTGATTGCTCAGTTCCTTCATGCGTTCTGTGTCCTTTAGGTAATCAATGACTGGGACAAGTATACTGTCATTGTGCAGCGTGTATATGACATGCATAATGGACATAATCTCACTGAGGCTCAGGATGCACATTATCACAGACGACACCCAGATTTAGTGATGCAGATTGAGGAGCTGATTTCCCTGGGTGTTAAGCCAGACATAAGTACTGCAACTCCCTCCTGGCTGGCCTCCCTGCGTCCGCCACCCGTCTGCTCCAACTCATCCAGAACTCCGCTGCTCGCCTGGTGTTCTCTGCCTCACTCCCTCGCAACTCCACTGCTCCGCTCACTCCACTGGCTCCCGATCACCGCTCGCATCCAGTTCAAGACTCTTGTACTCGCCTACAGATACCTTGACCAGACTGCACCCAGCTACCTCCAGACCCTCATCTCTCCCTACACCCCCACTCGACCTCTCCGCTCTCCTGCACTAGAAGACAGGCTGTACCTTTTCTACGCTCCCCTGCCTTCAGAGCCTGCTCCTTTTCCACCCTCGCCCTGCAGTGGTGGAACGACCTTCCTATGGATGTCAGGACTGCCCAGTCCCTGACCACCTTCCGGCGCCTCCTCAAGACTCACCTCTTCAGACAGCACCTGTAGAACTCCTCTTTTCCCTCTGGTCACTTTATCACTCTTCCTTAATGCGCTTTACTTGCTCTTATCTGCTCCCTATTTTACTGCATTTAATCCTGTACTTTAGAGTACTGTAATCTGTCACAAGTGTTATTTAATCTGTAGTATTTTGGATTTAATTATATCCTGATGTAACTATCACTGACACTGTTATCTGCTCCGTTATTGAATCGTATTTTGTCATATACTTGCACTTGCTAGAACCGAAGTCATTGTATTTTATCCTGCTCTTAATCGTATTAATACTTGTACTGTGATTATTTTTTTTTTTTTTACGACTGTAAGTCATCCTGGATAAGAAATAAATAATAATAATAATAATAATAATAATAATAATAATAATAATAATAATAGCTGTTCTAAAGCCAGAGGTTACAATGATCTACATAGTCGAGAGTATTTTGTCACAGCACAGAACATTGAAAATATCAGAACTTCTATGATGCGTAAGAAGCACTTTCATAGCACTGACTGTGAATATGTACGTTCTGTTGAGTGGACCTCTCAAGGAACATGCTGTCTTTTATATGTCATTTGCTCCAGAGCAGGACTTAATAATAATTTTGCAGACTTCATTGATAAGAAGCAATATGGAAAACATACTGTGTTTGTTGATACCACCCATTTGTGTAGATCCTGGAACAACTTTGCTGATTTAAATGAATAACATGATCCAGGACAAACATACAGTATGTAGATCCTGGGATAACATTCCTAAACGTCTAGTTTTGATTCAATTCCAGTTGTCTTCTTCTTTAAGAACAGTCTTCCTAATTGGGTCCTCCATATCTGTACTATAAAAACACAATAAAATGCATCAAATCATTGGTTAATGAAAATTCTTAAAGTTTTAAAAGTAGAAATAGAACATGATAATTCTGTATTATGGCTCCTGAAAAAAAAAAAACAGCAATTCCATGATGTTGATCCAGGACAAACATACAGAATGTAGATCCTGGGACAACATTTCTAATTTACATTAATACTATAAGCTATAAACATTCCTCATAATGTATAAATGAATAGTATATGTGCTGATCAAAGACAAACACACGTGTATTTCTAAGTACAGTATTCCTAATATTGATGACTAGTATGGGTGTTGATAAAGGACAAATATATAGCTCATGGAACAACATTATACATTAATAGCATATATGCTGGATATCCAGGACTCCTGGAACAATATTTATAACATATATAGATTGTATATTTTGCCTGATTTTAATCATAAAAAAACAGGTTTCAGAACCACCTTTACAAAAAAAAAAGATTCCCAAAATATGTATTTTTTTTTGTAAAACAAGATTTGCACCGTCTTCCTGTCTTTTAATAACAAAAAACATCTAGTTTTGTATCAATTCCAGTTGTCCTCTTTTCTTCTTCTTTTAAGAACAGTCCTCCATATCTGTAATATAAAAACACAATAAAATGCATCAAATCATTGGTTAATGAAAATTTTTAAATACCCAGGACAGTATTTAACTACTGGAACAATATTTATAATTGATAAAGATTATATATTTTGCCTGATTTTAACCCTAAAAAAACAGGTTTCAGAATCAGAACCACCTTTACAAAACAAAATAATTAAAAATTATTCCCAAAATATGAGTTTAGGACATGCACAATTACACATTTGGCGCAGTTTTCAAGGCAACCTGATAAACACATGCCAATCACCACAGAATATACCGTATTGCACAAATGTATCTTATATTAAAGCTTTCTGGAATAAATGTCAGTTGAGTTTACAAATGTAAAATACTTCATATGTATATTCATCCGGCACAAGGATGGTATTTCCCCCCTCTTTAAACATTTCACAGTTGTCACATGCGAAATATGCCAGATTAGTTTACAGACAATCTGAAAATTCCAAAGTCATTCTCCATCTCAATCTTAGTCACTCGTTTTTCAAACCATAAAGGTTTGACACCACATAACCATGGTCTCAGTAAACTGAAAGATGATTGGTCAAGAAGATGTTGATCCAGGACCAACTTTACAATGTTGGACGAGGAACAACAGCCACACAGCAAAATCAAGTTGTGCTGCATGCACCTCACATATTTGCACATCACAAATAATGGTATGTAAATAAGATCCAAAATATTTTCTACACAAGAAAGGGGGCAGTGCATGTTGGTTATGCTAACAGTAGTTTTACCCTTAGTAGCACTTTAATTTCATGGGATGAACCCTATTTCAAAGAACAATTGGAACCCTGGGCCTATGGCGTACTGATATTCAAGCAAATATATATATATATATATATATATATATATATATATATATATATATATATATATATATATATATATATATATATATATAGCAGTACTGTGCAAAAGTTTTAGGCAGGTGTGAAAAAATGCTTTAAAGTAAGAATGCTTTCAAAAATAGACATGTTGATAGATTATATTTATCAATTAACTAAATGCAATGTGAGTGAACAGAAGAAAAATCTAAATCAAATCCATATTTGGTTTGACCACCCTTTGCCTTCAAAACAGCATCAAGCATCAATTCTTCTAGGTACACTTGCACACAGTTTTTGAAGGAA
The DNA here is from genome assembly GCA_030684275.1 of Acipenser oxyrinchus oxyrinchus. NCBI lineage: Eukaryota > Metazoa > Chordata > Actinopteri > Acipenseriformes > Acipenseridae > Acipenser > Acipenser oxyrinchus. Next base: position 55,844,085 of record CM060249.1, read on the forward strand.
CTCGGCAGGTAGGTTGGCCCAAACATCTTGGAGAACTAACCACAGTTCTTCTGTGGATTTAGGCAGCCTCAGTTGCTTCTCTCTCTTCATGTAATCCCAGACAGACTCGATGATGTTGAGATCAGGGCTATGTGGGGGCCATACCATCACTTCCAGGACTCCTTGTTCTTCTTTACGCTGAAGATAGTTCTTAATGACTTTCGCTGTATGTTTGGGGTCGTTGTCATGCTGCAGAATAAATATGGGGCCAATCAGATGCCTCCCTGATGGTATTGCATGATGGATAAGTATCTGCCTGTACTTCTCAGCATTGAGGAGACCATTAATTCTGACCAAATCCCCAACTCCATTTGCAGAAATGCAGCCCCAAACTTGCAAGGAACCTCCACCATGCTTCACTGTTGCCTGCAGACACTCATTTGTGTACCGCTCTCCAGCCCTTCGGCGAACAAACTGCCTTCTGCTACAGCCAAATATTTCAAATTTTGACTCACCAGTCCAGAGCACCTGCTGCCATTTTTCTGCACCCCAGTTCCTGTGTTTTGTGCATAGTTGAGTCGCTTGGCCTTGTTTCCACGCCGGAGGTATGGCTTTTTGGCCGCAAGTCTTCCATGAAGGCCACTTCTGACCAGACTTCTCCGGACAGTACATGGGTGTACCAGGGTCCCACTGTTTTCTGCCAATTCTGAGCTGATGGCACTGCTGGACATCTTCCGATTGCGAAGGAAGTAAGCATGATGTGTCTTTCATCTGCTGCAGTAAGTTTCCTTGGCCGACCACTGCGTCTCACGGTCCTCAACGTTGCCCGTTTCTTTGTGCTTCTTCAAAAGAGCTTGGACAGCACATCTGGAAACCCCTGTCTGCCTTGAAATTTCTGCCTGGGAGAGACCTTGCTGATGCAGTATAACTACCTTGTGTCTTGTTGCTGTGCTCAGTCTTGCCATGGTGTATGACTTTTGACAGTAAACTGTCTTCAGCAACCTCACCTTGTTAGTTGAGTTTGGCTGTTCCTCACCCAGTTTTATTCCTCCTACACAGCTGTTTCTGTTTCAGTTAATGATTGTGTTTCAACCTACATATTGAATTGATGATCATTAGCACCTGTTTGGTATAATTGTTTAATCATACACCTGACTATATGCCTACAAAATCCATGACTTTGTGCAAGTGTACCTAGAAGAATTGATGCTGTTTTGAAGGCAAAGGGTGGTCACACCAAATATGGATTTGATTTAGATTTTTCTTCTGTTCACTCACTTTGCATTTAGGTAATTGATAAATATAATCTATTAACATGTCTATTTTTGAAAGTATTCTTACTTTACAGCATTTTTTCACACCTGCCTAAAACTTTTGCACAGTACTGTATATATATATATATATATATATATATATATATATATATATATATATATATATATATATATATATATATATGTATTTTGAGAGATGAAGGCGTGTTCAGCACGCAGCAGACTAGATGTACTCGTGTGTTATACTGGAACTCACTTTGACAGTAGACAAGTAAGCGTCTTTCTGTCCAGTGAGCCCGTCAAAAAAAAAATTGTGCTTTGCTCCATTATGTGGTTCAGTGACTAACTTTCTATTTAAACAATAACTGCACTCAGACACTCAATACGATGTTGCTGCGGCCGGGATTGAAGTACGGTGTGCTGAAAGGCTCAATACACAGCAATGTGATTAACGCACGTTAAAATAATTAATCTCTAAAAACATTTACTCGTTAATTGCAGAAGTTAACTGCGATTAATTGACAGCCCTAATATATATATATATATATATATATATATATATATATATATATATATATATAAAATTGTAGTCAAAAGTTTTCATACCCCAATGGAAATGTATAATTTCTAGAAATTTCTCGAAAACAAATAATTATAGGAAAAATCTTTTGTAGATCGTTGTCGTGTTGGAACATCCAGTTGCGCTTTAACCAAGTTTTGTAGTGTTTCAGATGATTGGCCTGATGATTGGACTGATCTTTTGGTATGTTACGGAATCCATTTTACCATGTATTGGAACTACATTTCCTGTGACATTTGAGGAAAAACAGCCCCATAGAAGATTATTACCACATCCATGCTTGACAGTAGGTATGGCGTTCTTTTCTTTGTATGCCTCACTAGACTTTCTCCAAATGTAACAACTATCTGCGTGACCAAATTTTTGTTTCATCACTCCACAAAACCTTTGACCAGAACTCTTATCCATAATTCAAATGCAATTTTGCAAACTTTAAGCGGTTCCTAAGAGTGGCTTTTTCCTTGGCTTGCGATCATCGAAACCTTCACCGTGCAATACTCGAAACCTCAGGAAATCCGTGGCTGAGGGCAGCCCTTCCTCCAGGCTCTAAGCGTTCAACTCCCGTTTCGGCCTCCCAGCGCTTGACTGAGCAGCCGAAACAAAAAGAAGCGACATGAAAGAATAACACAAAGCTTTTATGCGCTTGCTGATGACGTATTGGTTAGGGGCGGATTCTCCTTTACAGAAAAGCAACCAAGTTTACAATTCTTGTCTCTACAAAGCAGAATAAATGGTTTGTACTATTGGATAATTGTCTGTTCTTTTCAAATTCAGCTAAATATATGGTATTCTCAAAAGTTCAGAGTCAAACGTTTTAAACAGATAGTAGTCATTGACTATCTGTTATCAACACTCTCTAAATGATTTTTCTTCAGGGCCTCCAGCTGCAAAAAAAAAAAAAAAACTTGCTATGAACAAAACAAGTGTATCTCACATGCTCAGGTATTTACAAGGCAAGCCAGACAGACTTCTTCCAGTATTGAAAGCCACTGATAAATGTATTTAATAAGTGCACATTTTAGGATAACGAGAAAGCCCTGTTTGAAATGAAAATTTGTATTTAACTTGGTGTTTATTTTCTTCAGTACGCATATAGAAATGCCACCAAAATAGGGGACCAATTACAGTGGATTCAATTCAGCTGTTTTTTTCTGTCTTTATTTTAACACATTTCTAGAATTAGAAGTGCCAAAGCAGCACTTCCTGTCTTCTTTTGAGAAACAATAAGAAATATTTACCAGTGGCATTTTTTGTCGCAGAAGGATGCCTTGATAAATAATATGTATTATAGTTTTTTAATGCCCTGGGAACATTTATCATCAACACCCATTCATTTTTGTCATGTTTCATGATATTTTACTTTTAGTTGAGAAAAAAAAAAATCTTCTTTTGTTGGCACACGTTTCCTTTGCAGCACTTTAATGACAAATGGTACATAAAGAAAGCACTACACAATTAAATTAAAATACACTTCATTGTTAAATGGAGGCAAAAAAAGGTATTTATTTGTTACTGTATTCCCCCTGTTTGCAAATACGTGCACAAGTCATTCGAATACAATACATATAAAAATAATGTCTAAAAGCTGTTTCTCATACAGAACAAAAAAGCTTCTTTCAAACTAAAACAAATAAATAGTAGCTAGATCTAAAAATCCTGCCTGTCACACAGTACTATTCGGCATTGCGAAATCTGATTAGAAAATGCAAATATTTATTTAAATTTATTTGCAGTTACTAAAATACAACCTCTTGGACAAGCTAGGCCGAATGCAATCCTGTTTGACACAAATATGTATTTTTCAATATAAATAGTAAACATGCATACAGCTATGGCCAAATGTTTTGCATTACACTATAGAACTAACACGGTTTGCTTCATAAAATCGAATGAAACCTGCTGAATAATGTTACTTTAACATATTGAGTTACATACCACTTTGGAGTTTTGCCGTATACTTAATGAAAAACTGACAAAAATGTAAAATTTGTGAAAATGTGAAATTTCAAAATCTAACATGAAATACTGCAGTACTATTATGGCTTCTGGTAGACTTTGTGATATCATTTTCTATTTTTTTATTTTTTATTACATGATGTTAAATAAAAGATCTAACTATGTTCATATAGTTTATTTTTAAAAAATATGTCTCAATCCTAATATTCTAGGTGATGCAACCCCTTTGGCCAGACTGCACATGTTGGGGGGACTTGGACTTGTAATGAAATATTGTAACAAGCTTGCAAAGAAAGGAGTGTAGAATCAGGTAGTATTTCAAAAACAGCAGGTTTTTATTTAGCAGAAGGTTGAACAGCACACACACTTGTTTCCCGTCAGCTGAGCACGGGAAGCTTTTCCCGCATGTGGCAGGTTCAGCACAGATGCAGAGTGGAGAAGCACAGCAGCAACTTCTGAGGACAACCAGGTTTCCAACCCTCAAAAGACCGACCGGCAGGGTTCCTGTTTCTCCCGGAATAGCCAGAGTAAGGGTTACGCGCACCTGGATTCCGAAGATCCAGCTGGCTGCCGATTCATCTGAGAGTCCAGTCCCAGGATGCAGGGATCTTGTATGGCTGCCACCCACACCTCTGGATGTTCATTGGCCCCTTCCCTCTCATTGGTGCAAACTCACCCAGCACGTTGTTGGAAGATGTTTTTTATCTCGAACTGGGGGGCTGTGCACAGAATCCTCTCTACACTGATGGGAATCTGCCAGAAGTTCCCCAGGGTCTTTCTCCCCACAACTGTGGCTGGGCTCGGCGGGCTGGTGCAGGGTGTGGTTGCACTGTCGGCTGCTTCTGGGGGTAGCTGTCCCCTCAGCTTTCCTGTCCCGAGCGCTTATATGAACTTCAGCCTATCCTTCTTCTCTTGCTCGGCAGGGGAGGACCTTACGTAGGCTCTACGACCCTCCTGTTTAAGCTCTGAAGCAATGTTGGCCAGGCCCTCCTCTGGCTGTTGCAGTTGGCGCCGCAGTTTCAGCTTCAGCCCCTCTGGATCGTCAAGTCCCCCAAAGTGGAATGCGAGGGCTTCACCAGGCTCCTGGGAGGAAGATTCAGTAGCATCACCTGTGCATTACACCTCAGCACTCTGGTCAGGCGGCTCGCTTTCTCTGCCTCACTTCAGCTGCACATGGAGCGCCTCCCAGCTCCTGGTTCCATCGAAACTCAGGATCTTTACCACTCCCGCTGCTGGCGCTGCCCACGGTTCAGCACTCTCTTCTTGCCGCTCTTTGCTGATTGTCTTTGAATTGGAACTCACGTCCGCTCTGTTCTATTTCTTCTCTGCCACGGTGAGCTCCTTTCCCAGCCACCCTCGTAGGCTCATCTCCTCTTGCACTGACGCCCACCCAAGCACTAGTGGCGTATCAGCTCAGAGTGCAGCTTCCTCCAGCTCTTCCTTTACGCTCCACGGCTTTCGTTCCATCCCACTTCTGAACACAAGCTTGCAAAAGAAGGAGCATAGAAGTAGGTAGTACTTAAAAAAAAGCAGCTGGTTCTTTTATTTTGCATAAAAGGTTAAACAGGACACACACAAGATGGCACCAGGCCGCTTATATAGTCCCAGACCCTTCAATCTTGCAACATTCATGCGATTAGACAATAGTCCCGTTCAGATCTAGTCCAATAGAAAGGCCTGGACTGTCCTGGCTGGCCAATCAGGGTGCTTCTGTCCCCCCACTTGTTTCCTGTCAGCCGAGCCCGGCAATCCTGGGACGCTTTCCCTGCATGTGTCAAGGTCAGCACAGATGCAGAGTGGAGAAGCACAGCCGTGCTGGTGCAGACAGCACCAAACATTTTTACCTCTTTGGAAATCTATGAACCAACTAAGGAGTAGATTATGATCCTCTTGTGAGTCATAGAGCGAAAAAGATTATTATCAAATATTGAACCAGTGCCTAAATTCTGAAATTCCTATGTATCTGTGTACAATATAGCACAGTAAACCAGTCAAAAGTGTCAATTTTCCCTTTCACTATGGTGAGTAGTTATATTTTGAAAATATAGAGCCTGCTTCTAATATTAGCATTTCTATGTACACTTTTGGGGAGGGGGTGTCTTTATAAAGAGCATGCCATGTATGCTTGCTAGATGATCATTTTGGATGACCCCTCTAATACAGCAGGGTATTGTATCTGTTTTTACACAGATGCTTTGAATGGTTTCATTGCTTTTGTTATTTAACAGCAGCCCATTCACCTGCCAATTTCCAGCTTGTTGTTTTAAATTAAATATTTTATCCAAGCCAGTGACATAATCATTAACAACTGTCATTGTTTAAGCCATGGAATTTCCGTTTGTCTTCCAGGAGATGGTTGTCTGTTGGTGACCTATTAAAACGAAGGGCTTCTAACCTGGGCTCATTGTATAAGGGACTAACATAACATAGCATTGACATAATCCAGGATAGAAATTAACATTATTGCCACATTCTTATTTTTTCCATATGTTGTTTTTTTATTATTTTTTTTTTATTGCTGTCTTGTAAACAAAACAATATCATCTTTTAATATTTAACCATGCTAAACAACATACAGAATGCTGAAATTGTTTAAAAATTACCCTAGCATTAAAAAAAAATGATGAGTGAGGAAACATGAACTTAAAATTAGCTAAGAGGGCCTGCATCTAGTAGGATTCAATACACATGGAAAAAATACGAATGTGGCAATAAATAAGTTAATTTCTGAAAATATACCCTATTGTAGTTCCATTATAGGTGAAATAACTCCCATAGCATCTACTGTAGGCACAATTAAAATGTTATAGGACCTTGTCCTTTGATTATGTTTCGAGATATTTTATTGTTTTAAGAGGTTTTAGCAGAGATCGTGTTAGATGTGAATCTGTGTTCTATCTAGCAGCTGCTGTTGGAGTACCGTGACAGCTTTGTCACCAACTTAGAAGGAGCAGGCCGTTCTCACATGGTACAGCATCACATCAAGACGGGGCAGGCCACACCTATAAAGCTGTGACCTCACCACCTTCCCATAGCCAGACAGGAGGCTGCCGAGAAAGTACTGAGGGAAGCGGGATGCAGGCCTGATTGAGCTGTCAGACAGCCCCTGGACGTCACCAAGAAGGACAGAGAATGGTGCTTCTGCATCGACTACTGATGGAGTCCCTGGACCTGGTAGCAGGGTCTACGTGGTTCTCGTCGCTGGACCTCAAGAGCAGCTACTGGCTGGTAGCTCTTGTACCAGGGTCAAGACCCAAGACTGGCAGGGGACTGGCAGTTCTGCGTGATGCCGTTCGGCCTGTGCAGTGCCCCAGGGACCATCGAACGGCTCATGGAGAAGGTTCTGGTCGGCGTACCCTCCCAAAAATGCCTTGTTTACCTGGACGACCTACTGGTGCATGGAGCACTGGTGCACTGGTGCATCGTTCCAGGCCACCCTCGACGTCCTGCGGAGAGTGCTACAGCGAGTGACCATGGCTGGACTCAACCTGCACCCGGACAAGTGCCGCTTTATGAGGAGGGAGGTCACCTTCCTGGGCCACCGCGTCGCAGGAGAGGAAAAAAGCACTGAGCCAGACAAGATGACTGCTGTTCGAGAGTGGCCGACCCCCACCGACCAACGGCGACTCTGAGGATTCCTGGGCCTGGTTTCCTACTATCGCCACGTCATCCGGGACTTCACCAGCATCGCTGCTCCCCTGCACCAGCTGCTGCTGAAGGGAGAACCCTTTGAATGGACGGCAGACTGCGTACTTCCGGCACTACCTGTGAGGCTTTCCCTTCACCATCTGGACAGACCACGCAGAACTGCAGTGGCTCCTAACTTTTCAAGGAGCCGGAGGGGCAGGTTGCCCTCTGGATTGAGCAGCTCCAGCCCTTCCACTTCAAGATCCAGCACCGGGCTGGTGCTCACCACACCAGTGCGGATGCCCAGTCCTGGTGCCCGGTCCCGCTGCCCCTGCGTCAGAGAAGATTGCAACCATTGCCCACAGAGGGAGGCCCGGGAGAGGGAGCTGACAGTGGCCTAGATGGGAGAGGGTCATGACCAGGAACCGAGCCTGGAGGCATTGGTGAGTTGGGCCACGGCAGTCGCTTGCCAGGAGGTGACCACAGTCAGGGCAGAAAAATAGAGGCGACAGCAAGGAGAGGATCCTGACCTTCGGCCCATCCTTCAGTGGCTGGTGGACCAGTGGCGGCCCCCTGGGAAGGAGTGGCACTGCAGTCTCCAGCGACGAAGGGCCTGTGGTTGCAGTGTGCTGGACTGGATGTGCTGGGGTTTTGTGCCAATGGAAGGAGCCAGCTAAGGAGAGGTGAGGTGGCAGGTGGTGGTCCCCCAGGCAATGTGGGAGTACGTGCTGAAGGCCCACCACGGCACCCCTGGCACCTGGCATTTTGGGGTCACTAAAACCTTGCGCCGGGTTCGACAGTGGTTCAACTGGGGATGGAGATGGTGTTCGGCCGACCGCTGGACCCCACTGCTGAACCACCCAGACCAGAGTATGCCAGGCTGCTGCAGGATCACCTGGAGTTGGCCCTCGGCTTTGCCAGGAACCAGTTGTAGGCTGCTGGCTGCTGGCAGAAGAGAAAGTACGACACCAGAGCACAAGGGAGGCACTTCACAACGGGGGAGCTGGTCTGGGTGTACAGCCCCCAACGGAAGCGGGGCTGCTGCCCCAAGCTGGACAGCCACTGGCTTGAACCTTGCCAGGTCTTGGAGTGAATCAGGGAGGTTGTATATAGGATCCAGCTACCACCCAGAGGACGACGGGTGGTACTCCACCGGGATCGGCTCACTCCCTATTGAGGACAGTCCTGCTCTACCACCCTTCAGCCCTGGCCCTGCCCTGCCTGACAGTCCCCCTCCATCTGGACTCGACAGACCACCATATGCGGACACAAGGAGCCCTGGGTCACCTTGGCGGCGAAGACCCTGACACCATTGCAGACCCCCACATCATTTACGGGACATTGTTGGTCACCTCGGGGACGAGGGACTTTACTTTGCTGTAAGAGACGGGAGAATCAGAGACGGGAGAATCGCCACCAATCGGAGGCTCGGCTGTCTGTGCGAGAGGGACCCGGTTGCAACATTGTTGTCACAAATCAGGGGACAAGATATTGCAACAATCAAGGGATCGAGAGCGGGAAACTCTGCATGCTTAGGATTGGTGGCTGGTGCACCAGGGGGCGTGGCCTGGACGTGGGGATAAGTAGCAGGCTACAAAGACCAACAAGCAGCTGCTGGAGTAAGAAGAACAGAAATATTGGAGCGAAACAGCCAAGGAGCCAGAGAGAAGTGGGACTGAAAAACAACCAAGAAAAAACAGACTGCACTTAGTAGGCTGTAGCACATGGCCAAAACAGTGTGCTTTGGACTTTTTGTTATTTTATTTTATTATTTTGTCACAGTCTGTGTAGCACTACACTGCTCAGCTGTAGTTGTACCATTAGCTGGTAAAGCAGCCAGTGGTACAGTCCCAGCTTAATAAACCACTGCATTTGATAATTTCTTTAAAGGTAAACCAACAGTATAATTTTCCATTCACAAAAAAACATTTATTTTATTTTCAAAAACAGCACTAAAAAGTATGTCTAAAAGAAAGTATTAGGTATTGATAAAAGGTCGAATTTGGCAATTGTCTTATTCTTCATAATATGGTACACTACATTTATTAGCAGAATATAATTGCTGATCTTAAAAGGTAGGCTACTATTAGTGAGCATTTCGTATTTCTCCTTCAAGCTAAATTATTATCTCCCAGAGTTCACAAATTAGTGCACAGGCGCGTCCGCAAATAATTGGCTTGTGTACCACATGCAGAGTTTGTTGAAATTTATATTGTTGCAAAATGCAATTCCGCATCTCTGTCTGGCTCCCTCTATGGTCCCCAAAGCGCCTCAGTGGCTTGTTGTACACTCTATGAAGTTCAAATGAATTTGAAGTTTAATGAATGGGTGTGACGTAGAGGAAATACCTCATTGGAAGGAGTATAGAGGCAGAGAGAGAGAGAGAGAGTGAGAGCGAGAGCGAGAGCGGTTAAGAATTTCTCTGACAGTGACAGTCAGTTTTGCTGTGAAGCTGCAAGCAACAGGACTGTGTCGGTCTTTCTGCAGGTGGGAGTTCTTGAAACCCCCATTTTCGTCTTTCAAGGAGCCTTTCCAAATACATTTTTCAGGGATTACTGCATTTCGAAAACCAATGCTTTCTCTTCCGTCTTTCTGAGGCGCTGTAATGTCTTTGGAATTGAACCCAGAAAGGGAAGCACATACAGTTCTGTACTAGTGTCGTGGATGTGTATGCAGTTCATTGGTTTCATTTACTTAAAGTGGATAGTCTGCTTTCCAAAATCTTGTTTTTTTTTTCTAACTGGTATTTTTAAGGATATATCTTAAACCCACGCATTTCAAGGATTTTCTGTGCATTGCCGAAAAAGGGCGTTTTATCCTGGATCCAAATTCCTGACGGATTGCATTAGATACTGTACGGTGGATACAGACTGTATTACAGTATATAATCTGAATTCAAACAAGTAAATAACTGAAAGCTAAGCGATAATGCGTGAACTTTTAAAGGTACGTGAGTACAGTTAAAACAATGCATACTAGTAACTTGCATGCCAGATGATTATGAGCAGTTGTATACTTATTTTAAATACAGTTAGTGCAGGATAAACAGATCATTTTACTTTTAAATTTAGAATTTAAAAAAAAAAATCAGTCCTAAACACGATCCTTTGAAAACGAGAGAACTACAATAATAGAAATGAAAGCAGGACCACTTTACTTTTAAAAAGCTCTGAGTAATTATTACCATAATTCAAACAAACCTTGCATGTCACAAAAGTCTAAATTGATAAATTGAAAACTATCTTTGAGTTGTTTTGTTTTGTTTTTTGTGTTTTGGAAAATGTGTTTTGCATAACGCCTGAAACGTTTGGTTTAGTTACTTTATTTTACCGCGTTATGGCAAATAACACGAGACCTTACGATAACCGGAATATCGTGTCAAAGTATATCCATTACAAACTCCTGAAAAAGGGCTATGTGTGGGACTCCCATGTGGGTAGAGAATCTGGTTCTCCAAATAATAATGGATTGCTCGGCTCCTCCCCCTCCAGCTCTCCAGTTTTGGTACGGCGTCCCGTGCCAGATCCTGGAGAGGGTCCTTCCCTTTTAGTAAATCGAACGCCCAGGGTCGATCCCCATGCGGACCTCCATAAAGTTTTACGGGAATCCGGGGATGAAATCTCACGAAGGTATCAACGAGAGTTTGCAGAGATGGCTGGACAGTTACATTTCACACCAACCACAGTCCAAAGGAAATTTGAATCGGTGGTCGAAGAGCTTTTCAGGGATGGGGTGAACTGGGGGAGGATTGTCGCGTTCTTCGAGTTTGGTGGGACAATGTGCCTGGAAAGCGTGAACCGGGAGATGACGTCCCAAGTGGATAATATAGCAAACTGGATGACTGAGTACCTAAATGGACCGCTTCAGAACTGGATCCAAGAGAATGGAGGATGGGTATGTGATTATTTTACATTTTGTTATGGAAGATGCTCTCTCTCTCTCTCTCTCTCTCTCTCTCTCTCTCTCTCTCTCTCTCTCTCTCTCTCTCTCTATATATATATATATATATATATATATATATATATATATAGACAGACAATAAAAAATGCTTTTTTACCGGCGTATTCATTGTGGAAACAATATTATTATTATTTGTTTGGCGAACATTGATCTTTATGGCTAATGTGCAGGGGCGTCATCAGTTTGTATAATTTATTTTAAGAATAAGAACGACGTTGACAAAACGCAGCACACTATCCCGTTGTAAACTGGCCCAATTACTGCTTGTTTTTTTTTCTCATTCATGATGCTATTTGGGACAGAGAATGTTCAATGCTGACACAACTTTGCCCCCCCTCACCCCCAGAATTGTTCTTAAGTGACGCCCCTGCTCATGTGTTTTACCAAAACTAAGCCTGTGGTTTATTAATTTGACTTTAATACATAAACTGCCATCAAAATACATTTTGTTATAATATTTAGGTTGCATCACACCTGCAAATTTACTCTCAATACGAATTTTCATTTTCTGTGCATTTAGTGTAGCCTACCAACCAATAAGTTTCCTTCTGCACTACACTCCTCTGCCACGCCTACAATAGGATGTGTCACCCTCCACAGTTGTAATTTGTTAGCAGTTTCAGGTAAGGCTGTAAGGTTACTGCGCAGAACTCTACATGACAATCAATATGTGAAATCGCAGGTTCTCAGGCCGAGTTCAGCTGTATTGCATGGGGTGCATGAGACTGATAGACAAGTCAGAATGCCACCATTAATGATCAACTAATTATGTAGTCTGTAAATATAACAAAACAGCTGAATGAATGTCAAGTCTATTCAAAGGTATTGGATACTTCTGTCTTTTGAAGACAGATAGCTGCTAAGGTGTTATTGATTTTAATTAATTTATTATTTTATTTATTTGTAATGAGTACAGCAGATACTTTGAAATGATATTCAGAATAGGTCATAATAAATTGTGTTGGTTTAAAGTTCCTTTATCGTGCACTGGAACCAGAAACCAGGTCAATAAAAAAGTGATGGCTTCAAACACAAAACCGAGAATTGAAAATAAGCTAAATTAAGCCATTCTTTTTCTGTAATCCAACTCTAGTTTTCTAAGGTTGGGTGGGTCGTTTTAGATTGTATTTATTTATTTATTTATTCTCCCCTGGTTAACAAAGTACAACTGTTTGTAACATTTTCTGCTTCAGGTTTAAAATTGAAAAAATGTACTTGGAGAGACTGTTTATTTAGGTTGTGCTAATCATGACAACACAGCATCCTGGACTAATGCAAGTGTAACTATTGTCTGTAGCCAAAAATTCATTGGCATCTTTTGTTTCATGTTAAACTGGCTCCCACAGCTCTGGGGCTAAAAGACCACCTGCATCTTTAGATGTACTGTAGTGTTAACTACCACAGCTAATGTTATTCACCTGCTACATGTAGTACTAAAATTACTGCACCGGCACACAGCGACCTGCACAACACAATGTTTAAAGAGTGTTTCATTTATGTTTGCATTATTTAGTATACAGCCTTCCTTGAGGCAGTTGAAGCTGTTCTGTTTCATCTCATAATAAGAATATGAATCATTTGTATTTAGCCTGCTGTAGAAGATTTTTTATAAACATAAGCAAGCGCTCTAGGAAAAATGTCATAAGATAATTAAAAAGTAGGTCCTTTGTAATCTATAATTTATGGTGAAGAAAGATGTAAACAAAAAAGAAAAAGAAAAAACTAGGTTCTTCTGTATCAGTTTTTTTGCAACAACATATTTCCCTGATTTTCTTAATTGTCTATTCTTTTTCAATGTAGACATGACAATAGATCAATATGATCTAAATACCACTGCTGTTTAGGTAATTAAAATAGTGTGTAGGTGATGGAAATCAGCAACCAATAGTGTAACTGTTTATTTGCTGTAAAAATAACTAAATAACAAGGAGAGCCCTTAATGACTTAAAAGGTGTCTGTCACTGGTTTAAAGTAGATCAGCTGGATAGACCCTCAATGTCTTGTTATTCTGACTTTGCTTGCACTGTCATTTTGAAGACAATTACGACATTCTGTTTGTCATCAATTTTCAGATCCAAGTGTTTCAGTTCAGTTTTTTGTTGAGCTAAAACAAACCACTACACAAGGATACACTTTTTACGCTGAGATTATTAATGAAGGTATGATCAATGAGTCTTGATCACGTGTACAAATTGTTTGTAAACATGTAAAAGTGCCCAAATATACAGGTTATCAACTGGCATTTGAGGATGGGTGTACATATACACTACACCATGATTAACGACGGCTAGTTATTACTTAACCCAAAATGCCTAAATTAACTTTAATATGAATGATAAAGAATATGAAACACATATGCTGTACATATATACAGTCTTGCTATCTGATGTGGCTGGTTGGTATAAATAGAATATCTAATGTCTTCCAGTTGTATAAACGTTCTTGTTTACTGTTCTTCTAGATTCGGGTGTCTTTTCACAGAAAATGCATACTTGTTGTAAGACTCATTTTTAAACTGATATTATGTTATAAGTCTGAAATAACACCTCTGTAAAAGTTAAAACCATCCTGATTAGCTTTTTTGACTGTAGTAGTCTATGTTTTCTTTAGCCATTTTAATGTCTTCAGTTCTTTTATAAAAAAAAAAAATGATCAAACAAAACAAAACAAAATGTGATACAAAATATCAAGCTTTGAACCCCCACCCCAAACACACACATACACACAATCCTATATGTTAAATGTGCAAATTGTATATGAATAACAACACAAATTGAAATGCAATATTTCTATATGTCTTGCAGACAAACTGCACCTAAAGTAATTATTCAAGATTTTTGTTTTTAATTATTACATGTTTATCTTTATTATTTTTAGATTGTCTGCAACAGTGTAATCTAATAGTAAACTCAAGCTCTGAAGTTGTAACATATATGAAAAAATGAGCCATGAGGTCAAGATTAAAGTAGGCAGACATGTATAATATGATCATAAAACACTTATTATATTCTTAACTTGTAATAATCCAGATGTAGACTTTATGAATTGGACCCTCAATGTCAAAAGCATTTAATATATTATATTATAGTATATTATATTATATTATATTATATTATATATATTATAATTTTGAACAAAGAATTATATATATATATATATATATATATATATATATATATATATATATATATATATGATGAACAGCTATTGAATTTAATGCTTAACCAAAACAAGTACCACGTTTGGATATTCTTGGGGTTCTCTTGCTGAAGCCGCAAGGGTTAAATCATGGGTACTGTTCTGAGATTTTACACAAAACCCCCTCTTCTGGTAGATTATACTGATGATAAGTACACAAATACCTCGACTGGTTTTCCCCTGTTTATTTTAAAACTTAGCAGGGGAAATCCCATCTGTTTTCCTTGTGTTTTGTACCTATCTTACTATGCAACTTGTAGTGGAGTCCGGGGCACAACAGAGTCAGTCACATTGCATTGGTAAACAATGCCCTCTTACTTGCTTTATTTTTTGCATTTGCAAATTAAATCACCTTTCATTATAGCCTTAGTTAGTCACCAGGACTTCACTGGTCAAGAACACACCCTGGGAATATAGTGTACCTGCTGCAATGTACAGGATATGGCTTAAAAACAAAGGGCTGAGAATCGAGACAGAAAAAAACTAAACGCAGATGGAAGTTCTTCAGTAATTAATAATGCTTTCACAAAAAAGTTACACAATTATTTCTTTTTTTAATGGCTAAAGAAAGTTTTAAAGGGTAAGGAGCCTGTTTTTGTGAAGGGGAGTGTATCTTCATTCTTGAATAAGGCACCAGCATACTGTAATAGCACCTGTAGCACAGGTGTCATTTCTCTGCTGCGTACTGTTCGTGTTATTCAGGGTTAACCACACTGATATAATGCAGTATTTATGAAAGGAAAACAAACCTCAGTTTTTATTCAAGACTGTAAATAAAGGAAAATACAAATATAACATGACAGCTTCAGTTATAGAATAAAGTCTTTAAACTGTAGGATTCATGGGAATGTTCATGTTGTTAAGGTATCCAAGCTATCTATTGTCAAACTCAGCTCCTCAGAGTCTTTTTTCCTCAGTTTTAAATAAGTGGGACTTGCCTCAAGTCTTCAACTGAGAGACAATTTTGAGAACCCATAATGATTCTTCTGTAAACACCATTAAATGTATTGTTGCAATATTTGCTAGAAAAAGTGCATGGTTGGTGTTGTGGTACTGTATAAAGTAATTAAATGAGTCTCAATAATTTAGTTACAAAGCTTTAAGTCGTATTTACAGAATGTTTTCTCAAGTCTGTTTTAATAGATGAAATGTATGAATTAAACTTTTCTGTACTATGTTAAAGAACATTATTAAGGAGATGAATCTATGTGTCATTTTTCTATAACATTTCAAATTAACATTGTTCAGTGTCATCTTGCACAAAAAACAATTGCAATAACTGACAGTTTGCAGGGAGGCTCTGTCAGCACCTTGGAGATTTACCTTAAATACAGCCATTTTTTAATCCAAGCACAGACCACACACCAAAGTGGTGTCAGAAACAGTGAGGATAATTCTTGGCTAAACTTCTCAACTGTCTGGCATTGCATTGGATGGCCCACTTTTTTTAACTCAGAATTGCCACTACTCCAACCTAATCCAACATTATCCAGCTTTGTATTACCGTGGCTTATTAAATATAAATCCATCAAACTAATTAAACTGTCTATCTGTCTAGAATATGTTAGACTTTCCTAACCCTTTACTGCACCATGCTGAGCCATTTACATTTATGCCCACCTCCCACTGGGCTATCCGTAGAAATACATTTTGTAAAAGGGATTACTGTAGGTTTAATGCTTTAGCTTATTATTTGTAGGGTTGGAACAATAATCGATAATATCGATAATCACGATAACTTTTTTGCAGTGATAATTTTATAAGTGGCTCTGCATTGTGCAGTAAACGGCACCGTCTGTGTGAGGTGTAAAACATGATCTGTGTCTACATTGGAAAGTTAAGTTTTGATTTTAAACAATGATTTTCTTAATTGTTTATTCTTTTTCAATGTAGACATGACAATAGATCAATATGATCTAAATACCACTGCTGTTTAGGTAATTAAAATAGTGTGTAGGTGATGGAAATCAGCAACCAATAGTGTAACTGTTTATTTGCTGTAAAAATAACTAAATAACAAGGGAGAGCCCTTAATGACTTAAAAGGTGTCTGTCACTGGTTTAAAGTAGATCAGCTGGATAGACCCTCAATGTCTTGTTATTCTGACTTTGCTTGCACTGTCATTTTGAAGACAATTACGACATTCTGTTTGTCATCAATTTTCAGATCCAAGTGTTTCAGTTCAGTTTTTTGTTGAGCTAAAACAAACCACTACACAAGGATACACTTTTTACGCTGAGATTATTAATGAAGGTATGATCAATGAGTCTTGATCACGTGTACAAATTTATGCCCACCTCCCACTGGGCTATCCGTAGAAATACATTTTGTAAAAGGGATTACTGTAGGTTTAATGCTTTAGCTTATTATTTGTAGGGTTGGAACAATAATCGATAATATCGATAATCACGATAACTTTTTTGCAGTGATAATTTTATAAGTGGCTCTGCATTGTGCAGTAAACGGCACCGTCTGTGTGAGGTGTAAAACATGATCTGTGTCTACATTGGAAAGTTAAGTTTTGATTTTAAACAATATGCTTTTATAACTTTGTCATGGTTTTATTTTGATAATTTGTACACTGGCAAAGCATGACTGGTTTTCTAACATAAAAACACAAATATTGTTGTTTGTAAAATAAAAAAACCCCGCTAGCTCACTGTAAAATTACTGTAGAAAAGTGGATTTTTTTTTTTACGTAAATGAAATGTAAAGCACAAAAAGAAAACAAGAACCCAAACACAACCATAAGGCACATGTGTAATATAACCTAAACAACTGTGTTCCTTCTGTTGCTTCTTTATTTTAAACTACAGTAAAGCCATGAGCACCTTACTGCAGCCTATGCATCGCTTGGGGAAAAATAAACGGCTGCTCAGAACCTTTGTCTATATCTATCTGTTACCATGGCGTTGCTATTGTAGCATAAATAGAAGAGTTAACTTTTAATAGAAGCATAGGCAATTTATTTTATTAAACTGTATACAAGCAGCGATGTGCAGAACTCAGTATGTTCCTAACAGTATTTTTTTTAAACTAGTTTGGTTCTCTTAATGGCAGATTCGCCACACAAGTAAAGAAAACAAATGCTTCCAGGTAACGTTTGCAATTTTGTTTCGTTATATTAATAGATTTTCTTTCTTATGAAAGTAAACAATCTTAAATTAACATAAATGTTTAAATAAGAAATATATCTATTTTATAGGAAAACTTCATCATTTATTAATATACAAATTACAATAGGTGTATTTTTAGACCCACGTTTGTTCTGGACACCCACCAGAAATGTAAAAACTCGGCGCACATACTGTCTAGTTTTTTTTCTTCTAAACTCTAAACTGACTTAGACTAGCGGTTGGCATGCTGCTGAAGTACAAATCTGATAAATTACAAGAATTTTAAATATTTTATTTATTCAGCTGATAATGATAATCGATAGGTGAAAATGTAATTATCGTCCAGCCCTAATTATTTGGGTTTTACTGTGTGTTTGACAGTTTCAGGTTTGGTACAACACTACTCAGCTGTGCAGTACTTGTGCTGTACTTAATGCAATGTAGTGCTAAACAAGCATTTCTATTATGTATCTGTCAGGATATTTCACATGGTCTAGCTCCTCTTCATAACCTCACTATGTTATCATTTATAAAGACGATAACTGGCATAGTTTAATTGTGGCTCCAAATTTTGAATGAACCTTATGAGTGATCTATAACCAAGCCTTCAGATCTATTTTCTGAAAAGGTGTTTTTGTTTCCTGGTACCGAATCACGTTCTAAGCCGGTCAGATTCACTATAATGGTCTAACTGTTCTCAGACTGTATGACCTACAGTAGAGGAAGTTATTAGTTATTATTAAGTTATTTTGCACCAGAAGCAGCACTTTAAATGTTTAATATTTTGTATAGTTTTGTATTTTGAAAAATCTATATGTTCTGCCAAAAGCAAGCAAAGAACCAAACACATTTAACAGAAGGAGGCCAGTCATGTTGCTAACGCTGATAACATGTTCTATTTAAAGCCTTGATTTGCACTGAATATTCCTGAAGTTCCTTTTGTGAAGCACGGCTAACATGAAGTCCCTTTTCCAAGTTGCAAGACATCTGCATGTTGTCAGCAGTGGCTTTCCAAGAAATCAGAATGACTACATTTGGCCATCAGTGGCACTACATGCCATACAGTAATCCAATTAGTAGTGATCACTAGTAATAACAATGTTTATGTCCTCAGTATTAATCATGGCACATGTATCTTCTATAGTACCAGCAATAACAGAATGTACTCTTCATAACTGATCAGAGCTGAACTGTAATCCTGAAGTATTGTGAAGTACTGTAAATAGCTGCACTGGAAGGTTTGTGGTTAGGAAATAAGTAAGCATGTCTGCTTTCTCTAAATAGAAAGTCATGGGTATGCACTTAGACTAATGGTAGCATTAAAAAGTTGTGGAAAATGTTCCAATTACTCCACCTATTTCTGTGTTCCTGTTATTGAAGTGTCTCTTACAGCTGAATACAGGTATGACCCTAGCATTTTTTTTCCCACAATGACGTGGTGAAATGTGTTCTTGATGGGACTTTTGGCAAATGTTGTTAATGATTGTTTAAATAGAATTTATTGTGCAATGTTGCTTATCGGATATAAGTTATATTCCTGATTGTTTTGTATTCTTATGGAAGTTTGTATGCACAGTGCCACAAGTGGACAAATATTGTAACTGCAGCCTTGTAAACTTACATTTTTTCACTAAGCACTTTTTGTCCCCGTTGGTTAGATGTAACTGTGGCATCAACCATAAAAGGTGAGGGAAGGGACAATAATATGTATTTGTTCTTAAAGCCACGGGGGCTGAACTGCAATGTTCAAACGGCTTTAAACAAAAAGTAGCACTCACTTTATCCATTACTATTAAGTTGTATCAAATGAAAGCCTTTATTTGAGAGAAAATGATGACTGGAAACACAACTTGGAACTAAAACGTAACATGACATGAACGTTCTAATGCTTCAGCATCGGTAACATTTCTAATATTAGACTATAATTAGGGCTTCTGTTTTGCAGTTTTTATTAATTGTATTTTTCAGTGCTTATTTTTAGCTATTTTCGAGTTTTATGTAAATCGTTTTTTTGGGGCTTTTGGTGTTTTTGGTGTTTTGGTTACTTTCCAAAATGCTTGAGCGTTTTTTTCTGTCATATATAACAGTAGTAACTCGACAGTACTTGCACACTTAAGTTGTACCTTCTTTCCTTTTGCTGTCTTCCACAACAAAATCCCTATGGTCACGGGCACATTCTTCTGGGGTTTTTTTTGTGTAGGCATTGTTTTACATTTCGCCACAATTCTGTTTTAAATCCTCCGTATTTTAACTGTAATTGTAATCTCGTTTTAATTCTCGCAAGCAGAGCCTCCAATAGAAATGTAGGAATGTGCTGTCACTCAGTAGTTGGGGCGGATTTAAAGTATTCAGAACGAATCAATGATAGATGCAAGTCAGGAAGGCGGGACATTGCCCAGCAGCACGGGGAAATGTATTTATTATTATTTTTGTAGCAGGTTTTATTTTTCAATTGGAAAAGGGTAAAGTCAATGTGAATTGATTAACCATTTCCACAGTTTTTCATTTTTTTTTGTATTGGGGGGTGTTTTATCAGTTAAAACCGAAAATCAGAAGCCCTAACTATAATGCCAACACAACATTATGTTTAAAACGGTTCATAATAGTAAATCATTGTGTCAACTTTAATGCCACTCCACTACATCTCGTGGCATTAACTGACAAGGTGATCATTAACTACCAGGAATGGACTGATTAACATTTCTTTACTTGCCTATACCACCTATAAAAACAAAAGAAAAATGAAATCGATAAGGAGAATCTCGCTCACAATATCCCACACCGGCTCCGCATTCATTATCTCCGCCATTTTTCAAAGTTTTTTCCGCCAGCGAAGAAGTTAGTCACATGACTTTTTACATCACTTTCATTGGCTGATTAATTCTATGACATACTTTTTGCTTCTACAAAATCAGCTGTCCTTTGATACAGTTGCTTGCAACAAAGTTGCCTGGAACTTGTAGCTTGCACTTCACTTTCTACAAAAAAAGTACCCCTTTGTACATTTTTCTAGCAACATGTAGAATAGTGTCCCCTTGGCTTAATGCTTGTTTTACATTACCACAACAACATGTTGTATTAGCAGTACACTGTACTGTTGAGATATGTTTGTTTGAGGAAGTACATATTTAATGAAGAACAGCGTAGTAAAACAGACCATTTCAAGTTTATGAGAGTGACTTTCAAATGAAATTGTTACACATGGGATTGTTTGCTAGGTAAATATTAATAATACAAAAATTGACATATATCCCAGAGGTCTGGAGTTAGAGTTGACAGTCTTTATAACAAGACACAGAACAAACAGGATTATGTAGACTTGTTAGTTGTATAACCAAGCCAAGTGCAGCCTAATTATTTTCTTTCTATATTCCTACAGTTTGATTTGAATGTATTAACACTTATTAAAGCTTACAATGGCATGTTTGTACAGTCATTTTGCACATTGTCATGCTTTTCCCATTCTTTCCCAAATTTCCATTTGTTTTATTATGCTGGCCTGTGCTAATGTACACTGTGCTTTCACTAAGCTTTTACTGCAGAAAACTTGTATAATTGTTCAAACGCTCTGTTGTTACAGAAAATTAATAAGAGCTTGTTACCCTTACCTTAATCCTTCGTTCACCAGATTGTAAAGAGCTGGAGATTACTGTTGGTTACTATCTACTGTAATAACAAGCAAAATGTTCTTGGTGTAGGAAACCAAATTCTTAACATACTGTACTTTACCGTAAGCGTTTGCACATAACATGTCTCAATAAGGAGCAAATGCATGCAAAGTGGCTGTTTTATTCTAAAACCGTTGATTACTAACTAAATGTGAAAAGGACAGTCATTTTCCTGCTGTGAAAAGGCTTACATTTATGTAGATGGTTCAGTAACTTACTGGAACTTTGCAAACTGTCATTATGTGTTGGGTTTTTTTTTTTGTACTGTAGATCCCCAATTGTAACGTTCATGTGCTATTCAGTAAATTGACAAATAAGAAATTTGAAAAAAACCCAGTGTAAGCCTTGAGATTTGTATTAAATTCAACTGATCTTGTTCTCTTGGATCCGACACAATATTTACAACCTTTGCTCTGATTTCAGAACAGAAAAATACATGTAAATATGGGTGCTTGTCAGCATTTTCGATGGAAATAGAACACATACTTTAGTGGGCGTTTGGGTGATAATGGAGAGATTTTTTATTTGTTGTTGATTTGTATTAGTGTAAACCATACCCGCGGTCTATTTTTGGAAAGGTTTATTTTGCGAGTGCCTGCAAAGACAAGTGGCACCATTTTTAGAGCTGACTGCCATGATACAAACCCTTTGTATCAAAGGTCTTTGTAACTGCTGGCTTCTGAAAAGTTTAGTTTGATTCACATAGATTAAAGGTAATAATTCACATGAGACCTCTTTGCAGTCCACCTACGTAGCTCAGTATGGGGGCTTTTCTGAGTGTTTTGGTCATGGTCTTGCACGCCTTGCAAGCAAAGAAATGTCAACGATGAGTAATGATGTATGTTCTGAACGACATATATTCAAATCAAGTGCGGGAAGCAACCTGGGGTTTCGTGATGAAGTTATGTGTCAGCTGCTGTTAAATTTGTCATTGGATTTTCATATTTTGCAAGGGCACTTCCAAAGCTGTCTGTGTTTGTTTATGTTGCAGTTTATTTCTTTAAGCGTAAACATTACCTCTTACAAGCAAGTAATAGCTTCTTGGAACCCCGTGGCAGGATGGCAATAGTTTGTGGGTGTGGGTGTTTAGGGAGGGGCATGGTTGGGTGGGGTGCCTTTGCTTCCCCCATGGAAACTGCACCTGTGTTTATTTATACAGTACTATGTATTTTCTTTTTGCAAATTATTGTAGTTGATGACATCGAAGTCCTTAAATTAAAGATCAACATGTGTGTGTGTGTGTGTTTGTTCTAAATTATTACACTAAACTGGCATCTTGGTTTCCATTGTGCTTTTGGTTGAGCAGAACTTGGTTTCAAAGCATTGTATTCCACTGAAAGGCTTGACAAAAGGAATTGAACTCTACGCATAAAGTTTAAGAACATTCTGCAACTTTTAAGACTGGTTCGCAAAATGTGTGTCGGGGGGCGTGGTGTCGCAGAAAGGTTTCGGTGGGTTGCAAAACAACCACATTTGTAGCACACCTATGCAGTTGGTCATTTACATAAAGTAGACATTGCATTTAAACACTTTATTATTCATGTTCAAGTTTATGTAACAACACCTGAATTTATATAATTTGTTAGTGAATAGATTTTTTGAATAGGGTTGCACCAGATCAAAGTCTCTTTAAAAAAATCTGCTAAGATTCACTGTTTTGTGTTTTTCACACAACCAATATTGTTCATATACAATGAACATCTCTGAATGTGATCATGCATGCCTTGGCTTTCATGACATCATGGGCTTGATTCACTGAAGCAGATTTGCAGTGGTTGAACAGTAAAGGGAAATCATTTTTATTGCAATAAGCAGTAAATTAAATAAACCACTTATTCTATTAAGCAGAATTCAGTGCTGTAGTATTGACTTCAGTGCGCCTCCAAAAAATAACTGAGTTCTGTACTACTTTCATATAGGGTATACTGTAGCCTACAGTATGCCATATGGTGACATCCCTAATTTTGGAAATACATTGTATTTATACCTGAAAACCTGCCAGCAATTTTAGACAGATTAATGGTAGCTGAGAACGTGTGTATTTCTGGACTTCTACTCAGTGTACAGCGCTCTCATTTCAACACTAAATGTGTAGTTTTCAGCACTTTGTCTATGAAATGAATAGACAAGAATACAATTTCGAATACCCAAATACTTGACCTCTAATTACTCATAATATTGACAGGTCTTTAGAACGTATTAGCAGCAACCACACATAGAGTAGGGACGCATTAGATCTACAGTAAGACATCTAATGTATTCGAAGAAAAAACAATAATTTAAACTAAGAAATAAGAATACACAGCAGAGGGGTTTTAACTGTAAACTTTGTAAAAGGGACCTTCAAAACATTCATCTGTATTGTGTAGCCTTTGACAACTCATACCACGACTGCTTACTAACAAAGCACAACAAAATATGTTTGCTTAATAACATTGATGTTATAAAATATAAGATAAAAACGAGATGTACTGTACCTGGACTTGATGATTCCATAATATAATAATAATTAAAAAAAATATCTTTCAGTAACAGACTGACAACAGCTGAACTCAAACAAACAAATGATTAACATTGACCGGGTAGCTTGCAGTCAAAATCCAAATTAAACTTAACTATTTACAAAAAAACAACAACAAACAAACAAAAAAAACGCTATTTTCTTCAGCCCGAGACACATCTCATCGCTGACCATTGTGCACAGTACGAAATGCTTGTTTGTTTTATTGCCACATTCTGTGTTTTCTTCCAAAGTAACGGTTGATTTATGACACGAAATACTTGTGCTGCTGAGATTACATTGCACGGTGGTCTCGTTTAACTTTTCAAAATAGTTCCATGCATTGCTTTTTTTTTAAATGCCATTTTCACTGCTGATGTACACCCTTAGCCAATAGCAGAGCTAGACAATGAAGTGCGCCTGCCTCCCTGTCAATTAAACGAACCTTCGGCTGTAACGAACCTGGACCCTGAAACCCAAATAATAATAAAAAAAGATAAACATAAACACACAGTCACATCCCGGTCTGTACACACGGATGACCCCTCCGCAGTGAAGTCAACTCTTTTGTCTTAATAAAAAGCATGCGCTGTGTAACTATGCCTCCGAAATGAAAATTCATTTATTCAGAAATACCCAGAGCTTTATGACAAAGATCACCACAATTATACAGATTTGAAAGATAATATATTTCCAAGGAACTGGATCATCCTGGTGTGTATGATTTATTGCCATATATGTTGAACTACTGTCAGAGAAGACACTCATGATTTCCACATCATGTTGACGAATATGTACCAGTCTTGATAGCTTTGTCAATAGCAATTTTGAACAGTTGTATAGCGCTGACAGTTTTCAAACCTATCGCATCGCCTCTGTGTCGCTTCTGGTGTGTGTGGTCATGTCGCTGCAAAAGTGTCTCATCGCCAATTAAAAAATCGCATCTCTTCTGGTGTGTGACCTTAATGCAGGCATATCTCTGTCAAAAAGCAACCATGCGGCAAAGCAAAACTGATCAAAGAAAAAAACAACAAAACTTGAGGATCTGATGAACTTTTCATGTCGGGTTGATTTGGAATAAAAGCTCAGTTTGGGATACTTGCATGTTGGATTAAGATTTGGTGCACTTTGAAATGATTCATGTCAGATTGATTCTGAATAAAAGTTCAGCTTCAATTTGGGATTTTTGCTTTTTGTACTATGTTTTAATTCTTCAACAAATAGGATAAAGCAAAGGCAGAATACTGCATACATGAGATGAACAGGTACATGTAACTCTACTTTTATTCACAATCTCATCTCATGAACTTACTCCAACAGTTTATCATTCATTTTGATTGTACTTTCGCTACAACGAACCCCTCGTTATAACAAACAAAAGGCTTGGACCCCAACAGCCCTACAAGCAGCGTCGTAACCACAACTGACATTCTACTGAGGTCAAACTTAAGGTTTCAAGCTCTAGCTGCAGTATTTATATGACTGCTTGGTATTTACTATTCAACCTCCAAATCTATGTTACACAGCAAACCAAGAGAGAAAATTAAGGAGTCTTTTGTACTTTACCAGAATTTTTACATGAGCATCAGCACTGATGATGCAGAAAAACAACCAAGGACACAACCTCAGTGTCCTCATAGCTAGTTACGGCCGTTCTTACAAGCCCTTGTTTTGTGGGAGGTTTCATTTGCTAGTTCTTTGAATTTGTGGCCAGTGCAATTTAGGCCACGGAAAAGCACTACACCTTGAAAGGAAGTCTGGTGTTGCAGTATAAGTGCCTCAGTGTGTGGGAGGAGGAGGTTGATATACAACTGCGAACTCCAGGCAGATGTGGGAAGATGTGTGTGTGTGTGTGTGTGGAGGAGGCGTATGGCTGTTTTGAAGGGACACACAGGTGTTGAGGTCCAATCTGATTGTTGTGGTGATTAAAGAAATGCAGAGCGCACCTGGAAAACAGTGTGGGAAGGAGATATAAGCACCTACGTGCAGCGTTTTAGACAGTGAAACACCTACAGTTATTCTGAGTTTGTTTTCTTGAATGTGGCAATTATTTCTTACACTTAAAGTAGATAACAAGTCTGTCATCTGCCTACGCAAGGTCACCTGTAAAGAATAAAATGATTACTGCTTGTTTCTGTTGTGGGGAAAAAAGGTAGTAACCAAGTCTGGGGTCTGGTTTGCATTGATAAGTCAACGGAATAGTGTTGGAAAGAATCTTTTTTTTTCTTTTTTTTTCTTTGTTTTTTTTGTCACAATTCAGTTGTTGCCATACATTAATACTTTTTTTGTAATTGAGTAAAAAGATTTTTTAAAAAGCAGTTGTATATGACTTGGAGTGCAGTGTGATGCTTTTCTAATGTTGCGTTACGAGAGCAGATTTGAGACAGGAAGACTGAAATGATAATATTGTCTGGAAAAACTAACATGAGCAGAGAGTGGAATTCCCATAAAAGTACCTTTTTTATCTCGGGGGTTGAGTGCAAAAAAAAAGCAGTTCTCATACAGTAGGAGTAACCAGCAAGGACAAAAAAGACATTACAAAACAATCAGTGGTAAGAATAAAACAAACACTAAAGCTTAACTTGATTGTTCACTAAATTCACGGTAACAATTTTAAAGCAGTTTATTTCATCATTATATTTAATATCCAAACATGCTTCACAAAAAAACAATAAGCCTGTGAAATTGAAACATGCTGTAACAATTTTTTTAGAAATACAATGGAAATAAAGGAATTATTTCTTGTTCCCAGGCTTAATGACAGTGGACAATGAGACATACAGATATGTGGGCATTTTTCATTTAACATGCCGATATTCAAAGACCAACACTTACACTTTTCTTGTTCCGAAATTGTTCAAATAAGAACCTTATTATAATCGCCACAACCTTAAGTGTTATTTTCTTAAAACAGGGACCCTTGATATTACTTTTTTCCCATATTTTTGGCAGTTTTTAATTGGTAAAGTGAGTGAAACGTCCTCATCGACATGTTGTTTTAAAATGGTTTTGCATATATGAATGAAACACTTCAAACAGATTCTCTTTATGTTCACTTTACAATTATATTTATTGTTACTTTTTTCTCTTTTTGTTGTTTTTTTTAAAGAAGTGTATGTTCTAACCATCATGCCAATTTGAAAATGTGAGGGAAAAGTTACTATATGAAATACATTAAAAATAAAGAGGCACAGCTAAGCAAATCATTTGCAACTAGAAACATGTTGTTTGGACATTATGCATATTAAAAAGCACATTTGTGATAAAATAGTGTATGTCGGTTTGGACCTTTGAATGTTGGTGAAGACACCGGTACCTGATTTGATGTCTGTTCTACATTTTAGTTAAATAAAAAGAAAGCAACATCGTATTTGAATTAAAAAAAATAAAATAATAAGTTATCAATTTTGGTGATTTCAAAATTTGGATTTGATATTAGAGCAGAGGGTGCTGAGTTTTTTTTGTTTTTTTAAACCAATACATTTTACTTTTAAGAAGACCAAAGTTTTACACATGATGGGACTTTCTTGCCAATATGAAACATGAAAGAACAAATTGTCCTATTATCTGAATGTGTTGAAGTCAAATTTATGAAAAAGTTAGCATAAAAACATAAGATAACAAAACTCTCTTCCAGAACTGTTGTAAGATGAAATGTATATTGCTGTGTTAGAGACATTGCCGGAGAGAGCAACAGTAAGTAACGCATTAGAAAAAACAACTTTTTACAACAATTAGCATATTATTAAGTAAATGAAGCTGCAAATATAATTTGCCCTTGGGGAACTTAAAACAGGTAACAATTTTTGAAAAATAAATGCCTATTGTAAAATAAATATAAAATTTGTTCTATGGCCACTTACTTTGTTTTACTTGTACTTCACTATGCATTTCAAGATCCTCAGTATCTAATTACTGTGTGTATTGTGACAGTTTTTTTTAGTAATGCATGTCCCTCTACTTGGTGACCTCCCACAAGCTGTGATCCAGTTTGAAGTGTTGCCCACTTTGTTGCTTCGGTTCAAGTGATTCTGGCTTGATTGCTTTGTCCAACAAGTAAAACATACAGTCTGTTGTAGTTGAAGACCGCTAGTGCATATTGTTCCCCACACAGTGCATACATTCAGCCAGCAGCTGGTCAGGTTTAAATTCTGTTATCTTTCCAGGATACACATCCCCATCATATTCCACGACACATAACTTCCCAATGAGATCTGATGAGACTTCTTCCACTGGTTGTAGACTTTCAGCACAGTCTTCACCTTGTTTAGCATCATCTGATATATAGCAGGCACAGGTGAAATGTTGTGGTCTCTGATAACTCCAAAGCAGCAGCAGAGGTTTGGCGTCTTGCAATAGCATGATATTGGTCGATAGTTTATTACACCTGCTTGACTGTTGAAAATCTGGTGGATCTGCATTCCTTTTGCTGTCTTAGACTGGGTAGTTGCTCATCAACAATATGGATGTCTTCCTCAGTCACCATCATTAGGAGTATGCTGGTTCGATCTTGTAGTTTCTGGATCATCATTTCACCATTGTTGATGTCCTCTCCTCTCCTTTTTTTATTTTTATTTAACCAGGAAGTCACATTGAGATTCAAAATCCCTTTTGCAAGAGAGACCTGGCCAAGAAGGCAGCAATACAGAAACAATCACAAACATGGTGCTACATAGATTAACATGAACATTTCAAAAATAATAATACCATTAAAAAGTAATTAATCAATGCATTTCATTGGATTATTTGCAACTTTAAAATAAAATAAAACAAGTACATTTATCAGAAATAAAATTTCCAACGTGATTTTTTAAATCGTGTAATGGTATATAATCAGATAGTTTTAAGTGTTTTTGAAGGTTGTTCCATGACCAAGGGGCAGAATAACTGAAAGCCTTTTTTTCCCAAACAGTACATATTTTTGGAATTGAAAAATGTAATATTGACTGGGATCTAGGTTGGTAAATATTAGTTGGTAAATATATAACTTTATATATAAAGATATAACAGTGCTTAACCACTGCAACCACTGTGTTCCTCCTACTCCATCATATGGCCCTTTGCCATGGGCAGCCTCAGAGAAGTTCCAATAGACAGCTTTGAAACCGTGGAGGAAAGGAACGGTGCTCCTCAGGAAGACAATTCCTTTGTTTCGGTATTGGCTGGTAGGACCATCACTGCTAAAATGTAGTGCTGTGACACAAGGGTCCTTTTCTTTCAACCACCTAAAAACTGGGATCAGGTGGCCACAAACTGCCGCTTCATGTCTCAAGCTGTCTCAAAGTGTGCATATACACTTTTTGGATGTGCATGCTTTACATGAAGCCCCGGAAAGGGCAGACTGCACTTGAGAGTGATTTTTACATTTGTAGTTCTCAGAGAAGTAAAGTAATATTAGTGCTTCATCTGCTCCCAAGTTTTGTTTCAGGTTTGTTTGGGTGGTAAATTGGTAGATTATGTTATAGGCATGTGTACACATTCTGGGCATGAAGTTAAGGTCATGAAGGACAAGGCAATGTTGCCTTCGTTGCGTGTGAAAATTCAGGGGCACCAAGGCAGTTCTAGGGGGCAAAAAGGCAAAACATAAATCCAACCCAAGGGCACCAAGGCGATTTCATACTCGCAAAACAACAAAAAAGAAATACAGAGCCTTTTATGTTGATGAAATAGTAATTCAAACAAACACAAATCAATGTTTTATGAGCGATTAACACACTAATTGTTACAAAAATAAAATATAGGTGACTTTTCCATTGTAAAAATCAAATAGTATAAAAAATCTAATTTAAAAAAAAAAAAAACGTTCATAATGAAAAAATACAACGGGTAATTTTACAAAAAATAAATACTCAGGGTATTTTTACTAAACTCAGTCACGCACCACTAATACATAGATTAGACTAGAGACTTAGATACAGCCTTAGTGACTCAACATCACTATAAGCAATGTCAGTGAAGGGAAAGTTAAAGATACATTTTCAGGCAAACTGGCTGAAGATTTCCCCATGCATGGAGTTTAGTAACGATAGAGGTCAAATGAGTTGTTCGGTCTGCAGTGTAGTTTGCAAACCGCTGTTACAAAACCTGTACAAACAACAAGGCTTTGAAAAAAAAAATTAGAAATAGAAACTTCGTCAGGCAATGGAGAGTGCTCTGCATCACAATGACAATCAAACAGCTGGATGTACATAATGTTAGATGTTTACATTTGAGAGACTTTATAAAGTTTCACAGTTCTTGAAATTTACAGTTGCAAAGGATTTGCAGTTTTGTTATTGTGGATTGCTGGACACTCAATTCAAGAAACTACTAGTTTTACTAGTTAAAAAGCAGAACTATGTAAGGTGGTGAGAATGTATTGCACAAAAAAAGGAAAAGAAAAATCAATGCACTTCTGAATATTGTGTTTTGTTCACTATTATGTTATCGCTCCTACTCGTTTAATAATGCAGGGAGCTGCTACTTGAACCATGTCAAAGCTACTTGCTCAGTTTGTTTGTTTTTTTTGGTGTAAGAATTTGAGAAAAAATAATAATAATCTACCTATTGTGTGTTCATTTTTAGCAATGGTGTTTTGGGGGGAATAACACCGAACAGCATCCAACAGCAGTGCTTTGTCCCCGTCAGACACACGTGCCTGGGAAAGCCAGAGCTGCCTACGTGCAGCTATCAGCGCAGCCAGATTCCTGCCCACTGCCTGCCCATTCAGCTTTGACAGACTGAGCAGGTTCTTATTAACCAGGCGCAGATCATCCAGCTGTTGTGGGGAGGGCCTGTGACTGTTAGAAAGGGACCTAAACAAATAGGACTGGTAAGCTACCAGAATACTATTATAATCTGCTTATAGATAGCAACCGGGCGGGTCAAGACCTGAACAAGACCAGTTTGGTACCGGATCGTGGGCGTGAGCACTGGTCAGTAGCGGGCCGTGCAGGACCGGGTTGAAACCGGGACAGTACCGGGTTGGTTCGTGATATTAGCCCTGGGCCGATACGGTACGATACCAGGTTGGAACCAGCATGATACCGGGTCGGTTCGGTACCGGTTCGTAGCAATGTACAGGGATACCCACCTGTACAAGCCACTGGCAAAACCACTCAGTCAGTACACACACGCAACTGAGGGAAGCCTGCTTGTTAGATGGTACTAACAGCCTTTGCAGTGGTGATGCTAAAAGTAGTCATCAAAACAGCATCAAGATGCTGTGGATGAGCTTTATTCCAGGGTGCACCTTCGTCCTGTGCAGCAGCTGCTCTCACTGTACGTGTGCAAAGCACCACATTGCAGACCAGCCTGCACATACTCTGTAAAAGAAAAGGAAAACACAAACAATAATACAATATTACAGTAAATAATGCCTGGTAATAAAATGGGAATAAAATGCCCTGTAAATAAAAAAAAAAAAAGAGAAACAATAACTCCAGCCAGAACTACGCAGCCTGGAGGGAGAGCACAAGTCAGCTGACTTACGCTGCTGGATCCCTGGGAAGGAGCGACAAAGCCGCTAGCTTTATGCTGGGCACAAGGCTGCAGTGGGATGTAACAAGCAACAGGCTGTAGTGCACAAATTATTAATCAGGGCACCAAGGCAGTTCTAGGGGGCAAAAAGGCAAAACATAAATCCAACCCAAGGGCACCAAGGCGATTTCATACTCGTAAAACAACAAAAAAGAAATAGAGAACCTATTATGTTGATGAAATAGTAATTCAAACAAACACAAATCAAACACAAATCAATGTTTTATGAGTGATTAACACACTAATTGTTACAAAAATAAAATATAGGTGACTTTTCCATTGTAAAAATCAAATGGTATAAAAAATCTAATTTAAAAAAAAACAAAAAAAACTTTCATAATGAAAAAATACAATGGGTAATTTTGAAAAAAATAAATACTCAGGGTATTTTTACTAAACTCAGTCACGCACCACTAATACATAGATTAGACTAGAGGCTTAGACACAGCCTTAGTGACTCAACATCACTATAAGCAATGTCAGTGAAGGGAAAGTTAAAGATACATTTTCAGGCAAACTGGTTGCAGATTTCCCCATGACTGGAGTTTAGTAACGATAGTGATCAAATGAGTTGTTTGGTCTACAGCGTAGGAGGACAACACAGCTCTCGGGCAGCTTACAGGCAAGCCCACAGGCGCCCGGCCAGACTACCGGGGTCGCTGGTGCGCGGTGAACCGAGGACACCCTGGCCGACCGAACCATCCCTGCCCCTGTCGGCGCTCGGCCAATTGAGCGCCGCCCCCTGGAAGCTCCCATCCTCAGTCGGCAAAGGAATAGCCTGGACTCGAACTTGCGACTCGAACGTCCAGACTATAGAGCTCATCCTGCACTCCACGTGGAGCACCTTTACTGGATTGCACTCGGGAGTCTTCGCGTGACAATTTTTGGTGGCCCTCCCATTACGTTATAAAATTGCACTGATGTACTGTATCGTTTTGGAATTATTTAAAACAACCCGACTCTTTAATATAACATGCATAGTCAACATGTGCAGTCTGCATTGTATGAGTGACATTTCCATTAAGACAAATCACTGCTCACAGAGATAGTAAAATAGCCAATCAAATAGCATACAGGATCAGTTTCCTCAAGCACATAATTTTGATGAGGATAGCGAAGCGAAGGCTTGTTTAAACTATTTACTTTACGTTGTGTAAAATTTAAAATCAGTAGTGAAAATGTAATTGGAGATGTCACGGAAACGAAAGGTGGAGGCGGAACACAGAAGATTCCAAAATCGTTAACCAGATGATTAGTTTTTCACTGAATAATTTTGACGATAAGGCAACATGTCTGATTTGCAGTGCAACGGTTGCAGTTATGAAAGATTATAACATACAATGTCACTATGATACGCTGCACAAAGCAACGTATTTTGAGTTTACGGGAAATTAAAGAAGCTATGGAGTCTCAATGAAAGGAAAGGACTTTTTTAACTTCAAGAAGCCATGGAAAGTGCCGAATTACCTTGGAAGAACCTAACTGGTGGGATTACAACAGAGGTGCACCGTATATGACTGAGCAAAAGAGTGGATTGGCTAGTAGCAGAGTGCTGGAAAAAATTAAAGAAAGAAATGCAGAAGAATATACTGGAGTCTGCATCAACAGGCATTATGTAGAAAAGTTGCAGAATTAGAACACGTAATGAGCATTGTTATCAAGTGTGCGAGAAAAGAAGTCCAGTGTCCTGGCAGAAGTCCTAAAGAGGTACATTTCAAAGTGGTACCGTTTACTATTTCGCATTTTTCGAATCAGTGAATCAAACGAACAAATCTTTTGATTTGATTCACCTAACTGAATGAATCAAACATATTGAGTCAGTAAATAGACTCAAACTGCACTCACTAGTTTTCAGGCCAGAAAAATAAGTTTAAATAGTGTGCCTATCAGTGGCTAAAGCCTGGTGTCCAAACAAACTAATTATCGCTCACTTTAATGTGCACAATACAATTATCGCCCTTTAGTAAATACGGTGTGAATGAAGCTCATCTCATTATTCAGAGTGGGGTGCCTCATTTAAATACATTATCATGCATTACCATATAAATCACATATTCATTCTGATTACCTTGGTATGGCAAAATAAAATGAGTCTGCACCATAATATGCCCACTATTTAGCACGATAATGAATAAAATTGTAATTGTAAATATGGAAATCATTAATGTAATTGCAATTATCGCACACCATAAAGTTTAGCGCCCTTTCGTAAATAAGGCCCATAGAATATTATTATTATTATTTATTTCTTAGCAGACGCCCTTATCCAGGGCGACTCACAATTGTTACAAGATATCACATTATTTTTACATACAATTACCCATTTATACAGTTGGGTTTTAACTGCTCAAGGGTACAGCAGCAGATTGAACCCATGACCCTCCGGTCAAGAGTCCTAACCACTACTCCACACTGCAAAATAGCCAATATAACATTGTAAATACAATTGCAGTTCTGAAATTTCACAATGTTTAGTTTTCACAATTACAAATACAGTGTTGTAGTTATGCAGCTTATTGACACAATACAATTGTACACGAACAGCAAAGATCTAAAAAACATAAATTGTCCTAAGTGACATGTGAATATCTTCACCAGCATTTCATTTCAAGTAAAAATGTTGGTCAAGACAATAACTATAAACTGTCAGTGAGGACAAGCCAGAATGTGAGGAAGTTTGCTTTCACTGAAAACTGTGGTAAATCTGGGTCTCATCTGCAACAAATCGCTTACTCACTAGTCTGTACAAGGCGAGCAACATCATTATGAAACAAACTTTCATCTGAATATCCTCCTGGATCAGACTTGAGGAGAAACAAGCTGGTCTCTTTAAAAGCACGTCTCAGCAGTCAGCCGGTGCTCCTTTCTGCGTTCAGTAAAGAAGCCGATGTAATGACTCAAGCGAGTTTTGTATGGCATGGAATATCGCTCGTGTCAAACGTTCTTCAGATGAATTAATCATTTTATAAAATTGCAGTGTTGGCGCTAGACTACACAATGCATGTTTAAATGTTATATTGCAGGTCTAAAATGTATATTATATTTTCATATCTTACGTCTCATCATGAGCAGGTACTGTAATCCCTTTCAAAATAAATACAGTGTTTTTTTTTTGTTGTTGTTTTTTTATTTATTTATAAATTTGGATATAAATAATCTGCAATTATTTTTTCTCGTTTTCTCCCCAATTTGGAAAGCCCAAATATTATTATTATTTTTTTTTATTTCAAACCGGCTCACCGCTTACTCAGGAGAAACGAAAATGGACACACGTGTCCTTCGAAATGTGTGCCGTCAGCCGTCCGCTTCTTTTCACTTTGCAGGCCAGCCATGCAGCCATTTCAGAGCTACAGCGTCGGAGAACCACGAAGCTCTGGGCAGCTTACAGGCAGGCCCGCAGGCACCTGGCTAGTCTACAGGGGTTGTTGGTGTGCAGTGAACCGAGGACACCCTGGCCGACCTTGTGAAAAATAATCCTTACAAATTTGTTTATGTGGGTTTTTTGGTGTATTTTGCTTCATAGTAACTGAATATATTTTATTTAAAGTGCATAATACATACGGTATAAACAGAAAAGATGGAAAAACACCATAGTGTTACATTTCAAGTTTAATACACTGTAGATATGCAGTACAATAGAAATTACATAACTACTGCACAGAGTATAAAGTGCAAGATTCCATTATAATGTTCGAGAGAGTACAAAAAGTAAAACAATGCTAGTATTTAAAATGTCTTGCTTGCAAACATTTCATGTTTTACAGTATGTGTCTTGCAGCTCTCGACCATATGAAAATATTAGTATGTGGCTCATAGGGTGAGGAATTTTGGCCACCCCTGACATATATATACATAGGGTTTCTGGTTTTCGGTGTTTTACCCTGACTTTTCTACTCTCCTTTAAAAATGTAATTGATGCCTGTTAAGCCGTTCGTGTATCTCAATCACAACTGAAGAACGCATTAATAGGAAAACCTGATTTAATTTACAGTTTTTTTTTCTTTTTTTCTGTGAAACAACTAAATGAGCTTTTATTTCATGTCTTACTTTTTCATTTAAAAGCAGAAGCGACTCATCTTTATTGATGTAAATACAGTTACGCATAATGATTGTAATACAGTGTGTCCAGCATAAAATACTTTATTTTTCATTATAGCTTTAATAAAGATTAGTAGCTTATTAACATGTTACAATCTTGTTTGTATTTTCTGCTTGTAAATGAAAAATAAAGGCCATTATAAAAGCCCATTTATTTTCTCAGTTGTGATTGAGACACACAAATGACTTAACAGGTATCAATTGAATTCTTAAAGGAGAGTATAAAAGTTGGGATGAAACGCTGAAAATCAAAAGCCTACATATACAGTGCTCTTCCATTATAAGGGGGCCCTTTATACCACGAAACAGTTTACAAAGCAGGACGGTCAAGGCTCCTATTTGCCCCGTAATGCCATAAAACAAGCACTTTGTTTCTCATTATAACATGGAACACAAACAGCACAGTCTCATAATACTGTGTGGCTCCCGACTACGTTATAAAGGGGAAGGAAGTACTGTATAATTAGGGCTTCTGTTTTTCGGGTTTTATTAATTGTATTTTTTGGTGCTTATTTTTAGCTATTCTCGAGTTTTATGTAAATCGTTTTTTTTCGGGGCTTTCGTTTTTGATATTCTGTATGAAATTAGCGTTTTCAGTTACTTTCCAAAATGCTTGAGCGTTTTTTTTTCTGTCAAAATATGTATAGTAGTAACTCGACAGTACTTGCACACATCTTCTTTCCATTGCTGTCTTCCACAACGAAATCCCTATGGACACGGGCACATTCTTCTGGGGTTTTTGTGTGTAGGCATCATTATACATTTCGCCACAATTCTGTTTGAAATCCTCTGTATCTTAACTGTAATACAGCTTGAAATCCCGCTGACAGGCCTCCATCCTGATTGTAATCTCGTTTTAAATCTCACAAGCCGAGTCTCCAATAGAAATGTAGGAATGTGCTGTCATTCAGTAGTTGGGGCGGGTTTAAAGTATTGAGAACGAATCAATGATAGATGCAAGTCAGGAAGGCGGGACATTGCCCAGCAGCACTGGGAAATGTATTTATTATTATTTTTGTAGTAGGTTCTATTTTTTAATGGGAATAGGGTAAAGTCCATGTGAATTGATTAACCATTTCCACAGTTTTTCCGGTGTTTATTGGCTATCCACCGATTTTCATTTTTTTGAAAGAAGCCCTGTGTATAATATAAAGCATTGGAAAAACACTGCTACAATACAGTGACAATTTACTATGGCAAATCTGTAACAGTCTTCTGATAGTTTTAAGGAGTTGAGCAGCTTCTAAAGACAACAAAAAGAGGGTTTTAGGTTTTAGAAAAAAATAGTTTTAGGTTTTAAGTTATTTGCTTTAGATTTCTCCAAAATCAAATTACCTAATATGTCAGGGCAGAAAGTCTAAGCATGCCTTTATTATTTAGTTTTATTATTTATGCCCAAAAAGCTTGATAGAAAAAACTTTTACATGATCTATTCAGACATTTTAGAAAATCACTTGAGCATTTTGTTATGGAGTAAACAAAATCTGACAGCTTTAAACAACATTTTTCTGTAATCCACTCCTAGGAGAGACTCTTTCCAATTTCCCCCCTCTTTGGTACCTCTTGGTAAAGTCTGGCTGCATCGCTTGCCATCTGCTCCACTGTTTACGTTTATCGCTGCAGGCCCTGGGATCTCAAAAACATTTCCTATAAATGGGCTAACTAGTGCCAATTCTGTCAGGAAAACGAATACTCCCTTTCAGACATAATATGCTCCCGTCCCCACGTTAAAATGCATGGTCCAGAACAGATTACAATGCTGTTGTGTGGCTCACAAATGCTCCAGGTATAGTTTATACTGCAGAAGATTCCAAATTGATTTAATACATTCACTGCCCACATTTTGTTTTATATCTATGCTAGTAGGCTTATGTGTCTGATATTACACAAAATAGTGTTATACATACCTTTACAGTATATATCTATTATTGAAATACCACATTGGAATATTTTTTCACTTTTTATTTATAAGATTTTTAAAGTGGGTTTGTCTTTGCCTCTGAGAATAATAATTGGTTACATTTGGTAGAAAGGACCACTAAGGGTACAGAGCAATCATGAAAATACTGGTTATCTATTGGCCGCTCTGTGTGTCAATCAAAAAAAGTCTGCTCTACATAGGCCATTCAGAGACAATTTCCAAAAAGATGGAGGCTATTTATATTTTTCAGTATTATCTGTGGAAACAGCTGCTTTTATTTTTTAAAACAGGGTATGATCAATTCCCCAGCAGTCTCGTTACATTGAGGACATCTTAAGGTATTTTGATTTTGTTTATAAGAATGCAATATCGTTGGGGTTTTTCTACTGTTTGTTTGAACTCTTCCGCAAAATGAGTATACTGATAAAACCTTACCACTTACAGCATATCATTTTAATCATGAGAGTTCTCTGCCCAACAAGGTCTGCTCTGTATTTTTTTCTTAATTGTTGTTGGTTTAATATTAAGCTTTAATTTTTTCCCTGGATCTCTTTACCTTGAGGAGTTTTCGTTCATAGGTGTTCAAAACAAGGTATAGAATTGTGAGATTCTCTTGTTAAATAAGTATGACTTGAAGTCCTTTGATCCTCCATGCAGCTGTATGACACATTTTTCTTTTTCAAGAGGGGTTTTGCAAGTTGTTTAATGTGATTTCTCCCAATGTCAACCGATGACAACTACTGTAACCTGAATTGATATCGTACAGTAATGGAGTTTTATGGATCACATCTAAACTTTGCTGAAGAGAAGGAAACCATTTAGTAATTAGAAAACAAAATAGCATACATGCAGTGTACTTCTTTTTTTAGACATGTGCTAAAAATAGAGCTTTGCTGTAAGTTTTCAAGGAAAAGAACAAGGTGACTGACCACAGCTGTCATACTGGGCAAGGGGATGTTGGAAATGTTAGGCAAGATGACTTTCAGAAAGCAAACTCAAGGACAAGTTATCCTTTTCTGCTCAGTTAGTGAAGTCTGCGAAATTGCTCAATTTTCAGTTTGTTTTGGTAGCTCTATTTAATTTTATTACATGGTCCTCTTTACTGTAAATGGTGTAAAGCTGCTAGAAAACAAAACCAGTGACCTGGCAGGGAACATATTTTTTAAACTACTGTGTGCAAGGCCACCATCACAGCTTCTTGTTTATTCACAAATTACACTTGACAGATTCTTCTCTGCAGACTTATGTCATCAGGAAATCAAGTGGCTTTCTGGGCCAACAAAAAGTATTCTACCATGAACTTATATGTCACCTTCACCATTTTCAGGTTTTCCCCCTATATGTATTGTCACTATAGCATTGCATTGGCTTGTTGCTTTGACCACAAAACTGACGAATACTTTGATCTCTAAAACTATAGTGTGGGGACAAACATGGCAGCAGTGTGGAGTAGTGGTTAGGGCTCTGGACTCTTGACCGGAGGGTCGTGGGTTCAATCCCCAGTGGGGGACACTGCTGTTGTACCCTTGAGCAAGGTACTTTACCTAGATTGCTCCAGTAAAAAACCCAACTGTATAAATGGGTAATTGTATGTAAAAATAATGTGATAATATATAATATGATATATTGTAACAATTGTAAGTCGCCCTGGATAAGGGCGTCTGCTAAGAAATAAATAATAATAATATTGAATGTTTGAATATTACTTTATTAAGGTTTCTAAGCACTCATGGTTTTTGTGTCTAATTTTGTAAGATGAACGTGTTTTTTTCTCCTTTCAATCAAATAGGCAAAGGCTGGTTTCCAGAGAGGAATACATTAATATTATTATTATTATTATTATTATTATTTATTATTAGCTGTATGAAAATACCAAGAAACAAGTACTCAGAACAATAATTTAACTTCATCCTGCAATTGTGTGGTTTCATGCTAGTTTTATACGGTTTATACACTTATTTGATTATGTCAGGTGTTGTTTGTTGAAATAATACAATATATTTGTTCCAGCACTAGACAAGATTCCCACCACTGTATATGGTAGTTCTACATAAAGCACCATTACACAATAATTAGACAAAATTATGATCAGAGCCAATGCTAATCATTTGTAGTATGTGTTTGCCTTATGATTGCCTTGCAAAATGTGTTATTTATAAAATAAAATAAAAATGTTAATTTCATACTCATTTAGAAAAACTGTAATTACCAGACAGCATGAGTAAATATAATATATTTTTTTAGACACCTATGGCCGTATTCTGATGAAATGCACACACAGTGGTTAGTCAATCACGTCTGCCCCGCAAGGAGTGACTTCTCCAAAAGTGTGATTCTGATCAAACTACAAACCCAGCGCAAGCGCGTTTAGAGGCACACTGACAGCGCCCAGCCAATCAATGCTGAGTACGTTGGGGAATCTGCTATCCAATCAGAGCCAGGCTACAATCCCTTTAAGAGACAGAATGTGCTTGCGTCACCTCAAGGCTCTGTTTTGAATGTAGACGTGGCGATCATGTCGAGCGGCAGTAGCACAGAGCAAGAAAAACCAGTGCAAGTCAGAACAGCAAGTGGCAGAGAATACGTAAACCACGCTTCATGACACAGGAGATGGCTATATTAATATCTGTTAACATTCATTCGTCCACTACTTGTCCTGGCTATTAGCTGTGTCCTACATTATTGCTTTGTGTTTCACCCCAATTTTATTATTTATTTATTTTTTTGGTTCTGTGTCATAATGTGTGGTTTATGTATTCTCTCCCAATGACCTGTCCTTGTATTTGTTGACCAGGTCCACACGGTATACTAAAATGTATAAAATATTTTCTTTATGTACCATAATTTTTGTTTCAATAAACCAATTTAGCCTAACTACTTTGTAATGCATACATGAAAATAATATTACATACCTGATATACCCTTCCTCTCAATAATGGATGAAATTGTAGTAATAGTAAACATATCATCCATGATTATTAGGGGTCTACTTAAATTGCGGAGAATTTACATATTTTTCCCAGGTAGGTTATGGAATAAAATTAGGATTTCGCGGACCTGTTTAAACATTAAATAAACCTAAGTAGATAACATTTCCTTTCTAAAGTGCTGTCATTTGTTAAAAGCAAGAATGCAACATCCCCCAACAGTTGCTGACATTCTGGCCCTGAGCATCAAAAGTGCCTTCCGACAGTCCAAAACTCGCTCTCTCCGTCTGTGTCTGTTTTAACCCGACTCTTATCCCGAACGTTGTTTCCTTCATAAAATGAAACACTTTCCTGCTGTTTTCAGACAGGTGGAAGGGGTGCAATTTACATAAAAGTGGCGGAATAACTATTCAGTATTTAAATGAGAAGCCTATATGTTAATAACCGTTTTTACGTCATTTCAGGATTTCAGTCAATGGACAGGTGGGATTGAAAGGTAGTAAAGGTGGAGAAAAACAAAACAGGCGTGTTTCAGGAGATACGGAGAAAGAAGAGAAGATGCATTTATTAGAACACAGTAATAAAACACTTTTAATGTAGCCTATTTTTTTAATGTATACTGTATAGTTTCAGATAGGGAGGATATTTTATTCCAAAATGAAAAATAAATGTCAAAATAAATACATAATGTCAAAATAAATAAATATATAGACATTTATTTGTTTATTTATTTCATTTTCATTTTGGCATAACAGCTACCATTCATCCTCTGAAATCGCAGCAATCTGTAGCAGCCCATTGGGCTCCATCGCCAAA
The DNA here is from genome assembly GCA_030684275.1 of Acipenser oxyrinchus oxyrinchus. Lineage (NCBI taxonomy): Eukaryota > Metazoa > Chordata > Actinopteri > Acipenseriformes > Acipenseridae > Acipenser > Acipenser oxyrinchus. The sequence goes on from CM060249.1 coordinate 55,885,223, forward strand.
GTAGTCAGAGTCACTGCACCCACATCAGACCCTTATTTAGACGGAGCCTGTTTGAAATAGGTTCCCATCTCCATTAGGACTTTTTGAAACAGCGGAACCAGAATCGGAAAAGCTTTGATATTCAGGGCATCTCTGTTTTTCGAAGACTTGCCCATACATCGAGACTGCACGTTCTGCATCCACTGAATTGGTTGGAAGTGTAAGGCAATGGTTTACCAAGTTATACAGATGTGGAAATCGATACAGTGCCAAAACTCGGTTACCCTCAATTTTTTAATAAAGGCTATATATGCAGCACGTTCATTGTCATGTTGTTTGTCCCATACAGGAATTCATTTTATTAGTACCGAGTCGGCCCTAGGCAGTGCAGGCTCAGCGGCCCTAGGTGGTGCAGGCTTTGCAGGACAGGGCAAGAGTTGACCCTTGGGAGGTAGTTGCACACCATGGCTTAGATGGCTGGGAGGCTGGGCAATGTTGGTGTTCCCAGGCTTCCCATTGCTCCCCATTGCTCCCCATCTGGCCCATAGCAGGTCGATCGCCATCGGGATGGCCTCCATGATGTCCACTTTAGGGTTCAGCAGCCAGTCCCATATCTCCCTCGAGGGCGTTGTACGCTCGTGCTCCCCTCTCGTATGCGCTGGACGCTTAGGTTTCTCCCTTGAGGGCGCTGGAGCTTGCACCGACTTTTTCCCCTTCTTCTGGGGATGGCCGCTCCTCCCCTTCTTTCTCCTTTCAGCAGGTGGCTGAAGGGGCCCGTGTACGAGGACACACACTGTGGACTGCCTGAGCTACGCACATGCAAAGCACGACTCCTCCCCTTTGAGGCAGTTGTCCTGGTCCGACCCGGTTCGGCCTTCAGACAGATCCACTCCTGTTGTCTCCACCTCACTTCGATAGAAGGCCTTCATAAAGAGGAGGTCTTCCCAGGGGCATACATCCGGGAGGTGCCCATGCCCCAGGTATGCAAGGCACCAGGGAGCCCCTTTGGCTTCCAGCTGCCGCTGGTGGTCATGCCACCACTCCATCTCTTCCTCCTATCCTATTTTCTCCTCTTCTCAAAAAAAACAATCAACAAAAAATCCTTTCCAAAACACACACAAAAAAATGTTTTTTTCAAAAAAAAAAAATCACCCGCAGTACTGTTCCTGGCCTGAACGTGGAGGCGCTGTTTTCCACTTCTGAGCACCATCTCGTACGGATAGGCTTATGGGTTATTTTTATTCTTACTTTCTTTATCTCACGACTCGCGTCTCTCATTGTCCACTCTGAACACAGCCGGGACTTGATTGCTAATCATTTAATCTCACCTCGGGTCAGTCTGCACATGAAGTAATTGTGACTTCCACGTGCCCACATACCGATCATACATTTTAAATCACCAGTGCTACATAACCGATACTATACAAATAAACCAAATACACACAGGGGCGGGGGTACCCCGTCACAATATCATTGTTCATTTTTTATATACCTGCAAATTTGACTTTGATATGCTCTTCTTGAGGTGGGGTTCCAGGAACCTTAGGTGGCGTACCAACCACTCATGCCTCTTGGTTGTTGTCTTGGCTGAACTACCACTGGGTGGGGGCTTTACTAGCTTCACAAACATCGTACCCTACTGCCTCTTCAAGTCAAAATGCTCCAATTCATGTTGATATTATTACCACTTGATATATATATATATATATATATATATATATATATATATATATATATATATATATATATATATATATATATATATATACAGTACTGTGCAAAAGTTTTAGGCAGGTGTGAAAAAAATGCTATAAAGTAAGAATGCTTTCAAAATAGACATGTTAATAGTTTGTATTTATCAATTAACAAAATGCAAAGTGAGTGAACAGAAGAAAAATCTACATCAAATCAATATTTGGTGTGACCACCCTTTGCCTTCAAAACAGCATCAATTCTTCTAGGTACACTTGCACACAGTTTTTGAAGGAACTCGGCAGGTAGGTTGGCCCAAACATCTTGGAGAACTAACCACAGTTCTTCTGTGGATTTAGGCAGCCTCAGTTGCTTCTCTCTCTTCATGTAATCCCAGACAGACTCGATGATGTTGAGATCAGGGCTCTGTGGGGGCCATACCATCACTTCCAGGACTCCTTGTTCTTCTTTACGCTGAAGATAGTTCTTAATGACTTTCGCTGTATGTTTGGGGTCGTTGTCATGCTGCAGAATAAATTTGGGGCCAATCAGATGCCTCCCTGATGGTATTGCATGATGGATAAGTATCTGCCTGTACTTCTCAGCATTGAGGAGACCATTAATTCTGACCAAATCCCCAACTCCATTTGCAGAAATGCAGCCCCAAACTTGCAAGGAACCTCCACCATGCTTCACTGTTGCCTGCAGACACTCATTCGTGTACCACTCTCCAGCCCTTCGGCGAACAAACTGCCTTCTGCTACAGCCAAATATTTCAAATTTTGACTCATCAGTCCAGAGCACCTGCTGCCATTTTTCTGCACCCCAGTTCCTGTGTTTTCGTGCATAGTTGAGTCGCTTGGCCTTGTTTCCACGTCGGAGGTATGGCTTTTTGGCGCAAGTCTTCCATGAAGGCCACTTCTGACCAGACTTCTCCGGACAGTAGATGGGTGTACCAGGGTCCCACTGTTTTCTGCCAATTCTGAGCTGATGGCACTGCTGGACATCTTCCGATTGTGAAGGGAAGTAAGCATGATGTGTCTTTCATCTGCTGCAGTAAGTTTCCTTGGCCGACCACTGCGTCTCACGGTCCTCAACGTTGCCCGTTTCTTTGTGCTTCTTCAAAAGAGCTTGGACAGCACATCTGGAAACCCCTGTCTGCCTTGAAATTTCTGCCTGGGAGAGACCTTGCTGATGCAGTATAACTACCTTGTGTCTTGTTGCTGTGCTCAGTCTTGCCATGGTGTATGACTTTTGACAGTAAACTGTCTTCAGCAACCTCACCTTGTTAGCTGAGTTTGGCTGTTCCTCACCCAGTTTTATTCCTCCTACACAGCTGTTTCTGTTTCAGTTAATGATTGTGTTTCAACCTGCATATTGAATTGATGATCATTAGCACCTGTTTGGTATAATTGTTTAATCATACACCTGACTATATGCCTACAAAATCCCTGACTTTGTGCAAGTGTACCTAGAAGAATTGATGCTGTTTTGAAGGCAAAGGGTGGTCACACCAAATATGGATTTGATTTAGATTTTTCTTCATGTTCACTCACTTTGCATTTAGTTAATTGATAAATATAATCTATTAACATGTCTATTTTTGAAAGCATTCTTACTTTACAGCATTTTTCACACCTGCCTAAAACTTTTGCACAGTACTGTATATATATATATATATATATATATATATATATATATATATACAGTCACCTCCAAAATTATTGGCACCTTTGATAAAGATGAGCAAAAAGGCTGTATAAAATAAACAACAAAGTTAATGAGCTATATTTTATGCTCAAATATATATGAAAACCATATTCTTTTATTCTAATACAATTGCTCAGAGAAAAAGTTTTTATTAACAAGTAATAAAAATTTTCTCAAAAACGTGTCAGAATTATTGACACCCCTAAAGATTCTTCTAAATAAAATCAAACAAAATTAAATCTGCATTAACATTCTACTTCTTTAAGTTCATCTCAGTCTTAAGGAACTGTATTATGGCCTTCCATAATGGGGTATAAAAATGAGGTAACACATATGAAATCCATTTGTCATCCATCACCATGGGGAAAGGCAAAGAACTCACAAATGAAAAGAGACAAATGGTTGTTGACCTTCATAAATCAGGCAATGGGTACAAATGGGTACAGGCAGATGGTTCGGGAGGCAAAGGGAAATCCAAGGGCCACAGTTGGAGAATTACAGAACTTTGTTGCATCTTGGGGTCACCAAGTCTCCAAATCTACAATTAGATGCCACCTCCATGCCAATAGGCTATTTGGAAGGGTTGCCACAAAAAAGCCTTTATTGAGAGGAACCAACAAACGTAAGCGCCTGGAGTTTGCTAAACGGCATTGGCACTTTGATTGGAACCGGGTGCTATGGTCAGATGAGACGAAAATAGAGCTCTTTGGCCACGCACACCAGCGGTGGGTTTGGCGTCGAAAGAAGGATGCGTGTGCAGAAAAGAACCTCATACCTACTGTAAAATATGGTGGTGGATATTTGATGTTATGGGGCTGTTTTGCTTCCACTGGTCCTGGGGCCCTTGTTAAGGTCAATGTCATCATGAACTCTACCCAGTACTAGGACATTTTAGCCAAAAACCTGGTTGCCTCTGCAAGTCGACCTTCCAGCAAGACAATGACCCCAAGCACACATCAAAATCCACAAAGAAATGGTTAATTGACCACAAAATCAACATTTTGCAATGGCCATCTCAGTCTCCGGACTTGAACCCCATTGAAAACCTGTGGTTTCAATTGAAGAGGGCAGTCCATAAAAAGTCCACCGTAAAACTTCAATTAAACGCCTCCATCATTCATTTACAATATTTGCCAGCAGACCCGGCACGTATTGGAGACCGGTGATTATTGGAGACCGCCGTTTATATTAGATCACTAGCTTCACATGATTCATGCGGTCATTGAGAAGCCACTAACACACAACTTTGTACGAACATCGTAACTCAATTTAAACATTCCAACAACTTTGTTAAAAGGTTGCGTGTCAGTGGGAAATAAGTAACAATTTTATTTTATAACAAAATTGCATTGTATTGTACACCCTCAAGTATAAAGTGAAAGTATTATTACGGTATAAAGTATACAAAACATTGGAAAATGAACAAGCAGAATTATGAATTTGTATTTAAAAACATAATTAGATCTACCATTGTTAATAATAATAATAATAATAATAATAATAATAATAATACAAACTTCTAAAATGTTTTAAATAATTAACAATAAAAGCAATAAGTATCATTACCAAAAAATAAAATATATTGTTTAATCTCAAACTTGTACACTGTTGCTACAACAAAACACATTAAAATACACCAAGAGGTTTGTATCTGGCTTACTTTCAGCACACTTAAAATTGTCAACATTTTTAATAACATAATAACTGCATTAAACAAATATGCATTACATGTAGGCCTACCTTAAATTACGTTTTCTATTATAATTATTTATTACTCCTGAGAGTCACTTTCATCACTGTCACTTATTAGCAGTTCATTACGCTCAAGCTCCTCCTCACCTTCCTGACCTTCAATGGCAGTAACAGAGACCAGGCTTTTAATTACAGTGTTTGCCAGCAGACCCGCACGTATTAGACAGGTTTTACGGTATATATACAGTACTGTGCAAAAGATTTAGGCAGGTGTGAAAAAATGCTGTAAAGTAAGAATGCTTTCAAAAATAGACATGTTAATAGTTTATATTTATCAATTAACAAAATGCAAAGTGAGTGAACAGAAGAAAAATTACATCAAATCAATATTTGGTGTGACCACCCTTTGCCTTCAGAACAGCATCAATTCTTCTAGGTACACTTGCACACAGTTTTTGAAGGAACTCGGCAGGTAGGTTGGCCCAAACATCTTGGAGAACTAACCACAGTTCTTCTGTGGATTTAGGCAGCCTCAGTTGCTTCTCTCTCTTCATGTAATCCCAGACAGACTCGATGATGTTGAGATCAGGGCTCTGTGGGAGCCACACTTCCAGGACTCCTTGTTCTTCTTACGCTGAAGATAGTTCTTAATGACTTTCTCTGTATGTTTGGGGTAGTTGTCATGCTGCAGAATAAATTTGGGGCCAATCAGATGCCTCCCTGATGGTATTGCATGATGGATAAGTATCTGCCTGTACTTCTCAGCATTGAGGAGACCATCCCCAACTCCATTTGCTGAAATGCAGCCCCAAACTTGCAAGGAACCTCCACCATGCTTCACTGTTGCCTGCAGACACTCATTCGTGTACCGCTCTCCAGCCCTTCGCTGAACAAACTGCCTTCTGCTACAGCCAAATATTTCAGATTTTGACTCATCAGTCCAGAGCACCTGCTGCCATTTTTCTGCACCCCAGTTCCTGTGTTTTCGTGCATAGTTGAGTCGCTTGGCCTTGTTTCCACGTCGGAGGTATGGCTTTTTGGCCGCAAGTCTTCCATGAAGGCCACTTCTGACCAGACTTCTCCAGACAGTACATGGGTGTACCAGGGTCCCACTGTTTTCTGCCAATTCTGAGCTGATGGCACTGCTGGACATCTTCCGATTGCGAAGGGAAGTAAGCATGATGTGTCTTTCATCTGCTGCAGTAAGTTTCCTTGGCCAACCACTGCGTCTACGGTCCTCAACGTTGCCCGTTTCTTTGTGCTTCTTCAAAAGAGCTTGGACAGCACATCTGGAAACCCCTGTAGCAGAAGGCAGTTTGTTCGCCGAAGGGCTGGAGAGCGGTACACGAATGAGTGTCTGCAGGCAACAGTGAAGCATGGTGGAGGTTCCTTGCAAGTTTGGGGCTGCATTTCAGCAAATGGAGTTGGGGATGGTCTCCTCAATGCTGAGAAGTACAGGCAGATACTTATCCATCATGCAATACCATCAGGGAGGCATCTGATTGGCCCCAAATTTATTCTGCAGCATGACAACTACCCCAAACATACAGAGAAAGTCATTAAGAACTATCTTCAGCGTAAAGAAGAACAAGGAGTCCTGGAAGTGTGGCTCCCACAGAGCCCTGATCTCAACATCATCGAGTCTGTCTGGGATTACATGAAGAGAGAGAAGCAACTGAGGCTGCCTAAATCCACAGAAGAACTGTGGTTAGTTCTCCAAGATGTTTGGGCCAACCTACCTGCCGAGTTCCTTCAAAAACTGTGTGCAAGTGTACCTAGAAGAATTGATGCTGTTCTGAAGGCAAAGGGTGGTCACACCAAATATTGATTTGATGTAATTTTTCTTCTGTTCACTCACTTTGCATTTTGTTAATTGATAAATATAATCTATTACCATGTCTATTTTTGAAAGCATTCTTACTTTACAGCATTTTTTCACACCTGCCTAAAACTTTTGCACAGTACTGTATATACCGTAAAACACTGTCATGTGGTGTGTGTGTGTAGTATATTGTAAAAGATCCGCCTCTTCCGCGGTTCGTTGCCCCTTTAAAACACTGACCCAGCACGCAAATGGATTTTTTGAAAGCGCGGTTGCGCTATTTTTAATGAAACACAAAAACAAAATAAACAAAACAAACACCTAGCTCTTCTTTGAGCAATAACTAAAACAAAACAGGAACCTAAATTAAATAACAGGACAGCTAAGCTGTTTACCTGTATCAAAATAAACAAAACAACACACACCAAAAGGCTTACACTACCTTTTCCTTTTTCTGTTTACGGCTGTACCCACACACCAGCACAGTCGGGCTTCTACACACATCAGCAGCCGCCCGAGCAGACTGACTGCTCTCCTTTAATCGGGCACCTGGCTCCAATTTTCAATAGTAGCCAGGTGCCGGTACTGATCAATAATAAAACAATAAAACAATTAAACAAAACAATCAAACAATTAACAAAACCAAACCAAAATGTGCCGTACGCACATGTTTTCCTCTAGGGAGGAATTAACCCCTCCCTGCTGTCTCACACATCCCCCCATGTCTTTTCAAGACATCGGCCATACAACGGCCACCTCCCTCCACCCTTAAAAGACCACCCACCCTCAAGTCCAGAAATGTCAATTTTCGCCCTCTTCCACGGGCGGGCTTGAGGGTGGGTTGGTCCCTCCGGCGCTTCCAGGGAGGGACCCAAGACCGGCGAGGAGGGACCCAGACGGCTTGTCCAGGGCGACCACAGCGCAGACCGGTGACCGGGAGCCAGGACTGACAGGCAGAGGCGTGCGCCTGTGGACCTGCGCAGCGACCTCTGGAATCCCAGGTGGAGCGCAGCACTAGGCAAGGGGAGCGGAGCAATCAGCAGGGGAACGCTAGTGACCTCTGCCCTTGCGTAGCGACGCCTGCCTCTTGCGCAGCGACGTCTGGGATTCCAGGGGAGTGGAGTAAGGGACCAGGCAAGCGACTGTGCCTGGCTGTACTGCGACCTGGGAGCAAGGTCCAGCGCAGGGAGATCTGGGCATTCCGGCCAGGTGTCCACGATGACGGGACTGGGGACCTCCCTCGGCAACGCCGGACTCACTTGCACGGATGATGGTTTTAGAAGAGGCGGCTCCTCCCTCTGGGCTCTGGTAACAGCAGCTCCATCCCCTCTGGCTCTCGGGACGGTAGCTCCATCCCTCTGGCTCTCGGGACGGTAGCTCCATCCCCTCTGGCTCTCGGGACGGCAGCTCCACCCCTCTGGCTCTCGGGACGGCAGCTCCCACTTTTGTAGCAGCAGCTCCAGTTCGGTTGGCTCCCGCCCGGTATTATCCACGGGGCCAACCCCAGCTCTTGTGTCTGCCTCTCCATCTTCTTTGTCTGCTCCTCCTGAGCAGCGGTATTCTTATTAAGCCTCTCTATTAACTCTTTAAAATCCATTTTGGGTCTCCAGGGCGCCCACACTCGCTGCCACCATATGTAAAAGATCCGCCTCTTCCGCGGTTCGTTGCCCCTTTAAAACACTGACCCAGCACGCAAATGGATTTTTTGAAAGCGCGGTTGCGCTTATTTTTAATGAAACACAAAACAAAATAAACAAAACAAACACCTAGCTCTTCTTTGAGCAATAACTAAAACAAAACAGGAACCTAAATTAAATAACAGGACAGCTAAGCTGTTTACCTGTATCAAAATAAACAAAACAACACACACCAAAAGGCTTACACTACCTTTTCCTTTTTCTGTTTACGGCTGTACCCACACACCAGCACAGTCGGGCTTCTACACACATCAGCAGCCGCCCGAGCAGACTGACTGCTCTCCTTTAAACCGGGCACCTGGCTCCAATTTTCAATAGTAGCCAGGTGCCGGTACTGATCAATAATAAAACAATAAAACAATTAAACAAAACAATCAAACAATTAACAAAACCAAACCAAAATGTGCCACGACACATGTTTTCATTTGATGTAATTTTTCTTCTGTTCACTCACTTTGCATTTTGTTAATTGATAAATATAATCTATTACCATGTCTATTTTTGAAAGCATTCTTACTTTACAGCATTTTTTCACACCTGCCTAAAACTTTTGCACAGTACTGTATATACCGTAAAACACTGCGTGTGTGTATATATATATATATATATATATATATATATATATATATATATATATATATATATATATATATATATGTAATATATATATATTCTAAAATTCTACTATTGGGCACCACTGTAGACATGTTGACAATGACGGCTGGAGGAAGGAGTTATGTTGGGACTTACGGTCGTATTGCAAGGCTGTCTTCAATTCCTCCCACGCCTTGGACTTCAATGCCTTTTCACTGTATGATTTAGCGTTGACTTCGTCTAGACAAGGACACTCCTGCCACATTTGCAGCATTTGTACTTTTTGGAACACATTTGTAACACACCTATTTCAGACATTATACAGTATGCAATTTAAAATGAGCCCAGAAGTCCTCATGGACAGTGACTTTGTATAAAATGTAGTGAAATGAGTGAAATTCAGGGGCACCAGATACGAACAATGTACTTTGAGCTAAAACTTCAACTTAAGAACCAAAGACAGTGTACTGTACTTTCCCCTGATCACTGAAACATGCCATTTAGAAATAGCCTTTTGATCACAAAAAAAGGTTTTGAGCATGAACCAATTTGTTAGTTTCATTTTAAAGTAAAGGAGCTAGGTGAAACTGACACAATGTAATGTATTCAATTCAAACTAAGCATTCCCCTTTCTATAGCTATGTTTGTGATTCCACACCGAGAAGAAAGAGGACTTTAGCGGGGATTAGTTTAGAATTGTAAAAAGATGTTAATGTTTGCCTAAACATGTAACTGCTAGATAAATAAACGGGTCAAATACAGATGTAATGTTAGCCTTACTGTCAATAAAGAAGTAACTGTAAAAACTAAGGTGATTCATATGTATTTTATATTTTAAGTATTTTTTACATAGTATTCTGTCAGAGGGTTGCTTTACTAATCAGTATCAAAAAGAAACTAGTAGTAAAATCTTAGACAAAAGTGAAAACAAATCCATCTTTTTTGGGGGTCTTTATGACCTAGCACCCCTAGATTACATGTACAACCAGAGAAGAAACACACAGTCCTGTGATACAGTACAATACCTTTGTTTGCAAGTGTTTGTTGGCCCTTTTGAAAAACCAACCTTGAATCAGTAACTGAACTAGACCGACACGCAAAGTAAACATTGTAAAGTAGGTGCCCAAAGAATGTAAGTACTAACAGTTTCTACACTAATAGGATGTGTATATAGGCTTTTTTTAAATCTCAGTTCAATTGCCTGCCCATCCATGTACACTACTGTACTGTAGTTGGTTATGTGAGAAAGGAATGAAAAGCACTGGTTGAGTTTTTTGCATTTCTAAAATTTTTGACCTGTGTGGTGCATTGCACACATACCTCACTTTAGTACTTTGGGTGTATTGTTGTGGTTAAAGGTATTTGTCTACACATGCCTAAGTAGAGAAGAAGCTTAAGCCAGACAATACAAGACACTGATATAACTGGAATCAAGTACAATTAACCTATCAATTTAGCCATTTCTTTGTTGGGAGCTGACCTTTACACCCATAGGACAGATTTCTGGATATTTTACACTGGAATCCCTGCTGGCCAGAGAAATGCACATTCCTGGTCGGAGACTATAAATAAATAAATGGAGGAGGGTGGTGCTTTCCTGAGCAACCAAGAGTCAGGGGTGTGGACAAGTCCTTGTTTGTGGATTCCTGGTCAGGTTAGTAAAGGTCACTCAGCAATAAACTTTGTATACAATAGTGTGTCAGTACAGCACATCCTCTGCTCTAAATATAGACCCAAAAGCTGGACCGGCTATATTATGTCTGTTACTGTAACATACTGTACAGGTGGCAACATTTGACTTTTATTTTAATAAATATGAGTGGTTTATTATGAAAGTTGAGGAGCACTGACTACAGTCAGCTATAGTGATGGCAGTTTCCAAGAAAGTTTTTGTCATAGCTCTGCGAGCGTGCCTGTCCTGACTTTACCAACTCTTGGGCCTACTGGACCTTCCAGGGCGCAAGAAAGTATAGATTGGCTACTGTACCTGGTTACTGCCAGTTGATTCAAATAAAGCGTGGTGGTTTTGAGATGTTAACTAATCTCTATCATAAGTTCTAACTTGTATGCCATTATCAAATAGCCCTTATAAAACACATTAACAATGACAATGATTAGTATTTTAATGATTTAAACAGCGGCACTATTTAGATTCACCACTGTTAGACTAATTGAGTAGACCTCAATATCTTCCACAGTAGTGAGTAGGAGGATGACTTGGGAACATACTGTATACTGGAATGCAGGAAGTGTCTGACAAGTATTCCACAAATTACCAATTGTTACAGTCATATTGTGCCAACAGTCTGCTGAGCAATACAGCACTTCTGTCCTTGAAGTGAACATTGTGTTTCTTGACACTAAACACAGTAATTGGTTTAATTTACTGGAGTAATACAGTTTTTATTTATTTTATTGGGGGTAATACAGCGTTCTAGCACAGCTGATGCTTCTTTAGACACTGTGCTAGTAGACCTGAAGTTGTGCTTGGGGTGGGGAAAGTGGGTTTTACATGTTGTGTGCCAATTATCTTTTTAGATCGGGAATGTGAATTCTGTGTTTTATTGTTAGGAAGGAGGAACACAAGAGCCTGTTGACTCTTGGAACACTTGGCTTCATGGAGTTCCATCAGTCCCATCAGCAGTAACTGCTGCTATGCCACCCATGTGTTTTAGCTTGAGGGCCACAGGGATTCCAATAACAGGGACAATTATACAGTGCTTACAAATAAGGACAGGCAGTTGGCACTTGCCTGCACCAGTTGCACTTACACACAATGCAGATCTGAGCTTGTCTTAATATTGTTGCTTACAACTACCGAACCACTTGATAATAATGTTACATTAGCTTCAGGTTACATTTTTGTGTTTTTTTTTTGTTTTTTTTTACTGTCGTCTAACAAAAACAAATATTGTTTTTAATTTAGTGTGTTAAGGTATATTGACCTGAATTAAGCTCTCCAGTGTTACAGTCTTTATACAGTAATTGTAAGTATAGATGCAAGGGCCAGCTCCGTCTGGTGCACAGGTATTGTGTACTGGTACTATGTATTGACAGCAGTATAAACAGAAACATGATTCATAAGAACATAACAAAACGTATGAAGAGAGGAGGCCGTTTTGGCGATCTATGCTCGATTCACTAACCCATGTTTTATACATCTATGGTGAAAGAGGATCTACCAGCTACAACCCAGGAGCTGCTTCTGAATTCGGGTCAAAGCACCATAACACAGAGTAGGCCTATCAAAAATAAGAATCACTTTGAATGACTGAAAACATAATACAAAAGTAAGAGGACAATACAAAATCTAAATGTATTTTGAAGAGAGGAGATGGTGTTATTTTCATAGTACTTCATACTGTCTTTTCAGTATGAGAAACATCTATTGGCACATTTAGAATAATTATGCAAGCAGGTGGTGCCAAACGCCAAGTAAAAGTCCAACACAATCACAATAACAATTGACAAAGGGAAAGTCATTTTACAGTAGCCGCTCTTTGACTCTGTATTAATCCCTTATCACTGCAATCAGTGTTATGTACAGTGACATGCAGACCCATATTAAGGTATTTGGAGGCCCAGAGCTACTGACATTTCAGGGGCCCCCCTGGAACCCCCCGCCCCCCATAATACTGTACAATCAGCAGATAGTCAGCGCTCTGTGCTCATGCACAATCTCATACAATACCAACACAATCATGTCATTCGAATAGGTGGTGGACAGCGGTACCACTCACATCACAGTAGCTATGGCATGCAAAATAGTATGGTAGTCGGCACTACCGCTAGCTCTCATTAGCGACTGCATCGTTTCGAATTAAATCAACGCTAGTTGTAGTCGGTGGGACCACGTTATCAGGCAGCGCAGCATGATATGACATTAGACAAAAACACAGTGTATCCGGCGCTACACTAATCGTGTGGCCTACAGTAGGCAAGTAGTTGGCACTACTCTCAAGCCTCCTTAACATTGCAAAGTATAAAGACATATTTGACTTACCATTGCTATATCTTATGCATTCTTGCCTTCAAACTTGAGAATTCCTTAATAATGTCCGTGAGGTCCAGTTGGCGAAGCAGGTCATGTTCAATCGACATGAGACTTAAATGATTGAGTCATTAAATTCAGTAATTCAGTATTTCATTAAATTCTCTCTGAGGCAGAAAAAATACTGTCTTTATTCTGGCAAATAAGGGGGCCCTTGCTCACCCAGTGCGATCTCACCTCCTCAGTTATCGGACCCCAACATGCCGTATCAGAGCTAAGCATTATCTGTTTGGTCAGTTTCTCCCAGGCTTAAGCAGGCAGTTCAATGGCTCACTCTCATTTTTCTCCTCTGCTGTGGCTGTGCACTCAGCGCTAACTGACTCGCCGCTCTCTGCTTGCTCCTCTGACTCATGTGGCTCTTCCTCACTTTCATTCTTCTAACACTGACTTTTAAAGAATTTAGTTTTGGGGTACTATTTATAAACTCCTCGGCTTTAGCTAGTTTGAGTTTAGTGATTTTTCTTTTTTTCGCATCGCTCTCGTATTTCCGTGACATGTTTGCCGCTAGCTACTCAGCTTAGCTTATTTTAGTTGAACCCCAGTGGGTATAGGTAGCATAAGATTTTTTTATTGCGTCAAATAACTACGGCATGCCAAAAGGACACAAAATGTTTTTAAAAATAGGCCAATTGTTTCATTTAGTCCATGCTTTTTTATTAGCCAACCGTTATCAGTTTGACTTTACAGGGACGGCGGGCCCCCCTAGGAGGTGGGGCCCTGGGCTTCAACCCTTGTAGCCCATTGGCTTAACACGGCCCTGGTGACATGGGCCCCTTGAAAATTGAGGGGTATTTTGTCTTTATCATCTTCTGAGCCTTTATAAAGTGCTCCCTCTGATCTCGCTGGACACTTTTAAAAGCACATATTTTGTATAAAGTATGCTAATATTCATTCAACAAAGAGTGTTTACTGAATAAACAAATACCACAACAGTTTTTAATCAAACAACTAAGCTACAATTATTGTGTGGTGGCAGAATGAATTGGATGGAAAACAGAATGAACTACAGCAAAATGGTGAAGGATTTACAAAAGTTATGCTTATGAAAGCCTCCTGAGTGGTCTGAAATAATTATCCTTTTACAGAAAGGGTATCATCTAACAAAAATGTCAGTAAACATCTTTATTTTTTAAGATTGCATGTTGGGTGGTGGTGGTGGTGGTGGTGGCTTCAGTTTGTCTCAGGCTTTTGCTGTCCCAGCAGTTTCCTTTGATATGAAAGAGAGGAAACTTAATGCCTGCTTGATAAAGAGCTCATAACCCCAAAAAAGTGTGCAGTGTTGCAGAATGTTTGACCAACTACAGCCAGGGCAGCTCTGAGGGCCCGGTTTAACACTTCTAAAATACGACTCCACCTGCTCCTAAATCAGTATGGTTGCTGTGCCTTCTTGTATGTCATCGTGAGTAACCAATCCCGAACATTACACAAGAGTGCTTGTCATTGGAGTTAGAGTGGCTTGTATCCAGAGCCTGGAGCCATGCAGCCATCTAGACTGGGTATCCTGAAGCTAATAGTAATCATAATCATCTTATTAATGCCATTGACTCTTCTGGTAAAGTTATTCTAAAACCTCCACTTCTTACACTTGCATAATTTACAAAATATTCAACTCAATAAAACAAACCTTTTAAAGTAAAACAAAAAGCGTATTTATATTGTTCCATGTTTCTTGTTATGTTGCTAGGTAACATTACATCAGTCGTTAACGCAGTAGTTACAGAGATGTAAGGCTTTTACAAAATAAAAGCTTCCACTGAATGCAGCTGATTATTTAGTTTATGGGAGCAGAAAAAATGGAAATGATAGACTATAGGACTAAATAGAGTCTGAAGCAGTAGGTACAGAATAGGTTAGTTTGCTATAACCTTTCATTTTAACTCCATCTAAACATTTTCTGTATTATTGTTATTTGTTTATTTAGCAGACGCCTTTATCCAAAGTGACTTACAGAGACTAGGGTGTATGAACTGTGCATCAGCTGTAGAGTCACTTACAACTACGTCTCTCTTGAAAGACGGAGCACAAGGAGGTTAAGTGACTTGCTCAGGGTCACACAATGGGTCAGTGGCTGAGGTGGGATTTGAACCGGGGACCTCCCGGTTACAAGCCCTTTTCTTTAACCACTGGACCACACAGCCTCCTATATGTAAATCGTTTACTAAAGTGTCTCCTTACCTACCTAACTGAAGAAACTTGAGTTGGATTACAAAATCAATATTGTTTTTAAGGGTGGACTTGTTGAAGGGTATGCAGCAAAATGCCTCATTTTTTGCAACTCCAACGCAAAAATGGTTAAACAAATTAGCAAAGCAAACCACCAAAGCAGATGGAAATAGTTGAGAGACCTGGTAAAATCTAAACCAGGGCACTTTTAAAGGATGGGGAGTACTTAGGAGAAGCCATGCCAGTATAACAGATGTGAGGTAGTTATGTGCAGCTTTAAAGACTGTACAGACAATGTGAAGGACTTCTGAGGGCTGTTTGATGTGGTTTGGTTATTTCTGCCATGCCAGTTGTACTGGGAGGGACAGTTGAGAATTACAGGATTACAGGATATTACAGGATATTACAGGATACAGCACATGGGGATTCTGCTTCAGACATGCCCTGAGCTACTGCATGCTCAAACTTTGGACAGGATGAAAATTGGCTGCAAAAGACTGTCACACATTGTTACAAACTACAAAGGATAGCTAGCACACCTTTTTCCACCATTATTCTTCTAATTTTTATTTATTCTTTCTGTTTATTTAAGACCGGTGCTTTTGAATTCTGAAAAATACTGGCTACAGGCAGGCACTGTGGTGCCATTTAAGCTTCACCATAATCCTTTGTAAGCAAAATCATGACACCCCTTGCCATTCAGTCCATACTACGATAGGAAATTATTGTAGTACAGCTGCCTCACGTTTTTTGAAAACAGTTATCCCAGAATTAGTATTATCCAAACCCATGTCGTTCATGCAAAGCAATTCAGTAACATTCAAATAATTATATGATTTATCCAAACACATTTTTAAACTTAATAGTGTCTATATGATGCATTTTTAGTCTACAAATGTTAATTCATCAATTGTTTGAAGTTTTGTGTCCGTTATAAACTATATATTTGTTAAAATGTAAACGGTTTTCTGGATTTTCCCAGTGCTCAGATGAAGCACATCCAATAACAGCATAACCATGGAAATGTTTCAAACAGTCTTTAAATACAGAATACGTTTAGTGAATAGGGCCCTTATTACATACATTTTAGGACTGCATTTCAAAAGTGGAACAATTTTCATGTTTTCATATGTCTTTAGTTGGCATCAGATCTTCATTTTCTTCATTTAGATGAATGTTCTGTAATGTATTGAAGACAAGCTTTCTGATGTATAGTACGTACAGCAATTTTCATCTTTCTGTTGAATAAACTTGCTATAAAACTATAGAAGTGAATAAATACAATTTTAATATTATGTGTTACTGTTTTGGAGTATTTTTCTTTACAAGTGGTGGCTGTGTATTTTCTGCATTCACACATAGATTCAGATATCTCAATTCATTATATTTGAATTGATTTGTTTAGGTTACGAGATCACGAGAGTAAATGTCTAACAAGAAAATTGTCTTTGATTCCTCTTTCCTATACCATCCATATTTAGAAAAGCCAGCCTTCCAAAATTAAACACAACTTTGCAGAACCCAGCCGTTTCAGGATGTTGGGCAATCTTCTTTAAACAAAACAGTCAAACCCGAATGGCTCTTAATGAAATTGACTCTGGTGTCAGACAAAAATGTTGGCACGCTACACTTAATATCAGATAATTGAAGAAAACATGTTAAATACAAACATTTAATGAACATTAGTCACTTATGCATATGACAAAGAACAAAATACACCATTTCTGGTAGTTTAAACAAACAATCTTAAAAAAAACAAAACGGGATTCACGTTTGAGAAAAGCACTCGCAGAAAATTAAACCAAAGGAAATGGCTACAGCATAGTATCAAAGAAATCCAAAATCCACAATCAGAGTTACGGAACACATTCAACTAAATGCTTGAAAGAAGTGGACAAAGAAAATTACGGGTACAGCAGGTAGGAGAGTCATCCAAAAAAAGCCCAAGATTAACATCCAGTCAATGAGACTGAAACTTTTCCCCAAAAATGGACCACAGTATGTTTGGAGAAAAAAAGGGAAAGCATTTAATGAAGAAAATCTTGTACCTAGAGTTAAACATGGAGGTGGTTCGATCATGATATGGGGGTGTTTTAGCAGTTCATGATATGGGGGTGTTGGAGACATTCATGTGATTAAAGATTGAATGAATGCCGCCATGTATCAAAACATTCTACAAAGTACAATAATACCATCAGCTCATAGGCTGATTGGCATATAGCTTATCTTGGACCCAAAGCATATGGCTAAGTCAGCTCTGGAATTCTTGAAGAAAACTAAGATAAAAGTTCTGGAATTGCTTTTGCAATCACTAGAAATGCTTTGGACTGATCTAAAAAAAAAAAAACTGTAGCTAAGCATTGCATATCCAATATGTCTGCGCTGAAGGAAGTATGCAAGACATAATGGGCCCAGATTTCATCAACAAGATGTATCATACTAGTTGAGAATTATCATAAACATCTGAAAGCTGTAATAAAAGCAAACAAAATACTAAAGCAGGGGTTCCAATACTTTTGTCATGCATGAATACTTAAAATGAAATAAGTTTGTTCATTTTTTTTAATGACATTTATTTGTTAAATTACTAGAAATTGCTTTTTGTTTTATTATAAAGTGGTTACAGTGTAAGAAATACTTGTCCTTAATCTTACCCTGAATTATGGTATAAAAAGCGATGGGTGCCAATACTTTTGTCTGCGACTGTACAGTGTATGTTAAAAACATGATAACGTTTGAAGACATTTATGAACAGAAAGCAAAGCTGACCGATTTGCTATGCTACATCGTGATGGTTACTGGATAGCTGCTTCATCTTGTGCTAGCTTTGAATTTGACACCCAGAAGGGTAAGGGTGAGGCCTACTAATCCTCGTGGCAAGATTGACTGTGGATCATCAACACAAAGTTTGAAATCGTGTTTTTTAGATAGATGACATGGGTAGGCAGTATATAGCAGCATATCTCAGTGTTGAGGACTTATAATAATGGAGTTGTGCAATGCTTGTTTGTTCATTTGTTTTGTTGCATATGCTGTAGACCATAGCATGTTTTTGTATATTTTTTATCACATTTAGGGCCTTATTTACAATGTGAAAACATGACTTCCGTGCGCAGTTCTGTTCCCTTCCTATTTACTATTCCCACATTCGTGCTGAAAACAAGGATTTAGCGGATGCAAAATGAAAGGGGCGTGTGGCAGGGCAGGGCCCTGCCTGTAAATAATATTGTTGTGTGGTGATTTGGTGGTGGGCAGGGATGGGGTTAATTTCCTATCCCTGCCAAAATACATGTGAGAATGTGGCTGGAGCTAATTGAATAATTGATAATTAGGCTCCAGCCACATGGTATAAAAAGAGAAAATTCTTTGTTTGGTGGTGGGAGTTGGTGCGTGAACAGTTTGGTGCTGTATTTTTGTCAAAAGTTCAAGTTCAGTGAAGGTTCTGCCCAGCCTGAACAGTTTTGTTTTTTGTTAAAACTTTTGTTTTGGCCCTTGCGCCGGTTATTTTGTAAGTGTTTATTGTGTGCGAGATTTGTTTTTGTTTGACCTTTTATTTTTGCTCGGTGAGCAGTGTTTTGTCTTGTATTTTTATTTTCTGTTTATTGATTAAACCGCGCAGCAGCGCTTTAACTGCAGTTTCCTTGCCTCTGAGTCTCTTTGCCTGCCGATTAACATCTCGGCACACAACGCTACCCTTTCACAGGGCGGAATAGCGCTGCTGCCTCATTTGCATTGAATTACTGATTTTTACGTATGCAAAGCAGCATATATTGCTCCAGTAATAACCCATGGGTACTAGAATTTGTATGTACAATAACTAATTGTAACTCACTCTGGAAAAAAGCATCAGCCAAATAAATACATTATTATTATTATAGATAGGCGAGAACACCATAGTGCTGATGAAAAACCCACTGAAACCAACCTTTATTTTACATACCTTACAATAAATACCTAACTTTATTCATAAAACCGCCCGGAACACTCGGCTTCGAAGTTCCATTTGGGAAGAAAATGATGCACATAATAAAACTAAGAGAGAATAACATAATACTACTGAAAAAAACTACCCAACTGACCTTTAAATACCTTTATTGATCAAACAGTGTTAAAAGCAAATTTCAACTGTTCATCACAGTTGTAATTAATGTTGTAACAATAAGTATTGATGAATCTTGTAACATTGTGTCAAACAGTTGAATTAAAATTCTGGTACCTATCTCCTTTGGACCGGGTCTGGGCTGGCTCAGTTGGACCGGCTCTGGGACGGTTCCATTGGGCCACTTCCGGCCCGTAATACAATTTGGCATTGGGCTGGAATCGCAGCCATAATTGGGCCGGTACTGGGCCAGCATCAGTGTGCCATCAGGGATTTATACAGTTGGGGTTAAAACATATTTCCAAACAGCGCTTTTTAATTGTTTCTACATTACGTTCGCTGCCAGGATTTAATGTTGCTGGTACTATATAAGGTACCCTGGTGCTAAAATCTAGCGCCAAATTTACACCCCTCTAACAGAAGGCTTCCAAGGGTTTATGGTCACAGACAGTTTGTGGACTCGAAACTTTCATATCCCTGTATACCCCTATTGAGAGATACACTACATCATCTGAATCCTGTATCCCTCCTGGGAGACTTGGGGCTGGAATAGCTGATTACTTCCCCACAGTTAGGCATGTATAATCATATATCTTCCTATTTGTGATTTACTGCGCCTTGGGTCCCACCCCAATCACAATCTCGAAGGATATTATCTTTTAAGTTAAGTTTTTAAAGCATTTGAAAAATGGTGGCTTGTCAATATTGTAAGTGTAAGTAATCTGTTAATCAAAAATCAGATACAGCATAGGCACAACCCAGTTTCCTTGTCAGGATGCCACAATGCTGTGTTCTAGAAGTAGGTCAACTCTATCAGGAGTCACATTAACCTTCTGTAATTAACCGTTTTATTGTTACTGTACTTGGAGCTTGGAGTGCTGTGGCAAAGTGGCTTGCAGTGCGCAGGTGTAGAGGTGATGCAGTGTGCAAACAACGACAACAAACAGTGTTCACGGTCCAAACAGTTTATTTAATTTGTTTTCATGGTTTGGCACTGTTAAATAATAATGCTGGCAACTACACAGTAATGTGTAATTGCACAGCCAAACAATACAGGGTTTCAGTCCCGAAATAATAATAATACACAAAGGCATGTCCCGGCACGGCTCAGCGTCCTTTTGCGGTGCTCTCGTGCTGGTGATGAATACACAGTTAAGTGTGACTGGTGCAGTGTTTGTAATCTGGGTTGGATGCTGGCTTAACAGCGACAGCTCCCAGTTTGCTAAACAGTCAAATAAACAGTTAATAACAAACACAAATACAAATCACTCACGGTTACTTTCATTTTCGCCCGTCCTTTACAGGTCTTTCCATAACCATAACAAAGGAACAGATTGCATCGTCACATCCCCTAAAAAATACCATCATGCCCCCTCCGATAGCTAGTTCAATCATGTCTCCTCCAATCCATGACTGACACATCGCTTACCGTACTAGGGTGATGACTTCTGTTATTGTGACTCCGCCACCTTCCTGGATGGCCGGCTTCCAAATGACCCTGGAATGAACTGCCGAACCATCCAGTACGAGGCACACTGTTCTTGTTATACCGCGCCCTCACAGGTCAGGTGGAAGATTGTTGACTAGGATTCATTCACTCTCTGTCACAAGTGCACATTACAAACGTCTTGGATTTATGTATGTAGACCCTAATACAGTGTGATGTTGACCCGCACTAGTCAATTAATACTTATGAAGTTTGGCAATGAAAGTTTAAGGCTGAGTGGAAACTTTGAGATAACATGGTGGCACTTGCTGGTATACACTTAGTAATTATTGGTGATGACAAACCAAGGTTTATAGATTGGTAATCTGCCACAGTTTTGACTGTGTTAATCGGAAATGACAGCAGATCAATCATTGTATTATATCAATCGTATATCTGGATAATCAATATTCAGTAGCATTCTTTAGCCACAGGCTTCCTGTCACCAACTCATCCTGAAAGTAAAATAATTCTTTAGATTTTAATCGCTTTTATTTTGATACATAAAACCTGAGGTTTTGCTGTATACCTACTTGTTTTGACTCTAATGAAGATCAAAAAATCCCCCAACTAGTACAAATGGTGCTCTTGAGATTGTTGACTGTTATCACCAAAACAGAGTAATCGAAAGTTGGCCTTTATGGTAATCCCCCCCAAGTGAAAAGGGAAAAATAGAAAAAAAAATTTAATAAACACTGGGCTCTTCAGTACACTGTGTATTTCATAGATTATTATGCCAAACTTTGGACCCTATTTCGCCACATCTACATAAATTATGAAATTGGGGCCCTCCCTGACGCTTTACATGCAGTACTTTCAGTGATACTCTGAAGAGACTCACACGTATGTCTCAACTAAAGCAGTACATAACATTCTGAGCAATTACGTTACAGAAGTAATTGTTTTAGGTAAATCAGTTGAACTATTTGACTAAGTATTACATGGTGCTCAGAGATGACAACTTTAGAAGACACCCAGAGAACAAGCAATGATGTATAAATAAACTAGCTTTAAAGCTAGAGTGTTTTTTAAATTATTTTTATTATTATAAAATGTTTCAAAAGTTGTCATGGGTTTTATTAGATGAATGCGTCACAAATGTATGAAAACGCCAGCTTTTGCCGGGTTCATCTTGGAAACAAAGACAGTGGGGTCCATTCCATTGATTTAAAACACCACCAATATTTAAATGGTTAAAAGGGGACTTTGTGAAAACTAACAGTGTGTGTAGTGTCTTTGGGGCATTTTTAACTTTAAAAGTAGGTCAAATAGCAAGTGGCAAAGGCAGTGGCAGTATATCGATCCGCAACTGTTTAGATCAATGAATTAGACCCCATTGATGTTTTCCCTGATTAAAAATAAATAAATAAATAAAGGAATACATTTGTTTCTTATGCTAATATATTCTGACCTGCCATTTGTAGGTTAGTAGTGTTTGACAACTTTACCCTTTAGCCAGCCTTTAAAAAGTTTAATTGTAAACCATACTGAATGGTTTCTTGTCAAGAATTAACAGCAGTTATTGGAAGCACTGGGGATAGAACAATGACTTAAATGTCTGACTTCTATCCATCCATATGTTTCACTTATGTTTTTACATGTACTGTATAGAGTGTAAGTCACAGTGATCTACTATACTGATAGCTGTGGTTTTGTATGTAAAGCCGTGGTGGCTGGTGTATGTGTTACTACGTGTTGAGTAAGGGGTCTATCCCAATACTTATTGGAGATAGTGTCTATGTGTGCACATATTTTCACATTTCAAGGAAATACAATATACAGGGATTCTAATCAGCAGAAAATGAATTAAAACATTTAAGTTAAAATGAAAATTGACAAGATATAGATAGGTATGTAGCGCAATTGTTTATTTCATACAGTATCATGTGATTACTGTAGGACATTGGCTAACATTCCTTAGCTGCCCTTCATGGAAAAATGAAAAACAGCTCCTTATTGAGGATACAGTTCTTACATGTTGCACAAGTATTCATGATTAGTAAAGAAAACATGAGAGTGTAAAGTAAATCACTGTAGTAGTCGAAAGATATTTATGTTATCCCTGTGGCGCATGTAATTTCATTTTGGGTAAAGCCAGGATAATCTGACCACCCTTTTAAAATTGTCAAATTGCAGCTACTGTATTTGGTTCTAAAGCAAATTGTGACATAATTTTTAATGATTGCTCTTCAACCAACTCCCCATCATAGAGTATGATGTGAAAAAGAAATGTTTACAGCTTGAGTTGTGTGACAGCAAAGGGCTCGCGGAGGCGTCATCGTAAGTCAGGATTGAAGTTACTTGTGCGATTCATGAAAAGTGCTGAATCCCACCAATGTCCAAACCATTGGGGAAGGGGTTGGGTTGAGGTTAGCCTCACCATTGGCAAAATCATAACTTCAGATGGACTCACACTTCATGCCTTAATGAAACTGCTTTATCCTCATAAACCTCCCTTCTGCTTTATCATCATAAACCTCCCTTCTGTTTACAGTAAGTCAATGCGACCAAGTGCCAAGTTCTGAATATTTCTGTCAGAATATTTCTGTCAGAACTGAGAAGATTTTGGAATCTCCTACCCAAATGAAAAAAACAAACAAAACAAACAAAACAAAACAAAAAAAAACATGTGCAGTTTAAATTGCAAGGAAAGTGCAGTCCTTTTCAAAGTGTATACATTACCAAGCACTTGCCATGATTTACTATACTTTACTAAACATTTCTGTGCTTATCATGGTATACCACTGTAATATTTTATGGATTAGCAGTATTGTACAGTACAGTGCTCCCTTGATATTTTCACCATTTGGTAGTGCACCAATTGGTTAATTCACTTTTAGGCCATGTTGGCAGTAAATTGTAATATACCTATATTGTCCTGTATAAGGAGTCTTGATGTGTAAGTCAGATAGCAAAATAAAAGAGGGAGCACTGTAGTTCACTATACAGTAATAAAATTCTAACTGCAGTTTCAGAGCACGGAAATTGTAGTTACAGTAAACCACACTAAGTAAGCCACTCATCTTCCTACCATTCGTTTCCAAGGGTAGTGCCATCTTCACCAGGGTGAATATATCCCGTGCTACCGCTACATTCCAGTAGTGCAGGCTGTGGGTACTCTGCATGGATGTCTTATAGAGATCATTAGGCAGCACCAACATTTTTGAGGGTGGAGTTACTCTAAACTCCCCCTCCCTTCTCAGAGTCACAGCACCACTTTGTAAAAGTGACCATTATAGTCCAACTTATTTAATTAGTTAAGTATTGACAATTAAGTACATATTGTAGGTACTGTTCAGCCCCGACTGCAGGTCTGCTTAGAATAAAAAGAAAAATAGTAATAAAAAAGTGTTATATTGCACACATGCTTTTCTTAGCCCATGTTGCTAGTTAATTTATGGTGATGCTGGTTTTCTGTCTGTTTGAAATTGGAACTGCGCCAACATCTCAGCTATCAAGTTTAAAAGAGACTTGAGAAAGAAATTAAGTACCTTTTTTTTTTTAAATAGGCAAATACATATATCAGCTGATAGGCCTAGTTCAAAATAATATTAGCTCATCAGAATCACATGTCACTGCTCCCAGAGCAGTTTGTTTTAGGTGCATGGTGCATGGTGGTTAGCAATGATTGTCTTGGACAGACTCGAAATTGCTAAGGTGGTTATTCCAGGAGTCCTCTCAAACTCTTATTTCTCCCTGCTGGTGGCTAGTTTTCCCATATAAAGCACTCTGCAGCACAAAGTTGTATTGTTTGTGCCCACATCAATGCATTCCTTTCATACCTTCCCCAAGCTTTTGACAACATCAGCTGATATTAAGGGAGGTCATTGAACTTTTCCCTTGTTTAAAGATGCTTGGAGCAGAAATACTGCATAACTTTCAGCAGAGCGATGGGAACACTTGTACTCTGGCAATTAGACAGGAAAGGATCTATTGCGATGTGGCTCCACTTGTATTAGCTAATGCTGGAAATATTTTTGGGCAAGTAATTTAGATCCTTATAGCTGGGCCCCACAGCATGGTCACCACCCACACTGTTTATGCAGACGCAAAGCCCAGCCATCCTGGGGTTCTGCCAAAAATCCAGCAAGCCTGCATCTCAGCTTTTAGGTGCACTATTCCCTTTTGGGAGTTAATTGTGAGCCTCTGCATTAAATAATGAATATAATTATGTCCCTTCAGTATGTATGCTGATAATGTTGCGTTTTAAAATAAAACTGCCTTGGCAATGTGCCAGAAAATATATGGATTTCTTATGGTTGCAACTTTCTTGGGGAGTGCCTAACAAATGTTTTCTGTGCATTTTCATATATGCTGGTATAGTGTAGCTGTATAACAAGGTGCTTTTTAAACCTGCTTCTAGCCAGTGACATTTACATGTTTTAAGTTATAGTGGGTGCCCCTTAATTGGAAGCATTTATAATCCACATTGTACAACCAAAGACCATTGTACCTTTATTGAATCCATTTAAAGCATGCATACACATCCTTTTAACTGCATCCTGGTGAGTCACAGGGGTCAATTACCAATTAACCAAAAAGGGCACTGAACTTGAAAACACAATGTTAACCTCTGATTGTGTCCATTAAGGGATCTTAAAGCCAAATGTTGTCCAGGGATGTGCAAATGGTTTTACCTTGTCACCGTTGTGAAAGGTTAAAATGAATACACACGCTGAATACAGCTAGACAGTAAGCTGTTATTGACCAGAACAGTACACAGGGAGTTGTACAGGATGGATTTCTCCAAAAACAGAAACGGAGGGTGGTGCTACACCTGATATATCTTTAAAAAAAAAGTTTAGGATTTTAATGTTTAAGGTATTATGACAACTTTTCATTTCTTGATTTCCCATCAATAAGTAAAGGTTCTTTAATGGATCATTAAAAACACAAGTGACTGACAGCCCCTTTTGGAATAAACACCAGTTGCTAACAACTTTTAACTTAACTCTGCTGAAAAAGTCTTCTCCAGTATTTCAACGAAGTTACTAGTTATGAGCTTCTTAAGTTAATCATTTAACTGCCTTATGCACAGTTTGTGATGCCTACAAAAGAGACACCTTGTATGAAATGGTACAGTCCACACAGTTAATTACGCACACCTAGGGCTGTTGTGCAATGCACAAGTGCTGGCCATTCATTTTGAAGCACATGTAGGGCTGTTTCCTTTGCAGACAGACCAGTGCACTCAGTGGACATTTTTTTTACACTGGATTTTTATTTTTCCAGTGGGTCTTCTCTGTCTCCCAGTATACAACCTTTCAATCTTCATATTTAATTATTTTAATTAACCAAACCCCCAATCCTACAGTAAGCATTCTAATGGCCCATTAGAGCTGTTAGTCTGTGGTTGTCTGTAGTCTTCTGTAATAGTTTCGCAGATGTTTACACATCTTTTCAAGTCAGGTCAGTTTTAACAATCTTAATGACGACCACCCTTTACTGTAACTCGCTTTACTGTAAATCTTTAAAAATAGATTGGAAGGGCTTTGATAACATAAGTCTATCAGTTTTAAGGCGACTATATTTATTAGTATTTGGTTATTTTATTAATATTGACCATGCTATCTTCCTGGTCAGTGCCAGCCCAATGTATTGTGTGAGGAATACATTAACACTAGAAGTTAATTGCTATTGCAGTCTGGTTTTAATAGAATGTCTGTGAACTGCTTCCTATATCTAAAATTGGATCATTTTTCCCCAAGCCAAATCAAGCTATGTAAACAGATTGTAAATATCCTCTAAAAATGTCTACTTACAGTATTCTAGCCTTGGAACAGGCCACATTGTTTGTTTACTTGTTTAAGGTTAAGGTTTCAATGTCATTTTTCAATTTATTTTTTAGCTATTTTAGAGTTTTATGTAGATACCCTGAACTCCAGTTTTTTTTTTTGTTTTTCACTTTTTATATGCTGTATGAAATTATTGTTTTCAATTACTTTCTTCAGCTTTTTTTCCTAGTAACTTCGTTCTTTTGCTGTCTTCCACTATGAAATCCTTATGGTCACAGGCATATTCTTCTGGAGTTTTTGTGAAAAGGCAGGATGCGAGCATACATATGAACAAACCTGTTAGTGTAACACGTTGCATGAAACTTTTAAATGTAGCGCTACCATGCTGGAATTAGCTTTCATTTTCAAAACAACTCGGTTGTGGTTGTAACCTTAGAATTTATAAGGTCATACAATGCAGGATTCAACGATAATATGGCACATGTTACTTTTTTTTCTTTTTAGGTGTGGATCATTTGTTAGTTACCGAAATCTCAGTCAACAACTGAAGAAAGATAAAAGGATGATTTTGTACCACTTAATTTGCACTGATGAAACATAACCTGGTTAACTGTACTGATGGCATATAAGATGCTTAGATGACAGATATGGTTGCATTCTTGTAGAACTTAAGGATAAAACTAACTACATTATGACAAGGTATTGCATTAGTTCCATTACTTAGTTGAGCACAAGTTGGTTTCAATAAATACTTTGGGTAATTGTTTGTAAAAATAATGTGATAAAATTGGAACAATTGTAAGTCGCCCTGGATAAGGGTGTCTGCTAAGAAATGAATAAATAAAAAATTAAAAAAAAAAATAGGCCTACTATGTGATAGTTTGGGATATTCAGTCTATTTAAAACAGTGGGTAGATGTTTATTTTTTAAATTATTTTTTATGTATAATTATTTGTCGAGTAAACCACTACTGAATAAGACCATTGTGCTACCTACTTTCCAGGCAGGTAAAAAATCCTCCCTACTGTCTTAAAAGTTAACTTCTAGCCCTGATATTATATATAGAACTTAAAAAAAAAAAAAACTGCTTTGTATTTTTAGAATGTTTAAATGTTTATTATAACCTAAAACTATCTATTGTTTCCAATATGTTGAAAGTTGCTAGGAGACAGGAGGTTTTTTTTGTCAATACAATATGTGTGGTTACTTGGTCTGTTGCCCCCTTGCATGGTCTCTTGGTTTTATGAAAGTCCCCTTCTTTTAATGATTCAATGTATTTGGATCCGTCAATTAAATCGTATCATGTACAGTGCCTTGCGAAAGTATTCGGCCCCCTTGAACTTTGCGACCTTTTGCCACATTTCAGGCTTCAAACATAAAGATATGAAACTGTAATTTTTTGTGAAGAATCAACAACAAGTGGGACACAATCATGAAGTGGAACGAAATTTATTGGATATTTCAAACTTTTTAACAAATAAAAACTGAAAAATTGGGCGTGCAAAATTATTCAGCCCCTTTACTTTCAGTGCAGCAAACTCTCTCCAGAAGTTCAGTGAGGATCTCTGAATGATCCAATGTTGACCTAAATGACTAATGATGATAAATAGAATCCACCTGTGTGTAATCAAGTCTCCGTATAAATGCACCTGCACTGTGATAGTCTCAGAGGTCCGTTTAAAGCGCAGAGAGCATCATGAAGAACAAGGAACACACCAGGCAGGTCCGAGATACTGTTGTGGAGAAGTTTAAAGCGGATTTGGATACAAAAGATTTCCCAAGCTTTAAACATCCCAAGGAGCACTGTGCAAGCGATAATATTGAAATGGAAGGAGTATCAGACCACTGCAAATCTACCAAGACCTGGCCGTCCCTCTAAACTTTCAGCTCATACAAGGAGAAGACTGATCAGAGATGCAGCCAAGAGGCCCATGATCACTCTGGATGAACTGCAGAGATCTACAGCTGAGGTGGGAGACTCTGTCCATAGGACAACAATCAGTCGTATACTCACAAATCTGGCCTTTATGGAAGAGTGGCAAGAAGAAAGCCATTTCTTAAAGATATCCATAAAAGTGTCGTTTACAGTTTGCCACAAGCCACCTGGGAGACACACCAAACATGTGGAAGAAGGTGCTCTGGTCAGATGAAACCAAAATCGAACTTTTGGCAACAATGCAAAACGTTATGTTTGGCGTAAAAGCAACACAGCTCATCACCCTGAACACACCATCCCCACTGTCAAACATGGTGGTGGCAGCATCATGGTTTGGGCCTGCTTTTCTTCAGCAGGGACAGGGAAGATGGTTAAAATTGATGGGAAGATGGATGGAGCCAAATACAGGACCATTCTGGAAGAAAACCTGATGGAGTCTGCAAAAGACCTGAGACTGGGACGGAGATTTGTCTTCCAACAAGACAATGATCCAAAACATAAAGCAAAATCTACAATGGAATGGTTCACAAATAAACATATCCAGGTGTTAGAATGGCCAAGTCAAAGTCCAGACCTGAATCCAATCGAGAATCTGTGGAAAGAACTGAAAACTGCTGTTCACAAATGCTCTCCATCCAACCTCACTGAGCTCGAGCTGTTTTGCAAGGAGGAATGGGCAAAAATTTCAGTCTCTCGATGTGCAAAACTGATAGAGACATACCCCAAGCGACTTACAGCTGTAATCGCAGCAAAAGGTGGCGCTACAAAGTATTAACTTAAGGGGCTGAATAATTTTGCACGCCCAATTTTTCAGTTTTTATTTGTTAAAAAAGTTTGAAATATCCAATAAATTTCGTTCCACTTCATGATTGTGTCCCACTTGTTGTTGATTCTTCACAAAAAATTACAGTTTCATATCTTTATGTTTGAAGCCTGAAATGTGGCAAAAGGTCGCAAAGTTCAAGGGGGCCGAATACTTTTGCAAGGCACTGTACCACACTGAAATCACTGAATAACAAAATGAAAAGTTGTTGCTTTGCAATGCAGTGCCAAGGATATCATCATTGGTAATGTAGTTCAGGGCCCTCTGATTGCTCCACAGGCACATGCTGATGAACAACAATAACAAAATTGCACTTATTTAGAGCATTACAGTATACGCATATATAACATTGTATTGCAAAATAGCCTTGGTTAACAGGACAAGAAATGTTTGGTCAAAAGAGAATGTGTTTATTCCTTTACTTATTTGCTTCTTTCCTTATTTATTTTTTTCTCTCCAGATTTATTTTTAGAGTTACAATCTATAAATACAATCTCTAAAGAGATTACAAGCTATAAATACAGTAATATATAGCACAGTACAAAGTATTACTATTAGTATTAACCCTTTATAGGGCACACATTGAATATGTCATGCTAGATTTTTTTTTGTGCTCATTTTCTGAAAGATTGTTGAAAAAAAGTTACATTGCATAATTTATATTTTTATTTTGCAAAATAAATAAATAAATAAATAGGTGCCAAATGTGTCCCCTTGCTCAAAAAGGGTTAAAAAATCTGCTGCAATACTGTTGAGCTTTACATGTACATTAAATTGCAGTAAAATTTGAAACAATATTTTTTATTGTAACATTTTTAATTCATAGAACATTATTATAAGAAATATACATATTGCCCAATGTTGAGGGGTTGAGGGTCTTATTGTTAATGTTACAGCACATGTCATTGTAATTTCTGTTTGTTTTATGTTTTTTTTTTATATATCCTTCCACACCAGCACTCTAAACTGAACATTTCAAAATGTAGTACCCCATTATAAAGATGGGTTTACACTAGACAATATAAGTGATGTAATGTAAGCTTAACGTATAATAATGTATATGTCTGGCTGACAGCTAAAGCAGGCTTATGTTAGAACCTAAAGTTGAAACCTTGTGAAAATGCCTCATGTTATGTTTTGCCATAAAAACCTCTTTAAACTGATGTAAAGGGCTATTACATTACGTTATGTTTCTTATGTTGTCTAGTGTGAACACACATTAAAACAAAGCCACAGCAGTTCAAACATTCCAGGAGCTCCACACACTGCATACTTGAATTAAGCAGAAGAACAACAAGTCCTAGGAGATCCAGGAGCTCTCAAAACAAACACATTGCCAGGTTTAGACAGCATCAACCCACAGCTACTTGAAGAATTTAAAGAAGTTATTTATAGGCCACTGGTACAGCTTCTTGACAAATCGCTGAAGACATTTTTTGAAAATTGAGTCGTTATTATTTCAAAACAGTTTCTTTCTGAGGAAAGGCAAAGGGCCAACTCACCATCCACGCATTTGCTGCACCTCCAGTAGTTTTTCAACTTTGAGGGGCACAACTTGCATATTCTCCTGACTGGCTCATACACTGGGAAATGGTCAAAAACATCATACCTTGTCTCATTGGAAGGCCTACCCCAGGGGCGCGCTGCCTCCCTGCATTCAATGGCACAAATGACAGTGATGGATGTCCAACTGCCTTTACAGACTTGCGTGAACTTTCAGTAATGCTAAGGCGAAAATCTTTCAAAGGAACAGCCTTTTCTAAAAGAAATCCACAATCACGTTTGTACATCAGGCAGCTATTACAAACTGCTAGATCTAACATATACCAAAACAGAGGCAAATTCCATCTCTTGGACTTCATTGGACTCTTGTACAAGTGTGTCAGCATATCATTTAGGTGTTTGCAGACAATGGGGACTTTTTCTTCCCTTTGCTGTATCTTAGAACAGCAGCCATAGGATGCACACCTGCAGCATTGGTAAGGAAGGTGACACACTTGTTGGCATGCCACTTGAGAGCAATAATGGCATCACTGCTTTTGTAATCCACATGGCCACGATGTGTTTAGCCTTTCTCTTGGTGTCAAGCAAGTTTTGAACCACCCATTCTGTTTTCCCTGACAGTTCTCACATGGTGCAGCTTCATCTCAGCTAACAAATAACTTACAAGGTCAATACCAGTAAATACATTGTCACAATGCACCACAGTCTGCTGTAGATATACAATTGTTTTTACATAAGGAGATGACCACCTTTTGTTGCTGGAGACGGACCAGCAGAGGGGCCAGGTTGATCACAGCTGCCTAAATAGATTTGTTTTTGATAACACATAACCACCGGTACCTCATTATCTTTTCTTATGTTCCTATGTTTTAAAATGTATTATTATTATTATTATTATTATTATTATTATTATTATTATTATTATTATTATTATTATTATACCGTTGTAACTGATATTTCCCTATAAAATCCTGTGCCTAATTCTCTGATTACAGGCTACTACTGACGTCAGTACTAGCCTGCAATCGCTATTTTGACGACAGATCGTGCCTGATATTTTTGATTACAGATACGCTGTGACGTCAGTGCCGGTTTCAAAGTGCTTTGACGGTTTCAAGTAGGCAATGCAGTGAAAGCGTATTTGTTAAAAAATCTCCTCTCGAATTAAAGTACTTCCTCAATCTGCAAGACCATGTTAAATGAAACAACGCTACGGAAGAGAGAGAGAGAAAGAAAACAACGACAACGGTATAGTCTGTGCTGCAGCACCACCTAAAGGGCATTCACAGGAAACACTAAGTCACAGTCTCCAGAGCATTTTGCTGTCCTTACAACACAAAATTCTCCTGTCAGGACACTGCACTCTGATTGGCTATCATATTATTGTTAATAATCCTCTCCCTACACAGAAATCTTAAGGTCAGTATCCTGTACTGCAGTCATTAAACATCTAAAGTAGTTCATGTTTGGCAGTGAATAGGTGTTTTTGTTACTTTAAAAAAAAAAGTGACGGGAGGTGCTGACTTCCCTCAGTTGTCCTCACAGGAACATTTTGTGGTACCTTTGTAAGCACTGCAGCATAAGAACATAAGAACATAAGAAAGTTTACAAACGAGAGGAGGCCATTCAGCCCATCTTGTTCGTTTGGTTGTTAGTAGCTTATTGATCCCAGAATCTCATCAAGCAGCTTCTTGAAGGATCCCAGGGTGTCAGCTTCAACAACATTACTGGGGAGTTGGTTCCAGACCCTCACAATTCTCTGTGTAAAAAAGTGCTTCCTATTTTCTGTTCTGAATGCTCCTTTATCTAATCTCCATTTGTGACTCCTGGTCCTTGTTTCGTTTTTCAGGTCAAAAAAGTCCCCTGGGTCGACATTGTCTATACCTTTTAGGATTTTGAATGTTTGAATCAGATCTCCGCGTAGTCTTCTTTGTTCAAGACTGAATAGATTCAATTCTTTTAGCCTGTCTGCATATGACATGCCTTTTAAACCCGGAATAATTCTGGTCGCTCTTCTTTTCACTCTTTCTACAGCAGCAACATCTATTTTGTAGCGAGATGACCAGAACTACTTACTAATGCATTGTAAAGTTTTAACATTACTTCCCTTGATTTAAATTCAACACTTTTCACAATATATCCAAGCATCTTGTTGGTCTTTTTTATAGCTTCCCCACATTGTCTAGATGAAGACATTTCTGAGTCAACATAAACTTAGGTCTTTTTATAGATTCCTTCTTCAATTTCAGTGTCTCCCACATGATATTTATAATGCACATTTGTATTGCCTGCATGCAGTACCTTAACTATGAAGGTATGAAACAGAGACTAACAGAAGTAGATTGGAGTAAAATAGAGAAAACATCCACAGAAAAAGGATGGATGTTTCTTAAAAATGTAGTACTAGAGGCGCAAAACAATTACATCCCAAAAGTAGACAAATCTAAGTCTAAAACAAAATGGCCAAAATGGTTTAATAGATCAATTAAAAAAAATATTCAGCGAAAAAAGGCACTTTACAGAGCGTTTAAAAGGGACCAAAAACAAAGTACACAGAAAGTACTTGGAACTGCAAACACAAGTCAAAAAGGAAGTTAGAAAGCACAAGAGAGTGATAGAAATCAATATGGCCTCCTCTCGTTTGTAAACTTTCTTATGTTCTTATGTTCTAGTAGTCATAGTACTATTATTATTATTATTATTATTATTATTATTATTATTATTATTATTATTATATTTTAATATAGCATTGTCCTATTTATCATAGATTATTTATTACACTATTATTTCTTAGTGCATATTATTGAAATATTATTTAGTAATTTTCTTATTCTAAACTATACTACATATGACTTCCTTTCTGCACTTTACAAGGTGGCTGCAACTCCTCTATCTCATCCTCACTGTTATCTGCAGGGGCTTGGTAGGGTCTGCAATATGATCATCCTCATTGCTACTGCAAACATCGCACCCACAAAACATATGGGGTTGAAACTGCAAACAAAATTTGAATACACCGGTATGTACTAGGGCTGTCAATCAATTGTTGCTAACTTGTGATAAATACTATTTTATTTCATTTTATTTTATTTTATTGTTTTAATTTTAACACAGATTATTAACTCCCTCCAAGACAACTCTAGTTCTGTACAGCTCTTCATACAAAAAAAAATCTAAATCCAGACAACACACACGCAACCAAATGATGGAAAAAGTTATGTGAGGGTGTTGTTAGTGAAAGCTAAAAAAACAGAATTCAAACTATTAAATAGTACAATAAAAATATGAAAACTTATTGTAAAATAATAAACAACAAAAAAAAAATAACATACAGTAAGATAATATGTAGTTGTGTGGCATACTGCATATAAATGGATCCTAGAGTACGTTACAGAAAACAGTCGTGTACAATGTTGTATTCACATAACTGCTAGGATAAACTTTACCCTTACCATGCCGAGAGACAGATTTGCAGTGAAGTATTTTAAAATATTAGTTTTATGGCATTCAAAAAAACAGATCACCATTACAATCTATGCACTTTTAGCTTTAAGGGGATCATTTTTTATTTTTTTACCTGCAAAATAACGTAGGAATCAGTGACACCGATTTGCAAACTTTGAGATAAAAACAAAAATCTCACTTATTTTGCAAAACGGCGCTATCTATGGATACCTCATAGGACTAAAACTGGGACAGATATCGCACAGCCTGCAACTATAATTTTCAATATGTGCAGGTTGAAAATTAGGCTTTTATCCCTCTAAAATATGGTGCCATAACTATCTCCTAAACTGACCAAGGGTTTAAGTATTCAGCTATTTCAAATCTTTGCATAATCTAATAACAGTCAATAAAGTGTACGGTCGCTGTATAGCATACAGAGGCAAAGCCCAAGAGCACCAATGCACACAGTGCATTATTAAAAATGGCTATGAGATGACCAAGAAACATAGATGAAGTCATGCCATCCAACCAGTGCAGGCGTGGTGGGAATTTGTATTATGGGTCTTGGCTAATTGGAGCATTTGCTTTGTCCAAGACATTTTATTATAACAAAGCACATTTTTTATAACACTAAGCAATTAACAATTCAATTGTGACCACCAAGTAAGCCAAATAACAAAGGACATGTACAACTGTGCCTTAAATAACTTGCTAGAGACACACCAACATGAGTCATTACTCAATTGTTTGTTCAAATTGTGTGGTACCTTGTAACAAAAGGGCGTCTTTACACATTCTTTAGCCTCCCTTTGGAACTTAAGTGACATGGGGCCACCATAATTTTTTTTCCATTTAACAATGGATAATACTTTTCTTATAACTCAACAGTCAACACAGTAGCTTCCAATTTCAATTTTAATACACATTAAACAAGCACATCAGTGACTTTCATCCCTGTCATGGCTGTAAATTCAAAATGAACAGTAACATGCAGATCACCATGATCCAGTTTCTAATAAACTCAGTAACTTGTACTAAAGATTGTCTTTAGCAGGTTAATCGGAATTGTACAATCTTGGTTGTCTAGATAAATAAAATTAAGTGTGACAGACATACAGACAGCCCCCATACACCCACCAGACACTCAATAACTTTATTTAAAGTAGGTTCTCATAAGATATATGCAGTCCTTAACCTCTAAGGGAGATCTTTTCATCAAAAGAATAGATTAACAAAAAACAGTTACCTGGAGAACTGGTATGAAAGATGGAGAGTGTAAGGACCATATTCACCTTTCCTGTAACCTTTTTAAACTGCCTAACTGATCTGTTATATTAGAGGGTAATAAGAAGCTGTAATACCTTAACAGGTTAAAGGGTCGCAGCATTACATGAATTTATTGAACAAGGATATCAACAACAACAGGATTGCAAACATCACAAAAGGTATATGGATAGGGAAGAAATATTAGCATTGGAAGTTGCTATGTATATATAGTCTGAGACAAAACTCTGAATACATGAACAAACATTGAAATGTGTTCTGAGGCAAAAAGAACTATGTTCATATCTGTTCCTTTAACAGAATCTTTCTATGTATCAAAAATATATCCTTCAAAGGAAGCCACTGCAAAATGATGAATGAAAGGAAGTAATAACACACATTCTATACAAGAGCGCTTCTCCCTTTAGTTTACAAGGTCATTTGATGGGTTGCCACCAGGTTTATTTTACTCCTGAGAGATGTGTCATCATCAGGAATATGGGAACCAAGTTTGTATCAGCAAATTCAAAACGAAGGAACATTCAAATATTTGTTTAGATTCTGAAAGAATATTCAAACATGAGAAAATTCATGTGCCTCTCAGCCCTAAAAAAAATCTTGACAACTTATAAGATCTGGTAATGAACCCTTTCAATAACAGGAGCCAATGAAGGCCAGATTAGGTTTAGATAATGTGTTGGCATTGCAATGAAATGCTTGAGTCTAGACAAAAATAAGCTGGCACCAGACTTGAAATAAATTCCAACTGTAAAACAATAGCTTTCTGTCTTGTGATTCTTATGTTTGAATTAGAAGTGTTTGCAATGGAAAGGTAAAATGGAGGACTCACTTCTCATGTGAATTAAACTGTGAAAATAATAACATACAGTACCTGTTGTAGGTGTTATTTAACACTGACTGCTATCTGACTGTTTTCCATCCATCGAGCACAATTAGTACACTGGGATTAATCTCTCAATCATAAACTTTGAAGGCATTAGTCTTTAAATTGCTTTTTGACATCAGCTACCAAACTGACTACAGTATTTGAACTGATGTGCACTAAAAAGCAGCACACAGAATTGGCTTTTAATTTCTCTTCTGTTACTACTAGTAAAGAACTCCTTATTACTGCATTTCTGATGAGGGTAATGAAATATTTTCAATACCTAACATGAACATGCCTTCCTATTAGTTCTTTAAGTTGTTTAGGTTCAAGGGGCATTCCCCATGTTTGCTACAGCTGACTCACAGACAAAAAGGGAGATTCAAGTTTTAAAGGTCAAATAAAAACACTGGTTGTTTTAATACAGTCAGTAGAAAAAAATACATGCATTTTCCTAAAATACATGTGGCTTTTATTTTGAAACACAATATATCTGTACAAACATTTTTGGCTTACTGTGGGTTCCCCTTCAAGTACGAAATGTAACCATTACCTAATGGGTGTTTACCTCCTGAAGACCCGAAACCTGAATATTATGTACCAAAGCTGCACGGCTGAGCCTGTGACGCTGTCATGCTCGCCCCCGAGAGTACAAAAGGACTGCGCTCACATATCTCAGCGCCATTTTTTCTTTCAAGACTGACCTGTCAGGGGAGCCTGGCATCAGATAAGTACTTGTTGCTTATGACTGGGCTTGCTACTTTTCGATATTAATCGGTAAAGCTTGTTAAACGTCGAATTTCCCAAAAATATGAGTTAAACTGAAATAAATTTATATAGGATAAATGTCAGTAAAACCACTTGCTATTTTTTATTTTCTTACCAAAAACAGTCATTTAGAAATCATCTCTAGTCTGTAGTTTTTATACTTGCTGTCCCGTCGCCGTTCCACTCTGAATGGCTGGGGATCGTTGTCAGTCATCTAAGTGGTCCATTATTACTGTAGTTTCATCCTGTTCTGACATATCTCATTGACTGAAGCAGTGCTAGAATGCTCTCATTTGCCAGCAACAGTGTCTGTCATTCAAAGCGCCTACTTTGAAATTAGCGGGTTAAGGTGTATGTAAGCTTTTGCTTTTGGTATACGGTGGCAATTACTTGTTTGATTTGAAAATGGAGCACAAGAGGAAAACAAAATTAATGAATATTGTGCAGAATACCCTGGCCGAAGGCTGAAGTCTCCGCGGCAGGACGAAGAGGGCCCATCTGCCTTGCCTGTGACTCTGAGTCCGGCTGTCCTAAAGCAGGAGAGGGGGAGCTCAGACTCCAAATAAGTTAGTTCTGTTCAACTATCGAATGTTTTGTTCTGTGCATATTATTTTTACTCGTAAATTTATGCTATAAAGGTCCGTGTAATACACTTTTATATGCTGCGTTTACTACAGTTTATTTGAGACCAAATGTTATTTCAATTTGAATGTTGGTAACCATGGTTTTGTTGCATGTTGAATATGATAAAGGGGTTACTCTAAATGAGACGTTTTTCAATGGCATAAAAAGTCTGTGTTTTTTAAAGCATAAAGGTTGATTTCACCCATTCTCTGCTTGAATTGAAAAATAAAAAACAGTAAATTCTTTCTAAAATAAACGTCGATATTAATCGTCGATTTGGCAAAAAAAAAAATCGAACAGTAACAATCCTACTTATGACTGTATAATTCTTGCTAAGTATTGTGTTTAACATAATTTAGGCATTATTTTATTTACGCTGTAATAGTTGTTTTAATGAATTACACATATTTTGCACTACAGCCTGTTGTTTGTTACATTCCGCAGCGGCTTGAGTTGCACCTTCCCAGGGATCAGGTGGCTCACAGGTGGAGTTAAATTCAAATTCTCGTTTTAAGTTACGAGACATTTATTTTCTGAACTGTAATTGTGTCATTACTGTTTTCTGTAGATAAATATTTTTCTTTTGTTGTATTTTCTGTGTCCTGTGTAGAACTGAGTTTCTTGTTGTGGTCATTCAGTAACTGTATATTTAAACAATTTGTTTTTAGAACAAAACAGCAACACACCTCAACAAAGCTTCATCAGAAATTCAGCCATTTAATATTGTGCCGTAATAGGTAAACGTGTTTCGGTTTTGCAAGTTATAATTTGCAATCTAACTTACTACCCCTCCGTTCTTACTAAAAATGGTAAGCGCAATACTGTCTGAATGAAAAGGGTGTTGATAGCTTAGAATGTTGTGATTATCTGTTGCCGAAGCTGATAGATTCAAATCCTTCTTGAAAAGCCTGAAACTCACTCCATCTGCTAACACAAAGTGTTTTCACCATTATAGAAAAGCATGATGAATGAAAAGGGAAATATAGCCTGACAAATAATGGTTTACCCTTTCAATACTAATGGGATAGCAAAACCATAGCAAAGCCACAAGAAGACCAGAGGAATGGTAACACAGTACATTTATGAAAACTATTTAGCAGTGTCTTGTAAAGGAATGTCACATCCGTATTGGTTCATTCCATTGTCGAAATATGTATCTGTCCTTGTGCTACATTACCTTACCAATTAGTGGCAGAACCCCTGTACCGATACCAAACTGAACCAACTCGGTGCTAAAGTCACCAAACAGGTCTCGACTTGGTACCTCTCCGGTTCCGACCTGCTACCGACCACCACTTACATCCCCAGTACGGTACCAAGCTGGTCTTGTTCAGGTCTTGACCCGCCCTGTTGCTGTCTATAAGCAGACTGAGGAAGCACCTGTAAATTGTTTACTGTACACTGCATTGTTACTTGCATCATGCCTGGGTTTTATCCCTGCAACATATGCAATGCCAGTCAGTCTGTTGAAGACAAGCACGGCAGATGCTCTTCCTGCCCTGGGCCACAACAAGGAGGCACTGACTAACTGCAGTTTTGTGCATCTTTCTCCGAGCGCACTCTGGAGAAATGTCTCTCCCGCGGCTCTACAGAGCATTCTACGTCCCTCACTCCTGCACAGCGCTCTTCCTCATCACCCTCTGGAGAGAGGTGGCTGCATCCTCAACACATGGCTCTGTGCCAAGGGAGATCCGAGAAATTAGCCCACGCAGGGGAAGCCGTCTTCACGGTCTTCCTCATCCTCCTCTGCCTCTCCTTCTCCCCCAAGGAAGGAGAAGAAGAGTCGCCATTCCAAGCGATAGGCAGACTCAGAGCAGATGGAGAAGCTCTGGGCAGCTGTTTCCCACCAAGGAAAGGTGCTCGCAGAGTTACTGCATGAACATTCGGCACTGCCTGCCTGCCTGTCCCCTTGGGGCCCCAGGTGGCTATGAGTGCAGATTGGCATCAGGGTGACATGCTGTCCATCGTCGCCTCTGAGGAGGGGGAGCTGGCGTTCCTGCCTGAGGACGTGGAGTCAGACAGCACATCCCCTGCGGTTAAGCTCTCCCTGTCAGCAGAGCTTCTACCACTGACCAAGAGGGCCACTGCAGTCTTGCAAGTGCACTGGCCTACAGAAGACGGGACAAGGCAGTCAGGGTTCTACTCCAGGTACTTCCTAGTGCCCAAGCAGCATGGCGGCCTCAGACCGATCCTCGACCTCAGACAGGTCAACCTGTATCTAAGTCAATGGAGGTTCAAAATGTTGACAATGCAACAACTGTTGCAGTCAATTTAGGCCAGGCGACTGGTTCACCATGGTGGACCTCAAAGACGCCTATTTCCACATCCCCATAAAACCAGCGCACAGGAAATACCTGCGGTTCGCTTT
Source organism: Acipenser oxyrinchus oxyrinchus (assembly GCA_030684275.1). Lineage (NCBI taxonomy): Eukaryota > Metazoa > Chordata > Actinopteri > Acipenseriformes > Acipenseridae > Acipenser > Acipenser oxyrinchus. The sequence continues at coordinate 55,925,561 of CM060249.1, forward strand.
TCGTGGGAACAGCGTACTTCCTTTGGGTCTCCAGCGCTTGCGCCCTCTGCAGGCCTGGTTCAACAGCAAGGTTTTTCAGCCTGCGTTGAACCACGACCTCCTGTTGACAGTCTCTCATCCCTGTCTAAAGGCACTCTGTTGGTGGAAACAGCTGGCCCATCTACGCCTCGACATAGCGCTGGGTGGTGTCACCAGAATGGAGTTGTCACCACGAACATGTCCAGCATTGGCTGGGGTGCTGTGTGGAATGGCAGGGGTGCGCAAGGTGTGTGAACCCCCCCTTGGCAGGGTCTCCACATCAATGTTTTAGAGCTGCAGTCAGTTTACCTAGCCTTGCAGCATTCTTTGCAGAAGGCTCGAGGGAGACATGTGCTTGTCCGTACAGACAACACAACAGTGGTGGCTTACATCAACCACGAGGGCGGCCTCAGGTTGCCCAGTCTCCATTGCGTGGACCACAAGTTTTTGCTCTGGGCACACAAGAAATTCCTCTCACTGCGGGCAGTACATCTGCCTGAGGTGATAAACTAGGAGGCTGACCTCCTCTCAAGGGGAGTTCCCAGCGCCTCAGAGTGGAGGCTTACTCCAAGGTGGTGAGCCTCATTTGGGCGAGGTTCGGGAGAGCAGTGTTAGATCTCTGCCTCCCAGGAATCAACCCACTGTCACCTCTGGTGCTCCATAATAGGAGGCGGGGACCCACTCGCGATAGATGCCTTGGCTAACTAGTGGCCGAGGCAGCTGCTGTATGCCTTCCCACTGCTCGCCATGCTCCCGCTGTGTCTGGAGAAAATCAGACAGGACCGGGCCAAGGTGCTCCTAGTAGCCCCTTATTGGCCCAGGAGACTTTGGTTTTCAACCCTGATGCAACTCCTGAGCGGCCAGCCGTGGGACCTGCTCAGTCAGGCGCGGGGGACCTTAGGGCATCCCGACCCATCGAGCCTGTAGCTCTCGGTCTGGCACTCTGAACGGCTGCATTTGAGCCGTCTGGGTCTGTCCAATAGGATTATTGACACCTTACAAAATTCCAAAGCAGCATCCACACGTTTCCCAGTACGGGTACAAGTGGAGCGTCTTTCAGACGTAGTGCCTGCCTCAGGGGTTCGACCCCGTGACTTGTCCCATGGCAGTAATACTGCAATTTTTGCAGGACCTATTTGTTTAGGGGGAATTCCCTTCTACATTAAAGGTCTATCTTTCGGCTTGCCGTGTCAAAATTGACTTGGTCTCCTCAGGAGCTCATGCTTCATGGCAGGGCAATTTTTGAAAGAGGATCAGGTTTCCTGGCGGGGCAATTTTTGAAAGGAGCCCATGCTGAGCTGAAATATTTATTGCTCAAGCAGCTGTTTGCTTGCTATCACCTTCGCAAAGCAGGTGAGCAAGATGCAGGCATTCTCCATAGCGAAAGCCTGCTTAACTTTTAGAGTGGCCAGGACAAAGGTTATGCTCCGTACCAATCCTGCCCTTTTGCCGAAGACAATCTCTGCATTCCATGTCAACCACTGTGGAATTGGAGGCTTTCCTTCCACCTCCTTTCCAGTCTGACAGGGAGTGGTAGCTCCATACACTCTGCCCAGTGCGGGCCCTGGTGTACTACGTTGACAGGACGCATGGCAACTTCATGGGCTTTATTCCAGGGTGCATCTGGCTTTGGAACTAGAGTGTTAAGGGTAAGGGTATTAAGGGTATCTTCCGAGTCGACTCTTACAAGACAGGCATAGAGGTGAGTTTCTCCCTCAATGTTTTAGCCCGAGCTACTTGTTACTGAGGTTCCTAATGGTAACACACAAGGCAGCCTCTCAGCTTAGCCTTGGCATTCCGGTCATTCGGCAATCTTGCCCTTGAGACGGCTTGGGTATACTCACCCATCAGATAACGGTTACATTTCGTACTTGAAAGGGAACATTACATTATTATCATAACCGTGGTTCCCTGAAATAGAAATGTAACCATTAACCTTCAAGGTCGCTGTGTCCATGATTGCAGCAGGCTTAAAGGAAAAATTACACTGAGATGTGTGAGCGCAGTACTTTATACCATCGGGGGGCGAGCATGACAGCGTCACAGGCTCGGCCGAGTAGCTTGGAGGTTTTGGGGTCTTTAGGAGGTAAACAGCCAGTGGTATGGAGCCAGTGGTATGTAGAATATCTATGTAGGAGCATGTGTTACTGTACTACTAAATTATTTGAATATGTTAAGGTAGACATTTGAGGGTAAATGATCTTCTCTTCCAAAGAGGTTTTGTCAATATGCTGCTAATGAAAAGTAAAAATACTTGGAGGAGAATATGGCTGTTCAACTGCAAAAAATTCCTCCCACGTCTACATCCCGGACCAGACTACTATTCTATCTTAATTTGCACAGACAGACTGAGAGTGGTTATTGGCTACGAAGACCAATGTACAAATCCCACCATGACCATACTGGATTACATGACCTAATTTCTATTTTTCATAGCTATTTTATAAGCACACTAACACTCTCAAAGCTGCGTGGCCTTTAGTTGAAGGCACTCAACTTTTCAAACACGCTCTCTTGTTAAGTGTTATTGCTTACAATTCTGCACAAGGGTAACGACTGCATGCAGTGGAACATCAAGGGTAATGCAGGGGTTCTGCCACTAATTGGTAATGGTACTGTAGCATAAGGGCAGATACATATTTCGACAATGGAATGAACCAAGATGTGGTATTCCTTTACAAGAACACTGCTAAATAGTTTTTATAAATGTATTGTGTTACCATTCCTCTGGTTCCCTTGTGGTTTTGCTATGGTTTCTTCCAGATGATATGCAGATATTATAATAGTATAATAGGCTATATTTCCCTTTTCATTCATCATGCTTTGCTATAATGGTGAAAACACTTTGTGTTAGCAGATGGAGTGAGTTTCATGCTTTTCAAGAAGGATTTTAATCTGTCAGCTTCGGCAACAGATAATCACAACATTCTAAGCTACCAACACCCTTTTATTAGTATTATTTGTTTATTTATCAGATGCCCTTATCCAAGGTGACTTACAGAGACTAGGGTGTGTGAACTATGCATCAGCTGCAGAGTCACTTACAAGTGCGTCTCACCCGGAAGACAGAGCACAAGGAGATTAAGTAACTTGCTCAGGGTCACACAATGAGTCAGTAGTGGCTGAGGTGGGATTTGAACCGGGGACCTCCTAGTTACAAGCCCTTTTCTTTAACCACTGGACCACACAGCCTCCCTTAAAATTGTCAGAAACAAGATTCATGTATCATCTTAACTGGCAGTGTTTCGCTTACCATTTTAGTAAGAACGGTGGGGTAGTAAATGAGATTTAAAATTATAACTTGCAAAACAGAAACACGCAATATTAAATGGTTGGATATCTGAAAATGGTTTGTTGAGGTGTGTGCAAAAATGCAGTCCTGTTCTAAAACAAATTGTTTAAATAAACAGTTATTGAATGCCCACAACAAGAAACTTAATTCTACACGAGGCAGTTTTCGTACAGCTTCTTCACATTTTCAAGTTGTTATAAACCAGTTAGAATACATCATTACATTTATCATGAAAATACTGATTTAGCTTTTAAAATGTATGTCTCAGTAAACAGCAATACTGTATAGCATGCATACTGTATAGCATTGTCAAACACTCCTTGGAAGACTTGTTGTTTTTACCATTATAACATGTATCGTATTTTAAAATTGATAAAGTACAATTTATTTAACTTATCTGACGTACCTACTGTACCAGGTCTGATAATGGTATATGAATGATTTACCTGCAAGCAGTTTATCTAACTGAAAGCCAGCCGTACATGATGGTGAAACTCTTTTATCTTTGAAAGAGATAAAAGATTTAAAGGCGCTTGGTTGTTGTGATTACAGCCTTTTGAAGTGTAATAGGCTGTGTAGTAAAACTAGAATGCTGATTTTGAAGGCGAGACTGATAATGATTTACTCATTGCATACTATGCTACAGACTGTACATCATGGTAACTAACAACAGCGAATGCTGTGGCTGCGCAGTGCCATAGTTGCATTAGGGGACATCTGTGTTCCAAGTGCTGGTAATTTGACATTAAGTGTTATGTGCTACATTAATCTGATTGCTTATTCATGATTTTGCTTGGAAATGGAAATAGAATGCATATGAAGTAGACTGTGGTATCCATGAACTTTCCTCTGTGGAAACAGTAGTTGCTTTCCTGATGAAATCAACAACAACTGCTGCATGTAGATAAAGGTTTTGCTTTTCTTTTTTATATGTACAGTAGCATGTTGGTTTTCTGTGATCCACAATGGTATTTCAGTTAAGATGATACATGATTCTTGTTTCTGACAGTTCTAAGTGAAATTGAAAATATCACCCGATGTTTGTTACAGTTTTTTCAATAAAGGGTATATTCACTTGAATCTGGTACATTTGAGTCCTGACTGGTCCATATTTGAGGCATTGTTCATGCCATACGACTGTAGTAAAGATGTAGTAATACTCAAATAAACTGAATACAATTATATGACAAATATTTAACTTGAAGCCTTTCTCAAGTGTTGTCATAGAATTGTGTTGTGTCTTTTCGTATTACATAATAATAGACTTTTAAAAGGGTCTACAGTCTAATAGTTTGTTAATAGGGCCTACACACTCTTGAATCTTTAAAACGACTAGCTCATAGCACTGGGCTTCAATTTTTAAGTGTTCATAATTTCTCTGGTAATGCAGGTCACTTATTTTCTGAAACTAACTGACAGTACAATTCCCCTTGATTTAGGATATGACCTACTGTATACCTAGCCAGAGCTCACTACAAAGACCTTATTTTATATCTCTTTCTTGTCGGGTAGATCCGATTTGTTGATAAATTCTCATTATGATTGCAGTTTGTTATACGGTATGAAGAGGAGGGTTTCAATAGAATTTCTCTTCTTTTAACATGCTTCCCCAAAAATACTTAGAGCCCTCATGATCCCCCTCCCAAAAAATACAAAGAATCATCCGGTTACACAGTCAGTTTAGAAAAGACTGACATGCCCAAAAGAGTCGAAGCCGGAAACTGTCACTTTGCTTTTTCTGGTTTTTGTGGTTCAGCTTAAAGTTTATCAGACATTTATTTAGAATCACATTTTTTTTTTCTAAGAAAACTCTTCCAAGTAACTACCCGCTTGGTTTTTAATCTCATTTGATCAGCTGAGGCTGTTACTTAATAAATATGTGTTGGATTCCAAATGGTCAGTCTTTTGTAAAGAAAATAACAGAGGGTTTTAATATACATGTATCTTATCCTGTATCTCAAGGTAGTGACTAGACTGCCGAGGCACTGTTCTGCTCTGCTTCCTTGGGTAATATTAAAAATCTTCAAGAAACAAGGTTAAATACCAAGGTTACAGAGTTTAGTTAAATATCATCAAGCAAAATGGTTAGGTTCAATCACTAGTCAAGCAACTATTTTCTTTGTTGGGTAGGTAGGCTGTAGGTACTGTAGGAGGAGGATATATTTTGTGGTTTGTGGCAGATTTCCCCTCAAGTGCAATAAAATGTTCTCTAATTTCTGTTGCAGAATCATGTACAGCATTACCGCATATATACTGTTTTGTTTTTTTTGAAAAGCAGTTTTAGTACAAAACTGTATTTAGTAATGTAAAGTACAAATAGGTATGTACTAGGTATGTGTTATGACTGGATTCAGGATTCAAGTAGTAACCAGGAAACTCGCACAGCTGTATCATGAAGGAAACATCCAGTTTATCAATTGGATTCTGTCGGTAAGACAGAGCAATGCATTTGGTGAACTTGTTTGTTAATTTTTCCTTAAGAAACAGGACTTGACTGATGGTTTAGTTTAGTTTCCAATCAAAAACAAAAAAAAAATCAGACTGCCATGCATCACAGTGCCAGTGTTCAATTGTACACTAAAATGTAATTCCTTGGTTTCTGTTTACTATATGCGGTCACTGTTTAGCCTTCTGTGTTCTACAGAAACAGACCTTACTAATAGTCCAGTTTGTTTACAAAGTAGCTTGCAGTAGTAAGAGTATCCAGTCGACCTCGTTAATCTATGCAGATTAAATTAGTGAAAAACACGGATTAGCCAAAATTGAGTTTACTGTTTGGGAAATCCCAGCGCTATTAATTGAAAACTCAGAACATGCAATAGTACAATTACAATATAATGTCCCAACAATGGTCAAAATATATACTGTTCGTAATCAGCATTGTTCAGAGCTGGTTTAAAAAAGTCACTGATCTTGCTTGTCTTTAATTGTTGTAACTGCTCTTCGTATTCAGACTGCCAGGCTGAGAGTCTTAAATCTGCATTCTGCTCGCTTGTCACTGGTTTCAGTAACTACAATGCAGTAATGTCCGTTGGCTTGCACTATACTGTACTCAATTGAATTGAATTCAATTAAATGATGACCGTTCACTTCCGCACAGATATGCTGATTTCCTATAAAACATAGATCAGATGATTTCTGCACTAATACATTTTGATAATGTACTGTAAAACCACACAGATTATCGAAACACGAATTAGTGAAACATGGATTAACGGGAGTTTACTGTATACAGTAAATTATCTCTGCAAGCTCTGTTATGGCTCAGGAGGCAAAACAGAAAGTAGAAAAGGGGGCTGCCTTTAGACCAAATGGTGTTTTTGTTAACATTTTACAAGAAACACCTGTACAGCAAATATTTGCAACATGGCCTTATATGTTAACAACATTAGGGAATATGTATTACTGTACAGCATGGGAATGTACACCTTTAAAAATGAATTCACTAACAATACTGGGTTAAAGATGTTTATAAATTGTTATTAGCAAATGTTCACTGTTTTATTAAGGCCACATGTGCTATATTTTTTTGTATTGTGTGTTTAGGGGCATTCCTTACCTTGGCCTGAAGTGATGAAAAAGTCTCATGTTAACATTATTCTAGTCGTGAAACTATGAAACATAATACACCAACATTTCCGAATGAGTGAACTCAAAACCACTCACTTTCTAAAATGAATAACCTTTGCTTGTTCCTGTCTTTTTGTTGTTGTTGTTGTTATTGTTTTAAGGCCTTGTATGCCAGATTTAGATGCAATTCATGGCACAGTATTAAGTAGGTTGCTGGAGTCATTTTAATAGTTCTAGCCTGTCTAGACATATCTAAAAATGCACAATTGTGTCTGATCATCCAAATCATATCATCCCAAATTATTAAAGAGCTTGATTTTTTTTAAGGATAGTCAATATATAGGAATTCAAAGTAAGCTAAACAATAAAAGACCATGTTAGTGTCTTTTACTGTTAGATTTTTGTTATGCTTTACCATTTCACAAGTTTGGAATAAGCATTGTATGTTGCAAATATGTAGTGTCTACATACTGTGCAACATGTGTGGCAATATATTTTATGTAATGTAACCTGCAGTGGAATTGTTTGTTTTAGTATGATATATTTTGAGTGTGATAAAGGAATATATATCAGATTCTTCCCATTTAAGAACAAATTTCCACTGAAAAAGACAAAAAACGTCTTACCTTTCTCTCACTCTATTTTGGTAGTACTTTCGGGTTGTGTGGGTTTCCATGTAGTTTTTTTGAGCCAGAGAAATTCTCATTCCAAATGCAAATAACCTAATTAATATTAAAACATGGGAGGGTATATTTAAATGTTTCTGTCTGCGTTCCAATTTGGCCTTGTGCGACTGCTCATATCGTACAGCTTTCTTAAACTAGGTTTCCACAAAGTCTTTAGGGTGTGTTGAAGCACCGCAAACAGCCTTCCTCATTTGGCCACCAAAAAATGTAATTAAAAACATGGGGGTGGGATGCAAACATAGTGTTACACAAATAATAAAAAATAAAACCATTCCCTAAGAAAGCGCTGTGTACTATCCTTGTATAATACAAGGATGTAAGAAAGCTCTGTGTACTATCCTTGTATAATACAGGTCAAATATTTAGTACATGTTCTAATTTGACTTTAGTACATGTTGTAATTCAGATTATTACACATACTAATTTATTCCAGTCAGATCACTGAAAATGAAATGAGAACCAATGAATTTAAAGAAAATAGTACACGTAATAAATTATCCAATTAAAATTCACCTTACATCTGCCATTTGGATTTGGCATTGGATAAAGTCTAATGAAAGATGGATAGACCCGGAACCTCTGAGAGGAGCATCAGCTGGCGGTTTCAGAGCCTTAGAAATCGCTTTAATTCAGTGGTAACCCCACTGTAACTAATATGTCATTTTAAACAAGAGTTGAAAGATCTGACATTGAATCTAATATTAGCTATGGTAATATTTAAGTGTAAAACTGAAATAAATATAATTTAAAAAATGAAAAAACGATTGTGTACGTTGTTAATACAAACTGAACCGTGTCACGCTGTCTCAGGAAGTCAGCAGCACTCAGCAAATCTATATTTGCATCATAGAAGACAAAACTCTCGCTGCCATGATTTGTAATTTTCCTTATTCTTGTTTTTTTTTTTTTTAAAGTGTATTTCATGTATTTCATGGAACCAGCTACTGGTTATCCTCAGGACTGTTGAGTCTTACTCTTTTCCTTGGTCTTCTCAAAACCCATCTATTCAACCTAATTTTGTAAATTCCTATTTATATGTATTTTTGTATTTTCCTTTATTTATATTTATTTTGTATATATGCGTTTGTTTTGCATTTTTATTGCCTGTAATATTGTATAATATTTTGCAATCTGTAATATTGCCTGTAATATTTTGTTTAATTTCTATAAGTCGCTTTGGATAAAAGCGTCTGCTAAATAATTAAATAATAATAATAATAATAATAATAATAATGTCTGAAATTAAAAATGTTATCCCGAAGGTGATTGGCTACTCTTGTAATTACACTGCATGTGTGTAAAATGACCAGCCACTAATTAGGTACTATTGTAAAATGACCACCCCTATGTAGAAATGCGTAGCTCATTTACATTTATTGAGAACACGTAGTTTTTTATGTAGTATGATTTGTCCAAATCAATATGTGCACTAAATATTTAAAAGGTGTACTAAATAACACGTTTTTTACCCGGTGACCTTCCATAGCAGAGTCACACGTCTCATCTGAAGGATATGCACACACGTACATATATACATGTACAAGTTAAGCGTAGTAGCTTCAGCAAATCGCTAAAATACCAGCACTTTAGGTTAATGATATAAAAGTGATCCAGTCCACATGTTTAGAACAGTACATTTTTTTAAAATACTTGTGGTAAATCAGGCTACCCTACTTGCCACTTTTCCCACTACATATTATAATAATAATAATAATAATAATAATAATAATAATAATAATAATAATAATAATAATAAATACCTGAATCCGCAGTGGCAGTGCAAGGCTCTCGCCAGTAGAATGTGGTTATAATATAATATATTTTGTTCTTGTTGTTATTGATTAATCATTATATTGGTAGTCACGAGTTCAACAAATTTCTCAGTGCTGTCCACCGGGGCTTCTGGAACTTTGTTATGTAGTATATTAGTCTTACAGCAAGCTGCTTTTAAGAACTGTATTTGTCTTTTTTTAACAAATTTGAGGAACCAAGTTTCTTCGTACTTTAAAGCAAATCTTGCCAGTTAATTTGTTCAAGCCGAGTGTTGTCGGTAGATGCAGCAATAATACAGCTATGCTAATCTAATAAATATTTTGCTTCAAAAGTGACTTTTTAGGTACCCATGATAGATGGTACTTAAGCTAGTGTACAATGAATTGCATCTTATTGCCATGGGGGACAGAACAATCTAGGCTAAAGCAGTACAGTGCCTTGAAAAAGTCTTCACACCCTTGAACATTTTTCACATTCTGCTGACTAAAAAATACAATTCAAAATGCATTAAAGTAGGAGTTTGTTTCACTGATCTACACAACATCATCTACACTTTCAACATGAAAGAACAATTATAGAAATATTCAAAAAGTAATTAAAAATAAAAAAATAAAAAGCCTTGTTTGCAAAAAAACAAAAAGTCTTGTCTTCACACCGTTTGTCATAGCAAACCCAAATGAGCTCAGGTACAACAAACTGCCTTAACAAGGCACATAATAAGTTAAATAGAGCCCACTTGTGTCTAATCACAGTAGTTTAACTGATTCGAATACTCCTGGATGAAGAATCGAGCTGTTTCTGTTGTATAAAGTGAATTTGAAGCAAATGGCAAAACATGCCGAACAAGGAGCTGCCAAAAGAACTCTGGGATAAAGTTATTGAAAGGTATAGATTGGGGGAAGTCTATAAGAAACTATCAATGTCTTTGAATATCCCTCGGGGCACTGTCAGGTCCATCATTGTAAAGTGGAAACGGTTTGGCACCACCAAGACACTGCCTCGATCAGGCCGTCCCTCCAAAGTCAGTAGCTTGGATTAAGGAAACTGCTGAGGGAGGTCACTGTGAGGCCTAAGATTACTTTAAAATAACTAGAGGTCTCTGGCTGAGATTGTTGAACAGTCATCATTTTCCCCAATTTCAAGAGTACTCCACAAACATGGCCTGTATGGGAGGGTGGCAAGAAGGAAGCCACTGCTGAAAAAAAGCCATATGATGTGCCGCATAGCTTTTGCAAAGAAGCACTTAGGGGACACTGCACGCATGTGGGAGAAGGTTTTGTGGTCTGATGAGTCCAAAGTGGAACTTTTTGGTCTCAATGCTAAGCAATATGTGTGGTGTAAACCAAACACGGCACATCACCCTGCTAACACCATTCCTACAGTAAAGCATGGTGGTGGCAGCATTATGTTTTGGGGATGCTTTACAGCAGCGGGGACAGGGAGGCTTGTGAAGATCGAGGGAAAGATGGATGGTGCAAAGTACAGCCAGATCCTGGAGGAAAACCTGTTCCAGTCTGCTAGAGACCTGGGACTGGGGAGAAGATTCACCTTTCAGCAGGACAATGATCCTAAGCACAAGCAAAAACAACAATGGAGTGGCTCAGCAAGAAGAAAGTGAATGTCCTCGAGTGGCCTAGTCAAAGCCCAGACCTGAATCCTATAGAAAATCTGTGGCAAGACTTGAAGACTGCAGTCCACAGACGATTCCCAGCCAACTTGAAAGAGCTTGAGCTATTCTGCAAAGAAGAATGGGCAAAAACTGCACCATCCCAACTACACCAAGTTGGTAGACACTTATCCAAAACGACTTATGGCTGTTATTGCTGCAAAAGGGGCTTGCACCAAGTAGGGGTGTGAAGACTTATGCAATCAAGACTTTTTGTTTTTTTTATTTTTAATTACTTTTGGAATATTTCTATAATTGTTCTTTCACGTTGAAAGTGTAGATGATGTTGTGTAGATCAGTGAAACAAACTCCTACTTTAATGCATTTTGAATTGTATTTTTTAGGCAGTAGAATGTGAAAAATGTTCAAGGGTGTGAAGACTTTTTCAAGGCACTGTATCTGATGACCAATGATGAAGATAGCAAAAGTAAGTGTAAAGAAGGGCTTTGTTATTTATTTATGTATTTATTGCAAAGGGTTTTTCGTTTTATTTGTAGTAGCTTCAGTATTTTGTATTTTACTTATAAAACAACTGAACTATAAAGCACTTTTTATTAGTCAAGTGGCAATAATCTGAAACATTGAATAAATGGTGTCACGTAAAAAAAATTAAAAATAAATAAACACTGAATGAAGAGGTCTTGAAACGCCTCGTACTGTATGCTTTCCCCCCCTGTTTAGTCAAAGAAGCTTGCCAATAAAGGATTGCTTGGCACGGTCTTCAGTTATAGTAGAATGAAGACCAAACAGAATTTGCAGTGCTGAAGTCTCGTAAACGTAATGTACGACTTCTGGGCATGTTTCCATGCAAAAAATGGTCAATTGTACGGCTTTTTTAGCGTGAGATGATTTACCCACCCCTTAACGTCGTACAATGTTTTAGACGTGCACTTCCTATAGCGCGTGGTATGTGCTGCTACGTCACATAAATAATGACTGTGAAGAGAGAGGGACGACTTTCTAAGCTGCGTGGAAACCCAGCCATTGAGATGTGGGCTGCTCTATGGTGTTATGTTTACCATGAGAAGTTGAAGAAACAATGAATGGGGTAGTAAAAAAAAAGCTTAATTGTTAGTTTACAGTAGTAGTATAGGAAGACATATATCGATTAAAAAAAAAAAAAATTAAAAGCTAAACAATGTAAAACCTAAGCTAAACATAAAAGTGTTGATCCATCTGTGAGTGTGATAGCCTCATGTTGTCTTTCGTTTTATCTGCATCTGCTTGGCATGTTTCTGTCACAGCGCACTTACTCTCTTAGCAACCGGTCGTTACTTCTGCGCTATCTGTTTTCTTGGCCACAAGTGCCACTTCCTGACTTCATTATTTGTTGTATCATGGAAAAGCAGGTCTGAGCCAAGTTGTTACATCAGCCCCCTTCAGCCTTTCATGGAAAGAACACGTTCAGGATGAGAGCAGGGAAGTATCTTTACTGTAAACGCTATGCAGGGGTTTAAAAGTGCACTTTCCTTTTATAACCAGGGCTGTTGAGTAATAATTATTTCAAGAATATAATGACAACTTGTGTTCTCTGTTTTCTGACAGCGGATTTCAGGGAAGGAGATTCAACAGCTTTTTAATTTGAAGTATTTTTTTATATACTTCTTATTATTAAATTGTATAAGTTTTTAACTTATAAATATAAAGTATGTACTGGTTATCTTTTGTTTTAGAGCACATTTGCAGCCAGATATTTGAGATGAAAAATATATGCCTTTTATATGCAGTAATGAAATATGAAACACTATAAAAGAAAGTATAAAAGTAAAAAAGCAAAACAATTTTGTTTCCTAAAAAGATTTATTTTTATATGTATTAAGCACATTTTCTTTCCTGAGTCAGGATAACTTGTAATTTATTTTCTGTGTTACTACAAGCACTTACTACCTTTAATATTTTAAGGACAGTAAATGCATTTGTTATCTGTAGCATTTGATAGTTTATAATAATTGAAATACTTTAAAATATGTGGTCTTTGCTTTAATAAAGTTGGTACTTGCACATTTAATTGTGAGGTTAGTACTGTATCATTGTTACATTTCAAACACAACTATTAGAGCAACAGGCTATTACAGTTATTTTATTTACTGTTTTAATCGGTGTTCAGAATTGCTTTAAAAAAATAATATATAGATATATTTTATCATGTGGTCTCTGTCACACATATAAATAAAAACAAAGACAAGTATGCACAGCAACTGCTATATTTAGTGTATTTCGTGTGCACTAAAGACAGATCCTGTGCTGCCCTAACTCTAAGAATACCGGTTGTGGTGAATAGCTACATTCTAAGAACTAGGGTGAAGTTTCCAAAGAATAAGTGTTTGGCATTTAAGTAGATAAAAGGGAAAGAAATACATCCTAACACGAGCCGGTGACACTCCTTGCAATTGTAGTAAATAAAAAAGTAAAATAAGAAATTCTTAGAAACATTGCTGTCTTCATGAATGTCAATCCAATGTTGTATTACATGTTTTTTTTGTGTGTTTTGTTTAGTAGTGTAACTATAATAAAAACAGGTTTTAAAACCTATTAAAAATCTATTTGAAACATATCTTTTGGGGGAAAAAAACCACACTAGTCATTATTATAGAAGGGTTTTTTGTTTTTGTATGACAGTCTATTCTGTCAGTTAGTGTAAAAATGGAAGTCATATATATATATATATATATATATATATATATATATATATATATATATATATATATATATATATATATATATATAGTGGTTACATGAAGCCCACAGCTCAATAGTTTCAGTATGAAATATAAAAAGAAAACTCACCTCAATTGGCTTAACCAAACATGTTGCTGAAGTGTATCAATGCGATCCCAAATGCTTTCAATACATCTAATTTATCTACAAAGCATCATAAAAAAAAATTAAAAAAAACTTCAGTACAAAATGATTACATCTAAGTGTCATATTTTAATTGTGTTATAGGTTGGCCAACCCCAATACGATTAAAGGCATGGACTCTCACACACACACACACACACACACACACACACACACACACACACACAGCATGCTGTGTGTTTCTGTTTGTTTATTCTGTTTGTTTATTTGTACATGATGTATAGGCGGGAGAAGTTGGTTGAGCTACCCACTTTGTCTATGACCTCATTTTCTGGTGTCCCTCCACTTGTATGTGGGTGTGTTTTGGATGTTTATGTCTTCAGTGTGTAGACATGTGAGTCCCAACATCCTGAGAGAGAAACCCCAATGACTCAGTGTTGACAATATTGAACAACACCCACCAAAAACTCCAGTGGAGGGACCATGTTTTGCAGAGGTGTTGAAACAGTAGAACCAGTGTCAGCAAAGCCACTCCACTGATGAATTGACTATGGCTTGATATATTCCTTGGTCAAAAGAAAAACTTGACAGGTATCCATTTTACCTAATGTATCTTATGATGTGATTTACTGAATATGAGGTAAATACAGTAAGGGCATAGCAGTACCTTGAACACCTACTATGTTCATGATTAAGCTAGACATATTTATGCTGCAATTGAGTCATGGTTTTATTTTCTCATGGTGTTTGGCTGATAACACTTTTGAATAAAGATTTGTATGTTAATGGTGAATATTTGCATGTTTTAAAAATTAAATTAGTGCCAGCTGAGATACAATACTGAGACTTAAAATTGCTGTATTCTCCCTTATAAAAGTTTACCACGGTAAATTTGCACTGTAACTTTGCAGTTTTCCCATGCTTTTCCAATGGTTATACTATGCATTTACCATAGTGTCCCATGGTTTTTAACCATACCTCTGTGGACTTTACTAAGCTTACCTATGCTTTGCCATGTTTTCACAATGTTTGTACACCTTGCCATGCTTTTACTATGGAAACATTTATAAGGGGTAGCTTATGAAAACACATAGGAGCTGATGTAAGGATTGGCGTAGAGCAAACAATTGCGGCTGCAAAATCCAAATTGCCAAGCGGCCAGGCAATTCTTTTGCACTGTGGGCTATGTAAGCTTATGAGCAATGCAAATTACTCAACACACACAAATAATGAGCTGCAGTCATGATAATGAGGGTTGGAGTGCTGTGCATTGGGCTATTTAGCGGCCACACTTACAGCCCAGAGATGAGGTGAGTTGGGAGTACAGTAGGCGCTGTATGAGATTTGTGGAGCACAAAAATCAAGCCAAACAAAAACATATGTCAGAGGAAGGTCAGCAAAGTCCAACTGGTGCACAGAAAAGAAAATAAAAGTTTTCTGAGAAGGAGCTGAGAGTCCTTACAGCTCAGGTCACTCAGCATGACATTGAAATTGAGTTATTTGGAAAAGCCTCAGCCAACATCAGTTATGCTACCAAAGAGGCCATATGGTTTTGCTCGTGCAAAACGCAGATTGTGGCCGCAATATGGGTGTTTTGCAGCCACAAATCACTGCATGTTTCCTTACATCAGCCCCATAGTGAGGCAAATAACTGTGCAGTTAACAATGTGCTTTATTTGTAATTTACTGGGGAAATAGGTAGTAGTTGTGCAGAGATACACTTCAGCGACACTGCTGATGCAGGGCTCTACGCTAACATTAAAAAAGAATCCACAAACACAATTTTGCAAAAATAAGTATGAGAAAACCAACATTTATGCTGAATGTGTAGGCTATATTTGTAAAGCACTTGTGGAGTGTAATAGTTTTGCATCAACAAGATAACTATGGAGACTATTCTTTATAACTTTGCTCTTTCTTTTCAGCTGCTGTTTACCAAAACAAAAAATAATTTAAATTCAATTTTTTCAACAGAAACAGTTCATTGTACAGTTGGTAGGGTCAAATGTTACATCCCTCAGTGCAGAACTCTAATGTTTTTTTCTATGGTAAAACATCTAGGTGCACACTGACAAATAATGGGCAATCTCCAAAAACCACACAATCTTATAACAACAAAGTACCTATCACAAACCAAGTTCAAGTATCCACATGCCAACAATAATCTGCTTATTCAAGTGCAGAGACTGGGGCACTTTACATTATTAATAATAAATTCACCACTGATGCTGTTTGAGTTAATTGCTCCCGTTAACACAACATTAGTCTAATAGATTATTATTATTATTATTATTATTATTATTATTATTATTAGTGTTGTTATTGTGAATAAAAATTTTAAAAAAAATTAATGTTAATGGTAATTTTGGTATACAGTATTCAGTTGTGTGATTATTGAAATATGCTACATGTTTATTATTATTATTATTATTATTATTATTATTATTATTATTATTATGAGTTTGGAAAAAGACCACATCATGTGCATAGGGTTACCTTGTAACTGATTGCATCTCTAACAAATGGGAGAAGTATTAAGCTTTAAAAAGTGCATTTTCAAGAGTCTGTAACGCACATACTGTACCACTAGATACAGTAGCCTCTAAGTACTGTAGATCATATCAATCCGTATTATACGTATTTCTTTTGTGTATAAACGTGCATTGTAGCTTTCATTCAGATTGTATTCATATTGGATAAGATTAACTAAAGTCACATATATTACAGTTTGAGATAAATACGGTCAGTCATACTGTTATAATCACAATCGAGACAATGTTTGGGTGAATTAATCCCTCAAAATGCCCTGTCCAGAGTCCTGAAATGAAATGTCAGCCTCAACCTCACTTGTTCAGCTTCTTCAGCTGTTGACTGGATGAAAGGATGTGGCCTGTACTGTGAAGACCGGTTGCCTAACAAGATCTCCATGAGCATCTGCAAAGCGAAGTGTCTTATCCAAAGGCCTGCACCCAATTACATTACAGAACTGTCACACATCATGTTTGGATATTGGCAGACATACCATAGGCCTTGGTTATCCTCAGGCAACATTTGAACTTTTGACCTTCTGGCTTAAGTGAACTGTGTCAACAAACATGTAATCTACAGAACTGCCAAACCACAAACACACTCATTCAATGCCTCACCCAGTAGGCTAGACTGGAGGCTATTGTTGGGGTGACAGGGAGTACAGTGTTAAAAGGGACAAGTAGTAGGATTAGCTGTATGACAACAATGAAGAAAGACTGGATTACATAAACTGCTCACTTAAATTTAAAGTAGTTGAGCTGTTTGTTTTAGCATTTGAGTTTCAGATACTGCACTTGCTTTTGACAGGACTTTGTGTAGTAGATTTACTGGAAAGAGGACAGTTTTGTTTTTATTGAGACACCATATTGTTTAATAATGTGTTTTTTTTCTTTTGCAAATGGTGCCAACATGTATACAGTATACAGGCATATATACTCATGTACATGATATACAATTCCAAGTATTGTATATTAACTTACAGTTTACCAAATTTGAACTGTATACCTAACAGCAGAGGTGGAATGCACCTCTCAATGGCCTCTCTTCAAAATACAAAAGCCCCTTGTTCGCTTGCACCTGTTAAGACACAGTCTAGGCTTATAATGGCTCTTTCTTGTTGGAATTCTGAATTGATTTGAATAGAATGGTAATTGGATAGATGAGCACTACAATATTACCAGGGTAACCAAACCCAGGTGCAGCAAAGCAATGTGATGAAGGGTTACATTCAAAGATACTTCCCCAGTCAACATATCTGCATTGTCAACCATATTGAAAACTGTATTGGTGTTATCAGTAAATTAGTTTTGTTAAGGACAGTTTTCTGAAGACCATTTTTATTAATTAACTCAATTTTGCAGTTTATTGCAGTTCTTTTTGTCAACTTTTTGACAAAAAGAAGTTCTTTCTCATTTTTCAAAGCACAAGCTGACCGAAAGGACTGTTTAGAAACACTCTTCAAAAACTGTTTTGTGAGTAGAGCCCATTTATAGCAGTGGGAGCGTGCCAACAGCACTGTATGTAGCCCAGAGTTACAAGCAAACCTCAAGGCATCTTCTGTTCTTCCAGCTGACCACATTAGACACACTGCACAGAAACCATTAGCTTGTGTAAGTACACACCTTTCTTGTTTTAAAAAGAAACTAGAACGAGACATATTGTGCAAGAAAGTAACTGTAATAATGTGTTTATAATATAAACCCACATTTTCTGCACAGGTATGTGATGCTTGTTTTCATACCTAAGCAGAAGGGATTTAAACAGTGCTGTAATAGGTCATCAACACTGGATCTCGCTATACAGTATGTAATGTCAAATGTGTTGTTTCATGAATTCTTGTGCTTATTTGGGATTTCTTCCAGGATGTTTATAGGTTATCAGCTCAACCCCTCCATGGTACGTTGAGTTGATAGATTCAATCTTCTGTTCTGTTCTTGATAGTCTGGAAACATAAGAATATTTAAAAAACTGTCCACGCTGGAAAATCTGATAAGTGGCAACCACCAGCTACTGTATGCCCACACAAGAACAGCTGACTTAAAATGCAGAAAAATAACACCCACGAATGCAAGGAAAATGTCTTTACAGTTAGATTGAGAAATTAAAGGGAAAAACGAAACAAAACGCATAATGCAGAAAATCAAAATGAAACTCGCAAGCAAGAAAACAATGACAAGAGACCAATTTAAATTTTATTTAAACTGTTTTAATATAGAAACCTTTTTTTTTTTTTTTAACAAATCAGTTATGTCTTGTTTTCTATCAGCCTGTTCTGGTCATTTTTTACTGAAGCTTTATTTAGGCAGGTCAGGTTGGCATTGAGCAAGATGGTATTGTGAAGTTCCTGTTTAATTAGGACCCTCACCAGATTTCAAACTTAAGCTTCTGTCAAGAGTTGGGCAGATAAATCTTAAGAAGACCAACATTATAGTTGTTTAATGATTCAGTTACATGTAATGGGAGTTTAAACACGCAAACTCTGTCAGCCTTGTCTACTCTACTGTACATTTTTTAATGGAATGACAAGCTCAAAGCACCTCAAAGACAGGGAAAGGCAGAAACAACAGAACCACCTCAAAGACAGGGAAAGGCAGAAACAACAGAACTCAGAACCACTCAGAATGATTGTAAACACCATAAAATAGTAGAAAGGGAAATGTAAAAAAAAGCAATTGCAATGACATTTGAAGCTACTTACGCACTATAGATGCAGTAGACGTACTGCAGCAAACTTTCAGCCTGTTTTACCTGCTAAAAAAAGGTACAACTTGCTTCATAAAACAAACTGATGCAGTAGCTATCCCAAATAAGACCAATCTATCATCTTTATAAAAACACTCCAAGGCAAGGATATGCTTTTATAGTATAAAAATATGCTTTAAATATTCAGTTCAGTGTTTAAAACCCTGACATGAGGGCTGCGTTGTACAAATTCACATAATGTTTTGGATAACACATGGTGGGTCCCACAGCATAGTTTACATATGACATACTCTTTCTTTATACAAAGAAAATGGTACTGCTGTATTCAGCCATAACACCCATTGCTCATACTCAATAGCTGCCCTTGTGCTTCATTTGCACTACTATAGGACAAATGCATTAAGGATAGTTTGGTGTGGGAGATTGTGTCACATCATAGCCAGCAGTTACTGGGAATCGTATGGATAATTAAACGTCCCTGTTGAATGTTACAGATTTAAAAGGATTTAGAATGTAAAACAAGAGAATATCACTAACCTTATAATATCAGGTGACAAATTAAACCAAGGAGTGTTACGAAATGAAACATGTCATTAATCTGTGAACTCAGGATAGAGTTTATAGGCAGGCCACAGCTTTACCAGAAATAAAAACACAATGGATTTAGAACTGTTACTGTACTGCAGGCTGGTCCTGACAGTGTGGCACTGTGGCGGAAGACAAACAGCAGGGAGCTGGAGAAGAGAGCAAGCTGGTGGATTACAATTCATCCAAACTTATTTGGAATACAAAGATCGCGTTATAGTTAAGCTTAACTTGCATTAACTATTTTTTGTTTAAGTTTTTTGATTAAATAGATCTACTGGGGCCCTAGTTAGAAACCGTGTTTTATTGGTTTTTGTTGTTTGTGATTGTTTTGTGCATTATAAATCTACCACACTTCAGTTTCTGGGTTTTTTGGATATCTTTGTTTGGAGTTTTGGAGAACAGAAGACTCGGCAGCTGATTAAATATCCGGAAGACTGGTGAGGTCGTTTCAGTTTCTTTACAATGACTCAAAAGATATAAAAGGATTGTTTTTTCATGCTGACTGTTTTAGCTTTAATACCTATTGTCAGAGGAAGCACCAAATGGAACTATAGCTGCTCAAATACTTCCAGCTGACCCGTATTGTGTTTATAATGTGCTACATTTGTTGATTTGTTTGCTTGGTTGTTTGCTGATGTGGTTATTTTGTATTGCTGGGATCAGGGGTGAACAGGATGTTGTCATTTCAATGATGTGTCAGTATTTATTGTATATGGTGACTTATCTGCTGTTATGGAACATAAACACCATAGTACTAAAAAAATAGTTATTAATTGTGTACAGAGCTTGTCCCTTGTGTTTTTTTGCTGTCGGTATTTTTTAGCTGATAAGATAGTTATTAATTTTGTAACCTTGATCGGTGGTTATTTGAGTGTTAATCTGTACCCAGATACACTCGATATAGAGCGTCCGCTACAGATTGGTGCAAATCAACTGGTAGCGTCAACCCGACGGACAGCGCAGCCAGATCTCCAGGAGGAATCAGACAGCCGGCTCGTTTTACTGAAACCACGCCCTCACTTTAAACAGTTCCACTGAACAAAATAGAAGATTTTGGATCAGATTGCAGTAGCTCAATCTGAAGATCCAGTTATTCAGGACATGATTAAGGATTTACCATCTAAACATGCCAAGGTCAGTCGTGTCTCCTTTGTGATGCAGCAAGGTCTACTATACCGACGAGTGCCAAATCAGGGAGATGGGCACAAATTTCAATTGGTGATCCCGAAAAAACTCAGTTCTGTTTTTATTGACTATTATCTTGACACTCCTTGGGGGGGGGCACCTAGGTACAATGAAGACCCTTGTACGCATCCTGGAGGTTGTATGGTGGCCTGTAGGGGGAACAAGTGGTACACATTTAATTGTATATTTATTTTTTGGGATAAATTACTGAAATAATAATACTGAAATGGAAGATCAAACCTGGTCTCCCGAAATATTGCCAGTAGATAGGGAAGCACGTCATGTGACAGTTAGAGAGCCTGTTGAGAATTTAATTACAAGACTTAGTGATATGTACATTTCTCGTATAGAGGCAGATGATACTGGAGGCAATGATGATCAAAGAGATGAAACTGACTTGAGTGCTTTAATGCCATTAGCAGAACAAGTAAGTAGTTGTTTGCAGCAGACTGAAGCGCTTGATAAGGGGCTTTCCCAATTTATTGAGAGTACCCTTAATCGAGAAGAATTGATAAGAGATGCTGTTAGAGATCAAATATTAGAGCTTGAAGAGAAGCTGGAAAAGTCTATTGTTCAGTTAGAAAGGGGTGAACAGGATGTTGTCATTTCAATGCTGTGTCAGTATTTATTGTATATGGTGAGTTATCTGCTGTTATGGAACATAAACACCATAGTACAATAAAAATAGTTATTAATTGTGTACAGAGCTTGTCCCTTGTGTTTTTTTTGCTGTCGGTATTTCTAGCTGATTTGGGAGTTATTAATTTTGTAACCTTGATCGGTGGTTATTTGAGTGTTAATCTGTACCCAGATACACTCGATATAGAGCGTCCGCCACAGATTGGCACCAGACTTGCCCTCCAATGGATCCTCGTTAAAGGATTTAAAGTGTACTCATTCCAATTACAGGCCCTCAATAGAGTCCTGTATTGTTATTTTTCGTCACTACCTCCCCGGGTCGGGAGTGGGTAATTCTTGGCGCCTGCTGCCTTCCTTGGATGTGGTAGCCGTTTCTCAGGCTCCCTCTCCGAATCGAACCCTGATTCCCGTTACCTGTGGTCACCATGGTAGGCACAGAATGTACCATCGAAAGTTGATAGGGCAGACACTTTCGAATGAGTCGTCGCCGCCGCCAGGGACGTCGCGATCGGCTCGAGGTTATCCAGAGTCACCAAAGCGGCCGGAGCAAGCCCCGGTTAGGTATTTGATCTGATAAATGCACGCATCCCCAGAGCCCCGGGAAGAGGGGTGGGGTCAGCGCTCGTCGGCATGTCTTAGCTCTAGAATTACCACAGTTATCCAAGTAACATTGGAGCGATCAAAGGAGCCGTAACTGATTTAATGAGCCTTTCGCAGTTCCACTGTACAAGCCCGTTTGTACTTAGACATGCATGGCTTAATCTTTGAGACAAGCATATGCTACTGGCAGGATCAACTATGCTGCAAGTGTTCATACAATTGTCACAAATGATATATGTCAAAAACATTTCAAGCAGATCTTGTTTGAACACCATAGTAAACTTTTATGTGGGGTAATAAGACATGTATACTGTACCATATGAGGCAGGGTCCACTCAAAATAATAAAGTGCTGTACAGGACAATTAGATGCATGCTATTTGAACACTCCAAACTCCCTCCATCGCCAGTCCTATTATTATTATTTTTTGTTTATTTAGCAGATGCCTTTATCCAAGGCGACTTACAGAGACTAGGGTGTGTAAACTATGCATCAGCTGCAGAGTCACTTACAAATACGTCTCACCCGAAAGACGGAGCACAAGGAGGTTAAGTGACTTGCTCAGGGTCACACAATGAATCAGTGGTTGAGGTGGGATTTGAACCAGGGACCTCCTGATTACAAGCCCTTTTCTTTAACCACTGGACCACACAGCCTCCAACAATGCAAATTCAGAGCTTTTAGTGGTAAGGATATGTCCGGGACCCTGCCCATGATCAACAACTGGATGAAAAGTAGGGGTAGCCTACATTTCATAGAAGGATGGAATGTAAAATGACGAGGTACAAACTATTCCTGATTCTTTCTAGAGTGTGTTAAAATAATTATATACTTTATTACCTTAATCATAAAGCATTGGAGAGCCAGAAAATGCACAGGACAGTGTTGTAGTTACCATCACACTAAATCTTTATGAATGAAGGACAATAATGTTTTACAATATATGTTTGTAGTCATTAAAGATATAAAAGAAAAAGGTGACGGCGCGAATATGAAGATGAATTTACTGCACCAGTATTTGAAGCTTGACACTACTACTGTAGCAATTCATTGAATTATGTTCCAAACACCTATTCTACAGACTTCAGCTGATTGTAATTGAAAACAACTGCGCTTGGGAAACTAATCTAAACCTGTATGAATCTGCAGGGCTTTTTAATGATTAAAACACTGCAGATGCAGTATCACATGACCTGTTGCCTGAAATAGACGACAAACACTAATCTGATTCTGTTTTGTCTTTGAGAAGCATCAGTTAGCATAGCAGTCACCCACAGTGGCTTTAATGCTCCATGGAGCTGCTCTTTTCATCCTTAGTATTAAAAAGTATGTTCCAGCCCTAGTTCTAGCTCTACATTGCTACACAGCAAGCTGTCAGAATTCAATTCAGCGTATTGGCAACTATTATGGGTGACCAATTGGATGTACAAAGCTGTGTCCAATTTCTTCTTTTCCGGCTAAAATAAGTTAAATGTCCTTAGCTGTTCCTCCTACCTTTCCTTATTAAATGATCAGCATGCCAGTTAACATAATGCAACCCTAGGCATTTGCTAATTGACTAGTGCTTTGTGTGCCTTGTATCATCTTGTTAGCATATGAATAGACAGGGGAGCTTCAAGGACCTAAACATGTGAGTATACATGTTTATATATATATATATATATATATATATATATATATATATATATATATATATATATATATATATATATATATATATAAAGTACATAGAACAGTCCTCTCTGTATTGATCTTCATCTACTTTGCTTGACAGAGAAAATTGTACCCTCAGGAAAGACTGAAGCTGCTGTAATTAAGGCTTGGACAATGGATTTTAAAACTCTATATTGTAACAAATTAGAATTTGAGATCCTAACAGTAATAAATAAAAAAATAAGCAAGAAAAGAAAAGAAAAATTCACAGGTCAGTTTAAAAGCACGTAGAAACCAATTTTGAACAATTCTTTAGTCCAGACACAATTCTTTAGTTCATAAGTAGCTGAAAGGTTTTCTAAAACAAAAGGTGGTGGGGCTTTAGTGTACAAGTGCATCTCCTCATACTAATAAAAAAGCTAAAGGCAAATCACGATGATAAATGTCATAACCCAGAAACTAGTACTTACATAGTAGTAATGGCCAATATCTTCCAATGTTTTTTTTTTTTCAGGGACTATGCAAATAACTGATTTGCATTCTGTTCTCAACTGTTTTGCACATTTCACACTGTGCCAGAGAAAGTACACTATAGCCTGAATTAAATAACAGTTTAGAAGGATATATTTTGTCATAATTGTGGCAGGTGCACCATCATTTAAATTAATCTAGGAATATTATGCTACAGTTGCGCCTGTTTAAGGTGAAGTTCACAGATTGCCAGTGTTACACAACTTGCCATAAACAATTAAACTGTATGTTCATTTAACATACTGAGTTACTGTCCCACTGTATAAAGTGCATGGGCAGCCGTTTGTATGTATGTACTTTTGTATGTACTTTTTACATTTATGCAAACGTATATATAAAAACCACTTATCAATTGTGGGTTTTCCATGGAGAAATAAAAATAAGTCTCACATTTTTCTCAAACTATTTTGGTAGCTCCTTTCATGTAATTTGGGTTTCCATGTAGTTTTCTTTTAGAAAAATTCTCCTTCCAAATACAAACAACCTAATTAATATAAAAATACAGAAGAGTATATTCAAATTTGATATCGTACAGCTTTCTTAAACTGGGTTTCCATAAAGTTTTTAGGTTGTGTTGAAGCACCACAAGCAGCCTGCCTCATTTAGCCACCAAAAAAATGTAATAAAAAAGCACAGGAAACAAAACAAAAACCCAGACATAACGCTACACAAATACAAATACAGCTTTTTAGCATGAGAAGGCGATTTACCCAAACTTTTAAGTCATACTGTGTTTTGGCCACGCATTTCCTATGGCGTGAGGAATGTGCGTGCTACGTCTCATTCTTACAATAATGGGGAGAATTTTTTTTTTCTTTTTTATAAATTTGGAATCGCCAATTATTTTTCTTATATTCTCCCCAATTTGGTAAGCCCAGTTGTTGTTTATTTAAACCCAGCTCACCGCCCCCGTGCTGACTCGGGAGAGACGAAGACGGACACACGCGTCCTCCGAAACGTGTGCCGTCAGCCGTCCGCTTCTTTTCACTCTGCAGGCCCGCCATGCGACTACCTCAGAGCTACAGCGTCGGAGGACCACGCAGCTCTGGACAGCTTACAGGCAAGCCCGCAGGCGCCTAGCCAAACTACAGAGGTCGCTGGTGTATGAACTGTATAAATGTAGAACTGTATAAAGAACTGCTAATCCAATTACAATGAAACAATAAAAAAGACATTATTTAGTGCAAGTTTTTACTAGTATCAGAATCTTAAGGTACATCTGTTCGTCTGTCTGTCTATCAAGCTTTTTTTGATGTGCATACGATGGATGTAGGTCATAGTGATTCAGTTTTTCATGTTGCAGACATACTTGTTTGAAATTGTAAGACGAACATTTTGTTTTCAGTTAAATAAAAAATAGATACTTAGAGAATGTGTTTAATTTGTATACGTTAATAAAAATAAATATTAATAATATGTGTTTTCTCAAAAAAGTGATTTTTGAGAAAACACATACAAAATGTAGCTGACCAAAAAAATATTTCAAGGTGAAAGCCAGGAAGGAAATATAGTTCTCCTAATCGTTAGATGTTCTGTCCCAGAGTCAAAACAGACCTGCTGATTTTGTACACATTTGTCAAGACCCATTTAGTTGCCATCATGCCATAGTAGCAATGCACACTGATTTCACAGCAATAAATAGACATTTCTGGACTACTACTTTACGTATGTAGCTGTTAAAACAATAACTATTCCATTTAGCCCTTTATTTCCAGCTCAGCACGTACGTCAGTCTCTGAGAATTAAATCATTCCACCAATTGTAAACCTGAGTGTTTGTTCAAATACAAAAAGGCCTGTTTCCTGACCATACTGTGTTTTTGCTTGGGCTAAGGGGATGACTCAGTCGATTTCATTCACTTTTCAGTAACACACGTCACTTTCGGCCTTAATGGACTCCCCTCAGAGATAAAAAAAACAAAAAAACGAATAATCTTTTATTGAATTCTGCTCAATTGCTGTGTTATTTACTGTGCTATATTCCTCAGTTCCATTACTCATGTGTGATGTCGTTCATGGTTAGATTAAAACTGTTGTCTGTTGTGGCATTACATCTTCTGTGAGTAATACATGCAGTTGAAAGATAAATGAATTGACCTGCATCAGTGGGTTAAAGCATTAGCTTATGTTTTGCTGTTTAATGGGTATATTGATTCAAATGGAATTTTTCTATTCCATTTGTATGGTGTTTGCTCTCATTCTGAGAGGCTCTCAGTTCTGTTGCTCCAATACTGAAATTGAATTATTTGATCTCTATATCTGAATCCACCTGGCGTTATATAAGCCTGTAGAATCCCAGTTTCTAACTCTTTCTGGAGTTTGTACTATTTTCTGATTCTAGAGAAATTGCATGAACACCTTTCAACTCTGCAGTTTCCACCTGGTCTATAGAAATACAGTAGTAGGAAGCAGGTTGTGCTAGCAGAGTTGAAAGGTCACCGCATCGGGTGATTTCTTTGGCATGAGGAAGTACTGAAAAAATCCTGCAAAAATTATTTAAATTCAATTTTTGAACAACCTGTATTT
Organism: Acipenser oxyrinchus oxyrinchus; assembly: GCA_030684275.1. Lineage (NCBI taxonomy): Eukaryota > Metazoa > Chordata > Actinopteri > Acipenseriformes > Acipenseridae > Acipenser > Acipenser oxyrinchus. The sequence continues at coordinate 55,952,321 of CM060249.1, forward strand.
TCTTAACAAGGCTGCTACCCAACAGACAACATGATCTATTTTCATTAAAGTTAGTTGACCTAATGAAATGTTAGACTCTGCGTATGTCAATAAGAATGCAGCCTTACCAACCATTACAGCACTCCCACTGGTAAAGACTGCTACTGAAATAAATAGCTGGGTCACTTTAATTAGGTTCATATGTATTGCATTAACTCAAAACAAGGATGTCGAATTAACAAAGTTAAAAAGAGCCTAGAAGAAGGTTTGTTTGAAATAATTTTATAAATGTCCTTCGCCATGATATCTAGATTGTTTAAACACGCGTTCATACAGTATTTAGAAAGTTTCAAAATTATTAAACCAGATCTTGAAAGAGTTTAAACGAAACCTTATGACCATTTCGAGGTTCATGAAAAATTAACCCCAATCCCCACCCCCTTTATGGGCTGAACCAGACCACTGCTGTTTCTCAACGCTACACAACCAGTTTCAGTGTTTTCTTTCCTGAACTACATGCAAAGCAATTACCGTATTACTTCAATTTGGCACCGCGGCATTTATTTTAAATTTATCAAAATGAAAGCGGCCCTTAAACGAGGGCGGTGATTATACGAGGGCGGCCTTTATTAATAATACTATGCTTTACAAACGCTGCAATATTTTATTACATGATAAGGCATTTTAGAAGCGGCGCAGTGAGAGGCTCCGATCAGCAGCACTATACTTGTGTGTATTTTTGGGGCTTGATTACAGTACATTTACTGACCGTTAACGAGAGCCTATTAGCTGGGAGTTGGGAGGTCAGGGGAGTACTGTACCAGCGAATCAGGAGTGTGTATTGGTTGCTATGGGGCGGGACAAGAAGAGGAGAGAGAATGGTAGTCGAGTGTCATCAGTTGTTTTTCTTAACGAAAAATATTACCTCTGAATATCAGTTTGATTTCTGTTAAAACTAAAATATATCCTACTTGGTTTTTGTTTTTTTCTCACTGTAATTCACCTGCTTGTTTGTAATTTCTCTGTAAGAGAAACTGAAACTAAATCTTCTCATACATAGTAAGCAAGTTTTTTTTTTATATATATATAATTGTACAGGACTGAGTAAAATTCCAATTGAATAAAAAACAAAACAACTAAACCCCCTACAAGAAGATATCTTCGGTAAGCTTTCGGATAGCTGTTGGAGTGACCGGCAAAGTTCCTCTGAGTTTAAGTTTTCACCATGCAAGCTGAGGAGGAGGTAAACAGACAGCCCTTGTTTTATCCCCTGCTGTGTTGGCACGGAACTCTGCTGTGCTGTAAGTAGATCATCTTGGGTTGTCTGTCGGGACTGTACTATAAAATAACATTTGCTTACTAAGGTGTGTGTACATTAGTTTGTATTACATGCTGGATTGAGGCTGCAGGCTCTTCGGGGGCGTCACATGTACATAGCCATGTACATAGCTGCGTGCGTTTCTTTCATTATTTTTTGAGTAGGGGTAGAAAAAAAAAAAACCTTTACATTCCTTTATTGAGAGCTGCGTTTAGTCGAGGGCGGTGTCTATTAAAAAGCTGATATCTGAGTGAGGCGTTAATTCGAGGGCGGCGTTAATTCAAATTAATACGGTATATGAATAAACAGGGATCGACAATCACTATAGTAATGTGAGCAGCAGGGGGTTTAATTAAAACAGCTTTTAAAAAATAGTTTACTAGAGTTAGAGTGCACTAGTGCTAGGGTACAGAGTATCACAATAATGTTGTGTCTCGCTATCTTTTGGTTATGCAAAAATTCAAATATTATGCAAATGATGTATTTCACGTGGCAGGGCAAAAACAAAGATCTCAATATGAATTTGACATTCAGGACTGATTTTTGATGCAGCATAATTAAAGAACCAAAAATCTAGGATGCATCTACCTTTCAATGTTGTACCGATTGTAAACAAGCTTAAGCTTTTGTAGTAAAGAGAAGTTTCAGTGTAGAATACCAGTATAACTGAATTGTATAAAAACAAAGGTTCCAAGCTGGAGCCTTTCGTAAGTGTTACTCTTACTATGTTGTTATTGCCCATTGCTGTATGCATCCATGAAACTTGCCTTAGCTCGGCTTATTATTTGATTAACACAAACTAGTTTAATTAGAAAAATGGTCCACATTTAACATGACCTTAAAAACAAACTGCTAATCATACAATAGTAGCAACAAGCAACTTGGAAGGTTACAGTAATTCAAAGTTCTTTCTTTCTAATTTTGAACATTAACTAACATTAAAAAAATCCATCCCTGTTTGTCATTTTTAGGTATGTCGTATTCACGGTCAGAATTTATTTTCTTTATTTTTCAAGCCATGTGTAAATTGTATTTCTCTTCTTCAATATTAATAAAGTGTTATTTTAGGGATTCGATTTAGCCACAGCTTTATAACTTTTTTTTTTTACACAATTAAGCCTTACAGTACTTGGATATATAGAACTATGGCTTTTAAAACTGAAGGTCTGAATAATTATTGGTGCCACGGTATAATCAGAAATTCTTGTGTTGGTCTAAAATACAGTAGCAATCCTGGGATCTAAAGCATAAAGTATATTGTGAAGCGCACTGTGCTGTGGTAGATTTAACCGTTGGAGCACTGATGAGGTCTCCAATCTAACAGTTCTGGGGCAAATGGCACATCCCAGCAGGGACTGCTTCGCTGTGAACCGGCATTTAAGTGGATTAGAAGGTCACTGTGATAACTGACCAAACAGTCTTGTCCGGAATCCCACTCTAACTTTGTATATAGTATTTTCATTATTTGCATTCATAAAGGGGAGGGCAGCAGGACAATAATGTTGAATATGCTATGCCACTGAATCTACCAAAGAAATAAAAAAGTCCCCCTCTAAAAATATTTGCATAAACACAAGCCTCTATCCAAGCAACCTTTTTCTGGCTGTGTTGACTTGCCTTCAGAAGCTGTAAATGTTGTTTTTAAGTCTGTTGTCAAAAGCTACCCCATCGATTAAAGTTGGAACAATTTAAAAGTCTTGGGGTTGTTGCCAGTGTAGAACTAGTGGCCACTTCTGTGGTTGTAGTAGAAAAGCACTATGGTATTTAAATGAGCCGCCTCATGTCTGCAGATGCGAAATTGCAGCGTCAGAAGTGTTACGGGAAACAAAAAGATGTGCAAACCAGTGCCTGCACAGCAGTGTAGACTTCAAACGACCACAGGTGTATGTTATGTCACTAAGTCAACCAAATTATTGTGTGTGTGGGAACGTTTGTGTTTTTTTAGAAATGCGTACCCATTAAAATACTGGTTTCCAACAGAGTAGGCTGAGTTTGTACTTGTTATGAAATTGTAAAACCAGACATGGGATAGTTTTATAAACAAACTACTCTGCAGCATTGACAAAAAATCAAACAGAGGAGAATCCTTCAGGTGAGTTTCATGTTAATAATGAATGTGATTCCAACACAGTGCGCAGCGCAGAGATCAGGTTTAGGTGAGACATGAAAAGATGAACCCTTTTAGACAAGCTGAGCACAGCTCTGTTCACGATCAGTGATTCCAAATTTTAGCATTACTTACAGTACAGTGTATGACAGACACAAGAAAAATGTTAGGAGACCCATAGAGTGCAATAGTGTAGGTTGTCCTCTTTCTATTAACAAGACTATTACTATCAGTCAGTGGTTGCAGAGCTTGCATACAAAACTGTAGTTTAAACATACAGGATTAGATACGATCAGTATTCTGAAGCCTTTTAATAGTTACGGAAAGGCAGTGCTGGTCTACTTTTAGAAGAGTGGTTGTTCTTGTTTTCTAAATCTGGGTTCTGCGCAGGGATTTCACCAGATGCAAATGAACAATATGTATGTGACTCAGTATCTCCACCAGTGCTCTGACCCACCCCCCCCTCCTCATGTGTGACACTTCACATCAGCGACTGACCTTTTTGAGGTTCGTAGAGAGATGGTTTTTTACGGTATGTTATCTTGAGCAGCGTGGTTCCAGTGATGCTGGAAACAGAAAGGAAAAGGAACAGTGTGATACAGTGCGTTACACGTTTTTTCTGGAGCATCACCTGCGGCTAATGTTCTAGGTGTTAATAATTAAACAAGTTTGGTGCAAAGAAGATCAGTGCAGTGAGTTCCCCTTTTGGATTTGCCTTTTTTTCTCTCAGCTACGCAAACAGGGGTTTCAAATCAATGTTGGGGATTTCCTAGACGTACTCCACCGCCTATACAAGCACCCCAGTATAGACTGTGTATGTATGGAGGTGCTGTCCCATTACTTCATCAGCATGCACAGCAGTTTTCAAAGCACCCAAAGCACTTCTGCAAAACAAATGTAAGAGTATCAATAACCCCCACTCTCTCCTTTAAAAAACAAACAAAGTAATTTAATAAAAACTCCTAATAAAAAAAGATTATGACTAAAAAAAAAAGTTTCAACTGCAAGAGAGCTCCTCAAGATGGTTGTCACAAACATGGTTTTAAGCCCTACACTGTTCTGAAATCACAAGAGCTTTCTCAAAAATTTCCATTGGTAGTCATATGTGACTGGAACATCTTGGCTTTCTTTTTTATTATCAAGAGTCACAGAAATTACTCCTGCCGATAAATAAATATGTGGTATCTAAAAAAAGAGGTCAAATATTTTTCGGGGCTTACTTGGCCCCTCATTTTTATTGATAGATATCACATCATGTGGTTGATCCCTTTAAAAATGTTTCTATACAAAGGAGCTGTTTATACTAAATAGTAATGGTGTGCAATGATATGAAACTTTTGACATTGATATCATGCATGTATTTTGATATTACTTTTCACAGGTTTTTACAAAGGAGGACACAGACAACGTGCCCCACATGTCGACCTGTTCCTGTCCAGTTTTAAATAACTTCTGCATAACAGAGACAGAAGTGTTAAAGGGACTAGGAGCTCTTAAAATAAACAAATCCCCTGGGCTGGATGAGATCCTCCCAATAGTACTCAAAGAAACGAAAGAAGTTATTTACAAACCGCTAGCCAAGATCATGCAACATTCTCTTGACACAGGGGTTGTACCGACAGACTGGAAAATAGCAAACGTAATACCGATCCACAAAAAGGGAGACAAAACCGAACCAGGTAACTACAGACCAATAAGCCTGACTTCTATTATATGTAAACTTATGGAAACTATAATAAGATCCAAAATGGAAAATTAGCTGTATGGTAACAATATCCTGGGAGACAGTCAGCATGATTTTAGGAAAGGGAGATCATGTCTAACTAACCTGCTTGATTTTTTTTGAGGATGCAACATCGACAATGGATAATTGCAAAGCATATGACATGGTTTATTTAGATTTCCAGAAAGCTTTTGACAAAGTCCCGCATAAAAGATTAATTCTCAAACTGAACGCAGTAGGGATTCAAAGGGACGTAATGTTAAAACTTTACAATGCATTAGTAAGACCTCACCTAGAATATTGTGTTCAGTTCTGGTCACCTCGTTTCAAAAAGGATATTGCTGCTCTAGAAAGAGGGTTAAGAAGAGCAACCAGAATTATCCTGGGTTTAAAAGGCATGTCGTATGCAGACAGGCTAAAAGAACTGAATCTATTCAGTCTTGAACAAAGAAGACTACTCAGTGATCTGATTCAAGCATTCAGAATCCTAAAAGGTATAGACAATGTCGACCCAGGGGACCTTTTTGACCTGAAAAAAGAAACAAGGACCAGGGGTCACAAATGGAGATTAGATAAAGGGGCATTCAGAACAGAAAATAGGAGGCACTTTTTTACACAGAGAATTGTGAGGTTCTGGAACCAACTCCCCAGTAATGTTGTTGAAGCTGACACGCTGGGATCCTTCAAGAAGCTGCTTGATGAGATTCTGGGTTCAATCAGCTACTAACAACCAAACGAGCAAGATTGGCTGAATGGCCTCCTGTTGTTTGTAACCTTTCTTACGTTCTTATATCGATATCGATAATATTGAATTCTTTCAAAACACAGAAACACAACTGCATATATATATAAAAGCAGACTGCTTACCTTCGACAACATCACTAAATGGACTCCCCCGGGAAAGCAAAAAGTTGTGAGAGCACACATGGTAACCTTGCAATATAGATTTAATGAATTAGTCCATACAACAGTGCTGACGTTTCGATGCTGCCAGCGTCTTCGTCAGAGCGTGGAGGCACGCTTGCATATATATGTATACACAGTGCTTATAGAAAGTCTACACCCCCTTGAACTTTTTTTCACATTTTGTTGTGTCAGTGCCTCAGAGTTTCATGCATTTAAATTAGCATATTTTTCCACTTATCTACACACCATACTCCACACTGTTAGAACCAAAGTCATTGTATTTATTGCTAGAACCAAAGTAATTGTATTTATCTTGCTCTAAATTGTAGTATACCTATACTGTGATTTGTTTACGACAGTAAGTCGCCCTTGATAAGGGCATCTGCTAAGAAGTAAATAATAATAATAATAACTGTTAAGGGGAAAAAAAGTTTTTATTGAGTTAATACTTGGTGGAAGCACCTTTGGCAGCAATTACAGCTGTGAGTCTGTTGGGATAGGTCTCTACCAACTTTGCACACCTAGATTTGGCAATATTTGACCATTCGTCTTTACAAAACTGTTCAAGCTCTGTCAAGTTCCTTGGGGAGCGTTGATGGACAGCAATCTTCAAGTCATGCCACAAATTTTCGATTGGATTTAGATCGGGGCCACTCCAGTGTAGCTTTGGCTGTGTGCTTTGGGTCGTTGTCATGCTGAAAGGTGAACTTCCGTCCCAGTTTCAGCTTTCTTTTGCTCCATTCATTTTCCCTTCTATCCTGACAAGTGCCCCAGTCCCTGCCGATGAGAAACATCCCCATAACATGATGCTACCACCACCATGCTTCACAGTAGGGATGGTGTTCTTTGTGTTGGGTTTGCGCCAAACATAACGATTTGCATTTAGGCCAAAAAGTTCCATTTTAGTTTCGTCAGACCACAAAACGTTTTGCCACATGGCTACAGAATCTCCTGAGTGTTTTTTTTGCGTACTTCAAATGGGATTCAAGGTGGGCTTTCTTGAGTAATGGCTTCCTTCTTGCCATTCTACCATACAGGCCAGATTTGTGGAGTGCTTGGGATATTGTTGTCACATGCACACTTTGACCAGTCTTGGCCATAAAAGCCTGTAGCTCTTGCAAAGTTGCAATTGGCCTCTTGGTTGCCTCTCTGATCAGTCTCCTTCTCGCTTGCTCATCCAGTTTGGAGGGATGGCCTGGTCTAGGCAGGGTCTTGGTGGTGCCATACACCTTCCACTTCTTAATAATCGTCTTGACCATGCTCCAAGGGATATTCAAAGCCTTTGATATTTTTTATACCCATCCCCTGATCTGTGCCTTTCAACAACAGCTTTTGAAAGCGCCTTGGTGCTCATGGTTGAGTCTTTGCTTTGAAATGCACTACCCAGCAGAGGGAACCTACAGGAACTGCTGAATTTATCCTGAAGTCATGTGAATCACTACAATTTAACACAGGTTGAGGCCACTTAACTTGGTGTGTGATTTTGAAGGCTATTGGTTACACCTGAGCTAATTTAGGATTGCTATTACAAGGGGGGGTGGACACTTATCCAACCAAGCTATTTCAGTTTTTATTTTTGATTAATTTTCTACAAATTTATATTTCAGTTTTTATTTTTAATTAATTTTCTACACATTTCTAGTGGCAAAGCAACCCCCACTTTGCTACATATGGTGGAGAATGTGGGCATCACAATAAATTGTATAAAACAAAAGAAAAAGAAGAGTGACTTAAGCCACGCCAGTTTACCTACATCCTCGGAGCTGGGGATGCTGTTTAACTTTTTTTGCTTGCCCCTCAATGAGCAAGCCAAGCTAAGGCAACAGCACCTTCGGGGTCTGACGGTGGTTTTGGTGGCCTGGGAGCTGGCTCTAACTGTAATTGTTTCTGCCAGAACCAGAGTTGCTGCTGTCGGAACCAGAGTTTGCTGCAGCCGGAGCAAGATATGCTGCTGCTGGAGCAAGAGTTTCTGCTGCCAGATAAAGATAAGCACCAGTAGTATGCTGTCTCCAGAACCCTAGGGAGAAGCACAGCTGTCTCCAGAACCCTAGGGAGAAGCACAGCTGTCTCCAGAACCAGAGGGAGAAGCACCGCTGTCTCCAGAACCAGAGGGAGAGCCACTGTCATCTACAGAATCAGGAGAAGCCGCTGTCACACAGAGAGAGCGGGAGGAGCCGCCGTCGTCCCGAGAGGGGGAGGAGCCGCTGTCGTCCTGGGAACCAGAGAAGGAGAAACTGGCAGCTACAGAGAAGGGGGAGGAGGTGAAGAGACCACATCCCAGACCACCACCCCTGTACACGATCTGGCTCCGGTAGGTCAGTTCCCTTGGCCTGTGCTCCAAGGCACCCTGCCATTGTGTATGGACCTCGTGTCGCTTCCCAGGTTGCTGAATCTTCAGTCACAGTTGCTCTCTCTGTTTTCAACTTCACTGCCCCTGGTAAACCCAGATGTCGCTGTGCTGTCGTCGGACCTCTCAATTGTTCCCCCTGTCACCTACTTCGCTCCCCCTGGTGGATCAGACGTCACTGTGCCGGGTCCAGGTGTCACACCTCTGCCTGCAGTTACAGCCACCGAGTTTGTTTTGTTTTGTTTTGTTTTTGTAAATAAATATACAGGCACCACCCTGTTTTAACATCTGTAGTTTCAAGTACTGTTCCTTTTACTAGGAGACAGTGATATCTGTTTTATATATATATATATATTACAGTGCCTTGCAAAAGTATTCAGACCCCTGATCAATTCTCTCATATTACTGAATTAGAAATGGTACATTGAAATTTCGTTCTGTTTCATATTTTATTTTAAAACACTGAAACTCAAAATCAATTACTGTAAGGTGACATTGGTTTTATGTTGGGAAATATTTTTAAGAAAAATAAAAAACTGAAATATCTTGCTTGCATAAGTATTCAACCCCTGTGCTGTGGAAGCTCCCAGTTTAAACCGATGAAAGAAATTGCCCTAACGAGGACACAATTATCTTACCATTGGCCTCCACCTGTGATCCATTAAAGTTGCTGTCACATTTTCTGGATAAAAACCCCACTGTTGAAGGATCATTGGTCATTGGTATATACACTGAGTGTACAAAACATTAGGAACACCTTCCTAATATTGAGCTGCACCCCCTTTTGCCCTCAGAACAGCCTCAATTCGTCGGGGCATTGACTCTACAACATGTCGAAAGCGTTCCACAGGGATGCTGGCCCATGTTGACTCCAATGCTTCCCACAGTTGTGTCAAGTTGGCTGGTAGTGGATCTCTACTCTGAATAGCTCATTCCATCTCATGCTCAATTGGATTGAGATCTGGTGACTGGGCAGGCCACTACTGTAAGCTGAATTCACTGTCATGTTCGTGGAACCATTCCTGGACAATCCTAGCCTTGTGGCATGGGGCATTATCCTGCTGAAAAAATCCATTAGCAGATGGATGCACTCCTGCCATGAAGGGATGCACCTGATTGGCAATGATGTTCAGATATCCTGTGGCATTCAATCGTTGCTCCACTTTTATCAAGGGGCCCAATGTGTGCCATGAAAACATACCACACACCATCACACCACCACCACCAGCCTGCAATGTTGACATGCGGCATGATGGATGCATGTACTAATGTGGTTTTCTCCATACCTTAGTCCTCCCATCAGCGTGAAACAGCAGGAACTGGGATTCATCAGACCAGGCAATGTTTTTCCAATCCTCCAGTGTCCAGTATTTTCATTCCTTAGCCCACTGCAACCGCAAATTCTTGTGTTTTGCTGAAAGAAGTGGAACTCTGTTAAGTCATTGGCTGCCATACCCCATTCGTGTCAAGGTACGATGAGTTGTGCATTCTTTTATGGGTCTTTCGGCACCAGTGTTGTACTGGACTGTCAGCTGACTAACTGTAGCCCGTCTGTTGCTCTGCACAATTCGTGTCAGCCTCCTTTGCCCTCTTTCATCAATGAGCCGTTTTCGACCACTGGTCTGCTGTTGGCTGGATGTCCTTTGGGTGGTGGACCATCCTTGATACACATGGGAAACTGTTGAGCGTGAAAAACCCAGCAGCGTTGCAGTTCTTGACACACTCAAGCCGGCACGCCTGGCACCTACTACCATACCCCGTTCAAAGGCACTTAAATCTTTTGTCTTGCCCATTTACCCTCTGAATGGCACACATACAGTACACAATCCATGTCTCAGTTGTGTCAAGGCTTAAAAATCCTTCTTTAACCTGTCTCCCCTTCATCTACACTGATTGAAGTGGATTTAACAGGTTACATCAATAAGGGATCATAGCTTTCACCTGGATTCACCTCGTCAGTATATTTCATGGAAAGAGCAGGTGTTCCTAATGTTTTGTACACTCAGTGTGTGTGTATATATATATATATATATATATATATATATATATATATATATATATATATATATATATATATAACAGATCTGTACATATGTAAAGCAATAACTTACTTTAACTTTATGAACCTCTGCTTCATAATATCAATAGTGTAACACCTTAAGGACAGCCAGTAGCACCAAACTTAATGCAGAATGCTAGTGTTTGGTACCTAAATGCCAATCATTTAAATCAAATGCTTCAATAATAGTGTTGGGGGGGTTCTTTAATGTGGGGTGTTTCTTTAGTGTGGGGTGTTTTTTTGTCTACAAGGCTGACAATGATTGGTATTGAAAGGGTTTATTGTATCTCAATATAAAATAAACTTGATTATACTGCGTCAGTATTTTAGCAGCATTAGCATAAAAAGCATGTCTCTGTAAGCATTCCGTACTTCTCTTTATGGAGAGTGTACAGTATGTAGTGGATGATAATTCCGGTTTCACTGTGCTGGAAAATTAATATGTCTTCTATAAAAAATAAAAAATAAATCCATTACAGCAAAGCAAAGTGATATTTTTGTAAAAACTTAACAATTAGATGCTATTTTTTATTTCACCAAAAGCTCTCAAGTTTCATCGAAAAACGTATTGATGAAGCAAAAATATTTAAATCCCATGATATCACAATGTGAAAACGATTATTGATATTGAACAATATCGATATGATATTAAAATATTGACATTGGTGCCCATCACTACTGAATAGTAACAAACAATTATTCTGTTAATACCCAAATAAAACTAATAGGATTAAGAGATTGTTTCAGTAAATTATTTTAGTGAAATGTGTTGTTGTAGTTAGCTTAGTTCCTGATAATTATAATGTTATTACCTCCCCATAGGCTTAGAGATTTATTAGGATTAAAATATGTCACCACTCCTGCATTGGAAAAAAAAAGTCTATCTGGAATTACAGCAGAAAAAAAAATTGGAAAATACATACAGTGCCGTGATTTTGGCAGGACGGCCACTCCTGGGGAGATTCACTACTGTCCCAAACTTTCTCCATTTGGACAATATGGCTCTGACTGTGGTTCGCTGGAGCCCCAGAGCCTTAGAAATGGCTTTGTAACCCTTTCCAGACTGATAGGCATCAACAGTTTTTTTTCCGGAGGTCTTCAGGAATTTCTTTTGTTCGTGGCATGATGTGCCTCTAGAACCTGTGTGCTGACAACTTCACTCTGATGGTAAGGGCCAAAGTTAGTCAGATTTATATTGGGCAGGGCTGGCCCAAATCAGGCCTTGTTGTTAACCAAAGTACTCAAACAGCTGACCCTAATTATCCCTTTAATTGGGTTGAGTTAACTAGGGGGGGCAATAACTTTTTCACACCTGAAGATTGCATGTTTGATTACTTTGCACACCAACCAAATGAAAGAAGCACCAAACGTTGGTGTCATTTTTTCTCTCAGACTCCCTCTATATACTACTACAACCCACAAAAAAATCTGACCAAATACAATGTGAAAAATGTATTGCTGGTTGTAAGCCAGCTTATGCCTTCAGTCTCTTTTCAGCTATAGATCAAACCGTGTGTTTGCACAAACAAGCAAGGTGGAAAGGTTGGAATAAGTTGGAACCCAAAACTGTGAAGCACAGATTAACTTTTGTAGCATTATGACCTTGGTATTGGCATTGGCAGTATTGGGCAGCAGTGTGGAGTAGTGGTTAGGCAGCAGTGTGGAGTAGTGGTTAGGCAGCAGTGTGGAGTAGTGGTTAGGGCTCTGGAGTCTTGACCGGAGGGTCGTGGGTTCAATCCCAGGTGGGGGACACTGCTGCTGTACTCTTGAGCAATGTACTTTACCTAGATTGCTCCAGTAAAAACCCAACTGTATAAATGGGTAATTGTATGTAAAAAATAATGTGTAAAAAACAATGTAATTGTATGTAAAATAATGTGATATCTTGTAACAATTGTAAGTCGTCCTGGATAAGGGCGTCTGCTAAGAAATAAATAAAATGTGAAAAATGCAGAAAATCAGACAGGGGGCAAATACTTTTTCACGGCACTGTATATGAAAGGTCTCACAATGGGCATTGTATTATCTGAAACAGAGATTTCTGGAACATTTATTTTTGTTTATTGAGAGCATTTTTCAGTTCAGTGTCAGGCCAGCCATTAGCAGTTGGAGTACTGGTTTGGGGCTGATCATTCTTTCAGATAAATAGGCCATGTCATGTTGAAAGTGGAAGGATTAATTCATTTGGTTTTTTTATTAACTTTTGGAAAGTCCCCTATTTCTTGATTAAAATGAGCCATTTGAACAACAAAATACATCAGCAGGGTTTTGTTTTGATGTCTGGTACAGTAGAACTATTGGACATGATACAGGATGACCTGTAGGTCAACTCTAATCTTCTAATGAGGCTTATTGGGTTAATGGTGATGAGTTTAACCATGAGCAGAATAACATTCTCACAAGTCAGACTTTATTTTCGCTTTAACTGTTATGTACCAAGGTTATGGAAATGAAAAATCTAATAGTGCATGGGAATCTCTTTAGTCAATGGTTGCCTGTAACAAAAATAACAAGTAAAACTCCAGGGAGGGTGGTAATTCAATTCTGACCGTTCAATTGACCTGGCCCCTATAAGTTCATACCAGTCTGCGTCTCAGAGCACAATGATTCTGTTTAAATAAAAGTTTATCTCAACCACTTTGCTGTGTAGTTCCCAAGCAAAACTCCAGTTTAAATACATATCTTTACCTATAAAACACTTAATAGTGCTACATTTAGAAAAACTAAAACTGAATAAATGACACACATTTCCACTGAAAGTCTTTATCAACATCTTCAATGAAGAAGACTTGAAAAGGACTTTCAGTCAAAATGTCTGTCAATGAATGTATTAAGTTTCTTTTAGTATTTCAAAATTTAACAGTACTGAGTAATGTATAGTTGTGAACTGGAGTGTGTAATAATGTGAATCCCAGACAACAATGCACATATTTTTAAATACCTAAAATCAAATAAACATAAACTGAGATCAAGTTACCTGTACAAAATCCCATGATATTGTGGACCATATTCCTATAGTACAGTATGCTGTGCTTGATGGCCATTGTAGCTTTTTATTGTGTTTCTGTAACAGCAGACCAGGTAGTGAACCAGAACAGTTGCATTCCAAGCAAGTCTTGCAAAGTTGCTACCTGTTGTTCAAGGGGGTGCCTCCCTCAAGCACAAAACAAGACAATCTTCAGTTGTCCCCTACACAAGAGGAGCCTGAGCTGACCTCCTGGTGGGAGTGTGTGAAAAGGGCACCTGAGCTGATAGGGCCTACTGCACGTGAAGTCTCATGGTGCTCAGCTGGCACAGCCAGCTTCCTCTCCATTCATTCCACAGCCACTCACTTCAAAGTCACTATCAACAAGCTTTCCACATATCAAACACATGCCAGGTTGCAATGCAGACTCTCAGCTCTTACCAATTAGCTGGTCACATCAGAACCACAAATGGGCAACGTACACTAACGTCATTAAAAACCGTTGTGCAGGCAGGAGTCAGTACAGAGACTACTCAGTGTACTTCTGCAGTCCTTTCAACTCCCACATCTTAACTCTTTCTGGTAAGTACATAACACAATTAGAAGGTAACCTTTGCCTCCATAAACCCATATGAAATGTATCTATTTTATTTTATTTATTTATTTGTTTTTTATAAAAGATTTGTACTGAGAAATCTAGTGGGACTTGTATACATTTTGCTGGTTGGGAGATTGTAGTGTTCATTATAGAGCTGCAGCATACCAAGGAATTCCTTGATGGGGTGTGTACTGTAGTAGGGGTGGTTTATATATTGTATCTCTACTGTATATCAGGGCAAAGTAGTTTATATTTATATATTCATGGAGTGTAACAGAAGACAATCCACTCTCTCACTTTCCCCTCCAGCAGATCCTCTGGGGTTCTAGTTCAGTTTATTTTTTATACTGACAATACTGTTATTTGCCAGTAAACAAAAGTTATTTGACTAAGTATTTATTTAATTCACATTCTCCATATTCACCAAGCTTATTACATGAACTAATTCAAAAGTGAGCCGTGTTGGACCCTCAACAGCGTGTCTGTATTATACAAGCTCAAGGGAGGAATTGATGCCGGCTTGTATTTGGGCTCTTAGATTTCTAGTTACCTCATGGGAATTTCAAACCTCAGTCTGATTCTGAAATTCTATCCTCACTGACCACATGCTTTGCTTTTTGAAGCTGTTTGATCAAATGGCTTGTTCTTACTATATAAGTATATGACAAAGTGGCTGAGTGGGAACAGGTGCAGAAGTGATGCAGTGCAGTAATTAATCAGACAGAGCCTTGTAATCCAGTTTGGAAAGTGCGCTTTATTTGTATCCAGGTCTGGTGACCAATAAACAATAATCCCCCGGCAATACACAGCAATGTGTACTGCACGGGGTAGACAATAATGGGCTTCTAGACCCTAAACAATAAACAATACGTATCTGCCCCACCAGTCCTGGGTGTGTGGAGTAGTGCTCGTGGTGGGTGATACAGTTTATTTTGTGACAGTACTGCAGTGTTATTCCGGCTAGTGCTGGCCCTTGGTGACAGCTCCGCCGTCTAGTGATTCACAAACAAGACGAATTACACAAAGACAAGCAAACAAAACACTCATGATACTGGAACAGTGGTTACGGGGTCTCTCACAGTCCTTCTCGATTAACAAACACAAACCAAAACGAAGGAACAGATTGCGATTCTCCGTCCCCTTTTATGCTTTTACACATGACCCCTTGGTAAACGAGTGCAACCACCTCTCCAATCTACAGCTGCCACATCATTTCCCTTCCGGGTCAATGCGTTCTTGCAATGGAGTCTTGCCTTCATCCAGACTGGCCAGCTTCCTGACCCTGGGAAAGAACTGTCAGACCAGCCCGTCCAAAGAACTCTGTTCTCGCTGCTTAGCGCCCTCACAGGTCGGGAGGGAGATTTACAACCAAGAATCATTGTATTTCTGTCACAAAGTGGATCTCAGGGTTTGGGGTTTTCATTTGTAGGGTTGTTTCACTGTGAGGGATAATAGACAACCTGGCTTACCAGTGTTTTGCATTTGAATGTCTAGTGTGAGTCCCTTTGTAGTGCTTTAGAATCGTGTAATTAGTCTGTTAAAGGGCTGACTAGTTAATAAGCCCTGTGCTAACCCTATTGTGAGTGTGTATTGGGCTTTCCTGGAAAGCCAGTGCAAATTAGCTAACATTAATTGTGGTACTTCATAGGTCCATTTTGTTTTCTAGTGGCAGAAAAACAAAATCAAGAATAACTTTGCATTACTCCAGTGATTTTGTTGGACGCCAGCCAGACCCCCTGTACGAGCTCTAGCAGCCCTGCAGCTTTGATAGCAGAGCTGGTGGGCCAGAGCTCTTATGCAGCAAGCTTCCCTTGAAATGCCATTGAGATTTAGGAATGTTATCGAGAAAGGGAGGGAGATAGGAGAGATTGAAGGATTGCCATGCAGTGTAATACAGCGAGTGTTATCTTAGACAACTCCAAGCATATGGAATTGAGGAGCCCACGGCAGATGGTTGCTTATAGGCCAGACACAATTTAAATAAAGACATGATTGATTATGAATCGGCACACTCCCTCATAAATAAAACATGATTCAACATCATAAACGAACATTGTGACATTGGGCAACCTTTATGACTAGAAAAATAAAGCTATCAGACTTCTATTAGGAACCATTTACAAAAAGTCGATTTGTTTTCACCCAAAGGCCAGGGGCAAAGATAGCTTCATAGAAGAGTTCACTTAAGGGAGAATATATTAAATTAAAAGTAAACTGCAGGACACATATTAACCATTAAGTCTTTGATCTTGACAGCATTTTCTGGTATTATTAACAGACTTAATACAGAATGATTTTATCTTGTCAGATGATGAACTCATGGGCTCTTGTCTAATTACAGTAATACTGTACATTTACAATACAGTCCTGTTGTATTTGTCATAATGTATCTGAATATTTAAAATGTTTCCATCATGTACTATAAATACTGGGCTTTCTTGGCAGAGGTATCATGTGGCACTACTGAGAAGAGCATACAAAGTGTTAAAAAAAACACCCCATGACTACCTGCATTCCCACTTGTACAGTACTTACTGTTGGAATATAAAACCAAGCAGGTTCAAGTCATGTTGTGTGTATAAACAAACATTTCAGCTACAGTAGACACATTGCACTGTGAACGATAGGTTCAATGCATTACCCCAGTCTTTAATTCCTGTTGTATTTCTTTCAGAAATGTTTCCTTTGCCCTTATTAAAATGTGGACCAATAGTGTCTATGAGTAGACAATGAAAATAGTACTGTCAATTCTAAATATTAGGAAGGTTTTGTAAACTGTACTGTACATATATAAAAATAACATACAGATCAATGGCAATTTGCATTTTAATAATTGGTCAATACATTCAAATGCAATTGTTGATTTCCAACAAAGTGATGGTCATTTATTGGAATATTCTGCACTGTTTACTATCAGGTGCCACATTATAGTTAATTTCGTTTTACATAAAAGAACTGTTAGTTATTCAAATGTAATGTAAATTGGTGTTGCATTTCACGCTTAATTATAATTGTATTTATAATAAAGTTCAATTAATTACGAATATGCCATGGTTTTAAAGGGTGATCTAGAAAGAGATCAGGTGCTGTGACGGTTTTGGTGGAGGAAAAATGTACAGCTATGGCCAAAAGTTTTGTATCACCCTATAGCATTAGCAAATTTTGCTTCATAAAGTCGAATGACACCTGCTGAATAATGGTATATGAACATATATAATTACATAACGCTTTGTAGTTTTCCATATACTCAACGAAAAACTGACATTAATTGAAAAATGTGACATTTAGAAATCTAGAAATACTGTACTACTATTATGGCTTCCGGTAGACTTTTGCAATATAATCTTGTAGTTTATTTGAATAGATAATTTTATTTAGTTTATTTGATTAAATAAAAGATCAAAATTATGTTCATGTCAACTTTTTTATTTTTTATCTTTCAATCCTAAAAATCTAGGTGATGCTAAACTTTTGGCCATAACTGTAGAACTATCCGTATCATGAAAAATACATCACCTTGGCTATAACTGGCTGTGCTGAAGAAAGTCTGTACCAAGTTTCATCACAGTTGGATTTGATGTTCTCTATATAAACAGCATGTATGGTCTAGTGCTTCCATTATTCTTAAGACTGATACTCTTGAGCTAAGGCTTGTCCTTACTAAGTTTCATCACAATTGGCACAAGTGTGACAGACATACTGATAGACGGACAGGCACCTTACCAAGTACTGAGGTAACACCCCATTCCTAATAAAATGCATGTTGCATGCTGTCACAGGAAATAAGTCTGGATCCACCTAACAATTCATTGATGTCTGTCAAATTGGAAACTTTGGAAATAGGCAACATTTCCAGCACAAGCTCCAGAACTTGAAGAGACAATCCTTTCATGCAGTTCCCTCTTAGCTCCTCTGCTGTTTCCAAGCTAATCTAGGAGAGAAAATTGGGCAAATATAACTCTGAACCCACTGAGGAAACTGACACTGGATCAAAGAACTGCGTTATTAACCAGAACTTCTGTCTTTGTATTCAAAGTTCTTGAGACATTTGTTTCTGAAATTAATTGACTGTTAAACTGTCTGATCAATTTGCCTGTATATAAAGTAACATTTTAGTTTATTTTTACACAACACATACAACAAACTGTTGGTGTAGGCCTGTTCTTTGTTACAGTCCAGACTAAGCCTCTTTGGATAGCACCAGACAACATGTGACAGCAGCAGATGCACTGTGTACACAACATAAAGAAGAGCATTTAGAAAAAGAAAAAGCAAGAGCAAACAGTAGGCATGCCCATTCAACCAATGGAACTCTCTCACTCTGTTTCATTCAACACAGTCTGACTGAGGATATCCTGCTCAACCAATCACAAGAAACAGGGAAAACAAAGTCACTTCCTGCCCAGCTGTTCCCCTCAAACCAAGCAGAGGAAGTCCCCACTTCCTCCTGCTCGACTCTCCACCAATGCTGAGATGAGAATAAGTTCTCGCCGAAGTACACTTGTGTGAATGAGCGGTTAATAAAATGGTTAACTCTTTCTTTTCTGAATGAACAATCTCCTGGAATCGAAGTGTGACATCTGGAGGAAGAAAAAGCTCAAGAATTATGACTGTACTTGTTGTTTACGTCGGTGTCTTCAAACTACTGTACAGGCCATTCTCAAGAACAAGACTATTCAGACATATTAAACAAACTGGTAAAACTTTACAGTAAGCAAATGTTCACATGTTAAAGTGTGTAATTTACCCTATTCTTAAAAAAAAAAACACAAAAAAAAAACATTTTATTCCTGTAGAAGTGTGCCAATATTTCCCAAAAACGTGTTTTAACGAAAAAATATATGTCACCCGCATTTAATTGTTCAATGCTTTTTAATAAAGATGCCCAAGATGTTGATCATGTAGGTGTAGATGTAAGTATAGGCACAGTGCAAATAATTGCAGATGCAAAATTCAAATTGCATTGTGGCCTGGCAATTATTTTGCACTGAGCCCTATGTAAGCTTAAGAGTATTGCAAATTACTCAACACACACAAATAATGATCCTCAATTATTATAATGAGGGTTTCAATGAGCGCATCAGTCTATTTTGTGGCCACACTTGCAGCCCAAAGGTGACAGCGTTAGAGAGCAGTAGGCGGGCGCTGTATGACATTTCTGGAGCACGAAAATACAAACAAAAAAAAAATAGGTCAGAGTAAGGGCAGCAAAGTCTTCTTGGAGAACGGCAAAGAATGTGACCATGGGATTGAATATGTGGGGGCTTCCTTGTTCCTACCTCTCCTCAACAAGAGCCAAGTGTCGCCACATCAGGAAGTGTACCACAGCAGCCATCCTGAAGCTAATGACAGGTCTCTGCAGGTGTGTGCTTTTATACACTCTTTTTTTTTTTAATTTAGTCGTCGCCAATTTTTTTACCCCGGTTTTCTCCCCAATTTAGCATGCCCAATCATTATCTATATCCTCGGCTCACTGCTCGCAAACCCCCCCGCCTGCTTGGGAAACGGAGGCTGGAACACGCGTCCTCCGAAACGTGCTCCTGCCAAGCCGTCATTTTTCGCACTGCAGATCCACAGCAATGCCACCAGACCTATAGTGCCGGAGGACAACACAGATCTGGCGGCTCCACTGCAGAACCACAGGCGCCCTATCGGCCACAGGGGTCGCTGATGCGCGGTGAGCCGTGGATTCCCCTGCCAACCTAAGCCCTCCCTACCCGGGCAGTGCTCAGCCAATTGTGCGCCGCCCCCTAGGAACTCCCGGTCACGGTCGGCTGTGACATAGCCTGGATTCGAACCTGCGATCTCCAGGCTATAGGGCACATCCTGCACTCGGCGGAGCCTTTTACTGGATCGCCACTTTCGGAGCCCGCTTTATACACTCTTCTACAATGTTTTGCACCTTGTAAGAAGAGGTGTACAGTTTTTGGAGGCTCAGCAATTGCCTAAGTGCAAGGCAAAATCCTTACATCACATTATAATATTTGCGCCCACTTTGTATCCAGAGCCCGGCCAATTCCATGCTCTTTTCTTCATTTGAATACATTTCAGTATAAGTGTAATGGATTTTTGATGGCAAAGTGCAAATTTGATAGTGGGTGCAGAACGCCAGGTGAACACCATTCTTTACATACACCGCATTTTTGCACCTGCAAATCCCTTTGCACGTATCCTAACATCTACCCCATTGTGTTAATGGATGTATTGGAGGCTAATATGTTTTTTTTTTATGAATGACTCTCATATGTCATTAAGTTTCAACCATAAAAAGTTTCTTGCAAATCCATATGATAGGCAATGGTAATTAATACAAATAGAAAGGAGTTTTGTGTGTGATAAAACATAATCTTGATGAGAAGCTCTAGCTGTCATTTCTAACAAACTATATATATATATATATATATATATATATATATATATATATATATATATATATATATATACAGTACTGTGCAAAAGTTTTAGGCAGGTGTGAAAAAATGCTGTAAAGTAAGAATGCTTTCAAAAATAGACATGTTAATAGATTATATTTATCAATTAACTAAATGCAAAGTGAATGAACAGAAGAAAATCTAAATCAAATCCATATTTGGTGTGACCACCCTTTGCCTTCAAAACAGCATCAATTCTTCTTGGTACACTTGCACAAAGTCAGGGATTTTGTAGGCATATAGTCAGGTGTATGATTAAACAATTATACCAAACAGGTGCTAATGATCATCATTTCAATATGTAGGTTGAAACACAATCATTAACTGAAACAGAAACAGCTGTGTAGGAGGAATAAAACTGGGTGAGGAACAGCCAAACTCAGCTAACAAGGTGAGGTTGCTGAAGACAGTTTACTGTCAAATGTCATACACCATGGCAAGACTAAGCACAGCAACAAGACACAAGGTAGTTATACTGCATCAGCAAGGTCTCTCCCAGGCAGAAATTTCAAGGCAGACAGGGGTTTCCAGATGTGCTGTCCAAGCTCTTTGAAGAAGCACAAAGAAACAGGCAACGTTGAGGACCGTGAGGCGCAGTGGTCGGCCAAGGAAACTTACTGCAGCAGATGAAAGACACATCATGCTTACTTCCCTTCGCAATTGGAAGATGTCCAGCAGTGCCATCAGCTCAGAACTGGCAGAAAACAGTGGGACCCTGGTACACCCATCTACTGTCCGAGAAGTCTGGTCAGAAGTGGCCTTCATGGAAGACTTGCGGCCAAAAGCCATACCTCCGGCGTGGAAACAAGGCCAAGCCACTCACCTAGGCACGAAAACACAGGAACTGGGGTGCAGAAAAATGGCAGCAGGAGCTCTGGACTGATGAGTCAAAATTTGAAATATTTGGCTGTAGCAGAAGGTAGTTTGTTCACGAAGGGCTGGAGAGCGTACATGAATGAGTGTCTGCAGGCAACAGTGAAGCATGGTGGAGGTTCCTTGCAAGTTTGGGGCTGCATTTCTGCAAATGGAGTTGGGGATTTGGTCAGAATTAATGGTCTCCTCAATGCTGAGAAGTACAGGCAGATACTTATCCATCATGCAATACCATCAGGGAGGCATCTGATTGGCCCCAAATTTATTCTGCAGCATGAAAACGACCCCAAACATACAGCGAAAGTCATTAAGAACTATCTTCAGCGTAAAGAAGAACAAGGAGTCCTGGAAGTGATGGTATGGCCCCACAGAGCCCTGTTCTCAACATCATCGAGTCTGTCTGGGATTACATGAAGAGAGAGAAGCAACTGAGGCTGCCTAAATCCACAGAAGAACTGTGGTTAGTTCTCCAAGATGTTTGGGCCAACCTACCTGCCGAGTTCCTTCAAAAACTGTGTGCAAGTGTACCTAGAAGAATTGTTGCTTGATGCTGTTTTGAAGGCAAAGGGTGGTCACACCAAATATGGATTTGATTTAGATTTTTCTTCTGTTCACTCACTTTGCATTTAGTTAATTGATAAATATAATCTATTAACATGTCTATTTTGAAAGCATTCTTACTTTACAGCATTTTTTCACACCTGCCTAAAACTTTTGCATAGTACTATATATATATATATATATATATATATATATATATATATATATATATAGATATAGATATAAATAAATAACAGTTTTCTCTTTTGGCATGTGTGCCTAAATTGTCTTTTGTAACAAACTGCCTGTTTCTGTATTGCTCTGGTTGGTTCAGGCAAAGTTTGAGATTAGCTTTCGTGCAGGGTGATGTTTTTTGAACAGGTGAATCATCTGTGCCAGAGAAGGAGGACATATTTCCAAAAGCCCTCCAGCTATCTACAGTTCAGATTGGCTGTCTGCAGCATGCGCACAGTATACAGTTGGGTGAAGTAATTTATAACGTAATGTGTATGTGTGCTGCTCTACTGGGTTCCAGCACCCGGAAGTAGACTGTTACTCATAACCCACATCTACCCTATTTATATCATGGAGCAGTGGGAGGGGGAACTGAAACTAATACAGGCTTTAAAGACATCACCTGGTGACAATCCCATTGACTTGTGGTTGTCGTCATTCTGTTACTCAGGTCCTAAACATAAAAGAAATGAGGGGCACTTCTCTGATTGCCTTAAAAGGAGAGAAGCCTTTGCCAGTCACAGTTACGGTCACCCGGCTATTACATACAACAGTGGTTCTCAAACTGGGGTCCGCAGACAATGCTCAGGGGTCCGCAAAATATTACGAACTCTTTCTTAAAAACTATGTCTGAGTAAAATGAACAAAACTATGCTTTATGTTTACACAACATAGTATTCCATGATGCATGAACAACCACATAATAATCACATTTAGGTTGACAATATGACTCCAAATATGACTCCATAGCACCGCGATAACTTAAAAAAACGTTTAAAAAAATTAATAAATAAAAAAAAGAACTGCTTTGTGATAGCAAATCAGAAGTGACGTTCGTTTTTCTGAGACGTCTTTGGTGGGTGGAAGTGGAAGATATTGTTACAGTGTGTGAGCAAACTACATTGAAAATGGATACGTATTTAAAACATCCTCGGTAGTTCTGCTAGTTGTGCTGAAGCCACGTGCCGAGTCCAGTAGCAAGAAGCAAATGCAGAACAGAAAGTTTGATGAAAGTTATATTGATTTTGGTTTTATGGAATTTAGGGATGGCCTACCACAATGTGTTGTATGCTTACAAATCCTATCTAATGAAGCAATGAAACCTGCAGAGTTGAAATGACACCTCAGAACAAAGCACCTGGAGTATAAAGATAAATCCAGAGACTTTTTTAAACAAACAAAAATATACAATAAACAGAAAACTCAAATGACAAACATAACGTTGGTTCCGGAAAAGGCTCTGAAAGCATCTTTCTTAACAGCTCTTCGGATTGCAAAAAGTAAAAAATCCCATACTTTTGGAGAAGAACTGATTCTTCCAGCTGCTGTAGGAATGTGCGAAGTGATGGTAAACAAAGATGCAGCGAAGAAACTGAAGGCCATACCACTTAATAACGACACAGTTAGTAGGAGAATTGAAGGGCTTTCAAATGACATAAAATGCCAACTAACTGAAAGGCTACATACATTTGAGCAGTTTGCAATTCAGCTTGATGAGACAACTGATGTGGGTAATGCAGCGCAATTTTTATCTTATGTTCGTTATGTTTGGCTGGGGGAAATTTTGGAAGATTTTCTTTTTTGTCAGGAGTTCAGAATGGACAACCGGTGAGGAAATTTTCAAATTATTGAAAGATTTCATGAAGGCTGAATTGGGAGGTGTTTGTTGCTGTTTGCACAGATAGTGCTGCCGGAGTGGTGCTGTAGCAAGAATACGAGCCATAAACCCACAGCTAATCGTAACACACTGTATGTTGCATCGCCAGGCCCTTGCATCGAAGAGAATGGAACCCGAATTACATGCTGTACTAAATACAACTGTGACAGTTGTGAATTTTGGTCCAGACCGTTGAATTCACACCTGTTTGCAAAGCTGTGTTCAGAAATGGGTGCAGAACATGACAAATTATTGTTTCATACGGAAGTGAGTTGGTTATCTCGCAGCAGAGTCTTTGAAAGAGTTTTGAGCTTCACAATGAGCTGCTGGGTTTTCTTTCTGTGCACAATCCCATTCCCAGAGATTTGGATAACTGGACTGAGATATGTTTCCACTCCTGACAGATTTTCTGGATCCTAACAGCATGACATTGACTGTGTGAGAGACATTATCGTTGCTTACCTTTCAACTTTGGCAGAGTACTTCAGTGTTTACTTAAAACATTTAAACATGGAGGAATATGATTGGGTTCGGGATCCGTTTTCAACTTTTGCTACGTCATCGTGTCGCTTGAGTGGAAAAGCAGAAGCGGAGCTGCTCGAACTGTCCTGTGACCGCACACTGAAAATTACGTTTCAGGAACAGGCACCTTGTCAGTTTTGGCCAACTGTTGCTGCGGAGTACCCAGTTTTAGTAACAGAAGCCATGAAAGTGTTGCTACCTTTCCCAACAACATATATATGTGAGGCATCATACTCTGCTATGGCAGCTATGAAGACAAAGTTCAGGTCTCGACTGGAAGTGGAGAATGATTTACGAGTTTGCTTGTCACCCATCACACCGAGGATAGACAGACTGCAGTAGGAAACAAGCACACACATCTCATGACTGCAAGTACTATATAATATTTTTCTTAAAGCATCACTAATAGTATGTGTTTATATAACATACATTTATATACTTTTGTCAATCACTTTTTCTCAGTTGGGGGTCCGTGATTAAAATTGCATTTGAAAAAGGGTCCGTCAACAAAGAAAGTTTGAGAATCCCTGACATACAATACATATTAAATATCAATTTGGCAGTGAACACAATTTCTTATTAGAAATTAGCATATGTGCAATATATCAACGTTCATATACAGTAACTAAGGGTTTGAACAATTCTCTTTATATAAATAAGTGTGGAACATATCATTAATCAATGAAAACATTATTGGAAGTGGAAATATTGAGACCCACCCATTCATAAACCTAAACTTGGCCTTAATCACTTGATTTTTTCCCCTACATTGTATATGTTATATAATAGAATATCCATGCAGATTCTGTGCTCATTTCAGTCATGAGGATGGGCATAGACAACCAAGAGAACCCACATTTATGGAATAACTAAATGACTGTATACTTTCATGGTGTTTCCGCTATATATTCTCAAAAATAGATTGAAATACCGATCCAGTTTTGCTAATACTGTATATATACGTTTAATGTATTATTTACACAGCAATGCCTTTGTTTCCTGCCATTCTAAAACAGGTATACTTATTAGGGTGATCACCACGGCTTCTGTATATAGAAACAGTCTGTTCAAACATGCTCCGGAAACTGCTCTAATCAGGATGTTTGCAAAGGTGGAAGGGCAAACATGAATTAGATGCTTGCTTATCAGCACTTTAACAACCCCTGTCATTTCCAGTGTAATCATATATTAACCAGTCAGACATCTGCGAAAACTTGTAATGTTTATTTTTTTCTGCAATGAACTGCTAAGCCCTACATATCTGATGGTGGCCAGGTGGCATGTGTAAATCCCTGTTGAATATCCAAGATAGTCGGAGGTGTTGCAGGAAATCGGCAGGTAATGTTAGTACTGTAAATAGATATCTCTAAACAAGTGCAGCCGCATGTGTGATATGTACACATACAATATTGTACCTTTAGTGTAGTGAGAGTTGTATAGTGGAAACGGTTATCCTGTTTTATGCCATTTGTGCTGGGTCAGATACAGTGCTTAAAGGTCATAAAGTTAATGAATACATTCATACATTAATGAAGTGATATTTGTCTGTAATGCATTGCTGTTCACGACCTAGGTCTCACATTTTCCTGTACTGCTGCCACTCCGTTATCCAGAATCTGATTACCCAAAACCCTGGATTATCTGAACAAATGTTGCTATACTGGACACACCATTATCCAAACGACTCTTATCAAATGAACGCCTGCGATCCGAGGCACCAATGCATTTTGTATTGTATAACATTACTGCATGTTGAACAAGATTAATGGAACGTCTGTAGCACTGGAATTATTGTGCTAGCACAAGGACAGCAAGAATGGTGGGTGCCATTGTGAGGCCATTTTCTGCTAATGTGATTCCTTGGTTTTCTATAGTCTAATAAACAGCATCAGCGTTTCAATTCACTTTCTATTATATTAAAAATAGGTTTTCTATCAGGGAAAATGTATGTCCTTTGTGTTGAAGTAAAATTTGTGTACAATACATGTCTTATTCTAGGCCATATTTGTCACAGAAACACATTCTTACTCCTACTTCCCAGGATATCTGATAGGGGTGATTATAAAAGGGCATGCAGCCACAGTGATAGGCTGTTAAGCAGTGATTGGTTTTGTTGGCTGCTTCCTGCATAGGTGAGAGGGTCATACATGTACAGTACTTAGAAAATGAAAAATATTGTTTGTATTGTTGAGAACCCTGGAACAGGCAAAGACAATGTATTTAAATGTTCTCTGTTAGGATCAGAGATTATAAAATAAAACATTTAGTTGTGTTCAGTAAAAATCATAATGTGAGGGCTTACTTAAGTGTACCAAAGTAATGGTTGCTCCTATTCAGAAAGCACACTTAAGTGAGCACTAACACTCAAGTTTTTTCTGAATGGCCGTACGTCAAGTAGACTAACTTTTCAGCGAGTCTGTCAAATAGTTCTGCAAAATGTCAGCCAGCTTTTTTATCTATATCAGGTGTCAGGTGAAAAACAGAATGAGGATAACCCCTGCTTCCCATAGTCTTATGTTACAAATGTGTTCAGTTGAGCAGGAAAGTAAGGTGTGAGTGCATACAAGTGCTCCCTCTACCGCTATAGAAAGGAGTGTGCAACAGAAAGGGTGTTTCTCTAACTCTTGGCAAAAAATACTGCATTTAAAGGTACAATGTAAAACTATTATATATTTTAATACAGGGTGATCATAGAATTGGCTATTTTGTTTCTGTTCTTGTGGAAAAAAAACAATACCGCCAGCAATAAAACATGGAGGTACCTTACAATACAAACAAGGTATTAGAGGGTGTTGTAGCCTAGGCTCAGAAGTATTATATGACATCATTCATCTCTGTGAGGGATTTCCTTGTTGAGAAAACAGCAGAACACCAGAAAGCTGGATTTCAGCAATGCACACTCTATGTTGATTATTACGGAAAGAATCAAATATTTTTCAAAGTTTGAATCAGTCATGATGGGATCATAACTAATCACAGCATAACAGGCTACAACTGAAACTAAGGTTCGTGGTACCACCTGTCTTTAAGGAGTTACAATAGGTTTGTTCCTTTGCATTTGCCTCAAATTGGGCCCAATGTTTTCAGAAGAGAGTGACATCAATATTCACAATAACACAAACATTCTTAGCAGGTTTGGAGTAAGCTGTACCAACCAGCTCCACCTGACAGGGAGTTCGAGTGCCCACACCCTGTAACAAATATTGTAGTAAGTTGCTCAATTTGTGACAATAAGAACCGTGTCAAGGATTAATTACTTTTGTAAATGGAAAATGTCAAAAAGAAAATGTATGTTGGTTGGTGAATAACAATTATTCATTCAGGACAATCTTGCGTTAAATAACCACCTTATTAGAATACAGTCTTATATGTTTCAAAAAACAGTGACCCAACATTGGGTGAAGATAAATAAGTAGAGTAAAAATAGCTGGAGCACAGCCTCATCCTTCGGAGCATCCCAGTGCCGCCTGCTAAAAAACAAACAATAAAATAATAAATCTATGAGACGTGTTCATCCCGGTGAACAAAAATATTAGGCTGAGGAGTATTGTGTACTCCCCCCTCGACGAGGCTGGGAGTGAGGTGGTGGTTGTTGAAGAGGAGGTGGTAATTTGAAAGCACAACAAGACTGAGTTTGCAAAATAGGTTTATATACCTATAAGTTAATGGGAACTTGCCGGTAATAGGTTTGTAGATTAACCAATGAATGAACTCGGCACTTGTATTATAGATTTCCTGCCTGAAAACATCACAAGCTTTATATCAAATAGCCCCTGATGATTTTGTGTCTACTAATGTGGCCATCCACATCCATTGCAGAGTATTCTTTTCCATCCAATAGTCTTTTGCTTTTAAGTTGTTTTCTGGCCATTAATAACTCCACAAATCTAACAACAGTAATAAAACAGGCAAAAATAGCTCGGACCCTAAAGTGTTAACAAGTTAATGATCTAGATGTTTTACTGTTTACTGTTGCCTGCAAGATAATCAGTGTGTTGTACCTCGTTTTTCAAAGCTTTTTGCAATTTAGTTGCAAAATGAAAACACACCCAAAATGTTGAAAATTTAGAGGCCTGAAAATGACACTCTGTGTTGTTTCTTACTAGTTGTGTGGCATTTCCAGTTGCATTGTCACTTAAACATTTAATTAAAAAAATAATAAATAGGAACGGATGAAGCTGAGTGATAAGGCGGATTATTGGGTTCACAGATGTCCAGTCTTATAACACTCTATTAAAGAATGGATTTATAGAACATGTTTTTAAGTCAGGGTTGCATAATGGACTAATGCAAATGCCTTAAACATATGTAGCCTGGGATTTCAAGGTCATATCTGGTCATAGAGGAAATAAAATGAAGTGTTTTCAACTCTATTAGTGGATAGTAGTCTGCATAACAGCACCAGCATATAGTAGCTCACAGAGGTAAAACAGACACCATATAGAGTCAGTGTTGTATGAACAACTTTAGAGGCGGGCCCAGCGTGGTAGATGTAGTTTAATAACTTTCTCTGCTAATATCAAGTGAAATGTTAGGCAATGTTGGCTGAGCATGGTATGACCTGTGTATCACTAGTGTTGGGTAATACTGCAGCCAAGTGGGAGTTAGTGTAAATCTACAATATGAACTCTACCCAACCCATTACATTTGACCATAAGAAACCATTGCTATAATAATGAAAGTATAACATTCTGCAATAATTATTTTGTAATGAACTGTTTAAACTTGGGGTTAAAGTTGTTGTTGTTTTTTTTACTGACTTCCTTAGTTGACAATTTGAAGTTAACACAAGGGGATTTGGACAAAATGTCAGGTTTAGAATCCTCACATATAACTGAATAAAATAGTTTCCTGTGCTCCCAAACAAACTTTTCACATGCTGCCATAAGTGCTGAATTGATTTAGGAAAAAAAACAACGAAATCTTTTGAACATGTTAAGTCTTGCCTGTTATTTCAAGCTGAAGGTATGCACAGAATGTAATAATTAATGACTGAGGTGACTTGTATAGAGCTGCATTTTTTTTGTTTTATCCGTTTGTACCCTGGGAACTGAAGAGTATTAACTGCAACGGAACATTCATTTGTCTGGAAAATGATTGCAGCCTAAACAAACAGCTTAAATATGCCTCCTTATAGCACAAAACACCTGTTTGGTTGCCTGCCAGTGTTGTGTAGGAAAAGATGTTCCTCTGAACTGTCTTCATCTTTTTTCTCTTTCAGGATGCCTTTGTGGAGCTATATGGAAGTCAGAGGGGTTCGATGTTCAACTACTCCTGGCCTTCTCTGAAGACTGCCCTCAGTCTGGCTGCTTTGGGTGCTGCTGGCATCACCATTTGTGCTTATTTTGTGCAGAAATGAAATGAAGAAGCAAACAGCCTTTCCTTTGGGTTTGAAGCACAACAGCACAAAAATAATATTACTTACAAGTGAACAGTAAAATTTGGATTCTATATCAGCCTAAATAGCAAATACAGTAAAACAACACACCTCTTTCTTCAGGGGAGACATGGCACACAGCTTTTTCAACAATAATTTTAACACAGTTTCATAAAATTTAATTTGTGTTTTTTTTCAGCATTTGTCACGGAAAAAAAAAACTTAGGCTGAAAAATGCAGGCATTTTGAGGGCTCCTTTTGCAACTACAGTACACAGTTTTTACGAGCGATATTGCTGTACCACAGAGGGGATACATGCATATACCTCTACCAATATCTTACTTTTTTACTTTGCCTTTTAAGGATCGACATTTTAGAAAATCACCATTTAAACAATTCAGTATATGCAAACTCCTGGCTCTGGAGTGTGTGTATATGTGTTTCTTTATATGTGTGTTTTGTGTGTGTGGGGGTGGCAGGTTGCTACTTCTCTTGTTACCAAAATGCAGGTTGTTAAGGTCAGGGGACTGAACTACTTCTCCACTCAGTCACAGTTCTTCCCGGAGGAGTGAGTCAGATGTAACAGATGTTCTGACTTCTTCATTAAAGGGTTTGTATCGGATTTGGTAATCAGTAATGCTCCTAATTTTAAATTGTAAAGAGCATTACTAAAGTATTAAGGATAGTCATGCTGTACATTTGTTAGCATTCCGGCTTTCCTGTGTTTTGTTTTAAACAAGGATTTTTTTTCTAGAATGCTTCTTGATAATGAAGTAAAGTACTAACTATGTGGTAGTTATTACTTTTCATTAGCTCTATAGTAAAGAAACAGCTTTATCATTATGTTCTTCGACCAGCTTAAAAAAACAAAATTCCCATTATGTCTTGGCTGCCCAAAAAGCTGAACTGGAGCTTGAGCATTCTTGAGAAAGCAGCATTGGAGGCAAAATAGGTTTAGGTCAGTCACATGTGTTTGACAGCAGAAAATTCCACAGATTAGAGACTGAAAGCTCTTTGAATTGAATTGAGTTACACTTCGAGGACAGCGTGTAAGTACAATATAAAAACCTGAAGACCGAAGGCCTAGCCTGCGTTATACACTGATACTAAGTCACCCAGTCACCCTGGGTGCAAAACCCCTATGCTCCTGCAGTGCATCAACAAGGTGGTTGTAGTGCTGAGGGTATTTAGAAAGCTAGCAAAAGGAGTAGTAGCAGCGAGTTCTGTAGGAGAAGAAGACATATTCAAGTGAAAGACCCATCTATTGTGTGGATTCAGTAACAGTTAAAGATCAAATTGGCACCTCTTCACAAGCAGTTTATGGGAAAGTTATATTAACCACAGTGGAGGTAAAAAATCTTTAACAGGTGGTGTATATGTCTATTTCAGCTAATAAAACACACTTCTATCATCTTTCCGTCTGCAAAGAAATACACAAGAATACATCAGTCACATTCCTCAGAGACATTTTTTTTCAAGGACAGTGAGGTTTAACAGTCAGGGAACCGGCTACTGATTAAAGAAATATGACGCAAGACTTTTCATAGATGAAAGGTTTTGTTTGTTAATTAACACAGTGTTCATTGAAGTGACCAAATAACTCTCATGTTAATTCATTCAAAGCCATGTTGAAGGTGTATTCACATTCCACAGGTGTTCTCAGTCTCTTTTCTTTTTTCTCCCAAGTTAACAAACCTGTCTGGCTTGAAGCTGCAAACCATTAGGATGTATGCATGTGTGGGGGAGGGGGAGGTAATACTCAACTGGTCACTTTTTTGTTTTTCAACACTGAGGCATTAAATAATACCCAACAGATAGTAGCCATTTTAATAGAGGTAGGACAGGGCTAGGATTGCCCCGTTAATCTAGCTAGTAGATAGGCTGGATAATTTCAGAATTTAGATTTTTGTTTTTACTTTAACTGTAATAATATATTTTTTTACATGGTCCTCACTGAAGAAATCCCTTATAATATAAACCATGGTATATTAGCATAGTTGTGCTGGTAATTTTACAATTCACAACATCCAAGCCTTTACTTTTCAGTGCTTCACCATGCTTCCCTGTTCTTTTGCATGCATTCATTTCACTTCACTTTACTATGTTTCTACCATGATAAAGCACAGTAGACTTGTATACCCCTGCTTGATTAAAATGTTCAGAGCAAGAGAAAGGACCTCAAGCCAACTGGGTGAAACTGGATTGCTCGCATGTGTTTGGTAAATAATGACTCTTAAAAGACCATAATAAGAAGTCATCACCATCACTTGAATTACCCTGGTTAACGAGCAGCTGTAATATCTGTATTTCCTTAACTAATTCATTCTTCTTGTTTTCATTCACTTTGTTTAATTTTCCGTTTCAGTCATTGCATCCTAGGGACTTTTTAAAACTCAGAAGTATGATGCACCCCTAGGGTCTCAACACGGCTCTTGGAATCATTGCTAACATGGCGTGGAGAATCTAAATATCGCCGTCAGTCAGATCATTACAAGAAGGGAATCTTATGAAAACATGCATCTCTAACAATGGGAGTTTTGTTTTTTAAAGTAAGTAAAACGCCAGGATTGATTCTATTTTAATAGTTCAACAGTGTGGGTATTTAGATCCTCCACTGCGGATCGAATAGATCTCATTCAGCTCCACTGATACCACTGGGGTGCTTTAAACTTGGCAGTTTTAAAAAGTCACCAGTATGTGAAGAAAATTATACAAAGTGAATCTAAACAAAGAGGAGAATACATTAGTTAAGATCGCTGCTGATTCATACCCTACCAAGCTGCTTTTTAAGGTTTCATTTTTCAAACAAAAATGGAATCTTTAATAACCCCATAGCACAGAGATACACCTTCCAGCATGCTTCTGGTTTTCGGATGAAAGCTGATCAAATAAGAAACTCAAACCATTTCTCTGCTGGCCTGATTTTTTTTTTTTTTTATTAGAATTGTATACTCTTTACTGGAACTTAAGGGGTTGAAAAGGAGTGTGAACCTACCAGATGTTATTCTACCAAATTCTAAAATTTATCAGACTATACTGCCAGTATGTCATAGTGAATTAAGCCAGCACACGCTCTTGTATATGTTAATCTTATAACCTTCAATGTGTGTCCTTAAAATATTTACCTTCAAAGAGAATAGTGTTTTATAAAGCTGCAACGTTACCTATGTAATACATTTAGCTTATTTATGACTTTATTTAAGCAGCCGTGTGTGTGTGTTTTTTTTTTGTATATACATTAAAGAGTATTCCTGCATAAAAATACAACCCCCCCCCCCCCCCAAAGTTTTACAACTGCTATTCGTATATGCTACTTAGAAAAAAAGAAAAAATGTACATGTTATGTGATCTTAAAATGTGCTTGTAATTATAGATTCATATTTATTATAAGGTACCCAGTGTAAAGTAATTCATATGCTTCTCCAATTTGGTGTTGACAATGGAGGCTATGGGAAAGAAACCTTAGCATTACAGTGCAAAGAGGGGATTAGGTACATATGGAGAGAATCCCAGCCAATGGGCCTCCCCAGTCGCACTATTACATACTCTTGCTGCTGCTAAACTAGTACCAGTATGATGACATAACTTTGTGGATATAAAACAGAGAACTATTAGTAAAAAAAAAAAAACAGTATAAAAGGCAGTATTTTTTAAAAAGCTGCTTCTGAAATAAATACAGCATATACTGCCATTATGGACCAAATCTCCAACTACCATTAGGGGCTGCGTATTACAAGAAAAAGTGCTGCAATTGTTATATACTAACCAAGTGAGACTGACACAAGACAACTCCTTACACATACTGTATTATGTGCTGCATTTTCTTAAGGGGTCCTTTGAAGTGCATTTTGTTCCAGCAAACTGCACAAGGATTGCTAAAAACTGATGGAGCAAGAACTCCAAACGTGCAATCAATGGGACCTTTCACTGAGGAATGAATTTTAATCTAAGATGATTTGTGATTAAGTAGCAATAGCTATATATATATATATATATATATATATATATATATATATATATATATATATATATATATATATATATTCTGTAGAGATTTAACGACTGCATTGACCTGTGCATTGATTCATCTCACCCGGTCTGCACCTTGATTCATAGTACAGAGGATCTTTAATGCTTTCAGACTGGTGCACTTCTGGATTCCTGCTATTTGTATTATGGGTGACTTCTCTTCTAAGAGTGATCATGCATGTGGACTGTGGTTGGAGTTATGAAAACTGACTGATAATGAAAACAACAGATTTTACAAATACACCAGGATTATAGCATCATTTCAACAGAATAAACGTGCAAGTCAGTTGATGAAGGAAAGACCAATAACAAGAGCCCTTGTAAACTGGCCTCCTCTGGACAAGAGGTAGCTGGGGTTCTCCCACAGAAAGCAAGATACAGAGTGGAGCCTCATGCTGTGTTTTAATTACCTTTCAGACCTTCAGGTGAAATACAGTACTTTCAAAAAGGACGCTGAAACAAGTTTGGTTGTAAAACTACTGTGTAAGGTGAAATTAGGCCAGTATGATTTATGATGGTTTTATTGAAAATGTAAAGATATTTTGGCTGGTTCCATTTAGTTTTTGGGGAAACCAAACCACTTCAAATCCCCCATCCATGAATATGGTTTATATGTATGTGATTCTGTTTCTGAAGGATGGAGTAAAAAATGGAAAGCTGATAGGGGAAGGAGGGTCATGTACAGTGGATCGATGTGGAATGACGTTATGTATTTCAACATGTTTGTAAAGAGTGTCTGGGAAATGTTGGGTGGTACCTACTTCATTGTTTTTTTCAGGGGATGACCCGTTTTTCATGGTATTTTCATTTGTGTTTTACCAGCATGGTATTCCTTTTTTTTTAAATCAACATTTTAATTTTTTATTTTATAGTTTTTCTTCTTTAAATGGGATATATACTACTATATGTTGCCACAACCTGTCAGCTATTTTCACGTGGTGCTGGCCCTTAAGCATAGCATCACTCCTGTTGGACTTTGTATCATACAGAGCTATTTTTTTATTTATTTATAAAAAAAAAATTAGACAAGGATATCTGCTGGGTTGAAGCCCTGTTGTTTCCATGCATGGACTTGAGTAGCACAAAGTCCAAAAAGAATACAAGAATAAGTACTGGGCTGTATGTAAAGCACTCGTCTTAAGGAGACACCTTATGTACAAGCTGTACTGTTTGAATAAGTCATGGTACCAGACTGAGACCAGACTTAAACTGTGTGTGTTGATTTTTTTTTTTTTATATATACAAACAAGCTGACCACACAGACTAAGCACCCCAGTTCACAAACGTGATAAATGCCTTCTGTCAGTTAATGATATCCAATGTAAACTTCGTTCGGATCTCGCACTGACGGGTGCTCGGATTATAAAGCGTTTACCCAGTGCTGTCCCGGTGTCTCACTCTGTATCAATCCCTATTTACCTACTTCTGTATCATATTTATGTGGTTTACGATTTTTCAATTTTTTAACGCACAGTAACATTTTAATAGTGCTTTAAAAAGATATTCAGTTACTATTAGATGCACATCGCTTGTGTTTAAAGCAATTGTACATTGTCCCTGTATCCTGACTTTCAAATACCATGTTCTTTTTGTTTTTAATATTCATGTTGTGTCAGTGTCTTCTTAAACAGAAAATGGATCTTTGGCAATTTGATAATAATTTTTAGTTGTCTGTTTTATTTATCTTGTAGCACATCAGAAATGGTTGGATTATGTGTTAACGTCTTTAATAAGCTAATACAAATGATAGGTTTCAATGAAACAAAACTTTCAAAATGTGAAATTGGTTTAATATTAAAAATGAATATTTAATTTAAATATAAAAAAGAATGACAAACTATACCAAATGTTCCCACAGAGGTGAAGCATTTTCTCTCAGAACTGAAATCCTGCCTGTCAACACTTAGACTATCATAACGATATCAAGGCCTTTCTCAAACAAACATCATGTTTTTAAGTGTTTAAGTCCACTCTCCATAAAAAAAGGTTACTGCTTTTATATTACACTGATATTTTATAGTTATATTTATACTTATATTTAAAATACTCAAACTGATTTGAGAAGGTTTTTGAACTATGCCAGTAGATATTAAATAATAGTTAGTCAACGGTTCTGTTATGGTAGCCGGTGACAAACAGACTGGGCTGCTAAGAAGTTGTTTGGTAGCATCCAGGTTAGTCTGTGCTTTTTTCAGAAAATGTTTATGTGCAACAAATCCTTGATAAGTGGTTTACAATTAAAATAAAAAAGTTGGAACAAAATGTAAACAGTCTATTAACGTTTTCCGAACAGTTTCTTTAAAAGCCTTAAGAAAAATTAGATTATTGTTATGCTAACATGACATGCTATTAAAAGAGCATCTAGTACAAATTGAAACTGACATAACTGAAGCAAAACGGTGTTTGAAATACAGTACTTGCTTAAGGTTAAATTATGATTTATGATGGTTGTATTGAAGACATAAGGATATTTTGGCTGGTTTCAGCTAGAAAATGGTAAATTATATGTGACCCTCCCAGAGCACCTTTCGTTGAGCACCGAGATTTGTCTTGAAAGAGCGCTATACAACAAGTGATGATACCTGGATGATCATTAGTGAATTTACTATTCCAATTTGTCCCGATTATACCACACATAGGGAAGATAAAGACAGCTTGTGTCTATAGGTGAAGTCCTTTCTTCACACATATATTTTTGTTGTGTTTATGAATTTATCGAAAGCAGAATTAACAATGTATCAAACTAATTTACGGATCAGTACACAAACGCTAGTTTATGCAAATAATCTTTACAAAAGCAAAATCATATATTTTAATTCTGTTTTTTTATCTGGAGTTTACCAACATTTAAGAAAATGAAATCCGTCGATCAGGTTACAGGCTTTATGTATAAGAACAAGTTAAGTTTTACAAGTTCATTGGATAGCAGAGGTCAAGATTTTTAGTGTGGAAGTCAGTCCAACTTCTCAATATGCCCAGAGATATTTGGCCCATTAGGAGCCTGGAAACCATGTTAATCCCCACTGTAGAAGGAATTTCCAGGGCGGAAACCACAATAACTGTTTCGATCAGCTGGTTCATCTTTTGTATAGTGTTATGTAATTCCACTGCAAAGACCACAGTAATGTTTTGCAATCAAAGACAAAAAAGGTTACATCTTGTGACATTCATGTCACAGCAGCATATGTGGAATATGGGTACAGCCCGCCTTCCTTCACAGAGGGGGACATGTGTCAAGCGTTTGCGTTAAGGCCATAGCACCGAGTTTACGCCGGCCTTAAAATTGCCCCGTATGTATCATGACACTTTTGGCAAGTTAAGGCTGTATTAGCACCGCCAAAATGCGCTCCGCCGCTCATTAGCATTTGAAGACGTGTCAAGCCTTAATTATATGCATGTGCAAATTGTAGGTGGGGCTCATTTGTAAATGAAGTCTGTGATGTTAAAATGAGATTTATGAAGCGACAGAACAGCAGCGCTGGCCCTAAACGGCTCCACAAATAAGAATGATTTCAAATTGGTCCTATTTGGGTGCAAAGAAAAAGTCAGAAAGCAGCTGATAGGAAAGAGCATTATGGCAGCCTTTTTTGACATATCAATTAAAATTTAGCCTATTTTGCTGCCTCTAATCCTACAATATTAAACACAGAAGAATACGTTAACTGCAAAACCGAAGCTTTTGTGTTTGTCTTTATACACACTGTACATTTCTAGTAGTATGTAGAAATGTCATTGTACAGTAAGAAATTCACCAATCATGAAGCCGGTATTTGTTTGACCCCATTGCCGTAGTAACCAAATGCCTGCCATTGAGCCGGACCATCTAGTCTACAGCTACTGTAGCGCTGCTTCTACTTGATGAAAGTATTAAATTATGAGGTGAGGTGAAGAGTATAGTAATGTAAAATATTATAAGGAAAATAAAATGCAGATTTTAGAATTTTAATTGCACATTTAAGTTAATCTGTTATTTTTAAAAGAGGGGTTTGTATCAGGCCAACTTTGCTGTGATACCAGCAGGATAAATGTGGTTAGACTTTTTTTTTTTTTCAAAGGCTTGATTACTTTGCTAAAATGAGGTTTTGACTTCACACTTCTAAACTGAAAGTTGACTTCACACTTAAAATGGGATGCACAATGCAGGTTACAGGGCGTAAAAAACAATCGCTATCAGTCGACTGATGTTTGGGGAAAAAGCCTTGATATCTGTAGAGCTAACAAACCCCACCCAAGCATATTTTCTATAAACAAGGTGTGCTTGTACAGTAGGTGAAGTTCTGTTTTGAGATGAAAGTACATCACTTTGAAAATACAGTCCCACATTTCTGGAAGGTTCAAGCAGGATTTGTAAATATATGTGTTCTGCCTATAGGTGTTATTTTGTACCAACAACCACCCAACATTTCATACCAAACTATTCATTTTAATAAGCATTGTAAGGTTTAGAGATTATTTACTTAGAATGTATTATGTATTGTAAGAAATTGAACTGTTTGTGTGAGCAAGAAACATATGTGCATTTCATAAAGGCTAAGATTGTAGTTTAACATGGAAGACTTGTTTTAAAATCATGTTTTATTATTGTAGCTCCTCTGGCATTTTTTTTTAGTTTGTTGTAACTTTTTTGCTCAATAAATATAGATCAGTATAATTAAACAGATTGTATGTTACTGAATTCTGGCTTATTGGTCATGAAATAACAGAAATGTCTTGCACTTCATTGGTTACCTGGAGGGTGAAATTGTCCACACCCCTTTACTGACTTCCTTCTTGTCAATAACCAATCAGTTGCTTCCTCTATTGATGACATGTTTTCAGTCAGTAACATTCTTTGACCCAAAAGACACTTCTGGGGTGAAATTATTATTTTTTTTTAATTTAGTCATCGCCAATGGTTTTTACCCCAGTTTTCTCCCCAATTTGGAATGCCCAATTATTATTTTTAGCCCGGTTCACCGGTGCAACTCCCTGGGCGACTTGGGAAACGGAGGCTGAAACACGCGTCCTCCAAAACGTGTTCCTGCCAATCTGTCATTTTTCGCACTGCAGATCCACCAGACCAATAGTGCCGGAGGACAACACAGATCTGAATGGCTCCACTGCAGACCTGCAGGCGCCCTATCAGTTACAGGGGTCGCTGGTGCGCGGTGAACCGTGTATTGCCTTGCCGACCTAAGCCCTCCCTACCCGGGTGGCGTTCGGCCAATTGTGTGCCGCCCCCTAGGAACCCCCGGTCACTGGCAGCAATGACATAGCCTGGATTCGAACCTACGATCTCCAGGCTATAGGGCGCATCCTGCACTCCACGCAGAGCGTCTTTACTGGATGCGCCACTCGGGAGCACAAAAACAGCAATTTTGAGACCTATGTAGCTAATGGAAGTACAAAATGAGTTGGATTTATGAGCTTATTTTGTTAAGTCCTTAAACCATGTTACATACTATGTTTCTCCTGTTTGAAAATCTGACCCCACCTAAATAAATAACAAAAATAGCTAAAACAAATAGCTATACCCTTATGAAAGTCTACTGTTGGTATTTTCTTTACTTTTATACAGCACTGTTTGTACCTTTCTTCATGATGTCTAATCATATCACCAAACATCAGTGTAGCCAAGTAGCAAACCATATACAAATGTACTTGCACTATAATATCTACTAAAAAAAAAAATTGAAATCCAGTTGCAGTTTTTACAAAAGACTGCTTATAATGGTGCTTCATAGGGCCCTATTCACAAAGCTTTAGCTATTGAGTTATTTGAAGAATTTGTTTAAATAAACTTTTGTATGCCTGAATCCAGATTAGTTTCATGATCACTAAACTTGGTTTAATCCACCAAAACAGACTCAAGTACTCAAACGTTTTGGCTACTGTCTTAGATTCAAGAGGAAATGTGTGAAAGTTGTTATTATTATTATTATTATTATCATTATTATTATTATTATTATTATACATGGTGAATGATAATTTTCCTATAAACATCAGTATTATACACTGATAGTTATAGTGTTGATGATAAAACTGCTAACCTCAATTTTAAATGTAAACTATTCCACCAGTACATGAACACAACAAGACATCAATACCAAAACAACAATTGCCAGCAGAGTTAAAGTTTTATAAGCAGAAGACAGGGAGAAATTTGTGATGGAGTAATGCAAGTACAAAAACAATAAGCTGCATACATTTAGCAAGGGATGTTAGGCACTTTAGACTGATGGCCCTCAGAAAGCAGAGGCTCTTGAGTGACTTTGCCGCCCAATTTTTTAAAAAATAAAATAATATAAACAAATTACTGAAGTTTAAAATTAATTGTTAAAAAGTAAACTTGTTTGGCATGTTATTCTTAACTCTTTTTTATTCAATTGTTAAAAATAAACACTGCTAGGTCAACAATTTCTGTCGCCACCATGTATTATAACAAATATGATCATACTATCATCAGTGACTCAAGCTAGCCCTCTCATGATTTATATGTCACCAGAATTACAGCCTTATTGTGCACAGTTGGGTGTATATTATTATTATTATTATTATTATTATTATTATTATTATTATTATTATTGTTATTGTTACTATTATTATCTGGAAATTAGGTTGTTATTACCGTATGTAAAATAAAATTCTGCTTCACATAAACCCACAGAGAAACAATTACTTACTTTTCAAATCTTTATTATAATGTGTAAAGGTCAAAACAACAACCAGACTGGTACAATGCTTGTAACAGAAGTCATTTTGTTCTCTAAAAAAGCATATACCAAGTACACAGTAAACAGGAGGTGTATTACTGGATCCTGGATTACTTTTTCCACTGTTTGGTGTTGTAGTCCCATTCAGAAGAGAACCCTGAGATAGGATTCACCCTCATGTCAATCATTCTCTGAGTCTGCATAGCAACCCACTCCTCAGACAGGGTATGCGGTGGTTTACCAAACACTGTGAGGGAGAAAGTAGATTCAATTGCTGGGAGTTCTGGACAGGTGGATCTTATTTACTTTTTTAGCAGTACTCTAACAATAAATATGTTGGTGAACTACTCTTCAGTGAAATTTAAGACAGCAAAAAGTTTTCATTTATGTTTTTGCTTTCCTCACTCACATCAATAACTTGACCAAAATTGTTGGATGATGATCCTTAAAAAGTGTACTGTGGTACATGCATCATTACAGATACCTTAATTTTAATTGTGTACATCTAAAAATGTAAATATGTTGCAGACTTACAAATCCAAGCCGTCCTGGCTGCCAATATCGTGGCCCCTTATGGTAAGTGTTTCAAATTTTTTGTCATACCTTGTATGTATGTATTTTTTGTCGTTACTGATAAAGCCCAATGGGGCATCTTGCATGTTATCAAACTGTTCAGCCTTTAATGCTGTTTTCTTGTGCGTGGGCTCTTAAATGCTTCTCATATTACTGGAGTCATGCTTTTCGGTTTGACCTTGCAGAAATCACAAGTTCAAACAGCCTAAGACACTTAAATTCTCCTTTTCAATAGTGCCTTTACCCTGAAAGGAGCATTAACCAAGGCTTTCAAATCAGTAGCCCCACAATTAAGCAGTAGCCACATCATCTCTATTTTCCTGTGGTGAAGATATTTTGGTTCTTTGCTTGTTTTTTCTACTTCTATTTAGAATACACTGATTTTTCAAGTACAACACTGTAGGTGAATACAAAATTAATCTGTTCTTCCTGGTATTTAATAACTTTCTGTGTGGCAGGTCACATGGCCGACTGCAGTTAGTCCACTGGAGTAAAAATGAGCACAAGGAAGTGATTTTGAATTTCGAAGCACCACCAACAGCATTGTCTTTAAAATATCTGTTCCAAATTGAAGTATACAAGCAACGACCCAAAAGAACTTCAGCAGAGGAAAAGGGGCCATTGATAATATTGCTACGCTAATTAATAACAATGAATTTCTCTAAACCTGTAAACCTCTGTATACCCTAATAGTGCAGAACAACTCACTGCTGGTGAATGAAATAGTTAACTTCTACAGTCCTAATTCCTCTAAGGGCGGTTAATTGTGCAACCGTTCCCACCAAACCAACTTCTGTTATCTTAACTGCCATTTTACAGACAAAGGGAAACAGAATATTTAATTATCAGTATACCACTTACAGCTGAAAAAAACAGGGCTGCAAGCCAAACCAGCTTGGAGTGTGCACTAGTGGGTGGAGAGGAGGTATATATATATATATATATATATATATATATATATATATATATATATATATATATATATATATATATATATAATGAAATAAATCAGTTGGTAACCTGAAAAAACAAGTTTAGTGAGCCATTCGTAATAGCGAGTATATTGCTTTTTTTTTTTTTTGGTTGGTGCAGCTATAAAAAACACTTGTTACTCCAAACTGGAAGTAGGAGGCCAGTTTGGATATTATAATACATCATTCTCAACTCTGACATAAAAGGGCTGGTGTCATCGTATCAGCCAGTATATTCAACTTCAGCAATGTTAAAGTACTATTACAATGAATCCTTCTGAACTGTAATAGGAGCTGATGTGTCTTCCAGCTGCACTCGTGTTTTCTCTTTCCGGGTTTGGACAGGGATTTCAGATGATGGGAAATTCCCGTTCATTTCCTGGCAGTTGAAAGAGATTTTTAAAGCACTTATTCACTTTTTGGCTGGTCTCAAGTCACTTCCAAAAGTGGCTGATAGGGGAAGCTGTTATGTGACTGAAATAAATGAAAGGCATTTGAAAATAAGACTATACTTGTTAAACTCTATTGACCCTATATTGTCTGACACTGACTTCATTTAAGCAGTTCTCAGGATGCCTCAACACCAAAAATCCAGAGGACAGAGGAGTAAAAAAACACCACAAAAAAACACCCCGATAAACACAGACTTTTGTCCATTTTCCATAAAGACTGAAAAGGAATAAATCTACATTGACATAATCTAAAGTACCATAACTACATTACAGTCAGTATGTAATATAATTTTTCATTTAATGACCTATTAACTAATCATAATATATATTTCTCAATATGATAAAGTGGCAATCCCTTTATTATTAGAAACATTACTAAATGAAGTAGGGAAGACTTCCTATCACAATATTATTAGTTGGTTTATCCTCTAAAACTAAAATAGGACAGAAAACTACAATGAATTCTTAATGATACTAACTTTTCAAACATTTTGGCTTTGGATTAAAATCAAATTTCAAAGAAATGTCTCAGCATTGGTATGATGACAGAATCGAAGTTGAGACAGACAGAACCAGTCTAAGAAAGTGATAGGCAAAAGTTGATTTTCTGATAGAAATAAAGCTATTCTAAATGTATCAAACCTGCAGCAAGTAAATAGTTTCAGGAAGTAGCAGCTAAATGATTGTCTGCTATAATTTCTTGAACGTTAATTAGGGCTCATTTAGACAATCCCTCAAAGTAATAGTAACATGAATCTGCAGCCGTAATTGAAGTATTTCAGTCTGCGACATTTAGAGTAATATTGGAAGAGGAATCACAGGGGCAGTAGGCACTGGTCACTTTTGAAGACTGGAAACCTATACAGTTCCCATGTGCTCAGAGGTGGTGGTCCTTCTAGGACAACCCCACTTTGCCATTGCTATCCCTGCCTAAAGACATTGATGCTGTCTGGTACAATAATGCCTTTACATCATGAATACTAATGCATGAAATAACCCATGACAATATAATCACACAGGTCATGCTACTAACCAAACACACGTTGCCACCAGATCACAAGCCCAGTGAACCCGAGGAAGAAGAACAAGCCCCCCACCACTGTCTTCCACTCAGATGATCCCTTCTTCATCTCTGCAAAAGTTTGCCTGTAGCTCAGGCGATACACTAAAGAACAAGCAGGATAACGTCAATTAAAAGGTAACACAGGTGCAGTATTCATGTAATAGCAAATTGATCTT
This sequence comes from Acipenser oxyrinchus oxyrinchus, assembly GCA_030684275.1. Classification (NCBI taxonomy): domain Eukaryota; kingdom Metazoa; phylum Chordata; class Actinopteri; order Acipenseriformes; family Acipenseridae; genus Acipenser; species Acipenser oxyrinchus. The sequence goes on from CM060249.1 coordinate 55,995,913, forward strand.
CCTGGTAGTGAAACCAACAGTTGTTAGCTTATTTAATAGGTAATAAGTGCCAGAAACTTGTACTCTCATCTACATACACAGGAGAGAAGGTTTGTGTCATGTGGTAAGTTGTGAGGGGGCTTGATTAGGGGGGTATTTGATAATTTAGCACCAGTAGGCTCTGCTGCTACACTTTCAAATTGATAATTTAGCACCAATTTTCAAAAACAATTTGCATCCCTATATGAATATATCCCTATATGAATATATGCAGTCAAAAATATTTAGCAAATGGTGCATGGATAGTGCAAATTGCTCTCTTATGGAATGTTGGTATTTTATAATTTTTGTTGGTGTCTGTGTGATATGGCTAGGTTTTAGTTTTGTTTACTTTGCTTTTTTATTTTATGCATTCAACACAACCTAAAAACTAGTTTTAGAAAGCTGCACGATATCCTTAGTATGCAAGGCCAAATTAGAATGCTCACAGACATATTTAAATATACCCTCCCATATGTTATTATTAATAGGGTAATTTACATTTGGAAGGAGAATTTCTTTCCCTAAATGAAAACTACATGTAAACCCAAATTGCTAGAAAGGTACTACCAAAATAGCATGCTACAAATGCAAAACTTAGTTTTATTTTTGCATGTAAACTACGCCATTGTTTTTCCTAAAATATTGAATCTGAATTTCCTGACCTCTGGTGTGCAACCTCAAATGGTCTTTAAAGAGGTTTCTGCGTTCAGGTTTGACATTACTCCTGTATCCAAGACTTTTGCTTTCACAAAGATCCATCTCAAATATTATGATGCTAAGTTTTGGTCACACAAGCAACTTTTGCTGCCTTGTAAATGCTGTGGTCACACGAGAGACAAGAAAGCTGTCCACAAGATGGCAGTACTCTGGCACGAAAGGAATGCAAACCGATCATTATTCATATTTTGGAACATGAATAACATGGGCCATGTCAAAGTGAGGGTAGGGGACTGCTGTAATACTGGTAGCTTTATAAGAAGAGGAGGAGGAGTGGGGAAAATGAGAAAGGTCTGTGAAGAGCTAGGTTGCTAAAAAATGTAATGCGGGAGCTTCAATTTCCAAATAGCCTACCAACTACACATTACATCAAGTTATGCTTTCATATTCAGTATTGTGTTACTGAGATACTACACTGTATTCTGAATGTAACAGCGTGATTTGATGTAATAATATAAGTGATACAAGTATGTAACAGGACTATGATACCTATTAAACTTTAATAAAATAATTTTATTTTTCAGTTAATGGCTCCCCCAATTCCTTGCATAGCCTTTGTTTTATTTTATATATATTTTAAAATAATATTTGTGCTTTGCATGCTGTAAAGGCATTTTTCAGGAAAAAATAAATCCATTATAGTCTTAATTCCATATTGTGCGCCCATTTTGTCATTTTTGTTACCATGTGACACTGTTATCAAACATTATTGGCTGGTATTTAACATGTTGTCATTGAATTGCCTGCTGTCACCATGGTCACCCAAGGCAACACACAGTCAACAGAAGTCTTCCTCTTGTTGCCAATAACAAAAGTTACTTGTGTGACAAGGCTCAAAATGGTCATTCAGGAGATCGGAATTTGCTTTTGATTCCCCAAGTTTCCAGAACGAAATGAGCAATAGCCACACAATGTCATCATGGCAGATTTCTGACATTGTCCTGTACATGTATGTGTAAATCATATGTAGGCCTGCACAAGAAAGATACTGATATACATGCAAGCTTCTCCTCTTTAGTCAGCTGGGTCCATGGTCCCTTCTCCTTTTCTTTCAGTTTGCTCTGCTCAGTGTTGAATTCTGTAACATAAGGGATGTCAGGGAGTGGCGTGTCCAGGCGATCGTTGTACTGTGGCTGGGAACAGTCAATGGAGCTTGTGGCTACCTCTACAGGAACCAGGGAAAAGAAACAGAGTTCATTAATAACATTTCCAATACATGCAAGGCTAAACTGCACTATAACCGCATGGATAAAGCGGTATTCCTTCTAGATTCTTATGAGAGGGTTCAAACTGTATGTATTTATCTATCTATTTATTTATTTATTTATTTATTTATTTATTTATTTTAGTCGTTGCCAATTATTTTTTATTATTTTCTCCCCAATTTGGAATGGCTCAGCTCACCGCTACCACCCCTGCGCTGACTCGAGAGGGCGAAGACGAACACACGCTGTCCTCCGAAGCATGTGCGGTCAGCCGACTGCGTTTTTTCACACTGCGGACTCACCATGCAGCCACCCAAGAGCTACAGCATCGGAGGACAACGCAGCTCTCGGGCAGCTTACAGGCAAGCCCGCAGGCGCCCAGCCAGACTACAGGGGTCGCTGGTGCGCGGTGAGCCGAGGAGACCCTGGCCGACCTAACCCCCCCGGGCAGCGCTCAGCCAATTGAGCGCCGCCCCCTGGAAGCTCCCATCCTCGGTCAGCAAAGGAATAGTCTGGACTCGAACTTGCGACATCCAGGCTATAGGGCACATCCTGCACTCCACACGGAGCGTCTTTACTGGATGCGCCACTCAGGAGCCCTCAAACTCTATTTAAATGTATTGCAATCCAGCAGTTACAACCAGGGTACACTATGACAGAGTTTTACTATGGTTTTACTATGACAGAGCACAAACCAAGTCCTACTTGTGTCTTTGAACTATATTTATAAAAAATTAGTAAAGGGTTTTTCGAAATTGAAATCGAAAGAGATTTTATTGGTTAACTATCTTTTCAGTCATATTTTAGCGGGTTACTAAAAGTCAAACAAGTTGCAAAGAATGTTTTATTTCTGTCCAAATTTTCAAAATTCAGCACATTCCTGAAATAGAAACCAACTTTTTGTCTCAAAGATTAAGCATCTTATTGAAGACCCTTTAGTTGTCTCTCAGTTACAGTACAGTATCTAAGGGGAGCAGTCCAAAACCTTTTCCGTGAGCTTCCTGCACACAGGTTGAAGTTGACAGACTCCTCCAGGTGAACAGCTGGAGACCACGGACCGCAGCACGTGAAGACAGCATCTGAAACAAACAACACAAACATATGGAAGGCCATCCGAGTAAAAAACGTGTTATTTAGTACACATTATAATTTGAGTTTAGTACGTGTTGTAATTAGGCTTCCATGCCAGAATGGCTGGGAAGCCTATTGTTTCTGTTAGGATTTTAATTTTTTTTTCTTCCACTCTTTTCAAAAAATCTCTCAAATCAACACCGTTACACGGAAACTCACGAAACTTGGTAGGGTGGTAGGCACCTAAGGGAAGTTGTGTCAGAGCGAAAATGAAGGTCATAAGTCACATGGTGTGGTGGCCATATTGGATTTTTCGAGAATTTTGAACAATTTAAAAAAATATTCTTCTCCGAACCGGTTTATAGCAGAGATCTGAAACTTGGTGCACATACTCCCCTCATGGCCTAGATTTATGGCTGTTCAAGAGAAGTCGATCGGTCACATCGTTTGGTGGCCATATTGGATTTGTCAAATACATTCAAACGTCTTCTCTGAAACGGTTATGCCAATTGAAGTGAAACTTTGCATGCATAGGCAAGGTTGTCTATTAAGTTTGTTAAAAGCAAGTCACTACATAAAAAAACATGACCGCCATGAGCCAATCAAATTTCAGCTATGGTGAATTTGCACATATTTGCACATATTGCAGTATTCATTTAAGGTACAATGTTGTAGACTTGTGAATCTTCATACAGTGGTGGTAGAGGCCTTTGGGAAGTTGTGTCAGAGTGAAAACAAAGTCATAGGTCACATGGTTTGGCAGCCATATTGGAATTTTCGCGAATATTGGCCAATTTAACAAAATCTTCTTCTCCAAAACCTCTTATGGTACAAATGGTACCTACTACCCTTATGGCCTATATTTAGATTTGTTCAACACAAGTCGATTGGTCACATGGTTCGGCAGCCATATTGGATTTGTCAAAAATATTCAAACCTCTTTTTCTCTGAAACCGTTATGCCGATTTAAGCGAAACATTACGTACATAGCCTTGGCAAGGTTGTCTATCAAGTTTGTACAAAGCAACTTGCTACATAAAAAAACATGGCTGCCAATCAAATTTCAGCTATGGTCAAATTGCACATATTTGCACATATTACCTTGCTAAAGCTCAAATGCAAAACTTGTTTAGAACTCCTTTGAGAGTTTAGACAGTGTCATAGTTACTATAGAATATACACATGAACCCATATATGCTCTATTCAAACTTGACCGTGACCTCTGACCTCTCCTTAAGGTCAAATGGAAAACTAGCTTATAACTCCTAACAGAGTGTAGATAGGGTCATGGTTACTATGGAACACATATGAACCTACATGTGCTCTATTCAAAAATTGCCTTGACCGTGACCTTTGACCTCTCCTTAAGGTCAAATGCAAAACTAGCTTGTAACTGCTTAGAGAGTGCAGGTAGGGTCATGGTTACTATGGAACACAGATAGGAACAAGAATGCCTTGGAAGCCGTCAAGTTGCTTGCAACTTCTAGTTCTAATTATAACGCATACTAATTTGGCCAATCAGATTGTTGAAAATGAAATGAGAACCAATGAATTTAAAGAAAATGGCATGTGTAATAAATTATCCAATTAAAAGTCGCCTTACATCTTCCATTCCCACCCAATTTGTGGCGGTATATGGACCTGGCAAAAGTAAAAGACCTAGTAAAAGACCTGGACCCTACGAGTCTAGCATCAACCGGTGGTTTCAGAGCCTTAGAAATCACTTTAATTCAGTGGTAACCCCACTGTAAAATGTAATTTTAACGAACACTGTTAATACAAACTGAACCGTGTGACGGTCAACATAGTCTGGGGCAGCAGTGTGGAGTAGTGGTTTGGGCTCTGGACTCTTGACCGGAGGGTTGTGGGTTCAATCCCCGACGGGGGACACTGCTGCTGTACCCTTAAGCAAGGTACTTTACCTAGATTGCTCCTGTAAAAACCCCAACTGTATAAATGAGTGATTGTGTGTAAAAAATAATGTAATAGTATGTAAAAATAAGGTGATATCTTGTAACAATTGTAAGTCACCCTGGATAAGGGCATCTGCTAAGAAATAAATAATAATAATGGTCTGTCTCAAGAAGTCGACAGCATGCAACTAATCTATATTTGCACCATAGAAGAAAATCTCTCATCGCCATGATTTGCAATTTTCCTTACTCACCTTATTATTATTATTTTAAGCATATTCATATCTGAAATTAAAAAGATGTTATCCCGAAGATGATTGATTGGCTACTCTTGTAATTATGCTGCATGACTGTAAAATGATCAGCCCCTACCTAGGTACTACTGTAAAATGACCAGCCCCTACATAGACAATGCGTAGTTAATTTACATTTATTTAGAACACGTAATTCTTTATGTATTCTGATTGGTCCAAATCAATATGTGTACTAAATATTTGAAACTCGTACTAAATAATTTGTTTTTGTCCGGGATGGCTACAGGATGCTATTGCTCACATACAAGAAAACAGACACGTTTGAAACTTTAAGATTTAAAATGTTTTACTGAAAATCTTCCTATTTGTGTAACAGTACCAACACTCATAATAAAAAAAAATTAATGAATAAATAAATAAAAAACTAGATGATTTTATTTATAAATTCTACTAACATATAATAGGGCTTGAAATTCTCTGGGTTTATTTTTGATCACATGACATCCTTTTAAACTTATTTTGAGACAATTCTGTTTCCTAATTAAACTCAAAAAAAGCTGTTAATTACAAAACAATGTCACTTGTTTTTACCTTCATATCTTGACTGAGCCTGATTCTGCTTCATTAATTTTTATTTCAAACAGACGAGGCAAATTATGTTAATTGCTCATCACTGATCCTAATTGCATGTCATTCTTGCAGTCTAGTTTATCGTTGTGCTTTTGTTATTTAACTTGTTGAACAGAGTTGTCCTGACGGATTTTCTTTTCAGCGTAAAATACCCAGCACGGAGTCCATCATTTAAAATCTCATTGATTTGTAGCAAAGAAAAAAAATAACCTGAAACCCAGTCTTTAATTAGTAGTTCTCTCTTTATTAGGATGCAGAAACAGCTTAACAACAATTTATTAACATTTAACGGGAGGTAGAGATTTATTAAATATATTAAAGTTACTGTCGCCACCTAGTGGTTTAACATTTTAATTCCTTAACAGTGGACAAGCAAGAGAGATGATGGTATTCTTAATCCATTATTGTCATTTCATGTAATTTAATATTCAATAACTGTTTACAGAACATGATCTGAAAATCTGGCAAGCATCTCTAAGGCAGGTCAAAAAAGGCCTGTAGGAAAAATTCCAAGGTAATAAACAGGATATGTGGGGTGTTTCAAGGACAATAGCAGGAGTGACCAACATGTGTTCATACATTTGAGTGGACATGGTATAATGCAACAGGTTATTAGTTTTGGTTATTATTCCGATGAAACAACAGGAAAATAATTTTATATAACATGACAAGAAGAAGAAGAAGAAGAAGAAGAAGAAGAAGAAGAAGATATACATGTACCCTCTCCCTTGCTCTCCATGGCTTTGCATTGTTGGTAGTAAATGAGTAACATTTGGGGGACCACTGAAATGTCTTGTTTATAAATTGACTGGGGTTAAATTGGCAATAAAAGCTAGGGTAAGGTTAGAAATAGGTTAATTCTATGATTATCCAGTTTTAATAAACCAGTCAATTTACAGCTGGAGGAGCTGCGATTGGTGAATAATAACCTGCTCTGTATCTCAAAGCTGAATGGATGGGCTGTGTGCAGAAGTCTTGATGCTTTGATAGCTGCAAGATGGCAGCTTTGCCTGATGGGGATAAAGTACCGCTGTTGGACGCCCCCATTACACCAGGGCATACCTTTGGTCCTGCGGTGGATGAGATGCTGCACACAGGAGCTCCCCAAGCGGCCACCCAGCAGCAAACTGGCGACCAAGGCCCCAACAGCCTCAGAGACAGGCACAGCTGGCTGCAACTACAGCCAGAGGGGGTTTTCATAACCGACCCACAGCTGCGCACCGTGGCAGCTTTAACAAGTTCCACCGCCAGGCAAAAACCTCAGGCTAAGCAGCCTAGGGGTTTGTTGCCACAAGCCCAGGGCCCCTTTTCAGGGAGCCACCTGGAGTATTGGCGTCAATGCACCACGGACATTTGGATGCTTACTACTGTACAGACCGGCTATTCTCTGCAATTCAAGCATGGTTCCCCTCCCGTTCGGGGTGTGACTACAACAGTCACGGACCAGCGAGACGCTGCAGCACTGTCTCAGGAGGAGACAGCTGTGCTGCAAAAGCAGGCTATTTGCACGATAGACCCTCGCTACTTGAAGGAAGGGTTCTACTCCAGGTAGTTCCTGGTGCCCAAGCGGGATGGTGGCCTCAGACCAATCCTCAACCTCAGATAGGTCAACCTGCTTCTGAGTCCACGGCGGTTAAAAATGTTGACCATGCAACAGCTGTTGCAGTCAATCAGGCCAGGCGACTGGTTTACCACTGTGGACCTAAAGGACGCGTATTTCCACATCCCCATAAGACTGGAGCAGCTTTTCAAAGAACAGCGTACGATTTCCATGTACTGCCATTTGGCCTCTCTCTAGCTCCCCATGCCTTTTCAAAGTGTATGAAAGCTATTCTGGCCCCATTGAGACTCAGAGACATCAGAGTGCTCAATGACCTGGACGAATGGCTCATTTGTGCTCAGTCTCCAGTACAGGCAGTGGCTCACACAGAATTCGTCACTGGCCACCTTCATCGGTTGGGCCTGTCGTTGAATCTTACAAAGAGCCAGCTTTGCAGACAGCCTCCTATCTGGGAGTGTGCTTGAACTCCAGTTCCATGCTGTCCGCTCTGCCGGATAGAGTGCAGAGAATAGCCACCTGTTTGAAGCTTTTTCAGTTCAACAGAGCGCTTACAGTAGTGACATTCCAGAGACTTTTGGGTTTGATGGCAGTTTCTCAGACCTTTCCTTTGGTTCGCCTGTGCATGCGCCCTCTCTAAGTCTTGTTCAACACTGTATAAAGGCGCTCACTTGGTGGACACAGCCTGCCCATCTACACCTTGGCGTAGTGCTGGGCAGTGTCACCAGAAGGGAGGTCATCACCACGGACATGTTCAGCCTCAGCTGGGGCGCTGTGTGTAATGGCAGGGGAGCAAGGGGGTTATGGAACCCCTCTTGGCAGGTTCTCCACATAAATATTTTGGAGCTGCAGTCAGTTTATCCGGCATTGCAGAATTTTGTGCTGGAGTTTCAAGGATACATGTGCTTGTCCGGAAGGACAACACTAAAGTGGTGGCTTATATAAACCACCAGGGCAGCCTCAGGTCTCACAGTCTTGTGAGCCTGCAATCTTTTGCTTTGGGCACATGAGAACCTCCTCTCACTGCAGGCAGTACACCTGTCCGGGGTGATAAACTGGGTGGCGGACCTCCTCTCAGGGGGAGCTCCCAGTGCCTCAGAATGAAGACTACACCCCGAGGTGGTGAGCCTCATTTGGGAGAGGTTAGGGAGAGGAGAGGTAGATCTCTTTGCCTCCCAGGAATCGACCCACTGTCCCCTCTGGTTCTCCACAAAAGGAACCGGGGACCCGCTGGCAATAGTTGCCTTGGCACACCGGTGGCTGAGGCAACTGTTACATGCCTTCCCACCGCTCACCATGTTCCCCCGTTGTGCCACGAGAAAATCACGCAGGACCGGGCCAGGGTGCTATTAGTAGACCCTTATTGGCCCAGGAGCCTCTGGTTTTCTGCTCTGATGCTGTTCATGGCCAGCCATGAAATCTGCCCAAACGCCGTGACCTGTTCGGTTAGGCCGGGGGGACATTATGGTATCCATCGAATCTGCGGCTTTCTAATAAGGTCATTGACACCCTGCAGAATGCCAGAGCATCATCCACACATTCCCAATACAGGTAGAAGTGGGCGTCTTTCAGATGAAGTGCCTTCCTCTGGGTTTTGACCCGACGACCTGTCCCATGGCAGTTATACTGCAATTTTTGCAGGATCTGTTTGACAAGGGGAAATCACCCTCTACATTAAGGTCTACCTGGCAGCTATTTCAGCTTGCCATGTCAAAATTGGTTCAGTCTCCCCAGGAGCTAACTTTCTGGCGTGGCAATTTTTGAAAAGAGCTCTGCGGCTTTGGCCGCCTATGAAGAATATTGTTCCTCGCTGGAGACTTAACATTTGAGCCCATGCATTCAGCTGAGCTGAAATTTTTATCGCTCAAAGCGGCTTTCTTGCTTGCAATCACAACCACTAAGCGGGTGAGTGAGGGTCAAGAAGCCAGGACAAAAGTTATGCTTTGTACCAATCCTGCTTTTTTGCCAGAAAACTGGCAGTAATTACTATTTAGTATTCTAAAGTACATATGAACATATATCAAAGTGGATATAGTATTTTGCAGTGTTTACCGCAGTATTTGCAAAAATAAAGAATAAAACTGGAATACTGTAGTAATAATGCAATACAACAGCAATGGGTTACCATTCAAAGTGTATATGTTTAATAAGTGTAGTCTGTATTTTAATAGTTTGCATACTCAGATTGCATATACTAACAAGTGAAGTCATTCTATTCTAAAAAGCTTATTCTGGTTGTTGAAAAAATAAGAATAGGTCCTTTCTTATATTTATAGAGTGGACTCAAATATAAATTCTTGAGAGGTGTACTACTCTAACCATGGGCGCCGACTTTCCCTTTTCCCGGCGGGGGCCCCAAGATGATGGATATGTGGAAAGTTTCTTATTTGAGTAAAGTCATTAAATGCATTTCAATTGTTTATCAAAACTAGTGCTTTAAGTTAACCAGTTAAGGATTTGTTCACCAGCGTAAAATACATAATTCTTTTTGTTACAGTAAATTATCTATAATGCACAGTACATTTTCAAAGATTAGCTGTTCTAAGAAAATACATCCTCCTTGATATAAGAGCTACTTGTGTTCTTAGATTGGCATTTTTACATTTCATAAAAAGCGTTCTCCGTTTTAATTGGTTAACAGTTCTTAATTATTGCAAAGCAAGCAGAGTTAATTTGAGTGTCAAGAAAGCCAAAACCCACAAGAAATACATTGACTAACATAAAAAAGAAAAAGATATACCAGTTATTAATATGTAAAGTAATATGACTGACTTTTTCAACTTAGTTAAATAATTATGACATCAAATGACAGGACAAAATTTGACAATTTTTTTTCAACTTCACTATAAAAATAATGAACAAAAAAAACAAAAATGTTTTATGATTTTATAGCACCAGAAACATAAGTTCCCGTGAGGTCTATATTTAGGTACTATGTACCTTTCATTGTGGGTTAATGGGGGAAGTGCTAACAAACTTTTTTTGTTTGTTTGTTTGTTTTTTCCCTGGAACTTCACACGAGCTATGGAGCCCTACACTTCCTTGTTGGCTGCAACTTCTCAAAATCTATCTAAGAACAATAAATACATTTATTTTAATAAAAAACAGCTAGTACACAACGCTATTCAGAATTACCTTAAAACTTGTTGTTATTTTTTACTGAATAACATAGTCATGATAACATACTCACAACATGCACTCCACACAAAGCTTTCTCTAATTAAAAAATGTGTTGTAATAATATAAAACATTATTTTGTGAGCAACCTACAAAAAAATGCCAATTACTTGCATTTCTTTGCGCAAACAAAAAACTGAAACCCAATCTAAGAATGTTTTAAGTTGTTATATTTTTTACTACCTACCAAATAGTAAATATGTGACGTGGCTGTTTATATTGTAGCGATCTCGGTTAACGCAGGCAGGCGCATCGCACAGTGCGAGGCAATGCACACACAGACGGAGGGCGGGCGCGAACCCGGGACCTCTCACACTAAAGCATAGCGCCGATACCGCTGTACAAAAGAGCCAGGTCCTTTGCAAGGAGCGTATATCGGGCTTAAGTCTTCGTGTGTGATTGTCACCTACCAGCCCTGCTGCTGCCTTCCCTCGTGCACGCTACAACCTCACCCTGTGTGATGTGCCTGCCTGCGTTAACCGAGATCGCTAGGAAATTGAAGACACCTATCAGTGTTTCATAAAACACATTTTAAGAGCATTATTACTACAGAACCATTAATAATAACATTTAGAAATAGAGTTTATAATGACAGTACCTGCTCTGCTTTTACGTGCCACCAAATCCCTTCACCATGCTGTAAAATAACTACGGCTCCCATGATACCCAGCGCATGACTCGGATGAACCATCACTCTGAGAGGCGGGGCCACAGATGTTGCCTGCCAGTACAGACTCAGAATTGGTCCTGCAGCTGCCGCTATTGGTTTCTTTATTTGTCAGTTAGAACAATTCCGACTACGACGACGGCTGGCGGCTATTTTAATTTTCAGCGGCGACTGGCGTCAACAGTTCCAGCAGACGACTTCGACTTACGACTATGGCTTCGGGGTATACCGTATGTGTAGTGTTGACACATATAAACAAATACATCCAACTTCAAGTTGCCAGAGCACTCTGCAAGCGCTACACCACTTAATACATCTGGCAACAAAAATAAATAATATACATGTTACGCACTTTTCACTGGGGGGCGGGCCCCCGAAGCCCTTTTCCGGTGGGGACCGGTGTTATGCCAAATAGTGTCAACTGGCAGTATTTGGCACTATTAGTGCGAAATACGGTCCCCTGCCAAATAGTGTCGCCAGCACAATAGTATGTCGAAGATAAAGTAACAATGTGCAACAGATTGTATAACTGTCATATTGATTTGATATTTTAATTGTGTTACGTTCTTTATTCTTTGCTTCTTATCAAACATTGGAAGGGGTTTTAAATGTTGTTTTTAGGATTTGTCCTACATTTGAATATGGAGAGAGAGAGAGAGAGAGAGAGAGAGAGAGAGAGAGAGAGAGAGAGAGAGAGAGAGAGAGAGAGAGAGAGAGAGAGAGAGAGCACGGGGGAAGGCAGCAGCAGGGCTGGTAGGTGGCGTAATCACACACGAGGACAAAAGCCCGATATTCACTCTTATATTCACTCTTTGCAACGGAACCAGCTCTTTTGTAAAGCGGTATCAGCACTATGCTTTACTGCCAGAGGTCCCGGGTTTGCGCCCGCCCTCCGTCTATGTGTGGATTGCCTCACCCTATGACTTTTGCAAAAAGTATTAGGGTATTTACCCCCCAAAAAATTAAAGTACTAATTTAAAATGAAAGGTGACAGTTTTTGGCAAAGATGAAGGAAAAAATATTCTAGGCATGCGCAGAGGCCCATGTGTTCTGACTACAAATGAGACACTATTCTTCCAATGACACCATTTGGCACAACACCTGATAGCCCCCACGTACATGGGTCTAGCCACTATAGGTACATTTTGACTGCGGTTACCGATAGTGCAAACTGTCACGTAGCATCTCGGACTCCAAAAAGAGTTACTAAAATTAAACAGGAAGGAATGTATTTAAGTGCCAGGGCACATATGATTAACTGAAAGTTGGCATGCCCTTCCAGCGTGTGACCCAAGGTAAAAGGAAAAACTCAAATTATTATTAAACATATTAAACCATTCCTTTTTTTAACTCATGGTAGCAATCATTTTCCCTTTTCTTAAATTAATGGGATGATAAATAAAGTGTACTGCAATTTGCATTGCGTATGCTACACAATAAAACAGAATACTGTACTATGTTTTCGTTTAAGAACGTCCGAATAAATAAAAAAAATAATGCAGCCATTGAATATTTTAATAAATCCAAATAGTTAAAAATAATATATTACAGCAATTTCTATAAATGCATTTTAAGAAAATACAGGAACAGATGTAAAGGTGAACATGTAGGCTACGTAACGTATGCGTAGCTCAACTCTCAAAATATTGATTTAATTATATTACCACGATAATTAAATACCATGTTTACAATTATAGGCATATAACAATATTTTGTAATATGCTAGTATTTAAGATGCCCAGCATATTTGGCAACATAAACAAATGTAGCATGCAGTAAATTTATAAACTTGTTAATGAAAGAAAAAACCAAACTACCGACCTTTCTTTAATGACCAGTCTTGCAGAATGACGAGTACGTGCTGTAAGAGCCCTGGTGTAATGGGGCATTTTTATATCACGTATCGGTTAAATATAAATAAACCAGGTGTCATTAACAGGCAAATCAGCAGTGAGGTCAGATAACAGATGGAAAGCTACCCAACAGTTGTTTTACATGATGAGGAGGTGAAACAGTTGAAACAGAAAGGTGTGTTTTGTTTTGCATGGAGCACAGGGTATAGCAGTCAAACTACTGCCCCTGCCCTTTACAATCCGGGCAGAAATGTTGGTACACATAAAGCTTTAAAGGACAAGTAGCTTTTTATTTAATTGTATTTGTTTATTTTTTTTTTTTTTTTACCGGTTTTGAGTTCTGCATTAACTCCAAACTTTTTTGTTTGTTTAAATCCAAAACATGATACTGTCCTTTGAACTCTGCTGGTCCCACCTGCTTATAGCTGTGTGCTACTTTTACTTGGCACATACACTGCAGGTGATAGAGGTGCATCAGGGTGAAGTCACAGCTCTTCAGAACTGATTACTATTAAAGCAACGGCGATTTGCCAATGCAGACCAATGCAGACCTCCACGGAATCTAACTCTATCTTAACGCTTAGTTCTTAACACTACACACTTGCAATTTTATTGCAGAATTACCATCGATCACCATTGTATCTGATATGCTGCTACTGTAACAGCTATGTACCTCACAAGCTGCACCTACACTCTAGGGTGGGACGCTAGTTCACAAACGCTCGCGAGATCTCTTCCTTTTTTATTTTTTTGGAACTCGAGAGAAAATGGTAAGCTAGAAAGATTAATAAAGTTTGTATAAAGTAAACTTCCATATTTAAAATATTAGTAAAAATGTTTCAAAGATCTTACAGTTATTAACTTTACCTTAATTATGTTACCGAAAGTAATTAAGTGCTAATTTAGTGAGTTAATCTCAGTGAATTGTGAATTTTCCCTCCACTAGTACAGTACGCAGCAGATACAGTAACAGGTGAATTACGAGACAGAAGGTCTTTGATTAGATAATAGGATTTTACAAATTCCCGCAATGCCATTATTAATACTCAACTAGCTAAAACACAATTGTGATTTCTTAATTTTTATTTTGTATACAATCCCTGCAACTTTGTACGAAGTAACAAACACTGGAAACACGGGTTTGGCAACTCAGCCTTCTGTTGTTTTTTTTTTTTTTTTTTTGTATTGACAATTTTACTTGTTTAACTGTAGACCTGGGTTATCAATATAATTTCCAGTAAAGTATGGGTCAACTGTGAGTTTGATACAGGATCGATAATTACACGAGACTATTTAGTTGATAAGGCTGTTGGCTTTTCGTTTTGTGTTTTATTGACATGCCCTACTCAATACGCTACCATTAGGTTTGAACTGTAAGCAATATGGCTCATGAAAAATATTATGCATAATTCCCGTGTAGCTTTAACAATACTTCATAAAAAGTACCTTTTACTAATTATTGTGATTATCATTTAATGATAGTTTTAACATGATGCATTCGTACCATACACATTCCCTGGCAAGGATGTATAGTAAATAACTAATTATTGCTCTTAAAACCATGAAGTGCTGCAGCATATAAAATAGTATTTCATAATAAATGCCACGTGTATTTGGACGCGTTTCAAGATTATAGACTTCAGTAGCAGACCTGAGTGGTCCATAGAATTAGAAGCACACCGAATTGCAGAAACCCACTTCAGTAAAATACTGTACTTTACTCTGCATAGTCTATGAAATATTCCAGTTTTGTCAGATTGCAGACATTAGGACGGTTTTGAATTTAAGAATGAAATACCTTTAAACATTTGCATGTAGGTATATCACACATAGGGGGCAGGGGGAGCACAACTGATTATCATCAAAACAATGGTGAATTGTCAACTAATGTGGACCTCAGACACAACACAGTATCCTAACTTTAAATTTGTTGGATGTACAGTTGCAGTCAAAAGTATTGGCACCCTACACCTATTATGTCATAATTCAAGATAACTGATTAAGGACAAGCATTTTGTAAACTTTAACCACCATTTGTAGTAATTAAACAAATAATCTTTATAAAATAACAAACACACATTTGCTTTAAAGTATTTATTCATGACAAAATTATGCTTTTATAGTGGCTTTCAGACATTTATGATCATTCTTAACCAGTATGGAACATCTTGTTGTTGAAATCTGGGCCCATGCTGTCTTGCATACCTCCTTCAGCTCACAGATTAGGCTTGGTTACAGTTTTTTCTTTTCAGTTCAGTCCAAAGCATTTCTATTGCATTGAGATCTGATGATTGTGAAGGCCATTCCAAAAGTTTTATCTTTGTTTTCTTCAAGAATTCCAGAGTTGACTTAGCCGTATGCTTCAGGTTGTTGTATTTTTAATGTTTTGCTACATGGCTGCATTTATTCAATCTTCAATCATATGAATGTCTCCAGTCCCTGAACTGCTAAAACACCTCCATATTATGATCGAACCACCTCCATGTTTAACTCTAGGTACAAAGTTTTATTCACTGAAGGCTTTCCCTTTTTTCTCCAAACATACTGTGGTCCATTTTTGGGGAAAAGTTATATTTTAGTCTTATTGTGTTGGAGAGTGCTTCAGATTCCTGTTCATATTTCTTGGCAAATGTTAGGTGGTTTGTTTTATGAATTTTCTTTAGAAGTGGATTGCATTGTGTTCAGGTGCATTTGTACAGTTCTTTCGTACACTATTGTGCCTGATGCTTCTAAATCTTTCTTGAATTCCTTGTTTTTTAATATTGAATTTTGTTTGGCTGCTCGGATGATTCTCCTACATGCTGTACCCGTAATTTTCTTTGGACGTCCACTTCTTTCAAGCATTTCAGTTGAATTTGTTCTGTGGTACTTCTTGATTATTGCTCTGATTGTGGATTTTGGTATTCCATATTTCTTTGATACTGTTCTGCTGCCATTTCCTTTGTTGTAGTTTGCTACGAGTGCTTTTCTCAAATGTGAATCCAACTCCTTTGTCTTGACAATCATCTGCTGTGTTGCCAAAACCTTCTTTAACAGATTGGTAATAATTACCTCTTTTTCTGGCTATTGACTTTATAATATAGCTTAATTACAGTGTAATGTTTCCAATTAACATATATTTTAAATGATTTTTTATAGCATTTTTACAGACTTTTAATGTAAAGGTGACAATACATTTATAATTAACAAACATTTGAAATTGCTTTAGTGCTTTGTTTGGTCCTTCCATGCTAATGGGGTACATTCTTCCCTAACGATACAACAGATAAAATGTTTAAATATATAGATGTCCCTATATAAATAAATGTATACAAAAAATTGTTAAACCTTACACATCTAGAAAAATTATAGAAAATTCTAATCTAAAAATACATTTATGCATATACATTTTAAGCAGTACTGTGACAAATATCTGAATATTTGAACAAATATTTTTTGACATGTATTCGGATACGAAAATCAGATGTTCGTATTCACTACAAATGACAAAAATACCTTGCACTTATTTACTCAGTTACTTATTTACTTATTTACTTCACTTATTTAAATTAAAAAAACACAGGATCAACACAGCAGCTCTTGAGCCTCTATTTAAAAGTTAGCAAAAAGTAAACAAACCAGATTATGCGCGTGCACGCATAGTGATCTCTGTGGAACCCATCTTGGAAAAAACGCGTTGTGTTGCTTTAAAGCGAGTCAGAATCTCATGGGACAGAAAAAAGGCAAACACGTAATTCTGAAATGCCTCGCTTAAACAGTACCCAACTTCCTGAAAATGTTGTGTTGTGATTTTGATATAGATTGTATATATTATATATTTTTTGTTGTGACTTTCTGTTATGCGGAATGTAATAAACGAGAACCAAAATAGTGAGTTTTTTCCCCATCACTTTACAACACCACGTTTGTTTTATTTGAAGTGTTTAAAGTTAAATTTCATTTTTTGTTGCTTGTTCAGCTACAAAAAGGCACAAATGTTAAATAAACAAATAATAAAATGTTATTACTTTATGAAAATGTGTCTATGGCCACAGTTTACTGTGAAGAAACAGCAATGGCAAAGAATGAAAAAAAGAAAAATAAATAAAATATGGTGTGAACATTATGTACTATTTATTTCGGGAATAAACAAAACAACATTTAACTTGAACTGTATTTGGCTTCCTTTGTTTTGTAGTTAATTCACTGGGGTGGAGTAAGTCCTACACGTCTTAATCTTTACTCCTGGGATATTTTTCTATTTTAACATGTTATACGTATATTATAAGGTCTTGCTGTAAAATAAAGGCACACACACAGGGGCCATGGCCACACCCACTGCCCATGCTGCCATGCTGTCTTTGCCTGCGTTTTAACCATTAAATACAGAAAATAGACACTATAGATTACTATGATAGTTTTGTTTTTGAATTTGTTTATTTTGTTGTTGGTCTTGTCCCACTTGTACCCCATTACTATGGAATTACCCTTTTTATAAAGATTTTGTTAAACTACCATAAATTGTGTATTTTGGGCTTTATCATATTAATTAGTGATTAATGTTTACTAAATGTTTGTATTTTCTTGAATGATCTTTTATTAAGTATAGGGTGCCAATACTTTTGTCTGTGAATGTACATATAAAAAGTATTAGGAACACTAGCTATCAGACAACAGAAAGATTTTTGAAGTTGAAGAATGAAATTCCTTTGAAAATGTACTATAATGGCTCAGGTTAAAATTCAACAGTAGTACCTTCTGGCTAATACAATGAAATAAATATAAATATAGCCACTACTTGGCTGCTGACAGTATAAACTATAAACTATAAACTATAAACTGCTATTAATGGCTGCTCAGATTGATAACCAGTTAATAGTCTCAATTGTGTTTTACTGATGTATGTATTTAAAGGTTACCTTTGTGATCAGTGCCGGTTACTGACAACTAGTAATAAATTAGCTGTTGTTGTATTGAAAGAGATGGGAGGAATAAATCTTCTTTTTCATAAAAAAAGATTTTTCACATCTGCAGCTGTAAGTAAGTCTCAAGGAAAACCAATTAAAGTACAAGTATGTCTCATGTGGGCCGACCGTCCCGTAATCCAGAAAGAAACCACCAGGCCAGACCTCACAGAGACAGAAGAGACCGGGATGGTCCTCATGAGTACAGGAATGCAAGAGGAGACCCACACCAGGGAGGACCTGCAGCTTCCAGTGACAGGTAGGTAACTTTATAAGAAGGTGAGTGTCTGGGAGGAGAGTGACTTTCCATTTGAATTTGTAGTGTTGCATACATTTAAAACATTACATATGGGCCATTCACGTGGTGCGAGGCAGTGAATCTTCCTACATCAGATAAGTATGCTTATTCCAGTTTCTCAGAACAGGTCACTTATTTAAGAAGACCATTGCACATGATTATATCATTCCTGTCTCCTAAACAATGATACATGAGCTTACCTTTTTTTGCCTTTAAATGTCTTTCTTCCTTATCTATAGTGGAGCTTAAAAATATAATTTAGAACCTATGACTGCAAGTAATATAAAGGGCATGCTTGTTTCGCATCACAGAGTAAAAAGGCGGCTTTTAAAGGTGGAAGAAGTTTGTGTCCGTACAGTTCAAACTACTTTTTAATTTGTAGTTAACAAACAAAATGGTCATTAAGATCTGCTTTTTGAATAAGAAGAATAGACAGGGCTAGATTATGCAAATCTGCAGTACAGCTATGGCCAAAAGTTTTGCGTCACCTAGAATTTTAGGATTGAGACATCATATATGAACATAATATAGACAGTTTATTCAAAGAAACTGCAACATGATATCGGAAGCTATAATAGTAGTACAGTATTTCATGTTAGATTTCAAAATGTCACATCTTTCAGTTTTTGTCAGTTTTTTGTTAAGTATATGAAGCAAAATGTGTTCATTCTATAGGGTGATGCAAAACATGTGGCCATAGCTGTAGACATACATCTGTTAAATATACATTTACCAAATTAGTATAAAGGGTACTGAATCTTTGTGATTTTATTTATTTTGAATTTCCAATAGCAATCTCATTAATTTGCATAATGGAATTAATTTGTTACATGCGATTAGTTCAGCTTTTACTAATCAACCTTTAGTGGAAATCACTTAAAACAATTAACCTATTATTACAATGCCTGAAATCTGGCTTACTAAGCCTCCCATGCGCGATACACTTGTACGTTTCTCAATGAAATGAGAATCTCAATAGGTCTGTCTACAGCAGGGGTGGGCAATTCCGGTCCTGGAGGGCCGGTGTCCCTCCTGGCTTTTGTTCCAAGTTTGCCCTAAATTACTGAATTGGACCAATTCTTACCAATTATTGGTCTAATTAAGTAATTTAGAGCACAGTTGGAACAAAAGCTAGGAGGACCGGAATTGCCAACCCCTGGTCTACAGTATACCCTGATGTTTTGGATTAAATTAATTTTGTTTAAAAAAAAAAAAAAGGTAATTGAAACAAGAAAAAGTCACTTTCCAAACTTTTCAGTGTTGCTTTAGGAAAAAGTAATCAATAAGTTTCTGTGTTGCTAAGTTATTTTATTTGTAGTGTTTCTTGCAGATGGCAAAGGAGATAATGATAAAGTCTGATTGTTAGGTCACAAGGGAGGTAGTGGAATGCGTAAGTTGTGATTGAAGCCATATATCCTTTACATTCCTCAGAGACAGAACAAGTGCACACCAGTGAGAACTGAGAAAGGTTTTCATCACAGCCTGCCCTAGCAGCACCCACAAAAAACCTGTGCGATTAAACCTGCCAGCTGCAGACTGTCCTGAGGTTAACCTCCAATTCTGCAGGATCACAAAAATGAATGCACACTGAAAAGTACACAACCCATAACCCACACACAGCAAAGTCTTATTAATAAGAACATTTTACATAGATGGTACCCAATATTGAATTTTGGCTCTTGCAAAGAAAAAAATAACAGTTTGGAATGTGCAATATGACATTAAACCTTTTTTTCTTTAGTTGATATATTTGAATAAATGCCATTAAATATCAGAAAACACCAGTGTAACAATTACCCTTGTAATTTAACAGCTTGTATACTACAGTATTACATACAATTTGAAATACAAATGTCTTGACTTTTAATTTATTTTTTCTTTAAATATTTCTTAATTTAGCAGGATTGACTGTTTTATAGGTATGGATGTAACCTTTTGCTTGGTATACCTAATTCTGTTTTCCAACTGAATTTACATCATTTGTATAGAGTCTGTATTTTCTGACTTGTGACTGCCTGCTTCTGCTTGTTTTGATACTTGGCTGTTTAATGGCTGTGGTGCGAGGTTAGATACTGTCTACATGAATAAAGAAATCTAAACTTGAAAACCTTGGAAAAGGGAAATCTTCTAAAGTTGTAATATTCTTCCTTGTAAAAGATCAAAGCCACATCATTATCCAAAACAAGTTGCTTCTGAGCCGAGGTATCCAGGGCCACCATCTTCATCAGCCCCTGATGACTACTCTGAGGCCTCCAGGGAGAGACACACAGCAAAGCCACAGTCAAAGTGCTCATATGTGTGCTCACGGAGAGGTATGTGCTTGAATTGCACCTTGTTTATGGGATATGTTGATAAAGGCCCTAGTAACATTAAAGTGGAATGGTCCAAAGGCATTGAATAAATAAAAAAAAATATTACAAATATAATGTGTCTTCGAGTAAATAACCTCTAAGGGATATCATACAAAACTTAAAGTGTTAGATGAAGGGACAATACAAACATTTCATTTTTACCATTGGTGCAGAAAAAAACATGTTTCATGTTTCAACACTAAGTAAAAGCATTAAATGAATCGTTTAAAACACTAGTGCAGGGGTGCCCAATCCTGGTCCTGGAGGGCCGGTGTCCCTCCTGGTTTTTGTTCCAACTGTACACTAAATTGCTTAATTGGACCAATTAAGCTTCTAATAAGTGCTTGATTGGTCCAATTAAGTAATTTAGGGGGCAGATGGAACAAAAGCCAGGAGGACATCGGCCCTCCAGGACCAGGATTGGGCAGCCCTGCACTAGTGCAATGGACTTAATGTTTGATCAACTTCAGTCCTTTTGAACACACCACCAAAACTACCGTGAGTTAGGAGCTCCTGTCGGATTGGTATTGGTTTCACCAGCCAGACAAAAGAGCTTTGCTTATGATTGTTGAGTCACTACTACTAAAAGAAACAAACTAAAAGTTTGACAGAACTGTCTTCTCCTGTTTTGTTGAACAGTTAGATATTTTAGCATTGTGGAAAACGTTATGGTTGTGTTATTGACATCTTCTGGCAAAGTGGTTCACAGGATACAAGTGTAGGAGTGACGCGGTGCGCAATGAAAAGTGATAATCCAATCCAAGTTTTGGTGGTGTAAGCAGGACTGTTTGTTGTTTATCGCCACACATTTGAGTTGGAGGTTTCAAATGGAAACTCTTCTCATATTGTTTTTGTTTCCAAGGATATATGAGACAGTACAATTGAGTCATGTTGCAGTTTATTAAACTTGTGGTGTACTTATTGTCCCTGGCTACAGAGATTTAGCGCAGATTGTTGTATGCATGTATGTATGTATGTATGTGTGTAACAAGATTCCAAGAAATGCTCTCATCAACTACATTTGAAAGGATTTAAAATGTTAATTATAGTTAAAAAACCCTACATTAATATACCTATTTTATTTCCTTGCAGGTATAGTTCACATGGCTGCGACAGGGACTAATCTAATGGTGCTAATCTGTGTGGCAGTCGCCCAGGCAGTCATGTCTGGGTTCTCATCAATGGGGGGTCTGGCAACTGGCAGTTTCAGCCTGAATTCGGCTAGCAACCCTTTCCAGGGCACAGAGCTGCAGGAGGTGCGTGACTTGGACATGCAGTACAGCCAGATGCGAGGCCCTGGGGTTTACGGAGGGGTCGCTTTCAGCCTTGTGATGGGAGTCATTACCCTTTTCTTTCTGATCGGTGGCGCCAAGCCCCTTTACCACATCCCAATAAAGCTGCTTGTCTTGGAGTTTTTCTTCGACGTGCTGGCTTGCGTGGGCTACATTGTAGCCGTTGGCCTTTACCTCCATTTTGTCATTCAGGTGAATGCCACAGATGTGTGTAAGAAAAGGGAACGGCTGTATGCACGCCAAGGATACACCTGGATGAACTGCGATGTGCAGGGAAGCGACGCAGCAGTAGCCCTCTTTGGTCTAATAACGGCATGTCTGTACTTTGTGGGGT
The DNA here is from genome assembly GCA_030684275.1 of Acipenser oxyrinchus oxyrinchus. Lineage (NCBI taxonomy): Eukaryota > Metazoa > Chordata > Actinopteri > Acipenseriformes > Acipenseridae > Acipenser > Acipenser oxyrinchus. The sequence continues at coordinate 56,018,197 of CM060249.1, forward strand.
CAATACTCTGTGCTCTGACCATCAGGCTTGCCAAGGCTATCCAAAAGGATATGTATCTGGAACAAAATCAGCCTGAACCTAAGGGAAGAAGTCACAACGGGAAGCAAAGGGATCACGTCCATTGCCGCGATATTGACCCTAATGTGCCAGTTTCTACACTTGTGTAAAGGATTTTTGTGGACTAGCTGCTGGAAAGCAATAATATCAACAAAATTATATATATATATATATATATATATATATATATATATATATATATATATATATATATATACAGTACTGTGCAAAAGTTTTAGGCAGGTGTGAAAAATGCTGTAAAGTAAGAATGCTTTCAAAATAGACATGTTAATAGATTATATTTATCAATTAACTAAATGCAAAGTGAGTGAACAGAAGAAAAATCTAAATCAAATCCATATTTGGTGTGACAACCCTTTGCCTTCAAAACAGCATCAATTCTTCTAGGTACACTTGCACAAAGTCAGGGATTTTGTAGGCATATAGTCAGGTGTATGATTAAACAATTATACCAAACAGGTGCTAATGATCATCAATTCAATATGTAGGTTGAAACACAATCATTAACTGAAACAGAAACAGCTGTGTAGGAGGAATAAAACTGGGTGAGGAACAGCCAAACTCAGCTAACAAGGTGAGGTTGCTGAAGACAGTTTTCTGTCAAAAGTCATACACCATGGCAAGACTGAGCACACAAACAAGACACAAGGTAGTTATACTGCATCAGCAAGGTCTCTCCCAGGCAGAAATTTCAAGGCAGACAGGGTTTTCCAGATGTGCTGTCCAAGCTCTTTTGAAGAAGCACAAAGAAACGGGCAACGTTGAGGACCGTAGACGCAGTGGTCGGCCAAGGAAACTTACTGCAGCAGATGAAAGACACATCATGCTTACTTCCCTTCGCAATCGGAAGATGTCCAGCAGTGCCATCAGCTCAGAACTGGCAGAAAGCAGTGGGACCCTGGTACACCCATCTACTGTCCGGAGATGTCTGGTCAGAAGTGGCCTTCATGGAAGACTTGCGGCCAAAAGCCATACCTCCGGCGTGGAAACAAGGCCAAGCGACTCAACTATGCACGAAAACACAGGAACTGGGGTGCAGAAAAATGGCAGCAGGTGCTCTGGACTGATGAGTCAAAATTTGAAATATTTGGCTGTAGCAGAAAGAAGTTTGTTCGCCGAAGGGCTGAGAGCGTATACTAATGAGTGTCTGCAGGCAAGAGTGAAGCATGGTGGAGGTTCCTTGCAAGTTTGGGGCTGCATTTCTGCAAATGGAGTTGGGGATTTGGTCAGAATTAATGGTCTCCTCAATGCTGAGAAGTACAGGCAGATACTTATCCATCATGCAATACCATCAGGGAGGCATCTGATTGGCCCCAAATTTATTCTGCAGCATGACAACGACCCCAAACATACAGCGAAAGTCATTAAGAACTATCTTCAGCGTGAGAAGAACAAGGAGTCCTGGAAGTGATGGTATGGCCCCACAGAGCCCTGATCTCAACATCATCGAGTCTGTCTGGGATTACATGAAGAGAGAGAAGCAACTGAGGCTGCCTAAATCCACAGAAGAACTGTGGTTAGTTCTCCAAGATGTTTGGCCCAACCTACCTGCCGAAGTTCCTTCAAAAACTGTGTGCAAGTGTACCTAGAAGAATTGATGCTTGATGCTGTTTTGAAGGCAAGGGTGGTCACACCAAATATGGATTTGATTTAGATTTTTCTTCTGTTCACTTACTTTGCATTTAGTTAATTGATAAATATAATCTATTAACATGTCTATTTTTGAAAGCATTCTTACTTTACAGCATTTTTTCACACCTGCCTAAAACTTTTGCACAGTACTGTATATATATATATATATATATATATATATATATATATATATATATATATATATATATATATATACACACTACCGTTCAAAAGTTTGGGGTCACTTAGAAATTTCCTTGTTTTCCATGAAAACATACATGAAATGAGTTTGAATAGGAAATATAGTCATTGACAAGGTTAGAAATAATGATTTTTAATTGAAATAATAATTGTGTCCTTCAAACTTTGCTTTCGTCAAAGAATCCTCCATTTGCAGCAATTACAGCCTTGTAGACCTTTGGCATTCTAGTTGTCAATTTGTTGAGGTTATCTGAAAAGATTTCACCCCAAGCTTCCTGAAGCACCTCCCACAAGTTGGATTGGCTTGATGGGCACTTCTTACGTACCATACGGTCAAGCTGCTCCCACAACAGCTCAATAGGGTTGAGATCCGGTGACTGTGCTGGCCACTCCATTATAGACAGAATACCAGCTGACTGCTTCTTCCCTAAATAGTTCTTGCATAGTTTGGAGCTGTGCTTTGGGTCATTGTCCTGTTGTAGGAGGAAATTGGCTCCAATCAAGCGCCGTCCACAAGGTATGGCATGGCATTGCAAAATGGAGTGATAGCCTTCCTTCTTCAAGATCCCTTTTACCCTGTACAAATCTCCTACTTTACCACCACCAAAGCACCCCCAGACCATCACATTGCCTCCACCATGCTTGACAGATGGCGTCAAGCACTCCTCCAGCATCTTTTCATTTGGTCTGCGTCCCACGAATGTTCTTCTTTGTGATCCGAACACCTCAAACTTAGATTCGTCCGTCCATAACACTTTTTTCCAATCTTCCTCTGTCCAGTGTCTGTGTTCTTTTGCCCATCTTAATCTTTTCTTTTTATTGGCCAGTCTGAGATATGGCTTTTTCTTTGCAACTCTGCCTAGAAGGCCAGCATCCCGGAGTCGCCTCTTCACTGTTGACGTTGAGACTGGTGTTTTGCAGGTACTATTTAATGAAGCTGCCAGTTGAGGACCTGTGAGGCGTCTGTTTCTCAAACTAGACACTCTAATGTATTTGTCCTCTTGCTCAGTTGTGCACCGGGGCCTCCCACTCCTCTTTCTATTCTGGTTAGAGCCAGTTTGCGCTGTTCTGTGAAGGGAGCAGTACACAGCGTTGTACGAGATTTTCAGTTCTCGCATGGAATAGCCTTCATTTCTCAGAACAAGAATAGACTGACGAGTTTCAGAAGAAAGTTCTTTGTTTCTGGCCATTTTGAGCCTGTAATCGAACCCACAATTGCTGATGCTCCAGATACTCAACTAGTCTAAAGAAGGCCAGTTTTATTGCTTCTTTAATAAGCACAACAGTTTTCAGCTGAGCTAACATCATTGCAAAAGGGTTTTCTAATGATCAATTAGCCTTTTAAAATGATAAACTTGGATTAGCAAACACAACGTGCCATTGGAACACAGGACTGATGGTTGCTGATAATGGGCTTCTGTACGCCTATGTAGATATTCCATTACAAATCAGCCGTTTCCAGCTACAATAGTCATTTACAACATTAACAATGTCTACACTGTATTTCTGATCAATTTGATGTTATTTTAATGGACAAAAAATTTGCTTTTCTTTCGAAAACAAGGAAATTTCTAAGTGACCCCAAACTTTTGAACGGTAGTGTATATATATATATATATATATATATATATATATATATATATATATATATATATATATATATATATATTGTTTAAGGTGTAGATGTTATTTAATATTGTAGTGAAAGCAAAATGAATGTGTTGTAATTAAGTTTATAAGCAAATCATGATTTCCCATCCATTAGTACTTTACTAGCTGTTATGCAGTAAAGTTACATCTGAATATATGAATTACCTCCACAGACCAGTAAGATTCAACAGGAAGGCATAACTAGCATTTTCCAGTCTGTTATGAAATGCAGTGCAACACTGTACTGTGCTCATGGATGCTGGGATTTCTCTATCCTTAAATGATTAATATTAAAAAAGGAATTTAGATATTATATATTTCCTGTCTGAAACCTTTAAATAAAGTACTGTGAACTTAAATACTATTCCTTTATTATTTATTTGTTTTATAAATAAAATGTTCATGAAGCCAGACTAGTGCTAGTCTATATACTGTATTTAACCCATTGGTCTTTATATTAATCTAAAAGTGTATTCATTATCAACAGCTAATATCTTCTTAACACGAAATGTAACCTTATCAACTATTTACAATATCGAGTAGCAGTTTCAGACAAACACATTAGGACATCCAGTTAGAAGTAAACACCTTTTTTCCTATTATAGAGTAACAAAAAGTACATCAGATTGCATTTATTTTGTATAACAAATTGTATCATAAAATGTATATATTTTTTAAATGTCTCGGCAAAACAAAAAGATTTATGTTCCCCATAGAGTAAAAATCATGTTTGGCATTTATTTTCAAATAATGGAAAAATTTGAATAGTACTGTAGCTCTACCTCCAAATACTGTAAATTTAACTTTCTTAGGATGTTGCAAATGGTGGTTTGTGAATAATTACATACCAAACCAAATTACTCAATCTAAAATGAATACATAAAGCAAATTATTTATCATTTTGACATCCTCTAAATGTGAACTATAATATGTTTTGCCTTCTAAAAAGGCTTTCTGGAGTTTCATCATGGCCATTATTACTACATCATTCACATCATTAATGCATCACACATTGTCATGTTAACTACATGTTAATGCACAGCAGAGTGAAAATCCCCTTTCACACTTAACTAGGTATTGCATTAGCACAGTCTTGTCTTTTACAGTCAGAATGATACATCCTTTTATCAGTCTTTCAGTGTCTTCAATGATTATACACATTGCTGTGAAAAAAGTCTTCGACATGTTGCATTTTTCTACTCTGGTGCATTATGAGCATCAACAATTTACTCAAAGCCTCCACTAGTGTTTTCTACTATTATAACAACCTTAGCATGCATAAAGAAGGAAAAACATTGAGTGAAATAGTTCGCTTCACTCGATTCTCAAGGTGTGGTATCCGAAGCATAATCAACAAGTACGGAGAAACATCATCTGTAATTAACAAACCCAGGACTGGAAGATCCAAAAAGCTGTCTAACAAGGATGAGCAATACTTGAAGATAATATCCTTAAGGAATAGAAAGAAGACAAGAGTTGAATTGACAAGAGAACTGGCAGAAGGCACAGGTGTCGTTGTCCATCCACGTATGCATGTTAAGGTTGTTATAATAGTAGAAAACACTAGTGGAGGCTTTGAGTAAATTGTTGATGCTCATAATGCACCAGAGTAGAAAAATGCAACATGTCAAAGACTTTTTTCACAGCAATGTGTATAATCATTGAAGACACTGAAAGATATTATTGAGTAGACGGTACTCCTCGTTAACTACGTATAGATATATTCTGTATAATACATTTCCCAACCAGCACACCACGAACCAAATATATAAAGAACTCCATAGTAATTATCTATTAGTTTACATGTAATATATATGTTAAGGGCAAAACCCGGTGGTCTGGGGAGTCAAGTTTTGCCTGGACCACCAAGGGCTTCTGGGTGAATCCCAAAGTTGCCACTTTTTTTCAGCACTCGCCCGCATCCAATCGGGCGAATCTAGATTGGACCAGAACTTGAAAAAGACGACGTTTTTCAACAGTTTTCACTGAATCTGGTTCACCCATGCCATTAATTTGGGCGAGTCTAGTTTCGCCCAACGCTAAAACATCGATGCTGGGCCAATCTAGTTTTGCCAATGCCAATTATTTGGGCAAGTCTAGTTTTTAATTTCTACACTCTCTCCTGCCAGATTCCAAGTGTGTGCCGGGATACCTGCCTCGCCTCCACTTTTGGCAACAATGTAGCGACGGTGTGCTGGGTTTCCAGCAGCGGTGCAGAAAAGGCAGGACATTGAGGTAAGATTGGTGAAGCAGGTACGCCGGCATGCACTTGGAAGCTGGCAGGGGAGAGTGCAGAAATTCAAAATTAGACTTGCCCAAATAACTGGCATAGGCAAAACTAGATTGGCCCAGCATCGACGTTGAAGCTTTGGACGAAACTAGACTTGCCCAAATTAATGGCATGGGCGAACCAGATTTGCCCAGCATCAATGTTGAAGCGTTGGGCAAAACTAGACTCGCCCAAATTAATGGAATGAGCGAACTAGATTTGCCCAGCATCGATTTTGAAGCGTAGCACTAAACTAGACTCGCCTGGGATAGCCCCGAAATTCAGTGAAAGCTGTTGAAAAAATAGGTTTGGCCCAGTCATTTTTTTCAAGTTGTGGGCCAATCTAGATTCGCCCGATTGGACACGCTGTAAAAACTGGTAACTTTGGGATTCGCCCAGAAACCCTTGGCAAAACTAGATTGGCCCGGGCAAAACCAGACTCGCCAGACCACGGTTTTTGCCCTTGTATATAAAAAGAAATATTTAAGCAATGTTTTCATCTATTTAAAATACGCTTGTACTTACTATGCTGGTTTGATACAGCCTGGGGGTAAATATGTGCATGTGGTAGATTTACAAATTAATATACTACTGACCTTAATTTAATCGAGTTGACGCCACATGTGCGAATGATCTTCAGCTGTACAGTTCAGGAGCTTCAGGTCTGCAGACATACACTAGGAAGAACAACGACATCACGAAGGCATCAACAACCTTTGGCAGCACTATCGATTGCAGACGCCTGCTCGTGTGACTGACAATGTTCAAACATAGGCTTTAAAAAGTTCAATTGCCAAATAAACTTGAAAGTTAATATTTAATTTACGAATTAACTTATGAATTGACCAATTGTGAAAATGTGAAATACTAAACAGTACCACTATGAAATGTACGTTTTTATGACTTCTGTCTGGACACTTGGCACTTCTTTTCTCGCATACTTGATAACAGTGCTCATTACTTGTTCTAATTCTGCAACTTTTCCACATAATGGCTGTTGATGCGGATTGCAGTGTGAGACAATTGATACTTATGCAGTTCTTAGTTTAATTTTTTCCAGCACTCTGCTAGCCAGTCCACTGTTTTGTCCAGTCATATATGGTGCACCATCTGTTGTAATCCCAGTTAGTTTCTTCGAAGGTAATTCTGCACTTTCCATGGCTTCAGTTGTTCATGCTTAAACTTAAAAGCTCTTCAATAACATTAAAGTTAATATTACCTGCCATTTCGGTAATACGCTCAACAACTGTTTCGAGAGAGACTGACATTAGAAACATTTTTAATTTTTTTCAGGGCATACTACATCAGCTGTTTTAAGCATGCACCTTTTAACAAATTCACCATCTTAAAAAGGTTTGGCAGAACATGCAATCTCTTTGCTAACAATGCAACTAGCATCCACAGCACTTTCATTTTTTCTTCTCATTTTCAGAAAAAAACTTTCGCTGCGACACAGCTTCTTTCATTTCCAGTAAACTAAGAATACGTTGCTTTGTGCAGAGTGTCATGCTAGTGCCGTCAAAATTATTTAGGGAAAAAATAATCATCTGGCAAACGATTTTGGAATCCTGTGTGTTCCGCTCCTGTGACATCTCCAACTACTTTTTGACTACTGATGTTTAATTTTACACAAAGTGAAATAGTTTAAACATGCCTTCACTTCGCTATGCTAATCAAAATGATGTGTGCTGTGCTGTTACACGTGTGCGTGAGGAAATGGATCCTGTGTGCCATGTGATTGGTTATTTTACTAGCACTGTGAGCTGTAATTGGCTTAAGGGGAATGCCAGTCATACAATGCAGACTACACATGTTGACTATGCGTGATATATTACGAGGCGGGTTGTTTTAAAGAATTGCAAAATGATACAGTGCATCAATACAATTTTAAAAAACGAATGGGCAGGCCACCAAAAATTGCCCCGTGGGCCGTATATGTTTGACCCGTTTTAGAGTATTAACTATTTATTTATTTCTTAGCAGACGTCCTTATCCAGGGTGACTTACAGTCGTAAACAAAAACACATTTCAAGAATCACAGTACAAGTAATAATACAATTAAGAGCAAGAATACAATGACTTTTGTTCTAACAAGTACAAGTATGACAAAATACGATTCAATAACAGAGCAGATAACAGTGTCAGTGATAGTTACATCAGGATATAATTAAATACAAAATACTACAGATTAAATAACACTTGACAGATTACAATACTCTAAAGTACAGGATTAAATGCAGTAAAATAGGGGGCAGATAAGAGCAAGTAAAGTGCATTTAAGGAAGAGTGAGAAGTGTCCAGAGGGAAAAAAAAGAGGAGTTCTACAGGTGCTGTCTGAAGAGGTGAGTCTTGAGGAGGTGCCGGAAGGTGGTCAGGGACTGGGCAGTCTCGACATCTGTAGGAAGGTCATTCCACCACTGCGGGACGAGGGTGGAGAAGAAGCGGGCTCTGGAGGCAGGGGAGCATAGAGGAGGTAGAGCCAGTCATCTAGTGCAGGAGGAGCGGAGAGGTCGAGTGGGGGTGTAGGGAGAGATGGGGGTCTGGAGGTAGCTGGGTGCAGTCTGGTCAAGGCAGCTGTAGGCGAGTACAAGAGTCTTGAACTGGATGCGAGTGGTGATGGGGAGCCAGCGGAGTGAGCGGAGCACTGGAGTTGCGTGGGAGAAGCGAGGCAGAGAGAACACCAGGCGAGCAGCGGAGTTCTGGATGAGCTGGAGCAGACGGGTGGAGGACGCAGGGAGGCCAGCCAGGAGGGAGTTGCAGTAGTCTAGGCGGGAGAGTACCAGGGCCTGGACCAGGAGCTGGGTGGCGTAGTTGATGAGGAAGGGTCGGATTCTTCGTATGTTGCTCAGGAAGAATCGGCAAGTACGTGCCAGAGTGGAGATGTGCTGGGAATAAGAGAGGCAGGGGTCCAGGGTGACTCCGAGGTTCTTAGCTGAGGAGGAGGGAGAGAGTGTGGTAGATTCCAGAGGAACAGAGATAGAGAGATCAGAGGAGGAGAAGGAGGGAAGAACAGGAGGTCAGATTTGGAGAGGTTGAGTTTGAGGTGATGCGAGTGCATCCAGGAAGACATAGCAGACAGACAGGTAGAGATATGGGAGGGGATGGTGGAGTCAGAGGTGGGGAAGGTGGAAAATCTGAGCATCATCAGCATAGAAATGGTATGAGAAACCATAGGATGCGATGAGGGGGCCCAGGGAGCGGATGTAGAGAGAGAACAGGACAGGACCCAAGACTGACCCTTGGGGGACTCCTGTTGAGAGAGGGCGAGGTGTGGAGGTTGCTCCACACCAGGTTACCTGTTAAGTGCGATTGGAGAGGTAGGAGGAGAACCTGGCCAGAGCAGTGCCAGAGATTTCCAGGTCAGCGAGAGAGGATAGTAGAATAGAGTGATCGACAGTGTCAAAGGCAGCAGAGAGGTCAAGGAGAATTAGGACAGAGGAGAGAGAGGCAGCTCGGGCAGAGTTTAGTGAGTTGGTGACAGGCAGGAGGGTGGTTTCAGTGGAGTGAGCAGAGCGGAAACCAGATTGGAGAGGGTCAAGCAGAGAGTGGTTGGACAGGAAAGCACAGAGCTGGCGGTGTACAGCCCGCTCAAAGGTTTTGGAGAGGAAGGGTAGGAGGGAGACAGGACGGTAGCTCTGGAGGGAGGTGGGGTCGAGGGTAGGTTTTTTGAGGAGGGGAGTGATAGAGGCTTGTTTGAAGGCAGAGGGAAAGAGACCAGAAAGGAGAGAGGCGTTGAGAAGGGAGGAGATGAAGGGAAGTAGAGCAGGAGCAGCAGCTTGAAAGAGGTGAGTGGGGAGGGGGTCCAGGGCACACGTGGTGGGTTTGTGACCCTGGAGCAGGAAGGAGAGGTCAGAGTCTGAGAGGGGAGAGAAGGTGGAGAAGGAGGGTGAGTAAGTAGGGGATGCAGTGGGTGTAGGGGTTGGAGCAGGAGGGGTGCAGGGAGGGAGCGTGTTAAAGAGTTTGCGGATATCTGAGATTTTAGAAGAGAAGAAAGAGGCAAAGTCATCAGAGGAGATAGAGGAGGGAGGAGGGGGGTTAGGAGAGAGGAGAAGGTAGAGAATAGTTTACGTTGGTGAAAGTGGGCTTCTACAATGTGATGGGTGCTATTGATTGTACTCACATAGCACTTTCACCCTGATCCATGGAGCTCCGTCTCATCAATCAATATTTCTTGAGTAAGCAGAACAAAAAGAAAAATATGCCATTGCACAACATGACTTTTACTGTATATGCATTAAAGGAGAAAGGAAAAGGGCTTTTTTTTTAAATCATGCAGACCAAAACATTGGCGTAACGGTGCAAAAAGCAGCCGAAACACAACTATGCAATATTTAAAGGCACATAGTGCTACCAAAGGAAAGTTATTTTATACAGGGACAAATTATGATTGTTATTCAATTTTATTGTAATCATTGTTGTTGGTTTAATGTTGCAATTACGTTGTTTGGTGGCCAGTCACCGCAAGCAACTCGCCCACCTGATGAGGCACCAGCTGGATCAGGCACTATTTATAGGCAGATGACGGTAGGCACCAATGTAGGTGCGCTATATATATTAAGTTACTAGGAATATGCCAACGAGTATGGACACAAGGTGCGCCTGTTGGGAAGTAAAGGGAAGAAGGACATGGCAACACTGTGCTATAATAGTCAGCCTGACTGGCAATGAATTTGATGACATTGCCCGGTAGAATGTAGGTTTTATGATGGATTAGGTTATTATCATAACCCTGGTTCCCTGAAATAGAAAAGTAACCATTACCTAATGGGTATTTAACCTTTAATACCATCTAACCTGAATAGATATATCAAAGCTGCACACAGTGCCTGTGACGCAGTCGCGCCCGCCCCCCAGGGCATAAAAAGATTGCTGACACAATCATCATTTTTCCTTCAAGACTGCTGTAATCATAGACGCAGCGACCTTGAAGGTTAATGGTTACATTTCTATTTCAGGGAATCATGGTTATTAGAATAACCGAACGTTCCCTATCAAGTACAAAATGTAATCATTACCTAATGGAATTTTGGTAGAAATACCAAAGCTGTCGCAACGCAATATTGCAGACAAACTGGAATGCAACAAGGCTAGGTCAAGGCCACCTTGTGCTTTACCACGAGGAACCCTAGTACAAGTAGTACAAGTAGCTAGGGCTAGCAAATGGAAGGAAAACTCACCTCTATTTTTATGCTGCAAAGGTAGAGCCTGAGGCTGCCCTTAAAACTTCCAAAGCCAGGGTTTTGTGGATCCACAACATTCAGCCGATAGAACCGTGTAAAAGTATGGGTAGTAGCCCACACCGCAACATCGGAAATGTCCGTGACAGATGCACCCTGGAATAAAACCCACAAAGTTGCCATGCCCCTGGTGGAATGGGCAGTGAGCTTTTCTGGAGGGGGCAAGTTGGCCAGCTCAAAGGCAGTCTTGACTGTCTGTAATCCATCCATCTTGACTGTCTTTGTTTAGACAGAGCTTTCCCATGTCTCCTGCCTGTCTCCAAAGAGTTTATTTTCTGTTTGTAAGTAAATAGGTTCCAGAAAGATCCTTAGCAGACAGGAGTAACATACAAAACTGGACAATGTGTATTCACTTTAATTACTTGATACGAGAACTACAAGTGCTTAATAATTTTAATATAAACTTTGGTGCACCTTTTAGTTCATAGAGATTAAGAGATGTTGTTTGTGTGTTAATAAAAGGTTTTTAAAACACACTTTTCCTTGATTAACTATAAAATAGGTAGTAAAATAAAAAAAAAACTATTTAAAATCAAGGACTTTTTTAAAAAAAATCAAGTGATTTAAATCAACTAGATTTAAAATCAGCCAACCCTGGTAAAATCATCATGAATTTGTTATTGGTGTCATTTCATAAAAAATATGTATCTGTTGTTCAACATGTTGCAATACATGAATGCTGCTGTAGGGGGCAGTAGACCACTGATGTAGATACAGACCAGAATGACCACATGAGATTACCCCCATGGATTATTGATAAAATCACAGCATTACATTTTCAAAAGGATTTAGGGGTAGATATACTAAGATGGGCCAGTCGCAGCGCAAACATATCGCAATTTGCATTTTCGTTACAACAATGCACATTTTGTCATATGAACTAAGAAAAAATATGCTAATGAAGAGAGCTGCAATATACTAATTTAAATATTATTTGCGTCATTTTAGCGAGATCTCTAGCAAGAGTGCGACATTTTTTTAAAATAAAATAGCTGCAGTTGAGTTGTGGTTTGCTGCAGCAAAGGGTGCCCAAAGGATAACGTTTATACATGCAAGGGTGCAAGAATCAAAATAACATTGTTTTTGTTAAATGTAAAAGTCATCTGTACAATGCATTTGGTTCCATATTCATTTGACCTATTTTAATACTGTTATATATATATATTTGAAATAGTAATTATTATATTAATATACAATTGAATATTATATGATATTATTATTATAAAAATGAAAGGCAGTTTAATCCCATCAGATTCTATAGTGGGGCCCCAACCTTCACCCCCAAAAAGCCCCCCGCTAAACTGGACATGTTTGTCCGACAAAGGAGGTGTCGGGTTTACATTTACAGTTTTCGATGTATTTTAAATGTATAAATCATTGCGCTGAAATAACACTAATGTGTTTTGGGTAGGCTACACATTGCATTATGTAAAAATATAATAGTACAGTCGGCCTATACAGTATACAGTACAGTAGTAAAATCAAATGAATACCTAGCACACTTTTATTGTACTTTAGCCTACTGGTAACACAAAATAAATCATGCTGTTGTATTGTACACATTGGTGTACAATGCGAATAAAATATTATTTTAAATTGAAACTAAATGATTTTATGTTTTTTTTATTTTTATTTTATTATTATTTTTAAACTTGGTCTAGTAGCCTAGACAATTAACACACAATAGATCACGGTCCTATACAGATGCTCAGAATGAGCTGGAGGGGTTAGTAGCACATGTGTGCAGTCTATTACTCCCAACACGCTGGGAAAACCAGAAATGTCATAGAAATTTGTTTTCAAGGCTTGTAAGTACATCCTGGCCTTATTGAAAATTAGGTACTTGGGTGGTCATCTAAAAATTGCATTGAGCACAACTGGCAACACACGAGAAAAAGCGGACTGGGAAATGCCAGCAACAATTGTGACTGTTTAAAACATGCTTTCAAAAGTGTCACAATTGCCTGCAGCTTTAGTACATCTCATTACAATATTTTTTATCCTTCATTTGCACTATCTCCACCCTGTTTTTGTGAATTTCTGCAGGAATGCCCAGAATCACATATTCATTTAAGGCTAAAGCTGCAAAGTATTTGTTAAAATGATGCTAACAGCGTTGCGTTTGTTTAGTACATTTCACTCTACACTTCCGACTGGTTTGCATGCTGTTTGCAATGATTGCGACAAACGCAACACTTTAGTACATCTACCCCTTAAAGTCTTTTTTAAGCTGTTTTGCAAACACATTAGGGACAAGCAGAGTGCTTATAAATGTTCTCATTATATTTCACCACACAAGAAATATAGCTGAACAGCAGCTGAACATAACTGGGTATCTGTTGACACAGCTAAGTCTTTTATCCTTGTGTAGAAGCTCCCCCATTCAATAAATCAATGACAGTTCATTATTATTTGGAAATTTTAGATTTATTATAACAAAAACTTTGTGTATTCTGTTTCAAGACTCCTTTACAGATAACTCAATACAGTTATGCTGGTGGCAGCATCACTAAGGTAGACAAGAGAGACATCAACTGTGAAGGAGTGTGTGTGTGCATAGGGGGGAGGGACAGGAAAGGAAAAAAAAAACAAAAAACAGGCCAGCTGACGAAACAAATCAGTCTCGGTTTTTAAGAAGTTATTGGCAGCCAGCAGTACAAATTTTGTCTTGTCACACTTTTTTCATTATTGCATGTCACAAAAAAAAGTTCTGTTTCCTTTTTCTCATATTGAGTCACTGACATGACATTTCTTTTTTTAGGTATCACTATACAACATTTATTCTATTTACAATAATTGGAAAATCACTTGTTCTCTCAGAGAAGATTAGTACATTTCAGTGACTAAGTCACATTATAGAGTAAGCAACTCCTAGGAGTTAGTCTTTACATTTCTACAAATTTCAATGACTTTAAGGCCAAAAGCCATGATTTAAGAAATAACCTTACTAAAAGCACAACCTATATTAATAGTTAAACATGGTCAGATACGATGTTGTTTTTCAGATAAAAGATTCAGCAATAAAAAAAGAACAAATTCCTACTCCTCTGCAACAAATTAATTTTTCTTTATACATAAAATGATATGGTAAGGACAAAATAAAAGTGAATTAACTACATTTGTAAAATATTGACATTAATAAAAAAATAAATAATAAAAAAAAACAAAAAAAAAAAACAACTAGTGTTGATTCCTCTCTCTCTTTTTTATTTTATCAAAAAAAATAGGTGTATTTGTAGGGGGATAGGTATTGTAAAAATGAGTTTCAACTTTCTATTGAGCCATCTGGCACAAAGCTCTTTCTGTGAAGCATCACAGAGGTGTGTTGTAGTAGTCTGACATTTGGTCCGCTTGACATTGCCTCTGCTGCTGCTCCTGGTGTTGCTTCATGATCTCTTTAACCTCTTCTTCCAACTCAGGAGGGATGATAAACTGGTCGTCCGGGTCAGGCTGGGCTGGGGCTGTAAAGTAGCCACCCGTCTTTTTGGTGGGGGCGTCCGTGGCCACTTCAATCAGATTGTGGCTCTTCTGCGAGGGGGCAACGGATCCGTTGCCACGCCTCCTGCCCATGGTGCCCATGCAGCAGTCACCCTCTCTCCTGCGTAGAGTCCCAGCCCAGCCCCCGTCACCCTGGAGCTTAATGAGCAGAGTCCTGTCAGGTACCATGCCGCTGCCCGTCGTCTCTTCCTCATTGGCACTGATCACGATGCCCTCATCGCAGGCCTCAGGGAGCAGAGGATGGGAGGAGGCGAGTCCCTTCTCCTTAGCCCCCAGACAGTGGATGTCCACTTCCACCTCCACTCGGCTTCCGTTGGAGAAGACGCCGGCGATGGGCTCCTCATCTTCACTGTCCAGCCCGTTGTCTGAGAAGGCGCTGGAGAAGGTGGCGCTTGAGAGTTGGCGCTTGAAGGAGCCAGAGAGGCAGACAGGGTGCAGGGTACAGCAGCGCTGCTCGCTGGGGCAGGCTGAGACGCTGTGGTCATTTATTATAGCTCCTTGCGGGGGCTCATCCGAAGCTGTGGAGCCCACCTCGCTGCTCATCTCTGAGGTGGAGATTTCACTGCTGATCTCAGACGCCATGCCGCTGCTGGAGGAGGGCATGCCCAGCGTGTCTGCCTGCATTGGCCTGTCCTTGATGACCACGCTCACCGAGGGTGGGAACATGCCCGGCTAGGGGTTGCACCCGTTCAGCTCGCAGCAGCAGAAGCAATCCTCAGTGACGTTGAGCTGCACCACCACGGCACTGATGCTGTCGTTGCAGCCATAGCTCTGCGCCAGTGTGCACAGCTTTTTGGCGGCTGCCAGGGCATCCGGGACATTTCGCACTGCTTCCACTGCCTCGCTCGGAGACACGTTGTCCCACAGGCCTCTGCTGCCCAGGATGAAGAACTCGTCCTGAGGTGTTAAGGTGACCGACTGGATGTGGGGCCGTGGGACAACTGACGGGTGAAGGAAAGAGTAGCCCAAAATCCTGGTGGAATCCGTCACCCCATTCACTTTGTTGTCCTGCAATTTTAAGTGAAAAAACTAAGGTTTTTTTGTTTTTTGTTTTTTTTTTCATTTAAGAAATTCTTGATATGTCAACAGTTCTAATTAACAAAGAAGCTCTGACCTATTTAGCCCCCACACTAACACATTGGGTTTTCCCTGAATAAATATTTTGAAGTAAGAGATAAATGACTAATTAGTCAATATTGGAATAGTAAACATAGTCTTCCAGGAAAGACCTTAAAGTACATACAGCTAATTCCAGTAAATCTTACCTAATAAGTATTACCATTGCTTTGTAGATCTCACATTTTCCTATATTAAATATGCACACACCATGGTAAATGGGTATTTGATTTTTTATTATATATATATATTTTTTTTATCCTAACCTGGGACCAGATTTAATTGTCATTGTAATTTAATTATGACATTATACTTTGAATGGCACTTGTTTTCTGCACTTAGAAGTTATATCAGAGTCAGGCATTAATTGCATCTGTAAAAGCCATCCATAATGACTTAATACAGAAAATATTGCAAAAAAAATGTGAAAGGAGTGTAAACAGTTGGTGTATTAGGCTGGAAAGTGGCCAAGGACTAGTGTTTTATTTTCTCCTACCTCAGTGACTATGGCTTTGTGCTGCTTAATCCTTTGCAGCTCTTCCTCACAGCTCACTGTGTGCACTGTGGACAGGGGCAGGGGCTTGCCATCTCTGCAGAGAATCGCTTGGCACTTTCCGACATTGGCGGCAGTCAGGATGAAGCAGCCTCCGGGGTCCATGGGGTCGTGCTTTATGTGGCACAGGACTGCTGAGCCGCCCAGCTTCTGCCCAGCAGTCCCGAGTTTCCTGAGGAAAAGCAATGCCAGCTCATTAGACCCTCGTCACATCCCATCAAAGGAAACAATTCAGACAACTGCTGAGGATACTTTTAAACGGTTTGTCATACTCCAAGAAATGAAGCTCATTAAAGAGTATACTCTTTCATCTCTGTTGGTTTACTGCAGTGCCCATAGGGAGCACCATATTTATGACACAGTGTCATCATTAGCCTGCCTCCCAGTTTCTGTAGGGCATGATTAAGTGGTCTCTCTACAGTGAAGAAAGCAAGGAGAGGAATGCTCTAAAGTGTTGTATCTTAAGAGGTATTTTAAAGCGAAGAACTGTATTACAAATAAAAAATTCAACTGGGTGTCATATAAGGAACATTATTTTGATTTTGCTTATATTTTGTGTGGTGGAAGATACAGGTCAGGTATGAAACCAGGCCAAATACTTAAGCTCAATGATGAAGATTTGCTGAGATACACCCCCTTTTGTAAGGGGAGGGGCGGTAGTCATACTTGAAAAGCGTCTCACTTTGGAATGATTTTGAGAATCTAAAAATTATATTTAGAATGTAAGTAGCCCTATGAATGCTTCTGTACAGATAGCCAGGTAGGTCTTCTGCAGAATTCATGCAAAATTACCACCACTTCTTTATGTCATGCATTATATGCGCTAATTTAGAAAATAAAGCCTTTTATGTTTATTTTTTTCATTTAAATACGGTGTTTCTGCTATGCAAATGTTAGCTATGATGTTAATAAATAAAGTTGTATCTGATAGTCTGTGTGTCATTTTCATATCGAAGCTGTTTAAAATGTGCCAGTCAAAATGACTACCACTGGCGGTTCTGTAGTAGCATAAACCTGGCGGTTCTAAAGTGTAAAGCTGTTGTCAATTTTCAACTTTCCAGTAAATCAAGACGATGTATTAAGCTCATTACTCAGACGGCAGTGCCTTGCTGGAAGCCTACCTCTGCATGACGAGGAAGGTGCTGGTCATGTACTCCTCTTCGCTCTTGGACTTGTGCAGCTCCTCTGCCAGGACATCGCTCATGGTACACTGCAGGAGGCAGGGCACTTCCACATTGCGATCCCCGTCAAACACGCCGTACAGAGCCTCTCGGTTATCACACAAGTTGTTGGCCGACAAGGCTGCCACACACAGCCTGAGGAAAACCACAAAAATGGATTACAGAGACTGCACTGTATTGTTTTGAATATTGAGGGACACAATTCAATAGCGTTAAATGTCCCGAGGATATCATTGTAGCATTTTTTTTTTTAAATTGGGATGGGGAATACAGTTAGTAATTGCAATACAATTTAACATTCATTAAAAATAAGAGATGAGTTGTGTTGTAAGAGTTTCAGTTTTTTATCCTTACAAAATTGGAAATTCAAAAAAGTACAAGAACTCGTGTAACAGTTCACAAGTGATTACCCTTTGGGAAATAACAACATAGAAAATCCTCTCTGCTTGATTTCCTTTCCTTTCCCAGTTCATTACATCATTTTTCACCCACCACTTACGTCTACTGCTAACATTTAACTTTTTCTATGGATTTGTTTTTAAATAATGATTTTGCATATGATATTATTTTATTTTGTATTTACTTTATCACATTAAAATTGTTTTGTCTGTATACAGATTTATTTAATACTTTAATTTAGAAATATAACACCTGAGGTTTCCCTGCCTCCTCACTGGTGTTTCAATCATTTCTATAGGGAAATTTCTTTAAGGAAAACTTTATTTGTCCACAGCTTCAAATATGAATCTCTATAGCATCTCATTCTTCTGCTGCATCTGTTTTTTCTTTGGTAAACTTGCTTCAGTGGAAGATAGAGGCTTTTCAAGGAGCCATGCATTTAAAAACACTGCTTCTTTGGGAGACACGAAAGGCTTATATAGACGTCATGTGTCAGCTACCTCTGTCTCCTAGCGACCGTGTCAAGAAACGAAAAGATTTCTTTCAAAAGACATGACCGGACCTTAGTGTACAAACATAACTTTTAGTGTCAAAGATGCCTGTAGTCTAGAAGTTTTGAACTGACCTTCACATAAGAAAGCAGATCCCTAAGCAGAGACTAGGTTTGTAGCTGAAAGGATCTCTGGCAAGAAGTTTTCTGAACTCACTTGTTCTTGACTCCAGAGGCTTCTGTGTAGCCATGACTCCAGACTGCTGGTGCACCTGGGGCATCGCTGGCTGAGAAGGAGGTGGGGGACTGGTCAATCTTAAAGCATCGGATGTTACTGAGGAGGAGAGTAACATCAGATATAAAAAGTCAGATATCGCTACCTTATAGGAAACATTACTGATTGTGCACTACACACTATAAAATGAAGAGCATTATTGCATATAAACATAATGAACTGTGTAATTCTTTATTTCAGAAATAAACATTATTTGAAAATATGACATATGGTATATTAGGACAACAAATTATGATGGTTTGATTATTTAAAGTAAAACAGAAATGTAATAGTTAAAGTATACTGCCTAGGTATGAAAAATAGGAATTACATGATTTTATATAGAACCAAACATAGTGTTCAGGCAAGTCAAAAGGCTACATAAAAACCCCTGCAAAGATCTTATTAGTAATTTTACATCTGAGAATAGATTTGACATTTAGGTGCAGACAAAATTATGAAAACATATTTTTAAAATACACAATATTTTGGTTACCGAAAACATTTGATTCCAAACTTTTATGCAGAAGCACAATTAGAAATCCCTGCTATGTTCTCACTGCACAAAGTTAAAAAAGCAAGCACTGAAACTAGTTTTAAAGTAAAAAACTTCCTTTTGTCCATCAACTGCTGTAAACAAGTTTAAAAAAAAAAAGCTAACAAATTATATATATCACGAAATCCCCCAGTATACCTATTCCACCTGCTAAAAAAGGGGGTCTAGTTTCTTCATAGAGGGAGCCCCCCTGTATTTCAGAAGCCTTGTTAAAACATAAGATGCAATGGGTTTGCGCCAGAGTAACTGGAACTACAGTATTTATGTTGCCTCTTCACAAAGTGCTCATCAAATTGGCTGATAACTATTTCAGGTTTTTACTGTTAGTAGATAACTTCTATTTTCCACCTAGTTATTTTTAAAAGTTTGCCCTAGATTCTGTCTTGCAGCAGCATCCCTGGAAATGTAAAGGAAACGGACGACGACAATGGCAAAAGTCTTAAAAAATCCCAATACGTTATATTTTTATTTATATATATATATATATATGTATATATATATATATATATATATATATATATATATATATATATATATATATATATATATATATATATATATATATATATATATATATATTTTTTCTTCTCTACTAAGCAGTACACAATGCACTCTTTGTTTTGCTACTCTAAGCCACTCAGTACAAACTAGAAAGTTCAAAGACATCAGCGCCCGTAGGCCTCAAAAAGCTGTAGGACAGAGGGGAAGGTGAATGCTGGCACCACTGAAGGTAGGAAACTTCCAGGAGTAAAGGAGACTAGCTATGCCTTTATCTTATCTATGACATAAGATGACTATGAAATGTTTATCCTTTAACATCTGAATTCATCATTAATATGATGTCAGTTGCCATGGTACATTGCAATTGTAATCATGGTTACAGACAAACGAACAGATGCCCTTGTAGGGAATGTCAATGCAGATAAAATTATGTTTTGACATTTTATGGTGGACTCTGACCCCAAGATTTAGATTAATTCTCCACAAACCTCCCCCATAGCTGTTTCTCAAGAGTATTATGAGATGAGATTGTTTAAAATCAATGTAGCAGTGAGTCATGGGGATTCAGTGTCACTGCTGCTAGTTATATCTTCCAACTTTTAGATCACACCCTCAGACAGACTGCTACAGCCTCACAGTGTTGTATTAACAGAAGGAACTTGCTGTAAAATTACATTTCTGTGAGATGAGCATGCAATATTATAATGACTATTATATACAGGACATGAATTAATAGAAATGATATATGAACACAAATATACTTTGCATGAAAAGAAATACTCTCCAACCCTTCATTTATACAGCTTGAACTTACCAATTGAACAGTGCTAAGAATAGGGAATATGTATTGTGTCCATGTTACGTGTTTATAAGTGTTCGGTGTCTACCTCTAATCAAGTTTACAGTGTATTTCTCACACACTTTTTGCTGTGTCTGTCATACAGAGGAGTTCAAGAAATCATCTATTAACGCATCTTTATTATTATTATTAGTTTATTTAGCAGACGCCTTTATCCAAGACGACTTACAGAGACTAGGGTGTGTGAACTATGCATCAGCTGCAGAGTCACTTACAACTACGTCTCACCCGAAAGACGGAGCACAAGGAGGTTAAGTGACTTGCTCAGGGTCACACAATGAGTCAGTGGCTGAGGTGGGATTTGAACCGGGGACCTCCTGGTTACAAGCCCTTTTCTTTAACCACTGGACCACACAGCCTCCAGGTTTTACAGAACCTGTTGTGGTTTCAAGGGTTAGAATTCTTTGTCATTGACATTCTGAGTGCGAGATGTACACATAGCAATGGGAACGTGACTTATAATTTGGTATAGACATATGAATGAATGAATGAATGAATGAATGAAACAAACACACACAGTACATTATTCTCCAGTAAATTCTGTTGACCCACCCAGCACCACATCTGCTCCACTGTAAAGAGCAGGTGAAAGTTCACTTACTTCAGCAGCTCCAGGGTTTTGTGGTCCAGGGCTAGCCTGGGGTTTCCAGTCAGGTCTAGTTCCTGCAGTTTTGGAGGCAGGTTTTCAGGCAACGTGATCTCGCTCAGCTCATTACAGCTCAGGTCAACACACTGCAGAAACACGTAAACAGGCCATGGGTTACAAAGGTTCCAGCCTCGTCAGACTCCCTGCCTCTCAGACAGGCAGGCTACATGTTAGCAACAGTGCAGGACCCAAATCAGAGATTTAAGATCTATCATTTATGTTAATCTGCTCAGCAAGCACTGTTCCCATTTTACATTAGTGGGCCACACAATTGTTGTCCTTGTTCTCTCAAGGACACACTACAATCTGTGTTTTTTCAGACTGAAAATAGGACAAAAACCCTTTAAAATAAACAAAATTTGCTCGAAATAGCATCTAAGAGCTTATTTTTTGGTCTTTACCTGGGCGGTTATTTGGACAAATTATTCATTCCAGTCTTTTACAGTGGTTGAATCTGCTGTTACGTTTATTTTCTCCTCAGATATTGCAACTTGTCAGTAGATTTCAGTGAAAAAAAACTGATATATTGAATTAAATGAACAAATGCACACCACAGGTAAAAGAACAACGCAAAATTGTAATTCGGTATGTAGGTTTCAATTTTGCATGAACAAGCAACCAAATTAAATCATAATATACTAATAGTGTAATTGTGTATAAGAAAATAAATCGTTTCTTAATTTAAGTAACAATGAAAAAATTAACGGGGGGTGTTTGGAGAGCATGGGGGCTTAATAACCTATGAATAAGGGTGGACAGTTGAGACTTTTTTGTGTGATTTTATGCAGCACTAGTTTTTGTTGCTAATGAATACAAACGTTTTCCTCATTATTCAACGAGTGCTTTGTGCTTTGTTCAGAATTCAATCTGTGGTCTAGAAGCCTTCACTCAGACTTCATTATTCCAGTGGTGGACGCTTCATGGGTATTTCCAATTGCCAAATAATAAAAAAAAGCTTCTATTGCCAAGGAACTGTACCTCGTACAGAAAAGCAAACATGGTTTGTGAACTATTTGTTAAAGCATGTAACAAACAGAAGTACAGATAACTTTTTGGGGATTTGAGTGCATGTTTGTGTAAGTTTCAGTATTTAAGTTACCTTTACGTCCTTACATTTATTGGCGAAATAAATACAAATACCTTTTAGTAATTACAAATACCTAGTTGTTCAGTAACTTGTTCACAGCGTGTGTTCAGAAAGTTTATTCAAAGCCTCTTTTCTGGCTTCGTTAGAAAATAGAGCACCGTGTTGTTACTGTGATATGCTGAAATAAAGTTGTTGAAAGTAAATCAGACTGCATCCAGTTTTTTTTAATTTCTTATACTCATCATTCAAACCACAGACTAGTTACTGTTGTGGTTATTGCCGCTGACAGTAAACACTAGTATGTTTTTTTTTTTTCTTACTTTATTTGCTATACTAAATTTAAACAGATAGATAGAACAGCGAGGAGGCAGAATAGTCTACATTGACAGACAACATTCACAGGACGTGTACAACAGATTTTGTTTTTCATCAAGCAGAAAAAAGGTAATACACACAAATACTGTATTTGCGTACTTTTGGGCAGATTGATTATGAACAGTGATTAAACAAAGTTTGAAAGATAAGGTCCTTTACCAGAGATTAAAGCACTTGTATTGACCAATCAGGTTAAATGAAATCTCCGATCCATTTTCTGATATTAGAACAATGCCTATTTAGAATGGTCTGTGCATAAATATGCAATTCTTTCTTGAGAGCAAAGGTAAACTCAATGCAGTGTATTTTACATACTTGGATGACTCAGAAAGGAAGGTTAACTGAAACCCATGTGATGTATTTAAAAATGGCAAATTTCCTACCTTGATTTCCATGAGCTGCATGACTTCAGGGAAGACGTCGATACAGTTTGAATGTGCAATGACGGTGTGCATGCGTCTGCAGTTCATGATGGTAGTTGGGATGGCTTTCAGTTTGTTCCCGCTAAAATCCACTTCCTCCAGTTCTTCCAGCTTTGCCATTTTACTGCAATGACACACACATCCTTTCTGTTTAAAGCACAACACATGCAGGGAACAAGCTTAACATCTCATAGCCTGTGCCACTGGGACAAACTGGCACAGCAATACCAATCCATTCTTTCTGTAGGTTACTGCAGTGGCCAGTGGTAGCCTGCCTGCCCCCCTTGCAGGCCTGAACTATGTTGCTGCCATTATTTTTTTCAGGACACCCACTTTAGTTTACTAGACATCTTATTAAAACCAATATTTATAGGTGTGATAGTTTAACAAAAACAGTTCACCATCATTGCGGCATAAGTTTTTTACTTTGATGCATGGCACAGCTTTTTGGGTGCAGTTTGAACATTAAAATGATACTACATCACCCTGCTCTTGCAAAGTAAACACATTTTCAGCCGCAGAACCTCGCAGGACTGGATGGGGCCAACACAAATGGCATCTTATGTATTGCCCCTCCCATCACAAAGTTAAAAACTAGTTGTAAGGTAATTTAATTTTACACAAATCTTCACCAAACTTTTATCAAACACTCCTAGCCTCATAAAAAAACGTATAGCAACACTGTGTTACAACCAACGCATAGTTGCCAAATGTCTCAGCAGGGACTTATCAGGAAAACCAAGCTGGGATGAAAGCTTTTGTTTACTTGAAGGCACCTGGGTGAGACTTCTCTAAAGGAAACTCAAATGTTCCAGTAAAAGGGTTTCCCTTAAATTTAAAAGTAAGGATATCTGCAGTTACTATAGTTAACTCTATAGGGTCTACCTAATAACCTGCTGGTGACCTAGCCCTTCAAATCTTTACTCAGGCACCATGAGAGACACTTGCAATACACCACTGGAAAGAAGAGAATCAGAGCTTTAAAACAAGGTCCTACTTGTGTATTTCTGGTACTGGACCTTGTCGGTAGAGAGCCAAGAAAGCGAGTGTTTTGCAATGTTAGTGAAGACCTACCTCGGTGCAGAAAACAAACAAACATTTTCACACAATCGTTACAAAATAAGAGAAATGTGACTTCAAAAGGCACAAGGACCTATTTTCCTAGAAATATACTGTATATTTGTTTTTTGTGACTGTGGATCAGATGCATGAGACCAGAGCTGTTAGGATTAGGTTGCCATGGTCGCCACCTTGCTGTTCATTTAAGCCACAGTGAATAGCTCCATATTGCGCCTCATGATCAGGGTCCCTGGGGGTCAATTGTTCAGTTTTTTTTTTTGGTTGCTTTTGGTCCCTTTTGTATATAAGGCCATAATTCCTTTATCTATTATCCAATTTGTTAAAAAAAAATTCCATGTTCCCTACATGTTGAAGTTTCATTTCACTGCAGATTTGAGCTGGCCATGCTAAAAGAAATTTTACAAACAATAAATAATGTTTTTTTTTCTTCTATAAAGCATCTCTCTTTTCGTTGGTATTGTTATCTGTATTGAACAGGGTGAGTTTCAGACTATTTAACTTATTTTTTTATGGAAGCCTAGTGTGTGCACATTCATTTCATGTATGACATGTACCTGTAACCATTAGTTCGTTATAGCCACAAATCTAACAACAGTAAAAAAAAAACAGGCAAACATAACTAAGACCCTAATTAAATATATGCCAAGGCCATTTGTGTTTTAATAAACAAAGCCCCCTTTTCATCCAGGTTCCTCAGTGTAAAGAAAAAGCATAGGATATTGCAACTGAAGGTGAGCTATTATTGGTGCTGAAAACCTACCTATCAAAGCCTGTCTGCCAGAACAGGGACAATGGGGTTATTTTTGGAGCACTGGTCTGTCTACTTTTGTATATGCTTTAACACATTTTTGTAACAGAAACACCTACAACACACACACCAAGACTGTACAAGAGTCTAAAGCAGCCTCTCATGCACATGCTCAATAAAGAGGCACTAAATGACTAGGTAAAAACACTCAAATTAAAATAAAATAAAAAGGTAAATAAATTAGAAACATGTGGCAAATTATATTAGATAAGGGGAAAATTAAGATAAATGTGGGAAGAATTTGATGTGTTTTGGAGCTGTGGGAGAACCTCCTATTTTTTTTTTTTTTTTTTTTTAATTACCGAGTCAGACAAGCAGAGACTGTTAGCTTTGTGTGTGTCACCTGACTGTTTATTGAACACCTTTATTTATCCTGTGTTCATCGTTGTTTATTGCATATCAGTGACGGCTTGTGAGTTTTTTGACAGGTGAGGCAAAAATCACAAAATAGTTATTACCGCCCCCCACTCAATGCCTAATGTACTAAAAGTAAATTTACTTTGTTCAGCTGATTGCATATGCCTCCGCTGAGAGCATTTTAATGCATTCAAATAATAGACAGCAGTCGCTATGTAAAATATACCCCCATCAGTCAAAAAACATTAGCGCTGTGAACAACACGCAATTTACAGAATTGCAGATACAAGTCATTACAATCAATTGGCAAAGCAGAACCTTAAAACCACGTAGTATTTAGTTCTACAAGTCATTATGTGACACCAGCGTGGAACATTCGCTATAAAGACACAAATACAATATCACAAAATCATTTATTCAAAACGAACAAGGCCGCTTGTCATGGTGTGGCAAGAAATTGACAGTTTTACTCGATTAAAAGAGATGAAATTTTGCCTTATTTAGTTGAAAGAAGGAAACATGGCCAACAACAGTTTGTTCACAGCACTGCCTTCCATTTTATTGACTCCTTCCACGTTTGTTTACCGTCTTTTTTCAAAATCTCCAGTGCTAGTGTTATTATGCCATCCTTAACAATTGAACTTCTGCCTTCTTTACTGTAAAACTTATTTTCCTCAGGTCGCATATAATATCAGATTCAACTAAAGCCATTACTGAACAAATTAAAAATCGCACAAATTCTAACTGCTCCAAATCCACTAGGTGCCTCATCAAGCTGTGGTTACCCTAGCAACGCCTTCAGAAAGGGACTCCCCAGTGTGGTGAGTTGCCATGGTAACAAGCAACTTTGTGAGGCACTCAAGGTTTGTGCGTCACGCGGCAGTGCGGTAGCACTACATTGTTCCAGCTTCCTGGCGTTGCGCTTTTGCTACTGGTTAAAGCTAGTTGAGACGTTTAAATAATGTCACTAGAGCTTCTGTGGACTTAAATTTATTTAACATGCTTAAATGTGTTTATTTCTTAATTAAATACGAATATGCAAAGTGTTTTTTTTTAGCCTTTGGGAATTATTGGGGTGGCCATGCCCCACTTGCCTCGGCTGACAACCCGCCACCGTTGCAATTATTTTATTGAACTGCTCGTTCTTGTAAAATAAACCGTGCATTTGAGACCAGAATACTTGCCTGGATTGCTTCCTTTACCTCCACGTTAGAATATCAATTTAAAATTGTGTTGCAACATAATGAATACCAGTTTTAATTTTCAATTCAGCATCAAGCATTGCAAACATACCGACAACAGTTAGTTGTGCAGTTTTTTGGTTTTTTGCCATATGCATTGGAACCAGGTAGGATACATTCATCTCCTTCTCTGAGACAGTGATTTTTTCAGGAAGGTCTTGCTGTTTAGCTAATTGAGCAGCTTTCTTCTGGAAAAACTCGTGCCCATTTCCAACGCAATCTGGATGCCGTGTCTCAGGATGCCGATGGCTTAGCTTTCGTGAGCCAGTGCTTCACAACAAATGACATGACGCGGATCATCCTCGTCACCAATGTAAGAAAAACTGAAGTTAACATAAGATGGTAATTACACGTTTTTTTTTTCTCCTGTTGTTTCTTTGAGCTGCAAGTAGGATTAAACAACTGTTTTCAAAATCCCAAGTAACCGCACATAAGTCACCATATACTTTATTTTTGTGGTTCATATTTAAAGCAGAAGACTGGTGATAAAACAATACATTGTTTACATAATGCTAATTATGTGTATGTAAATTATATTTATTTTGAATATAAGCATAAGAAGTTGTATAGTGAAACTAAATCTTAACAGTGTGCACTAAATGCCATATTTTTTAGATTGTTTGGCAACACATCAGAAACCTTGCCCCGACCCATATTTGGTTTGCGACCCCCACGCGGAAACGTTGCTCTAAATCACTGTGATTAAAAAAAAAACACACATAACAAGTGCTCCGGCTTTTCTTTTCTGTACCACATCATAGATTGTTATTGCTGTGTTACCTGTTTTTTTGTGATCAATTGTTTTTATTTTTGACAAAGAATACATTTCCAGAGCATCAGTTAACATAGAGTCAGAAACATCTGGATAAACAAGAACTGTAACAACATAAAAATATAACTATATACCACAATAGATCAGAGCTCAGAAGTAAGGACCAAAATAAAAATACATTAAAAAGCATTGTGCTAGTAAGAAATTGGAGAGGTTGGCAGAGGCCAAACTCCAGGCCTGGAGTGTTGCAGCACGGGCTTGATTTCTACGAGCTGTGGAGTGTTCTAATTGGACAATGTCCTTAAACATACCCAACCAAATCTGTTGTGGTGTAGAGCAAGGAATTATCCAAGCGTGTAATAGAGCTTTTAGCGGCTGTTAATCCTGCAAGTACAATTTTCTGCTGGGATAGAGTAAGAGATAGCAAAGAATCATCATTCAGCAGAAGCAGGCATGTTTCAGTGGGTATGTCTGATTCAGAAGACAAGACGGAATGGAAGATACAAAGGACCAGAACTTAGCAATAACTGGGCAATCCCATAACGTGTAAATTGGTACCAGTTATACCGAGCTTACAATTGGTACAAGCAGGGTCGAGTATGATTTTCATTTGGCTGTGTTACTTGTTTGACAACCTTACACTATCAGTGTACTAGAGCGGCCATTTTGAATAGAGCTTTGAAACAGACTTTAAAGTGTAAAAAGTTGTCAGGATGTTAATGAAAAGAAAAATTACAGGTATGTTATTTAAACAGCTGTAGCAACACGTGGGGAAGTGTCGTGTAACGTTATATTTTTTGGAACCCCGCTACTTACTCTTTAAATCTGGGAAAAGACAGGGCAGCCCTTTTCAGGTTTGAACCTCCGCTGTATAACTCCTTACTAGGAACGGGTTCAGTTTTCTATATTCATTGATGATCTTACCTGGCTGGGAAGCTCTGCATGTGGTTGTACGCAAGGTGCAGGACTCGCAGGTGACAGTGGCCTGTCAGCAGTGGCACACATTTGTCGGTCAGGCGGTTGTTGGTCAGATAGAGCTCTTGCAGGATGCTGTGGCTTTCCTCGGACACACTGGAGGGAGGAAGTGTTTCCAGTTTGTTGGCTGAGGCGTTCAGGAATCGTAAGCTGTAAAGTTAAAAAGTCAGTAAGTAGATAAATAATCTTATAAAATGGACATTTTAAATAATGATTGGTCAAAACAGATCACATTGGAGTGTTGCTATTACAGCATATCACCATGAGTCGGCATTTCTTTTAAAAAGGGGCAAGTCACTGGTAGATATCCATACGGCACTACAATTTTGAAAAAAAAAGGCAGATATTGGAATTTATCTCAATAAACATGAGTGGCGAGACTTATGTAAATGTTGACCTTTTGGAAAACTGAAGTGT
Organism: Acipenser oxyrinchus oxyrinchus; assembly: GCA_030684275.1. Lineage (NCBI taxonomy): Eukaryota > Metazoa > Chordata > Actinopteri > Acipenseriformes > Acipenseridae > Acipenser > Acipenser oxyrinchus. The sequence continues at coordinate 56,046,871 of CM060249.1, forward strand.
CCATTCTTCTGCTCTAGTCGGCCTGCCTGTCTGCTGCCACTGGTCCCACCCCCTGCACAGCTGTGTGTGATCTGATGCAGAATATTTATAAATGCATCTCAACAATTCCTGCCGTACCTTTCTCTCCACATACATTTGTCCAGGTACGATGGTATCATCTCTTTTGCTGTGCCCTGCATTGTTTGAAATTGTTTCGTAACACGGGCCCAATCCACGTTGTCTAGCCATAAACTGCAAACCGGGTATTTCATAATGCAAATAACGTCTCTCGCCACTGTGAAGTGGTAGCACACAACTGGTATGGATAGCTCACTACCCCGAAATCAGATAACAAAGCCCATTGAAAAAAAAACACAAAAAAAACAGCATTGTTACTTGATACTGTTGCAGGTCTTGTGAGGAATGGTCTGTGTGATTTAAAGGCACACTCATTTGTGTTGTGTCATGATGTAAATATACATATACAGTATATCCTTCTTGGAACAGAAACAGGGTCAGGGATGAATGGAGCTGGGTTTTTTTTTTCTTTTCCCTCCATTAACAGTATTGAGATTTGCTGAGACCAAGTCCAAGGTATTGTGAAACCATGCCTTTTAGCTAAAATAGGTCCGTAGATCACTTAAAGTTTGGTAAACTATATTAAAAAAAAAAAAAAAAAAAAACTATATTAAAAGTTTCCTTTATATAGGACTGGTACTATATTGTATGTAGGGCTTGTCCCAAACCATTTTAGTTTTTTGCAGTACAGAATTTTGTACACTACTCCAAATAATAGCATAATCAGAGATATGTGTATTTAGCATGTGCAGACAGCCACTCCTCAATACAGTCATTTCACGTAATTATTGACATATTGAGGGTGAACATTTGGGCAGGTAGAGAGAGTGGACAACTGGATACATTTCACTTGGTGCCCATTTTGCATTAACATGAAACGATAAAAACAAAATGTAAATATATACAATGTTGACAAATATGTGAAACTTGTATTAGCTAGTATACAACAAAAAGGCACAACAAAAAAGGGGGGGACGCAAACGCATTCTGCATTTGGAAGTATCTGTAAAAGAAGCCAAATTATTTATTTATGTGCTGACGGCAAAAGTTATTTTCATCGCTTTTGCTCACTTCTCCGAAAGACCATCTCCTTCATTTTGTAGTTGTCACTTTTAATGATGTGTGAATGTTGCACATTCCTGTTTCTTCTGAAAGTCTTGTTGACTAGCAGCAAGGCAAAGCAGCTTGTTTGTTTGACAGTGAACCTGCATGCAGAAGTATAATTACAGCAAGAACTCATACCTGTAAAAGGAAGACTGACTAGGGTTTTGTTATTCATCAACACAGCTCATGAATAAGCAACCAATATTCTTCAAATGAGCTATACAGTAAACAGTAAAGATTGCTAGGCAACAACATAGGAGGCTGTGTGGTCCAGTATAGGAGGCTGTGTGGTCCAGTGGTTAAAGAAAAGGGCTTGTAACCAGGAAGTCCCCGGTTCAAATCCCACCTCAGCCACTGACTCATTATGTAACCCTGAGCAAGTCACTTCACCTCCTTGTGCTTCGTCTTTCGGGTGAGACGTAATTGTAAGTGACTCTGCAGCTGATGCATAGTTCACACACCCTAGTTTCTGTAAGTCGCTTTGGATAAAGGCGTCTGCTAAATAAACAAATAATAACTTGAACTTATACCTAACAGAATTCAACAGGTGTCTGGTCACAGGACTTTATTTTGAACAATTAGCTAAAACAGACTGCCACTGGGACTTCTTTAAAATTGTCAATTGTAATAGAACTAGAAAAGAGCACACAATTTGGAAAATAAAAATGACTGCTTTTGTACACACAAATATAGTAGCACATGACAAATTGTAATATAATCTGTCAAATAAATAGTTTTCAGCAGAGTGATATCATGATAGACATTTACTGGTATCTGAATATATTACACAATTAGGCAATGAGACTAAATGTGTTTTTGTTCAGCCTCTATGAAGTTATGGTTCGTGTTTGCTTGAAGGGAGCTGGTTTTCTGTAATACAGACTGATGAATCTTACATGACCCTACAGCTGAACTTGTTCAGAATGTCAGTGTCTGTGTGCTCAGTGCAATATCTATGTTAAGTTTCATGTGTATTTAACTTGCATTCCTGCTTCAGAATGCCAAATTCTTTACTCATTTAAAAAAAGGGGGTTTGATGTTTCGGGGATCATTTGAAGTCACAAATCAGAAAATACCCCATTTCATAGTATTAAAAAAAAAAGTGACTAATTACGGCAGATCACATGACAACAGATGCCTTTTTTTGTAGCCGATACCTGATAGGTGCAGGCATCAGAGCCAGACGATAGGCAACAATGTTCTAGAACTACCACCAAGAGTCACAACAGGGCTAAGTAACTTTCTTCTCGTTATCCAAAACTAATACAACAATTTCAGTCAAGTTCAGAGTTTAAGTACATAGTTTGCTAAAGCACATGTTCCCTGGGCAGTGTCTCTTAACCAATGCTGGTGCTCCACCAATAAACCAAGCCACCCTTATATTGTTGCGTGTGATAACTGCACACAAGCACAGGCTCTTACCTGTCTGCTTTCAGGAAGAAGTTGGAGGGCAGTTCAAGGAGCTGGTTGTGCTGCACGTCCAGAACCTCCATCTCGGTGCGTTCCAGTCTCTCTGGGAGTGTCCGCAGCTGGTTGTGTCCGGCCAGCAGCTTCCGCAGACTGCTGTTACAGAACAGCCTGCAAGGCAAACAAACACAGAGGATGAGTGAAGGGGTGACGCAGTCATTCACCTGCCAAGACTCTTGCTTGTTTTGAAACACTACAGTTTTATTTTACTTTCACAAAGTCCAGATTAGATAAAAATAACAGTTTAAAAAAAAAATGCATTTTATGTTTATTTTAAAGATTCCTTGTTTTTGACTGGCTTCACTTTGCAGTAATACAGATGGAGGAATCTCAGCATTTAGGAATTACAGTGTTTCCACAAACTGTGTCCATTTATTCATTGGGGCTATTTTTAAAATCATTTATGTTCAGTTTGTTTCCCTTTTTTTTAGCCAAGTAAAGTAAGTTATACCAAATAATGCAGCATTTTTTATACTAACTTTAGTAAGCCAAAATTATTTGGCTAGTCATTTTTAATCCCTACACAGTAAGCTTCTGCAGAACAAGGTTGTATTTTTGAGATCAAAGACACCAAAATATAGATACAGTAGAAGGCAGGCTATTGAAATTAATTTTACTGTAAAAGCACTATGTAACAAGGTCTTCTGTAGTATTCTGTTTATATCACAAGTATATATTTAAAATAAATAGCTATACATTTTTTACATTTTTTTATATTAAATCAATCAATTAATTCAGGGATTATTTTATCTGCTGGATCTTTAGTTTCATTGTCAAAAGACTATGCTTCAAAGCAGATTCATTTTGAACACTGTTTATGGCCTCTTCGCAACCGTCTTTTTAGCTAGAACCTTGAGCTCAGTTTGTCAGTTTGCAGCCTTGCTGTTGTTTCCTAACATTAAGTGGTGTTAATGAAGGGGCTACAGGCTGTTTGGATAAGTCAGAAGCAGGCAGATAGGTAGCTGGCATTTCTTGACTAAACTTGATCGAAATCTAAAATTATTTCAGCCACTTTAAAGTTGTTATAAAACATATAATTGGTGGCAGTATTGTTTGAACTACCCAAGTGCAGCTCTGTCCTGAATTTCAACAGCACACCGCTGGAACGTAAACAAAGACACTTTTCGAACATGTCCTGGTAAGTATGTGATCCCACTCATGTTATCCACTCAATTTATCCCACGTGAGATATACCCACGCTTGTGGTATAACTACAGACACACCAGAGCTTGGAAGAGAAAACAGGATATACTGTTCACAGACCTGGTAATATGGTCCAATATTAGCGCTCATCCGTCCATGTAAAACCAACAAGGAGTTTATTTTCAATTAATTTTAAAACTCATTAACGTGTTATCATTTTACATCAAGTCACAATTGTATTGATGAAAGGTGATGTCCAGGAGGCCAAATGCTGCAAAAGCAAGGAGGAGTTAAGTCTCCCAAGTCTGATGGGGGAGAGTACGGTCTTATCAAGTTTCATTCCTGCAGGAAACTCATTACCCCCTTTATTATGAGGCTGAGATTACTCTGCATTTACCATCTGGCTCCCTCTTTCAGGACTCCATTATTTAATCAATGCCCTACTGTGACCTTTTATCCAATCGGATATTCTCACATTACAAAGCAGCACTTCTGCAGCTGACACTAAAACAACTTGCTTGTCATCCCCACAACAACCAGACCAGGACTGACCCAAAGTCTTCACCACATACACTAGTATGTACATATATGCACTGTATTGACTAGGTTGCTGACTAGCCAAGCTTTCTTTAACTGCACTGTGTTACTGGAGGTTTTAGTACAGACTGTGAAAATATTCAACTGATAAGGTGCATGGAAATTCATGATTCAGTCTTAACAGGATAGCCAGTCTAAAACCAAAAGTAGACATTAATGTCATTGACCCAATCCAAAAGAGAGGCTGTTTACAACTAGTACTGTTTTTGTGATTATATTTCATCAGCTGCCCCACACCCAGTTCAAAATAAAAGTAATTACATATAGTTTAAGTAACTACAGCAGCACTATTAACAATTTAGATCATTAAAATGTAGACATATACAATTTGTCCCTCTGTGCGTTCTTGTTTTCTCCACTTGTACCCCCTGCTGCCTATAATCTCACCAATGGGTGATGGTAACTGTTCAGCAGCAATTCTAATGACAAGGACACCACTTCCCAAAAATAACAAGTTGCAATAAGGGTAAATTAAAGATTTATTGCGACTAAAGGTAGCTAAGCATGAAATTAGAAACTGCTGATGCTTCTACCACTGTTTTGTGGGAGTTTTGTGCAAACCTTTTTGCGCACTCACCTAACAGGCAGTTCACAAATCTGGTTGTGGCCAATGTCCAACACTTCCAGTTTTTTGCTCTCACACACCCACTCGGGCAAGCACTCCAGATGGTTCCTGTGGAAACACAGGTCAACATCACAGGGAGAGAAATAATCAAAGAATGGATTAAAAAGTTCCATCACCTAAAGCGGTTCAGCTCAATATCTATTTGACTTTCCTTTTCTATTTCTTTACTGTGTTTTATTATTTTGAACATTACAGTTTGTAAATGGTTTTGCAACCTACTGAGTCAGAAAACCTGAAACACAGGATCACAAGGTCTTTTAAATTAGGTCTCATTTGTTTTCTATTAAAGTGTACTGTATTAAACACAGGTACAATCAATTGATTTAAAACCAAGACAGGTCTAAGCACTGTCATTATTTTAATCATTAAAACAGAACCTCCCTGGCATGTTACATATTTTTACAGACAGAAATACATCCAAAAGACTTTTCATAACCTTGTCCTAATTTTGATTTGTTTAGATCTACCATTGTTTCAATGTCTTTCATCTTTATTTTATAACAAGCATATGCTACTTGCCTGGAAACATCCATGTATGTAAGGTAACTGGGTACTGGATAAACTTCCAGCTGAGATAGTACTGAAACAAAGTAAAACAGGTAATTAATATTTTAAGTTGGAAATATTATTAAACTCTAAATCAACAATGATAGGTCAACAAGCCTGAGCCTCCAAAGGCTTATTACAAATGAGGTTATATTACATTGTTATTTCTCCTTTTCTTATCACTTCTGAAGGTTCTAGCACACAAGAGTCCTTTTTGTTAGCATTATTACTGGCCTCCTGTGACAGAGATTGAATGATTCTTAGTGTTAGATCTCCTCCCCGACCTGTGAGGGCGCTGTGTAAAGGGAACAGAGTACCTTGGACTGGTTGGCCTGACAATTCATTCCCAGGGTTCGACGGAAGTCTAATGACCACTTTGCTACACCTCCCTATTATTGTGCAAAAAAGCTGTCAGTTCTTGACTTGTTTTTTATTTACGCTAATTAAGTCTTAAAGACCGGCGTGGAGGTCCTTTACCAGCAGTTAATGACCTGCAGTGGTAGTTAAACATAGGTCATTAACACTATTATAAATCATATTGTTTTTAGTATTATGTCAAAACACATTAGATAAACTGCTGCATTCAGGTACCTTTGCTGTGAATCACATGGCCCAATTGCAGCTACATCACTGGAGAGAGTGTGAACTACAAACACATGATGCTGTGAATCACATGACCTGATTGCAGCTACATCACTGGAGCGAGTGTGAACTACAAACACATGATGCTGTGAATCACATGACCTGATTGCAGCTACATCACTGGAGCGAGTGTGAACTACAAACACATGATGCTGTGAATCACATGGCCTGATTGCAGCTACATCACTGGAGCGAGTGTGAACTACAAACACATGATGCTGTGAATCACATGACCTGATTGCAGCTACATCACTGGAGCGAGTGTGAACTACAAACACATGATGCTGTGAATCACATGGCCTGATTGCAGCTACATCACTGGAGCAGTGTGAACTACAAACACATGATGCTGTGAATCACATGACCTGATTGCAGCTACATCACTGGAGCGAGTGTGAACTACAAACACATGATGCTGTGAATCACATGGCCTGATTGCAGCTACATCACTGGAGCGAGTGTGAACTACAAACACATGATGCTGTGAATCACATGACCTGATTGCAGCTACATCACTGGAGCGAGTGTGAACTACAAACACATGATGCTGTGAATCACATGGCCTGATTGCAGCTACATCACTGGAGCGAGTGTGAACTACAAACACATGATGCTGTGAATCACATGGCCTGATTGCAGCTACATCACTGGAGAGACTGTGAACTACACACACATTAATTGATTGGGTACCAAGAAGCAGCAGCAGCTTTTCATCTACAGGGTTGGATTTAAAATACATCAGCAAAGAACCAAAAGATCTTCAGCAGACAAAAAGGAGGACCAGTGCTAATAAGATGTAAGAAAATGGGTTTTAAAACCATCATAACTTATAGCTGTACAGGGGAAATGGCTGGAGATTTCCTTTTTAACGAATAAATAAATGCGTTTTACCATTGGATGATACGTAGAGTCCTTTTAGTAAGCATCCACTGACTTTAAGAGCAGTAAGGTGGTTTCGTTCGCAGTGCAGCACCTCAAGCTTTGTGAACGCTGTGGAGTCCAGATGGCGCAGGTGGTTGTCCCGCAGATCCAGGTGGGTGATGTGCTGCAGGAAGTCTGGCTCCTCCTGAACCACCCTCCTGATCTTGTTGAGCCTGAACATAGCAAGCACAGGAGAAGGAAGAAAAAAAGGTCAGAAACTTGTAAGAGAAAACCAAAAGCTTTACCTAAGCTTCTTTTAAATTAATCAAATCACCTTTTTTTTTTGTTTGCGTCTGGAAGCATCATTATTCAATGATCTACAATGATCTAAGTATTGTCACTCTAATGACAGCAAAAACAAACTTGAGTGTCTTTTTAATCCAGTAAACCATAAAAGAGTTAGGTCTTCTACCTGTGTGTAATACAAGAAATATAAAACTCCTTAAAAAGCAACTTGGTATCCTAACTTAAGTTGTTTGGTTTTTTTTTCTTGTTATTTAGATTCACTAAACTTGGAGGTCAGGCTGTGTGGTATTTCTTACTTCTGTATTTCTCACATCCACTAGAGGCTGAGTTTAGTGAGGGGACAGGTCATCAAGGGAGTTGCTTAAACTTGGGAGTTTAAAAAAATTACAGGATGTGATGATTGAAACAGAAAATGAAGCAAAGTGAATCTAAAGTAGAAGAATACATTAGCTAGGATAACAGTGATATTTCATACCCCTACCAAGCAGCTATTTAATTTCTTATGCAACAACCACAGAGCCATAATACAGGCTTCTCAATACTGTTCCAACACATGGAAAAAAGAATATGTAACAGTTAACATTTCTAATGATTAACTTTTCAATTTGCAAGTCACTGTAAGACGTACGACAGTTAGACTTTAAACCGTTTTGCTTTTAAATATGACATCCTAAAGTTATGAAAAGCGTCAAGTTGTGGAACCTCGTGAACTGAGAAAGTTGCACAACGAGAAGGACCGACTGCATGCTTGCCTGCAGTTAATTCCTCAGCAACCCTTTAAAAAAAATAATAGGTTTGAAGCAAATTAATGTGTGCACAGTTTATGCAATCCTCCTTTTGTGAAGATTATAATGCCATGTATTTAGCTAATCATGAAGACTATGGTCATAAGGTGTCTTAATAAAAACAAAAATTCCAGTGTTTGACTTAAAGCAGTAAAAGCTGTAAAACACACATACATATTGGGCACAACCAACAGGAGCTCCTCTTAATGGCACCTGGTTGTAGCACCACAGTCAGTACTTGTTACATCCCTTGTTCCGTCAATGACCAATGGAACAATGGCAAGGCTCACAGCTGACTGTATTAAATGGAATAATCCCAGATGCTGTTCATTTTTTTACCTAGATTGTGAACCACACAGTAGTTGGGAGAAAAGGAATGCCACGCTACCTCAAGTCTACGTGCTTGACGTGAAGCAGCCGGAGAGTCTGGAGGTTGAGAGTGTGGAGATTGTTCCCGGACATGCAGAGTTTCTCCATGGCAGTGAGTGTCTGGAGGACTGCAGGGATCTCTGTGAACTCGTTGAAGGAAAGGCCAAGGTAACTCAGGTGTTGCAATTTCTCCAGCTCCATGGGGAGGGACTGTAGACAGTTGCCATCCAACAAAAAGGTTTGCAGACTACAGATGAAAAAAATAAATGAAAAGACACATGTACAGTTATTTTCAACTGTTTAAAAATAAGCCTGATTTTGTGTTTGGAGATAATTGTGTGTGTGTGATAATGTTTTTTACAGGTTTGGATTTATATTTGTGTTTCTTCATAAAGCATATAACTTCTGAACACTTTGTTGAAGTGTGATGGAAATAGTAACCATGATAAAGGACACATTGCTGGAGAGAGTTGAATTTGATTTCCTGGACTTACTTGTGCATATTCCCTACAGCAGCATGCACCGTTGAGAGACAGTTACAGGACAAGTTCACTTCTGTTAGCGTTGGGATATCACAGAGGGCAAGAGGGAAGTCCTCCAAGTGATTATTGGACAGATTGAGACTCCTCAGCTTTGAGAACCTGCCAACAGGGAGAGAAAAAAGAAAAGTAAGCCAACTATTAAACTTGGAATAAAATAACATTTTTAAAAAACTTATACAAGGTTACTGTACCTAAACTAAGCCCTTTAAAAATTGTATTTTCTAAGGTTACCAGAGCCAACTTTTGAAAGGAGAAAATAGTAGCATGTGCCGAATGAAGTATCTCCGTCATTGAATACAAGTCACGCATATACTTTGAATAAACAAAAGATCTTGCATATTGCTTGTGTCTCTTTGTAAGTTATCGATGAGAGCTGCAGTCATGACGACCACCATGAGTACTGGTATCACTCACACACCATATTTCTGACAAGCCAACCAGGATCTTACGTTTGAGAGGGAGGGGAGTCTGATTCTGCTTCCAATGTTATTAAGTGGTACAGTAAGCAATGTGCAGGATGACATTCGTGCAGCAGTTTCTGACTGACCCCTAACCCGGTTGCTAAGTAACATGGCTGTCAGTATTAAGAGCTTTTGGGAGACAGTTATTCGAATGTCATATTACAACTGTCAACAGTGGAAATGTATATGTTGACTATTAAACGAACAGGACAAACCTCATGAACGTTGACAGAGTATCCTTCATTTATTTATTTGTATAAAATCGAAATCGTAGCTTAATACCCCTTTGGTATAGCGCTATAGCACAACATCAAATATAGTAGCTGCTACTCTCAAATCTCTGGGATATGAGTTACATTTTAAAAAGGGAGATTATATCGTACTTTTATAAAAGATTATCATGGTTAAGTTGTAATTTTGCAGTTCACCAATATTTTCCATGCATTTCTTTGCTTCATTTATTTAGCACTGCACAGCTAACTTTCTTCATAACGAGAAAAAAACTTGATTATGACACTCTGTTAGATATATCGGCAGATACTAAATGACAAGACTTTTAATTTCTAATACTGAATGCAGTGATGTTAGTTTTGTAACCAAGCTCCCGTCTTTAAAAGGCCAAATTAAATCAGTATTTTATTTTTGCAGTTTTACAACATGGCATGAAGGCTTTTGAAACATGTTTTTTCTTTTTTTTTTGGAAACACACTGTAAAACACAGTTACACTTAAAGGTATACATTAAGGTTTTAATGCATTTGTTTCACTTTACAAAAAGTCTCTGAAGGTACAATACAACAGAGCAGTCCTTACTTCTACTGCCAGTATATATGAAGAAGGCACAAGCTCCAGATGCAAACATGGAGCTCCTGACCTGCAAGCACGGAGTGTCAGCTTGCACCAGAAGCACCTGCCTGTGTAAGGCCAGCAACCTCTCATGGACTGAATCTGAATCAGAGGTGTGCCATAGCCCATTCAATATACAGGACGAGGAACAATAGTGATGAGGAGGAAGATGAATGTAAAAAGGCATCCCTGGTGCTTTTATGGATAATATACCCTCTGTATCCAGCACATGATGATTATTATTATTATTATTATTATTATTATTATTATTATTATTATTTATAATGCATTAAAAAACACTATATATAACAAATATCCCTGGAAGTCATCATTAATATTATGCTGGAGTTAATTACAGGCTGGTTGTAATGTTATACTGAAATTCAGAAGAGCCATAGTAACAAGTACATTCAGAACAAAAAAAATAAATCTTACTAGTTGCTGAAAACACTTTTTACTAAGGAAACTTATGGTTTATACTGCTGATACACCTAAAGTTGTTCTAACATAAAAAGGTTCTAAACTATTTCCTCTGCGCTACATGCATACAGTATGTGTCATCTCACTCCACCAAACTATATCAGAGATACACTATATTCCTTTGAATTTAAGACACCCTCTAATTTAAGACGCAGCCCAAATTTCCCACCCTCAATTTGAGGGGGAAAAAAAAACATGCATCAAATAAATATGTATTTACAAAGATACAACCTCAGTTATGCATATGGAGGCAATTTGCAGCAGTCTGCTGTCACACAGAGCATTACAGTTATGTGCTGCTTCTCATTTCCAGTCGTGGATTGCTCACACCTGTTTTTCTCCCAATTTGTGAACTGTGGTATTGCTTGGCATGTCGAAAAAATATGGAGGTCTGATAAGCATTTCCGATCTGTCCAAGCTGGTACTGTTTTGTTAGAAACACTGAAATTGTAAAAGCTTCTCTTTGAATTCCTCAGGAAGCTAATGATGCTTCTTTGAAAATGGTTGATTCGAGATTGGGCAGTAACACTTTGGTTCATCTTCTCTCGGCAGTCAGTCATGTTGCTGATCGTGTACTCAGGTAGTCAAGACTTTTGTTGGTGATTTTAATACACGCATCACTGCTATACTCGAATTAAGACACTGGCTATTTTTGAGACACAAAAAATTGTTCAAAGGAATACGGTAGTTAAAAGTGGTGGTGTATCAGATGTTACAGTACATGTCTTGTAATGACTGTTACATACCAGGTTTTGTACTTGCAGGTTACAAGTCAATCATTTATAGTTTTATTGGTAGGTTTGTAATTTCAGTGCCCAACAAGCCAATTCATTGAGGTACAAGTAACATTTTTATATTTAAGAATTTTTGGTAGAGCACAGATATAAAGTATTGAAATATTTATTCTACCTAAGAAAATATTGAAACTTATGATGTGTGATATAAAAAGTAAGACAAAAAGCTTTCCATAGATGTATACAGTAACTTGCATGGTTTGAGGTAATCAAAATTGTGCACCATGAGTTGATGTTTAAAAAAAAAAACACACACATTTGTGTCAAAAAGGGACATTTATGACACCCTGCCAAAACCTAATTATGACGTGGTGCGTTGGCAAGGAGACTCAAAGAGACCAGAAATGCTGCAGTTACAAGCTCATGCGCATGTATACATACATCAAAACACAAATATACTACAAAACAACAAAACCCTACCGCCCAGCACCTTCACCATCACTACCTCCACTAACACCCGTGAGCACCCTATACATACACCTATGCCTTAATTAATCATTTAATCACTTATTCAATTCACGGCTCCAGCCACATCCCCACGTGTTTTTGCAGGAAGGTATTTGACCCCCTCCCACACTAATGTAAGATATAGATCAAATCTATTTGGTAAAAACCTGACACATAATCTGAGGAATATTAGGAACCTACTTAAACACTTGTAGCTCAGGCAGAACACATTTTTGAGTCATTTAAAAGGTCCAAAAACAGCTTGACATGACCCTTTGACCTGATAAATGTCATATGATCATAACACCCCACACTGTGACATATTTGAAAAAAACAACAACAAAAAAACACAACAGATATTGCACTATCATTGCACGGATACAACTTGTGTTAATCCAATGTGTACAATTTAGTTATTGTCATTCATCTTCCCCAACAACCCTAAATTATACTGAGCATCAAAATAAACTTATCATTCATATTTGAGCATCAAAAGAAATGTATCACTTATATTTGAGCATGAAAATAAACATATCACTTATATTTGGATAAAATTCACTAGATGTGATCAAGGAACAGTGACTTTTTATTGTGCTGATTAACAATTGACATCACGAAGATGCTGCAAAATGATCTGTCAATCTTGGGCAGGTGTTGTGACTCTTGGTCTCCCAGTTCGTGGCCTGTCATTGACAGAGTGTGTCTGGTTATATCATCTTGCCAGGTTTGAAATTGCTGGCTGTGAGCACCCAAGTCGGCCAGCCACAGTACGCTGTCCTAGTCCAGCCTCCAAAATGCCGATTGCACGGAGGCGCTGCTCTCTTGACAGACATGGCATATTGTTCTTTTTCTGTGATTTTCTTTATTGCTTTTATTCAAGCTTGCAAATCAACAGCTGAAATCACTCCATATCCAATGTCTGTGTCCAATCAACTATCTCACTAATTAGGTGATTAAGTGCATGTGCTTCAGTCATAGTTACTCAAGCGTGTCATGTTCAAGGATGAATGATCGACCAACACAGTGAACAGAGCTATTCTATAGAAGTTACTGTACTATGTTGAAGAAAGGAAATTAACATCGTTCGCATTAGTTATTAGATATTTTAATTTGCTTGTTTCATGTATGTATCGTTATTAATGGAGGGCACCTTGAATTAAGTAGGGAATCCCTTCGCTATTTCACAGCACACGTGGTGTGGTTATTGTTGGCCGTAGCACAAGCTACAATTTACAGTCAAAACCAGGTAATCTTTATGGTGCTTACAAAGTTTCTCCCTGCCGGTTTGAGTAACACAGACTGTTAAAAACGGACAAACCCTTTTGACGTTCACTTTTTCATGACTCAATCATGGTACTGTACTTTGTTTGCAAACAGCTCCAATGCTATCTGCTTGTGGTTGAGCAATGTCCGACCCTTGGACGTGTGTATGCATGCGACCTTTCCTTTTTCAACTGAGGAACGACTCCCACACTATAATCGTGGCAGGTGGTGGTTTTATAATATACCAAAAGATATAATGACTGAGAACTATAGTACAGAGCGCTGGCAAACCGCAAGAACTACAGGCAAAATTACAGATTTTTATAACAAACTGTTACCCTAAACACCCCAAAAACAAAGTTGGCTATTAAATGAAGATTCCTCACTTGCACACCACTGATAACTGTAATAACCTACTTTAGTTCCTAATAAGGAAATAATTCCCTGACTAATACAGTAGCTTTCCTCCAGTTTTTTCTGTTATTTGAGAAAAAAACTAAAACAAAACGCAGTAGTGTACCCAATTAGTTTGTACCCATGGGGTCTGTCCAGCTATGGGACAACATCTCAATACACTGTGGTGCTGTAGGGCTGAACGTCTTCCCATAATACCATCAAACCTGGCATGCTTCAAAGAAGAATTCATCTCCTGAGCAAGGAAACGGAAACAAAAACCTCAAATTGAAGTATTGATTTCTGCAACCATTTAATTAATGAACAGCCAACTCCTGGAACATTTCAATAGATGTTTTATTAGAAAGGTAATCTGCTGAGCAAATTGTTTTCTGGAAAGTCTGCAGTGTGGCTGTCTTGCTTTACGTTTGCATGTTGCATCTTTACATTTGAAAGCATTATGCATGACACAGTTTAAATCGACCGCCCTTTAGACTGTACATCTTGGATAACCTTGGTAAAGTTTCCACACTCCAGTGCAGTAATGTCAAGGTTGCTGTTTTCCCTGAGAGCTCTTTTCAAGTGGGCTCTTATCCAGACTAGCAACAGAGATCCTTGAAAGCAGCTTGAAACAACAGAAATGCATCACATTGATATCAGCAGAAACTGCAGCTAAGAGAGATGTCACATTACACTTTATGATCTTTTACAGTATGTGGATGTTTAATTATTAATACAGGAACCTTATGCAAACACAGCCTTCAAAGGCAGAACATGAGTAAGACTTCCAAACCTTGCTTTTCGTTTAGTTTTCTGTAAGAAATCTGTGAAATTAAAGCCCCTTTACACCGGTGCTCTGACCCGCGTTCTGGCTACCCGAGTCATAATCCTGCATAGTGTGAAACCAAGTACCCTCAAGATGTGGGTTGACACGCTTTGACCCGGGTCGAGCAAGACAAAATGCATGATGGGCCTTCGTAAGCAGACGAAGTAACAAACAGCCACTGCGTGAAGGTTTCACTTCCGCAAGGAACCTGCGAGCCATTTCTGTTTATTCTGTTTAGCCATATTTCTGTCGAGACACACCATGAGCTTGATTGCTGCAGGGATGGCGTGCAACAATGAAGAAACATTTGCTCTTATCAACATTTGGGCCGCATTGTGTATTTGCTTCTGTCACCCACGTCGACCCTGCTTCTTCAAAAAGCACTGTGAAATCTCATAGCCGACCCGCATGACACCAGGTCGCGACCTGGGTAGAGCATACCAGAGTGAAAGGGGCTTATGTTAGTTTACCATCCAATAATATGAATTGCAATTCTTTAAATGTTTTTTTTTTTTTCTCACATCATCTAAACACTGAGTCTGCACCTTGTGTTACATTTGGAGAGACCATCACTGCTGGCAGTAAATGATGTTACTGTAGTAACATTACCAAATACTCTTACTGTATTGTTCTGCTTATTTGTACTTCATATTGCCTTAGGTATAAGTCACTTTAGATTGTACTTTTTACTTCTCTGAAAATTGCTGGAAAAAAAAATGCTGATGTAAGTGGATGATATGCGTCACCCAACACAGCCTTAAATAACCATAAGTTCAGAGCTGCTTTGGTGCGAAGATCCTTCTTAATTTGTATTCAACTCGGCTTTACCAGCGAGCCTATTCCATTCCTAACAAGAATGGCTGACGAGTATTTCAGAGGGGGGTTTACCAGGAGTTAGGTAAGTAGTTATTGGATTTAGCCTTTATTGGAAAAAAAACACTCAGGATTTACTGAATGAAATCCATGGCAACTCCCAAACATGGGGCTCAAGGCATTATGTTTAATACGTGTTACCATCTCAGGATTTACACAAATACCATGGTCCACTGTTTCGAGGCACATACTATACCACCTTGATAAAGTGCTACTGGTTTCACTACTGAATATTGTACATTTCAAGAAACCTTGTGTCTATCAAGGCAGCGTGCACTGGTTTAGCATGAGTTTACGAAAGAGAAATGTAGGCCACATTTTGTTATCATAGCTATACAGTGCTTTGGTACATTGTTCTCACAATGTTTCTTGATTCAAAATAATGAATTCATACATTTGTGCGTGCAGCAGCTTATATTGTTATTTTGTACAACATATTCAGTTCTTTCCTTTTTCTCATGTTTCCTTGTTAAGGGGGAGGTGTCTAATTCATTAGCTTATTAAGCTTTCCACCTAGCTTTGAACTGTTCAAAAGAGTTCAGAAGCCTTAACAGACTAAACATTACAGTAGTCCACATTACAAAAATTACCATATACGTTGTCACATTTTAAACTACATATATAAAAGCCCTAGAAATTAGCATCACTGAACATTCACAAAGTCTTTTTGTGGACATGCCAGGATCAGTTGTGTTTGTTCCAGAATAAACTTACTGAAATTAATTACTTCTTCAGTTTCATTGCAGCTGGTCTTAACATCAAAGCCTTAACATTGTTTTCATTGAAACAACCCAAAAGATGCATACTCCAATTAGAGTACAAGACCAAACAAAGGCTAATAGTGCATTGCTTAATTAACATCTGCAATGTAAAACAACCAACAAGAAACACACTGTGCTGAAGTGGTCGTTGATTGCCAGGCACTGTTTCTGGAAACGAACCAAAGAACCACTCATTCACAAATTAAACTTGTGGGATGGGTCGGTATAAAATTTGTATGGTATGATAACAGTAAAAAAAAAAAATACTATGATAACCTTAACATCACGTACAGTACATCATGCAAGTTATAAAATAAAGGCTTACTCAAATTACTGTAATACACAACACACACACACACACACACACACACATCACACTGCCTTTCATGGAATGATTTAAACTTTCATTTTATATTGTAGTGACAGCTGGGGGGATGCCTAATTTCTCACTATTGATATATCGTTCTCTAAAAAAGCCAATGCATTGATTCAATCCATTGATTATTATTATTTATTTCTTAGCAGGCGCCCTTATCCAGGGCGACTTACAGTTGTAAACAAAAATACATTTGTAACATTGCAAGTAACTCTTTAAAAACTATTATGCATATTAAATTGAATACATCAGTTTATGCATATAGAGTAGTAAATAAATATGTTGTATTATTGTTTTTTTTTAACCTTATTTCGGGTTTATTTGTACCAGCTGGGGGTCAAAGCAAAATAAAAATAAAAAGTTGTTTAAATCCATAACCAGTCAACCAATCAAGAGAAAAACTTAATAAAACGCAAAACAATAACAATGCACTTTTGGGTGCTGTTTTGTTTGTGAAGTGTTTGTTTAAACCTTTTGTTTTGTTTAATAATTAATAAAAGTGAATAAAAGCACTGACCAGCCTTGACCGTTTCCATAAAGAGCTTACTTATGTCACTTAGAGGAAAAACTCCAATCTTATAGACCCTTGTCCTTTAAAACTAAGACACTTTCTGGGTTTCCCTAAAGCAAATGGGTAAAACAATCAACTGTTAAACAGCAGTGTGAAAGCCTGCAGACTTTTTTTTTAATCTTCTTGGTCTTGATGTAATGTTCCCTGCACTGCTGTTTTAATCTTTTCTACGTTGCAGACTGCAGATTTTCAATCACACTCAACAAAAACAAACAACTGCAGCTACATTGCAAATTACAGAAGGCTTGGCATTCATAAAAGTACTAAAACTAGAGTCACTGATTTGAACAAATTTTAATTATTCTCCATACATATAATGCCTGCAACTGGTGTAAGACAAAGTTAAATTAAATCATGAAATGTGTGCATGCTTTAAAAAAGGTAAGACTTTATAAAAACATTCTAATGGAACAGACTCCTCCAATGTGAAAGCATATGGTCTGTACCATTGATATGGTCAGAGTTTAAAACAATGCCACAGTGAAAGGGTTCATTTTTACTAGAACCAAGAAAAGAATAAAAATAAACAGCTGTATTCCAAACCTTATGAGAATACCAAAACAGACATGACCTGTTTACAGAACAATCAAGTTACAAGACCTTAATATGACTGCCACATTCGGTCAGAAGTCAATGTCAGGGTCACCAGCAATTCAACAAGTTATTTTGTAATTTTTTTGGTGGGCCAAATCTTTTTTCAGTGATGTTTTTACATCAAATGCCATTTTTGATTATAATACTGTGTTCTGCATACATCCGTTAACAAAACATGGAGCTCAATTACTGTCTTCCAGTTCAATTCTTTAGAATATCTTTTGACAATGATTTTGCATGTGTGAGAGAGAGAGAGAGAGAGAGAGAGAGAGAGAGAGTGAGAGAGAGAGAGACAGACCCTCCTCCCTTGGTCAAAAAACAATGCACTTTTACATAGTTAATTTTAACCACCGGGGTTCAACTGCAGTTCATCTGTTCTCCAGAATGCGATTCCTGCAGAGAACACTGTGTTAAATTTCTCCTTGTTGGAATGGTCACAAGATTACCGTGGGGACCAGAACTAAGCTACATTAAAAAAACAAAACAAGAAAAAAAACACAGTAATTTAAATATTTCTCTGGCTCCAATTTAAAGGATATTATATGGATGATGACTTTCATATAATCCAAGTAAATGATTGTTATTTTTAGTTTTTTAACTTATTTTCTATTTTTTAGGGACACCTAAGTTTGCATGAGTGTTCACACCATACAAACTCCCTGTAAAAGCTTATAAAAAGAAGAGTTAAAGTCTAATACTAAACTGCACCCACATAAAATTACTACAGTATATTAAATCACCTTTTTTTCTACCAGATTAGTTTCATAAAAGTATATCATTTGATGGAAATATACAATTATATTCCACTATAAAAATTGAAAAGATATACAGTGCCTTGCAAGAGTATTCAGACCCCTGACCAATTCTCTCATATTACTGAATTACAAATGGTACATTGAAATTTTGTTCTGTTTGATATTTTATTTTAAAACACTGAAACTCAAAATCAATTATTGTAAGGTGCCATTGGTTTTATGTTGGGAAATATTTTTAAGAAAAATAAAAAACTGAAATATCTTGCTTGTATAAGTATTCAACCCCCACACATTAATATTTGGTAGAGCCACCTTTTGCTGCAATAACAGCTTTAAGTCTTTTGGGGTAAGTATGTACCAGCTTTGCACAGTGTCGGAGTGATTTTGGCCCATTCTTCTTGGCAGATTTGCTCCAGGTTGTTCAGGTTGGTTGGACGAAGCTTGTGGACACCAATTTTCAAATAGTGCCACAGATTCTCAATGGGATTGAGATCAGGACTTTGACTGGGCCACTGAAGGACATTCACCTTTTTGTTTTTGAGCCACTCCAATGTTGCTTTGGCCTTGTGCTTGGGATTATTGTCCTGCTGAAAGGTGAATTTCCTCCCAAGCTTCATTTTTTTAGCGGACTGAAGCAGGTTCTCTTGCAGTATTTCCCTGTATTTTGCTCCATCCATTCTTCCTTCAATTTTAACAAGATGCCCAGTCCCTGCTGATGAGAAGCATGCCCACAGCATGATGCTGCCACCACCATACTTCACTGTAGGGATGGTGTGTCTTGAGGCATGGGCAGTGTTAGGTTTGTGCCACACATAGCGCTTTGAGTTTTGGCCAAAAAACTCTATCTTGGTCTCATCTGACCACAAAACCTTTTTCCACATCGCAGCTGGGTCACTCTCATGCTTTCTGGCAAACTCCAGACGTGCTTTCAGATGGTACTTTTTGAGTAACAGCTTCTTTCTTGCCACCCTCCCATACAGGCCAGTGTTATGCAGAGCTCTTGATATGGTTGACTGGTGCACCATTACTCCACTCCCAGCCACTGAACTCTGTAGCTCCTTCAAAGTGATTGTTGGCCTCTCTGTGACTTCTCTCACAAGTCTCCTTCTTGTTTGAGCGCTGAGTTTTGAGGGACGCCTTTTCTTGGCAGTGCCTGTGTGGCGTGATGCAGCTTCCACTTCCTGATTATTGATCCAACTGTGCTCACTGGAATATCCAAACACTTGGATAATATTTTGTACCCTTTCCCTAATCTATGCATTTGTATTACTTTATCTCTAACTTCTGTAGAATGCTCTTTGGTCTTCATTTTCCTTCAGATTCACAGCCTGACCAATGATCCTTCAACAGTGGGGTTTTTATCCAGAAAATGTGACAGCAACTTTAATGGTTCACAGGTGGAGGCCAATGGTAAGGTAATTGTGTCCTCGTTACGGCAATTTCTTTCATCGGTGTAAACTGGGAGCTTCCACAGCACAGGGGTTTTTTATTTTTCTTAAAAATATTTCCCAACTTAAAACCAATGTCACCTTACAATAATTGATTTTGAGTTTCAGTGTTTTAAAATAAAATATCAAACAGAACGAAACTTCAATGTACCATTTGTAATTCAGTAATATGAGAGAATTGGTCAGGGGTCTGAATACTTTTGCAAGGCACTGTATATTTATAAATGGGTCAGAATGTATTCTCACATAACAATATAATATTGTAATGATAATATTTTTTACCCATATATTATTACATTTATTATATATTTCCTAAAATAGGCAAATGTCTGTTATTCTCCATGCCTTGTTTTGGTCACTAAATACGAGCGTTTCATCTATTTTCTTGGATTTTAATTTTTCTGCTCTTTTAAAAAAGTTAGCAGAGAATTACTTTCCTTAGTTAGATCAAGCTCTAACTGCTTGCCAAAGCAGTGTAACTTGGAACAGTGTCATCCTGTCATTGAATTTGAATGAATAAGAGCTAAATTGCACAATGAGATCTGGTAAGAGAAACATGCACTCGGGACCACCGAATATTTAATGCTAGATACCTCAACGCTTGTATGTTGCATATATATAGCCTACGTATATAACATCACCTTGTGGTATCATATTGACCAATCAGGTTAAAGGAAATCTCTGATCCATTTTTTAATGAACAATAAAATAGCAGTGTTGTAACAAAAATCATATTAAGACTGCAGTCACTACTGACAATGTTTAGAGTCTCTGGGAAAAGTAGAAAAATATACAATGAAGTGACACACTCTCTGGATTTCATATCTGTAGCTGAAAACATGAGTTTGAGCTGTGCTTTGAGACCTCCTTTTCCAGCTGTGTGCACGAGCTGGCAGGGTCACAAAGCAAAACAACAACTACACTGAGAGTTTGCATCTTCATTGGTTTAGTATCACTCAACCTTCTTGAATACATAATTAATCTGTTTTTAAACCCATAACAGGCACAGCATCTTGAAGCCTTTCATCTTAAATGTAACTGAAAACAAAGCAGGCAAAGCAAAATATACTTAATACCTTGGGCTTTAACTGAGGCCAGTTCCCCAACCTGACACTCATTTTCTAAATACCACACTCGAGCTGAATTGTAAAACAATTTAGAACATTATATTAAGGGCTGCGTTCTCATAACATTAAGTACCGTTAAAAGTAATTACAGTTAACAATACCTAATTGAAACCGGCTCAAGCCTTTGTAGTAGTAGACTCTAAGGGACTGTATCTGAAAATCCTATAGTCTGTAGGATTTATGGATAAAGACAAGGCATAATTAGGTTAGGGTCTGGACTGAAGTTGTAAAACAAATACAGCCCACAGACAAAATGGAAAGGGCTGACTAGCAGAAACAGAAACAAAACCTATGAAAATGAAACAGGCAAAACAACAAATGAAAAGTGATGAAAACATAGAATGAATTTAGACAGAGCAAAGTCTTTTTTTGCCTGCACTTGAATAAGGTGGATTGAAGGTGATGCAGCAGTTTTTGTTTATTGATTGTTGCTCCAGGACATTTTTATATCTAAGCTTTATATTATAACAAGAGAAGCATGAGTTCGAGGTCTCGGAAGTAAAAGTTGAATTTCAAGTATTTCCAATACCTAATGCTGGCCAGCTGGCATCTAACTCATGGCATATTTAAAGCATTTAATTTCCTGTCCTCAAGGTCTGCTCCAGTATCTCATCTCCCATGTCCGAGCCTCTCACTCGCTAACTACAGGAACGAGTGTGACACAGACAGTTATTGGGTACCAGAACACCAAGTCAAATTTTTTAAGTTCTTAAGTGTGCTGCATGGTACTTGAACAAACTGCACATCTCCAACTGAAATTATCATTATTATTATTATTATTATTTTCGGATATCACTTTTTAAAAAGTACAGTTTTCTTTCATTTGTTGTATGCAATGCTGCATTAAAAAGGAGCTCAGATACGCGCAATGCAGGCCTTGTCCACCTTGTTACGTCAACCTACCCAGTGAAGTGCAACACTCTATCAAGCAAATAATGATTGATGAATTTTTGTTGATTACTTACAAACCCTCTGTCTGTATAAAAGCAGTGTTGGAACAGACTGTGTTGCTACACCCTCTTAAGCATTATTTGGACAGTATTGTACTGCAGGAAGTAGTATATTGCTATCATAATGGCGAGAAAAAGGCAATTAACAAAGGAAGACAGACAGACCATTATAACCCTTAAAAGTGTAGGTCTTTCCTTTAGAGAAATTGCAAAGAAAGCCAAGGTGTCAGTGAGTACAGTTTCCGACACCATCAAAAGGCACTTAAAAACTGGAGGAAACTCTGACAGGAAGAGGTCTGGCAGACCCAAAGCCACAACAGAATCAGAAGACAAGTTTCTGAGAGTCAACAGCTTACGTGATAGGCGGCTCACAGGACAACAGCTTCAAGCACAGCTTAACACTGGTCGAAGTAAGCAAGTCTCAGTTTCAACTGTGAAGAGAAGACTTCGAGCTGCAGGTTTGACAGGTCGAGTGGCAGTAAGAAAGCCATTGCTAAGATGGCAAAATAAGAAAAGAGGCTTGCCTGGGCCATGAAGCACCGCCAGTGGACTACTGAAGACTGGAAGAAGGTCTTATGGACCGATGAATCAAAATTTGAAATCTTCGGTTCATCACGTAGGGTTTTTGTACCGTCGAGTAGGCTTAAAGGATGGTTCCTCGGTGTGTGACACCAACTGTCAAACATGGAGGAGGAAGCGTGATGGTCTGGGGCTCTTTGCTGGATCCAGAGTCGGCGACTTGCACAGAGTGAGTGGCACCCTGAACCAAAAACGGCTACCACAGCATTTTGTAGCGCTATGCAATACCCTCTGAATACGCCTAGTTGGTCAGGGGTTCATCCTACAGCAAGATAATGACCCAAAACATACCTCCAGGCTATGTCAGAACTACCTTAGAAGAAAAGAACAAGACGGTAGGCTTCAAATCATGGAATGGCCAGCACAGTCTCCAGACTTAAAACCCCATCGAGCTGGTTTGGGATGAACTGGACAGAAGGGTGAAAGCAAAGCAACCTACAAGTGCAACACATTTGTGGGAACTTCTGCAACAGTGTTGGGAAGAACTTTCCGAACAATATTTGATTTCCATTGTAGAAAGAATGCCACGAGTGTGTTCGGCTGTTATATCTGCAAAAGGTGGCTACTTTGATGAGTCAAAAATTTAGATTAAATTTCGTTAAACAAAACGATTCCATGATTTCTTTTTCATTGTTTATTTGTTCTATGCTTTAATTTCAGAGTACGTTGAGACATTAAACTGTGTAAATTTCAATAAAAACTGGAAAAATGGAGGTGTTCTAAAACTTTTGACCGGTAGTGTGTATATATATATATATATATATATATATATATATATATATATATATATATATATATATGCATTAAAACACCTTTCAAAATTACTGAAAAAGCTGTCTTTTTTGGTATTACTGCCCAATTTAAACAAACGTTCTTATGTGACAATTTTGCCAGGTAGACTATTCCATATCAAATGAGGCTTATAAACTATGCAATTTATCAAGCAGTTAAATTAGTCCAAGTTAGTATACAGCATGCCTTTCAGAACTTATTTTAGAGGTTGCTTTTGCTACAGGGGAGTAGCCCTGCTGCAGCATACCCCACAGACCAAGATTACAAGAAAAAGCTATACCTTAATGACAATAAAACCCTACAAAAATGTATTATTTTCTGTTTCCATCCATACAAATGCACAACCCCAACCCCCACCCCCCAATCAACCTTTCCTTCTTGCTCAGGCACCAGATGGTACCAAGCCATGTGAGCTGGAAGATAATAAAACCTCTATTTCCAGACCAAAGTACATTTTCAATCCACCCCCACCACCCTCAGATTAGAAGCCATCAGCCAAGCTCGGCAGACCCGGGAAAGACCTGGCATTACCTCTGCAGCTCAGTCAGGCTGCAGTTGGCGACAGGTCCCAGAGTGTGCCGCAGGAAGTTCTGCTTGAGATTGAGGTGCGTCAGGTCCTGGCTGTAGAAGAGATTGGCAGGCAGATGCTCGAGGCTGCAGCAGGACAGATCCACAGAGCTGATCCGCTGGGACACAATCTGAAACAAATCAGGGCAAAGGAAACCGAGAACGAGATTAGAAATGAGTAGAGGAGCTTAGACTGGCACAAGCATCAGCAGTGTGATGGCGATGCAGCATTACGTGGTGATGAAGACCCAACAAAACAGTAGCCATTGTATGTGGCGTTTGCTGGTGCAGGTTGAAAAACTGGAGACACAGTTAAATGGGACACGGTTTTTCATGGAAAGCATATTGTTTAGCTTATATGTGTGAAATAGATAGGCATTGCATGTGGAACTCTGCAATTACAGTGTACCATGTCAGTATTATGAATTGGGAGGTTTTTGGTTTTAATACTGAAAAGATGCTGAGATTCTTTTAACTCTAGTATCACTAAGATTAACAAATACTTTAGCTTAAAGTTCAATGTCACTTTAAAATTAAAAGTTACATTTAAAGCTGAGTATCCCTTTAAGATTAACAAATACTGCAGCTGAAGGCGTTTTAATAAATTGCATTCAAGTGGCGTTATGGTATATTTCCAATCATGCTGGATTTAGAGCTTCACACCAAAACTAACTGTCTGCAAAACACCCACTGTGAAATGCAGTGACTACAATGATCATTGTTTCCCAGATTAAATAATAAAACAGACTGTCACATGGAGTCAACCCACATTGTTTAAAGCATGAACAAAAAGGGCTTGTTTATGTATTGCTCAGACACTTCATTTTTTACAAATCTCAAAGATCTACTCTTGGCACACTGATCTATATATTATTTATTTTAGGTAGGCCTATGCTTCTTCCAGTATGAAAACAGTACAACAACCAGGCTCTGTGATTTTAGATAAAGGCTTTAAATTTAAGATTTAAAATCAGAGAACACAAGGATATACAAAGTGCATATCTATTTGTTTTTTTCAAGGCTGGAATCTTGTGTATATATAGTTTACCTGCTTCTGTTTCCAATTATTTAAATCTTTTTTTTATTTTACCAAAGTGGTCCTATATACAGTATTTATACACATTCCCTATACCACTGAATCACACAGACTAATGAGACAGATGCTGGGAGAAATGAAAATTCTGAGACTTTCTGCTTCATTGGCACTTGACCCCATTTGTTTAAGACCCATCAAGATAGAAAATTGTGAAGGATAATTTTAAAACTGAAGGTTCCCCATATTTCCAAGTCACTACATAAACACTGCCTCTTTTACATTTCAAAATATTTTTGCTTAGGAACATAAAACATGAGTAGGACACTACTACATGAATGATAAGTTGTTGTGTGCTGGAATACAGAACACAGAAATACTTGACTTCACATATCTCTGCACAATTGCTTCTATTGATCTTCTGGACGGAACATGTTTTTTTTTGTTTTTGTTTTTTTGTACTTAAGCAAGTTAACAAAGAGAAGCCCTAGTTCAAGATGGCATAACAAGTGAGAAATTGAAGAGCACCCCACAGTCCTACATTTTAAACTCCTTACTATACAATGGGACTCAATGCATGCACCCATAGCTCTCACTAAATATCTTAAAACTGAACCAGCTTGAGATACTGTAAGAGCAATTTATTCACAGATTTTAAAATGTACAATATATGATCAATTGAAACACTCAGTCGCTACTCGGGCAGATACGATTTTGTAACTGGTCCTTTCTATGTTAAACTGCCGAACACTACTGTGACAGCTGTGGTATACAGAAGCGACCAAAAAAGGACCAAGAAATGAGAACTTCTAAATAACTCTGTGGTCACTAACTAACCTAGTTTAAAAATGTAGCTTGTCACGCAGCAATCAAACCAAAATATGAAAGCCCTTTCCTGTAGAATGACCCACCTACCTGTACTGTAAATGAGAAGTAAGTCCACATTTCAAGGATAGAAAAGCTATCCTAAAACATAACAGGCCCCTCTAGCCTCTACCTACACCACCCTTGGCAGGAAAATGAATAAAACAAATTCCTTTACTTCACAGCTGCGCTCAATTCCTTCTTATTGTTCTTCCTGTAATCCCTTCAAAAGGGTTATTTTCTTTGAATATGAAGTTCTTTAAATCATTTGGCCCTTCTCTAGTATTGGGAGTACCTCACAAATGTACAGGGCACATTGGCCACTCGCAGTGATGTCAATAGGGAACTCACCTAACTTTGCATACTGTAGGCAAGCCTATAGGTGTATGTTAATATCATACATGATATCTCAATAGCTGCAAATACAAATTTGGAGCTACTGTATCAGTAGCATGAAAAAGTAAATCCGCTGTTTCTACTGTACATGTAAAATGTAAGTGTGACTTGTGTACATACAGGTCCCTCCATTTAGCACTGTTGCCCTTCGAACCAAGGTTCAACACCAAAGAAGTTTTCTTGTTTCACTAGATACATCCCGCAATACTGAAGTTTTCATTATCTTTAACGGTTAAAACTGCCCACTATGTTACAAAACCAGCTTATCAATCATGAACACTTTAGGTGGCCAAATGGACAATTACATATCATCCAAAGATACAAGTCAACTGTACATGATCCTGTGTGAACCTCAGCAGCAGTATAATGTTTTAATCCAGTAAATTAAAAAAATTAAAATGAAAGAAAATCAGCACAGAACCTAAAGATTTTGAACAAAAGATAATTGTCACTCCCTGTGGGAACTGTTTAAGTAACTGTAACTATGTGATAATTGCATTCAAGAACTAGACTATTACTGTTGTCTGCCTGTTCATTCAGTGGTCAAAGAAATCGCATGCACCCGTTCCTTGATCCTCCACCATTTACTTGACCTATTAGGGGTCCATTAATTGTGTTGTTAAATGTAAAATATAATATTAATAGTAGCATGCTGTAATAGACATTAGAAAACGATTGAGTGTGAACTGCCAATCTTCCAGATCTAGCAGGCTTTTATTTTGCATAGATGCCTGCTGGAACGTTTAAGTGCTTAACTGTGAATTAAATTTTAAATCAATCCACGCATAAACACCGGCTTTTCCCCTTAACATTCTAATCTACAACTAATCTGATAACATAAAAAGCTACTTAAACATTGATACTTTCTGACGCTGGTCTAGAGACAAGGGACATCGTAATGAAGGCTCAATTCGCAGCTACTGGACAGAAAATTAACAGGAAAGACACGATTGGTCCACAATTCTGTCATCAACTGGATCCAAACACCCTGCCTCAAAACCAGCCAGTCAAACTGCCAACCCTGTTTCAGTTCTTTCTGCACCAGCCAATCCACTCCCTGCCAGCTTAAATGACACCCCGCCTCCAACAACAAGTTTCGAGTCTGACTCTATACTACATGGACTATTCAACAATTGTACAGTTAATTTATCTGGCAGTCCAGATAAATTATAATAAGAAAGAGTACAACCCCAATAAATAAATAAATATGTTAGCCAAATAATAATAACAATAATAAAGTCTGTTTTCTCTACGTGTATGTCGTTTTTCTATTCTAAATTATGTTAGGGACTATTTTCCTCAGTGGAAGGTTACCCTACGGCTCAGGACACATAACTCCAGACGGTGTCATCTACCACACGGTACAGCCTGCATCGACGGGCTCTATCGCTTAATTAACACAGTGTTGTAAATATAGAAAAACTGAGAGGTAGTTGTAATCTACATCCATGTTTAAAGAAGCTGATCTGGTTTTATGCAACAGTTATTGTACAGTGCATTATTTAAAACTTGGATAAAGCAAATAGCATATTATTAACATGATCACGATGTGACAAACTACAATTTATGGTAGCCAGTGATTTACGTATTTGGCATAAGAAGTAAGGAATATATACAGTACTGTGCAAAAGTTTTAGGCAGGTGTGAAAAAATGCTGTAAAGTAAGAATGCTTTCAAAAATAGACATGCTAATAGATTATATTTATCAATTAACTAAATGCAAAGTGAGTGAACAGAAGAAAAATCTAAATCAAATCCATATTTGGTGTGACCAGCCTTTGCCTTCAAAACAGCATCAATTCTTCTAGGTACACTTGCACAAAGTCAGGGATTTTGTAGGCATATAGTCAGGTGTATGATTAAACAATTATACCAAACAGGTGCTAATGATCATCAATTCAATATGTAGGTTGAAACACAATCATTAACTGAAACAGAAACAGCTGTGTAGGAGGAATAAAACTGGGTGAGGAACAGCCAAACTCAGCTAACAAGGTGAGGTTGCTGAAGACAGTTTACTGTCAAAAGTCATACACCATGGCAAGACTGAGCACAGCAACAAGACCCAAGGTAGTTATACTGCATCAGCAAGGTCTCTCCCAGGCAGAAATTTCAAGGCAGACAGGGGTTTCCAGATGTGCTGTCCAAGCTCTTTTGAAGAAGCACAAAGAAACGGGCAACGTTGAGGACCGTGACGCAGTGGTCGGCCAATGAAACTTACTGCAGCAGATGAAAGACACATCATGCTTACTTCCCTTCGCAATCGGAAGATGTCCAGCAGTGCCATCAGCTCAGAACTGGCAGAAAACAGTGGGACCCTGGTACACCCATCTACTGTCCGGAGAAGTCTGGTCAGAAGTGGCCTTCATGGAAGACTTGCAGCCAAAAAGCCATACCTCCGACATGGAAACAAGGCCAAGCGACTCAACTATGCACGAAAACACAGGAACTGGGGTGCAGAAATATGGCAGCAGGTGCTCTGAACTGATGAGTCAAAATTTAAAATATTTGGCTGTAGCAGAAGGCAGTTTGTTCGCCGAAGGGCTGGACAGCGTACACGAATGAGTGTCTGCAGGCAACAGTGAAGCATGGTGGATGTTCCTTGCAAGTTTGGGGCTGCATTTCTGCAAATGGAGTTGGGGATTTGGTCAGAATTAATGGTCTCCTCAATGCTGAGAAGTACAGGCAGATACTTATCCATCATGCAATACCATCAGGGAGGCATCTGATTGGCCCCAAATTTATTCTGCAGCATGACAACGACCCCAAACATACAGCGAAAGTCATTAAGAACTATCTTCAGCGTAAAGAAGAACAAGGAGTCCTGGAAGTGATGGTATGGCCCCACAGAGCCCTGATCTCAACATCATCGAGTCTGTCTGGGATTACATGAAGAGAGAGAAGCAACTGAGGCTGCCTAAATCCACAGAACAACTGTGGTTAGTTCTCCAAGATGTTTGGGCCAACCTACCTGCCGAGTTCCTTCAAAAACTGTGTGCAAGTGTACCTAGAAGAATTGATGCTGTTTTGAAGGCAAAGGGTGGTCACGCCAAATATTGATTTGATGTAGATTTTTCTTCTGTTCACTCACTTTGCATTTTGTTAATTGATAAATATAAACTATTTACATGTCTATTTTTGAAAGCATTCTTACTTTACAGCATTTTTTCACACCTGCCTAAAACTTTTGCACAGTACTGTACATTGTGGACATATCTTTCTCGGCAATTCACTTTCATTAGCCTGAGATAAAACAATATGGTACAGTTTGGTTAAAGTTAGAGTAAGTGTCTCAACTTATTTTTTAGAAATAAAACCAGCACCTTAAAACAAAAAAAGATGGGAAGACCATTATATAGCTAAACCAAAGGCTCAAGAAGTGTACATGGAGTTAACAGCCTCCCTCACTAGTACTGTATAACATCTTCCACTTAGTCTCAGGTAGACTTGCATACTCTATCCACCCTGTAGTTCATGTCAAATAATCTCTTATTTCTGCTGCCGACAACCCGGTAAAAGACCTTCCAATAAAATACCTTCTAAAAGCTTGTATTTGGTTTTTAAGTGTTGCAACATTACTTTGCCCAAGAGGACAAGTTATCTGGAGGAAACATGAAAATCACTAAGTACTTGATTGTTAAGATACAGTGCGTGTGCCTATGGATTTACACTTCACACTTGAATATGTTCACACATGAAAAGAGGCTGATAAAACACCTGTAAAACACTTGCAACTAGTCTTTAAGTAGCAGGGTACCAGTCAATCACGAGTCAAGGTTACACATGATCACCTTATGTTATAATAACTTGCTGACCAAATCTAATGGAATGTGCGGAAAAACAAGGACTTTGAGTTTACACCTTGATAACTAATTAAGACAACAGGAGAAAATGAGATAACATAAAGCTTTAACTCATGAGTGCTGGTTTCTTTAACAGCCTAGTGTCTCACACATACAATTGTAATTGAATCCACCAGATAGCCTTTTCCCTATTGCCTAGATTCAATGTATTTAATTTTTTTTCAAAAAGGTATCAAGTGGTGCTTAAATAGAATTGATTTCATATTTGAAAGATTCAAAGTTCATGCAAGAAAGCCTCAATAAGTTTTGTTTAAAATAGTCAAACAAAGAAGGGAGTGAAACAGTATTGAGCTGGACAACATCCGCATAGCATAACTTTCCTAGATGGTGCAGAACTACAGCAATCACTATATGGTTTTTTGACAAGTGTACTTGAACAAATGATACTTAACATCTATTGTGTAATCCTTCGATCCTCCCTTTAAATTTGTAACGGTTGCCCTTTTCAGTCTTCACAAACACTTTTCACAATGCAGAAGACTGAGTGTTATTTTTCCTGTCACCTTCCATGGCGTTTAACATGGCTAAGTTTTGCCTTGTAGGTCTAGCAAGTGACAGTGTGCCTGGCCTCTGTCTCAAACAGTCTCTTACACAGCAATCCTAGGCAAGACATGAATACAAAAACCACAAGCGGCAGCACACATTACAATGCATTGCTCCACATAATGGAAAGTCTTCCTCAAACTTGACCTCAATAACTGGAGCCCAGTGCAGAGAATTGTAAATGATGCCAAGGCAATGAAAAGTTGCTGGGTGAAATAAGGCCAAGGAATTACAAGACCCTTCCAAGACTGATATTAATTTCCCTCAACAGCATTAAAGTGTTCAAAAGAATACGTTTCAGCTAACCTAAAGTAAACCCCCCAAAGATGATTAAGTGGCTTTGGTTCAAATATGTGCAACCCTACAGGCTTCAATAAAGTTGAATGCTGGGAGCGAAGGTTATGGGATGTAATCTTGAGCAGAAGGTATAATTAGGAACATCAGAGTGGTATCTTTGATTTTGCAGAAAAGCGCAGTTAACAACAGGCTCACCTTTGAGGCCTGTCGGAGCCACTGCAGGTATTCTGTGAAGGTATCAAAACAGATGTAGTAGGTATGGCTCTGGGGCCCAGTGGAGCTAAAGGCCAAGCAGTGCTGGTGTTTTTTCACTTCTTCCACCTGCAGGAAAAAAAAAAAAAAGTTTTTTAAAAACAGATTGAAAATGTGCAATGTATTATCACATGAATCACTCTCAGATCACCACAATGGCTAACTTCTCTGGCAGATACAATTTTGTAACTTTCTATGTTAAACTGCTGAACACTACCAGTGACCAAAAACTGGCCAAGAAATGAGAACTTGTAAATAACTCTGTGGTCACTACTAACCTAGTTTAAAAATGTAGCTTGTCACGCAGCAAGCAAACCAAAATATGAAAGCCCTTTCCTGTAGAATGACCCACCTACCTGTACTGTAAATGAGAAGTCCACATTTCAAGGATAGAAAAGCTATCCTAAAACATAACAGGCCCCTCTAGCTCTACACCCTTGGCAGGAAAATTAATAAACCAAATTCCTTTACTTCTCAGCTGTGCTCAATTCCTGCTTACTGTACTTCCTGTAACCCCTTCAAATAGTGTTATTTCCTTTGAATATTAAGTTGTTTAAATTATTTGGCTGCTCTCCAGTGCTGGAGTACAGAAACAAAATAATTCACTTCTTCCACCTGCAGACTTACAGAAAAAGAGATTGTGGATTCTTCTATCTACTTTAGAAAAAAAACACAAGGAAACTGGATTAATTTGAATGAAGTCCACAATCAACTAGAAATGAACCTAGAGCTAGCTTTTTAAAATCAAGGTTGGAATAATATTTCTGATATTATTTTGGATTAAAGTTGGAGGAAGGTATTAACAGTGTGTGTTCACTATAGTCATAGTAAATTAAACATGTTTATAATAGAGACAATATTCTGTATTGCTTTAAAAGGAATAAGAAAACAAAGCCACTGGATTCCTCTCAGATGAACAATGGCAAAGCTTTGTGAGGCACACATTCGTAAAATATTAAAACAATAAAATTTTGCATTTATACATTATGAAGCCTGGCAGCTAATCCTCACTTGTTCATTTTCCGTGAAAAGGGAGGCAGTGGAACAGGCTACATTTAATTGGACGACCAATTCTAAGAATAATGTAATCAGTTTCAGTCACTGAAGGTTTAATTATTGATTGTATCTTGTATACATTTATATTCATTTCTGTATGTGTGCTGCATATACCAAAGTGGAATTTATTGAGTGGAGTATTAAAGGAGTTAAAGCAGGTCAAAACAGCCCATACCTTTCCCCCAATTAAAGGGAGGATGTGCATCTTCCCCGACTGGCTGTCCTTCACAGATGATACTATGAGACAGGTCCCACACAAGATAACCTGTCGTTTGGTCCACCGGTTTACTGGGAGCTGCATCTTTCCTTTCCGAACATTAAAGGTCCCAGAGAGTTGAACCCGCTCTGAGCTTTCAATACTGTGAGGCTTCCCTGAAAAGAAAATGATACATAGTTATTATTAAATAGAACAGAGCAAAAACTAAAATGACGTTTTTTTCTAATGACTTGCAAAACCACAGCAGCAGCCTGACTTGATGCATTCATTATACTTGGATGCAACCCCTTTTAAAATTGGCAAATGAATTTTAAAAGGCACATCCAATTCCTCTTGTTATAACTCGTTAACTTACAAAGCCTAATGAGGGTTTGCTCCCTCTGGGAATGGAGAAATGCATTTTGTAACTGTTTCTGCAAGCATGAGAACAGCACTGATGAAATTTGAAAAGACTAATCTCTGGTAAAAACCTATGAACAATGGAACTTTAGTAAAAAAACAATTACTTAAGCAATAGCACCTGAAGAAGAGGGCTTCACCGTCTGGTAAGGCCCACTTCGTGCCGCTAAATGTCCTGAGCCGAAGGCGAGGGGACGTAACATAACGAGAAGGGCCTTAACACACGTAAAGCCTGTTTTTAAGACTTTTATTGCTATTAGAAAATGGATATGTTAAAAATAAATAGCATTTATATTTTTTTTCCCTGATTTTATGCAGCACTAGTTTTTGTTGCTAATGAACACAAACGTTTTCTTCAATATTCCATGAGTAATGTGGAGTAATGCAGTTTCCTCAGAATTCCATGTGTGTTCTGCTGGCCTTCAGAATTAATTATCCCATGTCGCGTCTTGGGTATTTCCAATAGCCTAAATAATACCTTAACACTAAATAAAGTATTTTGAATCTTTTTTCCCCCAAATCTTCCTGCAGGTACTGTATCATACGAATTCAAATATCAAGCCATTCACTATCAAGTGCTGATTGGTTTCATCCTAGGGCCCAGAGCTCATGGTTGCAAAGCAGCAGCTCCATCGACATTAAGAATTTTTACAAGCTCTGCGGTAGTACCCTCTTGTACATCAGTGATTCCATGAGCCTCTCTCGTCTGCAAGCACTTGAGGCGCAGCATTTCACTAGCCAGGGTTCTCCCCAGGAATTCTGTGCACCCGGGCGGCAGAACATTATAGCCGGGAGCACTTTTAATGGAAAAATAAACTCGCCTTACCTTAAATATATAATACGACAAAGAATTTGAATAATGTGTCGTCTTTCGTTGACTAAATCTGGTTGCGCTTTTTTATATTCTACATTCTCATTACTGTTTTTTATTATAGTAAATTACTGTGCTTATTTAGACACTGTACGATTTGACTGGGGAAAGATAACGTAGGTTTATTGGAGTTCACACAAAAAAAACGGTAACTTTCACTTCCCTTTTAGCTTAATTATTAAGCTTATTGCTTCATTTAAATTGTTTTCTTTTTGTTAAGTTTTCAGGGCATTTTGTTTATGCACGTCCATTTTTGTTTTTCGCTGTTCTACATTTTTTGAATGCAACTGTTCATTTTAACCATTTTTTTTTTTTTTTTTTACACAACAGTACTCACACAGGTTTGGTCACCATCATAACTGTTGCATGAAACTGTAGTGTAATAATCCAGCACCTCTGCACTTAAGCATTTGTATGTCAGTTGACAAGTGTTCAGCTGACATCCCATCAAGCTTTTCTTCTTAGAGGCGTACAGCCTCTATACATGAACCCCCAATATCTCACAAGCACCTGGGTACATATTTCTTACGATATCACAACAAAAGGAGTACGCCTTTTTTTTTTTGGTGCATATGTATAGCTATTATGTACTACATACTGTATAACCTACAGTACAATAATACGACAAAAAAATTAAGGTCAATGATAATACCCGAAAATAATCTTAATATTTTTTTAATAAAGTAGGAGGCGCAAATATAGTATTAGCCGGTGGATTGCACTGATCAGCGGCTTATTTTGAAAACCCTACATTCATTGTCACTATTTTTGCTTTGAAAATAATTGGTTATTTTTTTAGCAGTCATTTTAACATTTTAGCCTCTCAAAGTGCTTAACACAGAAAACCCGCCCATTCAACTCTCTGATTGGTTAAATGTTGTGTCAAGACGTAACACAGCTGTCATGTGGTTCTAAGATTTTTTTTTCACCCAAAAACACGCAAGTAGCATCTGCAAGACGGGTGGATCGGGTTTTTTTCACCTGGGCGACGACAGCCACTTTGTCAGGCGGTGCACCTGGCTGAAAAGGCCTGGGGAGAACCCTGCTAGCTAGTCATCAGCAGCCTGCGTTCTTCACTGTTTTCTCCATATTTGGCCAGTGCACGTTCTCTTACACCATCCCACGGACCTCTGTAACGATGCCTGTTTTACGTGCAATAATAGAATATGTACCATGCAAGAGGGCATATGCAGGGTTTTCAAAATAATCCGACGACCGGCGTGATGACTATATTTGCATCAGCTACTTTTTTTTTCTTTATTTTTCTTAATTTAGTAGTCGCCAATTATTTTTTGTATTTTCTCCCAATTTAGAATATCCAATTATTTTTAGGCTCAGCTCACCGCTACCAACCTCCGCGCTGACTCGGGAGTGGCGAAGACGAACACCGAAGCGTGTGCCATCAGCCGACCGCTTCTTTTCACACTGCAGACTCACCATGCAGCCACCCAAGAGCTACAGCGTCGGAGGACAACACAGCTCTGGGCAACTTACAGGCAAGCCCGCAGGCGCCCGGCCAGACTACAGGGTCGCTGGTCGCGGTGAGCCGAGGACACCCTGGCCGACCTAAGCCCGCCACCCACCCGGGCTCGGTCAATTGTCGCCGCCCCTGGGAGCTCCCATACACGGTCGGAAGTGGCATAGCCTGGACTCGAACCGGCGACATCCAGGCTATAGTGCGCATCCAGCATGCTACGCAGAGCGCCTTTACTGCATGTGCCACTTGGGAGCTCCGTAGACATCTATTTCACTGGCTACTTTATTAAAAAATATTATGATTATTTTCAGGTATTATCATTCAGTCCATTTGTTGTATTATTGTACTGTAAGGCGATATATAGTACATAATAGCTATACATCTGCACCAAAAAAAAAGTAGAAAGTGTACTGCTGATAAAAAACTAAATATTGAGAGAATTAAAAATGAATGTACTGCAGCTTACTTGACTGCAGTAATAAAAAAACTGCCATTCACTAAATTTTGCACTCAGATTGTTATATATTTTAGATATTTTCATTAGCACTATCTAATATAAAAAATAGCAGAACGAACACACTGCAATTTATTACTTCTGTTCACTGAAAAATAAATGGTAACATGTAATTGTAAGAGCTGTCTGTGTTAGAGTACATGCTGTCAGATCAGGACTTGACTAATGCTGAGCATGGGAGCTGCAACACGCTGTTTCGCCATATTACAACTGTACACAATTAAATGTGCGATAACAAGTTCCACACACATTTTCAGGCAGCCTTGTATTGCAGGGACCTTGATGCTCAACAGTAAATTTTTCTTCTTGTTGATCTTGCCTTGCTGTGAGCAGTGCTGAAATAAAGCGCCTTCATTGCACTAATGGAGTACTTTGTCAGACATTACAAGCAGACCACTGCTAGTCTAGCAAGTGCTCAAGCCATCCGAAACTGTGCCAGAATGCACAATTTATAACCCTTTTTTCAAAGATGTGGAACACAACCCAACTCAAAAGTCCACTTCAAATATTTATTACATAGTGTACAATTACTGTATTTCTTCCTGCTGAAAAAAAACAAAAAACTGAATGGACTGATACGCCTTACCAAACCGGGTTTGATGAAAGTGCCTCCGGTGGCATGAGCATCCCTCTTGAGCAGTGTCCCCTTCCCCCTTTTGCTTCTAGGTGCCTATTTGTGCTTAAGTTTATCACAGTCTTTTAGTTTTATATATCCAATTTTAACAAGGCTTATTAACAGTGGGAGACAGGTTGGCTGGTGGGTTATAGTAGTATAATAGTGGGTTATAGTGCGTGGGATTGATTTAGTTATGGCTATACACATATATTGCTTTCCTTTTTTATATTAATATGCACTTGGTTTGGTTTCTTTTTTTGTAAATTGCTGTGTGTGCTTTATTATACTATTAACTTTTTATGTGTATTTACGGTGTATGAACTAGAAATCCAGTATCACTTCAGACTGATAAGCCTGTTAATTGTCTAGTTTCCATATAAAATCTACTTTTTATAAACATACTTAGACTCCCGTTTTTACTTGACTTTGTACCAGCGTCACTCCTCTATCAACCAGACCATCTAGGGAAACATAGGTGGTGGCAGTGTTAAAAGCTACCCCACATGGGGTGCGCCTAAGTGGCGCATCCAGTAAAAGCGCTCCGCATGGAGTGAGGATGCGTCCTATAGCCTGGACATTGCCGGTTTGAGTCCAGGCTATTCCACAGCCGACCGTGGACGGGTGCTCCCAGGGGGAGGTACACAATTGGATGAGCGTTGCCCGGGGGGGTGGCGGGGGGTGGGGTTTAGGTTGGCCAGGGTGTCCTCGGCTCACCGCGCACCAGCGACCCTTATAGTCTGGTCGGGCCCCTGCGGGCTTGCCTGTTAGCTGCCCGAGAGCTGCGTTGCCCTCCAACACTGCAGCTCTTGGGTGGCTGCATGGTGAGTCCGCAGTGTGAAAAAAAGCGGTCAGCTGACGGCACACGCTTCTGAGGACAGCATAATAGCTACATTGGGCTAACCGTTGCATTTTCCGTTTAATCGTTTACTTTTAGCAAACAGCTCCAGTGGAAACATAGCCAGTGAGACATTAATTTTTAATGTTGCTTACAAGTGGAGATGAGAGAAACTACAGTAGAAGACAGCTAAATCACATTGAAGAGGTGCAGTACTCTGCTTTTAAAGAGATGAAAAAGGTCAAAGAAAGTGTACAGTACTAGCTTCTAACCTTTTTCTAGCGACTGTAATGCTTTTCAACAATGGGTAGAAGTGAGAGATTTGTCGGAACCCAAAAGACATGGTGAGGAAATTGTCAATCTGCATCAGGAAATGCATGCTCTGCATGGCCGGCTCCTTGTCCTTATAGTTAAGTCTTTATGACTGCCAATGCAGCAGGAGTGTGGTTCCTTATCAGCTGCTGTAAGACAATGCCTATCATTTCCTTCTCCTGAGGCTTTTGACAGGAAAGGAATTGGCTTCTCCTCCCAGTAGACCCTGAGGTGTGGCACACTCTCCTACGAAACAGGAGGCATAAACAAGACTACAGTAGGAGGAGAATGTTTAGTTTAGGGGTTTCACTGCCCTGTTAAGAGGAAATTACAGTACTCAGGAAAGGAAAGAGAATAGTAACAGGGCTTTTGTTTAAAAGTAATCTGTCAGTATGCTTTCTGTATACAGTACACAAGAGGCAACAGTGTGGAGTTGTGATTAGGGCTCTGGACTCTTGACCGGAGGGTCGTGGGTTCAATCCCAGGTGGAGGACACTGCTGCTGTACCCTTGAGCACGATACTTTACCTAGATTGCTCCAGTAAAAACCCAACTGTATAAATGGGTAATTGTATGTAAAAATAATGTGATATCTTGTAACAATTGTAAGTTGCCCTGGATAAGGGTGTCTGCTAAGAAAAAATACAAATAATAATACAAATATTAATACAAATAATAATAATAATAATTATTATTTTTTGTAATTTTTTTTTTACATGGTTTTAAAATGATTTTCTTTTTCACGTCTTTAAAAGAAGTTAACGTATAAATCTATGTTGAAAATATTATATATCCCTGTAAAATTATATGTGATAGATATACAGTAGAAGTAGTATTAGCAGGAGCATGTATATTTGGCTCACAGGGTGTGGCAAGACATTTTAAAGGACGTTTGTCTCCCTATACTGTAGCTACTGTAAGATAGAAACAAACAAGCCGCTCTGCTTTTTGACATACAGTGTTCACCATTTATAACGCTATAGTGGGGAGCCATAGTTACAAGACTGTGCTATTTGTGTTCCGTCTTATAACAAGTATAAAAGGGCTACTGTAATGGCATTATGGAGCAAATGGAAGCCACAACCCTACCGTGTTACAACCGACTCCGCACTATAACGAGGCGCGTTATAACGGATGAGCACTGTAACATGCAGTAGAAGGCATAACTACTGCAAGAAAATGTTTTAAAACTACATCTAAGAAATGACACCGTAAAACTGATCATGGGTGTCTAATAAAAAAGTTTGTTTCTCTGCTGGCTAACCTACTGTACACAACATGTACATAATAATATTACTATTTAGTTTCAATAGTATAGATCTATTAGCCAACATACAGTATATATTTGCTAAAATCCCAGACTACTGAAATGTCACCTGTTTGAATTCTCTTTCTATACTGTAGCAAACTGAATTCAATAACCCCCTTATTCAATATACTTTGACAGGTGTCATGTTGTACATGGTAGAGCTTATAATAAAAGGTCAAGTTATTATTATTATTATTATTATTATTATTATTATTATTATTATTATTATTATTATTATTATTATTTGTTTATTTAGCAGACGTCTTTATCCTAGAAAATGTCAAATACACAGAAAATCAAGCCAAAACATCAACCTTTTGTGGTAGGCATACTGTACAACAATCTATTTACAGTATCAAAGAGACTTTGTTCCCAGCCAAGTTATTTTTAGTTGCAGTAGACCCTAAGGTATGTCCGAGTGCTGGGTCTCTCTGGTAGGTGTGGAATGTCTTGGGTGACGCCTACAACACAATTTAAACAGAGAGGTGTTAACTACTGCACTGTAGCTTCTATTAAAATGAAGAGAAGGAGTTTAATAATAAATAAAAATCTTCAGTTATGCTACTAAAACTCATAACTTTTTGCATTCAGTCATACAAAACATTGACACTCTAACAAGGAAGAGCAAGTAATGACAGATACATGTTTATAAGAGGGCTAAAAAACAAAACCAAAAAAAAAAAACAGTAAAAAATTAACTGGACTTTAAAGCAAATCCCTCTACCCTGGCAGAGAAGAATGCATCTTCATATGGGAAACGGAAAACTACTAAAAGGAAAACTACTGTATGGGACAAGGGACTAATTCACTACAATCACAATCAGCATGGGCTGCCTGGCTGCTGGAATCTCATTATCATTGGTCAAGTATTTTTTAATGCTTTTTTTAGCTTTACGCCTTGTTTTATTTGCTGCACCCAGAAACATGTTTAAGCAACACTCAACTCCTTAATGGCCGTAATGTACTGATGTTATAGAGAAAGTTTAAAAGGCCATAAAATTATGAGGAGCCTTGGACTCTACTGGGGCAAATGTCATTTGAATCTCAAAACATTTGTCTACAGGAGTCAATAGAAGCACCAAATTGGGCAATAAAAAAAAACAAAAACGTACAGCTATGGCCGAAAGTTTTAAATCACTCTTAGTTTTGCTTCATAAAGTCTGTTCTACGCCAAAGTGTTCTTTAAGACTGAGTTAGCCACCAGACACAATATAAACCAATCAATAAATATTTACAGTGCACTCCATTTATAAGAATCACATCCGCCCTTATGATCTGATTTTTATAAGCGGTTGCAGAATCAGTATGTTAGTATGAGAATGAGAAGAGCTTGTTCCCTGCAGTGTAACGGGTTGACCACTAGATGTCACACCTCTAGAGTTCCAGCATGTATGCACGCCCACGAAAAAGCCACAGCTGCTTTTCCTTAACAAATTAATGATAATGGTCAATTGGTTAACTGTCTGCTTGTTAAAGTTAATGGCACCTCAATAAAAAGGGCTTACCGACAGCTTTGTGATGGGGGTATAGAGGAATAAGGAAGCAGAAGAAAGAAAAAGAAAGTAACACAGTATTGTTTACTTAGTGCTCCAACTGAGAGCTAGGTTTATTGTGTTTGTTTTATTAGCGATTGTTTCACCACCACAGTGTAAGAAAAATAAATCCAACACACGGTTTAAAAACTGTAAATCAAGACTCCAGCCTGTCGCATTACAATTAGCAAAAGCATGCAATCAGCAGTTTAAATACAGTATACAGATGTCAATGGTGCTCAGTCATTGAGGACAATACAAAACAAGTCCTCGTGGGTAAGCAGCTTGTTATATGATCACGATTATGTTTACTCAAGGCTGCAGAATCCTATTTTACTACAGTATACATGAGAGGTGATCGTCTCGTGAGGGTGCCAAGTTTAGCTGCCATGCAGTATTACGTGTAATGGCCTTTGAATTAAAATGCCATTACAGTACAGTATTTTACTGTCAGGACTACCACTGCATTTAAGCATTTGTGGCTTACTTATTTTCTGTTGCAATGCAAATCTCTCAGTTTTTCATTATGCAGAGATGCAAAGTTCTGCACTCTCCACCCCCTCCCCCGGCCGAGATGTGATCAAATTCAAATTCAAAAACAGCTTTATTGGCTGTACACGTCATTGCACTTGATCAAGTACTATATTTTGACCCAAGATGATTCTTATAAGTGGATTGCTTGATTCATACAAGCTGATTATTTTACATTGGTTAGTATAGGAATGATTTTGTCCCAGTGGTTTTGATCACTATATGCGGTTGATTCTTATATCAGTGATTCTTCTAAACAGACTGCACTGTATTACTTGTCATGACGCATGTGCATCAACATATGAAATTAACAGAATAAGAGAAAAAAAACAGGCAAGTGTATGTTAATAAGCTATAATAATAATAAAAAGTAACAGACAAACTAACGTTAATAAAATAACTGTCAAACTAAATTAACAATTTAAAAATGCAGCAGCAGCTCTGTCTAGATTAATTATGAATACATGTACAGGAGCAATATTCAAGGCATGCACAACATTATTTAACAGAATGGTGAAGCAACTGACCAGAACGGAAAACACCAAATTGCTCAGTGACTTGTGTCTGATTCAGGTTTTTTTTAGGAGCTCCAACAATTTCCAACTTTTTGTAGCAAGAGAAACAGCTGCGTGCTTTGCTGTTTGTTTACATGCCATTTTGTATTGATGAGGTGCAGTCGTGGAAAACAAAATACAAAACAAGTCAGTGATATGACAGCGGTTATGAAAAGATTGAATAAATCAAATCAGTGTGCCTCAAGACACTCTCGCGATGATAAGTCTGATGATGAGTGTGTGTTTGTCTTCGATCCTCCCGAGTCAGCGCGGGGGTGGTAGTGGTGAGCCGGGTTGAAATAAAACAATAATTGGGCTTACCAAATTGGGGAGAACAATAAGAAAAATAATAAAATGGCGATTTCAAATAAAAAAATTAAAAAATCAAGAAATAAAATTAAAAATGTACTTATGATACAGTATCTATACAGTGTCTTACAGTGTTTGCCAAAAGTATTACAGTACTCGAGGGAACAACTCAATTCAAAAAGTTGAGAAAAGAAGAAACCATAAACAGAACTACTGTAATGTAAAACTTATAAGAAATTAAGTAGAGAAGTGTTTTGGCTAGTGCTAGTGGTACAGTACGCTAAAACATTTGTCTAGATGGACTTTGACTTCTTCAAAGTTAAGGATGACTTAAATATAGGGCTGTAATGAAGGATACATTTTGACCTTCGAAGGTTCGGAACACATTACTGAAGGAAGGTTCGAACCTTCGTTGGTACTAATTTGCATAATTTACTGGTGACGTCACCATAGCTACTAGTTTAGATTTGATTGAAAACCCTAGTATCTTCCAGGTAATCCATATAAATGGAATACAGCATTTTACATATAGTTTAAAAATACATTATATATAACAGTAATCATGTTTTTATAATATACAGTAAGCTTCAACTACAGCAGCACCTTATTGCAGCCAATTGAAAGAACAGCAGTTGACTTAGGCGAAACAAAGCTTTAAAGTCACCGTTCCATGCAGGTTATCAGACAGTCACATTTTACTATTTTAATACTACTACTATAAAAAAGTATTATTATTATTATTATTATTATTATTATTATAATATTATTATATTATTATATAATAATAATAATAATAATAATAATAATAATAATAATAATAATAATAATAATAATAATAATAATTTATGCTTGTCAGGTGATCCCGGAGATTGGTTGTGCCTCCATGATACATCAAGAGTCACTTGCACAGTTTACATTCAACCTTTTTTGTGGGTCTTCTGGGCATTCACCAAACAAAATCCCAAACAGCAGAGGGTTTTCAAGAAATTTCTTTCAATGCAGCTTACGCGATACAACGTTTGCTGTCGAGACGGCGAATGAAGAAATTAAAGTTCTGCCTCTGGATAACACGAACAAGAACAGGAACTGTGCCCAGTTTTCAAAATTAAAATGATCTGCATTATAATTATAATTATTTAATTAAAATGATAATTTGCATAACATTTCTCATACTGTCACCACAAAAGCCCTCCTCGACAGTCAGAAAAGCTTTGATATTCAGGGCCACAGTGCGCGAATGCCGTCTGACGAACCTTCGAAGGTTTAGAACTACCTTTGAATTCCTGCCTAGGAAATTAACCTTTGAACACAGCCCTATTTAAACAACTGATTCTTATTATTTGCTAAAAAGAGTGAAAAAGTGGCAGATTCATGATTCAAAATGTTAAGACCTGAATGATCACTGACATCAAGACACTGTGAAGAAGACATTTGCCAGGTACAGTGAAAAGAAAGTCAAAAGATCAAAATGATTTCTGAGCAATATTCAGTGTTGTGCACTGTAAGTACAGTATACATTTTCCCTGGAAGTTACATTTATTATGCTACAGTATTTACTTGGCTATTGTATACTTGTATTACTTGAAATCATTTTGGTAATGAGAAACACGACAAGAAACAAACTACAAATTCAACTAAATAATTTACATATTAAAAAGAGTAAGTAGTGGGGTTTAGAAAAATATAGCGTTTCATGTCCCCCATGTGCTGCTACAACCGTTTAAATAATGTACGTGTAATTTTTATTTTCACTGTTGACAACTTTTTACACTTAACTTTAAAGTCTGTTTCAAAATAGCCACTCAAGTGCACTGACAGTGCAAGGGCTGGTTCATATGTCTGTCGCAGATGAATGCAATACATCAGGCACAGACAGCTATAAAAGCTCTGCAGCTTCACCATTTCCTGTACAAAGGATGCATCATGTCCCAGCCCTTTTGACTGTGTAGCTGTCATTCATACTTTAAATACAGACTGCACACGTAATTGGAAAAATTGACATTTTAGGATATGATGAGTTTGTACCTCTTATGCAAGAGGTTTAAAAAATATCAAAAGCGACACTGTTGGTACATCCGTCCTCTCAACCAACAGAGAACCCGAATGGGAGAATTGTACACATTAAATTAGAGAAATGTGGGCAAGACATTTTTTAGAATGACAGGTGAAAGGTTTGACGATCTGTTAAACAAACTGGGACCATTGCTTCAACATAAAATAACTCTTAAAACTCAGCCTCATTTATTTTGGGACACCAGGGCACCGAAGGTTAAGCACATATTACTCAGGCACCATGAAAGCCACCTACCACCTACCTGGTTCGTGGCTTGTTTAAAAGTACAGACTCGGTGCTTTCCAAAGACGTTTTCAGTGTGTGTATGTGGTACTCCTAGCCGGAAATAAGATCTCCTGAAGTTAAGCCTCTCATCATGTGACAGAGTTCACAGCTTAGGTTTCGTTTGAGTCTATTGCTCCGTCATTTTAACAGCTACACTGAAAAGGGGCGTTATTGATGGAAAGTTTAGAAGCTCAGCTCCCCCCCCATGTTCATTTCATATTGAGGTTCAATGGTGCAGTTTTTTTTTTAAGCTATCTATGATTGCAATATATCAATCTTAGTGACCAAACATGATTATTTGTATTTTTTTTTTTTTTTAAATATATTCTCATCTCTACCACATATAGTATGCCTGATTCTGTTGCAACTTACATAATATGAAAGGACATTTTGTGATGTGTTAGACGTATGCAGTACAAACTATCCAGTAGTTAAACATACATAAATGAAAACAGTGAAAAGCAGGCGGAAGTAGGGCTGAGTTAAAAATAATTTAAAAAAAAGAAATGGAGCGCTGGTTAAAAAGAAAAGCAACTTTTTCTTCTGCTGCATGTAAAAACTTCACGTCAGGCAATGGCAAAAGCAATGGAGAGTGCTCTGTCTCACAGTGATGAACATCTGTTAGGTCTCCTGAAAACAGCTTATTTTAAAGCAACACCAGTGTGAATGATGATGCAGTAAAATATATATATAGTTTTTATATGCAAAAGTGCATTTTTTTTGCCATTCCCCCTTAAAATTTTGGAGAATTGTTGTCAAAGAAATATTCTCACTTCCTCTCTGAGCTCAAACAAACATGC
Organism: Acipenser oxyrinchus oxyrinchus; assembly: GCA_030684275.1. Classification (NCBI taxonomy): domain Eukaryota; kingdom Metazoa; phylum Chordata; class Actinopteri; order Acipenseriformes; family Acipenseridae; genus Acipenser; species Acipenser oxyrinchus. The sequence continues at coordinate 56,091,734 of CM060249.1, forward strand.
CAGCTACAGCCAGCAAACTTCTGTGTTTCTATACCATTTTATTTTTTACAATGGAAAAGTGAACTATATTTTTTATTTTTGTAACAATTAGTGTGTGAATCACTCAGAAACCATTGTGTTTGTTTGAATTAACATTTCATCAACATAATAGGCTCGCTATATATTTGTTGTTGTTTTATGAATGAGTATGAAATCGCCTTGGTGCCCTTGGGTTGGATTTATATTTTGCCCTTTTTGCCCCCTAGAACTGCCTTGGTGTCCCTGAATCTTCACGCCCAACTGAAGGCAACATTGCCTTGCCCTTCATGACCTTAAATTCATGCCCTGGGGATGCTGCAACAACAACAAGATACAATGTTTCTGTACAAAATGTATTGTTTCCATACAAAATGAGAAGTTTCTTTTTTTTGGTAATGTTCCTAGTGGTAGACATTTTACATAATGCAGTATGAACATAACAAATCCAGTTTGACAATTAGCACCAACCCACAGATGCAGTTGGTCTGAAAAAACAACTTTTGTCTTTGCATTACAGTGAAAGCTTTCTCTGCTCTCAAGTGGCAAGCTTCACTTCACATGGAATATTTGTGCTGGGGAACAGTGGGAAGAGAAACCCTGCAGTGCCAGATAAAAGGCTCATTAAGGCCTTGGACTGCCAATGTCATTGAAGGCAGCGCTTGTTAATGTAGAACAAGGGACAATCGATTAGGCAGTGGGTTTCCCTGTGAAAATGTTACAAAGCACCTGGTGGGAAAAATCAAGGAGGATGCGGTAATCCCAATGTGAAAGATAACATGCAATTATCTGACTCTAAAGCTTAACATTCTCCTTTCGTTCCTATGAGGAGGAGCGCAACACCTGGATTAGAGAACAGTGTCAATGAAAAGCTCTGGTTCTGATTACCTTCAGAATTCCGTGCAAGTGGCTGAAACTAGAATTATGATGCTTTCAATATTTCGCACAAAGCCTAAAACTTTTTTTTATTTTGCCAGGAGTTTTAGAATGCTGGTAAGTGGATGGTGTTCAAATTTCAGGAAAAGAAATGAAATACACTTTACGGTCCAAGAAAAGGTAAAAACACAGACACTTTAGGTTGGAGGAAGTAAAGTACACATTTTTTAATTGCTTCTTTTTTGTGTTAACTACAGTACAGTAGCACCCTGCTTATTTGTTTGTGCATCTTTAGCCACTTAAGCCCTTACATTGAACCCAAAATCTCAAGTTGTGTTTACAACAACATAACTTGAATAATTTATATTCCGTCTGTAATTCACATAACTGATATATTTGTAGTCAGTTTACCCCTATGGTACTGTACAGTGCCTACAGTATAGGTAGGAATGTATGTCAGCTGCAGCACTAATAGGTCATTAATTCACTCTTGTCAAATCCAACTGAACGTGTCAACATTTAGACAACATTATGTACTATATGTTTGGGTGAATTATAATTTCAGTAGATGTCCAACCTTACTGACGTTCATTTGCTTGCGTTCACCTACATTCAATTAATAAAGGCATACTGTAGTTTAAGAATGTTTAGCCAACAAAACTACACTAAAGGCTGTTGGAATCACAGTCTGCATGCATTATGTCTAGGGCTATTCAGTCATCTTGTGAACCTTTTGTACTGTACTGTAACCAGCAGCAGTTGTAAATGGTCTTTACTTGGAAAGCTTGAGCTCTGACGCATGTGAGTGAATTGTGCTTAAAAGCACACCCTGTGAAGAGGTACTATGGCTGGGTAGTTCCTATGCTTTATCCCCTGAGGGAGAACAGGTCCTTGCTGCCAAAAAACTGGTTTGGTATGAAGTCTACTACTATTTATATTAATACATTTGATGGCACTTTTTTATGAAAGTAAACATTCTCAAATAATAAAAAATATTATTTTATAGGAAAACTTCATAATTTATTAATATACAAATTACAATAGGTGTATTATTATATCCACGTTTGTTCTGGGCACCCACCAGAAATGTAAAAACTTGGTGTTTACTGTCCATTTTTTTTAAATTTTCTTTTTTCTAAACTCAGTGACTTAAGCCCCTTTCACACTGGCACTTCCACCCATGTCACAATCCCACATAGTGTGAAACCATGTACCTCGGTCGTACCCTGGTCCCAGCGACCCACCTCAGGATGTGGGCTGACACACTTTGACCTGGCTTGAGCGAGTCAAAATGCATATACGGCCGACAAATAAAAAACAGCTACACCTGCGTGAAGGTTTCTGTTTATTCTGTTTAGCCATATTTCTGTTGCTTGAGACACACCATGTGGCAGATTGCAGCAGGGATGAAGAAACATTTAAACCTAAAGATTTGGGACAACGGTTTAATTCAAATAAGCTTGGATGGAAGCGTCAGTAACAAGCTGCTTCAGGGCATTGATACACTGTTACAGAGTGGTTGCCGTGCGCAGGTGTGGTGACGTCATAGACCAGGAACACAAAACCAAAACAATGAATGGCAGGGTAAAACTGAAGCGCAACGGCGCTCTGTGCGTTTATTAAATAACAAAAACAAAAGATTTAAACAAACACAAAACACTAACCAAAAGGGGACAAGGGCCAAACAAACAAACACTAAACAACTAGTATGCTGGTTGCGAAACCATTATACACAGCAATTGTTTATTTCTCTTTCCACAGACTTCCATCTCTCCTCTGACACTCTCCCCTCAGCACAGACAGCTGCAGGCTTTTATATTCTGGCCGAGGGATTAACTAGCTATTTATTAATTAATTAATTCATTCATTCAATTAATTAATGATCTTATTACCCCTCGGCCATAGTCTGCACGAGTTTAATAAGGATGCGTGGCTGTCAGCTAGTTAAATAATCAGAAGCTGATCAGTCACGCATCCTCACGAGGTTTAAAAATCAAATAATGACGGCGTCTTTCGTCCACGCCGCAAACAATAATAGAAATAATAGTACAGTGTGCATACATATAGGGGCGGGACACTCCGCCACATACGCATATTGTTTACTTGCGTCTATCACCAAGGTCAACCCTGCTTTATCAAAAGCAGTGTGAAATCACGTACCCGACCCGCATGACACCGGGCTCTGACCCGGGGAGGTTCCGACCATGCCAGTGTGACAGGGGCTTTAGACTGACGGTTGTCATGCTGCTCAAGTATAAAGCCTTCAGCTACGTATACATTTGATAAATTACAAGAATTTAAAATATTTTATTTATTCGGCCGATAATCATGGTTATCGTGATAATTTACAGACGACAAATCGATAGCTGAAAATGTCATTATTGTCCAACCCTAGTGTTATATTGTACAATTTGAGGGAAGGGAGTTTACAGTGCTAATTGTTATTGCACAGCTTGTCATGTTTGACTTGCAGTACTTCTGTGTCATTACCGGTGGAACTTTTCAGATTAAAAGATGGCTGCTGTCCTATTCAATGCTTGTGCAAAATAAAAAGCCAGCTTGTTACTGTAGGATCAGAGGGCTGGCCTGTGCTCCAGTACAGTGTACAGTACTTTGTTTGTGTAGGTGGTCAGGTGTGGGCAATATGTTTGTTCTCTCAGAAGGCGTTACATAAAAAAAAAGTCACAGGATACTGCAGGACAGAGATTTTCAAGGCCCATCTCACTGAACTGTACCTAAACAAACTTTTCAACAAAAGCTGTGAATCCAGCTCCTGTTGCTAGAGAAATCTTGTTGTTGGGAGTATCATCATCATCATCATCATCATCAAATAATGCAGAAATAAATAAACCGGAATGGGAGAAAGAAATGGAGAAATGTTTTTAGAGAGAGATGTATGAAATACAGAAAGCAACTGCTACCTACCGGATTGCTGTACCAGCACGGTATTTGTTTTGTGTTGCGTTTCTAGTGTTTGTTTGTTTTGGCCCTCGTGCCTTTTTGTTTGTTTTGTTATTGAAAGCTTGTATTATTTGATAAACAATCCTGAGCGCAGCAGCGTCTCAGCCCACAAGTGCTGCCTTGTTGTGGTTTGAGACCTGTCCTCTAAATCAGGGTTTCCCCAGTCCTGGTCCTGGGGACCCACTGTGTCTTTTGGTTTTCATTCCAACTGAGTTATCAACAGGGATCCTAGGAATCCGTTTCCGATTTTCAATACTGTCAAGAGAATTTTTGGTTTTACACTTGGAGCAGGGCAAAAAACATTCAAGGCTTTTATTTTAATTGTGGAATAATGCAGATTGTTATTGTTTTTTATCTGAGAATTTCTTTTTTTTTTGCAAAAAACTGGAATCCCTGGTTATCAATTACTTAATTTAATTACTCTTTAGCTTAATTTGACCTTTTTAATTGTTTTCAGATTTTAAACAGTTGGAGATTTCAAGTTAACTACACAATTTTATAAGTAACTTGAAATCGGCAACTTTTGTAGGAGCGGAGAACAATTAAAAAGGTCTAATTAAGCACATTATTAGTTCAATTAAGGGCTTAATTAAGTACAGTACACCCTCACTCTAACGAACCGGTTTGGGTCCAAGCCTTTTGTTTGTTACAGAATTAAAAAAAGCAGTACAAAAAGTAAAAATCCCGAATTGAAGCTGAACTTTTATTCAAAATCAATCTGACACAAATCGTTTCAAAGTGCACCAAAGAATCCCAAACTGACCTTTTATTCCAAATCAACCTGACATGAAAAGTTTGCGACCTGAAATCGCATGGGGTCGGATGATGTTGAAAAATATGTCAATATTTGCTGCAAGAAAACCCTGAACTAAATAGTAGAGTCAGACGCTTGTGGTCAGACTGCTAGGAATTTCCAGTTACTATATAGTGCAGTGTGACTGCAAGTCTTTTTGCAGGTGTCACTGGCATCGCATGTGTATTTTTCCAGTGAAGCAATGGTCCCAATCTGTTGAACAGATCGTTAAACCTTTCACCTGCCATTCTAAAAATTTCTCTCACTGTCACTTCCATGCATCTCTCTAATTAATGTATAAAATTCTCCCTTTCGGGTTCTCTGTTGGTTGAGAGGACGGATGTACTAACAGTGTCGCTTTTGATATTTTTTAAACCTCTTGTATAAGAGGTACAAACTTAGCATATCTCCTAAAATGTCTATTTTTCCAATTACACGAATGCAGTCTGTATTTAAAGAATGAACGACAGTTACACAGTCAAAAAGGTTGTGCAATTTTAAATCTTAATTACCCAAGGAATTCTAAACTTTCACAGCAGATAGTTGTGGAATCATCTTGCTGTTTTGGAAAAGATTATATCTCTACAGTACCCAAGATAAGTGGTGGTGACAGATGCTGACATTTTGTCGACATTTGTATCCTTTCAGCAGGGTGCTAGCAGTCTTGGAATGTTCTGGTTTTTATACTTGTTAACAGATGTCCTCAAAATTGGACCGACAACACCAGTGTCAACATCTAATATCACACCATGTATAACAATTGTAAGTCGCCCTAGATAAGGGCGTCTGCTAATAAATAAATAAATAAATAAATAAATAAATAAATAAATAAAAATAATAATAATAATAATAATAATAATAATAATAATAATAATTTCTACGTGGCCAAAGTCACGTGCTTTTCTGAGTCTGTCTGACGCACAATGTATGCAGCAATTTTGCCTCTACAGACAAACAATCCCTGACATCTGCCAACCAGGCTGACCTGGAAGGAGACATGCGGAGAGCACACTGTTTGCCTGTAGCACTAAAGTACAGGCACCAACACAGAATAGTGACGTGGGCCTAATCTGTCAACGTGTCCATATTGACAGATTAGGCCCAGATTAGGCTCACCGCACACCAGAGACCCCTGTTATCTGGCCGGGCGCCTGCGGGCTTGCCTGTAAGATGCCCAGAGCTGCGTTGTCCTCCGACGCTGTAGCTCTGGGTGGCTTCATGGTGAGTTTGCAGTGTGTAAAAAAAGCGGTCGGAGGACAGCGTGTGTTCGTCTTTGCCGCTCCCGAGTCAGCGCGGGGGTGGTAGTGGTGAGCTGGGCTAAACAAAATAATTGGACACTACTAAACTGAGGAGAAAAACAACAAAACAAAAAAAATTGGAGACTAGTAAATTTATAAAAACAAAAAAAACAAACAAAAAAAAAAGTAACCTTCATGATTTAAACCTTGCAGGGACAACTGAAGTTTAAAGAGTACTACACTAGGTTTGGTTGTCCCATGCTGATGATGGAGGAATTTTCCATTCACGGCAAAAACAGAAAAGCAAAAGCTAAAGCAAGCAAAACAAGAAAATAAATAAAACCTTTTTGGGAGCTGTTGTTAGCTTAAGATTCTTAAAATGACCATATAAAATCCACTTAGCAAGGCAATTTCAGTGACAAATGTATTTTTAAAACATTTTCCAGTCCCCAGAAATTCCAACCCTATAATTTCCACTGGTAAAGAGATGTTCTGAAAAGCTAAGCAGAAACCCATCTCCCCAAGTCAACAGTTTTTTTTTTTTTTTCTAAAATATAAAATTGTGTTTCTTAAATGCCAACCCAACTACTGCGAGAAGCTTTCTTAAAATAATTTGAACTTTAGGTTTGACACTGTACAACGTGGGGTAATCTCCTTAAAAGTGTACATCACAATTAAACTGGGTGACATTTTTTCCATTTCTAAATACAGGTGGTTAATGTGCAAATAATTCACAAATTACAGTCCTCAAAATCAGACACTTATACTGTAGGCTACTGCACCTCTAAGAATTTGGGGTCAAACAATGCTGAATTGGTATTGTGCAGTTGAACATAAATAGCATGCTTGTAAAAGATGGCCAACCATTCATATAAGCCAAAAATATATTTCTCTCAAAAGATAAATTAATCATACAGTAGTGATACCCTCTAATGTGGCCTGGAAACTGCTTTCAAATATAAGACAAATTACTCTGATGTACCACAGAGCAAATGAATGAAATGGTAAGAGAGCAATGCAACAACCTGGCAACACCTCCATTAACCCACCTCAGTTTTAGCTACTACTGATGGACACCTCGCATGAATGCCAGCATTCAAAAGCAAATGCAAATTTCCTGGGAGGAATAAAATCGTTGCAGTATAAAACAAAAAGGAAACTTGGCTGCAGGAAGAATCAGTTATTGTTCTTCCTTGTTTTGTACTATTAAAAGGATTTTCTCTGAAAATGTGCCTTTTCCATTGAATTTAGGCACATACTGCATACATATAGTAGACCCACAACAAATTGTAAAACATTTACTGCTGCGCAAGGCTGAAATATGTTACATAAGAGTAGATGCCGATGCCCCAGAGGCAAAGAAAAAAGAGAAACAGCTTTAAAAGTTCATTCTACTACAGCACAACCAGCAGCCCTGCTCCACCAAATCCTTGAATTATTCATACCCACAAGCTCAAGCTTTGGTTTGCTGTTTTGTTGTTATAAATCTCACAATATGAAAAGGAGGGACTGTACAGTTATTGCATACATATTTTATTATTGTAGGTGGCTATACTTTCCTGTGGAAATTGATACCTCCAAATCCATTCAAGAATTTCAATACAATACAATATTATATATGTTTTACAGCACATTTCAAAACACTGGTATGCCTAAAAAAAAAAAAAAAAAAAAGGACCATGTCTTCTCAACAAGACTATCCCATATAGAAAATACAGGCAAAGAATCTTCTAGTTCAGCTTCTCGAAGGGTCCTAAGCCACTGTCCTCAGATTCTCAAACTGCCCTGCTTACGTGTTTAGTTTACAGATATTTCTCAATGTGTAGTGATTGACTGACTATCCGAGAGAGTGCAGTGCTGTTACAGCATGTCTTCTACGAAGGAGTTTTATTTCAGACGAGAGTAATTGAAATGTAGAATGCTTAGCCTAAGTATTGTAGTACTTGTTTTTGGCCCATATGGCAATGCAGACACTGTCCTGCAGCTTAACGCATTACAAGTCGAAGCCCAATGAAGCAACGCAAGATCAGCTCTTTGAAGAAAACCAAGGGAAAATGGCATCCTCCCAGCATGGTTACAAGACTCACTGGTGCTGCAAGTTTTTAAATTATACCAGTAATGCTTTCTACTGTACTAAGGGTCTTGTAATATATACATCTTTCAGTCCCTTTGGTGACCAGATAATTCTGGCTTCAATGCAATCAAGCAAAAAATGAAAACGGGGCACATTAAGCCTATTTGTGTGATGTGGAAAGCAGGGGGTAGGGGCATACAAGCAACTGGTTTTCCTTTTTGTGATTACTGCAAACATAAAATACATTGTGTTCATCCAGTAGTATTTTCACCAAGGGCGGCTTTATGATAGGACAGGTCAGGGACATGCAATCAAAAGGCCACATTTTCAGCTGCACAAGCCCATCTGAGTCAGTGACCACCTTAATGGTCAATAGCCAAACTACCTGTCTTCATGGAAATCTGCTTCAATGTTTGTTTGTTTTTTTCTCTCTTCTGTTTCTGTTAACATGTCTGTTCAGACAACACCCAACCTCCTATTACCCACAATTCATTTTGTTTGCATTGTATACATAAATGATAGCATTATCAACCACGGTATAAGTACACTAATTTAGACAGGGGTTTAGTTCACCTTGTGTAACGTGAATTCAAATAGAATTAGATAGCAATCAGAACAAAACCAATAGTGGTGTGTCATATTTATAAAGCATATCCCAATACACCTTAGCATTGATGGCATGTGATAATGATAATGGTGTCAAAACAAACTACTGAAAAAAATAAACAAAGAAAAAATACTAAACATATAAAAAGGCACTTGGTATGGTACTAACAAAACAATGTATTTTTAGCTGCTAATATCTATTTTTTTTATAGAAGATAATGCTTATTGTAGAAGAATGATAGATTGATAGTGTAAAGTTAGTACTACAGTATAGTTTAAAAAAAAACTGTATAAAAAAAACAACACATTGCTAATTATTTAAAATATATAGTTTTATTGGTTTACTACTTAAGCAATAATGCCTGTTGATGAAGGCTCTAAGTGTGTTAGTTGACTACAAATGGAGCTATGCATCCCAAGCTGAAGGCGCGAATGAAAGTCAAGGTCATTTAACACCGGGGTTCTCAACATTTTTGCTTCTGAGGGCCCCCCCTTATAAAAATTCCAAAGCCCACCATTATATATATATATATATATATATATATATATATATATATATATATATATATATATATATACACACAGTACTGTGCAAAAGTTTTAGGCAGGTGTGAAAAAATGCTGTAAAGTAAGAATGCTTTCAAAAATAGACATGTTAATAGATTATATTTATCAATTAACTAAATGCAAAGTGAGTGAACAGAAGAAAAATCTAAATCAAATCCATATTTGGTGTGACCACCCTTTGCCTTCAAAACAGCATCAAGCATCAATTCTTCTAGGTACACTTGCACACAGTTTTTGAAGGAACTCAGCAGGTAGGTTGGCCCAAACATCTTGGAGAACTAACCACAGTTCTTCTGTGGATTTAGGCAGCCTCAGTTGCTTCTCTCTCTTCATGTAATCCCAGACAGACTCGATGATGTTGAGATCAGGGCTCTGTGGGGCCATACCATCACTTCCAGGACTCCTTGTTCTTCTTTACGCTGAAGATAGTTCTTAATGACTTTTGCTGTATGTTTGGGGTCGTTGTCATGCTGCAGAATAAATTTGGGGCCAATCAGATGCCTCCCTGATGGTATTGCATGATGGATAAGTATCTGCCTGTACTTCTCAGCATTGAGGAGACCATTAATTCTGACCAAATCCCCAACTCCATTTGCAGAAATGCAGCCCCAAACTTGCAAGGAACCTCCACCATGCTTCACTGTTGCCTGCAGACACTCATTCGTGTGCGCTGTCCAGCCCTTCGCGAACAAACTGCCTTCTGCTACAGCCAAATATTTTAAATTTTGACTCATCAGTTCAGAGCACCTGCTGCCATTTTCTGCACCCCAGTTCCTGTGTTTTCGTGCAGAGTTGAGTCACTGGCCTTGTTTCCACGTCGGAGGTATGGCTTTTTGGCCGCAAGTCTTCCATGAAGGCCACTTCTGACCAAACTTCTCCGGACAGTAGATGGGTGTACCAGGGTCCCACTGTTTTCTGCCAGTTCTGAGCTGATGGCACTGCTGGACATCTTCCGATTGCGAAGGGAAGTAAGCATGATGTGTCTTTCATCTGCTGCAGTAAGTTTCCTTGGCCGACCACTGCGTCTCGGTCCTCAACGTTGCCCGTTTCTTTTGCTTCTTCAAAAGAGCTTGGACAGCACATCTGGAAACCCCTGTCTGCCTTGAAATTTCTGCCTGGGAGAGACCTTGCTGATGCAGTATAACTACCTTGTGTCTTGTTGCTGTGCTCAGTCTTGCCATGGGGTATGACTTTTGACAGTAAACTGTCTTCAGCAACATCACCTTGTTAGCTGAGTTTGGCTGTTCCTCACCCAGTTTTATTCCTCCTACACAGCTGTTTCTGTTTCAGTTAATGATTGTGTTTCAACCTACATATTGAATTGATGATCATTAGCACCTGTTTGGTATAATTGTTTAATCATACACCTGACTACATGCCTACAAAATCCCTGACTTTGTGCAAGTGTACCTAGAAGAATTGATGCTGTTTTGAAGGCAAAGGGTGGTCACACCAAATATGGATTTGATTTAGATTTTTCTTCTGTTCACTCACTTTGCATTTAGTTAATTGATAAATATAATCTATTAACATGTCTATTTTGAAAGCATTCTTACTTTACAGCATTTTTTCACACCTGCCTAAAACTTTTGCACAGTACTGTATATATATATATATATATATATATATATATATATATATATATATATATATATATATATACACACACATATACACACACACACAGGTTTGTCTTATTAACCTTATACTACTAAAAACAAGAATGGCTCAAACTGCTATGCAATGGGAGTTCCATCTCTGATTGATTATTTATATATATATATATATATATATATATATATATATATATATATATATATATATATATATATATATATATATATATATATATATATATATATATATATATATATATAAATAAAATTAGGGCTGCTCGATTAACAGATTAATTGGGCGATTAATCAACTAATGAATTGATCGGAGATTCATTTTTTCAAAATTTAAAATTGAGCAGAATTTTTTTTTTTTTTTTTCATGTCATGTTTTTTTCAACGTCAGTCATGTGGACAGTGCCAATGCAAAAGGCTACAGCAAGTATGCTAATTTTTTTGTTTTAAAAAGAGAGATATGTCTCTTTTCACTGCTGGAAATGGTGTTAATAGGAATAAAACAACACACGACTTCAGAATTAGTAGAGTGCTGCTGTGACAGATAAAATTGCTGATCTAATATTTTAATCAAGTGACAGCTCTAATTATATATATATATATATTTTATATATATATATATATATATATATATATATATATATATATATATATATATATATATATATATATATATTATTTTAGGAGGACCCCTTGAAACCTCAAGGCCCCCTAGGGGGCCGCGGACCCCCGGTTGAGAACCTCTGAACAAACACACGGTAGAGCCTTCATCGAAAGGGTACTATCGCCATTACAAAAGATTTTTCTCATTATTTTATTAAAAAACAGAAAACAAAAACACACACACACACACACAATACTAAAAACTTAGAGTTATCTTGAACTTGCAATGATTCGTCAGGTACACTTCCACTGAGAAAAGTTTTAGGAAATGGTCATGAAATTGTTCGAAAAGGATCACATACATAAATGGAGAAAAAAAAAAAAAAAACTTTATTAAACAAATAACTTTATGCATCACAGCTGCTTACCATTCATCTGGACAGAGCCAGCTATCTGAATGGTCATTATTACTGAACTGTCCGTGTCACGGTTTGTTGCTGTTGAAAGATGCTGAGCTCCCGTCGAGGCAAAAGGTTGACTCGGCAGGTCCAGGTCCAGGTGCAGGATTGGTTGCTTTCATCAGTGCAACGTATTGATTGTCTGGTTTTGGTGGATAATATAAATGTGGACCAACTGTGTCTTTGTTTAGTATTTGCTGTCCAATAGATGTGAACTCACAAGTCACAATGAAAAAGCCAGCACTTGCTCGGATTGATTTGAAGTTTGATTTACAGTTGATGCCCTGACATTCCAGTGGGTATCTTCTGTCTATTTGAAGCCCACTGGAAGCTGAATGGCTGATGATACTGAATCGTTTTCTAATCTTTTTTTTATTCATGTGTAAAACATTTTTAAAACAGGGCTGAGTTCATAATTTCCTATAATAAGTGTTGAAGACATTTGTTAAAACATTTGTTTACTGTTTCTACTATGGTGCTGGACAACAAAACAGGTGGTTATATACTGCACTAATTTAATACACTGAAATGTATAAAGAGTATCTTGCTGTTTAGAGATTAAACAAATACTACTGTGACTGACTACCTACTGCGGAATGCAACTACTGAAACTGAGCTGCCATTTTGTTTTTTAACACAAAGCTAGTACACCTCTTTGCTAAACCAGCTAGTGTGTCCAAAGCAATGTAACATGCCATTAGTGAGCTTGTTTCTGCTGAGACTGCAAATGGCTTAGTCTCAAATTGGACACCAGTAGGCTTAGGAAGAAATCATTCCAAAGCTTTCTCATTAATAATACAGAACTAAAAATGTACCATAAGCTCCAGTAAGATTACTGTTTGTAAATGTCCCTGTCCTGTACATCATCCAGACGTGAGAATCACAAGAAAGTAATTGGAAGAGGAGGGGGGTGGGCAAAGGTCAGGCCCTGAAGTCTGAAGTGGTGCATGTTTAGAATTCTCCATTGCCACTGCACTCCAGCATTCCGTTTTGCATGACTATTCTCTTATTGTTCCGATAAGACAGCTTTTCAACGTTCAAAATGATAATGAGCAGACAAGGAAAATATCCCCCGACAGGCAATGCCAGAATAATCAACAAAGTGCAACAACTCAAAATACTTTAAGTGGATCCTGATGAGAATTGCAGTATTTTTTTGTATAAAATGAAGATCAGTGTCGCTTTGCAATGGGAGTAAATTAATAATTTTGGGGGTACCACTGCACTTGTGAGAAGGATTGTTTAGCCACACAACTTTTGGAAATGCTTTGAGACTGCACAAATTTCTATAAGGATTATTTCCAATTTGTGACTGAACTACAACTACTGTACTTTGAGTGAAATTACCATATTTACCTTTGACAGCCTCTAATTCTTATACTTTTTGTGCAAAAGATAGTCAGCTAAAATCCAACTACTGTAGGCTGCTTCAGATGATATTGGATCAGTAGTACACTGTACATTAGGCTAGTCTGGAAACAATAATTCAAGACAAAACTAATTTTACTAGCCTATAATGCCAGTTAAAAAAAAAAAAACACAAAACATGATATATTTAATGTACAGTACACCAACATATGGTTGTGCAATATAAGCCAAGACATTTAGTTCTGAATTCAAACCAAAAAATAGAAAAGGGAACATTGAATTTCAATTGAAAAAAAGATATCCTTGTATTAGGTTTTTCAAGTACTATAGTACACACCAAACTACAGGTAGTGCATTTGAACACTATTTAAAATAATGGAAACAAAACACTTCTAAGTCACATTAAACATTTGCATTCCTTTAAAGCTGTGAAACGCAAGCACTTCTCGTCCTGAGCCAGATGAATTGGGTAGTCCAATTTCCTGCTGACACAATGGGGTGTTTATGCCCAGCCTTTGATTTATAGCCTTGATGTGGCTTTTGTTTGCTTGCCTTTATGGATTTCCCCATGCTGTGGTGCAGCATTATTAATGCCTGTCGCTGACAGAAATGGAACAAGTCTTTGAAAATGCAGCTCCGACCTGCACTCTTTCTCTCCGTTTACCGCCAGACAGAGCTAAGCACTGCAAAGGTGTTCTTATTGCACACTGAGCATGGCATCTGAGACAGGAATGTATTGTGATCACCCAAGACCTGCCATTAAAAATTAAACTGCCACAATAATGTACTGGTAAATACAAGCATGCTCAAATCTTCCTCTCATAAAAGCCTCCTGCCACAGCGCTGCAATAAAGGCAGCTCCACACACGCAGAGCTGTGATGATGACCTCATTCGCCTCCCTTTCCTGACACAACTCAGAGTTCATTCAGAGAAACACAGCGGTGGGTGTGCTGTAATGTGGAAAGACTATTCTTTCAAATGCACACTGTATAATGATTTTACATGTTGAGTTTAAATAATAATTGTATGACATCTAACAAAGTGAGGTGACAACACCCACATCACAGTCTTCTAGGGGATTTGCATAAAATGAGGCTTTTCTTCAGTGTAAAGTTGCATTGCGATTATAGGACTCTTTCAAGGGCTTTTCAGAATATGTAAACAACAGCAGACAGTCAGTGCATCTAGGAATATGAGGTGTTCATTTTAAACAATAGTAGCAATTTCAAAAAAAGCTTTACAACTTTTTTTGTTTCAGAAGCAAATATTTTGAACAAACTATGCTTTTCATACTGAAAGATTTTTGGGGAAAAAAAACCCCACTATCAAGTCTGAAGTGAAACATCTTGCCTATAAATACATGCATAAATAAAAGCTCTTCCTGAAGCACACACAGGATTTTTCTGTTGACACTGTCTACAAACAACCTTTTTCTGTAATGTTTCAATCCAATTTCAAGTCTATAGTGTATCAACTTGCATGGTTTAAAAGATCCAAGACCAGTAAATGACACTAGTGTGAAAAAGGAGTGCGAAAGATGATTTTTCAAATCTCTATTCTAACTGCTTCACAGCAAAACATTTAATTAAGAAATCAAATCAAAATGCATTTAGTAAAGTAGCTGCAGTACAGTAGACACCAGTCAAAAATAGTTTGTGCTGCAGAGTGTAATACTGGCAGAAATCCACTGGCCAGAATTAGTTACAACCCATGTTGGGATCAGACAATAAAGTGATTTTGTATGTTTGTTTGTATGTTTGATTTTAATTACTGCTGCAGCCACAATAACCTTGCATTCCGCAGCAGTGTGGAGTAGTGGTTAGGGCTCTGGACTCTTGACCCGGGTCGTGGGTTCAATCCCAGGTGGGGGACACTGCTGCTGTACCCTTGAGCAAGGTACTTTACCTAGATTGCTCCTGTAAAAACCCAACTGTGTAAATGGGTAATTGTATGTAAAAATAATCCGATATCTTGTAACAATTGTAAGTCGCCCTGGATAAGGGCGTCTCTGAAAAATAAATAATAACAACAATTCCCACAGGTTTGTTATGTCTAGGTAAACATACAGTACAGTATATATATCTACATCAGCAAATAAAGAACAGGTTATTGGTTACACAGTATGGTACAAAACACAAAACTCACATTTCTAGAGAAAACAGTTCACTAAATACTGCAAACTGGAAAGTCAAATTATTTATTTTGAGCAAAAACAGTGTACAGTAAGTATATTGTACAGCAGTGGCACCCAGACCAGTCCTGAGGACCCACTGTGTCTGCTGGTTTTCATTCCAACTGAGCTCTCAATTACTTAAACTAGACCCTTAATTGAACTGATAATTTGCTTAATTAGACCTTAATTGTTTCCAACTCTTAACAGTTACACATTTCAAGTTAGCTGTAACATTTGTATAAGTAACTTGAACTTTGCAACTGTTTAAGGGTCTAGTTAAGTAACTGAAATCTCAGTTTGAATGAAAGCCAACAGACACAGGGGGTCCCCAGGACCAGGGTTGGGAACCACTGTGTACAGGGTTAGAAACTCACGCTCACCTGAGGCAAATTAAATCTGATGAGGACTAGTTGATGTCTGTGTCAGTAGTCCTCTGGGTGAGTACTTAAAACAAATGTACACATATACTCTCACGTTCACAGTCTTGCATTAAAAAAATGCAGGAAAAGTCTAAAGGGGTGTTGGCAGTGGTGAATAAGCATTCATAATGCTTACCAAACAGTCACTCGGAACTCGCTGCCTGTAGCTTGGTGTTGTTTACATTATCGGCAGCATATTTTAAGTGATTGGAAGCTGAAATGATGTTTTTAAAACAGCCTTTTCTTATACAATATAGTACCATTTTAATAGCAAAATACTCACTGGCGGCTCTGACAAACCGGAAGGCAATCCTTCACATATTTAAGCCAATTGATACAAACTCCCTCAGCTTTCTTGAAAAGATCTGAGATTCCCTTGTTTTTCTTTTGTATTTTTTATGCTCTCATTAGTATCCAACCTAGTAGATTCAGCATCCGTCAGTTCTGGCAGATTCTACTGTACTTCCTAAAGCATTTTTCTCCCACTGCTAATTAAAAAAAAAAAAACAGCCACCTAGCTAACAATTTCATCTTGAGGGCTACAGTGATTGGGACTTTAGTGAAGACTGTGTGTCTACATGAGTACATTAATTATTGTAGGTACTGTAGTAATTTAATTATTTAATCACTCACAGACTGTAACCGCCAACTCCACAGCATTTTTGTTTGTGCTGAAGTCAATGTAACATTACACTAGTGTCAAAAGGGGAAAATACATTTATTGAATATTACCATTAAATATACCTGACATTGTAGTTATGATCTCCTCCCCGCCCCCCAAAAAATGTGCTGTGTACTGTACGGTATGTCTTTTATGGTGACGAGTGGTAGTGTTGGCATGAAATCTTTTTGTTTAAAATTTAGCTAAAGTTCAGTACAATACAGCACGTGGGTGGCCAGGTTGTTGGTGTTGTTGTGAATCTCCATTTCCATGCCATTTCCATATGAATCTTCCAGCTCCAGTGTAGAAAGTTTGAGGCACATAAAACAGCCACTAGCCGTTCAACAAGCAGCAAACATTTGATCTCTGAATGCTTGTCTTGCAGTGAGGTTCAGGGCAGACTGGTGGCAATAAAACACATGTAGTTTGCTATATTAATTATTTAAAAGACTCACTCTCTTCCGTAAGGTACAGCTCATTGGTTTGCACAGTACTTGCAGTATATAATTAACGGAATATGACTGATCTCTTAAATACAACTCATTTTAAATCCACTTTAGTGTACAGGACTAAACAGAAATACATACAGAAATAGACCAAACAGACAGAGGACAGATGTATAAATGGCAGACTAAACCTTTGAACATCAGATTCTTGGAATTTTTGTATTTAATCTCCCAAAATAAATCCTACAGTGTCACAAATATATTTGGAGATGCGACACTGTTTATTAGAACTAGGATATAAAATATCCCTATAAATATAAAAACTGACAGGTACGGTAAAAAAATCGTTTTCATTCAAAGTTTTCACAAAACCAAGATAATATTAGGTTATTATCATAACCCTGATTCCCTGAAATAGAAATGTAACCATTTCCTCATGGGTATTAATCCTTTGATACCATCTAACCTGAATAGATATTCCAAAGCTGCACACAGTGCCTGTGGCCTTAGTCGCGCCCGCCCCCAAAGTATAAAAAGACTAAGGACACTGATATCATCGTCATGTTTCCTTCAAGACTTGCTGCAATAATGAATGCAGTGACCTTGAAGGTTAATGGTTACATTTCTATTTCAGGGAACCAGGGTTATGATAATAACCTAACGTTCCCTATCAAGTACAAAATGTAACCATTACCTCATGGGTATGAATACCAAAGCTGTCTCAAGGCAATATTGCAGACCAACTGGAATGCTACAAGGCTAAGCCAACGGCGCGTTAGACCCTTGCGCGTTACCATGAGGAACCCCAGTACAAGTAGCTAGGGCTAATAAATTGAGGGAGAACTCACCTCTGTTTATGCTGTAAGGGTTGAGCCTGAGGCCGCCCCTAAACACTCTTTTTCCAAAACTAGGGTTTTGTGGATCCACGACATTCAGTTGATAGAACCTAGTAAGGTATGGGTAGTAGCCCACACCACTGCATTGCAAATGTCATTGACAGATGCACCCTAGAATAAAACCCACAAATGTGCCATACCCCTGTAAGGAATGAGCAGTGAGCTTTTCTGGAGGGGGCAAGTTGGCCAGCTCATAGGCAGTCTTGACTGTCTGTGATCCATTTGGACAGCCTCTGCCTTGACAGGGCTTGATCATGGAACTTTGTTCCAGAACAGACAACACATCGTGCAGACTGCCTCCAACTTTTTATCCTGTCAACATAACACACCAAGGCCCACACTGGGCCGAGCTTATGGAGCTGCAGCTCCCTGTCAGACTGGAAGGAGGTGGAAGAAGCTTCCAATCCAGGCTAGTTGACATGGAATGCTGAGATAGTGTTTGGCAAAAAAGCAGGATTGGTACGAAGCATAACCTTTGTCCTTCATAGGTGGCCGAAGCCACTGAGCTGCTTTTAAAAATCGCCCAGCCAGAAGCTGAGCTCCTGGGGAGACTGAATCAATTTTGATATGGCAAGCTGAGCAGCTGCCAACCAGAAAAAAAAAAAAGAAAATTACAGTATAACTGCTATGGGACAGGTTGTGTAGTCAAAGCCCTTAGGCAAGCACCACGTCTGAGAACGCCCCACTTGTACCCATACAAAGAATGTGGGGACGCTGCTCTGGAATTCTGCAGGGTGTCAATAACCCTGTTGGAAACCCCGGACGGCTGAAATGTTGCCGTTCAGGGGCCAGACCCACAGCTGAAGGCTCAATGGGTTGGGATGCCACAATGTCCCCTGCAACTGACTGAACAGGTTGTGACTTTCAGGCAGGCTCCACGGCTGGCCGCTCTGGAGCTGCATCAGAACTGGAAACCAGTCTCTTGGGCCTGTAAGGAGCTACTAATAGCACCCTGGCCCAGTCCTGTCTGATTTTCTCCAGACACAGCAGACACTCCAGACAATGGGTCGATTCCTGGGAGGCAAGAGGTGTATCTGTGCTCTCCCGAACCGTTGCAAAATGAGGCTCACAACCTCCTCCATTCTGAAGCACTGGGAACTCCCCTTGAGAGAAGGTCTGCCGCCTAGCTTATCACCCCGGGCAGGTGTACTGCTCGCAGGGAGAGGAGGTGATCGTGCGCCCAGAGCAAAAGCTTGTGGGCTACTCGATGGAGACTGGGATAAAGGGATGCCCACCTGTATAGCTTCTGGCTTAATGCAACATAGTCCTAAGACTGGAGGAAGCCTGGTGACACTGACAGCCTTCAGAATGGTGCTGCAAGCAGAAACCATAGGGGCAACACTACAGGAAACACTGCAGGCAGTTAGACCCAAAGCAGAGCAGAGCCCAGCAACTGCTATTGAATCGGCAGGGTAAACTCGTTCATTGTACAAAGTACCGGCAGGAAAGGGGGCAGGTCTGGGACCTAGTTACCCCAGGAGCAATATAGGGATGCCCACCTATAATGCTCTTGGCTGACCAATAGTTTGAAAAACTAAGGAAAGCCTACTGTTAGCTAACAGTCTTCACACTAATTCTGCAAGCAGATCTTAATGTGGCAATGAGACACTGAGAAAAACTGCAAGCAGCCTTACCCAGCGTCAGTCTCGGTCTAACGCAGAGCTGAGCCCAGCAGCCACGTTAGTGTTTCTGTGGAAAAAACAGAAGAGAGAGAAAAAATATTTCTCACACAATAAAGTAAACAATTATTGTTATTTTAATATAGTATTTATAAACAAAAAACTTTTTTTTTTATTTTTACACTTCAACCAAAGCTCGCAGCTCAGAGAGCACAAGTAGCCAACCTTAAGGTGTTTGATCCCAGGGAAGGGGCAGCAGAGCTGCTGGCTTCGCGTGGAGCACAAGGCCACTGTGGGACTACAAAAAAAAACCCACAGCTGACTGCACAATACAGTACATGAAAGAATCTATCTAAAACACGCAATTAATAGTGTAATACACAAGCGAAAAGCAGATAAATATTTTATTCAACAGTATTTTTATTCTCGTCTCAGGTCGGTGAAAGGAAAAGTGTCAGCAGTCTTTTCATACCCTCGGGGGTGGGCGTGACTGTCTTAGTGGCACTGCGTGCAGCTTTGGAATATCTTTTCAGGTCAGACGGTATCAAAGGATTAATACCCATGAGGTATTAACATATGCTTTTCAGACTTTATATAAGATTTTCAACCTACATTTCATACTAAAACATATAACCTCGGGCCTAAAGTGACACGAGCTGGAAATTAAGTTGTTTCCAATAAATAAAAGCACATTTACTATGTGCGAAGTATCTAATAATCATGTTGTTTTATTAAACAAACACAACGCAAAGATGAATATGGATTACAACAATATTGTCTGGCTGATTCATGCCTGTCTTGTTCCAATTCCCCAAACACCACTCAAATTCTGATAGACTTGTACTGTTGCAGAAGTGCAGCAGTAACCCATTTCATCAATCAGAGTGTGAACACGTTTACACATCTCAGTTACTAAGATGTGATCATTCAGAAGTGGGGAACGTCTGTATTTAAAATGAAGGAAAATGATTGTAGTGTTTTAGGTTTTGGAATTTAATGTTACAGTCCAGTGTTTTTAAAATCCATCGAAAAACGTTTTCTTTGCTCATACTTTTAAAATGTTATAAATGCTGGCAAAAGATCACCTCCTCCTTAGTATTGATCTTACGGTTATACAATACTGGCAGAGCTAATTATAATTGCTCCTCTTAACATAAATGCATTTAAAATACAAAATAAAAGTTTCACTTCATTTTTTTCTTTTTTGGGGGGCAGGGTAAATTCACACATTTGGTCAGATTCTTTCAGTTTCCTCCTCTTTTTCTAATGAACTTTTTCTAACAACAAAACATCTACTAAATACAGTAGATAAAGCCATGTTCAGTCAAGCACAAAACAGTGGTTTGAATAAACAGTTTTTAAAGAGAACAAAAACAGCAAAGTTAACTCAACACCCCAGTCCTGAACATATTCAGTTCTTCACGCTTAGTTGAAGGCCAATCATGTTGGAGCTCCTCACATCATGCCATGGCTAATGCTGAGAAGTGCCAGCCGTTACCATGACCCTGAAAGGATCAGCCCCAGTGCCGACAGCAGTTTAAAAAATATCTTGTATACTTGCAGCCTTTAAGAGAGGCCACCCCTGCTTTCTCTCTCACTCACCAGGAAAAGATCAGTTTTAAAGCTAGTGAAATCACCTTATAATTACGGTATCCCATTAAAACTAGTAGGGTGAATTTGAAAGCACAATTAATTGCCTTTGTTTTTAAGCATTGTTTTGTCATTTAAAATAGCAGGACTATAATGATAATGATGTTTGTCAGTCTTCCTGTTAATGACATTGTCCAATGTGTACAAGTTGATCATCATTGTAAGTTAATTCACTGGTGGGGAATTTTCAAATAACTATGTAACTTGGACTGATAAAAAGTTGATATAAACATTGCTGTTATGTGTTTTTTTAAACCTATACTCAATCAGCAATCTTCAAAGTTTTGTTTCCTACTATTGGCACAGTTAATATTTTTCATTTTTTTGTATTTTTTTCTTAATTTTCTGTCATGAACCCTTCAAAATCTCATAACCGACACCCAATAGAAAACTTGTTAAAACTGAACACTGTTGTTAGATAGATTTATAAAAGTGGTATTTCTAGAATTGTAATTTTTTGTTATGTATATTTCACCCAATAATTAAAAACGTATTGTTTTTAATTTAAATTATTTAAATTTCTACGTCATAACCGACACTCTATTAAAAAACATTTTCATAAAAGTTTTTTTCCTGAAGAAAAAATAAATCCTAAGCAAACAGTACTTAGACAGATGTGGAGTGTTTTGCAAATAGAAAGCAACTATAGCATTTGTTTTTTAAACTTATATTTAATATTTCTTTAAATTCTGAGTGTGGGGTGTTGGTTATGAAAGCTCTGTGTCATCTTATAGCTAAATCCTTGGGTGCAATTCATTAAAACATCAGAAGAAAGGGTTACAGACTGGGTTGTAGTAGTATATAGAGGGAGTCTGAGAGAAAAAATGACACCAAAGTTTGGTGCTTCTTTCATTTGTTTGGTGTGCAAGGTAATCAAACATGCAATCTTCAGGTGTGAAAAAGTTATTGCCCCTCCTAGTTAACTCAACTCAATTAAAGGGATAATTAGGGTCAGCTGTTTGAGTACTTTGGTTAACAACCAGGCCTGATTTGGGCCAGCCCTGACCAATATAAATCTGAATAACTTTGGCCCTTACCATCAGAGTGAAGTTGTCAGCACACAGGTTCTAAAGGCACATCATGCCACAAACAAAAGAAATTCCTGAAGACCTCCGGAAAAAAGTTGTTGATGCCTATCAGTCTGGAAAGGGTTACAAAGCCATTGCTGAGGCTCCGGGGCTCCACCGAACCACAGTCAGAGCCATATTGTCCAAATGGAGAAAGTTTGGGACAGTAGTGAATCTTCCCAGGAGTTGCCATCCTGCCAAAATCTGCCAAAAGTCACATAGAACCCTAGAACAACATCCAGGGATCTGCAGGCCTCTCTCGCCTCGGCTAAGGTCAGAGTTCATGACTCCACCATCAGAAAGACACTGGGCAAAAATGGCATTCATTGCAGAGTAGCACGGTGGAAACCATTGCTCACTAAGAAGAACATGAATGCTCGTCTCAAGTTTGCCAAAAAGCACCTGGATGATCCTCAAGAACAATGAACAATGTTCTATGGACAGATGAGTCAAAAGTGGAACTTTTTGGCCGACATGGGCCCCGTTATGTCTGGCGAAAACCAAACACTGCATTCCACAGTAAGAACCTCATACCAACGGTCAAGCATGGTGGTGGTAGTGTCATGGTTTGGGGATGCTTTGCTGCATCAGGACCTGGATCCCTTGCCGTTATTAAAGGAACCATGAATTCTGCTCTGTATCAGAGAATTCTACAGGAGAATGTCAGGCCATCCGTCCGTGAGCTGAAGCTGAAGCGCAGCTGGGTCATGCAGCAAGACAATGATCCGAAACACACAAGCAAGTCTACATCAGAATTTGTATTTTTCAGTTTGTCTTTCCAGCTTCCTTATCTTTTCCTCAAGGAACTTTGCTTTTTCTGCGGCCTTTATGGTCTTTCTTCTTTGGAAGTATTCTCTTCTATCTGTCTTCCCTTCCCAAGACTTTTTCGAGAGGTGCACGGTGATTCATGCGTTTGGACCTGCTCCAGATACAGTGACAGTGGTCAGTTCTTTTAGTTGTCGGTCTGTCTTCTGTTTTTTATGAAAAGCCTTTTTCCAATTCTTTCTTCTACCTCTCTGTACCGTATCTGACACTTCATTTATTGGTATGTATTTCTTTTTACTTCTTTTCCTTTCCTAGGTACTTATTTTGTCTCTCAATATAATTTTTTCTTCCTTCCCTGCATCTTCTAAACTTCTCACAAATACACAGCTCAGCCTTGCTATATACAAAGACATCTTATTAATATCTTAACTATCAGCTCTGAGAGAAAATCTGGATCCGGAAGAGAATATAAAACTGATTGTAACCCTAACTATATCTATATAATGGGATTTTAGTGTTATTAATGTGCGACACCCCAAAAAATGATTTGAAGTATACAAGTAAATAATATAAAAATCATAACCAACACTAACTTCTCATAACCAACATTTTTCTTGTTTTTGAAAAGTGTCGGTTGTGAGAAATTTCACTTCTTTGTCCATTTACAACAAACAGGGCAGCCATTGTTTTCCGATTTCAATGTAATAACAATGAGGATAAAGTAAATTTATATTAAATACATGTACATTTCATAAATATTTTTATTTCCATGTTTTGCTAGCGGTGTTGGTTATGAGCTACACAACTGTGCCAGGCTGCACTAGTGAGTTAAACGGTAATATTTTAAAAATAATGAAGAGCATATTTACCTCTGTCTCCAGTCCTTCCCTACAGAAAGAAACTCTTGACCTTTCACCTTGTTTTAAAGACTTTATTGATATGTTATCATTTCTACACAAAAAGTCAGTGGGTGTCGGTTATGAGATTTTGTGTGCAAAACTCTGCATAGAATGGTGTATAAATAGAAAATGACATAGCTTTTCTCATATTTAACATATGTTTTTGAAACAATACTTCTTTCAGATTTTTGTATAAAAACATAACATTATAATAATTAAATGTATAACATTTCACTCTGAAACTTAAAAATCAAACTCTGGGACAGGGGTCGGTTATGAGATTCAAAATATGAAAGTACAAAAAAAGGCAAAAACATTTTTTAAATGTATTAATAAGTTATTGTGCAGCGTAGATTAAAATGTTACCTTTCTAAAAATATATAATTTTCAATAGGAAATTAATTTGTTTTGAGAAATATGTCAGCCGGACACCAAGTTACATAGTTATTTGAAAATTCCCCTGGTAGCTTAAAGCTACAGAAACTATTTGAGTTAGATCGCTGATAAAATAACCAGTTTGTTTAACGCATGTCCTCTTACCTATGTGGCTTCACAAATTACAGGGGCAACTTGCATTGCACTGCTTTTTGAATGCAGTTTGAACATTAAAACGGTAACACATCACCCTGCTTTTGCAAAGTAAACACATTTTCAGCCTCTAAACCTGGGGGTACTGGTATCAAGAATCAAGATTTTGTTTTTATTATTTTTGTACATATTCTTCTGCAGTAAGTTGCCTTTTTCCAATATTATAATTTTTAATCATTCACCTGTTTTACAGTTATGTCTAAAAAAATAAAATAAAATAAGATAAGTTATTCCTAGCGATAAGTGTAACGTTGCTTTTTGACTGAAAAATACCTGTACCGGCACGTCAGCCTTTCTCTTTCACAATTGTGCCTAATCGTGTCTGTCTGTCCATTTGTCTCTGCCTGTCACCCTCTACATGGTGAACACGATAACTGGCTTTATTTTAAACATCACCAAACCTTCATTAACCCTACCCTCATACAGATGTTTCAAGCTGTGATACATTTAGACATATACTTTCACCACTACATGCACTCTCATGTTTTTTTTTGCGATTAGGAGGACCCACTGGTTACAAGTAAGTGGCCACAAGCAACTTTATTAATTGAGGACAGCAGCTGGACATGTTATTTTACAGGAGGGAGTAAGTGAAAGCCAGACACAAAACAATGCCAAATGTCTTGAAAACTAGGCCTATGCCACGTGATTAATCTGTACAGTCTACATATTCCATTTTTTATTTATATGAGTTTTCATATTTAACACATTCAAATGCTTCCGGACAAAGTCAAAACTTCCCAGTCGGGCAGTAAAACAATGGAATAACGTCTTAAACTGTAGCACACAATTACTCTGTCTTTATAGCCTTATATGATTTATTTTAAAAGAAAATATTCACCCAATAAACCACTTGAAAACACTACAACTATAACAAAAATAAAATCTAGCTAATAATCTCCATAATAATGACATTAAAATTACACAATATACAGTACATGAAAAAAAAATGACTACATCCTATTTAAAATAAAAATTGAAACAAACGATTCTACAATAGTGATATATAACAGTGCTTGTATTTCTCAAACATGACGTGTTCTTGCACAGCTCTGCACGCCACCCTGGTCTGAACAGAATGCACTCTGCTCTGGGAATTTTTGTCTTTTTCAGGTGATGCAATAGGAAATTAAAAGGTGCTATATATGAATAAAGATATTATTACTACTACAACAACATCATCATCATCATCATCATCATCATCATCATCATCATCATCATCATCATCTGAGGAAAAACTGTAGTTCATGGCAAAGTTTGTTCTGCACAGTAAAGAAAATTAGGATGCTTGGATGCAAAGTTGATATATAAATGATAGTAACGTTCAAAACAACAAGAAAGAGACTAAACATTACAACCAAGAACAGGTTAAAACATGCACAAAGCTAAGACAAACACAAGAGAAGTAAACTTTCCTACCTATCAATATTCACCTTAAGCCGTTTTCTTTATACCATACTGAGCTCTAGCCATACTCTGTTTATGATAACTTTTTTTTAACCTAAATCATTAAATTTTGTTTGACAAAGAAAAATAGGTTGACTAAGCTGCTGAAAAACACATTTTTCACACTTCAGCATCATCATCTACTGTACAGCAGCACACACCCAGTGCACTGCCAAAAAAAAAAAAATGTCAGAAGATGATAAATGTCAGGTACTAAACAAAACATGTTTCTCAGCCTGTACTAAAAAGACAAAACCTCAGATTTACTGATAAAAGGTATGGTTTGGCACAACATTATTTCTTAACCCCCTGTACCATTCATAGTGAACCTCAACTAATTTAAACACCTTGGCCCCACTGCCTATGGGAGCCTTCCATCCTACTCAATATATTATGGCAGATGTTTCTGTTGTATGTTTTGTCTGACCCATTTGCAGGACTTGCATTATTATTTCATACAGTAAAAAAAAAAAAAAAAAAAAAAAATCATTATACTTTACAGCCTTGTCGTTCTTATTTTGACCTGTTGCTGACTTTTTCCCACCTTTTATAAAATGTTTTCTTATTCATTTGCATATAATATTAACATTTGCAATATAAAATAAATGTCACTTTTTCCAATTATGGGGTCGCGGTGCATCAACCCATTGCCTTATCGTATCCCCTTGATAGCATAGCTAATAAGATCACGTAATGTATATGCCTGGTCACCACTCTCATAATTCTCCATTTCTCTACATTCCTCAGAGGCAGCTGAGTGAGCTGAGCAGGGTCAATCCGGTCCAGAGAACTGCTCATAAAGTCCTTAAGACTTCTGTAAGCCATAGCGTAAAGAAAATGTTCCTGTGGTAGGTTGTCACGGATAGGCTTGGTGGTGGCATCACAGACCAGGAAATACAGGCACACAAATAAAATGCTTCAACAAAACAAAACACTTTTCTTTAACAAAAAGGCACGGTGGCCAAAACAAAACAGGCAAAAATTAGAACAAGTATTGTGCTGGTTTAAAGCCAGCACAAGTGGCAATTGTTATTTTAAAGCTCTTACTGTCACTCCTTCTCTAAACTCCTTTCTCCAAACAGGCAGCAGTGTGGAGTTCTGGAGGGTCGTGGGTTCAATCCCACGTAGGGGTCACTGCTGCTGTACCCTTGAGCAAGGTACTTTACCTAGATTTGCTCCAGTAAAAACCCAACTGTATAAATGGGTAATTGTATGTAAAAATAATGTGTAAATAATAATGTAATTGTATGTAAAAATAATGTGATATCTTGTAACAATTGTAAGTCGCCCTGGATAAGGGCGTCTGCTAAGAAATAAATAATAATAAAAAACTGGAGAGGCTGCTTCGCTTTCACCTCCCCAATTGGTACTTAATTAAATTTGAGAGTCGGTACACTAGAATTTGACTATATCTAAAAACACAGTAGGGCCAACTTAATATTCCACATGAAGTGGAATATTAAACTGAAGGAAAATACTGAATAAAGAACAGAGAACAGAATCTTGAGTACAATTGCATGCAAAGGGGTGTGTAAGGGGACCCCTCTGTACACTGGATTAGGAATGCAATCAATCTAATTTGCATTGTGTGGATCCATTGAAAAGTTCTATAGCATGGCAGCCCACTTCTGTCTACTGCTGTCACTAAAGTTCTATAAATCGGCAAGTAATGTAATTGGACCTATTCAGTCAAAGCAAGACAAGTTCCAAAGACACCAATGGAAAGTGCAAGAATGATGGATAGACTTCTCGGATGGCCACATGGCTTGGAGTACTGTACTGTACACATACGATATGTGTATCTGATCACCAGGGATCCTAGGATTCCATTTGCTGCGGAAAAACATGGATTTATATAAATTATTTAAAATAAAGCTTGCAACAAAACCCAAAGGCAAAGAGAGGAGGGAGTTGCAAGTCAAAGAGTTACAGTATGTTAATGTTATAAAGTCTGCGATTAACCAGTTCCACGGTCCCTGGCAAAGCAGGTGATCAAAACATGAACGTTACCTTCTGCCACAAGAACAGTAGCACCATAGAAAGCACTTCATGGCTGCATCCCTACAAACCCAAGGCCAATATTATTAGTTTATTTAGCAGACGCCTTTATCCAAGGCGACTTAGAGACTAGGGTGTGTGAACTATGCATCAGCTGCAGAGTCACTTACAACAACATAATCACCCGAAAGACAGAGCACAAGGAGGTTAAGTGATTTGCTCAGTCACACAGTGAGTCAGTGAGTGAGCCGGGATTTGAACCAGGGACCTCCTGGCTACAAGCCCGTTTTTTTAACCACTGGACCACACAGCCTCCTATAGTATAAAGCTGACTGGCCAAGATACATACAGTAATCTGTTTTAAAACAGACCATTTATTAAGGGCAGTAGTGTGCAATTGTGCCAAGGGAGACAAATAGTATATATAATATTACTTTACCTCTACAGGCCAATTTGGGCTTCCTTTTTGAATCCTATAATGTGTAGCATGTGGAAATAAACAACTCCTGTGACAAAAAGGGATAATATTTAGGGATTAGGCATAAAAAGGTCAGTAAAGCCATTGCCATCCAATAGGATCCTTTGATCCAAAGAATCCAAAGGCCTCCAAGAAAGGGAAGGACATCACAAATGGCCAGGCCAACTCCAGAAAACCTGTCCTTCATTCAACTCTGTGCAAATAGCCAAAAGACTGCAGAATACAGCACCAGGCAGTCCTTTCTCTAAATCACAGAAAGAGCGACTGTACATCAAGAAACCAAATTCACCTGCCAGAACTACTTGTACCTCCAGTGTAGAGGCTTGACATAGCAGTACACTTCAGAAGGTTAAGCCAACATGCACAGACTATAAGCTTTCTTCATATTCCCAGCCAATTGTTGTACCGTGTGGATACTCCATATGATATCCTGAGTCTCCTTGAGCTGTGACTTTGAATGCAGAACAACAATCCTACTCACACACCACATTTCTGGTATATCTGCGTAGACACATATTGCAAGGAGGGGGCCAACAATGAACAGAAATGGTGTTATGAGGATTTCTACCTACCAGTTAGATGTGCATGTGTGCAGTATCATTAGGTCAATAAATACTATTTTAGATGTCAATGTACTGAAAAGCCCCGATGCCACTTTAAAAAATCCTTAAGAAGAATAAAGTCCCCCACCCTCCCTCACTACAATGGACACAGTGCATTTAGGCCCCCACAAGAAGATCTTGGACTTGCTTATGCTCCAAATATAAAGAAAACAATTACAACCCCCCATTTCCAATCTCTCTTTTCTCTCCAAAACTCTCGAAAGGGCTGTAGCCAGTCAGCTGATGAAACATCTCACGGATAACAATCTGCTTGAATCTCTAGTCTGGCTTCCGGTCGTATCACAGTGCTGAAACTGCACGGATTGTGAATGATCTCCTGCTTAATGTTGATGCTGGTGCTCCCTCTGTGCTTGTCCTCCTTGACCTAACAGCTGCTTTTGACACCATAGATCATGGCATTCTTCTTGACCGCATTCAGAAGTATGCTGGGATCTCTGGAACCTGTCTCTCCTGGATGTCCTCTTACCTATCCGGACGCATGCAGTCTGTTTTCTATGCTGGATGCAGTGGTGTCGCAAACCAGGTCACTTGTGATGTCCCCCAAGGACCTGTTCTTGGGCCCCTTCTCTTCAATATCTACACGCTTCCCTTGGGTCATCTCATCCGCCAACACAGCCTCATGTTTCACTCCTATGCTGACGACACCCAGCTCTACTTAAAACTCGACCCTGGAAGCCCCTCTGCCATGGTCCGGCTCACGGCTTGCATTCAAGACATCGAGGCCTGGATGTCTGCCAATTTTGTTCAGCTGAACACTAGCAAATCTGAACTCCTTCTGGTAGGATCTAAAACTCAACTTAAGAATCTCAATACAGCTGCCCTGAACCTCGGAAACTGTCTGCTGCTGCCTTCCCCCACAGTAAGAAGCCTTGGTGTACTTCTTCACAGCAACCTCTCCTTTGATGTCCACATATCCTCCATGGTCAAACCTTCCTTCTATCATCTTCGAAACATCTCCAAAGTTCGTCCCTACCTTTCCCTACCGGAAGCAGAGATACTTTGTCATGCAATTGTCTCCTCTCGACTCGACCACTGCAACTCTCTATATGGTGGTCTCACGGCACGCACCATAAACTGACTGCAGCTAGAATGCCGCTGCCAGGATCTTTACCAGATGTAAAAAAATGTGAACACATCACCCCCCCGTCTTACCCAGCTGCACTGGTTACCTGTAAAGTTCAGGATTTTTTTCAAAACTCTCCTGCTACAATGCCCTTCATCACACAGGTCCCGAGTACCTCCTCAACTTGCTGACCCGCTATGTCCCTGCCCGCAAGCTGAGGTCCTCCGACTCTGGCCTGCTTGTTATCCCCAAGCAAAAGTGCACCACACTTGGAGAACGCTCATTTAGCTTCATGGCTCCAACTCTTTGGAACTCTCCTTGCTTTGGTGCATGATGCTCCCACCGTCGCTCGCTTTAAATCAGCTCTCAAGACCCACCTGTTCTCTCTTGCTTTCCATGCTCTTTAAGCCTGATATCTGCTATTAGCTGTTGTGTTGTTGCTACTATTTAATGTATTAACATTTGAACAACTTCTTTTATTATTGCTCTGCTCTCTCACCTAGTGGTACACCAGAACGTTCCATCCACGTACCTTGGTCTTAATGATCATCAATGCCATTTAGACCTTTTTTTACGGAAACATCAAACACGTTTGTTGGAAAGCGTTCTATACAGTATGTCAGTAACAATGTCTGCTTCCAAACAAAGCAATGACAATTCCACTCTTAGCGAACTTATCCCACATACAAAATGTATTCAATCTACTGCATGGATGTATTTTGGATACAAGAAAAAAAGACGTTGTATTCTTTGGAATCTGAGTGCCGTATTGTAGACATTGCAGAGCAGTGTTGGATTCTAATCACTGCTTACCTATTGACTTCAGTGACATTGGGTAAGTCTCTACACCTCTCATGTGCCACAGTGCTGCCAAGCTGTATAACTGAAGCATTGTCGTTGGGTATTATGGATACATTTGTGTGTGTATCATCCAATTTACCATTCAATATAATTTGTTTCAAATTTATATTATTGGGGTTTTACAAGGGTCAAAAACTTTAGAAGGGGTAACTTTACTTGTGTACGTTCCTATAAGACAACACCTAACAAGTCTCTAGCTTAAATAATTTTTTGAGTTATAGAACAATTAAAGGTTGGGGGGGAGGAGTCCAAAAATCAACCAATCCCTTGTGGTGGAAGCACATCTAACCTTTTACACACCTCAAGGACCATCACCCTGCAATTTATGCAGACATTCCAAAAGTATGATTTTAATATGGTTTTGTAGTTAGGGTCTATGTTCAAAAATAATAATAATAATAATAATAATAATAATAATAATAATAATAATACAAACACAAACTGTAGCCTATAACTAATATCCATGCTTGATGTAACTGTTTTGCATTTGCTTAATTTTATAACTTGAATGATTTATACCGTGATATTAAGGTTACCATGGTATTTTTACCATGGAAATTGTATACCGTGCCATCACTAAATGGGATCCTCACAAACTATCACTTGTTTGTGTGGTTTGTGAAAAACAATATCCTAAAAATGGTAAAACAACAAACACACATTGTGAAAAAAAAAAAAAAAATAATGAAATTCCACTTTATTTATAAAGATTTTAAACAAAGCCTGAAGGTGAATCTTACCCACAATGCCTTCAAAAAGAGGCTGCAACATTTACCTTTTGCTCCTTGAGAAATGTGTTTCTCTGCTAACTGGCCTCCTTCCCAGCGCAACCCAACTGTCAATTTAATGACCAGTTTGTGAACTGTGATGGAAGCAGAACGTGCATGTGTGTCAATAATTGTGTTTTCAATATACACTGACAGCCACCCTTTTTATGGACGAGAATGTTTAGCACAGGCTTTACAATAGCAATACTGTAAATCCCTCTTGTTCTGTTTTGCCTCCAGAGCTTGTATTAGTCAACCTTTAATTTCCACAGGAAGCAGAAGTGTGCCTGTTTGGCTCATACTCCAACACAACACTACAAGCAGACTCTAGGGAGGGAGCAGCTTCCTTTGCTGAATGTAAACAACTGGGAAATAAACAAAGTTTGCTTCCTGAAATAGAAGAGTGCATTGATTACCAAACCAAGTGCTTAACCATTCACCAAGGAATCAGTGTTGTACTTGTCACTCCTTTAATTAGACAAATATTATGTATACTGCAAATCACAAACACTAAAAGCATACAATGTCACACAAAACTAGTACAGTAAACAGCTTTTGATACACTTAATAAAAGCTATGTAAAATGAACAGTTCTACAGTAATTTTCCTTTAAGTTGTGCCACTTGCACTTTGCACTAAAGACCTTGAACAATCAGGTCCAAAGTTTGGCTTGATATAGAGTAGAACATACAGTGCTGTACAGCCGTGGTTTCTCCCTCTGAATGTGATACTGGAGCCACTGCCATTGCTACCAAGTTACACTGGGTGCTCTAGTCCTACTGCTTGTAGTGTTGTGCTGTCAGAGATAAGAGGCATGCTGCCACCCTACTGCATAAACTCGCTGTAACTTGGATCTATTGTTTTTAGTGGTAATGGGTAGAGGAAGTAAAAGGGATTCTTATCAGAGGACTGGAAGTTAACTGCCAAGCAGTGTTGGATTCAAATCACTGCTTAGCTATTGACTTCAGTGACACTAGGTAAGTCCTGCCAAGCTGTATAACTGAAGTATTGTCGTTCGGTATTCTGGCTATATTTGTGTGTGTATCATCCAATTTAAATACACATCATTTAAGAATGGAATTAAGTATTAAAGAGTTTGTATATGTGAAGCGGGCACAAGTCTCTAGCTTAAATCATTTTTGAGTTAAACATCAATTAAAGGTTGGGGGGGTCCAAAAATCGACCAATCCCTTTTGACCCCTTGAACTGCTCAGGCTGAAAACACTTTTTTTTTTTTTACCAAAGCAGTTCAGCGAATCTTATCCACAACGCCTTCAGAAAGAGGCTGCAACATTTACCTTTTGCTTCTTGAGAAATGTGTTTCTCTGCTAACTGGCCTCATTCCCAGCAGAACCAACTGTCAGCAATTTAATGAACAGTTACAAACTGCAGTGATGGGAGCAGAATGTGTCAACAATCGTGTTTTCAATATAAACAACCCCGAGCACCGGAGATGGTAGGGTATTAAATCCAATATATTTGGCCTATTTTTCAGATACACCCCACTCCCTCCCAAAGTCTTACTAATACATGGCTCATGGGTTAAGCCATTATAAAAGTTGGTTCACTGCCACAAAAAGAAGACCCCTACTTTGCAACCTGGTGTGCACCGAGTCCCAACAATCGCTTCAAGATGTCAGGTTTCAACATCATCTTGGATGAAGTCCAAGATTCCTTTCAACAGCTCCAGCAACAGCCTCCAGAGAGAGGGTTTGTTTCTGCCATAATCTAGTTTTCTGTTATGCTATAAAAAGGTGAATCAATTACACCCAGTGATAAATAGAATTGGTTTGGGTGACGAATTAGAATGTTAACATTAGAAAGTAGGCCTACAGTATTTGCATTTTGTAACCAGGTTCCTTTACAAATGTATGGTAATGCCTAAATAAATCACAACACACTGTATAAAATACTGCTATACCAGAACTAGTCTCTAACTGAGCTAGCTAACAACAATCCAGCCAGCTCCATTACAAATTCAAACATCTAATTTACAACACAGAGCAAAATCCAATTCACAAGGGAAACACAAAACCGAAAGCTTAACTTACTGTATTTTTTCAATATTTAAAGAGAAAAAAAATCTGTAAAGCTTTGTTCTTCATTTACAACTACTCTAAGTTATTATCTTGAGAAGAAATGGCCTGCATCCATGTTTTGCGAACATGCAGTGTGCTACTGTACTGTAACTGGATACTTTGTATTTTTACCTTTTCAAAAGGTAATCCAGTAATCCATCACATATCCACCCTAACCATTTATCCGCCATTATCAACCTCTTCAGCAACATTAGTTTATTATTGAACAGAGAAGATTAGTTCAGAGATTGTAGATCCTACCAAAGTTTGACACTATGTTGTATGTGCTCCGTGCGCAACCATTGCTGGTAGTGTCACGTGAGCTGTTCAGTGTGTTTATGTAAATAAATCCTGTTTCCTTGCGGGTCGTATCAGCTTCAACCTCCGTCTTGATCTCCTGCCTGTCACTCAGCAGCGAATGCACGCACCCACACGGCTACCGTGTCACAAGCATTAATACCCTGTATCTTTCTAAACAAGGGATTTAGGGGAGCTCCCTAATAAAAGCTGAATCTCAAAACAATAATTGTGTGAATATAGGAATTGTTACAGCTGTGTATAATGGTATTTAAAACAGGATTCTTTCATTCACCTTTTTACATATCCACCCTTACTCTGGTCCCACCACAGTCGGATATGTGACGGATTACTGTATTAAAAAACACACTGTACTATATTTACATTGGTTACTTTGTGGTGAACACCTTTCAGCCTTTGAATCATTTTTTATTTGTATTTGACACTTGGCAGTAATTATTCTTATATATATATATATATATATATATATATATATATATATATATATATATATATATATATATATATATATATAGTACTGTGCAAAAGTTTTAGGCAGGTGTGAAAAATGCTGTAAAGTAAGAATGCTTTCAAAAATAGACATGTTAATAGTTTATATTTATCAATTAACAAAATGCAAAGTGAGTGAACAGAAGAAAAATCTACATCAAATCAATATTTGGTGTGACCACCCTTACCTTCAAAACAGCATCAATTCTTCTAGGTACACTTGCACACAGTTTTTGAAGGAACTTCGGCAGGTAGGTTGGCCCAAACATCTTGGAGAACTAACCACAGTTCTTCTGTGGATTTAGGCAGCCTCAGTTGCTTCTCTCTCTTCATGTAATCCCAGACAGACTTCGATGATGTTGAGATCAGGGCTCTGTGGGGCCATACCATCACTTCCAGGACTCCTTGTTCTTCTTTACGCTGAAGATAGTTCTTAATGACTTTAAGCTGTATGTTTGGGGTCGTTGTCATGCTGCAGAATAAATTTGGGGCCAATCAGATGCCTCCCTGATGGTATTGCATGATGGATAAGTATCTGCCTGTACTTCTCAGCATTGAGGAGACCATTAATTCTGACCAAATCCCCAACTCCATTTGCAGAAATGCAGCCCCAAACTTGCAAGGAACCTCCACCATGCTTCACTGTTGCCTGCAGACACTCATTCATGTACCGCTCTCCAGCCCTTGGCGAACAAACTGCCTTCTGCCACAGCCAAATATTTCAAATTTTGACTCATCAGTCCAGAGCACCTGCTGCCATTTTTCTGCACCCCAGTTCCTGTGTTTTCGTGCATAGTTGAGTCAACTTGGCCTTGTTTCCATGTCGGAGGTATGGCTTTTTGGCCGCAAGTCTTCCATGAAGGCCACTTCTGACCAGACTTCTCCGGACAGTAGATGGGTGTACCAGGGTCCTGTTTTCTGCCAGTTCTGAGCTGATGGCACTGCTGGACATCTTCCGATTGAAGGGAAGTAAGCATGATGTGTCTTTCATCTGCTGCAGTAAGTTTCCTTGGCCGACCACTGCGTCTCACGGTCCTCAACGTTGCCCGTTTCTTTGTGCTTCTTCAAAAGAGCTTGGACAGCACATCTGGAAACCCCTGTCTGCCTTGAAATTTCTGCCTGGGAGAGACCTTGCTGATGCAGTATAACTACCTTGTGTCTTGTTGCTGTGCTCAGTCTTGCCATGGTGTATGACTTTTGACAGTAAACTGTCTTCAGCAACCTCACCTTGTTAGCTGAGTTTGGCTGTTCCTCACCCAGTTTTATTCCTCCTACACAGCTGTTTCTGTTTCAGTTAATGATTGTGTTTCAACCTACATATTGAATTAATGATCATTAGCACCTGTTTGGTATGATTGTTTAATCATACACCTGACTATAAGCCTACAAAATCCCTGACTTTGTGCAAGTGTACCTAAAAGAATTGATGCTGTTTTGAAGGCAAAGGGTGGTCACACCAAATATGGATTTGATTTAGATTTTTCTTCTGTTCACTCACTTTGCATTTAGTTAATTGATAAATATAATCTATTAACATGTCTATTTTTGAA
Source organism: Acipenser oxyrinchus oxyrinchus (assembly GCA_030684275.1). Taxonomy (NCBI): domain Eukaryota; kingdom Metazoa; phylum Chordata; class Actinopteri; order Acipenseriformes; family Acipenseridae; genus Acipenser; species Acipenser oxyrinchus. The sequence goes on from CM060249.1 coordinate 56,127,776, forward strand.
AGCATTCTTACTTTACAGCATTTTTTCACACCTGCCTAAAACTTTTGCACAGTACTGTATATATATATAGTATTAAAATAAAGTTCAGTTTTGTTTTTTAAGCCGGTTGGAAGGGTCGGGGAAATTATCCTGAATCAATTAATTTTAACAAAAATGTACAACTACTGTTCATTTTGGCTAGTCCATGCTATAAGGAACCATATGTCCCTTGAGAGTTGGTATATAAAGACACCGAAGTGTAAATTTCAGTAGAAGGCATCTGGCCTATAGTAGGGATGAGAATTTTAAATGTATAAACTCTAAAGAAGTGGTTAAACATTGAATAATATGTTTCACATATAACCGGTCGTGACAAATTTCTGGCCCATAGATACATTTGAATACACAAACTGCAGAAAGCCTGTATTCTTACACCCTCTTTGCCAAGAATATGCACAGACCAATCTAAGGATGATTTTTTTTTGTGGTTTGTTTCACATGATTAAAAAAAAAAAAAAAAGAATAATTCTTTAGTTTTAGCACCTTTCTTCTCAACCAAGATACAGCCTATTCTGTAAGTTTTTTTTTTTTAATTTATTTATTTTTTATTTAGCCAAAATGTTTTATTTAGTTTTTTTAATGTCACAAGCAATTGCAGTGCTAAAAATCTGCAGGCTATGCTAAAACCCTTGCTAACTTTTACTTTTATGAACTCCATAGGAAGCCCTGAACCCAAAGAGATGCAAGGAGACTGTACCCAACTGTTGTGGTTCAAATCAGAAAAGGATTTTAAACATAGTGGCTGTAGCGTTGGGTTTATCTGGCAGGGAAATTGTATGCATCCAGTTTCTGCAAGTTCAATTTCTGCACAAAAAAAGAAAAATGTCAAATAAGTGTTTGTTTTATTTTTTCTATGCATCAAATATCAAGTTACAATATGACACACAATATACAATATTAGAGTTTATGTTTTCTAGAAACAAATAACGTGGTTGTTTAAAAACAAAGGTAACAGATCACAAATGTAAGGCAATGGCGATCACTTCCAATTACAGACAGCACTTTAGAGAGTCCCTTGATTTAGAATTCCCTGATCATGAGAGACTGGGAAGAACGGCACATCAGTGTTCCCAGCAGGAGCTTTGTGGCCTAGCATTCATAGCAACAGGAGAGGTCAGCATGCAACACAAAACAGTATCAAAACACAGGGACAGCAATTATTTAAAAAATATACCCTGCCCACAAGATCCCGGCAGCAAAATACGGAGCCTGTAATTTAGCACACTGGGACAAAACAAATTTAACAACTTTAAAAGGTGATAGAGCTAGGGGTAAATGATGACCTTTGTATGTGCCTTGGATACAAATCCCCACTTTTTTATGGTTGGCATCAGCATAAAAACAAATCAAGGTAAATTGGAATAATCACTTCAGCTAAAAAGGATGAACCTACATTGGATTATAATGCAAACGTTAATGAAAGAAAAACCAGGAGGTGCCAATATCCCCCATAAAACAAGTGACCAAAAACCTGAATATGCCTTCAAATCTATGAAATAAATGAAGGTAACAGTGATCGAGTTTTCTTTTTTACTGCACATCAGGTTGACACATGGAGCCACATGAAGGGCACTTTATTTATATTTACTGTACGCCACACAGCATTATTTTGTGATGTGGCTAAAGCAGCACGATTTAACTTGAGGCTCAGGCGGATATTAAGGTTTGATGTGCTATAGTAAACATGCTACTGTACGTCCACAGCAGAATGAGATGCGCTCAAGACATCAGACAGTATACAAGCATAAAGAGTGGGCGTTGAGTCTTTAAAATGTAGCCCATTATGTGAGATGGTGAAACATGTAGCAATCCTACCAGATTCACATTCTACATCTGGAAAATTGGAATGTTTGAAATGCCACAGGAAGAATGTTAAATTCCATAAATGCTAAAACACAAAAAGATTGTAAAAAACGCTTGGGTAGCTACAAAACATTTCTGTTCCAGTAGTATGCGAAGTGCTGGAAAGGCTCCACTGACAAACACGAAACAGGCTTACTCAAAATTATGAAACCGATTGACCCAAGAAATATTACAGCACAGTATTCAACAGGCAAGGGGTCATTTTACAATACTGAACAGTCCGTGGTTATGATCCAGCAGCCCTGCAATCATTGAAATTTGTTTAATAAAATGCAAAGAACGGTATATTTACAGCTTAAACAATTACACAGATATTGACTAATCAAATTAAAAAAATAATTCAACATAAATTAATGTTACAATAAAATCAAGCGGTAATTAGTAAGGCTGTATTTTTTCCACAGTTATCACAGATTTTACAATTTCTGTGAAATGTACCCATTGCTGTGTAATATGTAGTTCCTCATGAAAATTCAAATTTCTGAAAGAATACTGCAAATACACTAAACATTTACCTAATTGACACACTACCTGTTACACTGCATTTAGGAACCTAGCAGTCTGTTTAGTTTGCTTCCAGTAAATGATTAAACACACTGCAGAGTTCTTAAATATCTTCAATGAAGAGAGACACCAGCTGCATCAAAGATCGGAAATATGTCTGTTAAAGATCGCTCTGTCCAGTACAAGAAGGGCATAATTCATGTGTTTGTTGTTATTTTTACATTTATGTTTTTATTTTGTTTGATAATGCACTGATGGTGAAAATAAATGTCTTTAAAATGGTGGACATAAACTAAATATTCTACAATTTAGCATTTACTGTTTTTCAGGTAAGTAAATATTTAGGAACATTTGTTGTGTAAGAACACGATCAATTTCTGCTGTAATACATACAGTCACAGACAAAAGTACCAGCACCCTACAAAGATAATTCAAGAAAACCTGTTTAAATGCAAGCACTTAGTGAACATTAGCCACTAATTATTTGACAAAGAACAAAACACACAATTTCTGGTAGTTTAACAAACAGTCATGCACTAAAGCACTTCCAAATATCTGTTCATGACAAAAGTATTGGCACCGTTACATTAAAAGTCTAAAAATGTAATAGAACTAATTACAAAACATATGAATTGAAAAACCATTATACAGTAACTAAGCTGCATTATAAAGTCAATTGCCAGAAAAAGAGGTAATTATTTCCAACATCTGGACCACAGTATGTTTGGAGAAAAAAATGGAAAGCCTTCAGTGAATAAAACTTTGTACCTAGAGTTAAACATGGAGGTGATTTGATCATGATATGTGGGTGTTTCAGCAATTCATGGACTGGAGACATTCATGCGATTGCAGATCAAATGAATGCAACTATGTATCAACCATGTATGCCTTAAATGATTGTATAATAAGTGTAGGATGACTTTGTCTGCGACTATTATGTTTAATCTTCAAAATTTATACCTAAGCCATTTTTTACCATGAAAGAAATACAGCCCTATTAATAAGACTCTTTAACAATGTTGCATCTTTAAAAAGAAAACAGTTATTCAAAGAAAATTATTCAAGTGACTAAATGTGTACTGTGTAGCCAGATAGGCCTGTCTACAGCACTTGAAATGTGATTTCAACATTGCAAGACACCAGTGCTGAATATAAAGCTGCAGCACCCCAGTTCAATTTTACACAGCTACAGTACTTGTCTGTTCATAATAGTCTTGCCTAATTTAGCCTTTTGTGGACTCTGTGTTCACTTCAGTATTCACATTCTTCTGTCTTCTGCTTTATCAGAAAGCATACCTTTGCTGACATTTGTCTACATTTACATTTTTCAACAGTAGTTTGAGCTGTAGGGCCACCATCTTCCACCCGCCATTGCAACCTGCTTGCTCCTACATTACAGTACTCATTCAGACAAACACGCAGGCTCCTGCTTGCTGACACTGCATGAGGTTACACTCAGACATGAACATGGTGTTTGTTACAGTATACAGAGAACATCTTACAGGAAAAAAAAAAATCATATTGGACGGCAAACATTTAATATGGAAACTATCAACCACATACTAGTTTAATGCTTAAGGTTTAGCCCACATATAGTAGTATAAATGTTCATGAAATAAACTACAGACGTTCAGACCACAGGGACATCATATTATGGGAAGTAAATCGGAATAATCAGAAAGCACAGCAGCTGTGAATAAAATGTGTTTTTGCACCAACCTAATGTGGTATGTTGAACAATATGACATGCATGACAATTTTATCTGCATTATTAAATTCTGCAGAACTGGGCCATGTTAATCTTCCTGATAAGACTATACTGGCAACAGATAAACTGGGGTAAATCTCTCTCTCAAATTTAAGTACGCAACCATGGAAAAATGTAAGTGGTTTGCTAAATGCCATTTCCCTGCTTTTAAACCCTCTCTTTTTTTTCTCAATGAATGCAAGAACTTTCTACGCTTGGTGCCCTATGAATAGAGTTTGGCAGACAATCAGAAAGACAGTACAAGGCTCTGAATACCATGAATTCATGGTCTGTGTAGCCACTAAATTAAAGGAATTCACAAACTCCACAAAGCCCTTTAGTATCCTAATGGATTCAGCCTTTTATTTAAGATTATAATAAGCAACAGCCGGAAAAGGACCCATTCCAAGTAACATAACTTGATGTTTCCGTTTTGTGTGATGTCAGATGCAAATTCGTGGGACCGTTTCGTTTTGGCTTGTTTACATCTTTTTAATCACCACTGTTTACAAATAGGCCTTTTTTGCTTTTGCATTCACGGCCCTATGGTTATATGTTGTTTTATGTGCTGTCAGAGCTGTTTTTAACACAGTATTTTTACAGACATTATAATAACTACGTTGGAATCTACATGCTACCTTTCAGTCCCTACATCCAGAGGTGGATGGACAACCATCATGCGGTAAAAAACGGTCTCCGTGGTCACCAGCCAGTAAAACCCCAGAAAAGAAGGTTTGTTTTGAATACAAGGGAACAAAAAATGGAAATTACACTTCACCAGTGCAATATGGTTATCCTCACACTGCAGACACCTTTCAAAAGATTTGCAGGCTGAATTCTTGTAACCGTCTTGGTTTCTATTAACTGCCAGTTACATTTTGCTGTCAAAATTGACAAGCCTTCTAACGGAACTGCGGCATGCTAACTTGGCACTTTGTCAATTTATAGGACATGCATGCAAGTGAAATCGCTTAATTTTTAATTTTAAAACTTGTGATGTACTACTTTAATGAAATTAAAGAACCATTTTATTAGTAAGATCTTGGGTTGAATCATTATAAAAAGTAAGCCATGGACTGTATATCTAACACACTTACAAATGGAGTACACTTATTTACACACTGCTTACTTACAGAAACTTTACTTTAGGAGCTCCTGAAACATGTACACAAAGTGTACCATAACATGTAGCTACACCAACCACCTTCTTTAATTATTATCTGAGCCAACAGTGTCAAGCAAACAAACAAACAAAATTCCTCTGTGATAACAGTGAAATGACAAAAACAGTGAGATTACAAAATAAAATGTTAAACACTGCACATTATGTGTTGTCCTACCCAGCAAGATCTATGGCTCTCATAGACTACCACACAGCAAGATACTTCTCCAGTTATTAAATGTCCTGACCTTAATGCTGCATCAAAGATTACCTGGGTGACCAGCCCAAAATGCCCAACATGGGCACATCATTTCCAATGTACTGTGCCAGAGAGTGAAGTGTGTCTAAAAGTGCTTACTTGAGTCTAGCAATGTCCCTGGTAGAATAACTTTTGAAAGCTCACAGGTGATACTCAGTGAAGTCAGAAAGAGGCAATGCAACATTAACACAGTTTTCAAGTAGGGAATTACATTTGTGCCAAAATGTATAGCTGGCTAGCCAGGTGGCCTACAAATTTAGCACATCAAGACACTTGTACTGACCTATGTGAATCACTCTACTTAGTTTTCAAAACAATATACAGTGATATAACCGCTTAATAAAACATCTGTTTCTGAATCAACCGCATAGTTCAATTGCATTCTCCTTCAACAAATACAAAAACATACCGCTACACTGAATCAGAATGTGAGCAGAGCAGAGCGGTGACAAAATTCTGCTCACAAGATCCTCCACTCCGCTCTCTCTTTTTGCTCCACTGCTTCCGATTCACGCTCCAGACAAAATAAGCACGCTCCGGTCTGCTCTGCTCACGTTGTGTTAAAAAAATACAGTATAATTAGCGCTTCTGATTTTCGGTTTTAACCGATAAAACACCCACGATACAAAAAAAAAATGAAATCGGTGGATAGCCAATAAACACCGGGAAAACTGTGGAAATGGTTAATCGATTCCCATTAAAAAATAAAACCTTCTACAAAAATAATAAATAAATTTCGCCGTGCTGCTGGGCAATGTCCCGCCTTCCTGACTTGCATCTATCATTGATTCGTTCTCAATACTTTAAACCCGCCCCAACTACTGAATGACAGCACATTCCTACATTTCTATTGGAGACCGCTTGCGAGATTCAAAACGAGATTGCAATCAGGATGGAGGCTTGTTAGTGGGATTTCAAGATGTATTACAGTTAAAATACGGAGGATTTAATACAGAATTGTGGCGAAATGTACAAAAATGTCTACACACAAAAACCTCAGAAGAATGTGCCCCTGACCATAGGGATTTCGTTGTGGAAGACAGCAAATTAAAAAAGGTACAACTTAAGTGTGCAAGTAATGTCGAGTTACTACTATACATATTTTGACAGAAAAAATAAATAAATAAAAACGCTCAACTTGCATTTTGGAAAGTAACCGAAAACACTAATTTCATACAGTATATCAAAAATTAAAGCCCCGAAAAAATGATTTACATAAAACTCGAAAATAGCTACAAAAAAAATAAGCACAGAAAAATACAATTAATAAAACCCGAAAAACAGAAGCCCTAAGTATAATAAATTAGCCCCCGTCTTGCCGATGAAAAGATGTAATGTACATTCAGAAAGGAATGCTATTTAATCTTCATTATAATCGCATACCTTGCCCCAAATAGTAAATGGGTGGTTTGCTTCTAATAAGGTTACAACTTTGAGCACCTGGCGTGTGGATGTGTCACATTTTTGATAAATGATAAACATGTATAATAAAAAGGTCACAAGTTTTCTGTTTTAAGGTTTGCTATGCTATAGAATGGTCGCCAACCTTTAACTTGGAGCCTTATACAAAATGTGTAATTAACAATAAAAGAAGGCAAAGCTCAGGATTGTCACGCACAAATTCTACAAAGAATAATTGTTTAGATAAATGGAATTCAGGAAAAAACGGCCCAATGTCCTGTTTTACTGTAAACAATCTTACCCAACAGGCTGAAAGTATAATGTTTTGAGCCTGGTGTGTCAATTACCTCCACCTGCTGACAAAACCATCACGATGTACTGCCTTTGCAGCAAAAGTTAACCTTGTATGGTAGTCAAACTGAGCCACAAAACTGTGTTGACATGTTTCTGTACCAAATACAGAAATTAGTACACAATTGCTATTCCAGAATAAGCACCCCAAGCAATTCAATAAACAAGTCCTAACACCTTTACATTAGCATGTAAATAGAAGCATACGTGTCATAACCGTTAATGGAAATGTACCTGCATAAAACCGGATCAAGCAGCCTATTTCAGAGTCCATTCCTTCCTCTTGCACTCTCCAAGGGTCTTTAAATCCCAGTTGAAACAGGTAGTCATTTTGTATCTGAAGTGGCTTTTCATCTGGGTCCAGCCTCCTCACAGCTTCCCCGTGCAGTTGAACATACAGCGTTGGAATGGAATAATGTTCAGATGCTGGTGGAACTGTCAAAGTGCGAGGGTACTTAGTTACCTGGCTAGTAGAGACGTTACCTGTCTGACACGGCCTGGCCACAGAATTACAAGATGGGAGCCTGCTAGAATTCGGTGTTTTATATCTGACACCACCGTTGTTGTTCGCCTCGCCGTTCGGGGATTCGTTGTCACACAGTCTGTTTACTTTATTATTAGTAAGGTCTAGTGATGACAGCGGTCTGGCAATAGAGTTTATAACCAGTCTGGAAGATGCACAGTCCAGCTCCAACTCATCAGAAGAACTGCCAAATGCGTCTAGTCCTTCTGTTGCACTGTCCACAGTTGGGCTGAGGCTGGAACTATCGGTATCGAACACCATGCCATCGGTCACGGAACCCACGTGCCCGTTGATGGAAACTGCACTCACTTCATCGGTTGTGGTGCAGTCGAAATCCGAGGCCGAGTTTTTTAGACCAGAATTCTCGATCACGTTGTGCAATAATAATCTTGTATCGGTGCCGTCTAATATCAATCCAAACTTGGCATTTACATTTATGTCTGAAGGACTGGTTGGGTCTTCAGCCAGTGGACCCAACCTTAAAATGTCCGTATCCAGTTGTTGCCTAGTGTTTTCTAATGGCAATGTAAGCCTGTCTTTTAAAGTGGTTGACTGTCCGTTTCTGTAATCCTCGTTTTTTAAGTAATTCAAATGCCCCGACTTGGCATTGCCGTTCACCACATCAAAAGCCTTCGTTCGAGCGTTTGGATTGTCGATCTTGGCGAGAGTAACACCGTTCTTCAGTCTGCTGGTGCTATCTGCAACATTGGTCCCCTCACCGGTCACTTTCACCACTTTCCCACCTTTGCTGGCCTGCTGGCTCAATCTGCTCCTCACCTCTTCTGCGGTGCTTTCCAGTGTACACAGGACTGGCCTAAGATAGGAGGGCATCAGCCTGTCATGGACGTGCAGGCACCCTCTCTGCAGATCCGCTCTCACCCATTCTCTGTCTGAGGACTGGAGCTGCATCATCTGCCTGTGCCTGAGTAGCATCTTTCTGTCCAGGCTCCTGGTGCTCAGGTTTGAAGACGGGGCGTGTGTAGATGTGGAGGCGTCGGCATAAGCGGCAGCAGCAGAAGGTGTCGAGGTTGGAGCTGCAGCGGAGAGATTCCTCTTCAGTCGTCTCCTGAGCAGGAGCGAGTTGGTGTTACTTGTACTAGTACGAGCCGAAGCAGCCGGGACCTGCTGAGTGCCACTGCCGATTGCAGTAAGAAGTGGGGCATAAACCACTCGCATCTCCCTGCTCTCTGCTTTCGATCCACCGCCGCCTCCATCGTAATCTGCTTTTACAGCACTAGTAATAAGAGTGCTGCTGCTGCTATCTTTTAATGTGCTACCGATTTCAGAGCCCGATACAGCTGCCCCAATCGCTGACGAACAGCTATCTTCCACCAGAGCCCGCGCAGTTTCCATTTTCGGCATGCGAAATAATAAAAAAAAATGTATATATATAAAAAATAAAATAAAACGTTATGACGCTCACCGATCCCTTGGAAACTTATTTCATTGTAAATCCAGTTTTTGTTTTTCACTCCTTCCTGCTTTCACAGCTGCTCCACTGCTGTTGATGGCGCCATTACAGAGACACACTGAAAGAAGAAACTCACGCGTAAGGAAAAAGCAAGAGGGTGGGGCGCTACTGAACCTCATTAATTATAAAATGATATTCAGGTTTATTTAATGACCACCGGCAGACATCAAAAGCAAGAGGGCCGTCCAAAATTCATATTCATAAGGTGACGCGTTAAGAGGGCGTTGACCCTTGGATGGCGTTGCGTATTTTGCACGCATGCTTTGTGGGAAATGTTTTTTTACTCTTCCCCTTTTTTGGGGACATCGATTTTTAGTAAAACTACATTTCCCAGCAAGCACCGCTTTATTGTACTGTGAGATGTCACAGAACAGAGATAACTTCTGAGTCTGACGAAGAACTGCATTCAAGTGCCCTCTGCTGTACCGTTTGGCACTCATTTTTTGGATTTAGTTGTATAATACTTACTGTTTAAATTAAAGCTTTTGCAAATCATGGAATTTAGACGTATAATTTAAATATGCCGATTATGGGAGGTACTTGCAAACTCGTGTAATTGAATGAAAGATAAACTTGTGTAACTGAAATTACATTACAAATTGCATAATAACTATAATCAAAGGTAAGAAGTAAACAGACAACCTAAAATACTATTTGAACAGTTCTCTTAACTATATATTTTTATACCGCTACGCAGGGGTGACGAGGCTTATTATATGCAATTCCTAACCAAATTGAAGAACGGCGGCTTAAGATGGGCTGTGTCTCTGTTGTTAAAGCAATAATAACTCGAGGCTACAGCGCCCTCTAAGGTTAAGGTCACGGAACATCAAGTTGCTAAGACTAAAATGTTTGGAAAATGTACCCTACAACTATTTGTTGAAAAGTTACATCGCATAGGGGTTTGTGCCACCTTGAATAGCCAGTGCAGTGCTGGTTTTAAATAGCTGTGGAGGGACCATGCATCAATGATGACCGCTTCTAATTTCTTTAGGAAATGTGGAAAAATGGCTGTTCTAGAGAATGACTCAAAGTCATTAGATTTCATTCATCTGTGCAGCCTTGGATAAGGAAGCACCTGTCAACGAGCTGTCACATTTGCTGTTGTGACTTGGTACAGTGAGATGCAGCTTGTATTGCATATATTACAGAACACATCAGGGATTCTGTTTGCAAACAAATATACCAGTTATGCGAGGGACAGTTCATTTAGTGCATTATTCTTTTGTAATAAGTGTTGAAAAAAGTGTCAAATGATCAGCAGGCCAAATTCATGAATCTATTTTTTAATTAGTTCTACACTGTATTACTTTTTCACAGATATTTAATTTAAAAGTGCCAATACTTTTGTCATGAATATACATACAGTGCCTACAGAAAGTCTACACCCCCTTGAACTTTTTTCACATTTTGTTGTGTCAGTGACTCAGAGGTTCATGCATTTAAATGAGTATTTTTTTCTACTTATCTACACACCATACTCCACACTGTTAAGGGGAAAAACATTTTTATTGAGAAAAAAATTATATATTAAAAATACAAAACTGAAAGATCGTAATTGGATAAGTCTCCACCCCCGAGTTAATACTTGGTGGAAGCACCTTTGGCAGCAATTACAGCTGTGAGTCTGTTGGGATAGGTCTCTACCAACTTTGCACACCTAGATTTGGCAATATTTGACCATTCTTCTTTACAAAACTGTTCAAGCTCTGTCAAGTTCCTTGGGGAGCGTTGATGGACAGCAATCTTCAAGTCATGCCACAAATTTCCGATTGGATTTAAGTCGGGGCTCTGACTGGGCCACTCAAGGACATTTACCTTTTTGTTCCTTAGCCACTCCAGTGTAGATTTGGCTGTGTGCTTTGGGTCGTTGTCATGCTGAAAGGTGAACTTTCGTCCCAGTTTCAGCTTTCTTGCAGAGGGCAGCAGGTTTTCCTCGAGGACTTCTCTGTACTTTGCTCCATTCATTTTCCCTTCTATCCTGACAAGTGCCCCAGTCCCTGCTGGTGAGAAACACCCCCATAACATGATGCTGCCACCACCATGCTTCACAGTAGGGATGGTGTTCTTTGGGTGATGCGCTGTGTTGGGTTTGCGCCAAACATAACGCTTTGCATTTAGGCCAAAAAGTTCCATTTTAGTTTCGTCAGACCACAAAACTATTTGCCACATGGCTACAGAATCTCCTGAGTGTTTTTTTGCATACTTCAAACGGGATTCAAGGTGGGCTTTCTTGAGTAATGGCTTCCTTCTTGCCACCCTACCATACAGGCCAGATTTGTGGAGTGCTTGGGATATTGTTGTCACATGCACACTTTGACCAGTCTTGGCCATAAAAGCCTGTAGCTCTTGCAAAGTTGCCATTGGCCTCTTGGTAGCCTCTCTGATCAGTCTCCTTCTTGCTCAGACATCCAGTTTGGAGGCATGGCCTGATCTAGGCAGGGTTTTGGTGGTGCCATACACTTTCCACTTCTTAATAATCGTTTTGACCGTGCTCCAAGGGATATTCAAGGCCTTTGATATTTTTTTATACAACTTTGTCCCAGAGTTATTTTGAAAGCGCCTTGGTGCTCATGGTTGACTGCTTTGAAATGCACTACCCAGCAGAGGGAACCTACAGTAACTGCTGAATTTGTCCTGAAATCATGTGACTCACTACAATTTAACACAGGTGGAGGCCACTTAACTTGGTGTGTGATTTTGAAGGCGATTGTTTACACCTGAGCTAATTTAGGATTGCTATTATAAGGGGGTGGACACTTATCCAACCAAGCTATTATTATTATTATTATTTGTTTATTTAGCAGACGCCTTTATCCAAGGCGACTTATAGAGACTAGGGTTTGTGAACTAAGCATCAGCTGCAGAGTCACTTACAATTACGTCTCACCCGAAAGACGGAGCACAAGGAGGTTAAGTGACTTGCTCAGGGTCACACAATGAGAGTGGCTGAGGTGGGATTTGAACCGGGGACCTCCTGGTTACAAGCCCTTTTCTTTAACCACTGGACCACACAGCCATCCTTATTTCAGTTTTTATTTTTAATTAATCTTCTACAAATTTCTAGAATATTTTTTTTCACTTGGAAGTTGTGGGGTAGGATAGAAAACAAAGAATCTTAGGAAAAATCTTTTGTAGCAAAAGTCTTGCTTTTCTGGATGAGGAAAAAAAAAGTTAAAAGAAATAGATGTCCAGTTATTTATTTCAGAATTTTTTTTTTTTTTTTTTGCAAAACTCCGAAAATGCTAATTCAAAATTATTCATACCCTTTGATGCATGATAGTATTATCTACAAGGTGCTAGGAATTTCAATATGATAATGCAGAACCTAATTCTAGAAAAGTCTAGAAAATGCTGGATTGTAGGTGAACATTCTTAGAGAGTATAAAAGGGTTAGGCATAGGATGATTGCTGTCATTACCAATAAGTCAATATGGGAAAAAGTAATGAGCTATCTGAAGACCTTAGGCAGAACATTATTTATTGTCATAAAGCTGGAGAAGGATACAAGAAGATTCCCAAGCATTTGAATATCCCACTTGCAATTATTGTTTCTATTATCAACAAGTACAAGACTCATGGTACTGTCACAACGCTCCCTCGAACTGGAAGAAGGTTCATTCACTGGTTGTGTACAAGAAAAGTCCTAGGAATTTGAATGAACTGGAACAATTTTGCGTTGAAGAATGTTCAGAAAATCATTACAGAATGATACCAAAAGCTCATTTACAAATATCCTAATTGTTTAAAAGAGGTTATTGTTAAAGGTGCCTCAACTAGCTATTAGTTTCATTTTCATTGTCAGAGTATGAATACTTCTGAATTAGCATTTTTGGAGCTTTGCTAAAAACTTCAATAATTGCAGACACATATTTCTTATAACTTTTTTTCATCATCCACAAAAGCAAAACTTTTACTACAAAAGATTTTTCCTGTACTGATTTGCTTGAGAAATTTCTAGAAATGATACATTTCCATTGGAGCATGTAAACTTTTGAGTACAACTGTAGTTCCACTTGTTTGTGAAGTTTATGACATAACAAATATTGCAGTGGTGCTAGTATAGTTTGCAGTTAAAGCACATGCGTTTTGGATCCCAAACTTTGGAAAAAGGTTATTAAACACTAAAGATGCTGTTATTTTAAATATGAAAAAATTGCACAACAAAAACCTAAATCTGTTTATTATTATTTTATTGCTGTTAATTCAAGGCAGGGAATTTAAAATATGCATAAATTCTAATTTTTCTAGAAATATAATTGACCTTTCTAGTACATAACATTGTAGATATCAAATACAGTAAACATACAACTGAAGGTAACAGTATACCTCCTTATACAGTACAGCATTTTAAACCTTAAAATAACGTCAACAAATTCAACTGGCACATTTATACATACATACATACATACACACACATAAGCAAACACTCCTACAGAATTGCATGTTTCTCCATACACTCTACTTAAGAGTAAGACTTTGAAGAAGTCATTCACACATTATGGTCCAAAAAACTTCTTAAAAATCAAAACTTTTTTTTTTGTGTGTGTGTTTTCAAAATAAATGTCACCTTTGTTTATTTCCTTACATCTTTTAATACCAAAAAGCTCTGAATTGGGAGCGCTCATACTACAAAATGAAGTCAATACACTTTTGAATTGTTTTATTTTATGGTTTGTTTATGATTTTTTATTTTATTTTATTACAACTTATCAAGAAAATTAAATCAAAATGCATCCTCTATCCTCTCCTGCATGTCAATCTAATACATTCTTCAGGAATGCCAAAACCACTGTACCTGATGTAGGTATACAAATAATAAAATACAAATAATTGCTGGTGTTTGTTTCATCAGATGATTGTTATTTAACAAACAGGAAATGGTTTGCAATTGCACCACCTACTGGGACAAATTAGCAGCTTTAATGCAGTAGTTATTCCTACTCATACACTTCATCTTAATACTGCCTCAGTGCACTCCAGAAAACTAGAAAATACATGGCAACAAATTAGTGCATATTGGCCTTTTTAAACCCAACATGACTCAGGCATGATTAATACCTTCTTAATAAATGTGTTTCACATTATACTTCGTGGCAAATGCTTTTGAAATTACTTTTTTCTGGAACAGTTGTGATCACCTTTCTGACTTGAACATCTTTCTTTGTATAAATTCATAACCCATGATAAACTTTATAAACATAAAAAAAACACATTATTAGTAATAATTATAACAACAAAAATAATAACAATACTAAATCTATTTTACATTCAAAACACTGCTGTAATAATCCAAGCTTTAGATTTTTGCTTTTTGGGGGAAAAAAATAATTATGACACTAAAACAAAGACATGTATCTTAATAAATGACTGTGGCTTGCATGTTTTCTTATACACACAGAACATTTTATACAAGTCACACTTTTTTTTTTTAATTTTTTTATTTAAGATTTCAAATAAATATAAAAAATTGATGTTTTTGTTAATTAGCTGCTCTAAAAAATCATTAAAACACATTTTGTTTCATTTAAAAAATTAATATCTAAGTATTTCTAAAGCTTTTTTTCCTTTTTTTCCCTCTTTTTAAATGTTTGCTCCAAGGTAAATATAGGCACACGGATTCTCAAATCTTTCAATGTATTGCTACAAAGAAAAAGAAAAAAATAAACCTCAATGAAATGCTGTGATAATGTCAAGATGACTGGCTAAGCAAGTCTTGTACTAGAAAGCTTCAACTTTCTGCATCTCTCAGAAAAGAAAGCATAAAAACATAACTACGCAAAAAAATGAAAGCCATTCTTTTCAATATAATGTTACCAAAGTCTTTTAAGTGACATGGTGGTACTTAAGTAATTCAGTAAACGTAGCAAGTGCTTCTTGCAAGTCTTCAGTGCAAAACTAGAGATCGACATTATGCTCTTTGTGACTGACTGTTTCCTTCATCTGTGATCTAGATGAGATTTAAGCACAAGTTCTCAGATTAACTAAACCCCTCCCCTGAAGAGGTTGAAAAATCTTAAACACTGGCTCTCAGGAAACTAAACTTTATTAGAAAGAATAAAATGCCTTTGTGGTGTCCAGCTGTTTCAGTCTGCAGAGTCTAGAGTCTCAGGATGAGGAGGAGCATACTTAAGCCGAAAGCCACCTACAACAGGAGAGAGACAATTTTGTTAACAGGGCACTGCATGAGGGAAAAAACTAAAACCAAAAGAATTAGGCAAGGCCTCCTCTGGCAATTCACAGAAATCCAATTGGATGACCATAGTATGGAATATTAATAAATATCCATGGTAAAATATTGAAGTATCTTAAATTGAACCATCCCAGTTTACAACCCTAAAAGGCAAGTAAACTATTTAAGTCCTATCAATTAATCTAGCCCTTTATTAATTTGTTCTAATAATGTTCTGATTGAAATGAATGTATGTTGAGGGAACAGAAAACCAGCAGTGCTGTTGCATGAGGGAGCAAGATCTGGAAACACAATGATCATAAGACAAAATCATGTCTGAGGTGCTCATGACTGAAAGTTGAGAATTTGTTTGGCTTTTATTCCCTCGCTGATTTATGATCCATGTTTTTTTTTTTAATCCAGGGGTAGAAAATTCCCCAAATCTTAACATGCCCAACATAAATTTTTCACACGGCCAAGTGTGAAACTGAAAAACCCTTTTCTGCTGCTGGTGATTCCACACCGATAGAGGACTTCTGGACTGCATGTCCTGCTGTGTGTCAATAGTGTGTCTAGTGCCAACAGTCTCAAAAATCCAATGTTCCACTGCTGCATCCTCCTAGTTGCCATTTATTTTAATCAAATAAGCACACATCCAGTGCTTAATTTGTGCCGGGGCTTGCCGGGGCACAGCCCCGGAACCTCTGGGCATGCAGAGTCATATTCCGGGTACCGCTAGTTAAAAATCTCATAAAATGCTTTATTTTTAAATTCTCAACACAGTTGTATCAAGTCTGCAAGTTGCGTGTGCGCTAAAGAGAGCCTACTTTAAATTACTTTACGATATCAGCTTGAGTGCCATTAAGTAAGATGACACCGGCTGCAACTCTATTGTCGTTTATTTTAATACACAAATAAGATTACTTGATTTGAAAAACGTCATGAAAGATACAAGCAACTTCTAGGTTTGATTAAATGAGTAGTACACAACAAAATATGAAAGCTGAACATTAATTTCAACAAAGAACAATGCCAACTTTTTAATGGAAAAAATACATTGTAGCCTACTTCAATTGGGACATTAGCCTGCCATATTATATTAAACCAAAACAATCAAAAATAATAACAATCTGGTTCTCTCTTGCTTTTTTCAATGAATATAATTTAATTAATAGGGAATAAAAACATACAAAGATAACAACTACCTAGCCTAAGTTTAATGAATCATTTTTGTAATCTACCAGCGGCTTCTGTTGCATACACATTGCTGATAATAGTGTAGACCGTGGGTCAAACCAATGTTCGTGTTGGGGTGCGTATTTTTTTTTTTTTTTTTTTTTAAATCAATGTCATCCTTCTGGAGTCCTCTGAATGTCTTAATTTTTTTTTTTTTTAACCATTTAAATGCAAAACCATAACAAAACATGTATACAGGCTTTTTTTTTCTTTTTTTATTATTTGTCCTGCGGTTGCCTTTAATTAATTTTTTCTGCATGTACTACTACTTCATATATGACGTAGAATACGTGAATGTAAACATCTAATACTAGTACGTAAAATACTCTTTCAAATAAACTTTATGATTTTGAATGTGTGGTTCTTAAGGATACTATCACATAAACAAAGTGTTGTGGGGGGCCAAAATAGTTTAACAATGGTGTACTCAATGACACAAAATAACATTATTTTAAAATTAACTTTAAAGAATGCTCAATTTGCTGATTAAACGCTTCTTATTTTCCCCCAGTTTCGGTAATCCATTGCAAATACAATCAGTTATCACTCCGATAGCAGAATAGCTTAACCAATAGCAGCTCAAAACCCTCGGGCATCACATTTTCTGCTGTTTGCGCAGGTGCACAGGGATGCAACACTAGAACATGAGATGCTGGCTGGAAGTGATGTAGGTAAAAAAAGAAAAAGTTATGTGGGAGCAAATACAGAAGTTTAAATCTGTAATAAAGTAAATCGCTTACTTTTGTTTTAAGGCATTGAAAAATTGTAGGTACCCGACTCGGGCACGTAAGCAATTGTTTCACATGCCCCACCGAAATTTATACATGCCCTGGGCATGTCTGTCAATATAATTTTCGAACACCGAAATCAGATAAATTGTTAATAGGGATTATGCTGAAGACTAAATTGCAGCGATAAATACAACAGGTGGTGCAGCAAAGGTAAAGTCATGTGTTTCTTGTAAACACTGCAATATCAGAATCATTAAATTATCTAT
Source organism: Acipenser oxyrinchus oxyrinchus (assembly GCA_030684275.1). NCBI lineage: Eukaryota > Metazoa > Chordata > Actinopteri > Acipenseriformes > Acipenseridae > Acipenser > Acipenser oxyrinchus. Next base: position 56,145,501 of record CM060249.1, read on the forward strand.
TTGATTCTTTGATGTAAATTATATAAAGTAAAGTATAACAATGTTATATAGGCCAGTTAGTATATTTTGAATACCATAATACCCTTACACCTACGGTCCCTGTGGTGAAATACTGGGAACAAGAATAGGCCATTAGGTCAATTTTCCCCACCTAATGCACAATATACCTGTCTTTATACCCAGGTGTACACTGGAAGCACACAATGTGGGTAATCCTCTAGTATTATTTATTAAACCTCATACAGCGTTCTCCACCCTCTGTTACCAAGAAAATCGATCCAATCTGAGGATCAGGATAAACAGGGTGTTTGTGCACAGCTTACAAAGCTTCCAGTAGAAACTCGACCGAGCACTTGAGAAAGTGCCACAGAAGAACACAGAACCCCAGATGGTGTAACAGCTTGATTACTGTATCTGGCGTGTTGTCAACTGAAGGATGACCCAAGTGTAGGTGGTGTAAGATCAAGTTTTAAACAGAGGATAAGCTAATAGGCTGGAAAACAAATAACAATTACATCAGAACAGAGATTACGGGCTTCACAGGTAAGACAAGGAATAGCAAGCAAATTGTGCAGAACATTAAAGTCTTGGATCAAGTACGCTTTTTTGTTTTTTGAAGATATGATTAAAATCTACTGCATATGCTGCAGAATCTTTTGCAATAACATTTAAATTAAGATGAAAAAAGTATTTTCTGAATGTATTTATCTTTGTTCGGCATGTGGTGCATAAGGAATGACTTCCAAGTTAAAGTGATGAAGCCTCAGACAGGTAATTCGATATTACAGCACATTTTTAGTCAATCAACTTGTGACTTTTGTATGGCCATTGACAAAACATTCTTAATATCTTTATTTGTCCAGAAGGTTACTTTGAGTAAAAGTGCTGTCAAATGTTTTGACTATACACAAATATGACAAGGTAATGGTCAAGTATTTATTTATTTATTTATTTTTTAAATTCAAAACCTTCTAAATAATCTGTATTAATCGAAATTCATCATTTAAGACTGTATTTAAAAATAACCTAATAAAAAAAGCTGCCTACTTCTACTTGTTTGAATTTGAAATGTACACAATTATAACTACTTGTACCATACAAATACCTGCTTTATTGTTCTGACAAGCATATTGACTTTGTGCTTTTATTTTGCTACTTTTCACTTAATGCTCAATGACCAACACTTAACATAATGATAATGCTTTTTACGAACATCTAGCACTTACAACTGTTGATATATTTTATGTTTTTATTTTGATTTATGTGCCCCAGTTACATTTGTGTTCGTTTTAAAGTTTTGCTTTCTTTACCTTTTTTTCTTTTTTTTTTTTTACTATTGTATACACTCAGCACTCTTTGCAGCCCAAACAAAAACCTGCCCACCAAACTGACTGGCAGTAGCAAAGATCTTTCTCGCATACTAGGGCCGTAGTTTATTATGTCTTAACATTTTGTTCATAACATGATTTGTATTGGCAGCATATGGTGAACACACTACATTTCAGCCTCCAAATGTGTTTTTGAAGTTAGAATGACCTCACCCACCCCCCATTCAGATTACCTTGTTGGCTGGCCTCTATTGATGGCTGCTTGCAGTCCTGTGCGTAGTGTCCGCTGGCCCCGCAGTTGTAGCAGGAGATGCTTCCGTTCTTCTTCACTCCCGCCCCATTGGCAGTGTTGGGCATCATGCTGACTGTCTGATACATCGGTGGTACATAGAAGCGACCGAAAGCAGTCATCTGCTGGAGGCCATAGTTGGCCTGGTTGCCAAGCATGTGGTCTGTGTGTGCGTGCAGCAAGGGGCCGTTAGGGTAGGGCGAGTGAGCAGGTGGGAAGAAAGGCAGCTGTGTTGCGCCGTTGCTCTGGTGTGCCTGGTTGAGGTAGCTGCTGTTGCACAGGGACGTCAGGTGAAAGAGTGGCTGGACGCTGAAGAGCTGCCGATGGGGGGTGAAGTAGAAGCTGGGTGAGTGGTTGCTCCCACAGCTGCCCCGGCACCCGCAAGCCCCACATCCCAGCTGTTGTGCAGAGGGAGGCGGCTGCTGCTGCTGTTGTGGTGGTGGTGGTGGGGGCTGATGGGGTCCAGCAGAGCTCACGCTGCTGTCAATGTATGAAGTGCTGTTGGTCTGAGCTGTACTGTGGGTGAGAGCCAGGTTGGGGCTGGGCGCAGGGCCCGGGGTGTGAGTGGGAACAGCTGGAGGCACCATGGCCTGCACTTGGCCAACTGCCTGGGGACGAGCGGGAGGAGGCGTGCCTGCAGCTCCTGGGGAGGGCCTGGAGACAGGCAGGCCAAAGGAGGGCAGTGGAGCTGGCATGCCTGTGGGCAAGGACAGTGGCGGAGGCTTATTGTGGGCTTGCAGAGACTCAGTGTGGGGCATGGCCGGGGGCAGACCTGGCCCCATTGGCTCTCCACTCGGATATCCTCTGGCTGACTTCAGGGTGGACATGTAGGCTGGGTTAGGGGATATCAAATTGATGGCACCCACTAGTGACTGATGCTGGGTGGTGTTGAAGTTCTCTGAGCTCTGGGAGATGGGCGGGGCAGACATTTTGAAGCGCTGGATCAGGGGGTAGATAGCTGGGCTGCCTGGTTGCTGCGGCTGGGAAGGGTTTAAGGCAGACAGAAGGGAGATGGTATCCAGGTGCTGCTTCTCCGTGTCTCCGGCTGCTGCAGGACTCACCATGGCCTCCCTCATGGAAGGAAGGGCAGTGGGCACCGTCACCATCAAGCCCACAGGCTTGCTGTCTACTGTCTGTGAAGGGACCACACCTTCGGGCTTGGGAGCACCATTTTGGATCACACACTGGATGGGCGGCATAAAAGAGAGCTGGGTGAACTTGGAGCTGCTCAGGGGGCTCTCTGGCCGCAGGGCGTCATCCTTCAGGAACACAGCTGGGGCGACAGACCTTCCCTCAGCAGAAGCTGCACCCATTGCGTTGCCAGAGTCTTCAGAGTTACTGTCAGTATCTGCAGGGAGGAAAGGGGTTCATTCAACGTTACTGACAGACAATACAATATGTATTTCAACTGTGCAGTAGAAAACAATGTGGCAGTGAAAGATTTTTTAACAGGACAACACTGATAATAGACAAGTCACATGATGTTCAGTTATTATCATAACCCTGGTTCCCTAAAATAGAAATGTAACCATTACCTAATGGGTATTTCTCTCTTAAAGACCCAGAACCTGAATAATATATCAAAGCTGCTCATCAGAGCCTGTGACGCAGTGGTGCCCCGAGGGCATATAGGGACTGCACACGCAGATCTCGTCATCATTTTTCCTTCAAGCCTGCTGCAATCATGGCCACAGCAATCTTGAAGGTTAATGGTTACAGCTCTATTTCAGGGAACCATGGTTATGATAATAACCCAGGGGTGGCCAAATTTACTGACCCTGCAAACCGCATACCAACACTTTCATATGGCTGAGAGACACAATTAAAACAAAATTGCGCTCTTACTCTGTGCAGTAGTTATTTCTTGATGGCAGCAAAATAAACAAGAGATAGAACATTGCTGAGCCTTACACAGTTTGTGTATTTTTTTATTGTACTGTAGATCTACAGTTTATTAAATTTTAAATGTAACACTGGTGTTTTTCCATTACAGTTGGCGCCTGCGTAATTGCGATACTGATAATTGGGATTTCAGCTGAAATGAGACATATCTCTGGTAGACAATTCTTCCTAATACTATTTATGTTGTTTAATTGGGACATCACTTCATTTAAATGGGATAAAGTGTTTTCAAATGATGAACAGAGATCACTTTTCAGAGCAAGACAAGTCGCGTAGCACAGTGCAGTGAGTATGTGATTACACTGTTACTTGCGTAAATTGCGTAAACCACATTGAACTCTTGAAGGAGCTGGAGTCTCCTGTGGTTTCTTAGCAAAGAAAGCCTTGCCTTGTGATAAGATGTGAGTTCCTTATTTTTCATTTCATTTAATTTAGAAATAAAAAACAGTGATTCATTTTGTTTAGGAATAAAAATTAAAAAAAATTACATTTTAACATTTATTCATAATGTGGTTTCATTGTCTTGCTTTTCAATTAGAATTTAAAAAAGTAAAAATACTTCTCCTCTCTTGCACATGATATAAATTATGAATCTAAGAGTGACTAAGGTCGCCTCAAATGCCTCATTAAAATTGGGATAGCTGCTTATTCGTTCTGAAAGAGTGACACCAACTGTATTTCTGTTTATACTGTATGTATTATGCACTTTAAATAAAAATATATTCACTTACTATGAAGCAAAATAAATCTTCCCTTATTTTACCAAAAACACCACAAGCTCTTCCCTTGAAAATCTGAATGTTCGGTTTTCATGACTGCTCTGTGTTTATTAAATACTTTTGAGAACTTTGTGGATGACACATGAAGTGTATTTTGAAAGCGATTAGAGTACCTGCTCAAGACGAGATGTAAGACACACACGAAATTTTATAAAAAAAATGTTGAATTAATCTGAGTAAGGACATTTGGCACTAGCGATATTCCACTCCATAACAAAACTCGCTTGAGCCGTTACATCAGCTTCTTTAGTGAACGCAAAGAGGAGCATCTGCTGACTGCTGAGTGGTGCTTTTAAAGAGGCTGGTTCTTTTCTGTTCAAGTTTGACCCAGGAGGATATTCAGATGAAAACGTGTTGCTATTTGTTTCATAGATGTTTGAGGTTGCTCGTCTAGTGTGTGAGTGACTTGTTGCAGATGAGACACAGATGTTTTCAGGTCAGCTGAATGAGTACCTCAAGCACGTTAAAACATGAAGCGTGTAGCTTCCTACCCTTGTCCTTCTCGTCCTGGCTTTCAAAACTCTCCCTGCCATCGAGCTTGGGGCTGGAGGGGGAGCTGTAGCCCTCAGAGGACGTCCCTCCACAGGTGTCTGGACCCGAGCCTGCATCCAGTCTGGGATCTAGAGTAGAGAAGGGATGTAGAGATAACAACCACAGACAAAAAATGCATAACAGGATTCGCCTCATATTATCTGACATCTACACTAGTGTGCAAATGTATTACAATACCTGCAAATAAATAATACAAAAATAAAGAAAGCCACCAGACAGAAATGTTTGAACAGATCCTCTATAAAAGATATATAATCAAGGGTACCGGTAATCACTTGCTATTTTGAAGAAAATATGACTGCCACTAGGCAGCCATTTGCTCTTTGGAGTGCCGCAGGTGGGTTTGCAATGGTATACACTGTGGTATCTTTGGGACTATTTTGGAAATTATAGGTGTGTGGAAGGGTGAGGAATTCACTGACACAAGAGACAGAAATTTGTAGTGCTAAACACCACTCGGGTGAACTATTTATTTGTGTCCACAAGGTGGCACTGTTGTCGAAGGCTTCTCAGAGTACCTTGGGTACAAACGCAGGTACACGAAACAATAATCAAAACAGAAGGCACAAAGAAAAAGAGAAAATAAAACATTTAACAAAACTACAAAATAAAGGTGCTTCACTCTGCGGCGTTTCTCTGACCGTCGCTACCCACACGGCCCGAGACTCCGACCTACACTCTCCAGTTCCCTCAACTGCATAGTTTAAAAATATACTTCCGGGGGTCTGCCCAAGGTTTTCCTCTCTATTGCTATATTTCTTTTCTTATTTTGTTTTATATTATTCTGTTTGTGGGTGGTCTCCTTTCATCTTCTGGTCTCTCCGTAAAGCTTCCGCTCGCTCGTTTATGTCCTATAGGGGCAGATCTGAGGAAACAACAGAGCGTTATTTATAGGTTCAGCAATCTCCCAAGGTCCGCCTCTCAGTCACTCAGAGAGAGGGAAAGCCAACACACCCTCTTCCCCACCTCTCCATGTCATCGCCATGACTGACAGGCGGATCTTACGAGGCTGCTGCCCTCTTTCCTACAGCACCATACATACGTCAGACAGTCAGTACAGATCTCCCATCACAAGGTGCATCTCAACTTTTCTACTAACGGATCTGATAAAAAGGAATATTATATAAAATATGTGGGGCTTCTGATTTTCGGTTTCAACCGATAAAACATCCCCAATACAAAAAAAATGAAATTGGTGGATAGCCAATAAACATTGGAAAACACCGTAAACTGTGGAAATGGTTAATCTATTCACGTTAACTTGATCCTTTTCATATTAAAAAAAAAATAAAACCTACTACAAAAATAATAATAAATGCATTTCCCAGTGCTGCTGGGCAATGTCCCGCCTTCCTGACTTGCATCTATCATTGATTCGTTCTGAATACTTTAAACCCGCCCCAACTACTGAGTGACAGCACATTCCTACATTTCTATTGGAGACTCCGTTTGCGAGATTTAAAAAAATTACAATCAGGAATGGAGGCTTGTTAGTGGGATTTAAAGCTGTGTTACAGTTAAGATACGGTGGATTTAAAACAGAATTGTGGCGAAATGTACAAAAATGCCTACACACAAAAACCCCAGAAGAATGTGACCATGACCTAGGGATTTCGTTGTGGAAGACAGCAAAGGAAAGAAGATACAACTTAAGTGTGCAAGTACTGTCGAGTTACTATACATATTTTGACACACACACACACAAAAACGCTCAAGCATTTTGGAAAGTAGCCGAAAGCAATAATTTCATACAGTATATCAAAACTTAAAGCCCCGAAAAAAAAAGATTTACATAAAACTCAAAAATAGCTAAAAATAAGCACCGAAAAATGCAATTAATAAAACCCGAAAAACAATCCCTAATTATATGAAGCAAATCCTCTGACAAATTATATATATATATATATATATATATTTTTTTTTGTTGGACCTGGTTTGAAAATTGACTTTTGCTGTGAGCTCATGTTGTTGACTTATTTCTGGTCAAATAAGGCTGTACTTAAAGCTATTCCAATGTTAAAAGGCATGTCGACATGACAGCATTCCACACATTTTTGGAGCAGCTGGTTTCCATCACCTTGTGTTGTCAAGACGTTGGAGGAGTCAAGGCGGACAGCAACCTTGGATCTGCCCTGTGCAAAGAATAGGCAAGCTTTAGAGAACTCACATCTTTTCAGGGACAGGAATTTCAGTTCTGCAGAATGCATAAGTTCGAAAGGCTTAGTGAGGGCTTCTAGCACCACATTCAAGTGCCATCAAGGAACCAAGTCTTTCCTCTGGGGACAGAGTCCATTTTCATGTGGCAAGCCAAAATGGCAGCCAGGTAGACTTTGAAAGTTGAGGGGGTCTAGCCCTCGTCCAACAGGTTTTGCAGAACTGCAGGATAACTGGCAGATCGGATTTTGCCCTTGTGACAGACTCCAGGTCTGGAAAACACCCCATTTGTAGTCATATTGGGCATGCATGAAAACTGCCCTAGCACTCTGCAGTATTACTACAGCGCTGTCCGCCAGGCTCAAGTGGCTCAGCCGTTCAAGGGCCAGACACAGCTGTAATCAGCTTGGGTGCCACATGGTCCCTCAAGCCTGACTGAGGAGATCCCGGTGGTCCAGATGCTCTGTAGTTGGACCACGACCGAGAACCTCCTGGGCCAGTTTGGGGCTACGAGAAGTACTCTCTGATCTGGTGTTCTCCAGAGACCCCCCCTCCCCTCTCTATAAAAGTATATTAACAAACTTTATTAATACGCATCAAAACAACAAAACAACCAGCACTATTGGTGTGTCTGTATTAGTGTTCCGTGGTATATCGATACCTACGGTATATCATGACACCAAAATCCTACAATACCTAATATCAGGGTAAAATAAAAATATCAAAGTATTGCGGTTTTTCAATACCATGTTTTTTTTGTTTTTTTTTAGCTTTTAAAACAAAACTCTGTAATTGTGTGCTTTAAAAGCAATACACATGGCAAATGACATTTAATAGAGAAAAGTGTAAAGTATTGCATGCAGGCACTAAAAACGTGCATTATAAATATCATATGGGAGATACTGAAATTGAAGAAGGGAACTATGAAAAAGACATAGGAGTTTATGTTGACAATGTGGGGAAGCTATAAAAAAAGGCCAACAAGATGCTCGGATATATTGTGAGAAGTGTTGAATTTAAATCAAGGGAAGTAATGTTAAAACTTAACAATGCATTAGTAAGACCTCACCTAGAATATTGTGTTCAGTTCTGGTCACCTTGTTACAAAAAGGATATTGCTGCTCTAGAAAGTGTTCAAAGAAGAGCGACCAGAATTATCCCGGGTTTAAAAGGCATGTCATATGCAGACAGGCTAAAAGAATTGAATCTATTCATTCAGTCTTGAACAAAGAAGACTACGCGGCGATCTGATTCAAACATTCAAAATCCTAAAAGGTATAGACAATGTCGAGCCAGGGGACTTCTTTGACCTGAAAAAAGAAACAAGGACCAGGGGTCACAAATGGAGATTAGATAAAGGGGCATTCAGAACAGAAAATAGGAGGCACTTTTTTACACAGAGAATTGTGAGGGTCTGGAACCAACTCCCCAGTAATGTTGTTGAAGCTGACACCCTGGGATCCTTCAAGAAGCTGCTTGATGAGATTCTGGGATCAATAAGCTACTAAGCAAACGAGCAAGATGGGCTGAATGGCCTCCTCTCGTTTGTAAAGGTTCTTATGTTTCTTAATACGAACTAAGCTTACTCATTTCCTCTTAGTGGAAGTGACCAACTACCCTGCGCGTTCTGGGAAAACTAAATTACTGCAGCATTCATGGTGAACGCTGGAGAGAGAAGATTGATGTGGAACTACTTTAGATTTCAGCCAGATGACAACAGCAATCTGGTTGAAGGCGGACAGCCAAACTGTTGAGTGTTTTAAAGAATTGAAAAACAAAAGGAGGAAATGCCACAAATTTATTTAAACGTCTTTCAAATCACCACACTGATCTCTTTACCAAAGTGCATATTACTTATAAAAAAAGGTCACAGCAAAGTTAACACATAAAACAGGAATGCGCTAGAAGCTGATCAAAAGGGAGTTCATTGATGCTTGTTTATTTTTCGTCATTACAGTGCATGTCAAAAATGTTAGCGATGTTTTTATGTTCTTTGGATTTTGTGTTAATCAGTATTTTATGTGCCTGTAATGTGAGCATGAGCAGTGAAAAGACCAGAATGAATACAGACTTCATTGCCAGCACGTTTCCCTAACAGGATCAATGTGACACTTCACCTGCAGAGGAGTCACACTGCAAAAGCCCGCCAATGCAGATCGCTACAGGTTCAGCATGAAAGCAATACAAAGTACTTGCAGTTTATTATAGTAGCCAGAGTGGGTTGTCTTTTGTCTAATTTACTTTCTTTGCAAGATTTTTAACAACTGAACAGCACCAAATGGCCTCCTCTCGCTAGTAAAATGTCGTCTTATGTTCTTATTTAAGGTGCACTGGGAAGTTGTTTTCACTGAGACATTTTGCTTGAATACGCTTAAATTCTCACATGTAAGAGGAAGGCATTAACATATGCATTACTGAATTGCGTATGTTAGCGCAGTTTTTTGCCAGAAATACATTTTTTTATCCGCTGAACTAATTTTATTTAATTATTTGGAAGTGGCAATTTTCAAAATATCTAACACTATAAAATTGTAAAATGAACGTATGGTGTTCAAAATTAAGGAATACAACGTTTGTGTGTATTCCCTATGTAACATTTACTGTGTTTGTTTAAAAATAAATGTTTTACTGTGTACATGACTCAAATCAGGCTAGTCTAGTTTAGCATTATACTCTGTTTTACTTTCTAAAAGATTTGAACGGTATTGATTCATGGAGGTGTTATGTTGAATATGACTAAGAAATTTTACAAACAAGAGGAGGTCCATTTGGCCCATCTTGCTCATTTGGTGGTTTATTGATCCAATCAAGATCCTCATCAAGCCATTTCTTGAAGTACCGTGCGAATCAGCTTCCACAACAGTGCTTCATTTTTTTCATTCCTTGCTCACATTTTTTTTAGCACTTCTGAGATACCCCTGTATGTAAAACATCTGGCTTAGTTATAAAAAGTCTGCTTCAAGGAAAGTATTTCTGTGTTATTTTGTTATCTTTAAGAATTAAGAGATTCCTTGTAATTGGAGTATTTGAAGCTGGCTGAAATGCCAGAGTTCTCTTTTTATATGTAAAGAAATAAAGAAAATGGTGTCTTTTACACAGTGTTGTGCTTTCTTACCATTTTTATTTGAATTTTATAGTCGATGGCAGTGACCTTTGAATACACTGGAAATATTTAAACAGCAAGCATTCCACCATGCTGTAGCATTATTAACTGTGTATCAGCCTCTTATGCACTTTGCACTTGCAAAAAAAAAAAAAAAAAAAAAAAGGAATTTGGCAGCCATTTAAAATGTAATGAACATAATTTTGCTGGACAACAACTCTGTGACTGAAATCCCTGGAACTTAAGCGCGGTCAAATTCAGCTCAGTCTTACAACTAATAGCACCCCTCCCTGTGTTAGCCCTTTATTAAACAATGATATGTTGTTCTCGTGGCTTAGTGCTGGGAGGTGTATAGTAAAAAGAATCACACCAATAATACATCATAATAATGAGTCATTTTCTCACATGATGAGATTAGACGAGACAGAATTGAATTTTGACATAACGGGCCACCTCAAGCTGAGCAAGTTTGTGAATGGATTGTAGATCAGATGTGCTGGTGAGAGACACCGGCAGCAATGACGGCGGGCACGGAGGCAACTTTTGCTGCATGTTTTTTAAATTTGGAGAGGCACTGTGGCAAAACGGATTGAGCAGCACGGCAATTGCCGTCAGTGCCGTCGGTTATTTCGAGCCCTGTAGTATGCTACAAAACGGTACGGTACAAGCACACAACCGATACTGTGCAGGAGGCTCAGCTGAAAGCAATAAGCCTACATGCTGTCCCTATACAGAACAGTACTGTTAGCAATAAGCCTACATGCTGTCCCTATACAGAACAGTACTGTTAGCAATAAGCCTACATACTGTCCCTATACAGAACAGTACCATTAGCAACAAGCCTACATGCTGTCCCTATACAGGACAGTACCGTTTGCAACAAGCCTACATGCTGTCCCTATACAGAACAGTACCGTTAGCAACAAGCCTACATGCTGTCCCTACACAGAACAGTACTGTTAGCCGTGTATGCAGGGCAGGCACTAGCACTATGACCTTTTCATGTATCAGGTCAAAGGCTCAGCATAGACTGCACAAGACTTGCCCGTATAGTGCTATGCTGAGCAGAGCGAGTCCTTGCTTTGATACATGTTTCAGACTAGAGGCCAAAGTTCCCCCACTGTTAGCCCCGATAGCTACAACACTGGTGGAATACTCCGAAAGAATATACAAGAACAACAAACACAGTATGAGAAACGCAGCATTAAGAAATCACTGATATAAGAATCAACCACATATACTGATCAAAACCACTGGGACAAAATAATTCCTATACTAACCAATGTAAAATAATCAGCTTGTAAGAATCAAGCAATCAAGCAATGTAATACGGTACTTGATCAAGTGCAATGACATGTACAGCCAATAAAAGCTGTTTTTGAATTTGAATTTGACCACATCTCACGTGATTAAGCACGTACGCAGCATGGATCGTGCAATGATGCAGGAAACACTGCATTGTTTGTAATCAAAACGTGACTCCACCACTGCATTGTGCAGGTGTGTTTTTTGTGTCCTCTGTTAGTGAAAATGTGTTTCAATACAGTGAATACACATTTAATTGAATACATACTGAGTACATCAGTGTTATTGTGTGATATGCATGTAGACGGTGCGGTGCGATGAGGAGGAGGAGGGGATTACCGCGCTTTGCATCTCCGTTTAATGAAAAACTGTGAGATTTGCATTGCAACAGAAAATAAGTACACTGCGGTGGCAAAACAACCGCTAATGAAACAAACAAAATAAACCTAGCTCTCAGCTGGAGCACTAACTAACAGTACTTTGTGTGGAACAAACACTAGATCTCTTACTCAAATTTTGGTTTCTTTTTGTTACTTCTGCTTCCTTACGCCTCTATACCCCCATCACAAAGCTATCAGCTAAGCCATTTCTATCGAGGTGTCATTAACTTTAACAAGCTGGTAACCAATCGACTATTATCCACAATTCGTTAAGGAAAGCAACTGTGGATTTTTTCGTGGGCGTGCATACATGCAGGAACTTGTGACATCTAGTGGTCAACCCATTACACTGCAGCCAGGGAACAAGCTCTTATCATTCTCATACTAAGTTTGACGGATGTGATTCGTATAAATTGACTGCACTGTGTGTGTGTGTGTGTGTCATATATATATATATATCACACACACAGTGGTTTGCAGAAGTATTCCCCCTCCTACCAATAATGTCACATTTTGTTGAATTACAAATAATGTATGCACAGTTTTTCAAACAAACTGTTTTTATTCAAAGCTGTAGTGGTTAAATGTCAGCAAAACTTGCAAAGAAAATTAACAAAATGAAATTTACTGGTTGCATAAGTATTCAGCCCCTTAAGTCAGTACTTGGTAGAAGCACCTTTTGCAGCAATTACTGCTATTTTTGGATAGTAGGATGGTGAAATCTTTGCCCATTATTCACAGGAAAAATTGCTCCAGTTCTGATAAGTTTGTTGGGGATCGTCGATGGACTGCAATCTTCAAGTCTCGCCATAAATTTGATTGGATTCAAGTCAGTACTTTGACTGGGTCACTCAAGAACATTAATTCTCTTCTTGTTCAGCCACTCCAGTGTGGCTTTGTCTTTGTGCTTTGGGTCACTGGGTCACAAGTACATATATATACATATATTAGGGCTGTCAATTAATTGCAGTTAACATCTGCAATTATCAAGTTAACTTCTTTGGAGATTAATTTTTTTTAACGTGTGTTAATCGTGCATTTGTCTATTATTTCTTGACATTTACTTTTGTATTAATACACCAGGCTTTTATCAGAAACTAGTTTGTTTATGCTCTGCGCCAATTGCTTCCTGACTTCCCCTGCTAAGAGGGGCAGGGAAGTGTGTGCAGAAAAAAAAAATCCCGCTTTGCAATAATTCTCTGTCACAGATAAAAACATTTTTTGGTATATTAAATGCTGACAGTCTATACATTATCGGGACCTGAAAACTTTTCAATTCATCTCAGTTTTCTAACTAGGAGAAAAAAAGGCACTGCTCAGCAAAATTAACAAAGATTCAGAGCTTGAGCTGCAAACCCAGAAGGAGATGTGAATCCCTGGGGCAAGAAGCAATGCACTGGACTGCAGGGGGGGCGAAAGCACACGGACCTCGTAGTGCTATCACGCCATACAAATACTTATACAGAGGATCAATAAAGCTTAAAAAAACACGATAAATTAAACTTTTTCCTAATGGAAAAATATATATTTATCTACAGACCAAAGAGAGGTCAGAGTGAGCTCCTGCTCTAATGAAGGCTGAGGTAAAAGTAATGCAGATTCTCCTGACGTACGTCGCCTTAAGGGCGCGCATAAGCAAAGTGACGACAGTGGCCCAGGAGGCTCATTCGAGTAGCTTTGGTATACAGCTCAGTGTGACGGCCCACACAATGCTAAATCCTGTGAGTGATGACTGTTTTCCCCGTACCTGAAGGAGAACTTTTTTTTTTTATTATTTGTTTTATTTAACCATTGTTGATAGACCATTTTTATCCAATAGGTGGAGGAGAAGGCATAGCAATAGATTAAGTCATTAACATTTTACTTAACAATATAAGTTTTGTAAGAACAGACCTTCACATTAGTGAATGACAAATTATCAATCCAAAACAAGTTTGAATTCCATTAGGTTTATTAGAGCGTTAATTACTTCAAAGAGAGAAGACAATTCCGTGCTTGTGATGCCCTTACCTTTCCCAGACTCTGACCGCACAAGGTGCACTGGAGCAGGTCTCAGGATGCCATTGGTGATGTAGCTTATTCTACTGTCTCCTTTCCTTCCCTTCTCTCTGCGAAAAGAAAACAGAATGGGTACATGTCTTCTTTCTTTTTGTGTCTTGTATCAGAGATTTGGTTAGTGTGTGTTTTAAAGGTTCAAAAGCATTTAAACTAACCACACCCCCACCCCCACCCAGCTGGCTGTGGTTATAAAAAATAAAATACAGTGGAATGTCGCATATCCGACCGTCACATAACCGCCATGATCAATTAACCGCCTTGCTAAATAAATAAAGAAAGTAGGCTACAAGAGTAATGGCATTGGCAGAAAATGCAGCTTCTGCGATAGAAACAGAAAGAAAGCTTTATAGCAATCAACCTTTTGGTGCGTTCCCCTTTAAGAGAGACGGGCTGTGTGCTTGTGTGAGTCAGTACCGTGATAGAGATATTAAGAAAGCAGAACCAGGGAGGCAGGGACTTCTAGAGTTAAGAAAGAAGCCATCAGTTGCAGGTTACTGTACATTTACTGTTTGTTTTGTATTGTGTGGAGATAGCTTATAACAAACCACATAGCAACACTGTGTATTTGTAGCCTAATTAACCTTGTTTACGTTTGCTTACTTTTAAAGCAAAAAAGTTCCCCATGTTTAAACAGTTTGCCTGTTGTTTTTATTCACTAACCTATTTATGACTTTTTCACATATCCGCCTATGCCCCAGTCCACAGGGGGTCGGATATGCGACATTGTACTGTATAGTAAAGCAAGTGGTCTGTGCCAATAATATGGAGAGTATATGAATGTGGCACTGAGACAGTTAACGTTAACTGGCTCTCACCTGTAACTGAACTTTGAGATAATCACAGAATCTTTATAGTTTGTGTAGAATGCCAGTGGTTAAAGAGTAAGTAGCGGGGTTCCGAAAAATACAGCGTTATACATCCACACCAGTAGCGGCTCCTGACTTTAATAAGTGGGGAGGCTAAACATTGTATTGATCTTGCTCTTAATTGTATTATTACTTGTACTGTGATACTTGAAATGTATTTGCTTACGATTGTAAGTCGCCCTGGATAAGGGCGTCTGCTAAGAAATAAATAATAATAATAATAATAATAATAATAAACAACAAAACCTGCTTTCATTTAGTTAGCCACTGTGGCTAAAGTAACATAGCATTTTGTAGCCACACCAAAGAATATTAAAGAAAAACTGTTTTATTGTACACAATACAAGAAACATATTGACTATAACTGTGTCCAACAACCCTCTCCCCTAAACACCACTCACCACAAGCTTTTCAGCTTCCAATGAAAGCCTGAATGACATACAAAACAACACACTGTCACTGGTAGAATAAAAGACGCTGTCTGCCTTTTACAAAAATACAATTTTACTACATGATTTTTTGTGGACATTTGTTTATATTATTATTAAGTATAAACAGTTTGTATAAACTGGTTATAAACAAGACAAAAGTGTATTTTATTTGAAAACACATAGATATTTAAATGCCAGACCCTAACCCTTTACTTACACATAAACACTATATTTAAAGTGCACTATAACTCTGATTCCCATTTAATCAATGCCAAACTTAGTCTCCACGTGAACTGGTTTGCTGATATTCATGTGCTGCAATTTTACATTATTTTGTCTTGGTTTTCTTTCCACTGCAGAACAGTAAAGTGAAACTATCAGTAGACAATGCTATACGTGTATGTTAATATAAATGCCTCCCTGACCAGCCCCAGCTCTAGTTACACAAGCTTGTAATATTAAGTAGGATTGTACAGCCACGACTGTGTTTAAAACAGTTTTTTTTTTTTTACCATGTCTTTTCACCTGGGACTACTGACTGTAATATTGCACCGATTCCGACATTACAACTCAATAAATCATAGTGAATCCTTCTTTTTAAAATAACAAATGTTTTTATTATTTTATTAATTGTTCCTCTTCCGAATGTTCTTGAAACCATTCTGTTACTATTTCCACACTGTATTTCAGAATATTTTTAAGAGATAACTAACAGTAACTGTGACTATAACAGTCATATTGGTTTCTAATTAGAACCTCTGTCCCACCAACCACAATGTTGGTGAGTATGTTACGTAATCAAGCTGAATGGCTTTCACTGGGCAAAATTAAATTAAACAAAACAAACAGTCTGCATTGACTCATCTACCAGGCAGCACACATTTAAAGCAATCATGTTGGCATAGTCTTACACATGTACATTTTCCAAAGCCTTCAGCACCATGGCGAACTTGGTGAAAATTAATTGAGCCACACAGGAAAGCATTTCGCTTGTGGCGAGCGGGAGCGTATATAATATTCCACTTCAATATTATTTTAAGTACTTCTTATTATGCACAATAAAACACTGCATGTTTCAAAAGGTACTTCAGAATTTAATAAGACATGTAATACAGTAATATAGTATACACAGCACATAAGACAAGCAGCTGAAAATAACAAAAACATGTGTCTGTCTTTCTCTCCAGCAAAATGGTCGACAACAGCATCATACCAGCATGGATTTTTTTCCTTTTCCGTCACATTAAGAGCAAGACAGCTTAAGCGTTCCTGACCTGTGGTATTCCTTGAATATGTTTTGATTCGCTTTAGGCAAGAAAAGCTCTGTTCATCAGCTGGAAGATGCAGGAACGGTTGCTACAAGACAGCTCAGATGGTAAAGCTGGCACATGACTTTGTCCAAATTGTTTTGCACAATAGGTAACAGCATCTATTAGTCACTTTACCACATCTCTGTTCCTCCAACAAGAGCATTGTGTTTAGCAATTTGTATACGCAATCCTTCATCTAAAACGCAATGTCAATTCTGACTTCCAAGAAGCTGAAGTTTTACCTCTGCGGATACGTGACCGGGTGCTGTTGCGTGTCTTTTTGATGTTGAACATTCGTAGTCAACCATTTTGTTTATTTCGTACCATGAACAATTAAAAATTTTGTTTTGGGCCTCCCTGTTGAATAAGGTCCAATTTAGGCTTTGAACGACCTTCATTTTTTATTATTTTTTTCTCAATTGAAAGCAAGGAAAATGGCATGCAAATTAAAAAAATCTACAACGTTTGACGGCAGCCATCGTTCACTGAAAAAATATAGAATACATACTGCATATGGATTTCGAAAGGGAGTAGCCACACGTGACCCATACCCTGCCTGGCAACAGACATGTCAAGATGAAGTCTAATTGTGTGGTGGAGGCTAGCTGCAAGTTTGTATCGTGTAGCCAATACAAACACAGTAACACTTGACAAAGGCTACTGAAACTCAAAATGAGTGGGTTTCTGTAATGTTAGCCAATAGCAATACAGTGGACCTTGGAAAGCATGACGTGATTTTGGAAAATGTATGGAACAGGTGCTAGAGCCTAAACGAAACCCACCCTTGATACACCGCTATCACAGATCAGTATGGTTATTGCACTGTGATCGGCCATTTTGAAAAGGGCTTTGAGTTATAAGTGTAAAAAGTTGTCAGCATGTTAACAATGAAAAGAAATTACAGGTACGTTATTTAAATAGTTGTAGCAACAAGTGGGGATGTATAATGCTATATTTTTTGGAACCCTGCTACTTACTCTTTAAAGCTATGTGGCAGTGAAAGGGATAATTTATAATGGACAACACTGGTAATACAGCAAAATCAAAGAATCCAGTTGTGTACCAAAAATGAATACATTACTGTCACCAACATGTTACGCATGCTGGGGTTATTAGGGGTGTGCTTATATTTGTACTCTGAATTGCCTTTAAGTAGTATTTAAAAAGGTACAAGCAGGTATTAAATAAATCAAAACGCACCTATTTATTAATGTGTTGATTTCGTACGGCAGTAAAAATGTCAGAACCCTGGACGAGAGGAAAATTCGGTTTTTAAAACACTCAATGTGGAAATTGAATGCCATTGGTTGGTACTCAATTGTAAAGGTGAGGGAAGGACAGCTTTTCATTTTGAAATCAACACATTTATAAATAGGTATGTTTTGATTTATTTAGTACCTGTCAATGAATGCTTCTTAAAGGAAATTACGAGTAACAGCACAGCCATGGGGGTTATACAACCTTGAAAATATTAAGTTAATAGCTCAAATAATTTCAGATACAGTACGAGGGTGCGTCACCCTCAAACTTGAACTTGACCTAGGGAATAACAGAATACATATGTATACCGCATGTGAAGATGTTTAATAAACTGCAGACAAAGTGCCTGGTTACACTCCTAAGCACCGAGGTCAGCGTGAAGCTCAATTGCTGTAGATTCCATCTGGCAGAAGTTGCATGCCCTATGGAGCTTATTATCTTGTGTCGACCAAAAGTGACCTACCTGTCAGTTACAGATTTCATTTTCTTCTTGCTGCCAGGATGTAAACTCCATTTATCTTCACTTAGATGCTGTGTACAGAGCACAAGACATGAGAAATTAGTAACCTTCCCTTGTCCAAATGAACCTCTGAACACTACAGGGGAAGTAAGGACCCCAGGGGGCAGTATCTTCTTATGCAAACAAAGACACACATATATAACAATGGCATTTATCAACACATGCAGGGGAGGGATTAAAGAAACACCAGCTACATACAGCATATACTTTTGTATAAATGGGCGCCCCTCAGATACCAAATTAATCTATGCACATAATGTGTTGTTCTATAGAATACAATCTGCACCTCAGTAGATCCAAGAAACTTTGACAGAGGGCTGATAGCAGGTGCTCAGTTGGCACAGGTTGTTCTATATCCAAGACTGGAAAAAAACCACAGATGCTTCTGAAGTCTCAAATGTGATGACTATCGGCCATTTTACAAAACCTTAATAAATGGTCTGTTTTAAAACAGATTACTGTATGTAATTGGTTAATCAGCTTTATATTATAGTAGGCTGTGTGGTCCAGTGGTTAAAGAAAAGGGCTTGTAACCAGGAGGTTCAAATCCCAGCTCACTCACTGACTCGCTGTGTGACCCTAAGCAAGTCACTTAACCTCCTTGTGCTCCCTCTTTCAGGTGAGACTTTGCATTTGCTGATGCATAGTTCACACAACCTAGTCTCTGTAAGTTGCCTTGGATAAAGGCATCTGCTAAATAAACAAATAATAATAATAAATGCCTGACCTGTAGGAGCCGCTCAAGTGCAATGAGGTGAATTTTCCTCCCCAACCCACATGATTGGGAAGGCAAATGCAGCGCGCTCTCTGCATAAGCATAAACCCAGCATAAACTTAATAAACAGAATTCTAACCACCAAGTTCCTGATTTTTCTCACCCAATAATTCACACGGATCACACAATCATAGCGGCTGTTTCTAATTTAGTGCCACAAATCATCTCATCCTGACTATTTAAAATAGTAAAGAGGCACGAAAAAGGAGTTCTATAGTTAGTTCACACTAGGTTCCTGTTACTGTACATGAAGTCACTGAGAAATGACAAATGAGTGGGGTGAACCGTTATCAGATGAGTGTGACGTAACCCTATCATCATATCTCACACATGACGCCCACAGACGTCAGCCCTAACATCTAGGAAGTACTTCAGACCCATTTCTATTGAGCATAGGAACAGCCCTCGACATTACATCTAGGAAGTACTTCAGACCCATTTCTATTGAGCATAGGAACAGCCCTCGACATTGGGAGATACTGTTGTAACAGGGCAAACTTTGTAACACCATTTTTATATCTCCTTTATAATCTATATAAATATATAAGCTATCTTGTATCAGAACTATATCAGTGTTCTTGACGGATCACCTTTAAGATTTACACAATAACCTGGTGTATCGCTGGTGATAGGGCAGTGCTCCAGATAAGGTGAGTAAAATGTATTTTGGGTGAGTACAATGCAACATTACCTTGAAAGTGAGTACTTTCAAGAACTACTGTAACTTACTTCAATGCTAACTTCATATGCATTAACTACAGCCTTATATTTTAACTGTAATGTTACATTGAACTACTGTACAAAAACTTCAATAAAAACAAAAACAACAATTATGCATATTTCAAATATTTAAAACAAAATACAGATACTACACTAATGCAAATAAAAGAAACAATAATATTGTTTTCCTAATTGATTGCCTTGCTATAGCAATATAAACCATCCCGGCTCTCTCCAAACACAGAATAGTCTATTTATAGACTTGCCTTCTAAAAATTCAGCTGACAGATAGATAAATTGGTAAGACTGCTCCAAAGAATCCAGTCACTTATTCACCAGTCACAAACACACATTGCAAGTGAGTGGATTGAACCATAGGTTTTTTTGTTTGTTTTGTTTTTTAAACTCAAATTTATTGGTTACGTGTTTCTGGCAATTCCCAGGCAGGCTACAATGAGCTGTCTCGGCATTTCCATGATCCATTCTCTAGCTGCCGCATGCAGTATATTCACAATTGACCACTGAGACACCAAGAACCAACAAACTACAAGATGGTGGATAACATGCAAACTCAAGCTGTACAGCAAAATTGCCATGAGTATTTAAACATTACATTTAAATATCATGCGTAATTAATATTTTTTCAATGTGTAAAACCCCCAGTACGCAGTTTATCTGGAGTGCTGAGTGCAGGTGTCTGTACGTTAGTATGTACATATTTCACACTTCAGAGTTTTATATCTAGAACCACTTATGTTGTAACCAAGTTTCATCACAATTGGAGAAACCTGTCTGTCTATGCATTTTTTAATCTGTATGCAGAGAGAGACTCAACTACTGCAGTGCAAAGTGACCATCTGCCACAGTCAATCCCAAGGGCCTATTAAAAAGACACAGAACTTTGTCTTTTTTCTAACAGGGGGTGAATGCATGTATCAATAGTAATAGCCAGAAAAGATACTAATTTTGTTAATGATTCTGCATAGCTGCTCAATGTAAAATTTCAATCACTTTTCTATTGCCTACAGTGTGTGGCAAAAAAACAGCATCCAGATTAACACTTCATGTTAGAAAAGGCAATATTCTTAAATATTTTAGTACGAATGGCCTGTGGCTAGCAGAGGGTACCTACCTCATCAGAAGCTGGTGTGCAGTGCTCCGGGTTAGGGTTCAAAGAGCAGCTTTTCTTCTTCCAATCTAGAACTCCATTGTGCTCCAAGTGCTTGGCTCTCCTTTCCTCCATCTGAGGACCCTTATTACCTAGAATGCTTTATATAAAAATGAAATAAAGAGAGTTACTTTTAGGCGGCGGAATGTTATTTCCTAAATGTTAGTACACATTGGGCATATGATATCACGGCTAGCTTCCGCTCCACTACTAATGACTAGGGAAGAACGGACATTGCATTTGTTTTGTGTTCTTTAAATGGTGGTTGTCATTTTTAAATGTATTGTGTGAGACATACTAAATCACAATAATTAAGATTAGGTAATATTCACTGGTCTATGTTCTTTATGGCAACAGAAGGTTTTAGATGAACAGGACATAAAAAAATCAACATTTTATTATTAGTATGATGATGATGATGATGATGCAGAATTAGATTAATTCTTATATATAGTTGTTCAGTATGTTAGTGTAACACCTCATACAAAATGAGGTTCCCAACCTGTGGTCCGTGAGAAAACCAGGTGGTCCGCAAACAACTCCCAAAATTAGGTTAGGCAGTTCAAAGCAACACAACAAAGCAGCTTGTGATCGTGCAAATACGGTCATACTGAAGTGTCATTCTGGGCCCGTGATCGGGTAAACGCGATAAAAAACACACTTCGTTATGGACTACCATAATTAGCAGTACAGCTTATTAACGCATATCATTGGCTAGGGGTGGAATAGAATTTCACTGCCTGCTTATTTGTTTTTTCGAGGGACGTCACTGAGAAGGGCATTCAATTTTTAAAAGGGCGGAGACATTTTCCGCAGCACAAAAACAAAACATAACACAAGAACTTGTTTACAGCTAAGAAGAACAAAACAGGAAAACACTGTAAATCTGATGTATTTGACTTATATTAGAACATTTATTCTGTCTCATATGTTTTAATATATATGTTTTTACAACATTTATAAAATATCAAGAAACCAGTGGATATAAGCAGATACTATTTCATGAACTAAATTTGTCAGGTACACACAAACAAAGAACCATTAAAACCACAGTTCATATTTTTCAATTTTCAATAAAATATGCTACAGTGTTGCCAGGGATATAGGAATATCCCTATTTCCATATTATACGTTTTTGGAGAGGTTAGCTGCATATAGTAACAGAAGTTAATGTGAAACAAAAAGAGGCTATAAAAAGAGTCTTGACTGTACCATAGTGTGAATGATCGATTTCAGCTCCATGTTATATGGGTTTATTCAGCCAGGTTTAATATCTCACACGACTACATGCCAAAAGGAAATTCTCTTAACCCTATTTCTGGAAATACTGCTCCCCACCCACCTCGTCTTCAGATTCTGGTATGCTTGTATTATGTACATCAAGCAAAGCTGGCGTTAGTAAGTGCGTTACAAATGGATAGGTTAATTTGCTACACAAGGTAACGGTTGCGGGGACCAGCACTGGTATTTACATTTACTGGATCCGAGAACGACCCAAGCCCCAGTGCATTATTTGTGAGGAGGTTTTGTCAAACAAAACTCTTAATCCTGCAAAATTGAGACACCATTGACCTACAAAGCATTCAGAATGTGAAAAAATAAATAAATAAATAAATAAATAAATAAATAAATAAATAAATAAAAGTTTAAACAAAAGAAATAGGAACTTTGCCATCAGCAACTTTCAATGCGTAAAATGACTACATTCCTTGATGACTTGGTAATGAAGATTCAAGCCCAGGAATCTCATTAAGTTAGGAACGTTATATAAATACTTTACTTTCTACATACTTATACATATACACATACAAATTAGTTTCAAAATGCTGTTGTGAAAAAATGCGTGGCATGTGGTCCTTGGGAAAAATCCAAATATCAAGGTGGTCCCTACATTGAAAAAGGTTGGGAACCACTGACCTAACAGATCAGTGAAAGAAAATCACTTCCAAACAGATGTTTGTGAAACCAATCCAGGCAACGCTTATTCTCGTCTCTCCTGGATATACAGTAACTTCATTATGCCTGATTATACAAAACAGGAATATGAACTGATATTCTTGCAAGTTTGAAGCTGACAAAGTAACACACTGATCATATGCTTGTACTACAACCACGACTTCCCCATAACTCCTCCACAGTCCCTACAGGCACTGCTCCACATATCCTCACTCTCTTAAAGCAGCCCAGTTATAAATCAGCAATACAACTATAACACAAACTGTGATTTAATGATTACATTTAGAATTTAGCTTTTAGATTATATGTAACTTACACTATTTACTGCAAATATTTCATAATGCTAGCAATCATTTAACATACAACATTGTTACAAATAAACTGGTGGAGTGATATTGTTTGATGTGTTTCCCTTTAGCTCAGCCACACAGATTGCAGACGAATCTTTCCATTGAAAGAGAAATGACATGTAATTACTGTATTGTACATTATTTTTCATTTCTTTGGTGTTTTCTTTTAAACATACCGTTTACATGTTGATCAATGTGAAGTAATCTGCATAAAAGTACCATATATTGACATTTTTCATTATCCTGATGCAGCAAACCCAATTATAATGAACACCCTGATATAAGGAACATTTCTCCAGGTCCCAGGGGGGTCAGTTATAGTGAAGCTAGCCTGTAGCTGTATTTACAGTGATGAAAACACTTGCGTGAGTTCGAACTTGACAGAAAAATGTATTTATTTGTAGCCAACAACATGTACATTTCTGATCAGTTTTTGAGGTTGTGAAAGCACTGGTCGGACACATGCTCCATAAACGAAATTGATGGTCGCACCGTAGTGCCCTGGTAACCATATCCGCTTTCTGAAAGATATACATTTATACAGTAAACATACCAGGCAGTGTTATATCTGATGGGCACTATTAACAAAATTGACTCAGTATGTGTGAAACCAGTTGCCATTGTGCAAAACACTTATGGATACAGTGAAATAACCAATAACTCAAGAAAGCAATAACACCCATACCCCCTGCAGAGCAATGTGATGCCTGCAGTGGTCGATTCACGATACGAATAAAGGATTTTAAGTGAAAAGTACACTTTGATACAGGCTCGCTTACCTTAGGCTGGGGCTTTTGTCGGCATATTTCTTGCGATGACTTGCCATGTGCGGCTCCATATCTATAAAAACAGATATGTAAGGTTTTCTGGAATCACTCATGACAGACAAGAAGCATTAGTACCAGAGCCATATACAGGCAACTATAATGAATAGGGATTTCAAGGGACCAGCAAAGAAATGTGTCTTATCAGTAATTCTTATTATCAGGTGTCCAAGTCAAGTGCATACTGTCAGGTTTTACTGACGTTACAGTAACACTGAAATCAAATTTCAATTACAGCACAAATGAAAAGTATTATACATTTAGAAGTACTGTGCATTTTATTGGAAATAGTATACATTACAAATGAATTGTACTTTAAATATGCCAATCCAGCTGCTGTGCTAAGATCTCAGCTTTGTGTCTCATAGTATTGCCTGATACAGGCAGATTCTGATCATCGGCATTTTTAAACCACAAAAGCAAAGTGTCCTCAGCATCAGGGTATTAAGTAAATCGGACACGCTGACGACTTGCATCCACAGTTTGCTGTTTATAGGCCAGTATTACAGCATCCTGGTTGTTCAGAATGGTTATAGTATCCACGGGAATGTTGAAATTAGCAGCATCTTGCACAGTGGTGCATTATCTACCACTTTCAATGCCTCCACTTTTGCCTGCAAGGATAATGCACGTTCCCTTTCAAGTACGAAATGTAACCATTACTGTATGGGGTATTTACCTCCTAAAGACCCAAAACCTGAATATTGCATACTAAAGCTGCTCAGCGAGCGTGTGACACAGTCACGGCCCGTCCCCAAGGACACAAAAGGACTCTCAGATGTCAGCGTCATTTTTTCTGATCGGACAGCCTTGTTCGGATAAGTACTTGTTGCTCCTATCTGTATAAGCAGTGGCTATTCAAGTGGATAGCAGACACTGTCAGCACAGCTTATGAGCTGGCCAACTTACGACCCTCCAGAAAAGCTCACTGCCCATTCCACCAGGGGCATGGCAACTTCGTGCATCTGTCAAAGACATTTGCAATGCGGTGGTGTGAGCTACTCCCCATACCTTCACTAGGTTCTACAGACTGAATGTCGTGGATCCTCAAAACCCTGGTTTTCGAACTAGTGTTAAAGGGTGGCTTCCCAGTCTACCCTTACAACAGGCATAGAGCATGCTCAGTTCTGCTCCCCCAGAGCGCTGCAGAGCAGATTTCATCAGTGATCCGAGTGAGTGGAAAAAGTCTCACCCTCAGCTGCTCCGTTACTTAAGGCACCTGTGTCTATGACAACTCTTAAATGTGCAGTACTGTGCAAAAGTTTTAGGCAGGTGTGAAAAAATGCTGTAAAGTAAGAATGCTTTCAAAAATAGACATGTTAATAGATTATATTTATCAATTAACTAAATGCAAAGTGAGTGAACAGAAGAAAAATCTAAATCAAATCCATATTTGGTGTGACAACCCTTTGCCTTCAAAACAGCATCAATTCTTCTAGGTACACTTACACAAAGTCAGGGATTTTGTAGGCATATAGTCAGGTGTATGATTAAACAATTATACCAAACAGGTGCTAATGATCATCAATTCAATATGTAGGTTGAAACACAATCATTAACTGAAACAGAAACAGCTGTGTAGGAGGAATAAAACTGGGTGAGGAACAGCCAAACTCAGCTAACAAGGTGAGGTTGCTGAAGACAGTTTACTGTCAAAAGTCATACATCATGGCAAGACTGAGCACAGCAACAAGACACAAGGTAGTTATACTGCATCAGCAAGGTCTCTCCCAGGCAGAAATTTCAAGGCAGACAGGGGTTTCCAGATGTGCTGTCCAAGCTCTTTTGAAGAAGCACAAAGAAACGGGCTACGTTGAGGACTGAAGACACATCATGCTTACTTCCCTTCGCAATCGGAAGATGTCCAGCAGTGCCATCAGCTCAGAACTGGCAGAAAACAGTGAGACCCTGGTACACCCATCTACTGTCCGGAGAAGTCTGGTCAGAAGTGGCCTTCATGGAAGACTTGCCGACAAAAAGCCATACCTCCGACGTGGAAACAAGGCCAAGCGACTCAACTATGCGAGAAGTCTGGTCAGAAGTGGCCTTCATGGAAGACTTGCGGACAAAAAGCCATACCTGCGACGTGGAAACAAGGCCAAGCGACTCAACTATGCCCGAAAACACAGGAACTGGGGTGCAGAACAATGGCAGCAGGTGCTCTGGACTGATGAGTCAAAATTTTAAATATTTGGCTGTAGCAAAAGGCAGTTTGTTCGCCGAAGGGCTGGAGAGCGTAAACGAATGAGTGTCTGCAGGCAACAGTGAAGCATGGTGGAGGTTCCTTGCAAGTTTGGGGCTGCATTTCTGCAAATGGAGTTGGGGATTTGGTCAGAATTAATGGTCTCCTCAATGCTGAGAAGTACAGGCAGATACTTATCCATCATGCAATACCATCAGGGAGGCATCTGATTGGCCCCAAATTTATTCTGCAGCATGACAACGACCCCAAACATACAGCGAAAGTCATTAAGAACTATCTTCAGCGTAAAGAAGAACAAGTAGTCCTGGAAGTGATGGTATGGCCCCCACAGAGCCCTGATCTCAACATCATCGAAGTCTGTCTGGGATTACATGAAGAGAGAGAAGCAACTGAGGCTGCCTAAATCCACAGAAGAACTGTGGTTAGTTCTCCAAGATGTTTGGGCCAACCTACCTGCCGAGTTCCTTCAAAAACTGTGTGCAAGTGTACCTAGAAGAATTGATGCTTGATGCTGTTTTGAAGGCAAAGGGTGGTCACACCAAATATGGATTTGATTTAGATTTTTCTTCTGTTCACTCACTTTGCATTTAGTTAATAGATAAATATAATCTATTAACATGTCTATTTTTCAAAGCATTCTTACTTTACAGCATTTTTTCACACCTGCCTAAAACTTTTGCACAGTACTGTATCTTAGGATCAGTAGTCCCAAAAGAGCACTAAGATACAGCACAGAGGTGCTAATCTGGATGCAAGTGAATACATTTCCCAGTATCCTTTATATTCAGCTACTCAAACTTGGACAATTAATTTTATTCAGATTGTTCTTCTTCGAGGGGTTCCAAAATAATTTGTGTGAACAGGAAATTCATGTTAAGTGAATTTGTATTATAAGAAGCAATTTACAATAAGCGACTGCTAAATTGGTCCGGAACCATGTAGAAAATTTGTAGAATAAGGAAATTTGTTAAATCTGAGTTTGTTTTTAATGAGAATTGACTGTATGTACCGTATTTAACATGATGTTGTACTTAATGTAAACATTTCTTTATATTTTACAGTTGTCCAATCAAGACATCATTTATCAATTAATTTATTGATTTAAATTTTGGTATTATGTAAGCATTTTTTTTTTAACCAGTGGCTCATTAATGTAAAGTATAATAGTTTAATCGTTTAGTAAATTACATGTATTTCATTATTAAAATATATGGAAATGCCCATCCCAAATATGCAGATTGCATAAAGCACTGGGAGGACCATAAAAGATGAGATACTCTGAGCAATGTGACAAATTATACAGAGGTTGACTTACTCATCAGATCTTGCTTGTGTTACCTTGCTTTGCCTTGCCCAGTGCATGTCACCTCAGTATTCACTTCCACGGGCTACATGCAGCATGGTGCCAGATCCCTAAAATAGCTCTTCTGTTCAGGTTTGTCTTTTACTGACAGGCTCTTCATAACTGTAAACTGATTTACTTCCGAGCGGTCATTAACACATTTTTACCATTCAGATAGCAGCCCTCTAATGGCAACTTCAGATATAAAAAGAGTTCAGTAAGCATGGGGCTGCTATCATCACTGCAGCCTTCAAATAGGGCTTTCATCCTGCAGTATAACACCCACAGCTCAAATGCATTCAATTTAGAACAGCAGGCAGATCAAAGGCTGCAGTGGTAGAGACTGGTAGAGAAGCAAAAGCAAAGCCAGGTAACTAGTTAGTATGTCACGTGGTGCAGTGATAAACAACTCACAATGATAATTTATTAAGGGTTTGTTCACACAACCAAAGTTGTTCTTGAAGTTTTTAAACATATTTTAAATTTGTATATAAAAAAAAAATAATAATAATTTGGGAAGCAGTAACTCTGCATACAGCATATAAAGGGCACATTCTTGCTCAGGCACATACACATATTGATTTATGATGTTAAAAGATGAATCATTACTTACTGTGGCTATGGCCTAGGTCTGTTGAGTTGGAAAGGAAGAAAAGACAGACCCTATCTCTTTGCAGGAATGCTTGTGGCGCTATGAGAAACGTATCCCTGTGGAAGAGATAGAGATGTATCATTTATATTTATAATTGAAGACATTTTTACAGGGTGGTTGCTGGAGCCTGCGCCAGTACAGATATGCAGTCTCTTTGAACGCTGACATTAAATCTTCACCAAAGTAGAAATGAGAATTTTGTGAACATCAAACAAAATATCCCTGGCAGCAAAATCTCGGGGGGGTTCATATGAAAATCAAAGGTTTTGTAAGCATGATGTAAAATGTTAATGAGAAAAACTTTGTATCATTGGTTTTGAACAGAGTGGCAGTGAAACTGTTTATTTGTACTGTACACCACCAGTATTTAAAGTTTGAGAACATTACAGAATACAGCCTGTGAAGACACTGTCTAAGAGCGATAGGACTGTATCATTAATACACCACCATGTTCACACCAACTGTAATGGAACTTTATTGAGAGAATCATAGTATACAACTGTGTACTAACTAGGGATGTGCCAATTTATCAAGTTAAATGTGAGACAGCATGCAAAAAAAAACAGCCATGGTACCCAAATAGTAATGTTCCTGCATAGATTTAGTTGTAGTGTCTGTATTGAAAATCTGAGAATAATATGTATTAGTAAGTGCTCTAGCAGCCTCGCCCCAACTTCTCTATCACTGCGTGTATAGGATGTTTTTGTCAAGCTTGCCGGAAGTGAACCGGAGAGCTAAGTGGAAGTGGGTTATTGTTGATCATCACAGTTAATTTAATAATGGAAGGCAACACAGCAAAAGTCGACCAGTGTGCCAGCATGTTTAAAAGCAATGTGTGGCCTAAATTGATTTTTATTTTATTTTTTTGCATCAAGGACTTACCCTAAGTTTTTGCTAAGAGTCCTGTTGTGTCTAAACTATAAGGCAAGAGTATTGGTACACAGGGAACACAACAAATCTCATTTTAAAAGGACACCATCAGACTGATGGTACATTAGTTTTGAATAATTTTCATCATCGCCATCACAGTTGTAGACAGCAACCTGTCAGCCAATGCAGGCATGATAACATCTAAGACTTGCTATGTATAGCCTAAAATAGAAACATTCAATTCTTAATCCTCATAAGGACACGTCGGAAAAATGACTTTCCTGGTAACCTGGGTCCAACCAGAACCCAGCAATAAAACAACATATAACTAACAACTGGAGTAAATGAATGAATGAAAATGTGTATATGAACACTTTATTTTGCTTTTCCTTTACGCCTAGCCATTGTTTGGTAGAATGTGTTGTTTATGCTATGCACAATGGAAAAAGACGCCCAATGCACACTGTATTCTGGATGCTGTAGTTTATTCTAGGAACATGTCATTCGGGCACATGAGGTATCACTGGAAAGCCCCAAGCCTACTCTTTTTTGTGTTCCTAGCTCTTTCCATTACAGGCACTTGAACACACCTACCGATTTACTGCATGTCACAGCACTGGAGCACTGAATGAGGGGGTGGTAGAAAGTACGCACAAACTATCTTAAGCATCTGTGAATGGTAAAAATCATTAACAGTCCCTAGTACATTTCATTTGGAAAACTAATTTATACATATTTTGAAGCCAAGGTACACATTTCTTACTAGTCCTTATATTACTGAAACAGCTACTGCTACTCCTGAAGGTCATACAAGAGTCAGAGAGGGTAGCATTTATCTACAGTACTTGGTTTAAAATGAATCTAAATTTAAAATAACTTTTTAAACCTGTTGTATTCTGAATTTTTTTGCAAAATTGATACAAAATATACTGTATAGATTATGATTTACATAAACACTTTCGATGCAGAGGCCTAGTGCTAACTATAAAGCCTGTATGTCAATGCATGCAGTCTGTATCATTGATACTGTATGGCAAAACATTAAAGAAATGTGGCAGTGAAAGGGTTAATTTTTAATGGGTTAAAACCAGGGTTCTCCCCAGTAATTCTCTACAGCCAGGCGGTATAACATAATAGTCAGGAGCACTTTTAACAGAAAAATAAACTTGCCTTACCTTAAATATATAATACGACAAAGAATTTGAATAATGTGTTGTCTTTCGTTGACTAAATCTGGTTGCGCTTTTCTATGTTCTACATTTTCTTTTTCATTATTGTTTTTTATTATGGTAAATTACCGTGCTTACTTAGGCACTCTACAATTTGACTGGGGAAAGAGTAGGGTTATTGGAGTTAACAAAAAAAAGGTAACCTTTTCACTTCCTTTTTAGCTTAATTATTGAGCTTATTGCTTCATTTAAATTGCTTTCTTTATGTTAATTTTGTTAATGCACATCTATTTTTGTTTTTCGCTGTTCTACATTTTCTTAATGCAACTGTTCATTTTAACCATTTTTTTTAACACAACAGTACTCACACACGTTTGGTCACCATCATAGCTGTAGTTGAAAACCAGAGTGTAATAATCCAGCACCTCTGCACTTAAGCATTTGTATGTCAGCTGACAACAGCTGATATCCCATCACACCTTTCTTCTTAAAGACGTACAGCCTCTATATATGAACCCCCAATATCTCTCACAAGCACCTGGGTACACATTGTTACGATATCACAACAAAAAGGAATACTTTTTTTTTTCCGTTATTTTTTTTTTTTTTTTGGTGCATATGTATAGCTATTATGTAATATATATATATATATATCACCTTACAGTACAATAATACAACAAAAACTGGACTGAATGATTATAGACAAAAATAATCGTAACATTTTTTTAATAAAGTAGCCGGCGCAAATATAGTATTAGGCGGTGGATTGCGTCGATCGCAGGCTTATTTTGACCCCCTGCATTCATTGTCACTATTTTTGCTTTGAAAATAATTGGTTATTTTTTAGCAGTCATTTTTAACGTTTTAGCCTCTTGAAGTGCTTAACCCTTTGCGATCCATTGCAATTTTCCCTTTCCGGTCCAATGTCGGACTCTGTCCAACATTATCAAAAAGACGTAAAAAACAGGTCTCTAGTCGTTTTTTTTCTCTGGAAAAAACGAAAAACCATTCAATGGCGAGTGAGACCGTTAGGAGCCGAAAAAAAGGGGCGTATCTCATGAATACAGATAGCCCCCGGCACCACATAGATAACACGGACATAAACAAACAAGATAGGGGTTTCTGCATCCAACGCTCAAAGAATATCACAGACATTTGCAGAGCTTTTTTTAGATGTTATAGTAATAAAATAATGACTTGGATCGCATTATTGAGGAGTTTGGTGATAAAACGAGTGATCAGGAGATGATTTATCGGTATGCACTACTATGAAGAGGTATGTGAAAAATACAGCGAACAAGGGGTGGGGCGGGGCTGGAGATGCAGTACTGAGTGTCCTGTTGATATGCAGTGCCTTTTAAACCTGTTTTACTGTGAAAAAAAACTTTTAAACAGCGAGTCTAAAATAAACTGCGCGTGTGAAAATATATTGGACCTCGACGCGCCTGAAACGTGCTGAATAAATGGACCGCTAAGGGTTAACACAGAAAACCCGGCCCTTCAACTCTCTGATTGGTTAAATGGTGTGTCATGACGTAACACAGCTGTCATGTTGTTCCAAGATTTTTTTTTCACCCAGGAACGCGCAACTGATCTAGTCTGCTAGAAGCGCAATCAATCCTTATTGTTAAAGGCACAGTAGCATCTGAAAGACGGGCGGATCGGGTTTTTTCAGCCGGGCGGCGACAGCCACTTTGCCGGGCTGAAAAGGCCTGGGGAGAATCCTGGTAACACTGGTAATGAATCTTTCGTAAGAAAATCGAAGACCACCACAACATTAAGACAAAAAACTAAAAGTGTACTACCTATGCACCTGTGGCTTCACAGTCACATCTCCTACATTTCATGGCAGCATTGTTAGGCTAGAGGTCATGGTCAGCGACACATTTAGCATGAAATGTTCATATAGCCCAGCAAATATGAAGTCACTACCTCTGTTGGTTTCCTAACACGATGGTAGAGGCATCTTTGGTACAACAAAAAAATGCTGTCAGGAAAGGGTTAACTACCTGCACTACAACATGAACTTGACCAAGTGAATCACTGAATACATGTGTGCACCGAGTATGAACTCAATATCTCATAGCGCTGGGTCTTATCATTCTGGAACCAAAAAGTCACATAACCCCAAAATGGCGGACATCTTGGGTCACGGGTAAAAGTGATGGGTGCCGTAGAACTGATGCGAAGGTGCCTGATGAAATTCCACAACACTGAAAATACGAAGTTTCCAGCTTAAATCGTTTATGCGATGAGATATTAGCTGTAGTAGGAGAGGTAGTGGGTTTGCAAGCTCCCCTTAATAGGATGGTTATTATGATGAACTTAAGTCAGACACAGCATTAGCCTATTTATGATTATAGTATTCTTCACATTTAGCATGTTTCATTTACTTTAGAATCTTACATCTTTTGCCACTTAAGCCACATTTCCAACTACGCTACAAAATCAGTCTGTAAAATCTCACCTTGTTCCAATATAACATGGGGGGCTTTACAAATTTCTCAAATGTCTGTATGATTGCTATTTATAAATCAAGTCACATACATCCAATATTTCCTGACTTCCCGCCAAATAGGGTCCGATAGAGTCAATTCAGACCGATTGAGTCAATTCAGAACGATTGAGTCAATTTCAATTTCCTTTCAAGTCTTAGTGACAAATGGAAAAATAGTGTTAGTCCTGACTCAGGACTCCTGAGGATGGGTTTGAACCGGGTGGCAGAGGTGAAGGTCATTTTCCTAGGGCTCAGGGAATGATGATTTATTTGTACTACTCAAGGTTATTCCAGAAACAAATAGAAGACGAAGATTACCTGTAATATGGTTTCCTTGTAGAATGATGATTGAACTCCTGGAATCCATTTTGCTTGGGTCAGGAGAACAACCAGATCTCTACCCCAGAGTCCTTTTTGGTGCCAAAGTAGGTATCCTTCCCCCATAAAACCCTTCTCCAAATAAGTATTATTGTCCACATTTCAAAAAAGGAGACACTAAACACCACATAGGTGTGTGGAGTTCATCAATCTATGAAGAAACCATATTACAGGTAATTATTATTATTAGTTTATTTAGCAGACGCCTTTATCCAAGATGAGTTACAGAGACTAGGGTGTGTGAACTATGCATCAGCTGCAGACTCACTTACAACATCTCACCCGAAAGACGGAGAACAAGGAGGTTAAGTGACTTGCTCAAGATCACAGTGAGTCGGTGAGTGAGCCGGTATTTTAACCAATTACCTCCTGATTACAATCCCTTTTCTTTAACCACTGGACCACACTGCCTCCTATCTCTTTGTCTTCTTACCTTATCTGATGAACCACACAGACTGAAGTATACCAAAGCATGTACTAAATATTAGTAGAAGATGCCACAGATACACACTAATAAAGGATTACCACGAAAACAAAAAGAGAGAAGGGAAGAGAGACCAAAACAAAAAAAAAAACACTAACGCGACCATACCCAAGCAATTGCAGGAGAAATTTGGACAATAATACTTATTTGGAAGAGGGTTTTATAGGGGAAGGATACCTACATTACCGCCAACAAAGACTATATTGCAATGATCTCTGGGGTAGAGATCTGTTTGTTCTCCTGACACAAGCAAAATGGAGACCAGGAGTTCACTCTGTGTGGAGTTCATCAGACAACATAATAAGTATTGCTATTCTGATCTTTGAGGGTAAGTAAACTGCCAAGTCATGTGACAACCTCTACATAACAGAAGGAAAACAGCTTGCAGATTTCACACATTAAAATAAACACATTTATATTTAAAAGAAGACAGGTTAATAAAAAAAACAAAAAACTGAAGATTAAGATAAATATCTCCGTCAGAAATAGAACTGACCTAGTTTAAGAAGCTGCACTTCAAACTTTACAATTCTCATTTATTAAAGACGTATCTATTCAGCATTTGCTGAGGATTTCTTTTGCTTTAGGATGACATTTCTGTACTATGCAGGGCAGTAGATTTCATTAAATTAGGGGTCAATGTTATGACAAGCAAACCACTATGAATAAAAAAATTTATTTCAAAAGGTGATGTACTCACTGACTTGTGCACTACAAGATTGTGTAAACATCAAGTCATAAATGTGTGTTGCTATGTCACTGACAATTGTACTATCAAGTTTGTCATACAAATTTAATATGAAGCAGTCGTTCCATTTACACCTGTTGCCATGCTACGGTACATGTCTGAATTTAGCAGTTTATTCTTATTGTTATCCACACAATGGCGTAAGCAAAGATGATATGTCAGCAATATTCCATAATAGTACACATTGTATGTATCTACGTATTATTTCACTGTAATTCTCAGAACTAGTGGAATTAAATAGAATTAATCATTTAAGTTAATTAAACAGCATTGTTAATCTGCAATAATTCACAATTTGTTTTATTTTCTTTGGCAAAGGGGTGATGACTAAGCTCAGCTGATTCTTAGGGGGTGTTGTTACGAAAAGGGTTGAGAAACACCGATTTAGACCTTTAAAACATGACCTGTAGTTTGTTCTTTTCCCATCTGCAATCTACATGGGCACATCAGTCTAAATATATTTTGTGTACATAACATTCTATCAGCAATTTAGCTATAAATTGTGTGATCAGTAAATACTACTTAGACTTTGGACCAAAGACAATTCTTAGCAAAGCAGCAGCTATAACAGTTTCACTTTGTGGAAAAATGAAACTTACAGCATAAATGAAAGTTATCATTCAGCTCGGCTTTCCAGAAGATGGCATTGTTGCTTTTTGAACTGGGATCTGGCCCTCAGCAAAGTTTAGTCACTACTGACCCATTAAAACATTAACCTTTAGAACGCCATCTTTCAAAACAGACTTATTACATTATCTTCAAAACAGCAGCATTTGGACATAAATACAGCAGAAATCTAACATTTAACATCATTATATTTTATTCCACTGAGTAGAATACAAAGCAAAACTTGGGCTCAGGGTTGTTCATTTGGAAGATTAATTACTATAGCTCCATGCACCTTTTAGCAGCCATATCCCAAACAAGGAAGGTCTGCTGACAGCATGTTTATTGGGTCAGATTTCGCTCTACACTCATTTTATAGGGGTGGCACATACAGACTGTATTAATTTGAAAATGTATCAATTTGAGTTGGCTTATAAGCCATTTATAGATACATGCAGATATATAGATACAGGAAAATAATTCCATCTAGGGTTTCTGTGACGTCATAAATTACAAGACCGCTAGGTCGAGTAGTTTATAAACTGTTACAGTATGTTTTTTTTCTTAGTCGCTGTCAGAGTAGAAGATTATGTCTCGCTCGCTTGTTTGGTGCTCCCATTGGTGGAGATTTATGTATATATATATAAAAACCACACAGGATCAACACAGCAGCTCCTAACATGAATGGTTTGAGTGAACAATTTATAATAATGATCACAGACACACAAACACTGCCTTCGCCCGATTCTGCTTTTATGCTTTGTAGATTCAAAGCGAGAGATGGGGAATACAGTACTGAGATACAGGAGCTTGCTTACTCTGCCCATCTCTGTCTTCATCTTTCACTCTTATAAACACTCTGCTTGCATGTGCCTAGTGGTAAGTGACTTACCTTAAAGTCTGCTCCAGGTCCCCATGTTCCCATTTGTGTCCTTGGCTCAGCAATCGTAAAATGTCTCTTTCAAACGATTCGGTAGAAAGCTCTTTTGGTAGCTTTTTGGGAAAGGAGGGGGAAAAAAAACATTTGCCAGGGATGGAAATAATACTCCTATTGCACAGCAGTTTCAACCATTCCAGGTTTTAATATGAGCTTGATTAGCCAGTGTATATGTAACAAGCTTAGGTGAGTCTTAGAGTCTTTCCACCCCCCACAGGCATGCCTGCCCTCATATTAAAGTGAATTGCTTAATCCAGGGATTCAGAAAGTGCTGCAAACAAAATGGATACTAAAAATGCCTATTTCGTGGCAGCATCACCCATAAGGAAACTGTAAATGCAGTTATTTTACCCAACACACTGCCTATGTCACTTGAACAATTTGGCCCAATAGATATGGAAACACCGCTATTACCTACCTTTAATAAAAAGTCTTCAAGTTCTTGGTGTGTTTTTGTTACAGAGCTCAGCGACAAATCAGACCAATTGACCTACAAAAGATGCACAAAATAAATAAATGAAATGTACCCTCTTCTTGTCATTAAACAATTCTGCCAATGATGAAATACAAATAAAATGCAGAAGGCATAGCACATGACATGTCACCATTTACACTGGAAAAAGAACAAAAAAGCCTGTTTTAAATGCCAGTGATAGTGTATTTTTGATCTAGATACAACAGGCTTGCACTGGGAAGTGATAAAAAAAGGCATTGCACTGTGTACTGCAACAAGAAGTTACTAAAATGCAGCAATAAATCACCAGGCTGTTTACATTAAATGTTTCCAATGCTAATCCAAGGTTGTGATTTATATGTGTTTGGCTTTACTCCCACTACACTATATACAGAACAGAAGCTCTTTAGATGCAGTACCTTTTCATGTTAAATTGATGCAGTGTCTGAAATGGTAGAATCAGTCTGTAACTTAACCATACAAGAAACCATTCACTTTAACTACACACAGGATTATGCATGTTGTACTTGATATGTGACTAAATACTCTTACAAGGAATATTCTGACACAGACACAGCAGTTAAATGTTAACAGGCCAGTTCATTTAAGCCCTTTTATAAAAATTTTAAAAAAATAAAACGTGGAAATTGGTTAGTTTCACAGTTTCTCCTTTTTGCTATATGACTGTTTAACTGAAAGTGAAACATGTCTGTGTATAGATTTTGCTTCTAGTTCTTCACTTATTTATGTTAATTCAAGGTATGCATGTATTTCAAATACAACAATAATATTATATAATATTATAGAGCTTAACTTGGTAGAATATACTCGCTAGACTAGCGAGCGAGTAAAAAAAAATGTATGGAAAATCATCTAGCAAGTATATTTCTTGCGAATAACCTGAAAACGTAGTGACACATGCAAATTAGGCTATGACATCACGAAACGTCACGGGGAATTCCCTTTGACTCGCTAGAATTTGCAGTGGATGGAAAACCATTTTTTTGCCCTTAAGTTAGAAAGGCCAAGAGAGAGATAGAAATGAACATTGCTAAGGGGCGAAAACCAATTCCAAAATGTTTTTCCAATATTATAACAGCAAGAGAACATTCAAAGAGGAGGTTAAATGTCTAAGAGATACAAATGGCAAAATCATAGACGAAGAAAAAAAATAGCAAATATATTAAATGGTTACTTTTCACAAGTTTTTACAAAGGAGGATACGGACAACATGCCCCACATGTCGACCTTTTCCTTTTATTTATTTATTTATTTATTTATTTAGCAGATGCCTGTGGCTTCGGGCATTACAGCCCCCTGTCGGTAACAACAGTCTTCCCTATATATGGCTGACATTTTAGTCCACAATAAACATAAAGGGATCATAGATACATTAAGAGACATTGAAACCTGTAAAACGCAGATATAAAGTGTGCAAATATATTGGTAAAGATAAGTGAAATCGCAAATAAAGAAAACAAATATTCAGTCTTAAATCTGTCATGCAAGGATGACAACCTTGATATGGTATATTTTATATAAATTGTAAGAAAATAAAATATGTAGGAGAGACAGGTACATCATTATATAAACGAATACAGAACCACTTATCAAATATAAGAAATAAAGTAAATGAACCAATACTTCAGCACTTTACAAGGAACAGACACACCATGGATGACCTAAAGTTTGTGGTTTTAGAAAAAAATTAATTACATAAACGTAAAGTATAGAAAAATAAAAGAAAATAAATGTATAAATAGACTAGATACCATGATGCCTGAAGGTTTAAATAGAAAGGAAGAGTAGATTATTACATCATTAGCTATATAGTGAATGACATCAAACATACATTAAATTCAAAGAGAAATAAATGTGTCGCTACCATGGCCTCAAACGCCTATAAATACCACCAATGTTTGTTTTCAAGCACACTTTCCATTGACAAAGGCATATTAAACAAACTGAAACATTGGGAAGTTGGCTTATATAAAGTCCACTCCGTATATAAGGATTACTGATATAAGAATCAACCGCATATAGTGACCAAAACCACTGGGACAAAATCATTCCTATACTAACCAATGTAAAACAATCCGCTTGTAAGAATCAAGCAATCCACTTATAAGAATAATTTCGGGACAAACTGACTGCATGTAATACAATACTGTATCAAGTGCAATGACGTGTACAACCAATAAAGTTGTTTTTGAATTTGAATTTGATCACATCTCGTGTGATTAGGCATGTACGCAGCATGTGCAGTATAATTCCTAGTCCGCAGACTCCCAGTAGAAAAAAAGCAAGTTGTGCAGTTTATGTGTGTCGACATGACATGAAAAAGAAAGACACATGACTCCATTGTACAGGTATTTTTTATGTTCTCTGTTAGTGAAAATTAGTTTCAATAAAGTGAATACACATTCATGGAATACATCCTGAGGACAGCACTGTTATTGTGTGACATGCATGTAGAGGAAGGAGGATTGCGTAGCGGGGCGGTGAGGTGAGGGGACTGAAAAAAATGCAAGCCACAGATGCTTAAATGCAGTGGTAGTCCTGGCAATGAAATACTGTACTGTAATGTCATTTTAATTCAAAGGCCATTACATATAACACCACACGGCACTTAAACTTGGCACCCTCACGAGACGATCACCTCTCATGTATACTGCAGTAAAATAGGATTCTGCAGCCTTGAGTAAACATAACCGTGATCATATAACAAGTTGCTTACCCATGAGGACTTGTTTTGATTGTTTTGATGTATTATCCTCAGTGATTGAGCACCATTGACATTTGTATACTGTATTTAAACTGATTCAGACTAACTGCAACTATGCCAGGTATAAAAAATATTGCACTCCTGACCACAGAAGCCAGATTTAAAACCTGGTCTGCCAGAGGTAAAAAGCTGGTGAATGAACCTACTCCTCCACCAAGCCTAGAGACAGAGACCTCCTGACTGTCTCTTAAACACCCTTGAAGATAGGATCAGTGCTGGAAGGGGGATATTGTTCCAAGAAAAATTAATCAGATCAGCTGATGTAATTTAATAAAATGGAAACCATGCTTGCTGAGGAAAGATCAGCACAAACATTCTATTTTGGGAGTTAAAAAAAGGAGACACACACATACATTAACACAGCACAAATGTGAGCCAACAATACAATAAATTACCACTTCTCAATTACTCCATGCTTTTTACAAAAGCATCATTGAAACAGATGTAATGTAAACCAACAGGTATGACTTGTTCCACAGGGTGTAACGTGAAATATGCTATTGCTTAGAGCTAAACTGGTTTGATGTAGCTGCAGCACATGCAGGCTTTGTTCCTCTATTGCTGTCCAAACCATTCTGCAGATAACATCTATACATTTCTTTTTTAGCACTTTAAAGTTTGAAACAAAATCAGCTCAATTCAATGGCGTATTTGTTCATATTGGTGCTACGATTATGACTTTGAATTTGATGGACAATTGTCACCTGATAGGTTCATTAGATACTGACTGTATTGCAACAGCAAACTTTACTCACACTAGAGACATTACAGCAGTGCAAAAAAAAAATCACACACACACAGTTGGAAAGCTTTGAGAACATAATAAAAGAGTAAAATACTGTATGTATTTTAAAATAAGCCATACAAAACAAATAATTACATCAGAACTGGCAGCCTGTGCACAAAAAGCCCTTAACTGATGGGTTTGGCTTTCTGGTCAGACAAGGGGACCAAATGGCAAAGCTTTGTGGCAACCTGGACTACAGTGGCAATAGTCTGTGATATTAGTTTTTCACATTTGACATGCATTAAACTCACAAACACATGTGTTTGTACACGTGAATAAAATACTTTTCTACTATACCTGTTGTGCACTTCAATTCACAATACAGAAGGGCTGTGCAGATATTTAATGACCGTCGGTGGTTATTTAATTATACCAATGCATATTAACATAATGCAATTGAGTACCAATCAAAGGCAATTAAGTTCTGCATTGAATGATTTAAAAAGTTGATTGGAAGTGAATTTTCCTTTCATCCAGGGTGCCGTACCAAGGCTGCAAACTGACACAAAATATACAAATGACATGTGACCTTTCTTTAGCCCTACCTTAACAGCTAATCATGCTGACTGAATTATCTACCGCTGTGCATACTGGGAGATGTATTTTTTGTTGAGTAACTTAAAACACGTTAAAGAAGCATATGATACTGTAAACATATATTTTCATTTAGACATCTGGAACTATACCTACAGTGAATGAATGTGCGTATGACATGGGAAACATGGAATCATTTTGTTAGATACAATCATAAAGCATAAGCACTTAATCAACTAATTAGTGAGACAGTTGATTTAACACTGGATATGGAGTGATTTCAGCTGTTGAATTGCAAGCTTGAATAAAAGCAGTAAAGACAAATCACAGAAAAACACCAATATGCCACGTCTGTCAGGAGAGCAGGGCCTTCGTGCAAAAAGCATGTTGGAAGCTGGACAAGGGCAGCGTACTGTGGCGCGCCGTCTTGGGTGTTCCCAGCCAGCAATTTCAAACCTGGCGAGACGGTATAACCAGACACACTCTGTCAAAGGCCACGAACTGCGCGACGTGTGGCTTCAAGGGCTAAGAGACCACTGAACAGGCAGATGCTTATCCAGGCACTACAAGAGGAATGGGGCAGGATTCCACAAGACAACATCCGAAACCTGGTGCAAAGCGTGCGTCGCAGATGTACTGCTTGTATTGCTTCCAACAGTGGCCACACACGCTACTAGCCTGTCACTTTCACAGTATCCACTGTCCCCCCATAACTTCAGACAGTAAAATGTCACTTGTTAATCAGCCCAGTCACTGCATCTGCTCTAAAACAGTTTGTCATTTTTCGATCACATTTAGTGAATTTTATCCAAATACAGTATAAGGGATAAGTTTCTTTTGATGCTCAGTATATAAAAGAATTATGGAAAACGATGGAATAAAATTTGCAACAGTGCAATTTGCCTTGTCATTCTATCACTCGATTAGAATGAAGAAGAGATTCCACAGTGAGATCCAGTAAGAATAATATTCACTCAGGACCATCCAATATTTGATGCTAGATATCTCAATACTTGTTGTGTAAACAATGTTAAAGATGCAAACCTGTTGGAAAGACACTAAAGTGTCTTCCACAATCCTCACACCAACTCAGTGGGAGTGTAAGATATCTTTATTAAACAACCTAAAAACACAACGATTGGCTGAGACTAGGATTAAGACAAAAGAAAAAAATATATATAATTATGTAGACCTTTTATTTAACATTATTCCATCAAAGACACTACAAAATGATAATGCAGAAGTTTACCGGAAACCATAATAGTAGCAGAGTATTTCATGTTAGATTCTGAAATGTCACATTTTTCGTTAAGTATATGGAAAACCACTGCGGTATGTAATTCAGTATGTTAACGTAAGATTATTCAGCAGGTTTCATTTGACTTTATGAAGCAAAATTAGTTAATTTTAGGAAAGAGATGCAAAACCAATGGCCATAGCTGTATTCAAATTACAGTTCATAAGGAGGTATACAGTATCTACAGTAGGTACAGAAGGTAGTCAAAGCTGGCTGAACAGTTTCACCTTTCTAATAGTCACTAGTCGACCATGACAATGAAACTAGGATGAACTGGGCTCTGAATACAAGTTCCGAACACATTGCAGCGTGAATGCTATTTTTTGCGTAGTATACATTTCTGTTTCTTTTTTTCACACAGCTGTAAAAGCCCATTGGCAGGCTTTCCAATTAGCCATTCCTCCCGTCAAACAGTCCCATAGAGTGGAATGTTCCGATAGCCACAGCAATAAAACATGCCACCCCAGCAACCTCTTGGAAAGAACCCATTTAAATAGCACCTTTCATTCACACAGGTCATATGGCTTAACAAATGCAGTACAACTTAATCATTAAGCAACCACTGAAGTGCAGTTGCCTTTGGGGTGGAACACAGCAGCCATTTTGAGCCTGCACCGAACACTTTCTTTTTTTTTGTCCCAATTTATATGTTGGTGTTTTTTTGTTTGTTTTTTTTCCCCTGATAAAGCGGCGTGTGTATAAATCCACCCTCCAAAAGTTGGGCACTACATACAGGGTACTCCCTTTTGACAGCTAAAATATACCCCAAATAGTTTGAAAGGGAAGCTCTTCCCGATGTAGTTTGCTTGTCATTTTCGAAGCTCCAAAGCCCACAGTAATATACAGCATCCTGAATCACACCAGCCCTGGGCTTCACAGAGACGGAGAGGGGATGTGTGGCTTGTCAGATTCTATTATCACACGCTGGAGAGTATAATACTGAACCAATGCTCACCGCATTCCTCTCCTATTCATTAACCCTTATCAGAACAGTCCCGGCAGTGCATTCTTTGGCTGCTTGTTACAAGCTTGGCCCAATAGATGAAGCCTAGGCAGAGAACTGATTTTAAAAAACAGAAATGGAGCTGCTGATCATAAAATGGGGGAAGCAAATACAAATCAAAAACATTTTAAATGGGGGTAAATAAATAAATATAGGCTAGGTAGGGATAGAACTCCATAAAGCATAGTTCACCTTTATTGTATAGTAACAATGTCAATGAAGAAGAAACTTTCAAATAAAACATGAAAGAAATATGAATTAAAAATGACCCTTAATCAGATATTCCAGTACACTGAAGGAGGTATTAGGCAGAGCTGTTTTTCTAGTTGTGTGGTATAGTACAGTAACTTATGTGGTCATTTTAATGCTTTTTTTTTTTAATTCACTAAAAAACAAAAACAAAACACCAACAACAATGTGCAGAGCTGCTTGCACAGCCCTACAAACACAGAGTGCCTTTACAAAGCGCCCATTATATACGCCTGGCTGGTTTACAATCCAGTCAATCTCTGTGCCAGGGCTGGAAATTGAGATCTGGATGCTGTACAACCGTTTCTTCCACTGTGGTGGTGCGAGTCATTTAGTTTGAATGAAACTGCTCTTTTATGAAATGAGAATTTTAATACCATTGCCTCCTGGGCAATTACCAGGGAAAAAGTCCAAGGTGAAATTCTAAGATAAGGATTTAATTCGTGTGTTAGATCAGCTTAAGAAATATAATTGCCTTGGTTGTAAAAAGTTTTTAAAAAAATATATGAAAAACAATGAAATGAATGAATGCATTTTTTAAAAATATTAAGCAGAATTACATACATTTTTGTTGAAGCTACACAGATATACATGACTCTCCTTATCAGCTCATTTTTAAAAGGCATGTGGGACAGGGTTAATTGACAAACATGGGTTTTAATTAGGCA
Source organism: Acipenser oxyrinchus oxyrinchus (assembly GCA_030684275.1). Classification (NCBI taxonomy): domain Eukaryota; kingdom Metazoa; phylum Chordata; class Actinopteri; order Acipenseriformes; family Acipenseridae; genus Acipenser; species Acipenser oxyrinchus. Next base: position 56,189,194 of record CM060249.1, read on the forward strand.
AACTTGATTTTCAAATTCAAAATGTTTTATTTGTAAAGCAAACAAAAAAAACAACACTATTTACATGTGCTGGGCCTCAGCACTGCCACAATCATCTACTAAATGGTTTGCTGGCACTAATGAAAGACATGACATGTATTTGAAAATAGTAGAGAACTGTATAAGACATTTTATGAAAAGAATTGCCCCCCATGGCAGGGCTGCACAATGTGCGCCAAATAATTTGATCGGGAACCGAAGATTATAACCCCACCCCCTGCAGGAAGTTTCAACTTTCCAATTTATTGCGTAATGGCAATTTAAACTCCTGTTTGTACTTCTCCCCTCCATTTCAAACTTAAAAATAATTTTACTCTACATATTTACTTTAGATCCCCCAATACTGTTTTTATTTATTTATTTATTTATTTTTTAAATCTAATTCTCAGGTGTCATTTACACAGCACATTTAACTAAGTTAACTCCCTCCCAGCACACACTCGCGTGTGCTACAGCATCCAATTCAACCGTGTGTTTGTGTATTCTACACGCCATTATTTATTTTTTTAAATAAAATTGCGTTCTTAATAGCTAACTAAGATTTAAAAATAAATACAATAAAAATATTGCTCTTTTCCCTAAATTAGTACAAATATTTAATGAGAAAAAAATAAATAAAACAGCACTCGAAACAAGAGGCATATTTTAAATATGTTTCCAATAAACCAAAAAGAAAGAAGTTTTAAAATAGCGCAATAATACTGCCCCCCACCCCCTAAATTAACTTGCTATGGTTAAATTAACTTTCTATGGTTGTTAGAGCTACTTTGCTGATATTTCTTATACAACGAATCTGTTACACGCAAATCAAGAAAATGCAAAATCTGTGCAAACAGTAAACTGGTTTCACCACATTGTTCTGCATTCTTCCAGTAGATTTGGTCAAATGCAAGAATATAAAAAGATTCTCACCTTATTATCTTTTCTGCAATTTGGGTTTACATGTAGTTTTCTTTAAGAGAGGAAAATTCTGCTTCGATATGCAAATAACCCTATTAATATTAAAATATGGGAGGGTATATTTAAATGTTATTAATATTATTTATTTATTTGGCAGACGCCTTTATCCAAGGCGACTTGCATGTGTTACAGGGCAGTACAGTGCCTTCTATACTTTCTTGTGCACTGGAAAGGAAACGTGCGCTAAAATTAGAGGATCCTTTTTTTAACTCAACCAAAAGTCAAATATCATGAACTGTGATCAAAATTACATTTCTGGTGGATACAGTTCTTTCAGGAAGGTATGTGCATATACGCTATATAAAAATGTAATATTTTTGTAATCAAAAAGCGTACACTGCCCCTAAACTAACCTCTCACTCACGTCCAGCACCTTTGTGCGCCATTTCTTATTATAATTTTTATTTATTTTTTATTTTTTTAAACCCAACATCTTTAAATTTCAGGCAACCTGTCTGTCTCCAAACATGTCCTGTAGCCATAACATGACGGTGTAAACAGAAGGTGACATCTTAAGTAGGGGACACAACTCATTTGCATAGCTTGCATACTAAGACAATTAGTTAGATAAAATCTCTCGGATACAATCCGTGACAGCAAATCACATCTAAACCCATTACTGGCCGGTAAAATAACTAGGCAGTAGTTTTAAATACTGCCCAGTACTTTTTTTTTAATGGCCACAAATTACCGCAATTTTTTATGCACATGGTCCATAGTGTCTAAATTGGAGAGTAAATTACTTAATGACCCCACAACTTTATCTGGAGCACTGCCTACAGCATAGGGAATATTTTAAACAGAGCAAAGGTAATGTAATATAAAATGTATTAGAAGTTCATTTTCTTTTTTTTTTTTTTTTTTTTTTTAACACATTGCATTCTTTCCCCTCATAGGGATACAGTATGATCTGACAATGCAATTCTGCCTGGACAATTTTTGGGATAATCCTTAATAGAGAACAATCCCAAAATGAAATTATGAGCAAAGTTAGATCTCTATTAAGACTCCCTTGTGTAAATCTCAACTTGATACCACCTTATTGTATGCCTTATTTAACACTATCTACAATAACTATGTACCAAACACTCGAAGATTTGAGACATGTGGTGACATGCCTGGTTATATTGACACAGAATGACCATGATGCTGCTTAAGTGTCATACATGCACTACATTTTGCAATGGGACTGAAAAGTTTAAAGCGGAGAGCAATCCAATCACCATACCACAGCTGAAAATAACAAACTGAAATGGATTAAAACAAATCTTTCTGTTATATGCAATGGGCTCAATATATTTATTAATTAATGTATTTCTTTTTTGCAATGCTTATATAAGTAGTGTGTAGGTCTGATCAATTCAAGAGAATTTCGCTAGAAAACATCTCTCAACAAAGTACTGTAGTTCTAAAAAACACAACTGGTTGCGGGGAAAATTAAACTGTCCAGAACTGCATACACTCCTGGCAAGGACAATAAGGAAGGATTGAAAGTTAACACTTTTAAAAAGAATGTGATGGTCATTCAGTGAAAGAAATAAAATAAAAAATAGAAATTTGACATGGAATTATTATTATTATTATTTATTTATTTCTTTCTTTCTTTCTTTCTTTCTTAGCAGATGCCCTTATCCAGGGCGACTTACAATTGTTACAAGATATCACATTATTTTTACATACAATTGCATTATTTTTTTACATACAATTACCCATTTATACAGTTGGGTTTTTACTGGAGCAATCTAGGTGAAGTACCTTGCTCAAGGGTACAGCAGCAATGTCCCCCACCTGGGATTGAACCCACAACCCTCTGGTCAAGAGTCCAGAGCCCCATCTCTCTCATTCATTTTACGGCATGAGAATATTCCTCATGACTCACACATAACCAAGAAAAACAAAGATAGCTTTGTATGCAGGTGGATTCTCGCAGATAAAATATAACCACAACACAATTTGCCTGCCTGATGTGCATGTATCTGCATGCTGATACATCTATTAAACGGATTTATAGTTTTTAATAAAATGCAATTATCCTAACTCAATAACACACAAAATCACATAGGGTGTGTCACTGACCGCTAGAAGTGCAGAACCCATTTTACAGTAGTTTCTGTTGTATACACTGGATCTGCAGTTGTTACCAGCTATTGTGCATCCTATCAGCAGTACCTACAGAATGAAGATTTGCTTATGTGCCTACCAGCACTGCTGATTTACCTGCTTGCAGTCTGCATGACCCCACATTTTTGCCTCTTGCATATAAATCCACCAGTCCTTTTCCTCATCTGGTGGAACATCTATTCCACATGTCTTTCTCTAGCATATGAGACAAACCAGATGGGAAAAGCTCCTGGCACTGTGCCCTGCTTCTGCTTTTATACACAGGGCGATGCATCTTAGACAACAATGGCATCAGTACCAGCTCTGTCTGTTGCCTATTCAGGAAGAATAATCAAAAAATTACACTAGCGCTAATGGACACACTAACAATATATACTAATTCAGTAGTTCAGGGCAAACTCCACGACACAATGATTAGATCAACAAACTTTATTGATGAGGTATGCGAAGCAAATTGATATAGAACAAACAATTTGGCAATATACCTGCTTGGATCGAAGATCCCCTACCTGGCTGTTGGACGAGGCAGGAGACCCCCATAGAACTATACTTAGAATTTAAAAGTAGGAGAAGGGGGTGGGTGGTGGGTTACGAAAGAACAAATTTGAAAGGAAGGGTGAGTAAACAGATTATTTATGCTAGTGGTAATTATTCAATTTGGATTAAATGAAGTGATCAATGTGTGGGGGTTTGTCCATCCTCCTGAACCTAAACTTCATTACCGGTAATACAAATTCAGAGGGTACAACAAGAATTATACCCTACTGTAGCTGGGATTTCAATAAAGCAGTTGTACATAAACACTTGGCTATAATCTCTTCTGAGCATGAGGTTTTGCTGTGTCTGATGCAAGCATTTTGTACTGTAGGTGCTGAAAATCGGAAGCAAACCACTCACAATGATACAAAATGTACAACTGTAGCAGCCACACTGCACAAGGGCCACCGTTTCCTTCTCGCATACCGGTCTCACTTGCTGCCAGGGGTGAATTTCTATTAACATATTAGAACACACGTGCATATATTGACGATTTCAAATGTGCAGTCTCATTTTACAAACTTAAAACAAGACATTTAGTACTAGAGTAGTAGGTAAAATCTTATTCTAAATTTTGCTTGCCTTCCCATCCTGGAAATCTCTTAAGCTTTCCTATCCTGGGTAAATGCACCTTGCAGCCTGCAAAGCATGGCAGTCATTAGGGCAGTAGGAAGTTGGTTGATTACTAACAGGAAAGCAACCCTGAAGGGGTAGAGACAATTTCACTGCCCAGATTAAATGACCATGAAAGTGGAAGATCCGAAAGCAAGCCCTGCGATCAGAGATTTCTTGTTTTTCCAGATATCATGTTTTAAAATGAAGAATAAAAAACTACACATTTGAGACCAATATACTGAATGGATGTGATAACATGTACAGAGTTACTTTGTTAGCTACAATCACTTTAAACATCCAATTATAGCAAAGACAAACTATACTCCCTTACTGTTGATGCCCAATACAATTATGACTCAACACTGATTTTCTAGTTACAATTAACCTCATAGATGATGCCATTACAGCCTAATTCCCAATTTCTGGTCTGGTTTTCATCTTATGCCAGTATTCACACTGGCCCGATTATGAAAGCATCAAAAGGATTAATTAATCTTTGGGTAGCAGCACTGACTTGTCGATGAAGGGATGTGCCGTCTTGCATACTGTATATACTTCCGCTTACCAACCAAACTAAAACAGTAAAAGCCACGGATTTCATTCAAAAGAAATGTGTGATCACTCTGACTATATCAGTTTCAGCATCAAAATGAATCCAACTGTGCATTGTATTTACACCAGAAATTAGTAGATAATTAAGGGATTTTAAACAAACAAAAAGGTACGAAGTGAAATTCCATCGAAATGAACCACCACCCACTCAGACACAGATGTGTCTGAGATCCCATCAGCATATTCCTCCCAAAATATATTTGATTTACACTTGACCTTCAAAAACTACACATGCTGGCAACATACATGTCTCCTGCCAAGTACAAATACAGTATACCACATTACAGAGGAATCAGCATCATGAAAAGAGCTCCCATGATCTTCCCACAGTGGCCCATGCACACCATGGTATCAAAACAAGAAAAGATGGTTCCGTAATAACCTGTGAATATAATGAGGTTTTCCAAGCCTGCCTATTTCTACAGATCCCTTTCCTCTATCGCTACTCTCCGGCACCAGGGAGAGCAGCTTGGTTTTGAAAACGAGGCCAGGCCCCCAGCAGACCCGTGTAGCGTTTGCGTTCTCCGTGTACCGTGTTTCAACTGTCAAACCTGTCCACTTTTACAGAAAATGGTTCAATGGGCAGATTAAAAATAAATAAATAAATAAATAAAATATTAACCCTTCCGGTCCATTTATTAATTGTGTGTCAGGCTCGCCAGGTATAATTTATTTTCACACGCGCAGTTAATTTTAGGCAGCTGTTTAAAAGTATTTTTTTCAGTCAAACGGGTTTAAATGCCCTGCATATCAACAAAGCACTCACTAGGGATCTCCAGCCCCGCCCCACCCTTTCGTTTGCTATCGCTTTCACATATGCTACCAAATAAAAAATAATAATAATAATAGTCGTACATACCGATCAATCGTCTCCTGATGACTCGTTTTATCACCAAACTCCTCAATAATGCAATCCAAGTCATTATTTTATTGCTATAACATCTCAAAAAACCTCTGCAAATGTCCGTGATTGTCTCTGTGCGCTGATACAGTAACTCCCAGCTTGTTTCCATACGACCGCCCCATCTGATGCCAATGGGGTACTATGACTATTCATGAGATACGCCTTTTTTTTTTTTTTTTTATCGGCTTGTCTCGGCTCCTTTCGTTCCCACTCGGCCATTGAATGGTTTTCTCGGCTTTTCCGTTGAAAAACCGACTTTTGCGTTTTTGCGTTTTTAAAATGATGTCGGACAGGGTCCGACAAAGGACCTGACGGGAATAATTGCAATGTCGGACCCAGTCCGACAAAGGACCGCAAAGGGTTAAACATTGAGGTGCTCATGGGAGGGAAAAGTTTAAAAGATACTGAGGGGCTCCCAAGTGGCGCATCCAGTAAAAGGCCCTCCATGTGGAGTGCAGGATGCGCTCTATAGCCTGGGCGTCGCCGATTCGAGTCCAGGCTATTCCACAGTCGACCATGGACGGGAGCTCCCAGGGGGCGGCGCACAATTGGCCGATCGTCGCCTGGGAGGGGTGTTTCGGTCGGCCAGGGTGTCCGCGGCTCACCGCGCACCAGCGACCCCTGTAGTCTGGCCGAGCGCCTGCGGGCTTGCTTGTAAGCTGCCCGAGAGCTGCGTTGTCCTCCAACGCTGTAGCTCTTGGGTGGCTGCATGGTGAGTTTGCAGTGTAAAAAAAGCGGTCGGCTGACGGCACATGCTTCGGAGGACAGCGTGTGTTCGTCTTTGCCCTCCCGAGTCAGCACAGGGGTGGTAGCGGTGAACTGAGCCTAAAAATAATTGGCCATTCCAAATGGGAGAAAATAATAAAAATAATTTGCAACGACTAAATTTGTATTAATTAATTAATTAATTAATTAATTAAAAGATACTGGCGTAAGTGACTAATTGTGATGCCAATGTTTTGAATTAATTCTGCTGCAAGTACTGAAGAAACCTAATATAATACATTTGATGTGATCATATGTTATATACAAGTTCTATGATGATGATGAAACACACATTCGATCACAACTAGACTAACTTTCTCCAGCTAAAACCGTAAAAAAATATGTACAAATTGCAAAAAAAGGTTTAAAAATCTATGCTAATAATGTAAAAACAGTCACATTTGAGCATACGACACCTACTAACAGAACACTTGAGCTACTGGAAATACCAGAGAGTTGAAGCTTCTGTTGTCAGGGTGTAAAATAATCAGTTTATAAGGTAGTGTATCATGGAGAGCTTTTCTGTTATGTAACGTGGGGTAAAGCAACTTTATATTCATATTTTCACCAAAAAGCATAGAAGTACTTACCTCAAATGTGTACTCCAAGCATCTGTCTGTCCTACTTCTTGACACTCCTTTCAGCATAATCATCTCTATGTGTACTGCTGGAAATAGAACAGTCCTGCTTGTTCAGAATAAGCAATATGACTCTAAACAAAGGTAGTGCTTGCTGTAACCATTTCTTACCCAACATATACAGTATAGGCCCTTTTCATAAGTTTATAGGCCTGATTCACAAAACTTAATATTTGTAGGTGTGGAAGTCTAACAAAACACAGCTTATATTTGTTTTGTTTACCATTCCCATTGCTTTGAGTAATTTATTTAGGCTTGTACATGCTATTTTAGCACATAAATAATTTTAAGCATTTTTCCTCAAATTGTAAACAAAATATCCCCATAAAACATGGCTGCACATCTTTGTTACTCAGGTACCATAGAGATTATTAACTGTATTCACGACGTGCGAGAACCACTCAAGTTCCACAGATTCCCAAATCATTTACCAATATTCAACCAGCTTACTTCATGAAGAAGAATCCAAATTCTACATCAGCACCCAGTCTCTTTACCAAGCCCCTGCTTGCGTGATGAGGCATCTTCATCTTCATAAAACTTAACCAGCATCCACTATCAGTTCACGATGATGACCTACAGATCTTGGAAAAGTTTGTAGTCATAACAATACAGCTACAATATGTATCCTACCCATCAGACCTGATACATACGGGTACAGGCAACAGTCTGTCAGCAAGACACCCAAAGTCCTGCTGACTGGGAATGGATCAAACAAGGTGAAACATGGAAGGAACTGACAAAATGTGGCTGCAAGACAGACTGTAGCTGTAGGTGCAAGTGCTATGGCTGCGATCTCGATGCTACAAAGCTATGTAGCTGTACATGCCAGGACTAGCTAGGTAATCTAAATGAACCTCATCTGCTGTTTTCTTAAACTTCCACACCTAAAAATACTCACTTTAAACCTGCGATTTATTTAAAATATGGTTTCTTCTGAAAGATACAAAAATAAAGAAAACCTGGTATTTTTAAAACAGACCCAATAAAAATGGTATTCAAATAACTCAAGAGTTACAGCTTTGTGAAAAGGGCCCTGTATTACAAAATTGGCCATGTAACCTCAGTTTATCAACAACAACTGCCCACACTTCACCAGTATTTCCAAGGTACAGTGCTCCCCTTTATAAGGCAGCCCTTATACCCTGTTTCCACTGCCACAAGCGAGACGTGAGGGCCCGGCCCTATCATGCTGAATATTATGTTGAGATAATGAATAAACTCTTGCTACAGACAAATAAGGACTTACCTTCTCTCTGTGCTTTCCTAGAGGCAGTCTGGTTTCCCTGAGTAGGTGCTGTTCTTTCAAACCAGTTGTTGTCAGTACTGGGAGCAAAGTAATCATTTGGTTGAACGTTATTCTGCTGCAAACATAAGGGACAAATGATCAGCAATTTAGAATTAATACCTACAAATACAGCAACCTCTAAAATTGTTTTATCTTTTGAAGCTTTTAAAGGGTTAAAAAATGACCCCTAGAGATAAAGTGGAGAAGAAGAAATACTATACTATTAAAAGAGCAGGTGTGTGTTAATTATTTTCAAAGGCAATATCCTTTTTTTTCCCCCAGATGTTGTAACTCGGTATTCACTTATTAACCAATTAAAGCAAAATTGCTCCATTTTGCCTTCACAAAAGGATGTGTTCAGCGCAATAAAAAAATGGCTTGTATTTGACAGCACATAACCTGTAATTTGATCTGGCATGACTACAAATACCAGATGTTTCTACAGGAGGTATGATAGGTACCGGTGTGTGTATTGTAAGATGTTGTAAAATATAATGCAATTACCAGAAGTGTTTTTGTTGCGCCAAGATGGCTTTCTTTTATTTGTCCACACAGGAGTGAGGAACACAGGAACAAAATGCACTTTGTGCAAATGTGGCCACAAAAATTAAAAAAAAAACAAAATCAATAAAGGAGGCTATACTCTGAAAATCAGGTTCCCCCTCAGCCCTTTAAACAGCACCAACCAGTTTTAGAAAACCAACCGAACAGAGTGTGGGGCTTGCTACAGGCTATTAATACCCAACTTAGCCCCTCCCCTTGGAACATACTAAATGTAAAGACAAAAATATGTATATCTTACTTTAATTTAGCCAATATAGTAACATTACCTTTCTTTTAACTCGTCATAAATAATAATTATTTTTCATGGCTGAGGTAAACTATAAAACCACTTTTCTTCCTTTGATATTTTCATCTTCAATGATATTACTATCATTTTCAAAAGCGCGCCTCAATCGTGCTCACTCCCTTTGTTCACACACGCACACATATACAGTCAGGCAATCCAAATCGGTACTTTCAGCTTTCTTGTCTTAGTTAAATAAATTATACTAACTCCTCAGTTAGATCTTTCTTTATTATTTTAAGTGCAAATACACCATATAACTCATCTGAATTAAAGTTAGTATTAACTTTATTTTTCTTAACCGAGACGCTGCAAGTTCAATGAACTCCGCCGTCACTGTGCAGCCTGCCATTCAGATACAGACAGACTTTCTTTCAGGAACCTAATCAACTCCTCCTCCCGCCAGTCCCAGGATCCCAACTGCCCACATTGGTAAGTACATTCACGTTTCACATTTTACCATTTAGTTTACAGTTAAGCCGGGAGTAAAACAAAAGCAAAATACAATGTTTACAGGAAGTCCTTATTGCGGTGCATTCTACGATAAAGTCTTATAGTTCCCATGATTTAGTAATGGTGTATTCAGTCTGTTACATTCCCCCCCCCCCCCCACCAGTCCTGCATCACCTCCAACTCTTCCTTTAAGACGGGTAAGAGTCTCTTGGGAATGTGATACAGTTTTTGACGAGCAGGACAGTTGTCTTATGATGATCCTGTGCTGTATTACTTCAGTACGTCCTGGTTTCTCCACGAACAAGTTGGTAGGAAGACATTGCATCAATTCTTCTTGCTTTTCCCCACGACAAATGTTGCAAATCCACTTCTCCCTCTATGTTGTCCTGGGAAATACTGTTCGGTGGAATCCTCTTCCTCCTCAATGGCTCGGATGTACAAGCTCCAGGGCTTGAATTTCAGTGCAGGATTGTGGCAATCATTTTCAATCATGCATATCTGCAACTTTTAGTACGGGAAAACCTTGCAGAGATATTTTAAGACACCAAGCTACTGTATTGTTCACCCAATTTAGAATACCTGAAATGCTACAACAATCTATAAGGACGTGGGTCAGTGACAAGCACTATTAGCCGCATTCTGAGTAATTCTGGTTAAAATAAATAAATAAATAAATAAATAAATAAATAAATAAATAGATAAATAGATAAATAAATAAATAAATAAAAGTAGTGCTGGATATTTTAAGTGCCGCAAGGCTTTATTCTCTCGTACGTGATTCTCAGCCGCTATCTTTAAGGATTATAGAAACTCGGTACACTGCAGTAAGTAAACAGTTTTTTTTTTTTTTTTTTTTGTTTGCTTTTTTAAAAGACGATATTAAGTCTATCTAGGTGTTGTTTTGCAAGCGGTAACTTTCGGTTTAACTCTTAAAACTCAGCCCTATTCATTTTGGGAAGGTTACACACATTACACAGGCACCGTAAAAGCCACCTACCATGTCTTGTTTAAAAGCACAGACTCGGAGCTTTCCAAAGACGTGTTCAGTGTGTGTATGCGGTACTCCTAGCCAGAACTACGATTGCCTGTTAGGACGGTATCGTTTGAAAGCTTAGAAGCTCAGCTTCCCCCCTGTTAATTTCAGCCATCTGAAACTCTCTCCGACAAAACTCTCTCACATCCCTATACATTCCAGGCCAAGAGAACCTTCTTGCTATTTGTGACAGTGTTTTCACAGTGCCCACGTGTCCAGCCCAAGGGATGGTATGCCCCAACTCAAGCACTTGGCTATATAACCTTTAAAATCAACTGCTCCCCCTGATTACTCTGACAATACAACAAACCCTTCCTGAACCTGCAAGTCTCCTTTTCAAGAGTATTGTACGTACTAGTGTTAGATGTTTACAATCACGTATTCTACATAATATACAAGGTAGTAGTGCATGCAGAGAAATTATTTAAAGGCAACCACAGGACAAATAAGTAAAAAAAAAAAAGCCTGTATACATGTTTTGTCATGGTTTTGCATTTAAATGGTTTATAAAACAAACAAATTAAAAGGCATTCAGACTCCAGAAGGATGACATTGATTAAAAAAATAAATAAAAAATATGCACCCCAACACGAACATTGGTTTAACCCACGGTCTGCACTATTATCAGCGATGTGTATGCAACAGAAGCCACTGGTAGATTACAAAAAACGATTAAACGTAGGCTAGGTAGTTGTTATCTTAGTATGTTTTTGGATTACTATGGATTACAATATATATAGCGTGACCAAAAATGATTTTGGAAAAACGCGTTTTTTTTTTTTTTTTCTTTTTTTTCACATATATTCTCATCCCTACCACATATGGTATGCCTGATCCTGTTGCAACTTCCATAATATGAATATCTTTCTACTAGGCCTTCAGTCTGTGGGTGGTAAGGGGTGATATGTATTCTCCTTATCCCTAGTAGCTGGTACACCTGACGCAAGGTACGGGCTGTAAAATTTGTCCACTGATCGCTTCAAATTTCTCGTGGTAAACCAACTGTAGAAAACAGCTGCAGCAGCACTGACGCTACTTGTCTTGCCTTCACATTCCTCATTGGAAAAGCCTCTGGATATTTAGTAGCATAATCACAAATCACCAGAATATACTTATTTCTTGCCTGACTCTGTTCTAAAGGGCCTACCACATCTATCTACTCCTATACGTTCAAATGGAATGCCGATGATTGGTAATGAAATTAAGGGGGCATGAGCTACTGCCTTTGCTCCAGAGGTCTGACATTCTGGACAAAGTTCGACAAAACTCTCTCACATCCCTATACATTCCAGGCCAAGAGAACCTTCTTGCTATTTGTGACAGTGTTTTCACAGTGCCCACGTGTCCAGCCCAAGGGATGGTATGCCCCAACTCAAGCACTTGGCTATATAACCTTTAAAATCAACTGCTCCCCCTGATTACTCTGACAATACAACAAACCCTTCCTGAACCTGCAAGTCTCCTTTTCAAACCAAGCACGCTAGTTTCTCTCTCTGTTACCTTATTAATATCTTCCAACTGTAACTCAGCTAGATTAATGGGCAATGGTATCTGTCCATCATCTATCATACATGGCTCTAACACATTCACACTCCGATCATCACCCTGCTTTATTGAACCCCTACACTTTTCCCTCCGTCTCTTACTATGTGTTTTCCGGGTCCTAAACTCTCCTCTTACTTATCCCAGAAAGGGATACTATCCAAAGGGTTGGATTCCACCTCTGTGTCCAGTTTCCTAGTCTGTGCTCTCGTGACCACAATGTTGTATAACTCAGTCTGCTGTAACAACTCCGGCATCATAGGCAAGTCTTGACCTAAAACAATGGGGTACGGAAGCATTGGCACTATCTCTACTGTCAACAAAAAGGGCTGGTTACAGGCCTCAATATTAGGGCCCTATGAAATCCACGTTGCTGAGAACACGGACGGAATCGTGGAATTCAGAGGAAAAAAAACGAATTAGGCACACGAGGACATTACCACAAAATCAGTTTAAACAAACAAAATATATATGTACATATTTTAAAAATTGCATTGAAATAGCACGGTGCTTGTATGACAAGAGGTTTCAAGAAACACACGTCATGGGAACGCATGAAAAAACTATTTTTGCATCTCTCAGCCACCATACACGACCGTGATTTTAACTGTAAAAAAGCGTTACCTCTCGTGCCACTTCACTTGCTAGCTACCGTTATCGCTTGGGCAGTGCTTAACTTGTAAAGAAAGAGGTGCCGGGGTGCAAGCATTGGCAATAATACTGACCTTAAGAAGCGCACATTCAAAATCATAACACGTTTCTTTGAAAGAGTATTGTACGTACTAGTGTTAGATGTTTACAATCACGTATTCTACATAATATACAAGGTAGTAGTGCATGCAGAGAAATTATTTAAAGGCAACCACAGGACAAATAAGTAAAAAAAAAAAAGCCTGTATACATGTTTTGTCATGGTTTTGCATTTAAATGGTTTATAAAACAAACAAATTAAAAGGCATTCAGACTCCAGAAGGATGACATTGATTAAAAAAATAAATAAAAAATATGCACCCCAACACGAACATTGGTTTAACCCACGGTCTGCACTATTATCAGCGATGTGTATGCAACAGAAGCCACTGGTAGATTACAAAAAACGATTAAACGTAGGCTAGGTAGTTGTTATCTTAGTATGTTTTTATTCTCTATTAATTAAATTATATTCACTGAAAAAGGCAAAAGAGAGTTATTTTCATTGTTTTGGTTAAATATAATATAGCAGGCTAATGTTCCTATTGAAGTAGGCTACAATATTTTTTTTTTTCATTAAAAAGTTGTTGTTTGTTGAAATTAATATTCAGCTTTCAGATTTTGTTGTGTATTACTCATTTAATCAAACCAAGTAGTGTAAGAAGTTGCTTGTAATGTTCATGACGTTTTTCAAATCAAGTAAGCCTATTTGTGTATAAACGACAATAAAGTTGCACTCAGTGTCATCTTACTTAAAGGCACTCAAGCTGAAATCATAAAGTAATTTAATTTAAAGTAGGCTACAAAACGTGGCAGTGGACTGTCTCTCTTTAGCACGCACGCAAGAACTTGCAGACTTAATACAACTGTGTTGAGAATTTAAAAAGAAAGCACTTTGAGATTTTTAGCTAGAGGTACCGGCGCTATGACTCTGTACACCCAGAGGTTCTGGGGCTGTGCCCCAGCAATCCCTGGTGTAGTACGCTGAAAACACTCATGCAATAAAACACTATGGGGAGTGTTTTCAACGAACGTTCAAAACACACTGAGTGTTTTTAGTACACATTCAAAACACTCTACTATTCACTTTCAAAACACTTGGGTCACGTTCGTAACAATTCTACGTTCAAAACACCACACTACGTACTTTCAAAACACTCTCACGCTCACAACACTCTACAGTACATTAAGTTCAAAGCATTAATTAGCCTACTTTCAAAATACATTTGTATTTCCCCCAAACATTTTTCAGCTAAAGCTAACTGAATTAAACAAAATAACAATATACTAATATAAACTGTAAACGTACAAACGTACTGTATATCAAAATATGGAGAGTTGAAATACAAAGGAAACAAAAAAATAAAGATGACCAAAATTAACTATATACACATTAAAGAAAAAAACACAGTACTAGATCCAGAAACGCACACACGAATAGAGCAAATTGGAATCTATGGTTAATGGACCTTCTTTAATGCAAACTGGTTTGAGATCTTTTGCTCCAAAAACAACAATCATTTGCGAGGAATTACCAATGTTTTCACTATACAACATGTTTTGAATATGTTATCTTGTTTAATAAAACTTTTTTTAATGAACAAAAAATATGTTTAATATTAGAACAAATGCCACTTGTTATTAACATACTAAAGTGTAACTCCCTCAGAACGTGTATTTTGGGGCTCACCTTTGTTGGTTTTTTTTGTGTACTTTGTGTTTGTACATTAGTTGGCCATCTGTAATGAAAACACGCTTGCACTATCTCTGAAAATTACCCTTCCCTCCACTGTTCCCTTTAAGTGCATCTGCACGTGATTGGATTGTGATGTTGCACATAATATCAACAATAAACCTGAGGCAGAATTGCATTCGGTTTAGTTAGCTAAACAGTAAATAGCTCAACACTTTCGTTTAGACACATTTAGATTAGCAGTATTACACACACATTTTATGCATGTTTAGAAGAAAATACATATAGCCTGCTAACAAAACACATTGACGAAGTAAAACTAATAGGCTAAATGTATTAAATGTAGTTGGTTTTATTTATTTAAGCAGTTATTAGAAAACATGGTATATGTAGCCTCCGTATTGGTATTAAACGGTTTACTAATGTGATGGTGTTCTAGGGGAGTGTTTTCGGCGTGCGTAGCTATAGTGTTTTGGTTTTGAAAGGGAGTGTTTTGAACGTGAATTCAAAGCACAGCAGAGTGTTTTGAACGTATGCTCATTGCTCTCCAGAGTGTTAACTTACATTCAAAACACTCTATGTTTAATACTGGGGAGTGTGTTGGGCGTCCTACACTGGCACAAATTAAACACTGCACTTGGGGGGGAAAACGACTACCTATAAGTTATTCTGAGCAGATAGTACTGTAATGACTACTGCAGAATGTAGGGTCTAGTTGCTGCATTTTTTCTCAAAAGTTCTCAGGGAGATATTACTAAGTGCCTTTTTTAATTAAATTAGAATAAATGAAAATATTTAGGTTTTTATTTACATTGTCATCCAAATAAGTTTTATTTTCAGCTTTCTTAAGTCTTAAGAATTATACTAACTTCCCAGTTAGATCTTTCTTTATTCATTGAAGTGCAAATCCACTATATAACTCAGCTGAATTAAAGTTAGTATTTCTTTATTTATTTTTCTTAACCGAGACGCTGCAAAGGAAGTCCTTATTGCGGTGCATTCTACGATAAACAAAGTTTTATAGTTCCCATTATTTAGCAATGGTGTATTCAGTCTGTTACAAGGTAGTAAGGAACACGCATATAGAAAGCAGAATTGTTGCACAGTACATTTACTGAGCTGTACTAGTCCTCACACACTCTTCAGGATTTGTTTCTGAGTTAGTAACTTGGATTTGAAACTTCCTGAGGTGGGAGGGTTTAGTTAACCTAATCCTGGAGTTAGTTAACCTGAGTTTTCTTTGGAAGATGAACAGTAGAGTCCAGCCCAAATGCTGATGTATTAAGGCCTAGTGTGAAAACAGTAGTGCTGGGACAAATATCCTAATATTCTAACAAATATGTTTAGACATGTATTTGGATACAAAAATCAGATGTTCGTACTCGCTACAAATGACAAAAATACCTTGAATTTGCGAGACAGTTTAAAAAAAATGTCAAATGAAAGAGAGCTCCGTGTGATATGTGAGATTAATATCTACAGTGCCGTGAAAAAGTATTTGCCTCCTGTCTGATTTTCTGTATTTTTGCACATTTTTCACATTGTATTTGGTCAGATTTTTTTGTGGGTTGTAGTAGTAGATAGAGGGAGTCTGAGAGAAAAAAATGACACCAAAGTTTGGTGCTTCTTTCATTTGTTTGGTGTGCAAGGTAATCAAACATGCAATCTTCAGGTGTGAAAAAGTTATTGCCCCCCCCCCTCCCTCCCTTTAGTTAACTCAACCCAATTAAAGGGATAATTAGGGTCAGCTGTTTGAGAACTTTGGTTAACAACCAGGCCTTATTTGGGCCAGCCCTGCCCAATATAAATCTGACAAACTTTGGCCCTTACCATCAGAGTGAAGTTGTCAGCACACAGGTTCTAGAGGCACATCATGCCACGAACAAAAGAAATTCCTGAAGACCTCTGGAAAAAAGTTGTTGATGCCTATCAGTCTGGAAAGGGTTACAAAGCCATTTCTAAGGCTCTGGAGCTCCACCGAACCACAGTCAGAGCCATATTGTCCAAATGGAGAACGTTTGGGACAGTAGTGAATCTTCCCAGGAGTGGCCATCCTGCCAAATTCTCTCCAAGTGCAAGGCGCAAAAAAGTCACAAAGAACCCTAGAACAACATCCAGGGATCTGCAGGCCTCTCTCGCCTCGGCTAAGGTCAGTGTTCATGACTCCACCATCAGAAAGACACTGGGCAAAAATGGGATTCATGGCAGAGTAGCAAGGCGGAAACCATTGCTCACTAAGAAGAACATGAATGCTCGTCTCAAGTTTGCCAAAAAGCACCTGGATGATCCTCAAGAGTTCTAGAACAATATGTTCTATGGACAGATTAGTCAAAAGTGGAACTTTTTGGCCGACATAGGCCCTGTTATGTCTGGCGAAAACCAAACACTGCATTCTACAGTAAGAACCTCATACCAACGGTCAAGCATGGTGGTGGTAGTGTCATGGTTTGGGGGTGCTTTGCTGCATCAGGACCTGGACGCCTTGTCATCATTGAAGGAACCATGAATTCTGCTCTGTATCAGAGAATTCTACAGGAGAATGTCAGGCCATCCGTCCGTGAGCTGAAGCTGAAGCGCAGCTGGGTCATGCAGCAAGACAATGATCCGAAACACACAAGCAAGTCTACAGAATGGTTGAAGAACAAGAAATTTAAAGTTTTGGAATGGCCTAGTCAAAGTCCAGACCTAAATCCCATTGAGATGTTGTGGCAGGACCTGAAACGAGCAGTTCATGCTCGAAAACCCACAAATGTCACTGAGTTGAAGCAGTTCTGCATGGAGAAGTGGGCCAAAATTGCTCCACGGCGCTGTGAGAGACTAATCAATAACTACAGGAAGTGTTTGGTTGCAGTTATTGCTGCTAAAGGTTGCGTAACCAGTTATTGAGTCTAAGGGGGCGATTACTTTTTCACACGGGGGCATTGGGTGTTGCATAACTATCTTTAATAAATTAATGAAATATGTATCAATTGTTTGTGTTATTTGTTCACTCAGGGTCCCTTTTATCTAATATTAGGTTTTGGTTGAAGATCTGATAACATTCAGTGTCAAAAAAATGCAAAAATTTTAAAAGTTTTATACAGCAAAAAGTAAACAAACCAGATTATGCGCACACACATAGTGATCTCTATGGAAAGCCATCTGGGACAAAAATGCATTGTGCTGCTTTAGAGCAAGCAAGAAATGCATCGCTTAAACAGTACCCAACTTCCTGAAAATGTTGTTTAGTGATTTTTATATAGACTCTATGTATTATATATACTTTGTTGCGATTTTCTGTTATGTAGAATGTAATAAAAAGAGAACCAAAAAGGTGAGTTTTTTCCCCTTTTCCCAATGCCATCACCTCATCTTATTACTTTATGAAAACGTGTCTATGGCAGAGAATGAAAAAAAAGAAAATAAATAAAATGCGTTGTCAACTTTATGTACAATTTATTTCGGGAATAAACAAAACAACGTTTAACTTGAACTGCTATTTAGCGTCCTTTGTTTTGTAGTTAATTCACTGGGGTGGAGTAAGTCCTACACAACTTATTCTTTACATATTGTAAGGTCTTGCTGTAAAATAAAGGCTCACAGACAGGGGCCATGACCACACCCCCTGTACTGCTGCTATGCCTGTGTTCAGAGCAATATAATTACTTTTATTACTTTTTGAAAAACGAACAAATATCCAAACGAATATTTAAATTATGAGCGAATATCCAAACATGAAAATCCTGTGTTTGCCCCAGTACTAGAAAACAGTATTAAAAAGACACCAGAATTAGAATGATGAATGTAGGCCTAATGCAGGCATCTATATGGTCTTGTAATCTTGTTCTTTTTTGGTTAAATCGACAGTAGTCTAAATCTAGACTTCCACTTCTAACAAAAATAATCCCTACTTGGTTGCCACAAAGACACTGCCATGGCAACCTTGTCTTTACCCTTAAGTGACATGGGTAACACTAATTTTGAGCTCTGTGAACTGCTAATTAAACAAAGCAATGAAAAATGACACAGTAGGTGTTGGTTCCCACCAAGCTTATGTCTGTCTGGATTGCTCTTTTGTTGCTTTTTGTCAAAAATAAACCACTCCATTTTTTGCTACAACTACTACTACCAATAAGTACAGTATACCATTATCCACAAAGAAAAACATTGATTGCAAACTGACAAAAATCTGTGATTAAGGTGGGCAAAGTGGGCAACTTGTCTGACATAATGGATTTAGCCTCACAATCAATCTAAAGGTAGAAATAAATGAATAACTCATTCTAAAACAGGCACGAAACATATAAGTTGTAAGTTAACGCATTAATCAACAGCTTAGTTAGACATTGCAACAATTATAGCTAACCCACAATGTCTTATATTTAGATAATTTGCTCTAGTGGGCATACATGCAATTACACTTAATACAGTCAGTGCCCATAAACCTGCCCATAAGATTTTTCTACATCAATAGCAAGATTGGAGATTTGCTGACAGGTCCCCCTACAACTTAAATCTCACATTAGCAAACTGGCCCTGCAAAATCACTTCAATTGCAATAACATGAAACTACACCAAAGTTTTACGTCAGTATTACACGCAGGTTACAGCATGGTCACAGGGACATGCTAAGACTATAGTTTAACAATAGCTTGCATCCTGAGGATGACACTAACCACAAGAGAAATCCAAGTGTAGATTTGCTGTGTACAACAGTCTTACACTACTTACATCTCTTTGTAAGTATGTGCATTTATAGGGCAGGTACTCAGTGCAGGTTTTTAGCCATCTACAATTTGTAAGATTCCAAACACACAAGCCTACTCCATGGACCATTTGGGTAACTAATGTGTAAAATTGGTGAGATCACCGATACAGAAATTATATTGCAACACAGGTAGACACTGAAACTTTTACAAATATGGAGCAAAAGCATTTTAGGCTATTTATCAAAAAAACACTAAAAAAAATAATAAAATACAACTACTTTTTTGATGCTGAGAAAACAAATAGTGGTGTGATGTACAAGCATACAATACCGCTGAAGTAACAACAAAGCAAACTAAAACATTTAGAGGCAGATGTAGGAGTTTAGTTTAAGCATTTAATAAATGACAAAACAAAACTGAAGCATGTACACTTTTAAAGGAGAGTACCAAATTATGAACAGTACAATTTCTTTGTACCAAGCAATACATATTTTTTTATGGAATTATTATCCAGAGGCATGGTAAGTGCTCACAGCTTATTTAGCCTATTACAGTCATGCACAGCTGTGCCTAAAGGCCCATTCAGATACTGCCTATAAGGCCCAATTAAGTAAAAATGCCCTTTGCCTCTTCAGTAAACACTGCTGCCTCCTTTCAAGCAGAACATTAATAAATCCCTAAAGCATTTGTTGAATCTATACTTATTTTTGCAAGCTTGTCACAACTTTCTGTGATGTTGCCCTGCTGCAACCAACAAGACACATGTGAACTGCCTGACCATCTCATTATTTATTATATATATATATATATATATATATATATATATATATATATATATATATATATATAGTACTGTGCAAAAGTTTTAGGCAGGTGTGAAAAAATGCTGTAAAGTAAGAATGCTTTCAAAAATAAACATGTTAATAGATTATATTTATCAATTAACTAAATGCAAAGTGAGTGAACAGAAGAAAAATCTAAATCAAATCCATATTTGGTGTGACAACCCTTTGCCTTCAAAACAGCATCAATTCTTCTAGGTACACTTGCACAAAGTCAGGGATTTTGTAGGCATATAGTCAGGTGTATGATTAAACAATTATACCAAACAGGTGCTAATGATCATCAATTCAATATGTAGGTTGAAACACAATCATTAACTGAAACAGTAACAGCTGTGTAGGAGGAATAAAACTGGGTGAGGAACAGCCAAACTCAGCTAACAAGGTGAGGTTGCTGAAGACAGTTTACTGTCAAAAGTCATACACCATGGCATTTAGTTAATTGATAAATATAATCTATTAACATGTCTATTTTTGAAAGCATTCTTACTTTACAGCATTTTTTCTCACCTGCCTAAAACTTTTGCACAGTACTGTATAATATATATATATATATATATATATATATTTTCTTTCAGTTTTCTGAAGTGCTCTGGCTACCTGACAAAAAAAGGGCAAAGCCTTTTGACGCTTCCAGAAAGCTCTTCTTGTTAAAGCAATGTGTGTGTAAGGGGGTGTGTTTTGCCCAAAACCATAAGAGTATGAGTAAAAGCAATATAAATAAATGCTTGACAGTATTTTCCATATACTGTATGTCAGTTTTTCAATGTACAGTATTTTCACAGTTTACAGATCCTTAGGCTGCCTATCAACATCTCTACATTTATTGCTTAACACATTTTATTAATTTAATAAGAAAACGATTAATTATAGAAACCTCAACTCTACAGAGGACTCGGTCTGTCTGGTAATGCGTTATTTATTTAATAAACAATACATGAAGAAAACAATACAAACCCATGAATCTAGCGAAGAAACAATGCAGCCTAAATACCCGACATTATTAACTTAAATAGTTGTTACACGTCTAGATGTTGTATTTGTCTTGCTCTATATTGGGTGAACGAAGTTGTTTAAGGGGTGGGTTGCATACTGCTAACTAGAAAAGGCATCTTTCTGACCTGTTAAATTGCACGTGTGCCTTTTCCTATAGAGTTAATTTTTCAGACACATTGTACCCACCTCATATTGTCAATTTAAAAAAAAAACAACCTTGCCAGCCTTTGGGTACAGCATGTCAAAACCCAATGCACACACCAGTTATGAAAACGAATCACGACAACTTCTTCTAGCCAATAATATCTCTGCAATGAAAACGAACTACTGTTACCATTCTTATCGTTAAACTCAGCGTAAGATTCACAAACTGATATGACAAATGTATGGAAAGACACTTACGCAACAAACAAACAAAAAAGCATTTAATGTTATATTATTTCAATGGCTTTATTACTGTATTCGAGTATTTTTATATCCATTGGTTGGTTAATTGGCCCACTAAGTTTTGGGGATATCCTCAGGCCTACTTATTAAAACGTAAAGGACACACTACAATGTTTATGTTTTTTTAAACACAATAATAATAAAAGAATACCCATGAAAATAAAGACAAGTTTACTTTAATAGAAGGTGCGTTGTTTAAAACAAAATTGCAGTGCAATGAGCTGATCTTGGCTACTGACTGTACTATTTTACAATTAGAATTACTCACCCTGTTGCTCATACACAAATGGAATACTGAATTCTGAAAACGCCTCGTCAAAACAGGTCAACTTCACATATTATATATATATTTCTTATTCCTGGAAATACGGTTGAACTTGAACACTCATCTGTACATTGCTTAGGTGTAATCTTATATATATATATATATATATATATATATATATATATATATATATATATATATAATTTGTTTTATTACCTGAGTATTATTGTGATGATAATGTTGTCTCTCTTCTTCAAAAGATCTCTCAATCTTGTCCAAATGCATTCTCAGACTCTCTCTCTGGTGAAAAGGGAAAGCTGGGTGCAAGGAGGCCATGGTTAAAAGCAGCTCCAATTGCTGCTGGGCATCGGCTGCTACCTCCATTGGGGGCCCGCAACCCTGCAACGATCCCCCGGGCTCCTCTCCATCACCACACCGATGATGGTCCGTATACGAAGTGACAGGCAAGCCGCAGTTCTTGAAGAAGTTCACGGAGGAATCCACATGGCTCAGGATACGAAATAGTATCTCAGCGCACTCCCTGTTCTCAGACCCCAAGAGGGACATACACACGAGAAGTTTGGACCGGATCACAGGGTCAGTGATATCCGTCAACAGGCGCAGATCGTTCGGGCCATTTGCTTTTATCTCGGAGTCCCTGAGGATGTGGAAATCTTTTCGAGCAAGATCTTCAAGGTAGGAGCCCAGAAAGCGTAACTCCGGTGGCTGACACATATGAAGCAGTCCACACATAAACTCGATTCGCTTGGCTGGGCTAAGATACAAGCCGAACCACTCGTACACCGCCTCTTTATCCAGAGAGGCTGGGTACCGCAGCCCGCTCGGAGAATCTGTAAACCTGTTGGTGTTGGTTGACGACTGGAAACTAGAACCGGGAATATGGAGATTGCATTCAGAGGTTTCTTCAAGCTCGTCTTCGGCCGTTCTGTGTCCTCCTTCCACCGCCGATTTCATGGGCAGCTTCATCTTAAGCATTATCAGCTCTGCAGAAAAGAGAATAAAACTGAGATCAGGTATGAAAAGTCATTGTTTGTTGTTAACGACTCGTTGCTTTGTATCTCAAAACTGAAGTAAAGTTGTAAACAGGATTTGTAATAATCACAGTGACACTCTCCGTTATGGCTGTAGTTTACTCAGTCTCTGTATGTAGTCTGTTCTGCACTCCAACGCATGTCAATCAAGTCCGACTCCTCCCACCCTGCTTTGCCAATGCTGGGTCCTAACTTCCCTTATTGTGTTTGTCTTTACACTGTATTAAATATACAGAATATAAATGTTTTATCCTACCTATAAGGAGACCCGAGTTGTTTATATGAAAGTATGTAACATACACAGTAAAATATAGTTTGTCAGAACAATTAAATTCATATATTTGCATTGTTTTCCAAATCGGGTAAAATCCTGAGAATTTGTCATTTGGATTTTGTGAACAATTCCAAATGATTCTGCCATATTCTGTAGTCTCAAGAGTTTCGAGTAATTATTTCATATATCAATTAAATAATTTGAAAGTACTTAATTGGTTTTCCAACTTAATTCAAATGTAATCAATGCGAAGAAACAGCGATTTAAACGAGGCTGCATTATAGCGTTTGGCCATGAAAGGCTAGCCATTTTAAATAATCATGTTCTTCCATGTCTTTAAAAATTGTTCTAGATTGATTAACATGACCCCTAACCCTCAGTGGTTAAGTTCGGGTTGCTTACCTTTAAACCATTCGGTTGCTGCTCAGAATCCATCAATTAATCTTTAGGTTCAAGACTTCATCTTCCTCAATCTTCATCTGCATGTGGTACAGTCTGTCTGATGTGCAAGACAAGAAACCAAATGAGGGTTTGATTATTTTTTATGTTTTATGTGATAAAACATTTTCAAAAGGGGAAAGATTAAACTAAGCTTGTTAAGTGTTTTTTTTTAAATTTTATTTATTTATGATTTTCACCACTGTCAGTGGTATATTCAAAAGGGATAGCGTTTATTGTTGTTAACCTATATCAGGTTTTAAAAACTATTGGATGTATTATTGTAGGCTCTACATCAAGGTAGATAAACTGCGGTCCTTTGCTGCAGCTCACATGATCAAATTGCAGGTACATCATTGGTGGGTTTAAACAATAACACATGAAGTAATTATGAAATATCTGTCTATTCCAAACTGATGGATAAAATACAAGCAAAGAACCAAAATATCTACAACAGAAGAAAGGGGGAACCATTGCTAATATTGCCAGTGCTAATAGGAGGCAAGAAATGGATTTGAAAAATGCACCTTATAATAACTGACAAAATGGTTGACTCCTATTTTCCTGAATACAGGTTCAGTACTCTTCAGTATAGGCATAACCAACAGCAAGCAGTGAGATGGTTGGATTAGTAAGGATTGGCTATCCTTGATCAATGCATTGAAAGATAATACAGATGGTATAGAATGAGAAAAATCTCTTTAAAACAGGAAGTGTATGTACAAATTATCTATAGTGACACCTTGTGGGGAACACATAAACATGCATAAAAGTTACCGTACTTTTTCCTGCAAAACTTATTTACAGTGACTCTGCATGTCTTACAATCATTTTACATCAAATTTGCTACATTGCCACTAGTTTAACCTGTGAATTTGACTGTATAAGAAAGCAATCTTGTTGCCTCCTATTCAGTTAGTTTACTATTAGAGACGTAAGCTTATTTGCCTTGAAAACTGCAAGTATGTACTGCAATACATCTTTAAACTCTTGTTATAATATAGCTTAGGGGAAAAAATAAATGTCGGGCCAAGTATATTAATTGTCAGTACCATTGAAAATGCAGGTCATCATGACCTACATTACATGCATAAGGAATATAATATAGTTTTTAAGTGATTTACAAAATATAGCTTTAAATAGATCCTATACCTGTGTGACCGAGGATATTCATTCCCAAATAAAAATTTTACCCTCCCCAAATAAAGGCAACAACTGTAGTCAGTATATTGACAGCATATACTTGCATTGTGAATATATATTGATGCACAATGAAAATGCAACAGTCTAGGTTTAACATCAATAACTCATTGGGCACATGCATAATGTTATTTACATTTTAAATAGTGAGCAGATAGGTTTTTTGATTGTTTGAGTAGTATTGTTCCTTGGGATAACAAAATGCTTAGCTCAAGTCATGTTATTTCATAAAAACGCCAGGTCCTTAGTGTTGGTATTTGAGTTGAGTTAAAATTGCCAAAATTAGTTGATTAAGAATCTGCATAAATAGCCATTCGAAAAGACATGATTTTATTTAACGCAATAACAGCGAAAGATACGACCCTGCTTGAGTAATGAAGATCGCCTGGTTGCGATCGGCATGATTGAAGGCAGCCTGTCTGTGAGAGAAGTTGCTCGGAAAATGAGATGTTCTGCTTCAACAATCAGCAGACTAGTCCAGAGAAACCAGGAAACTGGCTCTGTGAGGGACAGGCCATGTCCTGAAAGGCAGAGGGTCATCACAATGGCCCAGGACCGTTATGCTGATTGTTGCTTTGTTCAAGCTAACCAGTGGGGCGGTGGAAGTGTGATGATGTGGGGAGGAATCTCCTTTAACACAAGAACACCTTTGGTGCAGATTGAGGGCAACCTTACTGCTCAGCGATACAATGACGGTCCTTGAGGCAACAGTTTTTCCGTTCCTGCAAGCCAATCCGGAAGTGTCAATTTTCCAGCAGGATAATGCAAGACCACACAGTGCTAGGATTACAATTGCACGACTTCAAGAAAACAATGTTGAGGTCTTGCTGTGGACAGCTTTTTCTCCTGACCCAAGTCCGATAGAACATCTATGGGACCAAATGACAAGTGCCATCCACAGGAGACAACCGCGACCAGCCAACCTTCACCAGCTGGCTGCAGCTGCACAGGAAGAGTGGCTGAACATTCCACAGCATTCTATCCAGAGGCTGATCAGGTATATGCGTCAACACTGCCAGGATTGTGTTAATGCTCAGGGAGGTCATACCCAATACCAACTTTGTAATGTTTTCATTTTGACAGTGTGTTAAGTTTCATACTGAAAACTTATCATGTTTCTTTTTTGATCTATATTTTTGTTCACATTTTCTGTGATTTTGTTTGATATCAATGTTTAAAATATTTGATTAAATCCATTAGACCTGAGTGTTGTGTTTCTTTTGTGCATCAGTATATTTTACAAACAACTGAAAGTACTGTAAAGTACTAATGGTGTAATATTTAAACATTTACCACTTATTATAATATAATTATCAGAATATCCAAATGAGTGAGATTTCTATTAAAATGCATTGTCATTACCTGACTACGATAATTGATAGTAAAAAAGTACCTAAACTGAGTGTGATGTGTCTGTTTACCCAATAATAATTACTGTTCAATTCTTTGATACTAAATATGCAAATTCCCAAGGGTGTATTGTTTTAATGTTAATATGATCAAATCTTAGCACAAAGAGGACAGCTATGTTATGCACGCACACAAAAAAAGGACTATACATTTGTGTGTAACATAATGAACTAATGAATTCCCTTTTACATACTTTTATTGAAAAAAGTACCATTTAGAAGTATTTTCATTATATATATTTTTTTATCACAAAGTTTTGAAATCTTTTTAAAAAGCTGTCTATTTAGCATACTTCAAGATATTTCATTACTATTATTTTTTCAAACTTAGGCTTACCTTGGTAGTTTGAAAGGTTGGATGAAAATACAAAAAAAATGAAAAGAAATAATTCCAGGTGCCTCAAAAGAAAATATTTCTTATTCCATCTTAATTTCAGAAGCTTACAAATATCACACCATAAAGGCTAATTATTACATCATAGGTAATGGATGACATCACTGAAGATGTGCTGTGTCATTCTTGAAGCAACAAGTAAACACCTCTTCCTGCTTAAAGTGGTTGTAGCTACCCCCCCCCCCCCACACACACACACTTTGAATGTGTGTGGGAGGGGGTCAAATTATATATTCCCCCACACACACACATTATTTATGTATTATACCTTGTTGTGTTTAAACAAGGTAAACAATCACAATAAATTCTCCCTACATGAACATATTGGTTTGATCCAAGGTCTGCACCGTGGCTAACATTAGCTAACAGTAAGAAAAAATGTTGTTAAGTGAATGTAGGAAGAGAGAGTATAAGACCATTATTAAAAAAAACAAAACGACCGTTATTAAAAAATTAAATAATGTTGGGGTTTTAGAATTACAAATTAGGGTAATGTTGCCACAGGGCCATGAACAAGTTCAAATTCAGTTCCCACCAAAATCTTTTATTTTTAACTTCGATTAAGCAGTAATAAATATATCAAAAAGTGGCATTTCAACATCACACAAGTCTGCTTGTAATATTGTCATGAATCCGCTTTTTCAACCAAATAGCATTGCTGTGTGAGGGCTCGCATTTAGCGTTTCAACCAATTAGCACTAAGCATTGCCATGTGAGGGCGGGTGCTTATTGTTTCAATCTGCCACCACCTGCCCTGTTATAGAGAGCGCTTACTTTCTGAAAGTCTTGTAGCAGCTGGTTTTGCTGTGATAACTGAGCTCAGCAGTGTCTGAAGACAAAACGTGAAAAACATTCTCTAGCATCCACCACTACATTTAAAACAAAGCCATGCAAGGAATATTTTAACTTAACATACATATGTCAATATATCTATCCATAAACAAGCCATATTATAACATTTTGTACATAAATGTTAGTAAATATTATATATTTTATGCTGAAACACCTGTCCAATTTTGTGAGTTTACTATTACAAAAACAGTAACTTGAAAAAGATTGAACAGTAAAAATGAGGTTTACCAGAGCTTCTTAACAAAAAGAAATGTCACTTTGCTTTGCGTGGCAGTTCTTCTTTACCTTTGCCTATAAACCCTCACCCCTCACCCCCAACCCCCCACTATTTAACAAAGTTAGGTGTCCCTGCTTGGTATTAACATTTAGCATAAGTTATTGAGAATATCAGATTCAGGGATGTATGGAGTTGTCTGAAAGAAAACAGACGCACAAGATTTATTAATGGTATTTACAATTGTTTAAGTGCTAGTACAGGCTGCCGTCATTAGGGTTCCAGCAATGATAGCTCGTAGGGCTGGGTAGAACAGAGAAAACTACTTGACCGTACCAGCGATGATCCAACTCACGGGTGAGTCTAGACAAACTGGGACCCATTTCATAGATTCGCAATTGCAAGCACCTCGTAAATAAATAATTAGGTTTCATAAAACTTTTGCAGAGCTGCGCATCTCCGATTTTCACCAGAAACATGCAACTGCCAGACAGCAGCCGCAAGTAGCAATTTTCATCTTTTATCACACACATATCATATATAGGGCTTTTATTTTGGATATAAGGTTTAAATCATTACAAAATTATTTATTTAATGACGTGTAACCCAAAGTTATGTGGGTGAAAAATAACAGTAACAGATAAGGTCAAGTTGTAAAAACAAACACAGTTTATTTATTAAATACAATCATATACCAAAAGTACAGATTTATTCAGTATGATAATAGTATTATTGGGCAGATTGCCTTGTTTTAAACTGGTGACAATGCTGTGCAGCAATTATTATGTTAATAATAATAATAATAATAATAAACAACATTAAATGTGTACAATAAATAAGATAAATAACACAAACATAATACAACCAAATGGAACAAACTAAAGTGACAAAAATAGTGACAAGCGCCTCCTTTTCACTTCTATCTAAAAGAAACCCATCAGATCCCCAAATCACGGAAATAAAGCTTTGTTGCAGCAGCCACCTCCATGTTATTACCTGCCCCACAAGTTTAAATAATGAGGCTAAACGCAGCTTGATTATCAGGCTTGCCTCCTATTAAAAACTAATATAAAAGTATCAAGGTAGCGAGCGTGCTTAGCTGGCTGCATACGTTTCGGCCAAGCCCCTGTGCAGCTGTGCAGAAAGAAAAGTAAACACAGATCAGTAAACTTTTTATTTAAATACTGTAACGTACCCCCCTTATTCTTCAACTAGAATGTCAATAACCCCAAGGTGGGAGCCAGCTGGACTGAAATTGTGATAGCGTGTGTTGCTGCCACCACCTGTAGTTAACCGGGAATGTCCAGTACAATAAGAGGCCTTAAACAAGGGCAGGAAAAGCAAGGAAAAGACACAGAAGGTTAAAATTTATCAGTCAAGGTTTTGTTATACAACAATTTAGGCACATAAATCACATAACTATTCCAAGACAGTCCAAGGGGCAACACTGAATCTTTAAACTCATATTAAATAAAGCAAACCAGTAAAAAACAAACAAATAAAAATAGATTCAAGTGTATTCAAACTGTGTTTCAAAACAGAATATATAAAAAAGTATAAAACTAACAACAAACACAAACCAAACAATTAGATCCAAAGTCCCCCATTGGCTTGTGTTTTTCAAGCGTTTAATCTGCTTTTATTGTGCCAGAAAAACACAAGCCAAGTTAGTAGAAACAATTGTGGCAACGTTGGCCCCCACCACTTTGACAGTTGTACCTATTTGCTTGGTGATGGCCAAAGTTGCTCCAATTGTTTCTTATAACTTAGCTTGTGTTTTTGATACAAGTTAGAAGAAACAATTGGGGCAACCTTGGCCCCCATCGGTTTTACAGTTGTGCCTATTTGCTTTGTGCTGGGCAAGGTTGCCCCAATGGTTTCTTGAAACTTGGCTTGTGTTTTTGATATCTCTACTTTAAATGGCTGGGCACTTTTGGCAACTTGGTGTTTTTTTCACATTTCCAGTGTGTTTTTGTTTCAGGTACACATATACAACATGTAAATCTAAATCCACCGTCCATACCATGGGTGACCATCATTACATAACAGAAATGCTATGTAGATATTACAGTGATGAAATCAAATGCAAGGTTCCTAGAAAGCCAATTTGACTCCTTTTGATAGGTTAAAATGCTATTTAGAGAGAATCCCTAGTCCTTTTGCTTATTGGCAGACTAAACTTGATTAAAATTGTGTATGTACCCACATTTCTTTTTTTTTTCTTTCTTTCTATGATGTGTGTTTTGTGCACAGGATGATAAGATGTATTCAAATTTAGACAAATCCTTGTATGGTGCTTGGTTGACTTCTCATACTTATAAGAATATATATTATGAGAAGATCCATGCGTATAACCACCTATAACTAAACCCTAAAGTAAAATGTCACTGAAACCAAGATATCAACCTGACCTCATAACCAAAGGCGGTATGTGCATGCCTTAGTTTGAAGAAGTACTGTGTGTTTGCTATTTTTTTGTCCATTTAAAGTGTTGGAGAATTTAACATGTTAATGACAGGCTGGTACCCTGCATGATAAAACAGGACACTTTTTTGTTGATGTCAAGGCTGTGCATAGTGACAAGCCTCTCTTTGGCTGTACAGTATTACTGGATTCTAATTCTCTGTTGGTCTCTTTAGATACAGCTGCCAATTTGAACAAAAACTATCAGGCTTATGTAATGGCCTTTACATCCTTTTATACGATAATGGGAAACATTGTATGCATCTTTCTTGGCCCCCAATCCAGTTTTTGTGTATATATTGTTGCTATTTACAGCAAAGTCCCTTGTGTCTCTAGATGGAGGCTGTGTGGTCCAGTGGTTAAAGAAAATCACCTTAGCCACTGACTCACTGTGTGACCCTGAGCAAGTCACTTAACCTCCTTGTGCTCCGTCTTTCAGGTGAGACGTAGTTGTAAGTGACTCTGCAGCTGATGCATAGTTCACACACCCTAGTCTCTGTAAGTCGCCTTGGATAAAGGCGTTTGCTAAATAAACAAATAGATGCCAGTTGGAATAAGGCAACCTGCCCCTTACTGCTGTACCAAAGATAGCATGTGCTGACGACAATTTGGACATGTATGTAGACTAGGAGCATTGTTTAATAATGTACCTCTGAATACTGTACTTGGATAATCATACAATATGTTAATGTTAGACACCTTAGAATTGGAAAATGATTGCTTAATTTTATTGCTCTGTGTGTGTGTGTATTCTGAAGAATTTCCAATGTATTTTTTGTCATTTGTTTTTTAAAGATGTAGCTAGATGCCATTTTAACTGGTTATCACTATGCTTAATTAACAAGTACCCTGGCAATAATGGAACAATTGAAAAATCAGTTTGTTACATCACACATCCACTTCACTGAACAAGTATTGAGACAGATGCATAAATGCTGAACGACTTGGGTAAGGCGTTTGTTGCCCGTTGCACCTCACTTCTCTTACCAAAATTTTGCATTTACGTACTATAACTACCACTTTATAATGACAGAGTGGTACATTTAATCGATTTATCCACATGTTCTCCACACCTAAAAACAGAACATGTTGGGCTATCAGTTCATTAAAATATTTTAGAATTGAAGAGGTAATCAAGTACACATTTAGTGGTCTGTGTGGGGTAAAACTGGAAACCCCTAGTTACTGTATTTGTATTTATTCATCAATTTGTATTGTAGCCAGGCAATAAGTTGTACCCAGTAAACACGGTTATAAAACACTGGTACTTTCTTCAACAGAAAAGCAAAGATTCCATTGCAATGATCTTCGTTTTTTTTATTTGACAGTATTATTGATGGATCACTTTGTAGCTTCAGTAATGTGTGTAGTATTGTGTAACTTAGTTATCACTATCTCATCACTATCACACTAAAAACTATATATAATCTATCCATTATAAATTGTAAACTAGTTTTTTTTAAGTTGTAAGTGATCTCTCCAACATGTATGTACACATTCTTGCAAATCTGCCACTAGAGGTCACTGTATCATCACAATTCCTTCAGTTTACCATTGTGATCATGTTTATTTATGGTCTTTAAAGACAAATGAACAAAGTATACAATTATTGAATATGTTCAAACGCTATTGCTGCAAAATCCTGTGAATTGGAAACCATATTACACCCATTGCAGGAAAGCTCTATATGATTTGTACAAATTTGTACAAAGGAATATATTTCAATATCAGTATGTTAACATACATTAAAAATATATCCCATTGTTTTCAGAAAATATTTCTCAATAGCAAGTAAAGAGTATTTTTAAAAATAGTTTTTAAATGTGCCAACAACATGTCAATAATTCAATTATATTCCCCATGTGCTGATGCTGAATTCTACACAAGGATTATTGGCACACACCATGTGTGTTGATAAATGAAATTCGAATTAATTCAGAAAGCGTGACTGTTTAAGTTGTCTGTGTTATGGTCCCCTGCCACTTACTAAATAAGGTTTGTTCTAAAAACATCAAACTCTAACACAGAGAATAATAAATAAACCATCTCAAGAGGTTCTGCAATGCCATTATTTATCAGTTTTCATAATGATAGTATTAATAATATTAATAATGTGACTATATTTAATGCCACAACAGCATTTAATGTTACACTAAGTAGACATTTGTTGCAAACCATTAATCTTCACTTTTATGTAGTCATATGTGTATTTCTTATCAAAGTAGTATTGTTATTTTCCCTAGAGCTGTTCAGTTGAGCTGTAATGCAGCAGTCTATTTCATTGAATTTTTGCATAGTGTCTTGTGCATTAGATTAAAATGTAACTTTTGATTATATTTTTGTTTTGGGATCAGTACAACAGACAGCACAATATATTTTTATATAAAAAAAAACAATCACTTTATAAACCCAGTACTGTAAGATGGAAACTTGAATGAATGTTGCAATTCTGAAATGTCAACTAAAATCTAAGCTATTACAACAATGTAGAAATACAAATAAACTGTGAAACAGTGCATTGAAATTGAAAAGCAGGGTCTTAGCTTCATTACCATATCATTATACACACTGCATTTGGGGAACTTAATATTTGCTTATTATTGGATATGCAATTTTCAGTAAAATACAACTCCAAAAGCACAGCACATGGGAACAGCTCACTGACAAATGGGAAACACACTCTTCTCTGTGCTAATAAAGTTCCAGGGAAAATTCTACCCACTGTATGGCATTAAACCCCTTGTAGAATTCTGCTAATAATAATTATGGGGAATTTAAATGAATGAAGTGCAGGTTGTAAATTGAGAGGAACGGTAGTTCCTCACATCAAGTTATCAGTGAAGCATGAGAACTGCCAGACTCTCTATACAGCAAGGATAGTTTACACATTTTTAGGGTATTGGTGCAGCAAAAGTAAATCAGCCAAAAGCACCACTTTTAATTTGTAGTTTCCAACACTCTTAAGGGAAATGTAGAAAAAAAATCAATACCTGTCTGTAAGAGAAATAAGTCGCCAAAGTAAGGTAAAAATGTCCTTCTCTTTCTTTCTTCTTTTTCTCCCTTCTTTTTTTTTTTTGCAGACCCCAGGTACATTTATGAACATCTGAAACAAAAACACATTGGAAATGTGAATAAAATGCCAAGTTATCAAAAGTGCCCAGCCATTTAAAGTAGAGATATCAAAAACACAAGCCAAGTTTCAAGAATCCATTGGGGCAACCTTGCCCTGCACAAAGCAAATAATCACAACTGTAAAACCTATGGGGGCCAAGGTTGCTCCAATTGTTTCTACTAACTTGGCTTGTGTTTTCAGGCACAATAAAAGCAGATCGAACTTGCATCAAAAACACAAGCCAAGTTAGTTGAAAAATAAATAAATAAATATCAAGATAGGTAAAGAAAGAAAGAAATGTCTATGTATTGATTTATTTCAATATTTATTAATGTATTTATTTATGTTTTAGTTTTACCAAATATATAGACTATCCTTCAGCATAGCTAATTCTCAGAAATGAATGTTCCTTTTTGTCCAGCGGGGACCACAAATAGCGTTACTCTCATCAACCAGTATCGAGAGGAACCGTACTTCCTTGCACCAATAGGGACCACAATGAGCATGACACTGACAGGAAAACAACATTTTTCAGAGATCAAGATCAGAATCTCAGAATGATGATGATGATGATTATGACTCGAAAAATCTCCAAAATCTCCAAAATGTAAAAAATAACAGTCTGGAGAATTCTCAACTGACTGACTTCATCTTTCAAAATACTGCTTCCCTTTGTGTATGAATGTGTGTGTGTTTGTGATCTGAAACAAAAACACATTGGAAATGTGAAAAAACGCCAAGTTATGAAAAGTGCCCAGCCATTTAAAGTAGAGATATCAAAAACACAAGCCAAGTTTCAAGAAACCATTGGGGCAACCTTGCCCAGCACAAAGCAAATAGGCACAACTGTAAAACCAATGGGGGTCAAGGTTGCCTCAATTGTTTCTACTAACTTGGCTTGTGCTTTTCAGGCACAATAAAAGCGGATCAAATGCATGAAAAACACCCTGCCACACTGCCACAGTGGTCCAAGTCAACATTGGGGTGATATAACAGGCAGTGTTGTGTGATACACTGCCGCTACGGATTCTGTCCCTGGTCGATGACATGAGATGGGGTTAAAAAGCTCAATAACTTACAAATGTAGAAGAGCCCGGCTCTTTCAAACTGTGCAGGGTTGCCGGTTCGGACTCGGCCTCTGCCCTGTTACATTGATACATTTGAATAGGAACAGGAAAAACAAAACAAGTTAAACAGTGTTAAGCTGACTATAATATTACTCTCTCCTATTTATACAAAACAGGGACTACAATTTATTTATCTATTTCTATTTCCATTTATTTATTTATTCATTTATGTGTTTGTTAATCGTGTAAGGTCTGGAACTTTAACTACAGACAAAAACCTAATAGGATTCCATTATACCGGCAATGACAATACAATGTATTTCTTACGGTCTTCAATAGCAGTAAAGAGAGACAGACTGCACCACAATGGCAATACCATGGTCCTGTACTAACAGGCAACGATAACACAAGTACAGTATAGTGCATTACAATGGGATGAGGCTGCTCTATCTAGAAGGCTACCACAGTGAGAACATTTTTATATTTACCATCAAATAATGAATTACTGCTGCAATGGTGACTGCCAAGACAGGTACGGCAGTTAATGTAAAATGAAGAGCCAATGTTCTAACCCACTGGTTCTGTATTGGGTAATGGATACAATTTGGGGGACCACTGCAGTTCTTTAAAATCTTTATCATGTTTTTGAGGAAGGGGTGATATTGAGGCTTTATGCAGTATAGGAGGTAAAACTGAATTAGAGAGGGATTCAATAAACCTAGAGCTTAATTAGGGAGTGTCACAGATGGCTTGAGTGGTGTGTGTGGGTGGTGCCGTCAGACCAGGAAATGAAACATAAAAACCCAAAAGGTACGGGGTTAACTGAGGCGCAATGTATTAAACAAAAATAAACAAACAGTTTAAACAAATCACATTAATAAACAAAAGGGCACACTGGCCAAAGCAATAAACACAAACTATAATTCTTTTATACAAACGAGTACCTTGTTCGCTGGCTGGTAGCATTCACTCTTGCTCTTACTCTTTTAACACTCACTGCTCTGAGCCCAGAGTGGGTCTTTTATACTGTGGCTGGAGCCTTAATTACCTATTAAACAATTACCTTATTTAGGCTCCAGCCACATTCCCACTGGCTTTATCGGGATGGGGATTTAACCCCATCCTCACCAACTACACTTTACCAGACCGGCTTTTTCATTGGTCTAAAACAATAAATGATGGACAGACAAACACAAAATCATAACAATAATGCTAATAATACAACACAAATGAATACATACAGAAATAAAATACACACAAGGGGTTGGCACCCCATAACAGGGAGAGAATTGAGAACTTAATTTTTTATAAAGCTCTATGGGAAACCCATCCGGGCCCAGTGATTTACCACTTTGCATTGTACCTATTGCAAAAGCAATTTCATGATTGGTTCTTCCAAGCTAGCCTTTGACTGTGGATCAACACTGAGGATGGCAACATTTTCAAAAAAAAACATTAATTAAAGTATCATCCTTAGGAGAATTAGAAGTATAAAGAGACAAGTAAAAGTGATTGTTAATCTACTGTTGATCGACAGTAAGTGTGCCTGTTTCAGTATGAATTTCATTGATAGTACAGGAAGCTGCGGACTGATGGAGCTGATGGGCCAAAAGTTTACCAGCTTTGTCACCATGTTCATAGACATTGTAGCATGATTTAGTCAGAACCTGCTCAGCCTGTTTTGCAGAGATTTTAGTATTTGTAATTTACTTTTAATAATCATTTAATTGACTAACTATTTCTTGCTGATAACTGAATTAGTTCAATGCTAGGAGTGGGTGAAAGTGCTATGCAATAGGAGTCTTATTTCCATGCTTGTGTGTGTGTGTGTCTGTCTGGGTTTCTTTCTCTCTCCCTCTCCACCTCCCTCTGTCTGTGTTTTTCTCTATTTTCTTTCTCTTTTCCTCCCCCTCTATCTGTCTCTCTTTCTCTTTCCCTCCAACTTCACCCCCTCTGTCTCTCTCTTTCTCACTCTCTCTATCTTTTCCTTCCCCCTCTTTCTCTGTCTATTTCTCCATCTCTTCCCCTTTCCCCTGATCTGAGAGCTGTTGGAGGAGGTGGCATATGTTCTTTTGTTTGGTGAGAAGTTGCTGATAAGGAGGGGCTGCTTGTCAAGGAATATATGGGCTGTGGGTGGGGGTTGGAGGCTTTATGTAATGTTACAATGTTAAAATCAGCACAGTTGGAAAAACAGGACAGGAGAGGCTGACGCGCGCCAACTGTCCAGCGCCAATAGCTAAATATTTTACTTTATCTGTTACTCTGTATCGGGGCTAATTCATAAACTCTAGAAGTAGTGAATTTCTCTGTATAATTTTACCTGTTTGTTGATAATAAAACCTGATTACTGTGATTTGAAATTGTTAGTTGTGTCTAGTAATTTTCACTCATGTTTCTGTAAATATTAAGGAAATATTAGCCCTTGTTTTCTTTACCATGGGTACTTATGTTGGGCAAAAGAGAGAAAACCTTCTTTAGAAAGTCAGTATCATCCCAGTTTGGTATGTACACATTAGCCAGGATCAATCGGGTCAACTTTACCACTTGCAATAATGTAACGACCGTTTGGGTCTGCAATAGTTTGGGACAAATTGAATGGATTTGTTGATCAGGATCGCAGCACCCCTGACCCTGCCATGAAAATCTGAATGGAACAGCTGCCTCACCCAGTCCGTGAATGCGGAAGTGGTCAGTGGTTCATTAATGGGTCTTCTCCAGGAACACAATCCCCACTCCCAGCTGCTGGAGGTGTGTGACAGAGCGTGGATGAATCCTAGTCAATAAACTCCCTCCCGACCTGTGAGGGTGCTGTGTAGCAAAAGCAGTGTGCCCCGGACTGGATGGTTTGGCAGTTCATTCCAGGGTAAGTCGGAAGCCGGCCATCCAGGAAGGGGGCGGGGTCACAATAACAGAAGTCATCGCCCTAATGCGTATAAAAGTGTAACAGTCTCAGCTTTCCTGACAAATGAAGGCAGAGCATTCCATAATTTAGGAGCTCTACAAGAAAAAGCCTTACCTGGAAGATATGGGGTCAGAAACTCCTGCAAATAATTAGGTGCTAATTCATTAAGGGCCTTGTAAGTTAACAGCAAAATCTTAAAATCAATTATATACTGCACAGGGGGCCAATGTAAAGAGGCCAAAACAGGGGTAATATGTTCACTTTTTCTGGTTTTAGTCAGAATTCTAGCGGCGGTATTCTGAACAAGCTGCAAGCGGGATACCACACGTTTTGGGACACCAGAAAAAAGTGCATTACAATAATCAATTCTAGATGAAACAAAGGCATGCATTAGTCTCGGCATCAGATATGGAAATAATTGGTCTAAATTTGATTATATTTCTCAAATGGTAAAAACTTCAGTAACTTCCCTAATATGAGTCTCAAATTTAAGTTGATGAGAGACTGCAAGGGTCGAGCTCATGCAATCCTACATTTAGCATAACCTCTGTTTTATCTGAATTCAACATTAGAAAATTCTGTGACATCTAATGTTTGATGTCTGTAAGGCAAGTAGCTATTAACACCCAGGCAGAAAAAATTCCTGGCTTTAGGAACAATGGGTATCATCAGCATAGCAATGGACGTTCACTCTGTGTCTGCGAATAATGTCACCTAACGGTAGCATATATAATGAAAACAACAAGGGACCTAGAATTATAAGAAATCATTTACAATAAGCGACTGCTAAATTTGACAGGGACCATGTAGAGCATTCATAGTATCAGGAAATTCATCTAATCCAAGTTCATTTTAACAACAATTGACTATAATGATATGCTAATACCAGAAGGCTTTTTGCAGTTTATTTTTGTATATTACTGTATATAGATTGATGGCTATATGTACATGTCAAATTAATACATTCATACATCCATGATGCTTGGGAAGAGATACGTTCCAAATGGATTATGAAATGGAATTGACTGAGCTATGCTATAGTAACAAGAAATATATACTGCCTGTTCTGTTGTCTTTACAATGCACCTTTAAAATGTCTTTTGTCAACAATGGCAGGACCACGAGGGAGGCCTGGTGAAGGTTTTATGGGAGCCCCTGGAGATTCAGGCAAAGTTGGGTTACCTGACACCCCAGGAAGGCATGGCCAACTGGTACACCAGGCATCTGTGACATGACAAGCTGCTACAGCAACTAGAACTGGCTCAACAAGCCCTTCAGCAAAGGATCAAACCTCTAGAGGCCTTGGCAGACTTGATAAGGAACAGTTGGCATTTTCATCTTACCCCTTTTGATTTGCTGTGATGTTGGGTGGGTGGGGGAGAATTTCAATCTCAGGAAGGATGTTTTGAATATACCCATGCCTAAATACATTTATGCATTTAATTTGATTGACTTATAAGCCAATTTTGATATTTGATTTTATTTAACTGACAGTTGATAATTTATTAGCTCCTAAAAGGACTAGGCAATATATATTCAGAGCAATTTATATGAAAATCCTTTGTAGTGGCTTGGGTAAAGTGAATTTTCTACATCTTGCTGGGGTCATTATCAACACGAAAAGATTTTGGGGTTCTAAAAAAGTCTATTAACCCCAGGCCGATGGGGTCATATTTTGGTTTGTGTCTGAACGTACTGTATATACAGACAAAAGTATTGGTACCCTACCATTATTATGCCATATTTTCAAGGTAACAGATTAAGGACAAGCATTTAGTAAACTTTAACATCTTTTTAATAAAACAAAAAGCAAAATACACCATTTCTAGTAATTTAACAAATAATCTGTCAAAAAACAAACAAACTTATTTAATTTGAAGTATTTGTTGATTCGTTGGCACCCCTGCTTTAGTATTTCGTGTGTCCTCCTTTTGCTTTTATTATGGCTATCAGACGTTCATGATAATTCTTAACCAGTTTATTACATCTTGTTGGGTAAATCTGGGCCCATTCTGTCTTGCATATTCGGACAGATTGGATACACAATGCTTGGCTACAGCTTTTTTCATATCATTCCAAAGCATTTCTATTAGATTGAGATCTGGTGATTGCGAAGGCCATTCCAGATCTTTGATCTTTTATCTTTTGTTTTCTTCAACAATTCCAGAGTTGATTTAGCTGTATGCTTTGGTTTGTTGTCGTGTTGGAGGATAAACTGCCTGCCAATCAGCCTACGAACAGATGGCATCACTGTACTTTGTAGAATGTTTTGATGTATGGTTGCATTCATTCAATCTTCAATCACATGAATGGCTCCAGTCCCTGAATTGCCAAAACACACCCATATCATGATCAAACCACATTTGTTCAGGTGCCTTTGTACAGTTGTTTCGTGCACGATTATGCCTGATGCGTCTAAATCTTTCTTCAAGTCTTTGCTATTAATATAAAAAAAGGAGCTGCATGGACGATTTTTCTACCTGATGTACCCTCATTTTTTGTTGATTTCCACTTCTTTCAAGTGTTTCAGTTGATTTTGTTCTGTGGTACTTCTTGATTATTGCTCTGATTGTGGATTTTGGTATTCCATATTTCTTTGATAGCGTTTTGTAGCCATTTCCTTTGTATTAGTTTGCTATGAGTGCTTTTCTTGAACATCATCTGCTGTGTTGCCAAAACATTCTCCTTCAACAGATGTTGGAAATAATTACCTCTTTTTCTGGCTATTGACTTTATAATGGAGCTTAATTAATGTATAATGGTTTTCAACCAATTAATGTATTTAATTAGTTCTGTCAAATTGTTACAGACTTTTAATGTAAAGGTGCCGATACTTTTGTCAAGTAGAAATATTTGAAATTGCTTAAGCCCAGAAATTGTGTATTTTGGTCTTTGTCATACTAATTAGTGGCTAATATGTTCACTAAATGCGTGTATTAACATTGTTTTCTTGAATTATCGTATATATTAAGTGTAGCGTGCCAATACTGTGGCTGTATATTATTTCATGGGAATAACATTCTTGAAAACAGTGAAGATATTGTGCATGAACTTAACTCTGCAAGGTCAGAAGAACTCTGTACAATGTGGCTGCTGGTTTTAATTTACATCCATCAATAAATGTGCTTAAAATAGCTTTACCTTGAACCCAGTCTAAACTCAAAAACATGTGTCTGTAAAGCTGCAGTGGGATGAGAATATAACACATCCAATAATCGAATCTGTATTTGGGACACTGCAACAGTTTTAAATTGTAAGGTTCTTAAGTGTAAGTCTGTATATTTTCTAACAAGTTTCAATACACTTACATTGTTTCATGGATCAGCTCAGTTTGTTAAAAAGTGTTGTGTAATGTAGCATAAAAAGTCTGTTATGGTGCTATTTTCATACTATACATTTTGACTAGTTTTTTGGTATGTAATTTTTGCTAAAAACTGTCTTGATATACTGTGCTTTGGCTTTTCTTTTGCATTTATAATAAAATATTTGTGTTAAGTATTTGGGGTCTCAAATGTTTCATGTTGTTTCTGAATGTTTTTAAGAGCAAACTGTTTTGCAGTTTTTTCTGGTATTGTATTTTGTCTAAAAAAAAATTTCAAGCTTTAGAATAAAAGCTTTAAAATACTGTCATTGTCTTTCTGTTATAGAGTATCATCATATCTATTCTATTTCAGCAATCTTGAATACATGCTGTAGTTGTGTGGTTTCTGCATTAACATTTG
Organism: Acipenser oxyrinchus oxyrinchus; assembly: GCA_030684275.1. Taxonomy (NCBI): domain Eukaryota; kingdom Metazoa; phylum Chordata; class Actinopteri; order Acipenseriformes; family Acipenseridae; genus Acipenser; species Acipenser oxyrinchus. Next base: position 56,230,268 of record CM060249.1, read on the forward strand.
ACATAGGCAGGGTTTCCATGCAGTTTAGAAACTCCAAATTCTCTCTCCATTGGCGTGAGAATGTGACACAGTACGCACATGTCAGGCATATTCCTCATGCTGTAGGAAGTGTGCAGCCAAAACATGGTGCGAGTACTATAACTGAAGGCCGTACTGAATAATTCTTTAACAACTGCGATCTGCTGAAAGTAGCCCTGGCAAGCTTCTTTGACCAAATAGGAAAACAAATTAGGCATTGTTTTATAAGCAAGTTTATAAAAAATACTGATGCTACCTCAAAGTAAAAAATGCAGCCCTTTGCAATAAATAGATAACAAACCCTTTTTCATCCTTAACACTTTTGTCTTCGTGTTTGGTCATCGGCTAGCTGATTGCTTTAAGCCTAGACTTTTCTGTCCCTTACCAATAAGATACAATTCATTGTACACTAGCTGTAAATGTCTATTATGAGTAACTACCAAGGACAAGTCAAGCTTGTACCCCAAATGTAAATTAGCAGAGCTGGGAATTGGTGCCAGTGGTCTCCTATTATTGCTGCGGGCTACCAACAACACCAGGCTTGAGCGACCACCTATAGAGCGGAAGTAAAATCTATTAAGCCTAATTCATTTAGCAAGATTTGTTTTAGAAGAACGAAAACATGAAAAAAGGTTGGTTCCACGAAGGTGTGCAAAAAGACAAATACGAGGCTTAACATCAGCTGCAAGACTTACAGCACATAACGAAGTTCCAGAAAGTTACAAAAATTCCAAGGTGGATTAGCATCTACTGAGCAATATGTTGTATGGATACTATACTGGATCCCCAACAACAACAACAACAAATAACTATGTTCGTAGACTACCACAAGGATGAGCATTGCTGAAGTTACGGTTCTGTAGGGAAACATGTATATATTATATATGTGTTGTACATGGATAATAGGTTTATAATAAATATATATGCAGTCAAAAAAAATTAGCAAATAATACATGGATAGTACACAGAGCTTTATGGAATGTTGATATTTTATGTTTTTTTGTGTATCGCTATGTCTGGGGTTTTGGTTTGTTTCCATGTTTTGTTTTTTTTTATAATATTTTTTTGGTGGCCAAATGAGGCAGGCTGCTCTTGGGGTTCTTCATCACAACCTAAAAAAACCCCAGTTTAAGAAAGCTGCACAGTATCAGTCATTGTGCAAGGCCAAATTGGATTATACCCTTCTGTATTTTAATATTAATTAGGTAACTTGCATTTGGAAGGAGAATTTCTCTGGCTAAATAAAAGAAAACTACATGGAAACCCAAATTACCCGAAAGGTGCTACCAAAATAGTGTGAGAAAAAGGAGACTTATTTTTATTTTCCCATGGAAACCCAAATTTTTGATCAAAGAAAACACTTCATAACACCCTATCAGTAATTATTATTATTAAAAAAATAATTTAAAAAAACACTCCGTATTTTCATGGTTTGCTTTGAATTATTTGATTCTAGAAGGCTGTCATAAACTTTTCCTTTAAATGTTTCAAACACAAATTATAGTGCTGTGATGGGGATTTGTTGAAGACAACATGTATCACTACTCAAAACTGATATTGTTAATTATTTCAATATATAGTCATGTACCTGTAAAGCAAAAATGCATAGGTACAGAATAAAAACAAGTAAGTCGGTAACATCCATCCATCTATAAATGCAAAATTAGTGGTATCAGTATGATGGAAGAGTTGATGACATATACAGTATCAACAGTATCAGAATAGAAAACAATGAGAATTAGCAAAGACATGTTTAATCACAAAAAGATAAGTGTAACATGTAGAATGATGGGTAACGGACAGACAGACACCCCTGTGTTGTGGAGGTCATCGTGGTGCAGTGTTTTTCGAATTTAGAAATTAAGAAACGTAAAAATATACATTATAATAAATGGAACCAAAAAAATAAAAAAATAAATAAACGTAACTTGCTTTTTCTTTGGAGTGCAGTTTCTTGATACTAAATGATAATGATAATACTGTGAGGCTGTTAACAATTTGAAAATAAAATTCTCTTTTCACATTTTTTCAGTTACAGTGGACATACAGTATATGTATTTGAAATATCATATTGAGACGCATTATCTTCTAGGAACATACAGTAGGTCTGTTCCTAGTACTGTATGTAAGTTTATTCATTTCCCAAACACTAATATGAAGTGGAATTTTGTTTTCCATTTAGTATTTGACTTTGAACTTTGAATTCAACCTGCTTGGGCACAGGGTTACAGGAGTTACAGGAGTGATTCATATTCTTCATTACAATGACTCAGCTGGAACGCCTCTGAAGTCTTGTGGCATCTGTTTGAAGCTCTGACATTGAAACAAATGGCAGTGATGAAACATGGCAACTGTTTTAAAGAACCTTCTCTGTGATGTACAGTTAGCCTGTGGATCAGTGCCCTTTAAGCCCACACATGGCAAACATTGATAACAAGTGAACCGACTGAAAATGTCTATCAGGTCAGGTGTACTGGAAAAAGGGTACTGTAGCCACCTCCTTCACATGCATCAGTGACTGGGCAGTGGTGTATTACTTAACAGCATCAAATACAGACGATACAATATTAAACCAAAATATAATCTCCATTACATTTACTCTACTAATTATGAAACATGTATCAACATTTATTATACTAATATACTTATAAGAACCTGTGACAGGGTAGCCTTGCGGGCCCAGATGTTATTGGCAGGCAAAGAGACTCAGAGGCAAGGAAACTGCAGTTAAAGCGCTTCTGCGCAGTTTAATAAAAAAAAAAAAAAAAAGGAAATCAAAAAGTTGAACAAAACACTGCTCACAGAGCAAAAATAAAACAGTTAAACAAAAACAAAACTTTCACACTAAAACAAATTACAAAATAACTGTTTTTCTTTTTCAAAAAAATAAACAGACCACAAACACTCACTCACCACCAAACAAAAGGTTTTTCCCCTTTTTTATACCATGTGGCTGGAGCCTAATTATCAATTACTCAATTAGCTCCAGCCACATTCTCACATGTAGCGGGGGGACCAGCAGGCATGCTCCTTCTGCTGGCGGAAAGGGAACCAGCGGGCATCCTCCCTCTGCTGGTGGAGGCGGGACCAGCAGGCTCTCTCCCTCTGCTGGTGGCAGTGGTGGATGCAGAGGCAGCAGGCATTCTTCTGGTGGGAGGGGGCAGTTAGCTGGGAAATGGCCCCACTCCCCACAGATGCAGCAACAATATTGTACGCCCATGCTGTGGAGGAGGGCTTCCCAGCCATCCTCCTCCTGTGGCTATGGCTCTGGTTCCACCTCTTCTTCCTGAGGTGGGGAGTGGTAGTAGTCGGGCGACACATGCCCAACCTTGCCAACTTCAAAACACCACTCCTCCCCCCTCAAGCAGGTCATGCAGATGTTCACCTTGCCAGATGTGTGGTGGGGCTGGCGACCAACCCCGCACTGCTGCTTCTGCCCCATTTTTTTCTCTCTTTTTTTTTAAACTACAGTCCCACTCCAAGTCTCTAGGGGGCGCTATCTGACACCATATGTGACAGGGCAGCCTTGCGGACCCAGATGTTATTGGTAGGCAAAGAGACTCAGAGGCAAGGAAACTGCAGTAAAAGCACTTCTGCGCAGTTTAATAAACAAAAGGAAATCAAAAAGTTGAACAAAACACTGCTCACAGAGCAAAAAGAAAATAGTTAAACAAAAACAAAATTTTCACACTAAAACAATCACAAAATAACTGGCGCAAGGGCCAAAACAAAAGGTTTAAACAAAATACAAAAATGTAGGCTGGGCATTAGCCTTCACTACAGTTTTTCTTTTCCAAAAAATAAACAAACCACAAACAAACTCTCACCCAAAACACCTCCACCAAACAAAGGCTTTTCCCCTTTTTTATACCATGTGGCTGGAGCCTAATTATCAATTACTCAATTAGCTCCAGCCACATTCTCACATGTATTTTGGCAGGGATAGGAAATTAACCCCATCCCTGCCAACCACTACCAAATTACCACACAACAATAATATTATTATTTACAGGCAGGGCCCTGCCCTGCCACAGAACCAAATAACATAAGTATATATTAAACATTCACAAACATATATACAAAACTCACATTATGGGAAATAATTATAAATAAAAGGATTAAAGGAGATAATAAAAATAAAATTATACATAGATGAATTTACCTGCGTTGTAAACATAAGACATGAAAGAAATGAATAGTAGCCTCTTACAACACAGCCACCTATATCAATTAGAGAGGCAACCAATGACCTTTCATACAAAATAATATTAAAATAAAGAAATAAAATACCAGCTTGCGTATATGTGCTAGACCTCTTTTACACAGCGCACACGCTGCATCCATGTAGCCCTCATTCATATACATTATCCACACGCACACATGGTTAGGCCCAAACAGAAAATGGTATGCTGTGAAAAAGAGTGGTACGTTTGTATTTCAAGTCTTTTAATGCATGTGCCAGTTTATGTACCAGTTCTATAGGGAAACAGTACACAACATTAATTATAGGCAGCATAGTTTAATGCTGTATTACTAATTACCAGCCTATTGTTCTAAATTCCAGGTCTGGTTTTCATTACAACCCTATAGCTAGCTGGAGGGTGCGAGATCTCACTTTCCAGTCCTGTACTGTATTTATGAAAAGCCCTGTTTTATTTGCAGTTGAGAATGTAGTTTAACATAGCGAAGGCATACAGTGGTGTTTTGGGGATGGGGGTATTGCTGTAATGTATTATTTTGTGTTAGTGGTTGTTATTGAAATATTGAAATATGTGCTTGGGACAATGGTGGACGCACAGGGAAGAGGGTAAAACAATGATTTACTATTGCTATTGCTATTTGTAATAATAGTGGAGAAAGCTTTATTTTACTTCATGCTTTTTGCTTTTGTTTCTGTGCTGCATGTTAAAAAGTGAAAGTAAAGTGGATTGAAACGGAGCGACTGCCTTAGGGGATCTTGTGAGAATTTACTGTCCTGTGCTGTATTTATGAAAAGCCCTGTAAAGCATCCCTCCTGATGTGTTTTATTTGCAGGAGGAGAAAATATAGTGCCACTGAATTGACCAGTGAGCCTGAGAGTATAGAAATAGTCTACACCAGTGGTTCATAATCTGTGGATTTAAACGTTTTCAGTAATTTACACATAGAAAATCTGGGCTGCACCATATCTTTTTATAAATACTTTCTACACACACTCAGTCTACACCTGCCACAACACATCTGCCTGCGCTCTCTGCTTTAGGTACCGCCCCTCACACCAGGCATCGCGAGATTTGTGGCTGGCGGGGTAAGCAAACCTACGCAAACTACTGCAGTGAATGTTAATATATTTCAAGCTGTAACTCAGCTAATAAAATTAGTTATTAGCTATTTTATTATTAGCCAAATTTTGATTGAGGATAAAATGGACATTTGCAAGTTTATTATTAAAATATCTGTTGAAATGCCAGCACCGGATCCACGGCAGCACACCTCCAGCATCAACTTCAGGTAACACATCAACAGTACGAGGAGCAAGAGGATCTCATATCTGCAGAGGCAACAAGTACGTTTTTTTCTTTCGATACGACTGAAAGAGATGGATCTTGGAGAAAAATGCAATGGGCCTAATCAACCACAATTGCCTGATTTCCCAAAGAGAATGTTTGGAAAACACAGCCGTTCATTTTCTGTTTTCCATTACACGAAATTTCCTTGGATTTAATATTTTAACTGCACAAGCCACGACTTGCAAAAGTAAATGCTGCAGACTTGTGCAGATTTGGTTTGCAAAGAAATTGTGTAAGACTGTAATTGCAGATGATGCCAGGTCATTTAAGACAGAGCAACTTTCCTTTTGCATCAGATATGCAAGAAACCTAGACGTTAAAGAAAGGTTATTGTGCTTCATTAATTGCTCATCTTCCCAAAATGCAAATGGCATTTATGATGCCATAAAGGAAGCTTTAGAGACAACTGGATTGCAGAATCTGCCAATAGTTGCCAATAGTCTTATGACGGTGCATCCATGATGTCAGGACATCTTACTGGAGTTCAGGAGCGGATGAAAGAAGATCACCCATTAGCAAAGTATGTACATTGTATGGCCCACAAACTCAACCTTGTCCTTGTAGAATTCTGTAATGTCACTCATACTGCTGTGGGTTTTTTTAATATAATTGAGAAACTGTATTCAGTTTTTGGAGATCCAACCAATCTTGAAGTGTTTCTCAACATGCAGAAAGTTTTGGGTCTAAAGTAACGAGAGATAATGCAGTTGAGCGATACACGTTGGGCATGCAGGTGGAAAAGTGTGTTTGCAGAACAAATGCAATACACTGCCATCATGCAGTGTCTTAAACACCTCAGTGAACTAGGAGAAACGTGGTCTGAGGAAGCAAGTGGTCTCTGTCAGCATATGAGTGGAATGCAGTTAATTGCATGCTTAATTATTTTCCAAAATATTGTGTAAGTAGTTCACATCTCTCACAAAGGACTTCAAGGCATAGATGTCACACTCGCAAAAGCTTTTTTCATAATAGAAAAAATGAAGGTGCCCTTTGCGAAACGCAGAAGTGAAGAAGGCTGGAATGAAACGTGGAAAGAAATTACAGATTAAATAACACTTGACAGATTACAGTAATCTAAAGTACAGGATTAAATGCAGTAAAATAGGGGGCAGAAAAGAGCAAGTAAAGCGCATTTAAGGAAGAGTAATAAGTGGCCAGGGGGAAAAACAGAGTTCTACAGGTGCTGTCTGAAGAGGTGAGTCTTGAGGAGGCGCCGGAAGGTGGTCAGGGACTGGGCAGTCCTGACATCTGTAGGAAGGTCATTCCACCACTGCGGGCTCTGGAGGCAGGGGAGCGTAAAGGAAGTAGAGCCAGTCTTCTAGTGCAGGAGGAGCGGAGAGGTCGAGTGGGGGTGTAGGGAGAGGGTCTGGAGGTAGCTGGGTGCAGTCTGGTCAAGGCATCTGTAGGCGAGTACAAGAGTTTTGAACTGGATGCGAGCGGTGATCGGGAGCCAGTGGAGTGAGCGGAGCAGTGGAGTTGCGTGGGAGAAGCGAGGCAGAGAGAACACCAGGTGAGCAGCGGAGTTCTGGATGAGCTGGAGAGGATGGGTGGCGGACGCAGGGAGGCCAGCCAGGAGGGAGTTGCAGTAGTCTAGGCGGGAGAGTACCAAGGCCTGGACCAGGAGCTGGGTGGCGTAGTTGGTGAGGAAGGGTCGGATTCTACGGATGTTGCTCAGGAAGAATCGGCAAGTGCGTGCCAGAGTGGAGATGTGCTGGGAATAAGAGAGGCAGGGATCCAGGGTGACTCCGAGGTTCTTAGCTGAGGAGGAGGGAGAGAGTGTGGTAGATTCCAGAGGAACAGAGATAGAGAGATCAGAGGAGGGGGAGGAGGAGGAGGGAAAGAAAAGGAGGTCAGATTTAGAGAGGTTGAGTTTGAGGTGATGCGAGTGCATCTGCCAAACTTCTGCCAAGAGCATAATATTGCAGTGCCAGATGAAAATACACTTCAAGCTACAAAACAAGAAGGACTGTAAAAACCTCAACAACTCTAATTGGCTTCCTTGTACCAATCACCTTGGGTCAAAGACAGGGTGCAGAAGAGGCTGCAAGTGCACCTGAAAAAACTCGATGACATCAGCAATATTTTCCTGTTTTGGATGTCATAGTTGGAGAGTTAAGGAAGTTATTCTCAAAAGAATCGATGGAAATTGCTGGAGCCTGTGATTCAGTATTAAAGTGTGACAAAAATGGCATCCAGCCACTCTTGCAGTGGTATGCAGATCCACTAAACATAAATCCTCATCTTGCAGCTGCAGAAATTGACGTTTTTGCCAGTAGTGAATCTCCTATTACTTTTCAGAGGCTTTGAGAGGTATCTCAAACCCTTTACCCAAACTATTAGGCTACTCATTCAGTTAGCTCTTACTTTGCCTGTGGGGACATCCACATCTGAACAAAGCTTTTTGCAATGAGACGGATTAGAAACTGGTTGTGTTCAACCATGGGAGAAGAAAGATTTTCTTCACTGGCTCTCCTTCACATAGAAGCTGACTTGACTGCCAAGCTGATATCAGAGAACATAGTAGAAGTTTATGCTAATTGAAGGGAAAGAAAAAGGCATTTACATTAAAGTAAGTACTGTTTTTCTATATTTAGACAATGTAAATGTATGTGCTAAAACAGAGCGAGATTAATACAGTTACATGAAGCTGGTATGCTTACTGATTCTTGTTAGCGTTAGCTGCTCAACATGACAAAGACTTAAGTAGCAGCGAACAAAAAATTGTAGGGTGATTAATCAGCAAAAGTAAACTGTATTTGATTTCACTTAGGTTGTAAACTTATGTAACACTGACAATTGCTAAAAAGGATTTGATACATGAAATAGACCCTGCCCCCACCAAATGTAAAAGTCAAACTCCGCCTATGCTTTTCACCAGCCAAATGATGCACTGAAACATAGAATTATTGTAACAAACCATTTACATTTTCAAGACTGTTTGTAAGTCGATTACCATTTTTATGTTTCATCAAATCAATAAAAACACCAGCTTCCCAAAAATTTTGGTTTTAGTTTTAAATCTTTTACCCCTTCTCCACTGGCAGATCGGACCCATGAGGGCTTGGTACGTTACAGGTATGGGTGGTTCTCCACTAGCTATTTGTCGAGCCGAGCGAGAACCAAACCATGAAACTCCGGCCTCAAGGCATCTGAATCTGGCTCAGAGCCGAGCCAGGCCAGGGGCGGGTTTAAGGATTTTCGCATTGTTCTGTCAGTCAGTACACTCCAAAATGACATACAAACAACATGGCGGGCAACAAGTGTGATGAGAGAAACTGAAGCAGGAATACAAAAAGCCGAAAGACCACAATAACAAAAGCGGTGCAGCTCCGCAGAAGAACAAATATTACGATGTTTAGGACTCATTTCTTGGACACAGACCTGCAACAGTTGGATCTGTTGTGCTAAATTCTGCAACTATTTTGCTGGAAGCAATGTCGCATTCTCCACAAGAATCAGGTGAGTTAATCATGCTTATGTTACACATGTGTAATGTTTAAAAACACAAACATTCAGCCACACTTGTCACCTTTAAGCTCTATTAACTTGTGGATTATAAAGAAATTCCTAAATATATTTACAAAATATAGCGATCCAAGATACAGCTGTACCGTTGGTCTATTAATTATTTTTTATATAACAGTATTTGTTTGCGCATCTTTTGGCTAACAGAGTTAATTAATAACATTATTAATATAATTAATAACGTTATGAGAAGATTTGGGCATCTTAACAGACTTAATAATCTATGTTGTGTTCAAACAGCGAATAGAATACTTTGTTGGAGAATTCCACTTTAATACAAGTCAGTTAACGAAAAATAGATCTTCATGTGATTGAAATATTTATATTTGTTTATTATAAAGCTGTTGTAAATGGCTACAACTTAAATTAGAACAAATAAAGTTTTTTAAAACATATTACTTGGCAAAGTAATGATAACATTTGAAGCGCTGAAGTGAATTGTGTTTTTGGGTGCCTTTTATTTGCCTTACTAAAACTGGATTGTATTTGGAACCTTGATATCCTCTTTTTCAATTTTTAGATGATTCATTGTCTGTGCACAATGACAACAGTGTGTCAATCAAAGAAAACGGCAGCATTGCCAACTCTGAACCTGGACCCTCATCAGACACCAACAATTCAGATGTGACTGGTCAAAGGACCATGCATGGTAGCTTATGTAAAAAAACTAGTATGACGTAGATGTGCCACTAACTTGTTGTTTTTATAATGTTGAGATGAGCAAGCTGAAAAAGCAAACTCTGGACTACATGTTTGCCCATTATACTTACTTATAAAATAAACACTTAAATAACAGGTGTTATAATGTCTGCTACACATGGGTTCAAATGTTTACATGTGATTGTGTCCCCTTATTTAAACAGATAGATAGAATATACAATAATTGTATTAAATGAGGTGTCTGTGTGTACTGTATACCAAGGCCTCAACATTGGATATGTTATGTTGGCTATAGTTTGGAGATAAAATAGTGTTTGTAGTACACCTATTCATTCTATATAGGGATGTTATCATGTAAATGTAAGCTATGTTAATATGTATTGTAGACCCTGGCTCTAATGTTATAAGTGCGATTTAGTGCGACAAAGTGCCATTCGTTTTTCATCAGGAAAGTCTAGTGGGTATATTTCCTGACTCCACTCACATGAGATTATGTCATAAACTGAGGCTAGTCATCAAAATTTGACACCAAATCAAATTACCCTCCTTGTTGACCTTTTCCGGATCCTTCACTTTATGAAACCTAATCAACATGTTAACTGCCCATTGAACTTCACTGCAGTCCAAAATACCAAAACACTATGAAAACACCTAAACAATATTTCCATTACACACGTTCATAATATAAACCATAAACCAAAGACAGTACCAGTTGTGAGAATTATTGTAATTGTTCAAGGGTACAGTGCTAATATTGATGCATGCATTGCGTAACAAAAAAAGGAAACATATACAGAATATTAAAATATTTGCACAACTACAGTATACTGTACTGCATTCGTAGGATTAAAAAAAACAAACAAACAAATAAACAAACAAAAATACCTGTGTGGACTCCACTTGGAGAATTGCTGGGAACTACGCTACTCCGTGCGTTTGCAAGGAAATAGGCTTAGGGAGTCTCCTCACCGGAATAAAAACAGCACCAGACGAATAGATAAAAGGGAATTACCATTATTTAAAATTAAAAACAAATACAAAAATAGTAATATTTTCGCAGATCTTTTAGTTTGTTTAATTCCCTCTGGATTTGACTTTTGTTTAAACAACGTTCGGCTCAATACAAAATGCAGTTACTTTTCAGTATAATAAGTAAAGTAAATAAACAGTGATGGAAACTGTGTCCTTGTTTATCACAATTAAAGCATACACGTGGTCCTCTCTGTTGCGCATTAGGATTGTAAGGTGGGGTTCTTTCACCCTTAGCTTGCCTTACTTCTTGTGGTACCTGATGCTGTTTGTCTCTCCCTTCATTTTTCAATGTCATTGTTGTCTGTAGCTGCAGCTCCAGGTTGATGTATCTCATTAGCTGCATAGAACGGGGCATTTTATTCATTAGGTCCATCCTGTTGTCGCTGAATACATCGACAGGGCTTGTCGAAATTTGGGACCTGAGTTCTGAATTTAAAGTTATTTAAATGCTAGGTGGTTATGATCTGCGGCTGAAATATCACTATAGTTTTGAAAAGTTCCCCACAACCTGGAAGCATAAGTAGCTGGATGTTCCCCTTTTTCTCTAACAGAGGCCTGTATTTGTGCCCAGTCTGTGGCGGGTGTTCCGAGAAGGGGGATTAAGTCAGCCCTCCTCTGAGCTTGATTTGCATTTTTATTTTTAACAGTGACATCAAGGCCATTAGCAAGCGATGGTCCTAAACAAGCGCACAACAACACACGTATGCATCGGTTAGTCCACGACCATTTCCCAAAAATAGTACCCAAAAATACAAGCGAGTCGTGTTGATTTGGGATAAACATTTCTGTTTGTTTAACAAGGCTCTCTCTCGCTCGAGGACAATGGTATAAATCTGATAGAAGCGGTAGTTCTATCAGAATCCGCACCGTTGCCCATAGTGAAAGTAACAGTTCGTACTATTGGAGCCTGTGATGGGGTACCTCGCCCCTTTGTTAATTTGTGTTGTTTTGTATTATTATTATTATTATTATTTAAATGTACTGTTTTGTGTTTGTTTTATTGTTATAATTTAATGTAGTTTGGCAGAGATGCTTGCTTCTCGCCTCTGCCAGACTACATCTTGTGAGAATGAGTAGTCAGCAGATAATGATTTATTGACAGATTGGCTGTCGACCACACATTGGAGAAAACCCTTGCAGAATGTGGTCAAGGGATAAACTAGGTAATTGATGGCAAGTTAATCCCTCAACCACAATATAAAAACCAGCAGCTTTTGCTGACCGGAATTGGGTGTTCAGGAAGTAAGAACCAGAGAGCGAGAGGAAATATAAAGAAATAACAATTGTTACAAGTGCTGGTTCTACACCAGTGCAATACTTGTTAAGAAGTGTTTGTCTGTTTATTTTGACAATCATTCAATTATTTTGTGTTATTTAATAAATATGTGCTCAGCGCTTCAACCTGCAGTTCTGGTCTGTCTCTTCCTGGTCTGTGACTTAGCACCTAGCCATCCTGCCACAGAGCCATAGGGTAATAAGTAGATTGTGCACTCAGGTTATGGAAATTCCATTCCTCGTTAGGTTTATAATTGTCCTCGCCATCCCTATCTTAGTCAGTATTACTGTCTCCATCGTCCTCCCTGTACATAGGAAGTAGGGTTGGAAGAATAATCGATTATCGTGATATTATCGATAATGTTTTGCATCGATAATTGTATTGCGTTGAAAAATAATTATCGATAATCATTTTATCGTCCGTTACCCACTATGATATGCTTGCGTGTAACAGTAACTCTGCATTGAAGCAGTAAGACAGGACTTAACTGTCTGCGTGAGACGCAACACGTGATCTGTGCGCGCTGCGTAGTGGGAAGTTGTAACATGTGACGTAAGATTCACCGAGTAAAGGCAAACGTTTGAGCTAATGGTGATGGCAACTGCAGAAACTACCAAACCTTCCGAAAATATTTTAGAAAAAAGAATCAGCATCAGTCCTGTGTGGCAGTTTTTTGGAGTGACAGAAAGTGATCTGCAAGGTAATAAGCCCGTCTGTAGGCAGTGTGGAAAAGTTGATATTTTTGAATCGCAATTTATAATTTTTATTTTTATTTTTTTTAAACACTTTTTTTTAATAAGTAGCCTATATTTCAAAAGTTGAAAAGCTACCAAACAAACATTTGGTTATATTATTTGTGCTTTTTTGTAACCAACCATTGTTTCATAACTTTTATTAAAGATGCTGGTCTTTTTGAAAATTGTCTGGTTTTATTTCTTCTAAACTCGTAGAGGCAGTTGTCATATTGCTAAAGTATATATAGCTTTAAATTTGGTACATTCCAATACATTTTACATATGTTATTTTTTCAGCCGATAATCATGATTATCGTGATAATTTACAGCCGATAATTGATAACTGAAAATGTCATTATCGTCCAACCCTAATAGGAAGCACCCCTACTGCTGCAATTTGTCCTCTGTACATCATAAGTTTTTCTTTTAACTGCTGAATCACACTCTTATCACCAGGTGCACCATGGTGCATTGACGCCAAAACCCCAGATGGCTCCCTGAAAAGAGGCCCTGGGCCTGTGGCAGCAAACTCCTAGGGCTGCTGCATGGCCTGTTGTTTGGCCTGCAGCTTCTGTCTCTGCACAGGGCGGCAGAACCTATTAAAGCCTCTGCAGCGAGCAGCATCTGGCTGGTCCTGAATATCACCTCTGGCAGCGGACACAGCTGGCTGTGCCGGTCTTTGAGGTGGCTGGGGCCTAGGGCGCCAGTTTGCCACTGGTTTAAACACTGGAGATGATCGCTTGGGAAGCAGGCGAACCAGCTCCTTTCTTGGATTCCCACACTGCAGCATCTCATCCACCGCAGGACCAAACGTATGCCCTGGTGTAATCGGGGGGTCTAACAGTGGTGCTTTATCCCCATCAGGCACGCGTGCCTGGGAAAGCCAAAGCTGCTTACGTGCAGCTACCAGCGCAGCCAGGTTCCTACCCACAGCCTGTCCGTTAAGCTTGGACACAAGGAGCAGGTTCTTGTTAACAGTAGAACCGCCAAGGCTGTCATTTTGACGGTTTTCACTTCTAACCCTTTGCGGTCCTATGTCGGACCAGGTCCGACATTAACATTTTTCCTTTCCGGTCATCAAAAAGGCGTCAATCACAGGTCCCTAGTCGGTTTTTCTCTCCGGAAAAAGCAGAGAAAAGCTTTCAATGGCTGAGAGAGACCGAGAGAAGCCGGAAAAAAAAGAAGGTGGATCTGAGCAATATGTATAATCCCTTCACCACAGACATAAACAAGACAGCTGCTTCCGTATCCAGCGAAAATCACGGACATTTGCCAAGTTTTTTTGATATGTATCAGTATGCACGACTATGAAGAGATATGTGATAAATACAGCGAACAAGGGGTGGGGCAGGGCTGGAGATGCAGCACTGAGTGTCAGGTTGTTATGCAGTGCCCTTTAAACCTGTTTTATTGTGAATAAAATTACTTTTAAACAATGTGTGTAAAATAAACAGCTCATGTAAAAATAAATTAGACCTGACACGCCTGATAGGCACTGAATAAATGGACCGCAAAGGGTTAAAATTTTAATTACTCTGCATGTATTAAAGATCTGCGGTTGTCTGTTCTTGACTTTTCCTAAATACATGTATTAAATACCCTGACAGCATTTGAAAGTCACAAAAATAATCACAAAATCACAAAAATAAAAAAAGTTATAAGCACTTCTACCTAGAACTGCCAAAAGCCGTAATTTTGACGGCTTATTACAATACATGCTTTTATTGTTGATATAACGTACAATATGCTATTTTTAATATGTATACAAGCCAGTTTGTTATCTCTACCTCCACTGAGTTTACAGCAGTATGCTTTTGAATAGAATATTGCTCCTGAAGTCTAGATATGTGTTATTCAAATATCTATTGTAATCCTATCAATTCCTTGGAGAACTGCCGTCTGGCTGTCTACGTGAGCAGATATAGTCTGCTGTCTTATAATATTACTATTACAAGAATTTTTCAAGAAATCTTATATATTTGATAGATATATTTGCCTTGGCATCAGAAATTTGGAATGACTTCATTGAAAACAGCATTGCCTGCTTCAAGCTAAACATAAAACACTACATGGACAAGCAGCTGGTTCTGACAAAAGCATGGTGTCGCTGGACACAATACATGTCAAATAAACCTGTCAAATCTGGGATCAAGTTTTGGCTGGCAGTGGACCCTACCCCTACCTGTGCAAAGATGAAACTCACCCAGCTGGTCAGAGACTGGGTGACAATGTGATACTTAGGCTGATGTAACTGTATGTAGGAAAAAGGATGAATGTTACCAATGATAACATTCATCTGTAATTAGCAAAACACACACTGTAATTAGCAAAACAGCTGAAGAAAAAAAACAGCCTGGTTGGAACAGTAAACAAAGCGAGAAGAGAATTCCACCACCTGTGCAAAACTTAGTATTCAGTGAAAGCAATTACCGGTGTCAGGTAGGGCTGTCACAATTAAATTGAAAATCAATATTTTTATCGATTTTAATATATATTTTTTTACCTAAATTGATTTAAATGTTCGAAAATCGATTGTCTACTTACGTTTGGTAAGGCAGGATGTTTAAGAAACTCTCCCAAGCTAGTTTCTTCCTATTTACCCCGGTGTGATCATTTAAACCTGCTTCTCATTGGATGGAGTTATGAACACCCCATAATTCGAAGCGAGTTACAGTTGTTCAAGGACAGTACAGAATAAACAGAAAAATAAGAGAAGTTAAAATATGGCGGAACTTCCCAGTAATCCTGTTTCTGGACGTACCATCACTACACCGTCTGGTTACAAAAGTGTATACTGGCGTGTGACAGAGACAGAATGATTCTTGGTGATAAATCTCCCTCCTGACCTGTGAGAACGCAGTGTAAAGGGAACAGAGTGCCCTGGACTGGATGGCCTGACAATTCATTCCAGGGTTAGGTGGAAGCTGGCCATCTAGAAAGGAGGCACAGCTGCGGTACATTAAGTCATCGCTCCAGAGGGAAAGTGATGTGGCAACCGCAGATTGGAGGAGAAACGATTGCACTCGCTAACCAAGGGGGCGTGACTGACGGTACAAAAGGAGACGTGGCTAGGTGATCTGTCACTTTTGTTTACGGTTCAGAGAACGCTAAAGGACGCGCAAAATATTACCGTGAGTGTCTAGTGTTTGTTTGTTTTGTCGGTTCTAATTGTACTGTTTGTTATTTATTAGACGGCTAACACGATCCGGAGCTGTCGCTACAGGCCAGCACTAAACCCGGACAACACTGTACCATTGTACACGAGTAAATTGTATTTTCACGACGAGCACAATAACAATCACTCTGGACTTTGGAATGTGTGTCTTTGTGTGTGTTATACTGTGTTTCATTAATTATGAACTGTCTTATTACTTCGGGATGCAACCTGTTGTTTTGGAACTGTGCAATACACTGCAATGGGATTATTCTTTGTGGTCGCCAAACCAGGATTCTAAAATAAAACCTGTTTGGATCGTGAACTTTTGTTGTTTGTCTTCTGTTTCACAACCACATCACCACTACACCTGCGCACTGCAAACCACTTTTCCACATGCCGTTATTTTGGTTTCTGGACAACCAAAGTCACTATTGAAGACAAAACAAATGTCTGTAAAATATGTAAGAATGAATATCTGTACCACTCCAACACTACGAACCTGAAGACCCACTTGCAAAAACATCACCCGGTGGAATACAGCGAGTTACAGCATACTGATTTAACATCAGATACAGCTGGTCACAAACAGCAACGAATGCTTGATTATTTTCAGCAAACTACAAAGTTACCTGCCAGACGAAGTGAAGCGATTACGGAGGCTTTTACTGCATTTATTTGCAAAGACATGCGACCAATCAGCATCGTTGAAGGTGAGGGTTTTTGACAGTTTTGTCACGAAATGGAGCCGAGATACCAAATCCCAAGCTGTACAAGAATTTAAAGTAGAATTGTAAAGCTGTATGACACAACTAGGGCAAATATAAAACAAATATTAATGTAATGCAATGATGTTGCCTTGATTACTGATGGTTGGACCCCTGTAGCTACAGATGCCTGTGTTATGATGACATTGCACGGCATTACAGATTCATGGGAGATTGTGGCAGAGTGGTTGCAGTGCGCAGGTGAGGTGACGTCACTGACCAGGAAGAAGCGACACAAACCAAAAAAGGTACAGGGCTGAAACGGCCGTAGCCATATCTTTATTAAATAATAAAGCAAAGATTTTAAACAAAACAAAACAAAAGGGCACATGGCCAAACAAACAAATGGAACCAAACAAGTATCATGCTGGTTTTGAGCCAGCAAGTATAGCAATTGTTTACTTTGAATTCACTTTTACCTCCTAACTCCTCACTCGTTCTCCACTCTCGCGAACACCCTTCCCCGAACAAGCAAAGTGGCAGGTTTTTATACAGGTGACCATGAATCCATGAATTAACTTGGGAGATGGTCACCTTCTGCACAAGGTTTTTATGAATGGGGATTTTAACCCCATTCATGTGACTATATATTATGAGACAGGCTTCTCGCTGGTCTCACACAACAAATAATAATATCGGACGGCTGTAGTCCGTCCGCACACAAACACACACACACATATATAGATAAATAGATAGATAGATAGATAGATAGATAGATAGATAGAAATAATACTGGCTTTCGCCATCATATATACATATAAATCATAATACAAATACAATAATAAACAAAGGGGCGGCCACTGAGATGCAAGATTTTGTACTGCAAACAAAAGAGCTGAGAGGACATCATACAGTAGAAAATACTACAGAATGCATCTGGGAAACGTTATCTGATTATGACTTAAGCAAACTATGAAACCAACTAAGAAAGAAAATTCCCAATGAAACATTAACAATTAGGGAAATGAAAAACAAAATGTCCAAGGACCTAAGTTCCTGGTACAACAACGATAAAAAAGAAGCAGCTTTTATGCTGTTAAACAAGGCATCATTTTGTGACCCACGGTTTCATAGGCTGGTTCATTTATCTGAAAAAAAAAAACTGCAGGTACACAAAGAGATAAAAGCCGAGATGATTAAAAATTATTTTGCTGGGGAAACAGAGGGCATCAATGAGCAACATGAAGAAGGTGAGAAAACTGCTTTGACTGCAATGGGAGACCTGTTTGGGGACAGTTACACAGGTGCCACATAGGAAGTAACTAATGACGAAACTCAGGATATCTTGGAAGTGGCTGCTTACATCAAAGAGACACCTATATCTCCAGATTCCAACCCGCTGAGGTGAAATACCCACATCTTGCTAAACTGGCCAAAAAATACCTGAGTGTGCCGGGTATGCCTGTTCGTTCAAGCAGGTTTTTTGTTCAGCTGGAAATATTGTAAATAAAAAGCGAGCTTCCTTAGATCCAGATCAGTTTGACAGACTTGTGTTTCTAACCAACAATATGGGAAGTAAAATAACACACAGACTGCTGAAAACTTCAAAATTAGTATTTTTATTTCTATGTTGGACATTTCACCGTACTGTTTATATTTGTAAATTAACACTGATACTTAAACAGAAATGTTTTTTCAGACTTCTGTTTCTGTAGGCTGCTGTTGCACCGTAGTGTAGCTGGATATTTCAAAATAAAAGTACATTTTTGGTATATCTAGATTTTACAATGCACAGGTTTTTGGGGACTTTATACAGCACTTTTTATTTCCTGGAATGAAGACTGAAAAGGTAAGCATTTAAATCGATAATTTATCAATCGATTTGATTTTATATGCTGCAATTATCGATTGCACTTTTGACGGTTAACAGACAGCCCTAGTGTCCAGTTGCTATATTTTACAATGTACTGGACATGGCAGCCATCAGTTCCTTCGTTTTGTACAAGGAATGCACCAGGGAAAATATCAGTAGGAGAGATTTCATCTTGATGCTAACCACGGAGCTTTGGCAGAAACATTTCGATCAGAAAACTGCAAAGCGGTAGGGAAGCATGAGATCAACCTGGATACAGTGCACACCAAGTGACTGTATCAAGGTTGAGCTGAAGAGGGCCCAAGATGTAACCAACCCTCTAGTGGAGTGTGCGGCTACCCTGCCAGGTGGGGGCAAGCCAGCACCATCATACGCAGTCGAGACTGTGTCCACAATCCAGTGTCCACAATCCTGTGTGACAGACGCTGCTTTGAGAGGGGCTGTTCTAGGGTCTGTGTCCCGTGACACACAAAGAGCTTGTCAGACTGCCCAGAGCTCATTTCCTATCCATGTAGCATCTCAATGTCCGCACTGGGCAGAGGAAATTCAATCTCTCATCCTCCGTTGAAGCAAACGGGGGTGGATGGAAGGACTCCAGTTCCACAGACTGATTAATGTGGAAGGCTGTGATCACCTAGGGGAGGAAAGCAGGGTTGGTGCAGAGGTGATAGTCTTCATAGACAGGTACTTCAACGCTATGGAGTGTATGGGCTCAAAAGGGGCCTTCGTGAGAGCCTCCAGTACAATATTAAGGCTCCATTCAGGGGGAACAGTCTTCCTGGGAGGGTGTAACCACTTCAACACCATGACGTACGCACGTACGTCAATTGAAAACCCACTTACAGTACCATGCCTGCATACTTCAAGTTTCCGATTCTATTCTATGATCGGTTTCTCAGTCTAGTGTTTCAGGTTTAATTCTCTAAAGCAGTGCTAGTACTGTGGAATGTGCAATGAAAGTTGGGGGAGGGTCAGGTGACATTTTTATCCAATTGCATGTCATGTAGCGATTCCAATCTAACTGTGGGCATTTAGAAGGCTGAGTTATATTGCAGGAAGCCATTCAGCTTTTACAAGTATATATATATATATATATTATTTTTTGATTTATTATTAGTTTTACTTGTTTAGTTGTAGTTTATATAGTTTTTAGCGAAAGCTAAACATGGCAACGTACGTGGTCTTTCTATAATGAGCAACGGGAGTGAAGTTGGTTTGTAGGATTTCGATACCAGCGACAGTGATGCTGACTTATCACTCAGCGATGATGATGAAGAGGATGTGGAGCCAAGAACAGTACAAACTGTACGAACAGAAGAGCATGCAGCTACTTCACAGGTAAGCCAGCTGCAAACGGGAAGCTTTTTGGTTTGAAATGGCAGTGTTGTGACGAAATACTATCAAAACACAACACTGGGTACAGGAAATGCGGCAGCCAGATCCATAACAATGCCTGTGCAAAGTAGCTGTGTAAATGCATTTGTGTACATGCATTTGTGACTGCTACGAAAATGAAAACAAAAGAAAAAAAATGTGGAATGGTTGCGAGGTTGCGAAGGCAATCCCGGGTTCTGTTGTATTGAACATTTCAATAAATGGCACAGAGCAAGTCGATACTGGCACACGTTTTGATGTTGTTTGATTTTTATTTGATAATTACTGTTTTCTGATTATTATTGTTATTATCGTTATTAGCAGCGTTTTTGCTTTCATTGTTAAAAAAAAGTTTTTATCTCTATATTGAATATGGGTATGTAGGACACAGCAGCATAAAGAGTTAATGAAAAACACAGTTTAAGTTATTTATTTGTTTTTTATTCATCATATGTTAACATTTTATAGCAATTACAGGTTTGAAAACACTATTATTATTATTATTATTTTCAAAATCTGGTACCTGGGAAGGGGTTTCATTTTTACATCTGGAGTTAAGAAATCGGGTAGCCAAGAAATGCCCATCTGGAGACACCGAATATACGGGAGCATGGCATGGAGAAATAGCCGCTAAATCCACCTTCAAAGTGGAAGGTGACCTACGCCGAGTGGACCGCCTGAGCGGTAGAGGGAGTACCACAGGGGGCTATGCGTCTCTGTCGAGGCAATCCCGAGCCGTTCCCAAATGCGCTCCACTACCTGAGGGTTGAGTCGCTACTCCAACGGATGCGGACCCTTCCAGGAGAGGCGGTCCGCTGCCCAGTTCACCACTCCGGGAATGTGCATCACCCCCAGTGACAGCAAGTTCCTCTGAGCCCATGTCAGTAGCCTGAAGGCCATGCAATGCAACCCCGGGGACTGTATGCCACCCTGGTGGTTGACATACGCCACCACTGTCATGTTGTCTGTTCGGATCAACACATGTGTACCCCTCAGCACTGAGAGGAAGTGGTGGAGAGCAAGGGAGACCGCTTGCAACTCCAGCATGTTTATATGCAGGAATGTCCAGTGGTCCGGCCAGGATCTGCGTACTCCTCTGCCTTCCCAGACCACCCCCCAACCCAAGTTGGAGGTGACTGTCGTCACCACTTGGCGGTTTAACACTACTCCCATCCGCAAACCCTCGCGCAGGTGAGAGGTCATCCTCCACCAGCGTAGGGTTGCCGGGCACGGGTGAGACACAGTCAGCCGATGGTGTCTGTCGCGTTTGGTGTTGAGGTGGAACGCATTGAGCCACGCTTGTAGTGGGCACATGCGAAGCAGACCCAGCTGAATGGCCGATATGACTGCGGTCATCAGACCCAACAGTTTCTGGCACAATAGGAGGATGACCTATGATCCCTGTCGAAACAGGGAGAGGCAACCCTGGATAGCTGCAACTCTGTCGTACTGGAGTCCAGCCGGAGTCCACCCCCAAGTACATCATGCACTGCACTGGTGTAAGCCGACTCTGATGGTGAAGCCCAGCCTCGCCAGATGCTCTGTCACGACCGCCGTGTGGGCCACTGCTCCCTCTCGCGACTGGGAACAGATCAACCAGTCGTCAAGATAGTTTATTACTCTGATCCCCTGCAGCCGCAGGGGGGGCCAGGATAGCGTCCACACACTTTGAGAACATATAAAGAGCCAGGGAGAGGCCGAATGGCAGAACAGCAAACTCACAAACGCTTCCCTGAAAAGAGAAGTGGAGATACTTCCTGAGCTCTGGACGAATGGGAACGTGAAAGTACGCGTCCCGTAAGTCCATGTTGGTGAACCAGTCGCCCGGCTGGAAGGACTGGAGAATGTTACGGTGAGTCAGCATCTGGAACCTCCTTTCTTTTAAGAACCCGTTGAGGAACCTCCGGTATAGAATGGGGCGAAAACCGCCATCTTTTTATGGGTACCAGAAAATACCTCACTCGATGGGAGGTGGAGTCTACGAGACGAATGGCTCGCTGGTACAGCTTGTACTTCCTTCTAAAGTACCGAGGCCTGGAGAGGGTCTGTCATAAAAGTATTCATGATACCTTGAAAGGGAGGAGGTCCCAAGTGGAACTGAAGTGTGTAACCGTTTTACACGGTGGCAACCACCCAGGTGTCCGAGGTGCAAGCGCGCCAGTACTGCAGCTGTTGTGTCGAAAAGGGGGTCTGAGGCCTGCTTGGGCTGTTGAGGTTGCGGAGGGGCAGTTTGGTGTGGCTGTCTAGGGCGTTGGCCCTGGAAACACCTCCTGGGACACTGGTGTGTGGGCTGGCCATGTCCTGCGTTCCCTCTCCCTGCCGGGTGTGCCCTGTAGGCGATGCCTTAGGTCACCCAACAGAGCCGTGGGGACTGGAACTGTCCTGGTGACTGTCCCTGTCGGAGGAGCTCGTCAGCGGTTCGACCTGCCCCACACGGGAGTGCGGAGAGGGAGCAACGTGGCCACCTGCCAGGACGCCTTGCATTCCTGGTGGGATCTCTGCAAGATCTCCTCCACGACGAACTCTGGCTTGTGACAGCCACAATCAAGCTAGCCAGGCTATTGGCCAAGAGCTTGTCCTTGGAGAACAGTGTGCTGGACAGGAGATGTAGCTCCATGGCTACCGGCTCAGGGAGCGGGGCCTCGCACAGCACACAGTCCATATAGGCTGTGAGCACGCTCACCATGTTTGACAGGCGAGTTGCCTGCGCCTCCGCTGCATACGCCCGCTTGAGATGTGTTTCCGTCACCCTGCATTGAGGGTTCAGGAACGCTGGGTCTCTAGCCAACCCACCCACCGACAGGGCCTTAACCAGGGCCGCGATGGTGGAGTCTACTGGGGAACCCTGCTAGGTCAAGCGAGAGGCAAGCTGTGCGGCCTGTTTTAGCACATTAGGACCTGAGGCCGGACGATCCCAGGAGGAGCATACCTCTATAGAAAGTGTGTCCTCTTGCACCAGCTGTGGCGCCTCTTCCCATCCACCCAGATCTCCCCTGGGGGGGGGTGGGGTATGGCAATTGGGGCTGCAACGGAGCTGGGACTGCGGCCGGGGCCGCAGGTGCCTGTTTGGCCAAGAGCTCCAGGACCTGGGCCATCTGGACTTTGAGGTCCATAATGTCCCTCGCCTGCCTCAAACGCTTCACTCTTCTCGCCTGCAGAGATGGGTAGCGACTATGGGGTGTCTGTGCATCGGGGATGTCCAGCAGGGGGTCCTGGGACAGTCATGGAAGAGGGGCTCTGGGGCTCCAAGAGCCGCCGACGGTCTGGCCACCAAGGACGCGGAACTCACCTTCGTGGACCTCTCCAACCCATTTTCCTTCACCCGGGGCTGAAAAGCGCGCAGATGCTGTAGGCCACCTCCCTCTCAAGGGCCAAGGAACTGTGTACTCTCAAGAAAGAAATAGACAATCACTCACGGGTGACTTCACAGGCACGAGAGACAGATAACAAAGAGCGGCCTACCACGCAAGCGAGGAGGCCGCTGAAAGACAGAGTGGTGAAAGGCGAGGAAAGTGGCGAGCTAGCTTTCAGCATGAATGCAAGGGAAATACAATCGACTCAATTCGACTCGAGAAGCTCGTTTCTATCAATACGCTCAGCTCAACACAGAGGTCTTACCATACCATCTTGAGAAGGAAAAAGAGAAATGGCTTTCTCAGGATGACAGTTTTTATCCCTCGGTGGGTGGGACCGAGTGCATCATCCCAGGAAGGGACCTATAGGCAGCTCTGGTATAGAGAGCTCAGCAATTACCTACCCAATGGGTGGTCATATCCCATACATAATGTCATTGGTGGTCATCTTCGAATTGAAAGGGAAGCCTTTTATGTTATTTTTGTAAATAATTACTTTGTTTTTACAATTTTGTATGTACATATAACAGTTTACACCTGTTTACACAATATTTTCTTTTCAAATGTTTATTTTATTATAGTTTTTCATTTTTTTGAATTCATGCATTATTTGTGCTAATTTTGAAAATAAAGCCTTCTATGTTTATTTTTTCATTTAAATACGGTGTTTCTGCTGTGCAAACGTTAGATATGATGTTCATGAATACATCTTTTGAGTTGTATCTGATAGTTTGTCTTTCATTTTCATATCGAAGCTGTTTAAAATGTACCCGTCAAAATGACTGCTGCGTAGCGTCAGAGGAGGGTCATAATATACAGAGGGGAATCTTAAACCATTCTCTGTGTCTTCTTGGTTTCTGGTCACTCACTGACAAACTCACTGACAAACTCACTAAAAAGAGTCATAAACTAACTGCTGAACAAATGGCTTATCTTCACAATCGCAGAATAACAAGTTTGGCGCAGCAAGCCAGACAGTTTAAGTATGCTTTGATACCTAAGACAGGAACCAGTCCATCACATAAATTCAGCCGACAGGGGGCAGAGTAGCAGACCAATAGAGAACAAGGGGTTGCATCGGAATGAGAACAACCAATGAGTAACACTCCATGTGGACTCAGGCACCGCCCAAAATAACCAAACTATCCAATCACACGGGTAAAGGGAACATTACAAAAGTATAACCGCGACACTCAAACAGGGCTCCCGACACAGGTAGGAAGAGCATCTGCCGTACTTGTCCTTTATAGACTGGCCTTGTACTGGTCGGTATCAGGCCGGGTAGGACCGGGTAGAAACTGGGACAGTACCAGGTCAGGTCGGTACAAGGATGGCACCAGGACGGTACCTGTGTGGTAACCTTGGTCCAGGTTCAGTCCAGGTTCAGTACCGGAACAGTACTGCGTCGGGAATGGATGGTATGGATCCACCGGTTCGCAGCAAACACTGGTGGCATGGTACAGGGATGCCCATCTATACAAGCCACTGGTAAAACCAATCAGTCAGTACAACATACAAGACTGAGGGAAGCCTGCTTGTTAGAATGGTACTAACAGCCTTCGTAATGGTGATGCTAAAGCTGTCACCAAAACGGCATCAAGATACTGTGGAAGAGGTTGCAAGCAACCACTGAAGCTCTGCTCTTGCTGCATGTGTGTAGGTGTTTTACCTTCTTGTAAGAAAACTTCACAAAGTCTCTTACTTTACTTGTGTTTCAGCAGAGTAGTTTTTATTCAAGCAGACATCTTCATAGCATTACAATACCGTTGCATTCAGTGGATTTGGTAGCCCACCACAGTACAGAGAACTACAAAGGAGCACCCTTTTCATTTGCTATTTATAGCCACCAGCACACAGCCTCCTCCAATGGTTACCATACTTCTTATCTGACAACATGGGATATACCCAACAGAATGTTCAAGGACACTCTGCTATGCAAGTAGCTGATATGTAATCAATAGAATGTTCAAGAACACCTCGCTATGCAAGTAGAAAAACACAACCCAAGCACCTCCAGCCCCGAGTAAACGAAACCAATTTCAACAGTCTGTGGAATTATACCCACTATATCAATACATTTTCACATACATTCTCCCTTTTGTTGTTCCTTATATAGAACTTACAGTGCCTTGCATAAGTATTCACCCCCCTTGGACTTTTCCACATTTTGTAGTGTTACAACCTGGAATTAAAATTGATTTAATTGTGATTTTTACCATTTGATTTACACAACATACTTATCACTTGGAAGGTGCAAAATATTTTTTATTGTGACACAAAAGTTAATTAAACAAAAAAAGACATTTGTTGGTTGCATAAGTATTCACCCCCTGAGTCAATACTTGGTAGAAGCACCTTTGGCAGCAATTACAGCTGTGAGTCTTTTTGGGTAAGTCTCTACCAGCTTTGCACATCTGGAGCCGGCAGTTTTTGCCCATTCTTCTTGGCAAAATTGCTCAAGCTCTGTCAAGTTGGACCGTTGGTGAACAGCAATTTTCAAGTCTTGCCACAGATTCTCAATCGGATTGAGGTCTGGGCTTTGACTGGGCCATTCTAAGACATTCAGGTTCCTGTTTTTAAACCACTCCAGTGTAGCTTTGGCTGTGTGTTTAGGGTCATTGTCCTACTGGAAGGTGAACCTCCACCCCAGTCCCAGGTCTCTTGCAGACTGAAACAGGTTTTCCTCTAGAATTTCCCTGTATTTGACTCCTTCCATCTTGCCCTCAATCCTGACCAGTCCCTGCCGATGAAAAGCATCCCCATAACATGATGCTGCCACCACCATGCTTCACCGTGGGGATGGTGTTCTCAGGGTGATGAGCAGTGTTGGCTTTGCGCCACACATAGCGTTTTGCGCTAAGGCCAAAAAGTTCAATTTTGGTCTCATCAGACCAGAGAACCTTTTTCCACATGTTTGCTGTGTCTCCCACGTGCCTTTTGGCAAAATCCAAACTGATATGGGGTTTTTTCAGCAATGGCTTTCTTCTCGCCACTCTTCCATAAAGCCCAGCTTTGTGGAGCGTCCGGGTTATAGTTGTCCCATGGACGGTTCCTCCCATCTCAGCTCTGGATCTCTCCAGCTCCTTCAGAGTTACCATTGGCCTCTTGGTTGCTTCTCTGACTAATGCCCTCCTTACCTGGTCACTGAGGTTTGGTGGACGGCCTTCTCTAGGCAGAGTCGCGGTTGTGCAATATTCTTTCCATTTTTTAATAATGGATTTAACGGTGCTCTGGGGGATGTTCAAAGTTTGGGATATTTTTTTATAACCCAACCCTGATTGGTGCTTCTCCAGAACTTTATCCCGGACTTGTTTTGATAGCTCCTTGGTATTCATCATGCTGTTTGTTTAGATATGCTCTCCAACAAACTCTGGGGCCTTCCAGAAACAGGTGTATTTAATCTGAGATCATGTGACACTTTAATTGCACACAGGTGGACTCCATTCAACTAATTATGTGACTTCTGAAGGCAATTGGATGCACCAGAGCTTATTTAGGGGTGTCACAGCAAAGGGGTGAATACTTATGCAATCAAGACTTTTCAGTTTTTTATTTGTAAATAATTTTGAAAAATATATAGATTTTTTTCCCCACTTCAACATTATGGACTATTTTGTGTAGATCAGTGACAAAAAATCCTAATTAAATCCATTTTAATTCCAGGTTGTAACACTACAAAATGTGGAAAAGTCCAAGGGGGGTGAATAGTTATGCAAGGCATTGTACAAGCTACAGTAGTTAATACACGGCCCACATTTCCTGCAACAGAACTGTACAACTCGTTCCATCATCCTACTGCAAGTGTTTTCTTATACATGTGCAAAGCTATTCTTATCTACCGTGAAACTTCAAATAATTGCCGGATCTCAAATAATCGCCTGTCTCCAATACGAAGCTGAGGAAGATGAGGAGGAGCTTGAGCGTAATGAACTGCTAATAAGTGACAGCAATGAAAGTGACTCTCAGGATTAATAAATAATAATAATAGAAAATGTAATTTAAGGTAGGCCTACATATAATGCATATTTGTTTAATGCAGTTATTACATTATTAAAAGTTTTGATAATCTTAAGTGTGCTGAAAGTAAGCCAGATACAAGCCTCTTGGTGTATTTTATATTTATTTTTTTATTTTTAAATTTAGTTGTTGCCAATTATTTTTTATTATTTTCTCCTAATTTAGAATGTCCAATTATTTTTTTAGGCTCAGCTCACCGCTACCACCCCTGCGCTCGGGAGGGCGAAGACGAACACACGCTGTCCTCCAAAGCATGTGCCCTCAGCCGACCGCTTTTTTTCACACTGCGGACTCTCCATGCAGCCACCTAAGAGCTACAGTGTCGGAGGACAACGCAGCTCTCGGGCAGCTTACAGGCAAGCCCGCAGGCGCCCGGCCAGACTACAGGGGTCGCTGGTGTGAGGTGAGCCGACGACACCCTGGCCAAACTAACCCTCCCTTCCCCCGGGCGACGCTCGGCCAATTGTGCGCCGCCCCCTAGGAGCTCCCGTCCACGGTCGGTTGTGGAAGAGCCTGGACTCGAACCGGAATGTTTAAATTGAGTTACGATGTTGCTACAAGGGTGTGTGTTAGCGGCTTCTCAATGACCACATGAAGCATGTGAAGCTAGAGATATAATATATACACCGGTCTCCAATATGCGCCGGGTCTGCTGGCAAATACTGTAAATAAACGCCAGAGGCGTTTAATTGAAGTTTTACGGTATATTAACACACTGTGCCTGCATATCTGGATCAGGGTCAACGCCAAGAACATTTAGATACACCAGCTAACCACAATTTGTGTCAGCATTATTTCCACTTGTATACATACAATTAAAACAGTAAGTATTATTTCCAATAAAACATAACATTATAGTTGTATTTTACTGTCTCAATGTCTCAATTGAATAAAGGCAGTCAAAATTAGTTTGGTTAGCAGTATTCTTCCATCCACATCCCAGATATTATTTGAATCTATCATCAGGGCACATAATTACAGTTAAGCCTCCTGACAACAGAATCTCTTCATGGTAATTAATATATATCATTATTGCCTATATATAGTATGGAATGTTTCATAACCTTGAAGAAGCTCTCCAACGCCTCGCCCTGAAGCATGTTTGCAAACTGACACGTAGACACTTAAATTTTATTGGTGAGTGAAAAAGCTACCAGGCCACTGTTGACCTACAACGTGTGCTGTAGCAAAATGTTGCAAACAGGCCGGCGACTATAATCTGTAAAAGAACAGAAAACACACAAAGAGAAAATACTTTAACAAGAAACAACAGTTATTAAACAATTGCATAAATAATATAAAACGTCTCTTAAGGTACTAATAAGCAAAAATGAGAATTAAAATAAGCTCCAGCTGGAGCTATGCAGTCTGGGGGGAGCACAAAGCTGCTGGCTTCACACTGGGCACAAGGCCGCAGGCACAATATGCGTAATTAGTAAAAACTATTACAACGATTAGTTGCATATCAAATATAATTTGTGTAAAAACACAATAATGCAAATATATATATACAGACAGAAGTAACAAGTACTTATCTGAACCAGGCTCTCCGATCAGGTCAGTCTTGAAAGGAAAAATGGCGCTGAGATCTGTGAGCGCAGTGCTTTTCGGAGGTGGGCCATGACCGTGTCACAGGCTTGTTGAGCAGATTTGGTATATCAGAATTCAGGTTTTGAGTCTTTAGAAGGTAAATATGGTTACGTTTTGTATTTGAAAGGGAACTGAACCAGCCACTCCCATGGGGCTCAATAAGTGACATTTATTAGGCAGGTGCCCTAGACAGGTCTTAAAGGGATCATTACAAACACTAAGAGCCTCATTTATGAAGCGTTTACAAAACAGGATTTTTGTGCGCAGTTTTGTCCACGTCCTATTTACTATTCCCATTTCCGTGCAGAAAACATTGAATTAACAATGTTTACGTATGCAAAGCAGCATGTTAAAAACAGATAATGAGCTGCCATACATTCATGAGCAATTCACGAAGGTCTGACAAGGATTTCGCGCAGGTAAAAATAACTCCAAAATTCTGCTGACTGAGTGCTGCCGCAAAGCGGAGTGCATAGGTGGCGGAAGCTGTGTTTTATAAAAATACCGATTTTAAATGGCAGATATTGGCAGTCCTGTATAGCCAGAATGTGTTAATGCGACACTATGATTTATTTTGGGCTAATTGTAAGTAGACTAAGATAAAAAAGAAAATATGATGAAATAATTAAGTTTTAATTTAAAATAATATTTTATTGGGTCTTACAACAATGTGAAGCCTACAATGCATCAGCATGGTTTGTTTTGTACTGTATTACATGTAGGATAGACTTAAAGAAAAAAAAAGGCCTGCCAGGTATTCATTTGATTTTACTACTGTACTGTTTAATCATATCTATATATTTTACATAATGTAATGTGTATAAACACATTAATGTTATTTTAATATGCCCTCGTATTTATTAGGCTATTCATATTTTTTTTGTTTACTAAACAAACATAAATCGATTGAAAACATAGTACTTGAATTAATGTCAATATATATATGAACAAATATATGAATAATGAACTAAGTAAACTAACAAATTAATACATAAATAAATAAATAAATAAATAAATAAATAAATAAACCCCCCTAAGATAAAGAAACACCTCCCCAAAGCCTGAATAAAAAAAAAAATATATGAAAAATGTAAATATATTCTTAACCTCAAACAAAAAAACAAAACAAACAAAAAAAATCCTGTAATGTTGTAATCCTGAGAGCTACGCATTATACATGTATTCAGGAATGTGGAATTTGGAGTGTGGAATGTTGAGTGGTTAGGGCGCTGGGCTCTGGACTGTTGACCGCAGGGTCCAGGGTCCGAATATACTAGAATTTGTATGTAAAATAACTAACTGTAACTTGTTTTGGAAAAAAGTGTCAGCCAAATAAATTATTATTATTATTATTATTATTATTATTATTATTATTATTATTATTATTATTATTATTATTATTATAAATAGGCAAGTCACCATAGTGCTGACGAAAAAACCCGCCTGAACCGACCTTTATTTCACATAAATACTCAAAATACTCAGTTCTGAAGTTCCCTTTGGGATGAAAATGATGCACGTAATAAAACTAAATGAGTATAACATAATACGACTGAAAAAAACCTACCCAACTGACCTTTAAATACATTTATTGATCAAACAGTGTTAAAAACAAATTTCACCTATTTGACACAATGTTACAGCGCTTTTTAATTGTGTCTACATTATATTCACTGACCCAAGCTCATTTATTTGTATTTCAGTCATTCATATATTTATGTATATATTTATTTATTTATTTTGACATTAATTAAAGTACTATATATGTATTTGATATGTTTTCAATTGATTTATGTTAGTTTAGTAAAAAAAAATATATATACTGTATATATACAGTATATTTATTAATAGCCTAATAAATATGAGGGCATATTAAAATATCATTAATGTGTTTGTACACATTTTGTAAAAATATAGATATGTACAATAGGCTTAAACAGTACAGTAGTAAAATCAAATTAATACCTAGCAGGCTGATGCGTTGTAGGCTTCACTATCAGATGCAGTTGTGGGTACAAGTGGAGGTATTTCCAAGCTTGGTGTCTGGCTAGAAGCCATGACCCCATATCTTGCCCTATGCCAGTTATCTTACAGTTTCTGCAAGAACTGCTTGATGCTGGGAGGTCACCTTCCATTTTGAATGTGTATTTAGCGGCTATCTCTGCATGCCATGCTCCCGTAGATTCGGTGTCTCCGGGTGCAGTTTTCTTGGCTACCCAATTTCTTAAAGGCACTCGGCTGTTACGCCCTCCCAGCAGGACTGTTCTGACCAAATGTAGCCTTAATATTGTACTGGAGGCTCTCACGAATTCCCCGTTTGAGCCCATACACTCCATAGAGTTGAAGTACCTGTCTATGAAGACAGCCTTCCTCGTAGCTATCACCTCCGCTAAGCAGGTCAGTGAGCTACAGGCGCTGTCCTGTTCTGCCTTCATTAGGCACAAGGGTCCTTGAGGATGTAAGCTTACACAGCTAACCATTGGGTTATGCGGTTCTGATACATCCCTCATATGCTGCCGTTCCTTCTCCCTCGCGATGGCTCTGGTATACATTATCCATACATAATGTTCATTGGTGGTCGTCTTCGAATTGAAAGGGAATGTTAGGTTACTTAACGTAACCCTGGTTCCCTGAAAGAGAATCGGTCGCCCTCACGGGTTCGATGGAAAAGAGAAATGGCATCCTCAGGATATTAATCCCTCAGTGGGCGGGACCGAGTGCATCATCCCAGGAAGGGGCCTATTGGCAGCTCTGGTATAGAGAGCTCAGCGATACCTACCCAATGGGCAGGCATATCCCATACATAATGTTCGTTGGTGGTTGTCTTCTCTTTCAGGGAACCAAGGTTACGGTAAGTAACCTGACATTTTTCTTCCTT
Organism: Acipenser oxyrinchus oxyrinchus; assembly: GCA_030684275.1. NCBI lineage: Eukaryota > Metazoa > Chordata > Actinopteri > Acipenseriformes > Acipenseridae > Acipenser > Acipenser oxyrinchus. The sequence continues at coordinate 56,262,008 of CM060249.1, forward strand.
TTAAATCCCAAAAGATCAAGTAAGCAACAATTTATTAGACAGTCAAGGACAACATATTTATATAAAAGAAATTGCGAAAACAAAGGAAAGCATGTTATAAAACATTGTTTCAAGAAAAAAATTACAGTATGTAGAGCAAAACAAATTTCAAATGCCTTGGTTAAATGAACCACAAGGTAATTTTTTAAGACACAGCACAGGCTCAGTGCAATTGTTTGTCAGCAACACACACCTATACATCTAATTATCTAATAGACATGTCATTCTAAAAAAAAGCATCTGCACAGGTATGCTAGGTGGAGTAACTCCAAGAATGCACATCAGTTGCCAGCAATTTCCAAGTGAATTAATATTGCCTGAGAAGCAGAAGTATAAAAAACAAGCTTCTATATTTACACAAGCAAATTGGTGCATGCCTTTACAGAAACATGTTTTGTACCAGTACATGTTTTTGTAGTGCCAAGATCATTCTGTCCAGCTCAAACTGGCATTGTTGGTATGCCAGCAATCTTTCCTCTGCTCAAAATAATTCTCTAGCAGCTGAAAAATAGTGCAACGGTGAATGTATACAGTTCATTGGAGTGAAATGTGACAGTCTGTAGCCCCTGCCATTTTAATAATGCTGCATTTAAATGTACATATTGCATGTGCTTACACTTTAAGGTAGGTGTGGCAGGGCAGGGCCTGGCTGTCAATAATATTGAAAATAAACAGACAGCTAAAAAAAAAATGGCCAAGGAAACAAAACACAAGTACTACATACTTACTACATACAGCAAAAATACTATGCCTGCAATTTTTATTTTAGTGTAGTGGTATTAGGATCTATAGAACAATAAAATAGTGAACTTGTCTTGTTTTATTTTATTTTTTTCTTTTAAATCTAACAATCATGGATTTTGGTTCAAATAAGGTCAAGTTTATGAAAATTGAAGCAAATAATGATTTCTATCTAGTTTGTAAAATTAACATTTCACAAGAAATGGTGTATTGTAGATTGAGTGAGCTTGAAAGTGCAAATCAAATCCAAAACTTACATTTGTCATTCTGATATACTTTCAAGAGATTTATTTTTATTTTATAACAGGCCACACCTTGTAATTTAATGTGATGTGAAACAACTCCAGTGAAAAATATCTATTACAGTTAAGTAAAATAATACATCCATTGTCTTTGCATGAATACAAATTGCACAAGAGGAATACACTCTGGCTGAGAGATTTACCAGCATACAGTGCCTTGCATAAGTATTCACCCCCCTTGGACTTTTCCACATTTTGTAGTGTTACAACCTGGAATTAAAATTGATTTAATTGTGATTTTTACCATTTGATTTACACAACATACTTAACACTTTGAAGGTTCAAAATATTTTTTATTGTGACACAAAAGTTAATTAAACAAAAAAAGACATTTGTTGGTTGCATAAGTATTCACCCCGAGTCAATACTTGGTAGAAGCACCTTTGGCAGCAATTACAGCTGTGAGTCTTTTTGGGTAAGTCTCTACCAGCTTTGCACATCTGGATCCTGCAGTTTTTGCCCATTCTTCTTGGCAAAATTGCTCAAGCTCTGTCAAGTTGGATGGGGACCGTTGGTGAACAGCAATTTTCAAGTTTTGCCACAGATTCTCAATCGGATTGAGGTCTGGGCTTTGACTGGGCCATTCTAAGACATTCAGGTTCTTGTTTTTAAACCACTCCAGTGTAGCTTTGGCTGTGTGTTTAGGGTCATTGTCCTGCTGGAAGGTGAACCTCCACCCCAGTCCCAGGTCTCTTGCAGACTGAAACAGGTTTTCCTCTAGAATTTCCCTGTATTTGGCTCCATCCATCTTGCCCTCAATCCTGACCAGTTTCCCAGTCCCTGCTGATGAAAAGCATCCCCATAACATGATGCTGCCACCACCATGCTTCACCGTGGGGATGGTGTTCTCAGGGCGATGGGCAGTGTTGGATTTGCGCCACACATAGCATTTTGCGCTAAGCCCAAAAAGTTCAATTTTGGTCTCATCAGACCAGAGAACCTTTTTCCACATGTTTGCTGCGTCTCCCACATGCCTTTTGGCAAAATCTAAACAGGATTTGATATGGGGTTTTTTCAGCAATGGCTTTCTTCTCGCCACTCTTCCATAAAGCCCAGCTTTGTGGAGCGTCCGGGTTATAGTTGTCCCATGGACGGTTTCTCCCATCTCAGCTGTGAATCTCTCCAGCTCCTTCAGAGTTACCATTGGCCTCTTGGTTGCTTCTCTGACTAATGCCCTCCTTACCTGGTCACTGAGGTTTGGTGGACGGCCTTCTCTAGGCAGAGTCGCGGTTGTGCCATATTCTTTCCATTTATTAATAATGGATTTAACGGTGCTCCGGGGGATGTTCAAAGTTTGGGATATTTTTTTATAACCCAACCCTGATTGGTGATTCTCCAGAACTTTATCCCGGACTTGTTTTGATAGCTCCTTGGTCTTCATGATGCTGTTTTGTTTATATATGCTCTAATTGGTTGCACCAGAGCTTATTTAGGGGTGTCACAGCAAAGGGGTGAATACTTATGCAATCAAGACTTTTCAGTTTTTTATTTGTAAATAATTTTGAAAAATATATAGATTTTTTTCCCCACTTCAACATTATGGACTATTTTGTGTAGATCAGTGACAAAAAATCCTAATTAAATCCATTTTAATTCCAGGTTGTAACACTGCAAAATGTGGAAAAGTCCAAGGGGGGTGAATACTTATGCAAGGCACTGAAGCTGCCTGATTTTCAAGCAAGATAGCTGCGTAGGAATAGAGGACAGACCTACGCTGTTTAAGTTAAGTTTAAACATCCCAAAAAACTGAAAAAGAGCTTATACTGGTAAAATAATATTTTGGATAGACATAAGTTGTCATCATAATAAATAAACTACAAGGAACTACAGGAAGGGTGGTGGATTATAGATATGTGATCTTTACATTCTTTTGTGGGTTATGTATGGTGCAGATTGATAAAAGCCTTTGATTGGTTAATGGGTGTGCTTTCAAGGCTATGGCCTACGCTCATGCATCAACAACTCGCTAATTATAGTGACAAATGGATGGGTGAATGGGTTTCTATTTTAATTGACCTTCACAGTGACCCTCTTCCACACTACTGCACTGGGTTATTTATTCCAAGTACTTCATTACCTCTCTTTCAGCCAGTATTACTTTTCACAAAAGGCACATATTTTCACCGTCAATGCCAGACCTAATATATATAACACCACTCTTACCAATTATTAAAATAAGGCCCTTCCTAGTTTTTTTTACACAACTGTAGACTAGAGTACATGTGATTTTGTTTATTTTGAATAATTTAAAATAAGAACATAAAAATGTAATAACAAGAGACCATTTGGCCCATCTAAGCTCGTCAGGTTCCTAGTAACTGATTGATCTCAGAGTTTTCTCAAGTTGGATCTTAAAGGATCCAAGTGACTCTGCCTCAATAACATGACTAGGTAAACCATTCAATACCCTCACCACTCTCTGTGTGAAGAAGTATCTTCTTCCCTGTCCTAAGTCTATCTCCACTTAATTTCCAATTATGTCCTGTTATCCTGGCTTCAGTACTGCGCGTAATGTATTGGTTAAGGTTAACTATGTCAACTCCTTTTAATGTTTACATGTTCAATCATGCCCCCCCTCAACTTTTCTTTGTTCTAGGCTAAATCGATTCAGTTGTTTCAGCCTATCTTCATATCTTTCTCCTTTAAGCCCTGGGGTTAGTTTGGTTGCTCTTCTTTGGACTCTCTCCAGTGCCACAGTGTCTCTGTTGTTGTGTACTCAAAGTGTGGTCTCACGAGTGCACTATACAGCCTCATAGCTTCAGCACCAATTACAACTGGGCACTGGTACGTTTAATCATTTTACTGTTTTAAAATAAATCTGTGCTTGTGGACAACAGTCAAAAGATAATGGATCAATATGAGTCACATAATTCATCTCCAACTAGTTGCTAAATTGCCCTTTTGGTGAGGTGCATCCACTCACCCAAGTATGTTACAATACGCTACAGTACCAATAAACAGGGAGTATATTATTTTGTTAAGGATTTATACTGGCTGCTTTGAAACTGACCCAAATATGTTGTATTTATTTAAATGTCAGCTTGTTGACTTTTCTACTTCCAGCACACATGCAGGTACAGCAGAAAAGGTCCCATTTCTACCTGATCCAAAGAAGTTTTGATGTCATGAAGGCACTCTATGTTCCAGACCGCCTCCCAGCAGCATGAAGAAATTCTGTGCAAAATATTTATGTTTATTGGCTGTCTCTGTAAAAGAACTGTAACAGGAATGGAGCCTACTGGCAGTCCGAAGTGAAACAATATTACATTAAAATAATATTATGGTTTTAAAAATGTAAGCATGTGCAGAAACCCAATGGACCCTGTCAATCATTAGTCTCAGAACTTTGGTGTGCCTGTGGCAGTACATTTTACTTAATATGGTATAAGTACTGGTACATAAAATAGTAAAACAATGTATTAAAGCTAATGTTGCTGACAGTGATACTAATGGATACTGCAAGGGGTGCAAGGGACTGAGGTCTGTTAAACCGTCTGTGTAAGATACGAATATCGTATGACATTATCGTCAACTATCTGTTTTGATCTCTGCTACAGTAATTGAGTGTAGTGGCCAGCAGAGCAGCTATTGGTTAGAGCAGCCAAGGCTCAGACCTGCGCTGCAGAACTAATAAACTACAGCAGGAGTTGTGTGGGTTTTGTTAATTGTTTAATGTCTGTCTTTTCATAAATGAACAAAACCACTGATTGATTTTGATATATTTTATGATGTTTTGGAGTTTAAAAATATTATTGACTACACAATATACGGGCAGTTTGAACTGATGTACATTTTGATTTATTTATTACCATTTGTTAATTATATTATGTTTAAGCTATTAAAGTAAAAATATCTAGGGGATTGATACAAAAAGTAAAAAAAAAAAGATTCCTAATATGACAAATGTGCATTTATATAAAAAAAGTAAAATAAAGAAATAAACAAGTCATTTAAAGTTTTAAGTACAAGATTTATGATTTCCATTACATGAGAGTAGGTGTTAAAACTTCATGCTGATATTGGACTCAGCTCTTGCCAAGATAAGCACCAACTAAGACAAAGCTTCTTTTACTGTAAACTAAATGTGATCCATCTGTGTTTCCTTTCATCTGATGGTACAGATATCCTTCTGCCTGGTGTTGATGTGAAGTGTAATGCTGGCTCCAGGGATCAGCCTATTTTCCCTCCCTGGGGCATCAGCACACACAACGGCTGCAAAGCTGGCTCCATGGATTAACTACAGTGCAGCCTCCCTAGCGCATCAGCATAACAACCATCTGGACTTAGCTGAGTAGGGTACTTCTCTGGGGTCTTCAAGTGGGCACCTTCAATCCTTGGTGTTTCATCGACTAGCCACGACACCTTAAGAGGGCTCTACAGTTATTCTGGCATCCCAGCATCACCCCCCCTTTGTCCTCCACTCAGCTAAGCCCAGCTTACTTACCTTCCTTTCCATCAACGTTGCTTTCTTTCTACTGTGATTGAGGTCCCCAACCAGAATCTTTTCATCTCACCCAGAGCCAGTTGCTGCTCCTCTCTGCTGCTTCAGATAAGTTCTTCACTATGCATCGCAACTCTTGACCACTGAATCCGATGTCTAAGAAACCGGGTTGTGGAATGTGCCACAAATCCTCGACAACCCACCTCCACTGGGGAAATTTGGACTCTCCAGCCTCACTGCTCCACTTCAGCAGCTAGTTGAGCATACCAAGGTTTCTTCCTTTCATACACCTCATTCACAACATCCTCCCATGGCACTGTTAACTCTACCATGCGAACAAGGCGTGCTGATCCATACCACAAGACAATATCAGGTCTAAAGTTAGTTTGGCAATCGCAGGTGGGAAAATAAGCCGTTGCCCAACATCTGCCAGCATTTTCCAGTCTCTAGCAGCTTCCAGTTGTCCTGGGCGAGGATTGGTTTTAACACCTTTTCTTGGTGCTTGCTCTCCTGGGCGGAGGAATGTTGTCTTTTGTGTGTAATGTTTTGATGGGCCTGGTGGCAACTCATTGGTCATGTTACGCTTGTCTTCCAATGCTGAGGCCAAACATCGCAGCACCTGGTCATGGCACCAAGTAAACCGTCCTTGGCTAAGAGCCACCTTACATCCTGTCAAAATGTGCCTTAATGTTGCAGATGATGAACACAAAGGACATGAGGGATCCTCTCCTACCCAGAGGTTTAGGGTCTGTGGTGATGGGAGAACATCATACGTTGACCTGATGAGGAAACTAATCCTGCTCTGTTCCATTGTCCATAGATCTCGCCAGCTGATCTTGCCTTGTTCCACACTCTCCCATCTCGTCCATTCTCCCTGCTTGACCTGGGAAACTGCCTTTACACACCTCATCCTCTCCTCCAGCTTTTGCACCTCATTGACTACCAGCTACCTCCGTTCAGCTGGAGCTGATTTGTGCCATGTAGGAGGAACTGAACTGACAAACAAAGCCTCCTCTCCCAAGCTATAGTTGCTCCATGATATCACTGATCCAAAGGACAGCCTTTGCATCTTCCACAGCTTCCTTTGCTGCCCACTTTCTTCCAGTTTTTAACACAGGTGCTGCCTCCCTCATACATTTGTTGTGTGACTCTACCAATGCAATTTCCAATCGAACCTTGATGCACTTAAAACTCCTTGATTAGAGCTGAGTCTGGCAACTGCAGTATCTCTTTACTATAGTCCCACTCCGCTGAGGCAGCGTGGAACTCATAACCATTTCCTGACGTATGAACTAATTAACGCTTCTAGCTTCTCTACTGTTGTCAAGGAAACCTCATACACAGTGAGTGGCCACAGAAGTCTTGGCAGTAGACCAAACTGAAAGCACCTTAGTTTAAGTTTGCCTGGTAAAGCGCTGCTGTCTATGCTCTTCAATCCTTGCACTGCTTGTTGTCTCACTTCTCCCACACAAACTGTGTCCTCTAGGTTCCCATCATACCATCTCCCAAGACTTTTCACAGGCTTCTCAGACACTGTTGGTATTGCCTCACTGTTAATGTAGAATCTCTTATCCACCACTTCACCTTTAATTATACTCCTTGACTTAGTGGGCTCGAATTGCATTCGTGCCCATTCAATGTTTTTGATTAGTTTGCCCAATAACCGATTAATGCAGGCTACTGTTGTAGTCATGATTGTCATGTCATCCATGTATGTTCTAATTGGAGGCAGTCGCATTCCAGAAGCTGCCGCTCTCCTCCCACTACCCATTTTGATGCCCTAATGATTACTTCCATTGCCATGGTAAAAGCCAGTGGAGAAATGATGCATCCTGCCATTATTCAAATTTCTAGACATTGCCATGTAGTGGTGAATTCTTGAGCTAGTCCTTTGCAAAGTACTCACCGTTCTCATATCCGTTTCCTTTCCTAAGCCCCCGCTCTCGCAGACTGTAGGGGTATTTTTCTCTTTAATTTCTTAGAAGCCTTGGGCAGGTGTCTCCAGCATCCTTTTCCATTTGAAAACACAGAGCTGGATACTGCCAGCTAGGGTGGCTAACCCCTGCCAGCCCCAATGGGTTGGTAATATTGAATTGCTAATGCTTACATGTGATACTAGCATCTATTGAATTTGCAGATGTTCTGTTAAGTTTCATGTTTCATGAAAATTCATGTTTATTTAGGTATCATGCATTTTCTATTTTCAGTTTACAAAGCCTATGTTAAATATGTTTTTTGAACACGTTTTTATTACAAAATCCAGTTGTACTTACAGAATAACAATAATTAAAAGTTGTACTGTAAATTTATGGTTCAGTTGTTTCATGTAGCTTTTTACAGTAATCAGATTTAATTTAATCTCTGTATACTGTATAAGTAAAAACTGTAAGAGTAGTATACATATGCATGTAAACACATGCAGCAGACAGGCACCTCCTTATATCCCCAAATTCTGATTATCTTCAATAATTTGTGTAAAAGAATGTCTTAACCAAGATTCATCTCAATTCAATAAGCAGTTTCATAGTGAAATGTAAAACACAAAGTGCAACGTGCATCTCAACAGGCATTATTAATAGAAGTGCAGAGCAAAATATGCAGTGCAAACTGATAAGCTAGTGTAGTTAAAACAGCAAGAAAAATAATAAAAGGCAACCGAGTTTTCATTATGAGGCCTAAAGCCAACTTTACAAGGGCTAGTTAGATTCAACACACAGGGTGAACTGTCGTTACGAAACCAATGGAAATTCATTGCAAAAAACTACATTAAGATAATGTTAAGTTTGCAACGCCACGGGTCAGGGAACCACAAAACTAGGGAAATTGGGGTTATGTTTTTACAATCCAGCAATGTTAACTGAGACATGCTCTGCTAAGCACTGCATTTGCAGCCTAGACAAGAATAAATGTCTCACCTAGTACCCAATCCAAGCAGCAAAATGTGTGTTAGTGCAGTGTTAGTTTGCATATTTGAAACAGCAAGATGGCAGTGTTTTGAGATCTTGCCATCTTGCTTCAATTCAGGCCTAACATTTGCAAGCTAAGAAACCTAATCACCCATATATATATATATATATATATATATATATATATATATATATATATATATATATATATATATATATATATATATATAGTACCGGTACCTTGCCAGAAGTCATTTTCTGTGGGATGTGGAAATTGCCAAATTCTATTGTGACTCATTTTTGAAAACTTTTGTTTGACACAGAATATGAAAGGGAAAACTGAACACATGCAGGCTGTACCAATGATATGCATGTGAAGTCAAAATGCCTTCTGGAGATATCTAGGCCTGGTTTGTGTAAAACTATTTAGATTCTCATTTTTAAAATAATAATATCAGCACTATTCAACAGCTGTGTGCTTAGGAAGCAATTCCTGTGGTAAACCCAAAAGTGTTCCACAAGAGACTAGGGGAACTACAATTGTAGGTGCTTATGTATAGGTTCTAGTTTAGAGTTGAGCTGAGAGCACAACTTTAAACTAGAACCTATTCATTCTACATCCAAGACTGAAATAAAATAATCACTCCTAAGCACACTAAAAAGCTGGCAACATTACAGGGTGCAGTCTAAACATTGACTGGAGTGCCACTACAAGTCATTTTAAAATTATGACACCACTGTGTTTTTATAAATAAGGCTATGTGAAATGTATTACCAGTACTGCCAAAAAACACATACTATCCATACTACCAATGCTTTACAGTGATTATTAACCGTGTTTTCACCTCTGAGTTGGCTTTTTTTTTACTACAATTTACTATGCATTTACCATGGTTAATTACAGTTAATTGTACAAGGGACTACAATCCAATTATCACAGGGAGACATTACACAAAATGGAACAAACACAAACAATTTCTTCACTAGGTTTCTTTAGGTTTTTCGAGATGAATAAAGATGTATTGTAAAAAAAAGTCTGACAAAGAATTTAACTATTTATTCTTTGTACCTGTGTATGTCTAACAATTGAGTTTGTTAATGTTATGGATGATGTCAGTTTTACATCAGGACATGTAGAAAAGCAAGTGCTTTTGTAGAGAGCAGAGCTGTAGGGCTGAAGTATTGCAGGAGAGAAAAGGAGTAGAAACCTTTTGATAGAAAGACTTGTAAAATGATGTCTGTAAGTTTCAGTCACACTTTCCACCTTGCATTACATTACTGAAATACTCTCATTCCATATCATAGGGCCTTTTATGTTCAATAATCAATGGTGTTTATATAAATGTCAAATATTACAGACAGTATGCATTTAACCGATGTTTCAGTCAATATGATACATTTATTAGTGCATTCCAGGGACTACAGTGGAAAGTAAAAGATTGGATAATATTGCTATTCTAAAGTTTTTGTTTACTGTTATGTATTAATTGCATTGAATTTTATTCAATTTTAATCAAATTAATATATATTGTAGCAGCAGATGCAGACAGACCAGCTTTGTCTGTGGCTGTATTGCATTCCGGAACTGTTAACTTGCTGGACTTGATTGCTTGCACCATGTGGCAGGGTGCTGGGACTTGGTGCTGCATCAGGCAGTCTACACAGGGGTCACCAGGTGCTGTTCATGTGAACCCCATGTGGCTGCACAGGACACTGATTGGGTGAGGAGCGTGATAATTTATTACATTGTTTTTAGTCAATGGTCAGTGGGCGCTGATTGGGCAAGCCTCACATAATTGCCACTTTGTGTTTTCTGTGTCTGGGTGTGAGGTGGATAATAGAGGGTGCATCAGGTGTGTGAGGGTGTGTGGATTCAGAGAGTGGAGAATCGTGTGCTGTGAGCTGTGTTACTTGCTGCCAACCTGCTGCTGCAAATAAAGATCCTGCCGGCTATTGAACCGTGCTCCATTGTCAAGACTGCCTCATTTTTTCCGATAGCAATTTCATACAGTGCAACAATATTGTTTGTGAGCTGATTAATCAAATGTATTATATTTACTGCTTAAGCTTATTCTTTGGAGATTTCTTTTTTTTAGAAATTAACCTCAATGCATAGTTCAGTAGATGTCATTAAGTTGTATCTTAGTACAATTCATAAGAATGGATGCTAAGTGTTCCTTTTCTTTCCTGGTTCACATTAGGCCAGGATGAGTTAGGCTCAACCGGAAGAGCAGCCAATAGGAGGAGAGTTTGATTTAACAACGCCCCTTGTGTACTCAATCCACGGATCAGCCGGTGTCATTTGTGTTATCTTGTTCATACGTTTATTAGAGACTGTGTTGACTTTGAGTCACGTTAATCTGTCTGGGACATTGTGAAAGTTTATCTCGCTGGGGAAGAGTTAATAAGAAGATACACGCCACGGGAGTGTTATGTCTGAAAGGTTCGTAGTTATCCCTGTTGGGAGACCACCTGAAGAAGCAAACAACAAGGTGACAGACACTTCACCTGGGAGACAAAGATGGTCTGGGAATAGGAATGACAGCGCTGTTGCTCAGGAAACGGCAGAAACAGCTGTACCCATCTTAGAGTACAGCAGGGAACCAAACAAATACGGTAAGAAAAAAAGTTAACATTTATATTTTATTTGCAATATCCAAAAAGAATACTAGGCATCATTCTTGTATTATTAATAACGTAGCCTAATAAATAATCTGCTGGTGTGTTGCATCTACAGTACTAGCCAACTAAGAAAACGTATAAAATACCGGTATGCACTAGGCGATTAAGTCTATATTTTATTTCAAATTATGTATTGCACATTGCAAAAAATAAAAGTACTGTCTTAAACCAATAATTTATTGTTTATTGACAGAACTGTTTCTTAAGATTATTGAACAAAATCAATTTTAGCTTCATGATTTTGGAAATATATTTAGTGGACCTTTTTATGTAGGTGTGTAATATATTACAGTAAGAATTCAAACTCTGCCATTTGTGACCCTATCTGTTTGATGCTGAAATTAAAACCAATGATAACTCAAAATTCTAAACTGGTTCTAAATCTCATTTTTATAAATTAGCTTTTTAGTAGGGCTTGCGAAGCAAGAGTCCCCACTTTAAATCTTCGACATACTTCTTTTTCTTCTTCTTCTTCGGCACGCTACTCCTCTTACACCATTTTAGGCAGAAACGCCGTTTAAACATTAAAACGTGTAGACCGGTCTGGAATAGTGTGCTTGTATACAACCTTTTGATATATTTTATGCTTTTTAAACTATTGAGCTTTTTGTCCTTTTTTTGTCCATCTTCATTCACTTTAATGGGACTTTTTTCAACATTCTAAAGCTCCCCATTGTTTAAAAACTCCCAGACTTCCAACATTCTATTTACTGTAAACGATGTAACTTTTGACACAAATCAGCTACTTTGACCACTTTCCCAACAAGTAAGACAAAAAGTTGGATATAGAATCTTCCTCTAGTTCTCTGCTATTCAAATCTGAAATCAAAACTGGAATGGCGTCTACCAATCAAGAGGTACAGCTGTTTTAGTAACCACATCAACTTCTTTCAGTAGGCTACTTCCCACTGTTGAATTAACTGTCATAGAACTTTGAGAAATTTCAAATTATAGCACATTCTAAGCATGAGACAATTAGAAAACAATGTGACTTTTGACACATCAGCTACTTTGACCACTTTCCCAATAAAGCAAGCCCCACAACTTTACTTGTAAAGTTACCGTCTAATTTAACCTAAGCTTTTATTATTATTATTATTATTATTATTATTATTATTATTATTATTATTATTATTATTATTATTTTTAATTGTTCTATTTTTACAAACTGGATTTTTATCTTTACAATTAAACTGTATGTTTTATTTTTTATTCCACTTATATCCTGATGGCCTAGATCCGTTTTTATTAAAAATTGCTGCTGTAGCTATTACGTATATTTATAATCTTTCAATTGAGTCAAATGAACTGCCTAATGTCTGGAAATCAGTCTGACATGAACAATTACAATCTACTCCTCTCTTAAAAGCTGGAAATCAGTCTGATGTGAACAATTACAGAACAATTTCCAATTTGTCAGTTTTGGAATCTTTGGCCAGTAATCAACTGAAATGTTACTTGGATGCAAACAATATTTTAAACAACATGCAATCTAGTTTGAGGTCAGGTCACAGTACTGTGACTGCAGCATTGAAAGTTATAGATGATATCAAAATGACTCGAGATAAAAAATGAACATGTTTATTAATCTTTCCAAGGCCTTTGATACAGTTGATCATGCGTTACTCAATAAAAGATTATTGTGTGCTGTTATTAGATTGCAAGCAGCTGGATAGTTTCAAAATTACCTTACTAATAGATCACAGATTGTCAAACATGCAAATATGATGTTAAGTCCTGTTTTGTTAAATAAGGGTGTTCCTCAGGGATCTATTCTCGGCCCGTTCTTGTTTATCCTATATATTAATAACATTGGTGATAACATTAAACACTGTAAGTAGCATCTTTATGCACAAATTGATTATGGGGACACAGTCTATAGGTTTGCATCACCCTTAACATTAAACAAACTGGATCCTATTTATCATGCAGCCTTGAGATATATTACGAATTCAAGTTACAGTACTAATCATTGTGTTATACAGTTTGGTTGGCTGGACCTCCTTGGCTTTGCGAAGGTTGAAGCACTGGTATATTCTGTTATATAAGGCTATTTTTTTTGTAAATTACCTCCATATATAAATTAATACTTTATAGTCACTTTTTGTAACTACAGTATTAGATCGCATACATTTTTTAATTTCATGGTTCCTAAAGTGCGTACAGAGGCTGCTTAAAGATCATTTGCCTATTTTGCTCTTTGGTCTCGGAATGATTTACAATCTAAACTTAAGTTGCAGTCCCGAATAGCTTTAGTACAATTTAAGAGTAAGCTGCACGATTATCTACTTGAGAGTTGTGCATGTTTAAGTAGTTGAGTAGACTTGGTACTGTTTGTTACTATTTGATTGTTGACTGTTTCACTGATTGTTGATTGTATTATTATGATTTGTATTTTATTTTTGTATCTGTGTTTTTGTACCGTGTTTTATTGTGTTGCTGCTGCCTTTCTTGGCTAGGTCGCACTTGTAAAAGAGATTTTAATCTCAATGTGCTTACCTAGTAAAATAAAGGTTTAAGAAAAAAAAATATAACATTCTTGTACACCTTTCTAGTTCTATTTTTACAAACTAGCTTTTACAATTAACCACATTTTTGTTAATTTTTTAAATTTCCATTTTATTAAATTTTGTTTTTCATTTAACAGTTTAACTTTTTTGTGTGCTTTGGGATCCTTGGGAAGAAAAGCAATTGAAATGTGAATTGTAATTGTAATTGCAAATATTAGCATTGTATCTCCCGATTTGTGCATTGAAAGTGTGAGGGTTCTGTTTCCAATGTGATTTATTATATATATAACATTAACATTAACATTAAACATGGGGATTCTATGGATGGCGATTAAAAAAAAAAAAAAAAAAAAGGATCCTAAAATTGTGTTGACATCTCCTGGCAATAATAGTCATAGCTGCTGTGCTTGCCACTTCCCTTCCAATTCTTACTGTTGTCTTTATTATAGAAAGGCCTGAATATATTTAAGTGAGAAGAGTACCCCAGTTTTTAAAATCTTTTTTACACTTTAATAAATACCTGAATCATGAACTTTCCAGTGATGCTTTCCAGTCAATGGAAACCTACTGTAACTCTAATGTGGTCTACAATAGTAATGTACTGATTTAATTGTACACATTTTGTTTTTCATATGTACTGTACGCTTCAAATTGTTTAAAAGTAATAATTTCTGGACTGGATTTACTACCAAATAGCCATTTTCAGATAAAATCAATTCAATACAATGTAAGAGTTTTTATTTATTACTGTAAGCATTAGCTAAATCCTTTAATTTCTGATTGAAAGTACAGTAGTGTGTTTTCCTATGCATGCTGCTGTTCTTTGTGAATCTGGCCCATTCTACAACATAGGCTTAGTTAATATAAAATATTTGCAAGACAATAGGGATTTAATGCAGTTCACTATATTTGTGGCTAGTATGGTAATATGTCCTTTTGTTTGTTTTTTAAATGCTTGTGAATCATGCAGCCCACATGTTGCAAAAAAAACCAAAAAAACATCTATATTAAAACGAACACCATAAAGAGGAATCGTTGACTATGTCGTTGTTTTCACTTCTTGGAACTTGGGAACTTCTTGAGACTGGTATTTCATCCACCCTTCCCTGAAATTGCATTCCATTTTCAGTTTTTAAAAAAACCTGCATTGTAAGTTGTTGTTTGGGTTCTCTTTATGACAGTATTTACTGTAAGAGTTTCTAAAACAAGTTATAGCATTACAGGACCCAGAACCTGAACACTGTGATCAGTACTGGTACTTTGGGTACTTGGATTACATGTACTGTAATGATGGGTTAGAAATTTGAACATCTCTAAAGCCATTGGTCTGGGAATTGTCTGGGTGTCCGTATGTCAATTAAAAAAAAAAAAGTGGTAGGGTTTGGTGATTCTAGTTTGATATGTTCAGAATATAATAGCTGTAAAATGTAATGCAAACTGTACTGGGAAACACTGTACAGGTTGTTTCTTTGATTGTAATAAAAATAGAAAAAAATATATTCTGAGTGTATAAAAAATATATTTATATATTTTATTTATTATGGCCTAATCTGGAACCAGTGACGACTCAACATCTTAAATGTCAGCATTGCTGCCCCAGAGGATGGGCCCAGAAAGGTTGTGTCGCCCCTTTTATCTATTTGGAGTGGTTAAAAAGTAAACATGATTCTATGACCACATGCTCTGACACTGGCAATGTTGGTATGTACATTTTGATTTACAGTTATTGGTCCTGTGTGGGGAAACTTGGAAACTACAGGTCGGAAATATTGTGCTGATATCCCCTGGCAATAGCTGCTCTGCCTGCGGCATCCTTTCCTGCTAATCCTGTTGCCTTTGTTATATTTATATTTCCAAATACATTTTGATTAATCTGGATCCATGGAAAAGGAGCAGGAAGTGTATTCCTATTTGCTTTTAATTTGAAGTGAAGAGTTATTATTTTATTTTTTAAAGGGTGAAGCATATACTGTAGCTATATGTAAAATATATAGCACCAGAAGTATAGAGGAAGCTTTGACTAAGATGTTTTTGGTTTCCATCTAGTCTTGTTTTCTGCTTGGAATTTGTTCCTAGTATTTCCCCCGCCCTTCCCTGAAGTTTCTTTCCTTTATTTGATAGGATTGAGCGGTTATTAAATTACTCTTTAAAACACATGTATTGGAAGTTGTTGTTTGTTTTCTCTGGGCTGCCCAAAGCTTGTTCCAGTGTGGACACTCTTCTTTGTTGTGGAGGAGGATACCATTTTATAATTGGACAATATCTACTGTAACAGTTTCTAAAACAAGTGATATAGCATTACTGGATCCAGAAATGGAACACCGTAACCAATACCAGTACTTTGTTTAGCTGGATTAACATGTACTATAATGATGGGTCATGCTTGAAATATAGACAATATGCTTTTCCACACTTGGAAAAAAGGGTTTAGATCAGAGTACTCAATTAGATGTTGCGAGCAAAATTAAAATGTCAAATGCTCACTGTGCTAAGATGCTGCTCTTTAACAATCTGTTTCATGGTCAGGAAAATAGCATAACAATCTTTTTTTAAGGCTCTTAAAATAAACAACAGAAGATTTATTTTAGGCAGGTATACAATTACAGCATACCCACACACAACGGAAAATTCTTGCTGTTGCTACATTTAGAATCCAAGTTGAGAGCAGGCTATTCTAATCAGGTTCCTCAAGTACAATCATCTTTTGTGAGTGCCAGGAACATTGAGGTGTAGATGTACGAAGATGGGCAAGTCAAGAGCAAAACATACCACAGGTTTGCATTTTCGTTGCGACAATTCGCAAAGTATACATTCTGTCATATGTACTAAGAGAAAATATGTTAATAAAGAGAACTGCAATAAACTCATTTATATATTTGTTGCGTCATCTTAGCAAGATCTCTAGCATTTTGAGTCGTGCAATATTTTTTTGAATAAATAATAAAAGGCAGTAATCCCATCAGATTCTATAGTAGGCCCCCCTTCACCCCAAAATGAAAAATGTGTTTCTATCAAAAAGCTTTTCATAATCATACAGTAGCCCCTCGCTAAACCAGACATTTTTGTCTGACATAAGGAGGTGGAGGCTGTGTTGTCCAGTGGTTAAAGAAAAGGGCTTGTAACCAGGAGGTCCCCGGTTCAAATCCCACCTCAGTCACTGACTCATAGTGTGACCCTGAGCAAGTCACTTAACCTCCTTGTGCTCCGTCTTTCGGGTGAGACATAATTGTAAGTGACTCTACGGCTGATGCATAGTTCACACACCCTAGTCTCTGTAAGTCACCTTGGATAAAGGTGTCCGCTAAATAAACAAATAATAATAATAATGTAGGGTTTAAAAACATGCAACAAAATCACACATGCATACATTTATAGTGCTCTATGTACCTCACATACATTATGCAACACACAAAATGCAGTAACTATATTCGAAACCAAATAGATGTCAATATCACACCACTTTAATAATCTACACCATCTCCCTTTTATTTGACCAAAAGCATTCTGTACCACCATACGGGCTGAACTGAGTCGGTGATTGAAAATTCTTTCTTCATTTGATTCTGTGTTGCCTGGAAATCCTTTCATTGGCCATCTTTGAGGGGTAGGCAGGACCACCAATAAGTAAAACTGGTACTTCTGAGTCATTGATGACCTCTGACTTCTAATCCCCCCAAAAATGGATGTATAAAAAAAACCCAATTGGTTTTATGCAAGGAACTAAATTATGTTGACCATATAGCTCTTGATCACTGATGAACAGGCAGATTCCATGTTCAAAGGAGTGACCGCTGAGCCTCAAACCATTACTAAAAAAAAGCATATCTCTCTTGTGAAAAAATATCCATTGCGTATTTCTTCTGCAAGAATGTACAAATCAGAGCTTGCTAATACTCTGGCATTGTGGGTCTTTTCTGGCCATGTCACATAAGTGTCTGTAAAACTGAGAAACATTTGGTCTGTTTCAACACTTGATTGATTCAGCTATATGTAAATGGGAAATATATGCATGTATATATACAGCAGACTTGTTGTCGAGTCCTTAAACCTCGAGTCCGTGTCCGAATCCAAGCCCGAGTCCTTGAAACACTCAAATCTATTTTCATTCAACTTGTGGTAGTAGTGGGGGAACAGTTTACCTAACGAACGTTGTCTGATATCCCTCAGGAAAAAGGCACAAATAATAAAAAATAAAAATACAAAAAATGATTTTCGATTTATTTTTTCTAGCTAGATTATTCTATTTGCATGCCTTTTTCAACTTGTCTGTCACTATCTTCTTTTCTTTTGGAATTGGAATACTGTTTGAATGTACCTGAATATACGCTTTAAATTCAAGTTTGTGGACGTTGTTTTTCACTTTGATAGAAGCCGTGATCTGGACTGTAGATCCGGTGTAGTGTTGAAAAGTGGTACATCATCAGAATGTGGTATGTGTACCACAACTAGACTCATGTAATGGCAGAAAGTGGTACGATGTCAGATTGCAAGTTGTGCGCTGTCATATTTTGGTACAGGTGCAATCAAATGTTTTCCTATTACCTAAAGAGGTACATTTACCTTTAATTATACTTAAACTGGCAACAGACAATTAATTTCTCTAAAAAGAAAAAAACAATTCACGAGAAGTCCACCGCAAAGTTGCACAAGTAAAAAAAAATGTACAAGACCCAATGTAGTGTATATGGTAAATATTCGTATACTGTTTTCTTAATGGTGGAAAAATATGGTAAATTACATTAAAAACAATGTAAAAGACTGGAAAATATGATAAATTCAATAAAAAAAAATGTAAAAGACCGAAAACAGCATAACGTACGATATTTGAATGGGCGCTTCCCTGCTTTCATAGCGGAAGTTGTTTAGGCACGCGCGAGCAAGCACAGTCTGCTGAGTACCACTTTTTAATATGTACCTGAAAATAACACTACACCGGTAAGAAATTAAAGTTACTTTCACCCCTGACTATAGCATCTACTTTGGGTCTACAAATCGGGTAAAATCTGCCAATCTGATTTAGACTTTGCCAGAACTGTATATATATATATATATATATATATATATATATATATATATATATATATATATATATATATATATATATAGTGTTCCTAAGTAGTAAATTTAGTACAGGTGCAGTCATTATGATTTCCCCCCACAACGCGATTCTGTGCATTTTACGGTACGGCGTCACTGCGGTGGGGCTTGTTAAGCATCTTTCAGACCGCTAGAGGGCAGTACCTAGTTAGAAACTGCTTTGACTATAGATTAGATTAATAGCAGAGTTGAGGTCACGTGCTAAAACTAATGAATAACAAAAGACCAAAGCTAACTTCTAGTAAGCTCTTTTGTGTAAGGCAATAGCCCAAAATAAATAAACTGTACAGTAGCATATATAGTTAAAGCATGCTTTTTCTTAAGAAATGGATACATGCATTATGCACGTGAAGGTGGTTTTTCGTTTTCATAGTTATTATAAAAAATGTTTTTTTACATGCTGCATTGCATAAAACTACTTTGTAATATAAACAAAATTATTGGATAGGGATGAAAAGGGGAAATGTTGTCTTTTACATCTGCATTTTAGAAACGCACTGCTGTTATTTTTTTGCGTTTTATTAAGATGTCCTGCGTATGTAACGCAGAATTCTGTGTAAATGCGACCTCTGGAGATGGCACCCTACAAAACTTCAAACAAAATCTGCATTTATTCATTTGCACTACCCCTGAGTAAAAATGAAGAAAAACAACCAAGATCATTCCAAAAGCTGTATTTTTGGTCAGAAGTATTAAGCACCCACAACGTCAGTCCCCAGGTATTCTGTAATGCTGGGCAGATTGTAAGCAAGTGCCAGTCATCTCTTAAATTAAAACAAAATGTGGACAATGTCATGTCCTTAACACAGTTCAAATATAAGCCATGGACAACACTCTTTTTATTAAACTACTGTGGATAGTGATAACTTTTTTTAAAATTAGTTTTTTTCTCTTGAATAATAACACGAATAAGGTAAAAAAAAAAAAAGAAAAAAAAAAAAAAAAATATATATATATATATATATATATATATATATATATATATATATATATATATATATATATATATATATATATATATATATATATATATATATATATATATATACAGTACCAGTGAAAAGATTGAGTACACTTGCTGGAAACTAGTTTTTTTTCATAATTGACAATGTTTTATGTCGTATACGTTTCTGTAAATACCTGAAAATGAAAACGCATGTTACAATATACAAAACAAAACATAAGGAGTATCAAAGCAATGTTCAACAAAATTGAAAATTGTCTCTAAATCTTGGATCCTCAAAATAGCCACCCTTTGCCTTAATAACAGCCTCACAAACACAAGGCATTCGGTTAACAAGTTTCAGCAGGAAATCACCCGGCTTCCCAGCTCTTCTGCAGCAATTCCCAGAGATGTAGGGCACTTGTGGGTAGCTTTGCTTTGACTCTTCTGTCCAGTTCGTCCCATACAAGTTCTATGGGATTGAGGTCTGGAGACTGGGCAGTCCAGGTCATTAGATTGAGTTGTCCTTCACTTTCCTTCTTTGCCAGATAGTTCTTGCACAACTTTGAGGTGTGTTTCGGGTCATTATCTTGCTGAAGATTGAACGACTGCCCAACTAGCCGTAGTCCTGATGGAATGGCATGCCTCTGAAGTATGCTATGATAGCCATGCTGGTTGAGCTTGCCATGGACTTGGTAAAGATAACCAACTCTGTCACCAGCAAAGCAACCCCAGACCACGACACTGCCTCCTCCATGCTTGACAGTGGGAACCACACATGCAGAACTCATGCGCTCACCCTCTCTGCGTCTTACAAATACTCGGCGGTTGGACCCACATATTTCAAATTTTGACTCATCAGTCCATAAGACCGACTTCCACTCCTCAAACGTCCAGTTTCTGTGTTTTTTGGCCCAGGCAAGTCTCTTCCTCTTATTCTGCACTCTTAACAATAGTTTCTGAAACCATTGTTAAGTTAGGCCAGCTTCACGCAATCTCCTCTGAACAGTTGATGTTGAAACATCTGTACTTCTAGTAGCATTTAGCTGAGCTTGTATTTCAGGGGCAGTTAATCGCCGGTTTTGCAGACTTGTGACTCGAATAAACTTGTTCTCTGATTCTGAGGTCACCCTTGGCCTGCCTGACCTTGTTCGGTCCTCATGAGTGCCAGTTTCTTCAAATCGTTTGATGATCTTGGCCACAGCAGTTACAGACACTTGCAAAGTTCTTGCGATTTGTCTTAAAGATTGACCTTCATTTCTTAAAGTAATTACAGTCTTTTTTCTTTGCTTAACTGAGCGTATTTTGCCATTTTCTGCTCCCTTACATTCAGGAATGACAAACTTGTGCCTATGCTACCTATATTTATAGTAATCATGGACCCTCACCTGTTAACAATAATTGGTGACAAAAGGTTAATAAGGTAACATGCTAGTTAACTCGGAGAACATCTAACAAAGACACTTTTATACTTAGACCAGTGTTCTAACACCGTGTTATACACATTTCAGACTTTTAACTGACTTGGGCATCAGACTGAAATTCCCTTGCTTTGGGTGACCATTTCATTGAAATTGACAAGATTTACATTTTCATTTAAAAATAAAATTTGCAATTCACTTATGATTATCAGCTTATACAAGTACACGTATCATATAATGAAATATTAAGTGTTCATAGACAAGTTTATACAGTTAAAAGCATAGGCTGTGTGGTACAGTGGTTAAAGGAAAGGGCTTGTAACCAAGAGGTCCCTGGTTCAAATCCCACGTCAGCCACTGACTCATTGTGTGACCCTGAGCAAGTCACTTAACCTCCTTGTGCTCCGTCTTTCGGGGGAGATGTATTTGTAAGAGACTCTGCAGCTGATGCACAGTTCACACACCCTAGTCTCTGTAAGTCGCCTTGGATAAAGGCGTCTGCTAAATAAACAAATAATAATAATAATCATGAAAAACCTGGTTTCAACCAGGTGTACTCAAACTTTTGACTGGTACTATATATATATATATATATATATATATATATATATATATATATATATATATATATATATATATATATATATATATAATTACTACTGTATATGCATAAACTGATGTAATCAATTTAATATGTATAATAGTTTTTAAAGTGTTACTTACAATGTTGCACAGTAATCCACAGCTCCACAGGGATTACTGCGTTTTTTTATTTATCCTTTCATAACGTAGATGAATCGATGCATCCGCTTTTTTGGAGAACGATGTATCGATAGTAAAAATTAGGCATCGCCCCAGCCTTAAAGATAACAGAGTACCATCCCTTCCTGTTATAGTAATTGGCTGAGCTGTGATGGGGTGATACCTGGGATGTGTGTCCCGTCTATTGCTCCAGCACTTTGCAGGAATCCTCTTTTTCTAAAGCCTTCAATGGTGTTGTTTAGCCTATGCCCCACTGGTAGCCTTACATATTTTCTATATAAAACTTTTTTGATAGCTTTACATACTTCATGCACAAGACCACATAATGTGGATATTCCAATGCTAAAAGTATTAGAAACTGTCCGATATTCACATGGTGTTGCAAGCCACCACAAAACACCAGCCAAGCATCGTCGGTGACATATTGGTCTTAAATTTGTTGTCTGCTTTGGCAGTGCAGGACGCAGTTGTTCAGCCAGGTACTCATATGTTTTTCTTCCCATGCGGAAATGTTTTTTCCACTCACTATCCGAAAATCTTGGGAGTGTTTGGTTCCATAATACACCACCATGTTGGCGTTCCATTACCCAAGTTGAGCGTTCACATGAGGATCCTTTAAATACAGCAAATACCAGCATCCACCGTATTTTCCCTCTCTGCTTTTGCCTGAAGAGCTGGACTCTCTTTCTTTTAAATACATTGTATCGCCTTCTTTGCAATTAAATATGCAACCTACATTGTGCCTGACGCTCCTGCAATTTGACACTTAACAGGTTGTTACATTGTATAATATAACTGAAAATGAAAAGCAAACAAAATGCAGGCTAATTTATTTCTTCAACAAACAGAGGTGCCATTTTGTTGCTACAAAATAAACCAAATTAAAGTACTTTGACATGCCTCGTAAATATTGTACTTAATATTGCCTGAACTCACCTAGTCTATACAAAATATATAAATATTGTAATTAATAGCCTGAACTCACCTAGTCTATATAAGAGGAAATGATCAACTGTACAGTATCCCGCTCTCTTCCCTCAATAAGGATTTTTAAAATTATTTTTTCATTTAATTTATTTAATTGTGAGTTGGTCATGTTTTTAGGGGATTTTAATAGGATTATTAGATAAGCAGTCTCAAACTCTAAATGCCAGTTGGAGCATGCATGAAAAATTATTATTAAATCCAGTTTGTATTGTGTGGGAATAGGCTTTACTTTGTTAGTCCTTTAGCTGGCAGCAGTGTGTGGGTAAAACAAATCACTAGCAAAAGCACTAAAACCTCATTGCATAATAATCACTTTAAAGAATAAATGCATACAATATGTTACATTTAAAACGTCATAGTTGCTATGTTCAGGGTTAATACATTGTTTGGCCAAAAACAATTGAGAATTTCTGAAATCTATCCAAATGTTATGCCTTGCATTATGTAGTCTTTATCTTTGTGTGAACCTGGGTAAAACATTAACCTCCATTGTTGTCAATACAATTACAGGTAAATAAGCTTGTGATATTACAGTACAGTGTACAGTATTTAAGCTGGCCCCTTGTGACAGGGTAGCGTCACGGCCCAAGCTGTTACCGGCAGGAAAGAGACCCAGAGACAGAAAGCTGCAGTTTAAGCGCGGATGTGTACGTTCATTAACAAAACAAACACAAAAACAGGAACAAAATAAACACAGCACAGGGGTCAAAATAACAGGTTCAAACAATAGAACAAAACACAGGAACAAAATAAACACAGCACAGGGGTCAAAATAACAGGTTCAAACAATAGAACAAAACACCTGTAGGCTGGGCATTAGCCGTCACTACAAAGTTACAACACAGTACAAAAATCACACCACAAAAAATCACACACCACACCACACCAAGGATTTTGCTTCCTTTTTATACATGTGACCACTCCCCAGTTAGAATCAATTACCTAATTGGGGAATGGCCACACCTGTGATTGCTGGCAGGGACAGATTTAACTCCATCCCTGCCAACCTAACATTCCACACACACACTATTTACAGCAGCAGGGCTGCTGCCATGCCACATCCACTCTTCTACAGTATGAGTTGTGTGATAGAGTTGATCATGTCTTAATGTGTGTGATTATGTACAATGTCATGTATCCTTGTAACATTAATTAAAGAAGGTCACAGTGGCATAAGAGAAAGGAGATAATAGTAGGAGGCTGTGTGGTCCAGTGGTTAAAGAAAACAGCTTGTAACCGGGAGGTCCCTGGTTCAAATCCTGTCTCAGCCACTGACTCATTGTGTGATCCTGAGCAAGTCACTTAACCTGCTTGTGCTCTGTCTTTCAGGGTGAGACATTATTGGAAGTGACTCTGCAGCTGATGCATAGTTCACACACCCTAATCTCTGAAAGGCATCTGCTAAATAAATAATAATAATAATTGAAAGCCCTGTATTATGGTGATCAAGAAGCTGTAACCTATACAATTATAAAATTGTTTGAGTTGTTTACTTGTCCCAACTCTTAGCATATTCTACTGTACAGTATTCCATAGCAAAGTCCATGAATACATATCTGTGTGTTTAAATCATAGTAGAACAACACTTGAAAAGCCAGAAACCACAATGTTTTTAGATAAACATACTACCTGGCCCATATCCTACCTTGAGTTAACTGATTCTTAATATTTTGAGGGCATTTAAATACAAGCATGGTCAAGATTGGGCAGCATATTTAAACTGCATTCGATCTGTGCATTAGTATAAATACTTACAAAACAAGCGACATGAAATAGAAGAAGCTGTTCATGCATATAGATGCAGGGAACCATCAAAATGCTAACAACCTTGTATAGGTTACCTTCTATAGTTTGTTTCCTAAGCGCAAAAGGACAAGAGTCCAACATTTGTTTACATTGAGGTTTAGCAAGAGAACCAGACTCGGTGGGTTTGCCAAACGGACCGAGGCCACCCCTTTAGGTTCACCCAAGGCAAAGCCTAGCATGGCACCCTATATTAGTCAGGTCATGGTTATTTTATTCATTTTTTAAAATCAACAGGTTGTGATTCAGCTTGTATTGTGCAATCGCTCTGTGTGCTTGTATATAACCTGGTTTCTGTTTTGAAAAATTATATGGACCATGCACAGATTTTAAAAAGAGGATTTCCAATGGTAAATGATTTGTAAAGGACTGTTTCATAAGTTCAATAACATCATAATTTTTAACTGTATTATGAAACAAAATGTTCTGGTTGAAAATTAATGTTTTGGCAAAAGCATTTTGTTCCTTTGATATTGCAAATTAGCTTTTTCTTGCTTAACATCTATCATATAGAAGAACACAATACCATTTCAGAAAAACATCTTATGTTTACAAAGTTAGTATTTTAAGAATGTAAAAGTGAACATTTCTATAGAACAGTACAGTACTGGTTGTGTGGCAAGTACTAGTGTTAGAATAAGCTAAGCAACTTTTATGAAAAGATACAGCTCACAATCACAATTTAACATTAATCTGTGCTAACACGTTGGGCAACAAAGGTTTATCTAAAGTGAAAACAGAACTATTTACATGACAATATTATCAAAAGAACACACTCTCAGTGTACTGTACATTTTGAAAATATAAACTTGCACAAAAACTTAGCAGAAAGGGCAACACAGACGTTGTCATGCCAACTACTACCTTCCCAATGTCAGTCTGATTAAAACACAGCACTAAAAAATTAAAATAACTTCATGGTTTTAGAATACTTGCATACCTTTTTTCTTAAGTGGTAACACAGCAAACACTGTCTGTATGTGCAGCAAATACACAAACACGCAATACAGTACTTCACAAGTTTATCATTACTATTATTTATACATTTCTCAATTGTAATTGAGATACACAAATGGCTTAGTGCTTTGGGATTTCTTTTAATGAAAGGCACTATACAAAATAAATATATTATTATGAGGGATCAATTGAATAATTCTTATTGGAGAGTAGAGAAATCGGAGGGAAATACAGAAAACCAGAAACCTGTCTATTAAATATATTGGTGATGATGGGAGTGTACACCTGAACTGCCTCAGCCTGTCCCGTGAACACAGCGCTATTTTCATGTGTGGTCTCTTAATTGTAGAGGCAGGTGCTCTGTAAACATTTTGGGTATATATTCTTTATTTTGACTGGACAGCAGATTATAATGGTATTACATGTACCATGAGTATTGCATTCTTTATTCTGTAGCTTCTTACCTAACTGACTAAACATGGTAAAAAAAACCTATGCTCTTTAGAATAGGTTTCAAAATTAAATATGATCAACCCCTAGGCATGACTATCCTTGCCAAATCAAACAGGCTGGGCTGTTTCATTAAATGGAGGTATTCTCTTTATTAAAATTAAAGTCTGTCTATAATACTGTGGCAGTTTGGCTGTAGTGGGTGACATCAGACCAGGAAGTAAAGGCAACACTCATGGCAACTGCGGGGTAAATATGAGACGCTACAGCGCTTACTATTTATTAAACAATAAATACACTTTAAATAAACACAAAATAAAAGGGCACATTGGCCAAAGTAAACAAACACTATAACAGAACACAAAACGAATGAAAACGAGTACCCTTCAGGAAGGTGAGTAGGTAGGTCGGGTTTGTAGGATAGCAATTGTATTTCCAGTCTATCTCCAGACAAGCACATCTCTGTTCTCCACTCCCCCCTGCAAAAGCAGTGGGTCTCCATTTATATGCGACCATCTCCAGATTAACAACAATCAATCAATCCGGAGATGGTCACATTAAATTAGTCTGCGTTCAATAATCAATAATTACTGAGCCGACAGTCACGCATTCTCACGAGAGGTACAGCAAAATAAACAATACAAATGGCGGCGACTTTTCGTCTGCGCCACAAATAATAAGAACATAAGAACATAAGAAGAACATAAGAACATAAGAAAGTTTACAAACGAGAGGAGGCCATTCAGCCCATCTTGCTCATTTGGTTGTTAGTAGCTTATTGATCCCAGAATCTCATCAAGCAGCTTCTTGAAGGATCCCAGGGTGTCAGCTTCAACAACATTACTGGGGAGTTGGTTCCAGACCCTCACAATTCTCTGTGTAAAAAAGTGCCTCCTAATTTCTGTTCTGAATGCCCCTTTATCTATTCTCCATTTGTGACCCCTGGTCCTTGTTTCTTTTTTCAGGTCAAAAAAGTCCCCTGGGTCGACATTGTGTATACCTTTTAGGATTTTGAATGCTTGAATCAGATCACCGCGTAGTCTTCTTTGTTCAAGACTGAATAGATTCAGTTCTTTTTGTCTGCATACGACATGCCTTTTAAACCCGGGATAATTCTGGTTGCTCTTTTTTGCACTCTTTCTAGAGCAGCAGTATCCTTTTTGTAACGAGGTGACCAGAACTGAACACAATATTCTAGGTGAGGTCTTACTAATGCATTGTAAAGTTTTAACATTACTTCCCTTGATTTAAATACAACACCTCTCACAATATATCCAAGCATCTTGTTGGCCTTTTTTATAGCTTTTCCACATTGTCTAGATGAAGACATTTCTGAGTCAACATAAACTCCTAGGTCTTTTTCATAGATTCCTTCTTCAATTTCATTATCTCAGTATCTCCCATATGATATTTATAATGCACATTTTTATTGCCTGCGTGCAGTACTTTACACTTTTCTCTATTAAATGTAATTTGCCATGTGTCTGCCCAGTTCTGAATTCTGTCTAGATCATTTTGAATGACCTTTGCTGCTGCAACAGTGTTTGCCACTCCTCCTATTTTTGTGTCATCTGCAAATTTAACAAGTTTGCTTACTATACCAGAATCTAAATCATTAATGTAGATTAGGAATAGCAGAGGACCTAATACTGATCCCTGTGGTACTCCACTGTTTACCTCACTCCATTTTGAGGTTTCTCTAATCAGTACTTTCTGTTTTATACATGTGAACCACTCCCTAACCCATGTGCATGCATCTCCTTGAATCCCTACTAC
Organism: Acipenser oxyrinchus oxyrinchus; assembly: GCA_030684275.1. NCBI lineage: Eukaryota > Metazoa > Chordata > Actinopteri > Acipenseriformes > Acipenseridae > Acipenser > Acipenser oxyrinchus. The sequence goes on from CM060249.1 coordinate 56,289,825, forward strand.
ATTCAGTTTGAGAATTAATCTTTTATACAGGACTTTGTCACAAGCTTTCTGGAAATCTAAATAAACCATGTCGTATGCTTTGCAATTATCCATTGTTGATGTTGCATCCTCAAAAAAATCAAGCAGGTTAGTTAGACACGATCTCCCTTTCCTAAAACCATGCTGACCTTCTCCCAGGATATTGTTACCATATAGGTAATTTTCCATTTTGGATCTTATTATAGTTTCCATAAGTTTACATATAATAGAAGAAAGGCTTATTGGTCTGTAGTTACCTCATTCGGTTTTGTCTCCCTTTTTGTGGATCGGTATTACGTTTGCATTTTTCCAGTCTGTCGGTACAACCCCTGTGTCAAGAGACTGTTGCATGATCTTGGTTAGCGGTTTGTAAGTAACTTCTTTCATTTCTTTGAGTACAATTGGGAGGATCTCATCCGGCCCAGGGGATTTGTTTATTTTAAGAGCTCCTAGTCCCTGTTTTAAGAGCTCCTAGGCTTTCCGCCGTCATATATAAAACAATAAATCATAATAATACAGTAAATCATACTAAATAGCTCACAAATATACATAGGGGCGGGGCTTCCCGTCACAAATACATAGTAAAAACAATAATCTGATCTACATTTAACTACTTGCACATGGTTCTCAAAGACAGTGTTATGATGCATTTTGACTACAAATGTGATTTTGGCTCTAAAAGATTTTCCTTTGTATGACCACGTCAATCTGATAATTCCATATAAAATTACAAAAGTTGGGGAGAAAAACTGGGGCCTGTTCAGTTGATCTATACAGTGGTCAGTCTACTGTACCACCCTCAAATTATTTAAATTATAACATTTGCTTTAACATTTATATTTGTAAAAGCAGAAATACACAAAGGGCCCACTTTTTAATTTGGCCAAAGATACCATTTCTTTGGCTTCTGGTACCCTGACCCCACCTAGAAAAAATGTATTACCCTTCCTCTGAATTTAGGTTCCTCTGCCTCTGCATCTGAACTTCAGCTCTATGAAGGCTCCATGCTCAGATCGTGCTGTTATCTGATATGCAGACTTCCATTATGCCAAAACTGTAATAGTGTCGATGAAGATTCTCTTTTATAGCACTCACAAACTACAGTAAATTATACCAGCTAGACCAAGTTTGTTATTTAGTTTTTTTTGTTTTGGGTTTAATATGAAACTAACATCCCTCATTTCATTTTCCGCTTTGAAATACATTCTATTCAAAACAGCATCATTTTGAAGGATCATGTCTCAAATTACACTTAAGTCTCAATTAAATTACATTTCCCATAAATGTCTGTTCTTGGCTAAAGTCTAGTACACACCTGATAGTCTTTTTTAAAGGCAAAAAACAACTGTTACAATTGTACTTAATTTCATGTTTAAATCAACTTTAAATATATCTTATTCATTATGCTGAAATACTGTACCAGCTTACTAAGAAACCAAACATTTCGCCTAGTGCCTTCATTAGTGTTAAACATAATGTGTACATTTTTTCTCTACAAATTTAGGAGACATATTCAGCAAATCAGAGCCTGAAACAATATGGTTACTCATGATATCAGCTATATTACACTACTGTTATTATTGTAGCTGACACTGAACCTTAAGTGAATAAAATGCAGAAATTATAAGCTGTCGGTACCCAATCAGTACTGTTTCCCATTGGTTCAAAGCAACAATTTTTAGCCTGTATCATTCTTGCATATTTAAAAAGAGCAATACACAAATATCAAACTGTGTTTCTTAAACTATAAGGGCAACATGCAGCTTGGGAGTAGATGTAATCCTGAGGCAGGACGTAGGTACTGTTTGAGTTGTGTTCAATCAAAAACTAAATCTTAAAACTGAATCACTTTATTACACTTTATTGTTTTTTCTTTAATAATTTATTCTTAAAGGTTTAGAGTCATATTGTGTATCTTTCAAATACAATTGGTTCCCTTTCAAGAGCGAAATGTAACCATTACCAAATGGGTATTTTCCTCCTAAAGACCCGAAACCTGAATAAGATATAACAAAGCTGCTCAGCCAAGCCTCTGTGACGCAGTCATGCCCGCCCCCGAGGGTATAAAGGACTGCATGCACAGATCTCAGCACCATTTTTCCTTTCAAGAACTGACCTGACAGGAGAGCCTATTCAGATTTTTGCTAGAGATTTTTAGCATTTATTGTGTTTTTACACAAATTATATGTGATATTAAAAATAAATGCTGTATTAGTTTTACTAATTACACGTATTTGTAATTAGTCTGTACAGTGCGACCCACGGTAACTGTGAACCGGTGGACCCATACCGTACTGGTACTGAGGTCACCCACTCCGTTCCCAGTCCGGTAGTGTACCGTACTGAACCGGGACCGAGGTTACCGCACCAGTACTATACCGTACCAACCTGGCTGTACACTCACCAAACCGGTACCATTCCAGTACCATCCCGGTTCTGACCAGTACCATACTGTACTGACCCAGTGCTAAAAGTCACCAAACCCGTACTGACCCGGTACCGACCGGTGCTTACATCCATGGTCTTATTCGGGTCTTGAACAGCCCCGTTGTTGTCTTTAAGAAGCATCTGTACATTGTTACTGTAGACTGCATTGCTACTTGCATAATTCCTGGGTTTTATCCCTGCGACAAATGCAAGGCGAGTCTGCCTATTGAGGACAAGCATGGCACTCTGGAGAAATGTCTGTCCCACAGCTCTACAGTAGCGTCCACACCCCATAGCTTAGTGCCAAGGGAGGGGATACAACGCACCCAGGAAAGTAGCCCACGCAAGAAGCCTACCTCTGGGTCTCCTGCACATACACCCTCTGCAGGTCTGGTTCAAAAGCAGGATTTTTCTGCCTGCGTTGAAACGCGATTGCCTGTTGACAGTGTCTCACCACTGTCTAAAGGCACTCTCTTGGTGGAAACAGCCTGCCCATCTACACCTCTGTGTAGCGCTGGGTAGTGTCACCAGAAGGGAGGTCGTCACCACGAACACGTCCAGCCTGGGTTGGGGTGCTGTGTGGAATGGCAGGGTTGCACAAGGTGTGTGGAATAGAGGTCTTCATGGTTCTACCCGGACCCAAGGACCCGAGACCAGACCTGTACTGAACGTGTTTTCGGGTGCAAGATTGTTACGCAACACTCGGGTCGGGTTGAGTCGGGTCAGATTTTGTTTACTCAGTAATACACAAACTGTCGATTACTATTAAAGAGGCTCTGGTAATAAAAATCATTGTTTATAATTCATTTTGTGTGGATTGGCTTCCCCCAGTAGCACATGACTTGACATGGCTTGCAGAGCACAGCAGCAAACATGTGACCCATATTGAAGGTGTTTCTTTTAGATCATTTTTAAAAGTTGGAGTAATGGATTTGTTTATGAACAACATGAAAGAAAAACTTAAGAAAAATGAATTCCATGAACAAAAGCTCACAGAAAAATGCAAGTCTGCGGTGTGGGAATCATTTGTTGTTATTGTGGACAAAGAAGAAAAACAAGCTTTGCAAAACACAAATTTTACATCTCAGTTCCATTTGCTCTTGTGTTAAGTTTGTAATAAAATAAAACATTTACGAGATCGTACTTCAGTTCATGTGATTTTCAGATAATGTATTTGTCTTTATATCCACATACATGTTTTGGAGCTCTAGTTTACCTGGCCTTGCAGAGTTTTTTGCAGGAGGTTCGAGGGAGACATGTGCTTGGTGTACATAAACAAGTGGTGGTGTACATAAACCACCAGTGCAGCTTTAGGACTCCCAGTCTCGATCGTGTGGCCCACAAGCTTTTGCTCTGGGCACACGAGAACTTCCTCTCACTGCGGGCAGTACATCTGCCCGGGGTGACAAACTGGGTGGCGGACCTCTCAAGGGGGGTTCCCAGGGCCTCAGAGGGGAGGCTTCACCACGACGTGGTGAGCCTCATTTGGGAGAGACTCGGGAGAGCAGAGATAGATCTTTGCCGCCCAGGAATCGACCCGCTGGTTCTCCATAACAGGAGGTGGAGACCCGTTGGCAATAGATAATAACCTAAATTTTTTTTTTTAATTTCTTGTTTTATTTATTTAACCCTGCCCGTCAACAGTGCTGATGGTCAATGTATCTTTAGAGATCATTTCAACCATTAGGTTTCCTTTTTTATTTTTATTTTATTTTTTCAAATCAGAGTTTGTTGGCTGCAATCTGCAATTTAGTATCGGCTTGATTATTAATATTAACCACAGCGGTTTAAGTATAAATAATTATACCAATACTGCCGGCATTGTATGATACCTCTATTTTGTAGTCTCTTGTAAAAATTACATTGAATAATTAACCCTTTGAGTAGTACGAACATACCGGTACGTTCACTGCTCTCTGGTCCCCAGGGAGTACGAATGTACCGGTACGTTCTGCAACTTTAAACTTGAATTACTGAGCCTACAAAACTCCTGATCACATAATATTGTAACACTAGGTTTCTGTAACACCTTTTATTGTTCTCTTGCGCCCTCTGCCAGATGTTGACTGAATTACATAGAATAAACCATCACAAAAAATGACAGCGACATCTGTAAACTGCCGAAAATTGCGATAATACTGAATTCAGATTCCGATTTAAATTCAAATACATACAATTCTTCCACTGAATCGGATGTCAGCGAGTGTGTCAGTGAAGAATATTTAGCATCAACATCAAGTGACAGCGAAGAGGCGGCGCCAAGCTCTGTGTTGCGCCAGCTACAAGGAGTATCATACGCTGCAGCATTAGACACTGTCACTCCCTCTGCTCCCACATCCTGTTTACCCGGATATGATTTATTCGTGTCTCTCTCGCTCGGTCTCTCCCTCTAGTTCAGCCTTTTTTTGCTTTTTTTTGTTAGTATTTTGGTATGTAAACTTTTGACTACAACTGTATATAGCTTTACATTCTGATCATTTCCAGCCAGGATAGTTTTTAAATTCTAACGAAAAACGTGGCACCTGTATGTTGTTACGAGGATTTTTCACAAATGTAGTTGACACGTGATTTAAAAAAAAAATGAGTTTCCGTGGCAGCTAACCATTAAACCGCTGTGAAAAGCAGTAGGAACATCGAGCCTACTGCAGTACTGGGGAAGTTTTCCATGGAACCTACTGTATGTGTGCTGTATTTAAAGAGAGGACTTCAGAAGCAAAGCAGGGGAACAGTTTAGTAAAAGGTGAAAAAAGATGATAATACCTAACATTTTCATGTATGATTTGTTTGTTTTTTCATTAAACAAAATGGTGACAAATGTCATTCATTTCTCAAAGTGATTTTCTTTTCTTTAAGAAATATTAAAAATGTTCCATTGTTTTTAGTCTCAGATATCATTCCATTCGGAGGACTTGTTGCTAAAAATAAAATAAAAAATGACTGCATTGTTACCAGTGGTGTTTCAGTTACCATTGAAATATTTGTTACATGTTAATGTTAACTTTGTTAAACTGAATCTTTAACAGGAACTTTCGAAATGTTATGTGGAGACCCCTGCAACCTATGAATTACATGTTCAAATGGGGAGGAGAACCGCATCTGTTTACTGTAGATGAATTCCATTGTGATTGTATTAACATTGGAGATGTCAAGTCCCTAAATACTAACTTTCAACATACCAAGTACTCCAATACTTTGATATTGCTTGTTTAAAACCTAGAAATTAGGGTTTTTGTTTACACTGGCAGGCATTCACTGATAGCTAATGACCTGAAGTGCTGCATCTTGATTTGCTGAGGCAGCGTCCATGTCCTATTGGGTTTATAATATATTGTATTCCAAAGGTGTACTGTATTCACTAAAGATTTCAAAAACATTTCATTACATGTCATAAACAACAATATCCTTATTGTTCTGCTGTTGTTTTTTCCTCTTTTAAAAATAGTTTTGTAGTGTTATGTCCAATGTTTTTTAATAATTCACAACTACCATGTGTAATAAGATTATGAGGTGGCATGAGACCCGTGTGTAATAAGATTATGAGGTGGCGCGAGTCCCGTGTGTAATAAGATTATGAGGTGGCATGAGACCTGTGTATAATAAGATTATGAGGTGGCATGAGACCCGTGTGTAATAAGATTATGAGGTGGCATGAGACCCGTGTGTAATAAGATTATGAGGTGGCGCGAGTCCTGTGTGGAATAAGATTATGAGGTGGCGCGAGTCCCGTGTGTAATAAGATTATGAGGTGGCATGAGACCCGTGTGTAATAAGATTATGAGGTGGCATGAGACCCGTGTGGAATAAGATTATGAGGTGGCATGAGACCCGTGTGGAATAAGATTATGAGGTGGCATGAGACCCGTGTGTAATAAGATTATGAGGTGGCATGAGACCCGTGTGTAATAAGATTATGAGGTGGCATGAGACCTGTGTGTAATAAGATTATGAGGTGGCATGAGACCCGTGTGGAATAAGATTATGAGGTGGCATGAGACCCGTGTGGAATAAGATTATGAGGTGGCATGAGACCCGTGTGGAATAAGATTATGAGGTGGCATGAGACCCGTGTGTAATAAGATTATGAGGTGGCATGAGACCCGTGTGTAATAAGATTATGAAGTGGCATGAGACCCGTGTGTAATAAGATTATGAGGTGGCATGAGACCCGTGTGGAATAAGATTATGAGGTGGCATGAGACCCGTGTGGAATAAGATTATGAGGTGGCATGAGACCCGTGTGGAATAAGATTATGAGGTGGCATAAGACCCGTGTGTAATAAGATTATGAGGTGGCATGAGACCCGTGTGGAATAAGATTATGAGGTGGCATAAGACCCGTGTGGAATAAGATTATGAGGTGGCATGAGACCCGTGTGTAATAAGATTATGAGGTGGCATGAGACCCGTGTGTAATAAGATTATGAGGTGGCATAAGACCCGTGTGGAATAAGATTATGAGGTGGCATGAGACCCGTGTGTAATAAGATTATGAGGTGGCATGAGACCCGTGTGTAATAAGATTATGAGGTGGCATAAGACCCGTGTGGAATAAGATTATGAGGTGGCATGAGACCCGTGTTATAAGATTATGAGGTGGCATGAGACCCGTGTGTAATAAGATTGCCCGTGTCTAATAAGGTTGATGATAAAACTGCTAACCTCAGTTTTGTAAACCAAACTCTACCACCAGTACATGAACACAGCAAAACATAATCAATACCAAAACGACAATGGTCTGCAGATTTTAAGTTCTATTCGCAGAATACTGGGAGAAATTTATGGAAGAGCAGAATAACGTAAGTACATGACAAGTTCAATAAGAAATTACGTCAGCCACATGCCCTCTATGAGATGTTAGGCAGTTTAGACTGTTGGCGTCAGAAAGCAGCTGTACATTTTCTTCTCTGATTCTTAGTAATAATACATGCAGTTTTCCCGCGCCTATCACCCCCCACCAAATTAAAATAATACAAAACTTTTTAATTAAACTTTTTTTAAATGTACTTTTCCAATATTCTCAACACTTAATTTTCAATTGTATAAAATAAATATGTCACCATGTATTATTACAAATAATATACACCAACACTGTGCATAATAAGCCTGTAAAGCCCGGTACACACTGCCCAATGCGATCAATTGCGACGCAATTTTTGTGTATTATGCTTTGTGATGCAAATTTACAGGATTGGCCGATTCGATTTCAGTCAGCTCGCAAACTTTAAACCTGTTTAATATTGTGTAATGCTATTCCCTAGCATCGGCTAGTGTGTTATGCGACAATCCGATTGGGCAGTGTGATTTACTGTATATGTCACCAGAAAGCCTCGATAGAATTACAGCATTATTTTGCACAGTTGAGTGTACATTATTCCTTATATTACTGTTATTATTATGAACATTGATACAAAAAGTGATTTTTATCTCTCACAACGTGCAGCCCTGCCCTTGATACCAGGGAGCATGATTACATAATCTAGTTTGGTGAAGGTCTAAACCAGAGGGAGGAGTTCTGTTACACTCCTTGTTTGGAAAGTGGTCACATGGGACTGGTATCTAAGCAATGGAAGTGAAAAAGCTAACTTAGTTCTGTATTAGAAACTGAGATACAGAGAGACTGAAAGCACATGGTTAAAAATGCCCACCAACTTCACCGTTGTCCCTGTGGAAGATGGGGCAAAGTCTGTCCAGGATGGAGGGGAGAACAGCCTGAATGACCTAGAACAGGAAGGACTGGTTTTCTTTCCTGGGGCCTTCTCAGGTGAGTCAAGTCTGAAAAGACCCTAGCCAAAAACAGTTTACAAAGCAAGATACAGTGGATAGCAATACATTGTCTTTTAAGGCTCAATAACTTGGTTCTTTTGAGGAAATTGTTAGCCATATAATTTTCAGTCATATGGATTTGTCAATTATTAGCCACACTTCTATTTCATCCTATCTAGGAACATTTTGATAAAAGGTTAATAAGTGATACTAGTTTGTTTAACCATTTAAACATTCATTATTAGGTACCTTATTATCTAGGGGCATTACTGTACTACCAATTAAATATACAAAAATAAGAAAAAAAAGTGTTGTATTTATTTGGAGGAAATATTAGTATTAAAAACGACAGTTTGGGTGGGTTCTAACATACTTTCAACACACTTATTCTCTGTAAATTATTTAACAGTTCACATTTATTTTTCTTGTATTTTTGGTAAAGTATGCATCCTATTTCTGAATATACTGTATCAAACTAGTGGTATTTATTTATTTATTTATTTATTTATTACAGCTGTTTTCAATAAACCACAGCCCAGTGTGCTTGTTTCTATTTTTTTTTTTTTTAAAGAAAACTTACAGTATACAGTAAGTCATTTTATGATTCTAAACAAGTCACATGTGTCTGGGTTAAATAACGTCCAAATGCAACAGTTAAACAAAGTTAAAAAAGCTAATTTTATTGACTGGCCTGATTGCTTGCTTCCTGCATGCTACAGTTTGACAGGTCTGCTTCCATGGTTTGCTCTATTGTGCAACATGCTCTTACAAAGTGAAGTCAGTTTATGAAATATTCTCTGGCATTTCAAATGAGTTTCAAATGACTATCAAGCTGTGTATAAAATGAGTGTTACAGACCCATCTGGCTTTGCATTGCAGTTAACACATCCTATGTAAATATCTAGTTTCAATAAATATTTAAAAGTTTAGTAACGGTCAAGCAATGTCATGTGAGAGTAATCCTATGTACAGTGCTCCACAAATTAAGTTTAGCATTTTACTGGCATTATAATAATAACCAGGATAAAATATGAAACACTGATAAGGGCGTGTTGACTGACTCGTTGCTCTAAAACAGGTTCTCTGTTGTGTATTACCCAAATAGCGCCCCTTTTAATGAAAAAGCATAATTAATCCTCCCAATTGTTTCTTTGCTAATTCTGCCTTGTTATTTTCAAGATTTAACAAGAGGTGTGTCTCCAGACAGAATGTCTTTATGAAACCAACGGTGGGTAGTGTAGTGATTACATCCCCACAGTAAAGCCATTAATTTCCTTTAAGGAATGTATAGCTAGAAAAATAGCTTTGAGCTCATTTCTTCATCGTCAGAAAATATAATTCAATTAAGAAACGGCCATGGTTTAACATTGCTAAATATAATTTTATTAAAGGCAGGTAGCGTGGAAAGAAATAAACTAAACAATAATGAAATAGGCAATTAATTTAGCTTACTTACTTCGGGAAAGCTCCGCCTTGAGCGCAGTACCTTAGCTCTTAGTTTTTCAGCATAGAAGAATGCAGTGCGTTGCCATCTTATTCTCTACGTGTTTACGACTGGAATTTTGATATTTAATGGTATCACGTGAATTACAGCAAAACTTGAAGACAAGTATGAGTTTTGAAGTCACATGATGAATAAACTTGCAAAAAAATAAATAATGCACATGGTATGTCATCTTTAATTACTATACACGTAAATGTGTATTTTCGACTCTAATATTTTGATTACATTTTTACCAGTTTCAAAACGCTTGATATGATGATATTTTTTAAATGGTTGTTTTTTAAAAGGGAAATAAAACAAAAAACGTCAAAGTATGAGTATTGTGATTTTACCGGAGTATTTATAATTTTAAATAATGGAGAAAGATTGTGCTTCACTGATCAGTATTAATTATACAACGAGTTAAAACCCGCAAAGTTCATGAGCAGCACCGAGCAGCCCTCTCCATAGGGGCAGAATCACCAGACGCCTGCTTCGACCATCTAGATTCGCTTGCGCACGAGTTATCTCTGCACGAATGTAACGCACATGTTTACAGAGGGAAATCAGAGAATCTGCTGCAAGACAGACGTGAATATGCTTATGTTAATGCTTTGCAAGAATGCTAAAAAATGATATGTTGGAGTCTTGATTAATGTTGATATATATGATAATAACTTGCGAAAGTTAGTAAAGTGAGTGCAAAGGTTGTTGCCAGTTATTGCGAAAAATGTGCGCATTTTAGCCTTAGAGGGAACGTTAATCGTAACTAAATATTATAACACAATCTTCTCTGTTGTTTTAATGTTACTACACCCTCAACTGGGCTAACCCCCTGTGTGTTGTACAGGGCTGTGCCACCTGGTTTAGGGACTTGGAGTGATGCCTTTTGGTCCCAGAAGGATAGTGCTCAGGGAGCGTAACTTTGTTATCCATGCAGGGAAATTGACTAAACAGAGGGGGACCTTTGCAGAATATACATTTCTGTTGTGTGCTTTATAATTAAAGCCCTGTGTAAATCGCGATTTCACCGGCTGCGCGGAAATCGTAAAATTAGCCCAATACTGTGATTTGTACAATATTCTTAAGAAATAAAAATACAGTTTCAGAATTAGATTGTGTAATAATATTTAGTTACGATTAGCGTTCCCTCTAAGGCTAAAATATATTAATGTGAATACGAACCCTTTTCTTTCTGCAAATGCTGAAGTTGTGTCTGTGTGTCCTGAGTTGTTTACTGCAGACAGTGTGAGACCAGTTAGTAGTGAATTTACAGCACTGAGTGCTGATTCTGGCATTGCATTCGGAATTAACTCCCCGATGTCTGGTGAGGAAAATACTGCTGTAAAGAATGAATACACTGCTAATGCAAGTACTTTGAATCCATTGAGTGGTTATTCTGTACCACAGCAGCAAAGTCAAGTGTGTACGAATCCATTTATAGCAAACAATCCTTTTGTAAATGATCAAACTGATGCAAACCAAGTGTCAAACCCTGCGCAGCCAGGCTTAGAGAGCAGGCACTCCGGTGAGAGTGACCTACAGTCACCGCCAATCAACACCATTGCAGGACGGTGAATCACATTTTGTGCCATACACACCAACAATGCCAGGTCACCAGCACCATGCTGATTTTGTAGCTAGAAATAGCCATGGTCTTATGTATTATTTGTTTATTTAGCAGACGCCTTTATCCAAGGCGATTTACAGAGACTAGGGTGTGTGAACTATGCATCAGCTGCAGAGTCACTTACAATTACGTCTCACCCGAAAGACGGAGCACAAGGAGGTTAAGTGACTTGCTCAGGGTCACACAATGAGTCAGTGGCTGAGGTGGGATTTGAACCGGGGACCTCCTGGTTAAAGCCCTTTGCTTTAACCACTGGAATTGGGAGAGAGCAGGGTGCAATTGGAGGAAGCAATCACGCAATTGGCTACACAGGCAGGTGCATTATGAGACATCACCCAGCAGAAGCGATAGTGAATGCTTGAATTCCTACTCTGTGGCCTGGGCAGTTTGATGGCTCTGGTTTGTGGAGAGATTTTCTCTGCTGCTTTGAAAATTGTGCAAAGCCTAACCACTGGTCAGAAAGAACCATGGCTGTACAGCTTAAGTATTGTTTGGTTGGGGCAGCGGTTTGCATTGTGCACAAAAAACCCAGATCTGATCAGTGGGATTACAAGCGAATGGTTTCAGAGGTGGAAGCTGCTTATGGTCCTATTTCTGATCAAGGTGCTGCTCTTGGTATAGAATCCGGCAACGTGGGGAACCGCTACGTGTTCTCAGGGATTATATTTATGAGAAAGTGTCGATTGTGTATGCTGATCATTCTGAAATTGACCAAGATGCTATTGGTGTTGAGGTTTTCACTAATGCTCTAGGTGATGCAGAGCTTGTACAAAAGTTGTTAGAGAAATGACCACACAATCTGACTAAGGCTGATTAAACAGCTCACCAGTTCAAAACAACCAGAAAGGCTGCTAAGAGTGTTACTCAACTAATGCAGTTAGGTGAGAGGGGCAAATCTGAGACCAGAACAAGGACGGTGGCTTTGAAAGATTTCTCTGAGGGGGAAACAATAGATAGTGAACAAAGTGAACCTGACTCGAGGGCCTTGCACCATGTTCAAGCACCAAAACCTTTGCCTAGGAAACCTGAGATTAGCAATGCAAAATATGAAAAGAAAAATTCCACTGTAAAGAAAAAGAACTGAACTGAGATAATTTGCCACAATTGTTCAGAGGTGGGGTGCATGTATCATTAATGCCTTGTCCTCACAGTTAACCCTTTGCGGTCCATTTATTCAGCGCGTCTCAGGCACATCAGGTTCAATTTATTTTCACACGCGCAGTTTATTTTAGACGCGCTGTTTAAATGTATTTTTTTCACAGTAAAACAGGTTTAAAAGGCACTGCATATCAACAGGACACTCAGTACTGCATCTCCAGCCCCGCCCCACCCTTATTTTTCACATACCTCTCAATAGTCGTGCATACCGATAAATCATCTCCTGATCACTCGTTTTATCACCAAACTCCTCAATAATGCGATCCAAGTCATTATTTTATTACTATAACATCTCAAAAAGCTCTGCAAATGTCCATGATATTCTTTGAGTGCTGGATGCAGAAGCAGCTATCTTGTTTGTTTATGTCTGTGATATTCTTTGAGCGCTGGATGCAGAAGCAGCTATCTTGTTTGTTTATGTCCGTGTTATCTCTGTGGTACTGGGGCTATGTGTATTGCACATATCTGCCCCTTTTTTTCTGCTTCTCTTGGGTCCTATCAGTCTCACTCGGCCATTGAATGGTTTTCTCGGCTTTTTCTGGAGAAAAAACGACTAGAGACCTGTGTTTTACATCTTTTTGATGATGTCGGACAGGGTCCGACATCGGACCTGGAAGGGAACATTGTAATGTCGGACCTGGTCCGACATAGGACCGCAAAGGGTTAAGGGACAGGGGCCAGAAATGTGTGTTCATGTTCTGGTTTATGACATGGAAGTTCGTGCTCTTCTAGACAGTGGTGCACGGAGAAACATTCTGCCTCTCCAGTAATAATTTACAGCCTCCCCTTCAACAGTCGAGTGAAATCCCTGCAAGGCATCAGTCATGCCCAGGTGTTAATGTTGGGGGAAGTAAACCTGCCTATTCAGGTTGGAACTCAGTCAGTAAGTGTCAATTTCTTGGTTGCCAATGTTGCAGAGAGTACTGAAGTAATATTAGAACACCTGTTTTTGGAGCAGTCTAAGGCACGCTTGGATTTTGGTGAGCAGAAAATCATCTTGTTTGGTGAAATGGTGTCTTATTTTGACCCAAACCACAAACCCAGGGTGCATGTGGTTCGCATTGCGTGTACAGCAGTTATTGAATCGGGACAAGAATACACTGTATCTGGTAATGTTCATTATCACAGCCCGTTAGCAGGTCAAGCTGTTTTGAACCCCACCAGGGGGTTTGTTGAGAAGCACCGGGTATTGGTAGCCCGAGTCTTGGTTGACACACAGTATGCACAAGAGAAAGTCCCTGTGAGAGTATATAACCCGGGAACTGTGGTCGTCACTGTGAAGAGGGGAGCTGTAGCAGGCTTGTTGCAGATAGCAGATCTGGTGTCCACTGTTACGTACACAGAAGTGCCAAGCATTTGTACTGCTCAGTGGCAATGCCATAACAAACCTTATGCTGTACCTGCCCACTTGAATGCACTGTTTACAGAGAGCTCCAATGAATTAGAAGACTCAGAACAATTAGAGCTGGCTCAGCTATTCCAAGCATATACTGATGTCTTTTCCACAAGACCTGGAGACTTAGGCCGCACCTATCTTGTGTAGCATGACATTCAGACGGGGGTGGGGCCACCTGTGAAGCAACAACCACGTTGCATGGCCAGAGGAAAGCAGCAAGTTGCAGATTTCCAGATTGAGCAAAGCCTAGAAGCTAGTCTGGCACGCAAAAGCAATAGCAGTTGGACCTCACCAATAGTAATGGTGCGTAAAAAGGATCAAACATTTCGACTGTGTGTCGATTACGGAGCCTTAAACGAGCGCACCGTTAAGGATGCATATCCACTGCCACGTATCTAGGACACCTTAGATACACTGTCTAATGCCAAGTGGTTCTCCACTTTAGATTTGGCATTGGGGTACTGGCAGGTGGAACTGACCCCCAGAGCATGCAAAGCAGCCGCCTTCTGCAGCCGGAAAGGACTATGTAATGTGCCGGCGACTTTAGCCTCTAATGGACAGGGTTTTGTCTGGCATGCAGTGGGAGACATGTTTGATGTACTTAGATGACATCATTGTGCTGGCGAGCTGTGTTAAGGAGATGTTGACTAGGCTGCATCAAGTGTTTGATCGGCTGCGCAGTGCTAATTTAAAACTCAAGCCTGCAAAATGCTGCCTGTTTCGCCGGCAGGTGGAATACTTATACTTACTTATGGACATATTTCAGAGATGGGAATTGCTACTGATACTCAGAAGGTTCAGAAAGTTGAAGAATGGCCTACCCCAAAAGATGTCTCAGAAGTTCGCCAATTTGTTGGTCTTGCATCATACTACAGACGATTTGTGAAGGATTTTGCGACTATTGCCCAGCCACTCCATGCCTTGACAAAGAAATATGCCCGGTTTTCCTGGACTGATGCCTGCCAGGAGGCATTTGATGAATTCAAGAGCCGACTGGTTTCTGCCCCTATCCTTGGTTACCCGCTAGATGGTGATGGTCTGATTTTGGACACCAATGCCAGTAATCATGGAATAGGAGCCATTCTCGCCCAGGTCCAGGAAGGAGAGGAACGCGTGTTGGCGTATGGGAGTAGAAGATTGTCCCCCACTGAGCAGAATTACTGTACAACGCAAAGAGAGCGTCTTGCAGTTGTGGCATTCACGTCTCACTTTAGACAGTACCTACTGGGACGGTTTTTCACAGTGAGGACCGACCATAGCAGCTTGCTCTGTTTAATGAGCATGAAGGAACCTGAAGGCCAGCTTGCTTGTTGGCTTGATAAGCTTGCTGAGTACGACTACAAAGTAGTGCACTGCCCAGGACGGCATCAGTAGACCTTGCCCAAAGTCCTGTCTCTGTGCTATGCCAAACACTGTGCCAGAAAACAAGCAGTGCCATGACCAAGAGGTTCAGTGTGACCTGGGTTCCCCAGAAAACTGTCTACCTGAAGAATGTGGGAGCTCCACGTTGCCAATGCCATGTCTAGCGGGGGTAGAAGGACCAGATGAAGATGTTGATGATGATGTGAGCTCCGACCAACCTTCGAACTGGCCAGTAATGGATTCTTGTGACCACAATTTGGAGCCAAGCATGCAACCAACATGCACAGCCAAAGTCTCTAACACAGTAGTGAACCCTTCAGACCTCTTTACTGGATGGACCATGGAGCTTTTAAGAGAAGCACAAATAACTGACCCAGATATTGGACAGGTGCTTAAGTTGAAATTGTAAGGAGGGGTCCAACCTAAATGATCTACAATATCTCCTTTCAGCTCAGCCACTAAGGCGTACTGGACTCAATGGAAAAGACTGCAACTGAGAGATGACAAGGCGGTGACAGTAGCTGTCACTGTGACCACCAAGTGGGTATGCAGGTATGGCACACCTTATCCCCTGCACAGTGATCAAGGCTCCAACTTTTAGTCAGACGTTTTCCAGAGAATGTGTGAACTACTGGGAATCGAGAAGACGAGGACCACACCGTTCCGACCCCAATCTGACGGTCAAGTGGAAAGGTTTAATGCGACTCTACAGAAGATCCTGGCCACCACAGCTGAATGGTGCCACTGCGACTGGGATATCATGATTCCTTTTGCTCTTATGGCCTATTGTTCCACCAAGCAGAGCTCTATGGTAATTACACCTAACATGATGTTCTTAGGGCGTGAGATCACAGAGCCCATTGATCTGGTTGCAGGCCGCCCACCAGATGACGAGTCCTACCTGACCCAGCCTGAGTTTTATAAAGCTACAAGAGCAAATGGAGCAAGCTAACCGGATAGCTCGAGACGTCCTTGGTCAAGCTTCAGAGCGAGCAAAGAAGCAATATGACAAGAGAGCCCAAGCAGTTTCAGTACCAGATTGGTGACGCTGTCTGGTATTTGGTAAAAGGCACAAGGCGTGTGAAGAATCGGGTTCGCAAATTCCTGCCAGCTTACGATGGGCCATATTTTGTACTGGGTCAGTTGGACGACCTTGTGTACTGCATTAAAAAGACCCCCAAAACTAAAGCAAAGGTTGTGCACCATGACAAGCTCAAACCTTACAAGGCCCGAACACCGCTAGACAATGCCTAAGTGTTTAGAGAGGCTGGGGTATGGAGCCCAGTAGAGGTTCCACCACCAATACTTGATCCAGACCCATTAGACACTGACCTGAATCTCTCAAACCTGTTTGACCCACCCGAGGTCTCACATGACAGTCCGCCAACTCCAGCTAGCCCCCTCCAGAGATCAGGCTAGTGGGGGTAGCATGGTGTCTCCTAATAGTACTTCAAAGAGACCCAAGGGCTCAGTTAATAAAGATAAAACAAGTGAGAGCCAACCATTTGTTCAAAATAGATCCAAAAGAAGCAGAAAACCACATAACAGATATGGTGATTGGGTAACCAACTGAGCTAAAGTGACAAGTGTGAATGACAAACTGAATTTATTTATTTATTTTTTGTTTTGTTTTCTTTGATAACATGCTTCAATGTGATACCATTTGTAATGTGTTCAAATTACAGTTCAGCTAAAGCATTTTAAAAACTGAAAAGAAGATATGAATGTTATTACTGCAGACGTATAGCATGTTCAGTGTAATGGTTTCTCCTTTATTTCTGTGTTGTATCTGAAAAAATAGGGAAGTGGGAAAGAGGAAATGTATTGATGTGTGTAACTGCAGTTGTGTTCTTTCAGTGCATGTTTACAATCTTGCCATTTTTTATGCATGGTTCTGTATACTGTGTTCTAATGGTGTGATCTGATTAAAAGAAGATTAGAAATATGTTATTTGTACTAATAAAGATAGTATTGCTATCTTGAAATTGCATAAACAATGCTGGAACTAATGGAAATGATTAGGTACAATTAAGCTATAAAGTATACTGACTAACTGCATAATGTATTTGTATTATAATGTAACCTTGTTTCCAAATGCCTAAAAGCTTTCAATAGGCACAACCTTCTGTGTCACAATGGACAAGTGATGCATCCTACTATGGGACAGCAGAAGGATCTGCTGTTGAACATTGGATATTTTTTATTTTTTTTATTTTTGTGACATGGACTGTGCAACTGATAGAAGTTTTCTTTCAAGGATATAGATTTTGCCACAAACTTTTGGACGTGTTCTAAGGACTTTGTCAGTTTGTATGGTCTGCCCTGGGTGTGCATGCAGGCACCTTTTTGATGGACTGTGGACATTGTTACTAAATAGCGGGACGTTCATATGCTCATTTGGAACTATGTGTTTTTTGCATTTATGACCACTATTGTTAATTCAAGAAACTGATGAGGAAAGACCTCTTTGAACTGTGCTATGTATTGCCAATGGTGTGAAATGATTGTTTACACATGTTGATCAAAAGTTATATATTACTGTTTATACCGTGTTCTTGAACTAATTCTAATATGCAAGGTTGGTGTCAGAGGCTGGCGACCACCCAGGGTGGGGGTAGTGTTTTAAAACTGTGCCTCTAAATGAGGGAATTCTGGGTACAGTGAGGGAGGAGTGTTTGTTTTGTCAGGGAAGTGTTCTCTCTGTCTCCTGGCCATGCTGTGAGTAAGACACGTGTTGAGCTTGTATTCTCTTGTAATAAACCGCAGATATTTTGTGCTAATTACTACAGTGGTCATTGTTTGTTTCGTATAAGGTGCATCGCTATTATTATTAGACAATTGTTTACAGGTTTACCCCAAACTCCAATAAACTTGGAGTTTATTCTGTTCTGGCCCTTGGGGCTTGTTAGTTTTGCAGGTCCCTAAAGCTGATTTATAAGCAGATAATCAGAAAGGTAACTGTGACAGGATGACTGGGCGGTGACGTCACGGCAGAAGCAGGAACAAAACGACAGAGAGAGGTGGAGTTTGGTGGAGCTGAGCGAATGCTTTCGCTCAGCATTTAATAAATAAACAGACAGAAAATAAACGGTTGTAACAGAACACAAAACACAGGACACGGCTCTTGCGCCAAAATAAATAACCCTTTGCCACATATACCCCCCCTTGTGCAAAGCACACATGGCCTCAATGGCCACCTCCCCCCTCAGTCCCAAAGTCCCGGAAGAGGGGGAAGCAAGTTGTTTCTGGGGTGGCCATGGTGGAATGTCTGGCACCCCCAATTCTTCGTGGCTGGCAGCTCCCTCTTCCGGGCTTCAGCCACACTATCTCCTGCCGTGAAAGTGCAGCTGGGGAGCTGGTCTCCTGACCTCCCCCCTTCTTCATGGCCGGCAGTTCCCCTCCGTGGGGCTCCAACCACACATCTCCGGCAGCGAAACTGCTGCGGGGAAGCTGGTCTCCTGACCTCCCCTTCTTCATGGCGGCAGTTCCCCTCCGTGGGGCTCCGCCACCCAGTTTCCGCAGCGAAACTGCTGCGGGGAGCTGGTCTCCTGACCTCCCCCTTCTTTGTGACCGCCAGCTCCCCTCCGTGGGGCTCCGGCCACCGTGTTTCCTGCCACGGAAATGCGGCTGGGGGAGCTGGTCTCCTGACCTCCCCCCCTTTCTTCATGGCCGGTAGCTCCCCTTCATGGGGTTCTGGCCACAGTGTAGCAACCCCACGCGAAGCAGGACCCTCGACGACCCCAGGCGAAGCAGGATCCCTGGCGACCCCAGGCGACGGCAGCAGCAGCGGACCCTCAGGAGGCGACGGCAGCAGCAGCGGACCCTCGGGAGGCGACGGCAGCAGCAGCGGACCCTCGGGAGGCGACGGCAGCAGCAGCGGACCCTCGGGAGGCGACGGCAGCAGCAGCGGACCCTCGGGAGGCGACAGCAGCAGCAGCGGACCCTCGGGAGGCGACGGCAGCAGCAGCAGACCCTCGGGAGGCGAACTCGGGAGGGGAGCCCCTGGCCATAGAGGCGGCAGCGGGAGTTCCACTTCTCCCTCGTACCCTGTACTCTGTGTGGAGCAAAAGGCAGCCCCAGGCGTCGCGGAGCGACAGGCAGCCCCAGGCGATCGCGGAGCGACAGGCAGCCCCAGGCGTGCGGCGCGACAGGCAGCCCCAGGCGATGCGGAGCGGCTGGCAACCCCAGGCGATGCGGAGCGGCTGGCAACCCCAGGCGATGCGGAGCGGCTGGCAACCCCAGGCGATGCGGAGCGGCTGGCAACCCCAGGCGATGCGGAGCAACTGGCAACCCCAGGCGATGCAAGGCAAGCATCCTTGGGCGGCGAGGCTGGCATCCTTGGGCGGCGAGGCAGGCATCCTTGGGCGCAGCGAGGCAGGCATCCTTGGGCGAGCGAGGCAGGCATCCTTGGGCAGCGAGGCAGGCATCCTTGGGCAGCGAGGCAGGCATCCTTGGCGGCGAGGGAAGCATCCTTGGGCGAAGCGAGGGAAGCATCCTTGGGCAAGCGAGGCAGGGAGTCAGGACAAGCTGGGGTGCGGGTTTTGGCCCTCTTCTCGGCCACTGCGGCGGGCGGTTCTTCCCATGCTTTCCTCAGCAGCCTATGCAAGGGCTGCTGAGGACCGCCAGCATCTAGTCCTGGTTTCTCTGGTGAAGGGAGAGGCAGCTCCTGCTTCTCTCCTCGTGACGTTGGGGAAGTGATACCAGCAGGCATTCATCCTCTGCTGGTTGGGAAGTGTTACCAGCAGGCATTCATCCTCTGCTGGTGGGGGAAGTGATACCAGCAGGCATTCCTCCTCTGCTGGTGGGGTTGGCGGAGGCAGAGGCAGCTCCTGCTGCTCTGCTCCTGCCGATGGAGGTGGCGGAGGCAGAGGCAGCTCCTGCTGCTCTTCTCCTGCCAGTGAAGGTGGCGGAGGCATAGGCAGCTCCTGCTGCTCTGCTCCTGCCGATGGAGGTGGCGGAGGCAGAGGCAGCTCCTGCTGCTCTGCTCCTGCAAGTGGAGGTGGGAGCGGCGTGTAGTCTCCTGGCGGCGGAGGTGGGAGCGGCGTGTAGTCTACCCTTGTTTCAGGGGACTGGTGCGGCCCTCCCTCTCTTGCAGGGGACTGGTGCGGCTCCGCCTCGGAAGGGGAGACCAGCAGGCATTCACCCTCTGCTGGTGGACAGAGACCCAGCAGGCATTCACCCTCTGCTATTGGACAGGGACCCAGCAGGCATTCACCCTCTGCTGGTGGACAGGGACCCAGCAGGCATTCACCCTCTGCTGGTGGACAGGGACCCAGCAGGCATTCACCCTCTGCTGGTGGACAGGGACCCAGCAGGCATTCACCCTCTGCTGGTGGACAGGGACCCAGCAGGCATTCACCCTCTGCTGGTGGACAGGGACCCAGCAGGCATTCACCCTCTGCTGGTGGACAGGGACCCAGCAGGCATTCACCCTCTGCTGGTGGAGGAGGCAGAGGCAGCTCCTGCTGCTCTGCTCCTGGCGGTGGAGGTGGCGGAGGCAGAGACAGCTCCTGCTGCTCTGCTCCTGCCGATGGAGGTGGCGGAGGCGGGACCAGCAGGAATTCACCCTCTGCTGGTGGAGGTGGGAGCTGCAAGCAGTCCTCCCATGGCAATGGAGGTGGAACCAGCAGGAATTCACCCTCTGCTGGTGGAGACTGGGGCTGTGGACGCTCTACCTTCCCCTTCTTGGGCCGTGGATGCACCGACTCCTCCCTCTTGGGCTGTGGATACACAAACTCCTCCCTTTTGGGCTGTGGACACACAAACTCCTCCCTCTTAGGCTGTGGACGCACCGACTCCTCCCATTCAGGCGTAGGACGTTTGGGCTCCTCCCATTCAGGCGTAGGACGTTCGGGCTCCTCCCACTCAGGCGTAGGACGCTCGGGCTCCTCCCAATCAGGCGTAGGACGCTCTGGCTCCTCCCGCTCAGGCGTAGGACGCTCTGGCTCCTCCCGCTCGGGCTGTGGACGCTCTGGCTCCTCCCGCTCGGGCTGTGGACGCTCTGGCTCCTCCCGCTCGGGCTGTGGACGCTCTGGCTCCTCCCGCTCGGGCTGTGGACGCTCTGGCTCCTCCCGCTCGGCCTGTGGACGCTCTGGCTCCTCCCGCTCGGGCTGTGGACGCTCTGGCTCCTCCCGCTTGGGCTGTGGACGCTCTGGCTCCTCCCATTCAGGCATAGGATGTGGCAGCAAGGGCTCCTCTTCTTCATCCTGCATGGGGCATAGGGCCAACGTGTGCCCATATGCCCCACAGCCAGGGCACCACTCCCCCCATCCCAGTCTTTGGGCCATTTCTTGAAGGGTCCTGTGGACGGAGCAGGGTATGGTGGTGTGGCTAGGTTGGCCACAGTCGAAACACCACAGCCCTGCTTCCGCCTTTCTCCCTTTGCCCTCCTGTGCTCCTCTCCAGCCTCTTCTCCCCATTTCTTTTCCTTTTCAAAAAAAAAAAACAAAACCTGCGGTTCCCGCTCTGGCCTGAGTACTGACAGGATGACACCACGTGTGACAGGATGACTGGGCGGTGACGTCACGGCAGAAGCAGGAACAAAACGACAGAGAGAGGTGGAGTTTGGTGGAGCTGAGCGAATGCTTTCGCTCAGCATTTAATAAATAAACAGACAGAAAATAAACGGTTGTAACAGAACACAAAACACAGGACACGGCACTTGCGCCAAAATAAATAGACAAACAAAACGGACTATACAGACAAACGAACAAACGGTGAGTGAAAACATATACTAGTTTTACTTTTTTTAGTTTCTCCTTCTCCACACCCGTTCTCCACTCACCGAACACCCAACCCCGAGTGAGTGAAAACATGCTGTTTTTATGCAGTTGTACCGAGACTCGATTGCTAGTCAATCATTCAATTGGAATCTCGGTACAACTGCACGTGAATTAATTAAGTGCACTCCCGTGACCACACATTACATTTTAACCAGCACGTGAAGTGATTTGTGCCCTCCTCGTGCCTAAATACAAATCTACATTTTTTAAATCACACGTGAAACACAGACCCGTTTATATCCTGTGTACCGATGACTATACACCAACATTTACACACAACACGTAACATATAATACACAGGGGGGGCACTTTGCCACAGTAACACAGAGGCTTTTGTTTGCGCAAATATTCCTCTTGAAAAATTGGACAACCAAAAGTTAAGTAAATTCTTCAGACTGAGTGTAGCAAATGGTGGACTGATTTCTTCATCAGCCCAGCTGAGACGTGAATACTTACCTAAAGTTGCCGAGTATCACAAGCAGGAGATTATGGAATTTGCAAAACAGTCTGTTTGCCTGTCAGTGGACGAAGATCATTGTGGGTTACACATTTTGTTTTGCAAGCCCTAAATGGTGAACATGCACCTGACATACTAGAACTGAAAGCTGTCCTTGCAGATACACTTTAGCTACAGGCTGTTAATTTCAACACCGTTTCACAAGCTATTGTAAAGTGCTTGAATAACTTTGACGTTGATTTTGATGATGTCAGTGAATTTATCTCTATATTTGATGTTTAAAATAATAATAATCTGTACACACAATTTATAAAATAGTTCTGTGTACATTCTGCAAAATACGATACTTTACCCGTGACACTGCCGTGAATTTTAAAGAAAATGTCCACGATTCGCAGGGCCTTATTTATAATACATTGTTTTTGATTAAGTCTTTTGGAGAGTATCATGCAGTATGTGGGTGGTTTGGTAATTCAGGTCTGGCCATCAGCATGATGTCACTCTAAAGAGAGGAACATCTAGAACACCGTAAGAGGGAGGGGGTCTCATTTATAGGGATGGCGATGGTAAATGGCTGGAGGCAGTTAAGGAAATTGAGCTGCACATAACAGCCTTGGGGAGAATGCTAGTTAGTTTCTTAATTGCAGTTGTAACTGGAGGTGGGGAAGTCATGTGCCCTGCTATTGTATGTGTGATGCCATGGGGCTCACAATTACTAGCACCAACCATAACTACTAGGCCTATATTGACCCAGATGCATGGTAATAGAGAGACAAGTGTAATGCAAATTATTTTGAATGCACCTTGATTTATTTTGTTTTTACAACGTTTTTGGTGAGTATTGTCATAGAAATCTCAGAGCATATTTACATACAGTTAAATAACAGTTTTAAAAAGCTGGTGTTCACCCTTGTGACAGGGTAGCGTGAAGAGAGACTCAGAACATAGAAAGCTGCAAGTTTAAAGCGCTAATGCACACGTTTAATATTAATACTAAAACAATAAACAAAACACGGGAACCAAACAAACAGTGGCACAGTGGCCAAAACAAACATTTAAACAAAACAGTACCCAACACTTTAAATATTCCCCCATGGTTTTAAGCCGTGACACGGCTTCCATGTAAACACGGCTCTGTACTCCCCTAAACACCACTACTACAAAACACCATTGAACATTAAACAAACCCACCTTCTCGACATTAATTCATCAACATTAAGTCTTTTGAAACCACCTGTGATTCCCCTTTTTTATACGCCTGTGGCTGGAGCCTAATTCATCATTAATCATTTATTCCATTTGTGCCATATTGAATTCAGCACTAGCCTCTTTGGCTGTCAATCATTTTAAAATTGTATAAAGACGTCAGGTGGAGGAAGAGAGAGGATGGTCGTAGGAAGTGACGTAATAGTTGATGCAGTGAGCGAGAGAGTATGCAGTATAGCAATAAGTCGTAATAGTTTTTTTTGTTTGTTTTTTTTGGTGTCTAAGCTTACTGTTAAAATTAATATATGAAATATAGCTTGACACCACGGATGGTTTTTTTTTTTTATGGGAAACTCGAAACTCGTTGGGACAGGAACTATGTCAAGTCAACGATTGAGGAATAAAGTGCCGAGTGATTTGAAATGTGCAGGACCAGTGAAGACGCCGACACGGTTTGCAATTTCGAATACACAAATGGTTATTTAATACGTGGAGAGCAATCCATATTGAGTGTTTTTTTTGTTCAAACAATTGAAGCTGTGGGTAGTGGTCTGTTGCACGAGTCTGTGAAAGCAACGTGGATTCTGCTTGCTGTTTTAAAATAGCGAGACTGAAACCTGGAGTTTTTCATACTGCTGTATTACTAGCAAGACAAAGCTGGAGTTTTCTGCATATTGCTGTATTAATTTCGAGACTGAAACTTGGAGTTTTTTTGTGTTTTTTTTGCCTACTGGATTGTTATGGCGTTGTCCTGCACGTGTATTTGAGGAGGACGGCTGACAACTGTAGTGGGACTTAACCAGTATTATGGAAGTTCCCGTCATTTCTTTTTTGTGAAAATGACTATTTAGATCTATGTCACTTCCTTTCTTATTTTGCTTGATTTTATTATAGCCTCACGGTCATTATTACTGTTACATACCTTGATGCAATCCGTTTGTTTATTATCTGTATGTTGGTACTTGGGTTGTTGGTGTAATGACTTGAAAATATTGCCCGTTTGAAAACCAGGTATATCTATGACCAGATTTAAAGAAAGTGTTTGATTATTTTCATACTAATGTATTTTTTTCCTTTTTATTTAAAACTGTATTAACTGGGTTTTGGCATATGAATCAGTTAACAGAATTGCTATTTGCACAACCTGTGATATGAATAGTTTATGAATGTTTGTTGTATTAATGGTATAAAATTGGTTCTTTGCATATGAATCAGTTAACAGAATTGCTATTTGCACAACCTGTGATATGAATAGTTTATGAATGTTTGTTGTATTAATGGTATAAAATTGGTTTTTAGCATATGAATCAGTTAAACTGGATTGCCATTTTCTCAATATGTGATATAGATGGTTTGTGAATGTGTTTGCTGTGTGTAAAGAACTGCACCCGAGGAATAATCATAGTTAATCCGTTAGGAGGGCTCAATATGAGTAATTTAATTATTACTATTTAACTATAAAAAATGGTATTGGCTATTCAGTTTAATTGCTTATGCTATGCTTAGGATAATGCGGAGACCATGTAAATTGAGAAATATACAATTGTATGTTTCTTAATATAAAAATAAGTGACAGTATTGGTTATGGAATAAATGTTAATTGGTATTTATATAAAACCCTATTCTTTGTTAAATTATCAAGAGTCAGTTGTAATTTTTATATTGTAGGGTCGCGTAGGTAGAAACTTAGTTTTGCTACAAGGTCCGAGTAACGAGTAGTGTTTTTTTTTTTATTGGGAAGTTTATATATACTTTCCTGGCGCCCAAACTTTATGATTAGGCCAATTTCGTTACATAATTTGGCGCCCAAGCAGGGACTGAATATTTTGCTTCTGACGGTTTGATTGTTTGATAAAATGGCGGAAGGAGTCAATTATGATAACTTTGCATTGATAGGGCAGGATGTATTGTTAGAACCAGTACCTGCTACATGTGGTTCTTCATGGCAGGACCATGATTCATTAAATTTAGGGTCTGATCGTTCAGTGTCTACTCCAGGATTAAGACCTTTGCCGACACCCACTCCTAGATCTAGAGGGGTTGTTAACCCTGCTGAATTTCGTACCTTAATTGGCACTATAGAGATGGTTATAGAGGTATCAAAGGAAACTCAGGCTGCACAGGAACAATTGTTGGAAAACCAGAAGGAAAGACAAAAGCAGTTAAGTGAGATTATGACTTTTGTGAAGAAGGAATTTCAGAATTTTGGACGGATAATAATTGAGAAAATTGAGGGAGAATCTGCAAAGGTTAAAGAAGAAGGAAATTGGAATATGAAGCAGTTAACTTCAGAAGTGGGTAGTGAACTACAGCAGGTAATCCAAAATGTGCAGAGTTTGGCTCAGTCAACAGTGGATGAGATTACAGGCTTTAAAATACAAATTATTAGAGAATTTAAGGATTTACAGGGTTGTCTGCAGAAAGAAATAGGGGTATTGAGTAATCAGATCGGTCAATTACAAAAAAGTGTGGAAGTAAAGCAAGTTGGAAAGCAAGGTGAACAATTATGTTCTCCTATGGTAGTTAAGAGTGGAGATCGTTTGGGAAATGTTGGAAAATTACCAGTTAAATTGTTGTTTCCATCATTTGGAAGGTCTGAAGATGAGCCAGACCCTATTTCATATTTAGAAAAATGTCAGGATTTTTTGGCCTTAAGACCTATGTCTGATGAGGACATTCTTGCTACTTTAAGGAATGTATTATTTGGAACAGCTAGAGCTTGGTGGGAAATTGCTAGAAGTCAAGTTCACACATGGTCAGAATTTAAGTCTCGGTTTATGGCAGCTTTTCTGTCTGAGGACTATGAAGATGAATTGGCAGAGAGGATAAGAACTAGAAGGCAACAGGAAGGAGATAGTGTGCGTGATTTTGCCTTTGTACTGCAGGTTCTATGTAAAAAATGGAAATCTGATATGTCTGAGTCAGAAGTAGTTAAAATGATTTTGAGAAATATGAATCCTCATTTAACTTCCCAGTTAAGATTAAGAGTACAAACTGTAGAAGAACTGGTACATCTGGGAGGTCAGTTGGAAAAGGATCAACTCAATCAATATGAGTTTGATCAACGCAGAGCTTTGCAAAGCAAAAGTAAGGATGCAGTTGTGAAGTTGGCTGAGACTAGTAAATATAATGAAAGAAGTATCGTACCTAGTGTAAGTGGTTCTACTGTTTTGTGTTGGAGATGTAATGGGCAGCACCTTCCTGGGAATTGCCCACGGTATAAGTCAACCAAACAAATAGAGCCTGGAAATAGGTACATTAGTAATAGAAATTTTAATCAATCTGCAACTACTAAGATGGATTCTTCGGTTTCTACTGTGAGCGGAACACTGCCAGAAGTGGTAAAAAGCCTCCTGGAAAAATGTTAAACCATCTGAGAAGCAGACACCTGAAAGTATATTGAAACAACTGGTGGTGTGTGTAACAATCCGAATTGGGTTGGAAATGCTCTCTTGGATACAGGCTCGTCTTTCACTCTATTACAGGAGCAAATGTGGGAGAAATTAAAGCAACCTCAAGAGACACTAAAAAGCTGGGAGGGAGCTCCTTTGTATTTAGCAAATGGAGAGGAGTGTATGCCAGTAGGAAGCATTCCGCTTTTATATGAAATGCATGGATTTAGATGGACGGTACCCACAGTAGTTTTGCCATCTGGGAAATTAGCGTATGTCCTTGTCTTTGGTCTTGATTTTATCACCAAAAGTGGAATACAAATTGATGTTCGTCATCAGGAGTATGGGTTTTTGGGATAAAACCAAAGAAAATTTCCTTTCCAGGTGGGAAGAGTTGAAGAAATGTCCTGGATTCCCATAGAGAGGAAGGCTTCTTCAGCTGCAAATTTTCTATATTCAGCTATTAAACCTTCTGATAGTTTCTACTCTTCGCCTAAAGTGGTTTCTCAGGAAAAGCAACGGCAAACGTTGATTGCAGATGCAGTGAGTCAAGCTGATTTATCAGAGGAGGAAGTTGAGTTACTATCAAAACTTATACAAGATTATCCAAAGGTGTGTACTCTAAAGCTGGGTCGAACTTCAGTTTTACAGCATAGAATCCATACTAGAAGTCTGGTGTCCATTAAGCAAAAGTCGTATTGAATGTCTGCAAATAAACAGCAGATGGTTAAAGAACATATTACAGATATGTTAGAGAAAGGTGTTATTGAACACTCTTTCTCTTCTTGGGCTTTTCCTGTGGTTTTATCTCCAAAGAAAGATGGTTCAAGTAGGTTCTGTGTAGATTATAGGAAACTAAATGCTGAAACTGAAGATGATGCCTTTCCTATGCCTTCCATTAATGAGATTCTTGAATCCTTGTCGGGAGCCATTATTTTTTTTACTTTGGATTTGAATAGTGGATACTGGCAAGTGGAAATGGATGAAGACAGTAAAACCAAGACTGCATTTGTTTCTCCATTTGGCCTTTATCAATTTAAGGTAATGCCCTTTGGTTTAAAGAACGCTCCAGCTACTTTCCAACGCTTAATGGAAAGAGTGTTGGGAGAGTTCTTGTGAAGAACTTGTTTTGTGTATTTGGATGATATTATCATCTATTCGTCGAATGTACAACAACATCTCCAAGATTTGGAAGATGTTTTGAAGAAGTTGGATGAGGCAGGATTAACTATGAACTTAAAGAAATGTCAATTCTGCAAACGCCATATTAAGTTTCTGGGGCATGTGGTGACTGGAGATGGTATCGGAGCTGATCCTGAAAAGATGGAGGCAGTGAAGATCTTTCCAGAGCCTAAAACTGTCAAAGATGTTCAAAGATTCTTAGGCATGGCTGGGTGGTATCATAGGTTTGTGCCTAATTTTTCACAGATTGCTGAACCTTTGAATGCCTTAAAGAAGAAGAATGCTACGTTTAAGTGGACTGCTGAATGTGATAGAGCTTTTCAGACATTGAAAGACTGCCTGATGTCTCCTCCGATTTGAGGTCATCCGGATCTTCGTCTTCCTTTCATTGTTTATACGGACGCTAGTGGTCATGGTCTGGGAGCAATTTTAGCCCAACAATCGTCTCAGTCATCAGAGAAAGTCATAGCTTATGCTAGTAGGTCTTTAACAGCTCCTGAAAGAAACTACTCCACAACTGAACGGGAATGCCTGGCTGTTGTTTGGGCATTGGAGAAGTGGCGACACTACTTGGAGGGAATACGCTTTACTGTTGTTACTGATCATTCTTCTCTCTTGTGGGTGTTCAACACTACTAAACCTAATTCTCGTTTGATTCGTTGGGCGATTCGCCTTCAAGAATTCACATTTGCTGTAGAGTATCGAAAGGGAAAGTTGAACTGTGCACCTGATGCTCTTTCTCGAGCACCTGTTGATTCTGCTGAAAACATCTTGTTGAGTGTGCAGACGACTAATAAGCAACAAGCATTATTTGAACCTTTTCCTCTCAGTGACGAGGATATCTGGAAAGCTCAGAAAGCAGACCTAGAAGTACAGGAATTGTACCAACAACTCCTTGTTGGAGTAGAAGAAAATAATCCAGGAAGTAACAGTTCTATTACTTATGAGATATTAGAGGATAAAGTCTACCGAAAAGTGAGACAATCTGATCAAGGATATCGCTATCAAGTCTTTATTCCTCAAGCTTTGCGAAATCAAGTTATATCTGCTTATCATGATAATCCTATGAGTGGTCATTTTGGTAGATATAAAACATTGAAAAGGATAACTGAGGTAGCCTTCTGGCCTAAAATGTGGAAGGATGTGATTAAATATGTGCAGAATTGTGTTACTTGTCAGGTTTATAAACCTGAGAATAGACTTCCAGGAGGGAAGCTTCAACAGACTGAAGTTCATCGGCCATGGGAGATGGTTGGTGTGGATTTGATGGGTCCGTTACCCCGGAGTGTTAAAGGAAACACTCAATTACTTGTAGTAGTAGATTACTACTCTAAGTGGGTGGAGTTATTTCCTTTGCGAAAGAGCACGGCTGATGTTGTGAGTAGGATCTTGGTTAATGAAATTTTCACAAGATGGGGAACTCCTGATTGTGTTCTTTCAGATCGTGGTCCTCAGTTTGTATCACAAATCTTACAGGAAGTGTGTGATCAGTGGCTTGTTGTAAAAAAATTCACCACGGCTTATCATCCTCAGACTAATTTAACGGAAAGGGTAAATCGAACTTTAAAACCCATGATTGCTTCTTTTGTAGGGAATCGGCACAAAAAATGGGATCAGTATTTGTCTGAATTTCGCTTTGCTATAAACTCAGCAATTCAAGAATCCACTGGATTTTCGCCAGCTGAGATAAATCTGGGACGTCGTCTCCAAGGTCCCCTAGAGAAGACCTTGCAGTGTGCAGTTAATCCTGATGCTTCTGCTTATGAGGTAGTTTCTAATCTTGATCATATGCGTAAGCATATTTCTGAAAATGTACACAAGGCTAGAATTCGGCAAGAAAGAAACTATAATAAACATCGTAGAGAAGTAAATTATGACCTCAAGGATCGAGTGTGGGTACGAGCGCATCCCCTGTCAAAAGCAAGTATGTCCTACTCTGCAAAGTTAGCTCCTCGATGGGTAGGTCCATACCGAGTTGTTGGTAAACCTGGACCTGTTAACTATCAAGTTGTTCGAGAAGACAATGGAGAAGATTTGAAAACTGTCCATGTTGTGAACCTTAAGCCTTGTTATCCTTCTGCTGAAGTGTTGGAGGAACGAGAAAGGTTGGGGATTATGGATATTTTTATTGAGGAAGATAGTCCTGATGAATTTTTAGGGTTTACTCAGGAAGAGATTGATTTAGCTACCCCGTGTAGTGTTAGCTTTTAACAAGGGGGGGAAAATGTGCCGTATTGAATTCAGCACTAGCCTCTTTGGCTGTCAATCATTTTAAAATTTTATAAAGACGTCAGGTGGAGGAAGAGAGGGGATGGTCGTAGGAAGTGACGTAATAGTTGATGCAGTGAGCGAGAGAGAATGCAGTATAGCAATAAGTCGTAATAGTTTTTTTTGTTTGTTTTTTTTGGTGTCTAAGCTTACTGTTAAAATTAATATATGAAATATAGCTTGACACCACGGATGTTTTTTTTTTATGGGAAACTCGAAACTCATTGGGACAGGAACTATGTCAAGTCAACGATTGAGGAATAAAGTGCCGAGTGATTTGAAATGTGCAGGACCAGTGAAGACGCCGACACGGTTTGCAATTTCGAATACACAAATGGTTATTTAATACGTGGAGAGCAATCCATATTGAGTGTTTTTTTTGTTCAAACAATTGAAGCTGTGGGTAGTGGTCTGTTGCACGAGTCTGTGAAAGCAACGTGGATTCTGCTTGTTGTTTTAAAATAGCGAGACTGAAACCTGGAGTTTTTCATACTGCTGTATTACTAGCAAGACAAAGCTGGAGTTTTCTGCATATTGCTGTATTAATTTCGAGACTGAAACTTGGAGTTTTTTTGTGTTTTTTTTTGCCTACTGGATTGTTATGGCGTTGTCCTGCACGTGTATTTGAGGAGGACGGCTGACAACTGTAGTGGGACTTAACCAGTATTATGGAAGTTCCCGTCGTTTCTTTTTTGTGAAAATGACTGTTTAGATCTATGTCACTTCCTTTCTTATTTTGCTTGATTTTATTATAGCCTCTCGGTCATTATTACTGTTACATACCTTGATGCAATCCTTTTGTTTATTATCTGTATGTTGGTACTTGGGTTGTTGGTGTAATGACTTGAAAATATTGCCCGTTTGAAAACCAGGTATATCTATGACCAGATTTAAAGAAAGTGTTTGATTATTTTCATACTAATGTATTTTTTTTCCTTTTTATTTAAAACTGTATTAACTGGGTTTTGGCATATGAATCAGTTAAACTGAATTGATATTTGCACAACCTGTGATATGAATAGTTTATGAATGTTTGTTGTATTAATGGTATAAAATTGGTTTTTAGCATATGAATCAGTTAAACTGAATTGCCATTTTCTCAATATGTGATATAGATGGTTTGTGAATGTGTTTGCTGTGTGTAAAGAACTGCACCTGAGGAATAACCATAGTTAATCCGTTAGGAGGGCTCAATATGAGTAATTTAATTATTACTATTTAACTATAAAAAATGGTATTGGCTATTCAGTTTAATTGCTTATGCTATGCTTAGGATAATGCGGAGACCATGTAAATTGAGAAATATACAATTGTATGTTTCTTAATATAAAAATAAGTGACAGTATTGGTTATGGAATAAATGTTAATTGGTATTTATTTAAAACCCTATTCTTTGTTAAATTATCAAGAGTCAGTTGTAATTTTTATATTGTAGGGTCGCGTAGGTAGAAACTTAGTTTTGCTACAAGGTCCGAGTAACGAGTAGTGGTTTTTTTTTTATTGGGAAGTTTATATATACTTTCCTGGCACCCAAACTTTATGATTAGGCCAATTTCGTTACACATTTACGGCTCCAGCCACATTCCCACGTGTTTTGGGAGGTAGGAATTTAATCCCCTCCCTGCCAACCCAATATTCCCCACACACACCCACACCTGTGCACCGGCAGGGCTTTCACCCTGCCACAGCCCTTTACACTACTTGTTAGTTTACTGTAAATAAATATAGATAGTATAACTAAATATCCGTTTGAAACAAAAACAGTAAAAGAACTGTATTCATGAAAAGAGGAAGTTTTATTTTCACATGACATGCCTGGTCATTTTGAAACTGTTGGGCCTTAATAGTGTCCCTGCACTCTAAAACAATCATATGACCAGTTGTGTGCCTGGCATTATCCTAATGGTTTAACGACTGCATTCTGTATGAAGTCATAATGCAGCATTTCCTGGAACAGTGCCTAAAAAACTGGTGGCGCAGTGAAAATGGTACTAAAACTAATAATGAGTAAGAGATTGGATTTTAAAACCTGAAGTACTACATCTTTAATTAATTGTATAAAATGTGAATCTGACAAAAAACACTTGACACTGCCTTGCCTCATACTATTACTATTACTGTTTAGATCATGGTCTCTACTGAACCCTCTTAAGTTCTGCATATCTGGCCATTGTCATAAACAATCTGTATACCCAGCTTTCCAGGTAAGCTGTGTACTGGGTGTTTTACAAAAAATATGAATTATGCATTATATTTAGATTTAATGCTTAAAGACATGCATGTACAACACAATATTATTGTTTCTTTATTTGCATTAGGGCAGTATCGGTACAGTGGATTTTTTTTTTGTTTTTTACATTTTTGACTTGGAAATGTAGAGTACATGAGACTAAGAAAGGAAGAGTACAGCCTAGTAATAGAGGGAGGAGACTCAGTGACCGCAGTAGCCAACTACACAGAGAGCAGCAACTTCCCGGAATATAATATTATTAATATTATTAAGGCAGGACTAAGTAGCTATGAAAATAAGGAAAGGAAGTTTTTACTGTAAGATAACATTTTTGTACATTAGTTCAAAATAATATTACAGTTAAAATATAGGGCTGTAGTTAATGCATATCCCATAAGTTAGCATTGAAGTATGTACAGTATTAATTGAAAGTACTCACCCAAAATAAATTGTACTCAATGGTTTACAATTTATATATATATATATATATATATATATATATATATATATATATATATATATATATATATATATATATATATATATATATTAAGTCTTATCACTGGCGAATGTTATGTAGGTCAGCGTTTTGGACTTTGCCCCCTTTATTTTTGTTTGCTTTGAGATTTGGGCCTCATACTCCCTTTGTTCTTTTGCAAAATAATATGTATATTTTTAATTCAGTGCTGCATCAAAAGAGTCCTGTATTAGATACAATCTGGGTACAGCCTTATGGCAAAAGTAGACACAATCGTTCTCTGAACACACTGTCATTCAAAAACAAATGCACACTTTTCACTTAAATGTATCATGCTCTGCTGTGTTTGGGGAGTATTTACATAAACAAGGTAACTGTGACAAGGATGGTGAGTGGTGTGTGGTAAATGGTTAAAGAAAAGGGCTTGTAACCAGGAGGTCCCCGGTTCAAATCCCACCTCAGCCTCTGACTCATTGTGTGGCCCTGAGCAAGTCACTTAACCTCCTTGTGCTCCGTCTTTCGAGTGAGACGTAATTGTAAGTGACTCTGCAGCTGATGCACAGTTCACACACCCTAGTCTCTGTAAATCGCCTTGGATAAAGGCGTCTGCTAAATAAACAAATAATAAATGATTAAACAACAGCAATGGTTTACTCCAAAAAACATCTGTGTTTATTTAATTTCACAAAAAAAGGTTTCTTCAAACAAAAAGCAGGTGGAAGCAAACATGGCGGTCCCAAACAAAACAAACAATAACACTCCAGTACCAGAATCCTCCATGCACAAAACTGTGCTCTTGGTGTATGCTGTGCACTTTGCGGTTGGTGCTTTTGCTGTGCATTGAAAACATCAGCTGCGTGGCTGCAGCTCCGTTCTCTGTCCTACTCCTCTGCAATAACAGAAACAAAAACAAACAAATGCAGGCTCCGGCCACGTAATCAAAACTCAGCATAAGGGGAGTACTCCCGTAGCAGCGACCCCATTGTAGTACCCAACTCCTCCCTGTAATCAGCCCGGCACCAGCCTTTCTCCAATCGCCATAGCTGATCGCAAGGGATTTGTTTCATGTACATGCCGCTACACAAGATGGCCGACTTGCGGTTTCTGCCCACCGTTGAGTCGACCAGTCTACGGGGAAGCATGCGGTCCACCTTACACAGCGCCCTTTCTGGTTGGGAGGGAGATTTACAGCTTAGACTCTTTCTCTCTTTGTCACGTATCTCAGCCCTCAGAGTGATTCCGAAGGAACACTCAGACAACTAAGCCCCCCAATGGACCGCCCACCCTGCAAAAAAAATCTGCATTTTGATGCTCCTTACCCGCACAATGTTTCACTGTATAGTGGAAGGGTTGCAGCGCCAGATACCACAGAGTTATCCGAGCGTTATTGTCCTTCATCGTGTGTAATGACTTGTGAATACACCTAGGGTTAATTGTTGTACTGGCTTCATTACATAAACTCTACTTTGCTCAGGCTTGCTTAGAGACAATCCTAAATGTAAAAAACACAGTGACTTTATTCCGCTTGAGTAAAGACACATCACAGGTTAATAAACAGATAAAAAGGTACAGTTTATCCATATTCATAGGTATAATGTAATAGGTATATTCCACCATATTACTGATGTGTTTTCTTACAAAATGGTGAGAATTGAACCCATGAGTAAAAAAGATGGGTAAAAAACGCCACTATAAAGTACAGTATATTCTAATTACTGCATTTACAAGAAAACTAAAGCTGTACAGGTTTGTTTTATTTTATTTATTTATTTATTTATTTATTTATTTTAATAAATTTAGTCGTTGCCAATTATTTTTTTTTTTTTTATTATTTTCTCCCAATTTGGAATGGCCCATTATTTTATTATGCTCAGCTCACTGCTACCACCCCTGCGCTGACTCGGGAGGGTGAAGACGAACACACACTGTCCTCCGAAGCGTGTGCCGTCAGC
The DNA here is from genome assembly GCA_030684275.1 of Acipenser oxyrinchus oxyrinchus. Taxonomy (NCBI): domain Eukaryota; kingdom Metazoa; phylum Chordata; class Actinopteri; order Acipenseriformes; family Acipenseridae; genus Acipenser; species Acipenser oxyrinchus. The sequence goes on from CM060249.1 coordinate 56,325,009, forward strand.
CGACCGCTTTTTTTCACACTGTGGACTCACCATGCAGCCACCCGAGCTACAGCATCGGAGGACAACGCAGCTCTCGGGAAGCTTACAGGCAAGCCCGCAGGCGCCCGGCCAGACTACAGGGGTCGCTGGTGCGCGGTGAGCCGAGGACACCCTGGCCGACCTAACCCTGGCCAATTGAGCGCCACCCGCTGGGAGCTCCCGTCCTCGGTCGGCAAAGAAATAGCCTGGACTCGAACTCGCGACGTCCAGACTATAGAGTGCATCCTGCACTCTACGCGAGTGTTTTTACTGGATGCGCCACTCGGGAGCCCCAGCTGTACAGGTTTTTAAAGAGCAATGTATTTACATGTAAACTGGTATACTGTAGTTGTTTATCAAGAGGTGTGTAAAACAGCATGTCTCACTGATAAAATCTGAAAAGACATTAAACTGGGTATTGAAAATTGAAACTAGCAATAACATATTTGTTGCTGATTTTTATATGGATTAATTCCGATTTTTTACTTGGGCGCGAGTATGACATGCTGAATAAATGCTTATGAGATTAATTAAAGCCTGCTATCAATGCCTCTATACATCAGATAACACTGTGAAGTGTGAAATGTAGGTTAAAGACACAATAACACATGTAGACTTGTTACATGAAAGCAAGGAAGAATTCTAATTTCCATTGGCCTTGTAGAGTGAAACAAGCAGTCACTGGGTTGGATTCATTCTTTAAGTGGGATTAATGTGGTGATGGCAATACTGTGACGTCCGGTTGCCATGGAGGCTCCTGAAAATGCACAACGGCAGACTGTGTTGTCTCTGACTTTACATGACTTACGTCTGTTCCTTTACAATTTAGCTTAATTAGCTATGTAGGCGTAACAGAACAATTTAATTACAAAAAATATATAATGTGTTTGTTACGTATGCCCTACTTAAGGTAAGGTGTATGTGCAGGCTTGGCTATACAGCGGGTTACAGTGCATTAGATATTATCTAAGAAGTCTGTTATTGAATGTATTGTAGTACCTTACACCAAATTAAGTATATTTCAATTGTATCTGTCTTTGTAAAACTCTCTTCTTAGGCAACTTCTATTTGTTGAGCACTGAAAAAAGTACAGGATTTACTTAATCCTGTTATGTGGTTAGTCTCACTGAAAAGGCTTTATAAGAGTGACTAATGAAAAGCATCAGCAGCAGTCTCTCACAATACAGATACATGTTTGCCAGAAGCTGTATTTCAGTTTTAAAAATTGCATGGAGGCAAATTGTTTTCATTTAGATTTAATGTGTGAATGTGAGCTGAAAGCTTTGTATAAAGAAAAGAACAAATATCAAAGGTGATAGTGTGCACAAAGAACAGGAATAAAGAAATACAATTTTATGTGACACGATGATGAACAAACTGTTAAAACTGCAGTGTATAAGAAATCAGAATTGTGGTGATGAAAGAAGCTGTGGATTGCTTCAATGGACAGTACTGCAAATTCCTTTGTTTTGGCACAGTTCAGGGTAATGTTTGAAGTAAACACAGTAATGTTTCAAATAGTTTTCTATTAGTGAGCAATGGGGTAAGATTTGAGAAAGTCTTCATTGTATTTCTGTTTATGGCTCAATCTTGGCTGTTCTTTGAGGGTTTATTGTATTGATGCTAACATTACAGTGCTTGACCTAGAGCTGACTGGTTCGGAGCGGTTTACAATTGTTTTATTAATAATGAAAACAAAATTGATATCTGCCCATTATTGATGTGGAATATTGTTAATTGGAATTGGCCCAAACGCATCCCTGTTTTAATAAGGTGTCATTTTTATGCTAATGTATGGATTTTGCTACCATAGCTGCTCTTAGCCTCAGCCCATCTGAAACTGCACACTTCACAAACACTTTCACTAGCTGAACACCATTGAAATACTAATTGTTTGGTAAACTTTAAACACACAATAATTTGGTAGTAACTTCTTTGCATTGAAAATGTAATGTTATTGTGATGCAAACATGTTGTGAATAATGTTTTGCAAATACAAACAGTCTGTTCAAATCTAAACATGCACACATACAATTTTACCTCAGTGCTTCGGAGTTCAGAAATAATTCTCCACCTGCCTGCTGTATGACATCGTTCCTGCTTCAAGCTGGCAAAGCCTGCCTTTTTTTTATAAACAATTTTTAAACTATTTCTTCCCAAAGAGAATAAATTCCAAGCCAAGGGCTCTATTGTAGTCTTAACTTTTATTAATAAATATGAATACAATAGTTGGGAACTTTATTAAACATATTTTTTATTACATTTTAAGCGCTTGCAACTCAAGCTGCGAGTGGACATAACAATGATGCAACATGACATGGGTGGTTAGTTGTCTAACTTATCTGTTTAACTAGTTGAATTGTAGACTATTTAGTGCTACCCCTACTCTAAATATCTTGTGCAAAAGATTCAACTTGTGGTTTTCCATATGCACCCCATGTGGGAATGTAGATATAATTAAACATACATATGACTCTGTGATAGGAAAACTGGCATCAATTCACTGTTTATTGTGTTCATAAAAATTAGATTTTTACCTGATTTGTCCAATATTCTGTAACTTCATGTGAGAGAAATCAGGTTATTTTTCTTACTAGGCCCTGTTAGAAAGACTCCATGTCCTCAATCAACAATGTAATGCTGATTATGTAATGTATGAGTGAACCAAATAATCCTGGACTAGATTATGTCAACCTAACATTTGTTATTTTTTTTCATTCTTGAGATTTTTTTAAATTTTTTTTTACCAAAGATCATTTTTCTAAAGACAAGCATCTGCTGGTTGAATGATAGCAATTTTTCCAATAAAGTTTAGAGTGCATTTTAAAATAATTTTAATAAACAACGGCTGCCAGCGTTGCCAATGGCCGCATTTCCGCTGCCAGCATTGTCACAGGCAGCAGTTCCGCTGCCAGAATTGCTCCTATGGGAGAAGCCACCTTCACCCAGGCCAGCATTGCTGCTGACAACATGGCCATTCGTCGGCTCATTGATACCTCCGTTCCTGGCCCAGGACCCTGACCAAAACTTTGGGCTTTTAAGGGGGGAGGTGGCCTTTAAGGCCACGTGTGCTACGCACAAGTGGGGGGACTTGGGTTCACCACGCTCACATTTTTACCAATGATACACAGAGACAATGACGTACAGAGCCCTCACCACCAATCACCGTACAGCTCAAATTATATATTTTATTTAGGACTTCTGTTTTTCGTTTTTTATTAATTACATATTTTGGTGCTTGTTTTGAGCTATTTTCGAGTTTTATATAAATCGTTTTTTGGGGGCTTTCACTTTTTATGTACTGTATGAATTTATTGTTTTCGGTTACTTTCCAAAATGCTTGGGCGTTTTTTCTTTCGCAATAGTAACTCGACAGTACTTGCACACTTAAGTTGCACCTTCTTTCCTTTGCTGTCTTCCATAAATAAATCCTTATGGTCACGGGCACATTCCCCTGCAGTTTTTGTGTGTAGGCTTTTTTTTAACATTTTGCCACAATTTGCAATTCTGTTTTAAATCCTCTGTATCTTAACTGTAATACAGCTTAAAATTATGCGAACAAGCCTCCATTCGGGTTTAAAGTATTCAGAACGAACCAATGCTAGATATACAAGTCAGGAAGGATTGAGAGACATTGCCCAGCTGCACTGGGAAAGGTAGTTTGTTTTTGTTTTTTATGTGTTAGGTTTTTGTTTTTTAAGTGGGAAAGTGGTGATGAAGCCAACGTGAATTGAGTAACCATTTCCAGTGTTTTTCTGGTGTTTATTATTAGCTTCTTTTTCAGCCAGCTTCATATTATTTGCATATAGGAGGCTGTGTGGTCCAGTGGTTAAAGAAAAGGGCTTGTAACCAGGCGGTCCCTGGTTCAAATCCCGGCTCACTCACTGATTAACTTTGTTACCCTAAGCAAGTCCTTGTGCTCCGTCTTTCGAGTGAGATGTTGTAAGTGACTCAGCACCTTGGATAAAGGCACCTGCTAAATATACAAATAATAATAATCCCAACTTCTTATTTGCATTCCAGTTTCTTATTCGCATCCCAGCTTCTTATTCACTGATATACACAAATGTAACTAAAATTGAATAAGTAACTGGGCCCTGGGGTATTTTAGGGGATAAATCACCTCAGGCTGCTCATTTCAAAGTTAATACAATACCTACTTTGTAATGTTGCACTAAACCCAATGTTAATATTGCTATGTGTGCCATGTTTGTCTGCTGTTTTTGTACCAAATTCTGTTTCGGGCCGAGATAAATACATATGGATGACGTAGAGAGGTTCCCCTGTGTTTGTATTAACTTGAGCAGCCCGAGGCGATTTATCCTCTGAAATAAATACCCCAGTTACTGATTCAATTTTAGTTACATGTGTGGATATTGGCAAATAAGAAGCTGGGATGCGAATAAGAAGACAACTTCAGCATCGTCGCATTAATGCTTTTTTTTTTTTTAGTTAGTTTGTTTTTTTTAATTTTGTAATTTTCCAAAGTAGCCTATAGTTTGGCACATTTGGTGCTACCCTGGAGTATAATTCATATTAGTCTCACTTTGACACAAAGGGATGGTTGGATCTTCATTAGATCGGCTTGAGGTAAAGTGAATTGTGTGCATTGCAATGGGATTGTATTTCAGCTTGGGATTGTAATACACACACACACACACACACACAAACACAGCTGCTTCTAACACAGGATCCACGTTGAATGCCAGGGAGACTCGGTCTGACTTGCTGTCACTCTGTTTTTTACTGGCGGATAGTCATATTGACCGTGTTGAAGCAGGTGGAAAGCTAACTGGTGGAAGTTTACATTATCCACCACTTTCGTCTTTACAAAATAGACACAGATTCTTAGAGCATTACGTATTCCACCAAAAGAAACCATCAGAATAACTAATGAACCAAACTACTAGATAGAGTCCCGCTGTATTTTCTGCAACTTTAGAACATACTGAATCGGTGGGAAAAACAGGTGCTTAAAAAAAAACGGTTGAAATAATGCGATCCTCCAACGTGTCTCCTTTGAACATAACCCCCAATGTCTTTAAATTGGGACGAGTGAGGACCGTGTGTCTACATGAGTACATTAACCAATGTATTGTAATTGTGTAATAGCTTAGACAGGTGCAGCACACATAAAAACATACCTCGTATGTATAACCATACTGTTGCATAGATCTACTCTAATATGTATTTAATACATTTTTTTTGGTTTAATGGGTGTGAATAATGATTACTATAATAGAAACTGTTGGTTTCAGAATTATGTAAGTTTCCATAAAGTGTGTTTTACCGGATAGGAGAAAGACCCCTCCTCCCTCCGTTACACTGATCACGGATCAGGATTTGAAGAGCTGCTGCAGTTCTGCCTCACTGAGTGTTGTAGGTAGCCTGTCAGCCTCGGGAAGCCTGGATGTATTATCTTGCTGCTCCTAAGACCATTCAACTATCAGGATCTTCACGCTAGCCTGGGAAAGTGTAACTTACAGAATTACCACTGCTTTAGTTATCTGAACACTTGATGCCAGCAGAACAACATCAACTGTGCAATATGAATGTGCAAGATGATGAGGAAAGTGCACCAAGCCTGAGTAAGTGACACATAGAAATCACTTGTTTTATCAAATCAAAACTATTTCTGCAAGCCCTTTTGGCTCAGTGGAATATCTTTAACCTGCTGCAAAGTGCTAAATGTTTGTTTTTTTATGTACTGTAATTTAGATTTTTGTCATCTGATTTGACTTGATTTTAGTGACTTGCAAACTAGATTGACATAGCAAAGGTAATATCCTCACTGTTCGATAAACTGATTGAAATGGCAGCTGTATTCCTCAATCAGTCTCAGCCTCTCTTATGTACACATCCAGCTCAGAGATCTGGAAGCATTAGTGTTTAATGTTTATAAATATCACATGCTGCCATTTATTGCTAGATACTCTGTTTCTTCATTTTAGTTAGTGGTAGGTGGTACAAAGACTTTCTTTAAACATATAGAATAAACATACAGTATACATAGTTCCTCTGTTTGGGTGCTATAATTATATCAGATAAAAACCCATTAGTTTTATAAAATAATTGACCTGTTTTTACAATTTACTTGCCAACAACTTGAGTGAATTAGGAAATCCTGGCTATTCACCTTAAAGTATTTAAAAAAAAAAAAAGATTTTCAAGAACAAGAAAGGTTAGCAGGTCATGCAAATAATGCTTGTTTACACAGACGCCTGTAAGTTTTATATAAATACATAAAAAACATTCAATCTTTCAGAACGGCTTTTAGGTGCCAGATCTTTCATACATTAATTACAAAGCATTTTCTTTAATTTTCACATAGCTTATTCATTTTAAATGTCACACAACTCTCTAGGCTATATACCGTAGCATTGTATATGTTTTAATTTAAATATTTGAAAAAATATTTGTGTCTTTTACAATTCTAAATGTATTTGTATTTTTTTATTTTATTTATAGAAGTGCTGTTCAACACAAATGAATCATAAGAAATTCTCAGGATTTGCAGCAGGCATTACCCTATACAATTAACTCATTTCGCTTCATAAAGTCAAATGAAACCTACTGAATAGTGTTACATTAACATATTGAATGACATATAGCTTTGTAGTTTACCAATATACTTAATGAAAAACTGACAAATTGAAAAAATGACATTTCCTAATCTAACATGAAATACTGTACTACTATTATGGCTTCCAGCAGACTTGTGCTATATCATTTTGTAGTTTATTTGATTACATGATGTTAAATAAAATATCTAAATTATGTTCATAAAGTTCTTTTTTTTAAATTTTTTGGCCATAGCTGATGATCTTCTTTTTTTAACTAACCAACCAAGTATATGAAGTCTGCATCACATGCCTGCTGCGAATCCTGAGAATTTCTTATGATTCATTTGTGAGATGTCGGCTGTGTATACATACAGCACTTTATACATAAAATAAATAAATGAAATACAAATACATTTAGAATCATAAAAGACACAAATATATATATATATATATATATATATATATATATATATATATATATATATATATATATATATATATATATATATATATATATGAAAAGTAATAACTTGAGCAGGCGGGTCCATTGGATCTATTTTTGTTTCTAATGTAATTAATAAGTGCAATATATAATCCATGGACTCCAGGGCTCATTGAGTATCTATGAATTTTAGATGTGGCATAAGTTTAAATATGTACTGTACACATTATCATTTAAAAAATAATGAAAATAACTATTACATTTATAACTGCATAACTGCACTATTATAGCAGGTCACAGTAAAGGTGATTTTATAAGAAAGTTGTTTTCTATGCTGAAATCATTTAAATACAGTCATCTCCAGATTAGCCGAAGTGGTTCTCTTAACCAAAGTGTTCTCTTAACCAAAGTGTTCTTATAGCCAAAGTGTTCTCTTAGCCAAAATGTTCTCTTACCCAAAGTGTTCTCTTGCGAAGTGTTCTCATAGCAAGTGTTCTCATAGCCGAAGTGTTCTTTAAGACAGAGTTAGCACGTGCATCAACATATGAAAAGAATAGAATAAGAGAAAAACAATAGGCAAGTGTTGTTAATAATCTATAATAATAAAGAAACCGACAAACTAATGTTACTAAACTAACTGTCAAACTAAATTAACACAGCACCCCTACACATGTAAAAAATGCAGCATCAGCTCTAGATTAATTATGAATACCTGTACAGGAGCAATATTCAAGACATGCAAAACATTATTTAACAGAATGGTGAAGCAACTCACCAGAACAGAAAACACCAAATTGCTCAGCGACTTGTGTCTGATTCAGGTTTTTTCAGGAGCTCAAACAATTTTCATCTTTTTGTCAAGAGAAACAACGGTGGGTTTCGCCATCTATTTACATGCCATTTTGTAATGATGAGGTACACTCATGGAAATCAGAATGCCAAAAGGTGTTCTTTTAAGGAAAGTTCCTGTTCCTTTAGGGCAGAGCATGTTCTCTTAGGAGGTGTTCCTATATTTGTAGACTTGTATAAGAAAAAGTAAAGGGAAAAAAGCTAGCTATTGTTACAGAGATCACATGGACTTAGTCGAATTACCTTAATAAAGTGCTGATTTTTAATAGAGCAAGTTCTTTTTTAGAGGATGTTGGGAGGCTTTTGTGTATTGTTACATACTGCAAAGACATTTTCATTGTTCGTTCAATATTCGTGAAAACATGTTAAAGGAATGTTATGTTTCAGAATAGACTATGTGCACAAATCCCTCTCTTCAAAAAGATTTTGAATTTAAGAACAATATGTAAGGATGGCTTCTGAGTGTGGGGCATCCAGTAAAGGCGCTCCGTGTGGAGTGCAGGATGCCCTATAGCCTGGAGATTGCAGGTTCGAATGCAGGCTATGTCATTGCCGGACCGTGACTGGGGTTTCTAGGGGCAGCATACAGGTGGCCGAGCCCTGTCCGGGTAAGGAGGGCTTAGCTCGGCAGGGCAATCCATGTTCTGGCGCACCAGTGGCCCTGTGGCTGATAGGGCACCCGCGGGTCTGTAGTGGAGCCATTCAGGTCTGTGTTGTCCTCGGCACTATAGGTCTGGTGGCTTTGCTGTGGATCCTCAGTGTGAAAAATGATGGATTAGCAGGAACACGTTTTGGAGGACGCATGTTTCAGCCTCTGTTCCCGAGTCATCGGAGGTTTGCAGCGGTGAATCGAGATAAAATAATAATTGGGCATTCCAAATTGGGGAGAAAACTGGGTAAAAACCATTGGCAACGACTAAAAGAAAAAAAATAACATGTTTTATGCCCCTCATCAAGCTCAAGTACTGGAGAACATTTAAGAGTAAAGACATTTAACTACATGCCAGATGCAGCACAAGCTTCTTAGTGCTCTACTGATGAGCACTGAAGGGTCTATCCTGTTGTAGTAAATTAGTTAACTGTTTGCACAGAACATTCTGAAAGTATAATGCATTGCCCAAATTGTACAATTAAGCATTAGAAAATGGATCATAGATTTCCTTTAACCTGATTGGTCAATACGAGGGCCTTAATCTCCAGTAAGGGACGTTGAATGTTAAACTATGTTAAACTGTACTATCACTGTTCCAAATCAATTGGCTGATTGCTCGATGCAAGGCAGTCTCCTTTCTTATACACACCCTCTGAATGTTGTCTGTAAATTAGGGCTGTCAGCTAAACCTGTTTTGGACTAATGTCTGATCTCAGATGTGATGAGTTTATTTTGACGTATCTGTGATTATTGTGGTCTTTCTAATGTTTTTATGCTAACGTAGAACTGTAGCACTAGTGCTTGTTTATAAGTACATAAGATGTCACCTCCCCTCCTCCTTCTATATGTTTTCAAAATAGTTTGGGAACTGGAATCGGACTCAAAATACCCTGTTGGACCCGATTCCAAAATGCACGTCACAGGTTGGCTGAGAGGTGTGTGTGGTATAACGTCAGCGACCAGGAAGCAGTACAAAAACACCAGGGTGCGAGCAAAACTGCATGGCTGCACAGCGTATTTATTAAGTAAATCAAAAGTAACAAAATAAAGACTGGTAAGGCCCTTCTCGTTATGTTAAATGTCGTCTCCTTCTGGACATTTAACAGCACAAGGTGGGTCTTACCAGACAGTAAAACCCTCTTCCGGCTCTATTGCTTCAGTATAACCCTGATTTATAGGGCATTACCATATGGTCGACTGTTTCGGTGACCGCTACTATACATAACAATACAGGGTCAAATACCAGGGTAATTCCCATAGTCAGCATTTTATTGCAATTAGAAACTGGATAACAGTGGCTTTATTTTTTTTCTTAAATTTAGTAATCAACAACTATTTTATTATTTTCTCCCAATTTGGCATAACCAGTTATTTTTTGGCTCAACTCACCGCTACCACCCCCACGCTGACGGCCAGGGGACTTTTTGTCCTGAAAAAAGAAACAAGGACCAGGGTCACAAATGGAGATTAGATAAAGGGGCATTCAGAACAGAAAATAGGAGGCACTTTTACACAGAGAATTGTGAGGGTTTGGAACCAACTCCCCAGTAATGTTGTTGAAGCTGACACCCTGGGATCCTTCAAGAAGCTGCTTGAAGAGATTCTGGGATCAATAAGCTACTAACAACCAAACAAGCAAGATGGGCTGAATGGCCTCCTCTCGTTTGTAAACTTTCTTATGTTCTTATGCTGTCCTCCGAAGTGTGGGGCGTTAGCGGCCACTTTTTTACACGCTGCAGACTCACCATGCAGCCACCGAGAGCTACTGCGTTGGAGGACAATGCAGCCCTGGGCAGCTTACAGGTAAGCCTGCAGATGCCTGACCAGACTACAGAGGTCGCTTGTGCGCGGTGAGCCGAGGGACACCCTGGCCGACCTAAACCCTCCCCGCCCACCGGGTGGCGCTCTGCCAATTGTACCACCCCTGGGAGCTCCCGTCTACGGTCGGCAATAGAATAGCCTGGATTCGAACCGACGACCTCTGGGCTATCGGGCACATCCTGCATTCCACTCGGAGTGCCTTAATGGCTTTATTTTTATTCGATACAAGTTCATCTCTAATTTACAGGGAAATTGACCTGGTTTTGCTTTATTAAAGTGAGACATTCTATGTCAGTTCTAGAAATTGCAATATGAATTTCTTTGTTTCTAGTTTGTTATCATCACACTTTGATAATTTATGTTACTTTTTATGTTAAGTTTGCATACCTCAGTCATATTTATCCAGGGTGACCCAGTATAAGATGCACTATGATTAGGACTTGGATTTTCAGTGTTTTTGCAGACTTTTCTACTCTCCTTTTAAAAATTTGATTTAAAAACTAACTTGAGACACATGAATGGCTTAAGATGGATCAATTGAATTCTTAAAGGAGAGTAGAAAAAGTCAAAGAAAAGCACCAAAAAATCAGAAGCCTAACTATGATGCATGACGTGCAAACCTCCTCATAAGTGTACAGAGAATGTGTTATGGACTTGATAATACAGATATTTCATCAAAACAGAAATGTACACTTGGCTGCTTTTCAATGAGTGGCTTTAACAAAATAAATGGGATCACTTCTAAGCAGTGAACATAAAACAGTTGTAGCTAATAGGTAAAGTAATGCAATTTGTATTGGTGGGTCACAAAGGGCTCCTTGATACCTCTGCATTAAAGTGAACAAGAAGACAGTAAGGTCAAAAATATATTCTGTTCCTGCTCATCTCAATATTTATTTGTCACATCAAATAGAAACCATACATGATTGTCACTTGCCATATGAGTTGCCTTAAGTTTTAATGTTGTAGGAAACTTATATTCTGTGTCACTGATCACAAAAAGCCACATAAAAACAGTATTTTGGCCAGACCTAATAAATACATTTTGTCAGAATCATTGTTCCTAAATCATGAGTTAGTAGCTTGTTTTCCAATTATAACTTTGCTGTTTAATTGTAGGCTACTCATCTTTTAACCCTTTTTTGTGGAGTGGCACAGTCTGATGATGGGTGATGGTTCAACAGGGTTTCAAACACATCCGTAACTATGTTGCAAAAGCATAATACATTTAAGTATATATGTAATTGGCAGCAATACTTCGGAGGACATTGTACATTATATACAGTAGTAGCTAAGCTTACATTGAGTTAAAGTCCTTTTTATACTGTACTGTAGGATTTCAGTACCGGCTCAAATATGCCGAAGACTACAGTATATCAGTAAGTTAAGCAATGCTTTTGCTGTAGAGATGGATAAATGCAGCATGCTACAGCCCAAATGAAAATAGTTATGGTGATATTATATAAATGAACCATATATGCAGTCAGTGGGTGCTCTGGAGCATGTTTAAGACTGAGAAGTAATGAATGGGTTTCTTGTCAACAACTAATTTCCCAAGGGTGACAAAAAGTTGACAATGTATGGTAAGAATTAAAATTCAGGGTTACCAGTGCGTACAGTAATTATATTTTATGTATTGTTTTGTTTATCTAGTTGAACTATCGTTTTTTCACGGTTGTCATTGATTTCCATGGAATTTACTCATTACCACGTAATACATAGTTCCCTGTGAAAATTCCCATTTCTGAAAGAATAGAGTAAATATACATATCACTTAAATATAAATACAGCAAACATTTGCCTTATTGTTGCACTGCATTTAGGAAGCCGGTTTAGTTTGCTTCTGGTAAATGGTTGAGCACACTGCATAGAGATGCACGATTTCTTTAAAAGTCTTTAACGAAAAAGACAGCTGCGTCGAAAGATCCAAAATATTTCTGATGAAGATCGCTTTGTTCAGTACAAAGAAGGGGCATTTCAGGTGTTGTTATTTTTACATTTATTTATGTTTTTTATTTTGTTTGATAATTCACTGATGGTGGAAATAGAATGTCTTCAAAAGGTGGACATGAAAACTGAAATATTTTACAATTTAGCACTGTTTTATAGGTAAGCATATAAATATTTAGGCACATTTGTTGTATAATAACTCTGGAGAACATTATACATTTTCTCAGAAAGCTTTAATAAATATTATGATTTGATCTGATTTCATCAATCTCGCTTGTGTTTACACTTATTGTGATTTATTACATGCTTAGTAATTACTAATTCACGTTATGCGTTCAGCCGTGGTTTAGATTAGTCCCTTAGTCCCTTAAGCGGCTTTGTGCCTGCCTGAAGCGGTGATCCCCGGATCGAACACCTTAAGTTGGCTACTGTATTCTCTCTCAAGCTTAAAACAACAAAAATATATATATATATATATATTGTAGCGTTCTGTGCTATGGGGGTGAGACAGACTCGGGAGACCAGATGAGGTTCCACATTTCTTTTATTTTCAATTTTTAATAACACAACTTGAAACCCTGTTTGGGCCGGGGTTCACGCCAGAATAACAAATAGCTGTCTCTCTCTTTACACCGCAGCCTCACTGGGGGTTCACACACTGCTTCACCGACAAGCACTCTCTCAGCCGGTACTCTCTGTCTCGCAGTCTCTCTCCAGTCAGACATTCACCGCGTTCTCCGCTTTCATGCTCCCTCCCTCCTGCCCTAGCCTCCGGAGAACGCCCACTGCACACACACACACACACACACACACACACACTCACGCAGACACACACTAACAGCGTGACCCGTTACCCTCACAATACACAGAACCTTAACAGGACGTAATAAACAAGACAAACACAACGTCCAGGATGCTGCTATCGCCAGGGTGGTTACATAGCCCCTTAGTCCCTCGTCCCGAGGGAAGAACAAAGTCTCGGAAACGACCCGGGAGGCGATGATGTCTTTTCGGGCGGGAGCCCTGTGTGGAGGACAGGCTCTGTCAGTCACAGGGGACAGGAAACTGAACCGTCAGGGAAGAACCCTCAGCCCTGGGGTGGGAGGACTGTTAGGCGGGGTGGATCAGGAGGGCAGGGAGGATTGTCAGGAGCTGCTGGGTGGACGGTGCTGGGTGTCATCCCAGGTGAGGGGCCAGCCGAGGCGGTAGCGAAACTGTGGCGATACTCATACACCAGTTCCCACAGCTGGCGGCGCTCTTCTGTGCAAAGCCCTTCGCAGCTCCTGAGCCAGACTGTGTGCACTGCACTGAGAGCTGGGTCTTCAGTGGAGACTGGTGGCGGAGGGAGATTGCTGGGGACGCTGAATTACTCCTGACAGTAGGGCGTGGCACGGCGGTATCCTCCTGCAGCCCTTGGGTAGCGGTTGGCGGCGCGGGCAGGGTGGTGGGGCTACCTGGGGGAGAGCTGCATTCCCCTGGGCCACGCTAGAACTGCAGGAGGGTGGCTGTACACGCTGGCGAGCATTGCGGCCTGAGGGTGGGCGTGTTGGCTGGCGGCGTTGCGGCGGAGGGTGGGCGTGTTGGCTGGCGGCGTTGCGGCCTGAGGGTGGCCGTGTTGGCTGGCGGCGTTGCGGCCTTAGGGTGGCCATGTTGGCTGGCGGCGTTGCGGCGGAGGTGGGCGTGTTGGCTGGCGGCGCTGCGGCTGAGGGTGGCCATGTTGGCTGGCGGCGTTGCGGCCTGAGGGTGGCCGTGTTGGCTGGCGGCGTTGCGGCGGAGGGTGGGCGTGTTGGCTGGCGTTACGGCCTGAGGGTGGCCATGTTGGCTGGCGAGCGTTGCGGCCTGAGGGGTGGCCTGTTGGCTGGCGAGCGCTGGCACCTGAAGGCGGCTGTGCAAGCAGTAGCTCCTTCCGGAGTAGGGCCGTCGAGACACTGTATTGTCCTGATGAGACTGGCGCATGATGGAGCCCGGGTGTGCTGAGGTCTCCCGTCTCACTGCAGCGGTCCGTGTGTCTCGGCAGATCCCGAAACTGACGTGCAGAGGGTCCCGACTCCGACCCAGCGGTCCAAGGGTGAGGCTAAAGCTAAGCCGGCTCCCCTGTATGTGCAGTGTCCCGATCCGGAGGTTTAGCTGTCCGCCTGTGTAGCGCAGGAAGTCCAGGCCCAGTATGCAGGGGTCCTGTACAGCTGCCACCCAGACAGGGTGGTGCACTGTCTGTCCAGCCACTTCAATAGCAAGGTTGCCCTTTCCTTGCATGGGGGCTAGCTCTCCAGTCACAGTGCGCAACTGCACGCGGTGGTGGGCTCCAGCAGGACCCTGCAGGAGCACATTATTATTATTATTATTATTTATTTCTTAGCAGACGCCCTTATCCAGGGCGACTTACAATTGTAAGCAAATACATTTCAAGTGTTACAGTACAGGTAATACAATAAGAGCAAGATAAATACAATGACAAGTTCAAGCAAGTACAAGTGTGACAAAATACAATTCAATACAGCAGATAAGTGACAGTGATAGTTACATCAAGATATGATTAAATACCAAATACTACAGTTTAAACATATGGCAGGTTACAGTACTCTGAAGTACAGGATTAAATGCAGTAAAATAGGGGCAGGTAAGAGTAAGTAAAGCAAATTTAAGGAAGGGTGAAAGTGTCCCAGGGGAAACAGAGGAGTTCTACAGGTGCTGTCTGAAGAGGTGAGTCTTAAGGAGGCGCGGAATGTGGTCAGGGACTGGGCGGTCCTGACATCTGTAGGTAGGTCATTCCACCACTGCGGAGCGAGGGTGGAGAAGGAGCGGGCTCTGGAGGCAGGGGAGCGTAGAGGAGGTAGAGCCAGTCTTCTAGTGCAGGCGGAGCGGAGAGGTCGAGTGGGGGTGTAGGGAGAGATGAGGGTCTGGAGGTAGCTGGGTGCAGTCTGGTCAAGGCATCTGTAGGCTAGTACAAGAGTCTTGAACTGGATGCGGGCGGTGATCGGTAGCCAGTGGAGTGAGCGGAGTAGTGGAGTTGCGTGGGAGAAGCGAGGCAGAGAGAACACCAGGCGGGCAGCAGAGTTCTGGATGAGCTGGAGCGGACGGGTGGCGGCCGCAGGGAGGCCAGCCAGGAGGGAGTTGCAGTAGTCTAGGCGGGAGAGTACCAAGGCCTGGACCAGGAGCTGGGTGGCGTAGTTGGTGAGGAAGGGTCGGATTCTTCGGATGTTGCTCAGGAAGAATCGGCAAGTGCGTGCCAGAGTGGAGATGTGCTGGGAATAAGAGAGGCAGGGGTCCAGGGTGACTCCGAGGTTCTTAGCGGAGGAAGAGGGAGAGAGTGTGGTAGATTCCAGAGGAACAGAGATAGAGAGATCAGAGGAGGGGAGGAGGAGGGAAAGAAAAGGAGGTCAGATTTAGAGAGGTTAAGTTTGAGGTGATGCGAGTGCATCCAGGAGGAAATAGCAGACAGACAGGTAGAGATACGGGAGGAGATGGTGGAGTCAGAGGAGGGAAGGAGAGGAAAATCTGAGCATCATCAGCATAGAAATGGTATGAGAAACCATAGGATGCGATGAGGGGCCCAGGGAGCGGGTGTAGAGAGAGAACAGGAGAGGACCCAAGACTGACCCTTGGGGACTCCTGTTAAGAGAGGGTGAGGTGTGGAGGTTGCTCCACGCCAGGTTACCTGGTAAGTGCGGTTGGAGAGGTAGGAGGAGAACCAGGCCAGAGCAGTGCCAGAGACTCCCAGGTCAGCGAGAGAGGACAGTAGAATAGAGTGATCAACAGTGTCAAAGGCAGCAGAGAGGTCGAGGAGAATTAGGACAGAGGAGAGAGAGGCAGCTCGGGCAGACTTAAGTGAGTTGGTGACAGACAGGAGGGCGGTTTCAGTGGAGTGAGCAGAGCGGAAGCCAGATTGGAGAGGGTCGAGCAGAGAGTGGTTGGACAGGAAAGCAGAGAGCTGGCGGTGTACAGTCCGCTCAAGGGTTTTGGAGAGGAAGGGTAGGAGGGAGACAGGACGGTAGCTCTGGAGGGAGGTGGGGTCGAGGGTAGGTTTTTGAGGATGGGAGTGATAGAGGCTTTTTGAAGGCAGAGGGAAAGAGACCAGAAAGTAGAGAGGTGTTGAGAAGGGAGGAGATGAAGGGAAGTAGAGCAGGAGCAGCAGCTTGAAAGAGGTGAGTGGGGAGGGGGTCCAGGGCACACGTGGTGGGTTTGTGACCCTGGAGCAGGGAGGAGAGGTCAGAGTCTGAGAGGGGCGAGAAGGTGGAGAAGGAGGGTGAGTTAGTAGGGGATGCAGTGGGTGTAGGGGTTGGAGCAGGAGGAGGTGCGGGGAGGGAGAGGTGTTAAAGAGTTTGCGGATATCTGAGATTTTAGAAGAGAAGAAGGAGGCAAAGTCATCAGGGAGATAGAGGAGGGAGGAGGAGGGGGAGGGTTTAGGAGGGAGGAGAAGGTAGAGAATAGTTTACGTGGGTTGTTAGTGGAGGCTTGGATTACAGATTGGAAATAAGTACATTTAGCAGAGGAGAGAGTAGAGGAGAAGGAGGAGAGGAGAGTGCGGTAAAGGTCTAGGGCAGCAGGGAGTTTGGTTCTCTTCCATTTCTTTTCAGCAGATCGCAGTGTGATTCTTGCCGGCGGAGTGCAGAAGAGAGCCAGGGATGGGGAGGGAGGGGCGAGCAGGTCGGGAGGTGAGGGGACAGAGGGAGTCGAGAGAGGAGGTGAGGGAGGAGAAGAGGGTGGAGGTAGCAGAGTCTACGGAGAGTTGTGAAAAGGAGTCGATAGGAGGGAGGTGAGAGAGAGCAGTGGAGGCAAGGACAGAGGGGAGAGAGAGCGGAGGTTACGGCGAGAGGTGACAGTGGGAGTAGGAGGAGCAGGGAGAGGGGAGAGACAGAGAAAAAGAGATGAAATAGTGATCGGAGAGGTCCAGGGGGTGACAGAGAGGGTGGAGGGGCAGCAGGCCCTGGAGAAGATGAGGTCCAGTTGACGGCCAGCTTTGTGGGTAGGAGGGGATGGAGAGAGACAGAAGTCGAAGGAGTGAAGGAGAGGGAGGAATCCAGCAGAGTGGCTGGGGTTGGAGAGATGGATGTTGAAGTCACCTAGCAGGACAGTTGGGGTAGACAGAGAGGGAGGGAGGAGAGTAGATAGTCAAGTTCATCCAGAAAGTGAGCGAGAGGCCCAGGGGCGGTACAGTACAATGAGCAGGAGTTGACAGGGAGAGGTTAGTTGGACTGCGTGAAATTCAAAGGTATTGACAGAGAGTGAGGAGAGATCGGAGGGGACAGAAAAGAGTAAGGAGGGAGAGAGGAAGACCAGTCCCACCTCCCGTCCAGTGAGACGCGGGGTATGGGACAGGACATAGAGAGAGGACAGGGCAGCAGGAGTTACAGTGTTATCAGGGGACAGCCAGGTTTCAGTGAGAGCAAGGAAATCGAGAGAGAGGTGGGAGGCAAAGGCAGAGATGAAATCAGCTTTGTTAGCAGAAGAGTGACAGTTCCAGAGTGCACCAGAGAGTGTGCAGGAGGGGGGAGAGGCAGAGGGATGAGGTTAGAGGGGTTGGAGGAGCAGCAGCGGAGAGAGGGCAGAGGACGGGGACGAGAGGACAGAACAGGGATGTGAGAGACAGTCATAGCAGGACAGGCAAGACAAAAGGCACAGTAGGAGCAGTGGGGTGGAGGGTACAGACCTGACTAGTAGATGGCTTCTTCCAGAGCACTGTTAGGTTCGGATCTATTCCAACAGCGTCTCGGCGCAGGCCTCCCTTGCTGGACTCCCACAGCTAGACTCCCGGCTCTTTTGTTGAGGCTCTTCGGTTTGCTGGCGCTTCTTGCTGGCGCTGAAATAGGCTGCTTGATTAAATGTTACGACTGCGTGGCAAAAGAACCAACTAAACTGTGTGGAAACCAATCAAATAGCAAATCAACTTCTAATCAATTTAACCACTCACCTGGTACTAATCACACACTAACTCAGCTAATTCAAACACCACCTTACAATGTTACCAAATGTAGTTAGTTTAAAATTACTTGAAGCAGGAACTTACCTATCTGCCTCGGTCCCTGGTTGCCTGAAGACTGATGGCTATTCGATGCCCACCCTTAAATTAGGTTCCACCTCACACTTTGCAAGGGAACTGGCACAGCTGCTAACTGCTCTGGAGACAATAGTTTCACACACTTCAATGGGATCACACCGATCTGTGTGGAGACCAATCCAAATGCAAACTACTCTAATCAAGTAAATTTAACTACCCTCCCTGATACAATTAACAAGTTGCAAATCAACCTTTTACTCAAATAACCACACTACCTGGGATAAAATCACACACACTCCTCCCTAAATAGAAACACCAAATGAAATGATACTAAAGTAGTAAATTCAAAAATTACTAGGAGCAGGATCAATTACCTATCTTGCCTCAGACGCTGGTTACCTGTAGACTCCCACAGCTAGACTCCCGGCTCTTTTGTTGAGGCTCTTCGGTTTGCTGGCGCTTCTTGCTGGCGCTGAAATAGGCTGCTTGATTAAATGTTACGACTGCGTGGCAAAAGAACCAACTAAACTGTGTGGAAACCAATCAAATAGCAAATCAACTTCTAATCAATTTAACCACTCACCTGGTACTAATCACACACTAACTCAGCTAATTCATCGGGCGGATGAGAGTCACCGTGGAGCCAGTGTCCACGAGAGCAGTGCACGGACCCCCTCAATGCGGACGGGGGACATGGCAGAAGTCCCTGGCAGTGGTCCTTCCTACCGCTATAGCTGGCTGGCACTGTCTGTGGTCGGCTGTTTCCGTGGGGGTGGCGCCCTTCTCGGTCGGCTACACGGTTAGTACTGGTGGCGGCCGCTGCAACTGGGTGGTCCGCGATTAAGGGGACTGGACTGGGGGCACGCGTCGTCCCGTCTATGCGCGGGCCTTGGCGTTTCCCTGCGGTTGCTGTGTCGGGCGTGGTGGTGCAGCAGCTGCTGCTGGGCAGTGGCGCCGTGGGTGGCCAGGCTGTCACAGCCCCAGCACAGCTGTGGGGGTCTCAGGAGTCTGAGCTGGCTGGGTGATCGCCGCCCTGAGGAGGGGTGGTAAGCCCGGGGGCCAGGTGGGGTCTGTGGTGTGATGCAGGGCCTCCTCTTCTTCTGCTTGGGCCATGCGAGCTCTAGGTGGTGTGGTGTGGGCCCATGTCGGGCTTAACGTCACGCTCTCTTGACAGACACACGCTCAGTTCAGCAATCAATGTCCCATAGCTACTACAGCCATTTAGATCGACGGTGGTTAAACAATGTAAAGCCTCTTCTTCCAAACAAGCAATTAAATTACTGGCTTTCTCTCTGTCTGTCCAGTTGTTTACCATTGCCATCATTTCAAACTGCTTTACAAAGTCTCGCCAATCGGCCTTACCGTTGTACTGCAGCCGGCTGTAATAAACCCCTTGTTGACATTCTGCTGCAGGCGGGCGTGTCCGATGGTGGCGCTGCCTCCTCCTTGACGCCTTTCGCGCTCCTCCTATCTCTGTGGCCGATGACGTCCTTGCGGCGGCAAGAATCTCCTTCTCCCTCAATAGCGATGGCGCAGTGCCCCTCAGCCTGCGGGCAGTCTGTCTGTCTCCCAGCTCTGTCATCTTGATCCCTCTTTCCTCTTTCGCCCAAGGGTTCTTGCTCCTCCCTCGTTCCATGTTCTCTCCTCCCCATGCAGCGCCCATTCTCAGGGTCGCTCCTGACCCTCAGCTCAGCGAGCCTCCTCCAGTCTGGCTCGCAGCTCGTCTCCCTCTCATCTCTCTTGCGTCCGCCATCTTCTCCCCTCTTGCTTCTGTTTCACCCCTCGTGGCAGGCGCTGTACAAATCCCACTCCTGAAACACCAATGTAGCGTTCTGTGCTATGGGGTGAGACAGACTCGGGGAGACCAGATGAGGTTCCACGTACTTTTATTTTCAATTTTTTAATAGCACAACGAAACCCTGTTTGGGCCGGGGTTCACGCCAGAATAACAAATAGCTGTCTCTCTCTCTTTTACACACGCAGCCTCACTGGGGGTTCACACACTGCTTCACCGACAAGCACTCTCAGCCGGTACTCTCTGTCTCTCGCAGTCTCTCTCCAGTCAGACATTCACACGCTGTTCTCCGGCTGCATGCCCCTCCTCCTACTTATAGCCTCCGGGGAACCGCCCACTGCACACACACACACACACACACACTCACGCAGACACACACTAACAGCGTGACCCGCACCCTCACAATACACGGAACTTAACAGGGCGTAATAAACAAGACAAACACAACGTCCAGGATGCTGCCATCGCCAGGGTCGTTACAATATATTTCTCTGTATTTTCTGTTTGTTTGTTTTTTATTCTTGAGTTTTCATTTTCCACCTTTCATGCATATATTAACATACATAAAATGAACATGACTGTAAAATTGTTTGATACAGAGTACAAAATGCATATTTACATTAATATTATAATAAGGACGTTGCTGATCATTTCACATTCTTGCTGGATTGATTGAGTGTTTTGTGGGTTATTTATACTTGGAGGCACTTTTATACAGCCTGTTATTGATTTTAGTTCAGTAATTATAACTCATCCCATTTGAACAAGCGTGAACAATCAATTGACATCACAGCCTAATTCCAAACCGCGTGCGTTTAGCTGCGCTCTGACAAAATGCACGCATTGGTTTGGCTACAAATGTATCGTTCACATTTCTTCAGCCAGGACAGGAATGTCGCTGTGGAACCATCTACAGAATTGTGTACAGTACCATTACAAAGACACATTAGGTCTGGTAGTGGAGTACCTTCAAGTTTGACACTGACTTTATTTAATATTTTAAAAGATGGCGTTTGTATTTCACTGTCTTGCTATATTGTTTTGCAAAAGTAATACTTTCATAGCAAGAAATATAAACCATTTTTAAGACTTGTGGACTAATAAATGTACTCTATCTCCTTGATTAATAAGTGTATTGCACTGATATAATCTTGTGCTCTGGGTTTAGTATGAAAGGTTTACAAACCAAAATAATGCTTGTTGCTTCTTGAAAACTTGCTCTAAAAGTCCAAGGGACAATATTTTTAAGTCACTCTGGCCTTAGCCAAACATTTTGGTGAATTCACTCTTCACTATACTGACCAGTAAAATGTAGCACAAAGTGAAACAGCAGTAGGGCGTCTATTGAATAAAAGTTACATTGCAGTTACAATGTTTGGGGATTAAAAACTGTAAAGATTCATATTTACAGTATTTATACTGTGAATCTTTAAAGTTTGTATATGTATAGTACATCATGTTAAAATGTGGGTTTTCTGTTCTGTATAGCATCAAATAGGTTTTCATGATGTCTCATTGTATTCATCAAATCCTAAATCAAACCCCAAAAGTTGCTCTCTGTGTCATTCCTTCCTTTTTGATTGTAAAGGCAGGGTTATCTTTCCCTTCCACTTATGAGTACCTAAAATGAAATGTGCATCAATACTTTGCCAAAGAAATGCTGGATGCCACTTCAAAGACCGATTGTAATTCAACTAATTAAAAAAATTAAGTTTAATTTTACATTTTAAATGTGCTTGGAATTTCTCAATTGTGGAATAAAATGTATGTATTGTATATATTTACCAACATCAGAATGAGTTTACCATGGATAGTATCAAACAAGTAAAATGAAAGAAAATATATTTAGATGTAAAGAACTCATTGGGGATTTCATTTGAATTTCTCTATCTGAACACCTTATATTAGATTCTGCTTAGTTGGTTCCCAATTGCACCTTAGGATGACACATAGAATTAGGGAGCCTCTACCTACCAAAATGTTTCTCCACAATAATTGTATCTTGCATATAAAACAGTGACCTGGATACCTGACCTAGTTTATGAGATACTTTATGGACAGACAGGTGGGCAGCATTATTTTAGCATGCTGTACCTGTGCCTGGCTTTGTGTGACTGTGGCAGGTTGGCTGGCGGTGACGTCAGACAGAAGCAGGGACAGGAAAAATACTGACACCAGGCAAGTACTGCAGTTAAAGGCGACGCCGTTTTATTTAAATACAAAATAAATAAAAGGTTTTAACAAAAGAAACTTGCTCACAGAGCGAAAATAAATATTTAAAATAAAACAAATCACAAACACAAAATAATAAATACAGGTCAGGCTGGGCAGTCGCTGTCGCTGTTCCTGTATATTTTTTAAGTTTCGTTTTCTCTCTCGCTCTCTCCACTCTTGCTCCTCATACACCCACCACGAACTGAGCGCTGCAGGCTTTTATGCAGGCGACCATCTTCCAATTAGCAACAAAATGAATCACTTAATTAATTCAGGAGATGGCCACTTTCTGCACGAGTTTATTAATTATTCCTGGCAGAGGACGAGCACCAATCTTGCCTCTGCCAGAACCTGTTTTTAAAATAAAACCGCACATTTCACGCCATCATATATAAATGCAAAAACAATAACAAAACATACAGCGCTTACGCGTCATATAAATACAATAAATAAATAAATACAAAATAACACAGGGGAGGAGGGGGAAACCCTGTTCTAAAAATAAACAAATAAATTTAAACAGCAATGCTTACTACCGCCCTGCTACAGTGACATATGAGTTTTACAGGCACTATGGCTCCCTCTAGTGTAGTGGTTCTCAAACACATTTTTGGTGGCGTCAGTGTGAAAAAATAAAGAAAAAGATAAACATACACACTTCTACATTTGTTCATGTAGTTCTATAATAAAGCTAAAGTGTTTTTCATTTAAAAAAATACAGCAGCCTTCAACTATATACTGGATCGTAATTGCCAGGACCTTCTAATAATAAACTGGAGACACAATTCAGGTGTTTTGCTTGTTTTTTTATTTCTATTGCTCTGACACAGGTCAAACTTAATAGGTTAATAAATCATATAACTTGATATTGAATACAATACCCAAGCTAAAGTACATTACTACTGTAGTGAAGTTAAATAAATACAAAAACGACTTTAACTTTCCTGTTCCAATCACATGCTGCACAATTTTCAGCTAAATCTAACACAAGTATAACTTTGCAATGCTCATATATCATCAAATGATATGTAAAACTGTAATTTTCTGGAATAATAGGTTGTGGTGAAGGCTTTACTTTGTCCCACTGAATTAACTATAGAGCAGAGGATATCAAACAGTAGTTAAAGTTATACATTTTTCTTGTGTGTATTTCAGGCAGAAACATTTCAAAAGTAGACATCACGTTTTTTTTTATTACATTTGATTTTTATTTTAAATCCCTACCATTGTAGTTTCTGCACAATAAACAAAGTGGCAAAGACACATTTTCATGAAGTTATAACATAACTGAGGTTTACTTATGCCTTTCTTTAGCTATACACACAAGTGAAAACTTAAATTTAACTTAATAAACTTTTCAAAAGGGACTTTCAAAGATAAAAACTTACCTTTTGTTTATTACTCTACTCATAACAGAAAAAGGAAGTTGGGCCAGTGTTTGGAAAGCGTGAAACCTTTTAGAGAGACGCACCTGCATCTGAATCCCCGATTCTGACTCACCTGCCAAATCTGAAGTAGCACTTTGTTGATTCTGTTTTTTTCCACACAGTGGCCCCATTCGAGAAATGTTGCTCTAGCGGACTCTGCATATGTGTTTAAGTGGCTGGCCTCTTATTACCGTCCAGTTTTCATGTATATATTTCTATATTCGTTCATATATATATATATATATATATATATATATATATATATATATATATATATATATATATATATGAACATTAATTGGTTGTGCTGCGTAGGGTATTCAATATGCTGCAATGTAACTTCCTACTATATACAGTTTAAAACTTGTTTGTAATTTAGTTATGTTATATGTTCTTCCTAGAGCTGGCATCCAAACTTTACTGGCTCCTACTGTAGACAAATGCAATGTAAATTTGGAATAATATCATTGCATTAATTTAAGTGTGTTTGTTACTGTGTGTGTATAAGTGAGCGTTTGTGAATTTAGGGATATGTGTGTGCATATGTGAGTGCATAGTTTTGGTCTGAGGCTTAAAGGTACTCATTTTAAATGTTTGTATGTATGTGCTAGACTTTCGCTCTCTATAAATCTACCGGAGTGTGGTTTTAGCAACAGAATGAACATAGTGAAAATATATACAGTAGAGAGTCAATTATCCGATCTTTGATCAACCGTACTGTCTAATCAGCCGGCGCACCTGTCATCACGTGATGAATTACTGGTGTATTACACACACAGCTTTATGGGAAAGCCTCTTAATCCAACTGTGTCTATAGAGAAGTAAAAGTTAGTATAAGGAGGTAGAATTCACTGCAGTGGGCAACTTTAATTCTTTAAGTCAAAATAAATAAACAAACAAATCTTGGATTTGTTTCAGATTATTTTGAGTGGTAAAGTTAATTGCACAAGTCAGGTAAAAGTTACTCCCTGAAAAGAAAATGGCCACCAGTTTTAGTGTTCATAAGCCGACTAATACAGTATTAAATGTTTTTTAATTACACATACTGTACAGGTCTTGAACTCCTCTACACAATGAAGCTAACGATCTGCATGATAGTTATTAAAATAATGAACAGACACATGTTTTGAAAGTTTGTGTTTGCCTCATGCTGTTGGTTTAGTGCAGGGGTCGGCAACCTTTTTGTGCAAGAGAGCCAAACTGAATGGAAAGAGCCAATCTTAAACACACAATTTATGTACTTAAGTGCAAAAAATATATAATAATTTAAATTGATTATTGTACTTATAGTATGCTTCTTTAATGTGACTTCTGCTGCTGCATCATTTTGCTCATTTCTTTGAAGTCCGATTCATAGCTGGTCAATTTTAGCTTTATGCAAACATTCAGGCTTTCTTCTGTTAATCTGTAGCACAAATTGTTTTTGATGTGATTCAAGTAGGAGAATGCCTGTTAGCATATATAGGTGAAGACAAACATCGTTAATAAAGCAAAACTGACATTCTGCATTGTGCCGTATGTAAGTGGAAGTTCATTACAAGTTTGCAGAATGAGGTTATCTTCGCACTCAATTTCTTCTAATCAGTCTGTGGAAGGTGGGGGTATTCACTGACACGAGAGACAGAAGATTGTAGTTGCAAACACAGCACAGGTGCCCAGTTTTATTTCTTTTCTTTTGTATTTATTTTAGCCCGCAGAGGGCGCTGTTGTCTGTGGCCTGTATACTGGCAGCGGTAATGGGACCACAGGTTACCAACACAGGTATAGGCAGGCGCACTCACAGGTGCTCAAAATAATAATGAAAACCAAAGGCGAAATGAAAAAGGAAAATAAAACACAGTAATAAAACTACAAAACAAAGTGTTGCTTACGCAGTGCCCCACTGCCGCTATGCCGATCAGCTTGGGTCTCCGTCCCCACGCTTTGAATGGTTATTTACCTCCTAAAGACCCAAAACATAAATAAAATATATCAAAGCTGCTAGCAGAACCAGTGATGCAGTCATGGCCTGCCCCGGGGCATAAAATGACACCAATCACAGACCTCAGTGCCATTTTTCCTTTCAAGACTGACCTGACAGGAAGAGCCTATCAGATAAGTACTTGTTGCTTATAAGAAGTACTTATCAACCAGCTCCCTGTCAACCCCTGTCTGTGGAATTGGAGGCTTCCTTCCACCTCCTTTCCAGTCTGACAGGAGTTGCAGCCCAGTGCGGGCCCTGGTGTGCCCTACGCTGACAGGACAAAAGTTGGAGAACAATGTTTTGTCTGCTTTGTGAAGAAGTCCCATGGTCAAGCCCTATCTAAGCAGAGGCTGTGCAAATGGATAGCAGACACAGTCAGGACTACACCTATGATCTGGCCAACTTGCTCCTCCAGAAAGCTCCCTGTCCATTCCTCCAGGGACATGGCAACTTCGTGGGCTTTAGTCCAGGGTGCATCTGTCAGGACATTTTGCAATGCAGTGGTGTGGGCTACTCCCATATCTTTATTAGGTTCTACAGACTTATTATCATTACCCTGGTTCCTGAAATAGAAATGTAACCATTAACCTTCAAGGTCCCTCGTCCATGATTGCAGCAGGCTTGAAGGAAAAATGACGACTAGGTCTGTGAGCGTTGTCATTTTATACCCTCAGGGCGGGCATGACTGCGTCACAGGCTCTGCGTGCAGCTTTGATATATTTTATTCAGGTTCTGAATCTTTAGGAGGTAATACCCATTCGGTAATGGTTGCATTTCTACTTCAGGGAACCAGGGTTATGATAATAACCTAACATTTTGCTAGTTCTGCGTATTGCTGAGCAGGGCTTACCAAATTTGAATTTAGAGTGCGAAACTTTTCAACCCAAATGTCTGACTCCTTGAAGTCATCAGCTTCCAGCTCAAATCTCTTATTAAGATGCCTGGAATCACCATAAAGTCCAGTGCTTCCACACAAGTTTCTTGGGGATGAATCATAAACTTGAACAAAGCTCTGTGTCTGCGAAATTCCACAAAACAAGGCTTGTTTCTAGGATCCTCTACCATGCATGAATCTCAAAACATTCATAACATCTCAAAGTGAGTCAGTCTGACAGTCTCGATATCTCTGATGAACAGAACAATTTGGATTAAAATGCAAAACTGCCTGCTATAGAGACAGGACTGTGTTTCCTGCCCTTGAAGTTTAACATGAAGTTGATTCAAATGACCTCTAATGTCCCCAAGATAATAAAAGCTTCCTGGGTGATAATACAGTGAAAGCTTAAAATGGGATGTTTCTGTTCTGACAAAAGAGCAACGAATCCCTTGTGTTACCCATCATGCTGGGTGCACCATCAGTACACACTGAAGCAAGCTTCCCTAACTGGATCTGCTTCTCGCTTCACAAAATCCAGTACAGTTTTAAGTATGTCTTCCCTCTTGTCTGATTTTTCAATGGCAGTATTGCAAGCATTTCTTCTCGTACTAAGTTGCCACATATATATCGCCCTATATACATAGTTGTGCAACATCACAGACATCCGTTGACTTATCCAAAGCAAACAAAAATATGTAGCAGAACTTATAGTTTCTATTTGCTGCTTGTCAAACTGATCTGCCATTTTCACAGCTTGGTCATGAACTGTTTTGCAGATAAAGGCATATCTTGTATTTGCTGCAAGATTTTGTCTTTGTTGGAGAATTCTTCAAATAGCTCTTTGGATATATTAAGCTTAAAGCTCTTCACATATTCTCCATCAGTGAAAGGCTTACCTTGCGAACGATCTCTAAAGAGCTTGTGAAACTTGCTGAATTTAAACTTCCACCTTTATTCGATCATGCCAGTAATTTACTTTGCCCCGCTTTCATTTTTCTTTGCATCTCCTCGCAGGCCTTTTCCATGCCTCACCTTCTGGGTACTTCACTGCAAATGCAGCATGGTTTGTCATGAGATTTTATGATTTTATGTCGTTCACTGCATATGAGACAAATTGGAAATCTGACTTCCCACAAAGGCGTACATATCTGTCCATTCCGGCTGAAAAGAACGGTATTCCTCATCCGACTTCTTTCTTTTGCCATTTTTAATGAAACTAAAGAGCTCTACACTACTGAAACTGAAAAAAACGCAGTAAAAGCGGGGCTACAGATTGTGACTCGTGTGCATATTGTTTGTCTCTCGACCAATCAGAACACGATGAAACAGACTCAGGAATACAAGCACCAATAAGAGCAGTGAGTAGGTGTATGTAAAAATAAATAAATAAAGCGAGATATCACACCTGAGTTGGTCATTTGTAGATGTGCGATGACGCTGATAGTATGTTTAATTAATAGGTTTTGTGTGTGTGTGTGTCTGTGTGTATTTGTGAATGGCTTAGAGACTTGAGAGCCATATTTGGTTACTTGAAGCCAGGTATGGCTCTTGAGCCATAGTTTGCTGACCCCTGGTTTAGTGGAACTGTGGGTTTTGTTACCATACTACCAAGCACTGAAACGAAAATGAACTGGCAGGCACTTGCTTTATAAATAAATGTGCATGTGAAGATTCCCCTGCTGTGCTCTGATTTTAGGTAGACACATTATGTTGTACAGTACATTTCACAATACAGTGCGTGTTGTATTCTGCTGAGATTGCTCAAAGGTGATAGCAACTGGATGTTGCAGCAATACAAATTTTACTCCAGTGCTTTGGCCAAGCATCATAAGAACATAAGAACATAAGAAAGTTTACAACGAGAGGAGGCCTTTGCCCATCTTGCTCATTTGGTTGTTAGTAGCTTATTGATCCCAGAATCTCATCAAGCAGCTTCTTGAAGGATCCCAGGTGTCAGCTTCAACAACATTAGTGGGGAGTTGGTTACAGACCCTCACAATTCTCTTTGTAAAAGTGCCTGGCGCCACAATGGTCACAAGGAGGAGTAGCAGTACAAAGGTGTGAGTATGGCCTCTTACGCTGATGCTGATAAGCTGGAGTACCTGATTCAAGTTCCCAATACCATTGATGGTAGAGGGAGCAATTATATAAATAAACCTGGGATGATTGTAAATACATCTGTTTGGACATTGTATTCTTCCCCACACCACTCACATCCTACCAGCCATGCACTAAATATCTATGATGTGTACAGTTAACCAATTCTGTGCTGCCAAATATATCTATTACGTCCTCAAAACGCTGTCATGTTTTTAAAAAATGCTGGATTGATGTTTTTTAACTCGGGATCGATCATCTAGAAGGTTTTACAGATAATATGTGGTCGGTGGTTCTAATTTCATTATGTTACAGTGATAAAATACCTTCAATGTGACAGTTGTTACACCTAATTTACAGCCTGCTTGAATGCTGGTGCTGGCCAGTGCTATGATGCACCCAGAGCAAATTTAAAACAATCTGCATGTTTCTCTGCAATGAGGATCGATTATAAAAAGTTCACCTTTGATTAGGAGTTGTGGTGTTCAATTCCCGGTGGGGCACTGCCGTTGGCCTGTATGTAAATAGCTTTGGATAAAACCATCTGCTAAATTACTTAATTTCTCTGCTGTACTGCATTCTCTTTGTTGATGTGACTATACAGAAAGACCCTCCTACTTATGTGGTTGTCACTTTGACATTATTGAAACTTCTCATGTGTGTGGGAGGCACTTGAAACATGTAGCTAAAGATATTCTATGACAGTGATACAACTCAACTCTGGCCCTCAAGATCTATTCCAGTTAGTTAATTACCTTAGCAGCTTCAATTAACTACATTAGAACCTGCTTGAAATAAAAACCTGGACTCGATTAGATCTCGAAGGCTTCATTATTTTTCTCTCTCCAGTGATGTTTGAAGCCAGCGATCAGAGGCTCAAAAGGAACCACGTGTTTTTCTTACAGTTCCTGTACTTGTAACTTCTCAAACTGTGTTGAGTCTGGTTCAGTTGGTGTTGGAGAGAAACGAGTTCAGCTAATTTTCAATTGATCCGCTTATGTAAAATATAACTTTTTGACTATTTACATTTTTATAATTTTATATTTGATCTAATTTTATTTGTGTTATATATATATATATATATATATATATATATATATATATATATATATATATATATATATATATATATATATACTGTATATATAACAATTCACATTTAATTGACAATTTTATTCAATATGTATCAGATATTTCTACATTTGAAAAAAAATAAATAAATAAATTCGATTTAGATTAGTAATTATTGATTTTTATTCTCCTCTTCCCCACCCCTCTAAACCTTTCAGGTTTTTTTCTCCCTTCAAAAAAAGAAAAAAAAAAACAATAATTGTTGGTTTAATTGTATTTTTGTGTCCTTGTCCATTAAAAAAAAAAAAAAATACAACAAATACATGGGAAGCGTGGGTAGGTCAGACCAGATGCTGGAGCTGTACAATGCTGCAAGGAAGACAATGGCATGGTATAGAAGCTTGGCATGTACAGTACATGGTCCAGATTTATTTGTACAATGCCTACGTAGCGTACCCAAGTATAGCACCAGAGCTTCAGCTCACATTTCTTGAATTCCAGACCTCTGTGATCTCCAGCCTTTTGTTCGATACACAAGGAGTACCAGAGACTAAAAGATCAGAAACTGTGGCAAGGCTTAGAGAGCATTTTATTCGAACGATGCCACAGTCCGGGAGAAAAGCTTATCCTCAAAAAAGTTGCTGTGTATGTTCCTGCAAGGCCATACGGAGGGATACACGGTACTACTGTCCACGCTGGCCCTCTCAGCCAGGCCTCTGTTTGGAGGAGTGTTTTGAAAAGTACCACACAGTACTTGAGTACTGGAAGGGATAAATAAACCTTCAAAACATACCAACGTAACCAAAGGTATTAAAAAAAAAACACTTGTTTTTATTTCATGTGGCAAAATTACCTCGGGCTCCAGGAGGATTATGGGTAGCAAACCATTGAAGGGAGGTGTTCTGTTACCAATTTCTAAAATCCTTATTTTGTAGAGATTCAGAAAATGTATACTTATGCCAGGTTATCTCATTCTTTGGTGACATACTGGGCACATGAAATTCGAGGTGGGTGCTATAGGCTGCATAGCTCAAAGTAGAAAAGTCAAAGTGGCCTGGTGTCAGTCTAGGACATGTAAACGCCTCAAATGTGTATAAAGGTGCACATATTTGATATCATTGAACCCAGGACACACCAAGGAATTCAGAAACACTGTTTTTTCAACAATTAAACTAAAGCTGTCATATACAGAGGTCCATATTGTGATAAACAAGTACTACATACAATGACATTACCTAGATTGCAGAAGCCATAAGCCATAAATATAAACTAATGATTAAGGATAACAAACCATTGAAGGGAGGTGTTATGTTACCTATTTCTAAAATCCTTATTTTGTGCAGATTCAGGACATATATACTTTTGCCTGGGTAACTCATTCTTTGGTGGCATACTGGGCATATGAAATTGGGGTGGGTAATATACACCGTGGGCTGCATAATTCGAAGTGGAAAAGTCAAAGTGGCCTGGTGTCAGCTTAGAGCAATTAATAACCCAAAAACGAATAAAACAATTTACACAAAGACATAGGCAAATTGAGCAGCTTAAAAGTCTCTAAAATCTTACATCAAACGTAAGGATTTTAGGGACTAAGAATGATGTAGGTATAATACATTTTATGAAAAAATTGCATTTTGCATACAATAATAGCTGTAGTTTTGTGGTCACATGACTAGAAAGCCACAAAAACTTGTCACCAATGAAAAGTTTACACTGAAACAAAAAATATATATAGTTTGCCTGGGGTATCTTGACTCCCAAAATTATTGTAGCATAGAGCATCAAAAGGGGCTCAGCAGACAAGGGGTTAATGTGATCAATAACACACTAATACTGCATTGATATGACTGAAGCCATGGGTGCGTTTCAAGGCAGGAGGAGATGCAGTGTCTTCAGCCACCTGAGAATGAGACACGCTGTCTTACTATGCTTCTAGAATGGCTCATGATTATTTTGACTGTACTGTGATTTTGCCGGTTGGAACTAAATAAGATCTAAACTATTTTCATTTTTTAAAGTACAGCTAGACTCAGACAACTCTGGTCATTTTGAAACTTATGATTACACATACAGCCAAAAGGTAATTTATACCCATTCCTCTCTATCATGAAAAATCACATACTCATCCTTGTTGTATTTGTTGTATGGCTTAACTTCTTCTTGTGCTCTAAATGCTATCCTTTGTTTTAATCGGGCTCTGCAAACAACAATCGGCTTTTGCAGCCATGTATAAATGCAAGAGTTTTGCTGTTTGCAGTTAGGTGCCAGGATTCTGAAGCAGTCACTTTCCTTCTTCTAGCAGTGGTAATCATTTTTTATATTCATTCCGAAGCCATCCTCATAAAATTCTAATTATAAACCGTTTGCTTGATGATATTTACTTTGTTAGCTTTCTGAGTTTAAAGAATGCTCAATATGGTCACAGTAAACTGCTGACTATTGGTTAACCAACTCTCTCGTTTGTTTGTTGTTCAGGAGATGGAAACCCACAAGAAAGTAGCCCCTTTATTAACAGCTCTGACCTTGACAGAGGAAACCTCTATGACGGGAAGAACATGGCACTGTTTGAGGTAATTTCAGCTTTACAATTGTATAACAATCACTTAAACCTTGAAGTTCCAGGTGACATAGTAGGGCAGCAGTGTGGAGTAGTGGTTAGGGCTCTGAACTCTTGACTGGAGGGTCGTGGGTTCAATCCCAGGTAGGGGACACTGCTGCTGTACCCTTGAGCAAGGTACTTGACTTAGATTGCTCCAGTAAAAACCCAACTGTATTAATGGGTAATTGTATGTAATTCTATGTAAAAATAACGTGATATCTTGTAACAATTGTAAGTTGCCCTAGATAAGGGCATCTGCCAAGAAATAAATTATAGTAAAACTGTCAACTTTGTTATTCAGATAACAAATTAATTTTTGTTCTATGAAATTACATCGTAAGAATATTTTGTGACATTGAACCCAAGCACAGATGGCAAGCCCCACCACTAAACCTGATCCATTTGGGTTATTGGGCTAAACCCGTCAAGCTTAGCTCAGACTACAGTACACTGTGTAACCTGGTTATGTCTTGTTAGACTTCTTCTTGTGATTAACCTGCTGCTGCTTAACTAAAAGAAAATCACATGTATACCTGTTAACAGGAGGAGATGGACAGTAACCCCATGGTGTCATCACTTCTCAATAAACTGGCAAATTACACTAATTTGACTCAGGGTGTGGTCGAACATGAAGAGGCGGAGAATAATGAGGGGGCCAGGAAGAAGGAAATTAAAGTAAGTTCAATGCTCATCGTGGTTTTATACAGTAATAATGGAGTAAGAAAAAGAAAAATACTGTGGTAATGATTTTTAACATTACTTTTTTCTGTATCTTTTCTTTGTGCACACGTGGTGCTTTTTGGGAAACAGGAGGGCTTGTCAACATCCTCCGTGGTCTTGACTACTAGTCGCCAAGGGAACAGTTACCATGGGATGCAGGCTGGCAGAGGGAGGGGTGTGTTTTTTCAACTTGGTTTCCAAAGGCTTCTAATGATCAGATTGAGCAAGTTTAATGACCACATAAATGTACATGCCGTTTTAATATGCTGTGGTCATTTTGTCAATAGTATGTTATGGTCATGTTATGGCTTTTGTTTTTCTGTTTTTATTCAGTTAATTCTTTCTGTGCTTATTTTGAGATATTTTTGAGTTTGATCTAAATCATTATTATTTGTGCTTTGGCTTTGTATATACATGACATTATTGTTTTCGGGGAAGGTCTTTTCACACCAAGCGCGTCGCTTCAAAGCATCAGCGTCCGGCGTATTTTGACGCCGTTTCGAGTGTGTAAATAAAACATTATTTCTTTACTGTACATCTCCACTGTTGGAAGGTAAGTGCCTTCCTATTTGACACGCAGACATACATGCACAAAAATGACTTGATTTTATAATGAATTATAAAACTGTTTGAACACTTGCTTTCTACCTGCTAATCGGCTGTTGAAATTTTCTCCAAAACTAAACATCGCTGAACAAAATACTTCAGACTGCCGTTGCACATCTTCTTTATTTCCTGCAAACTAGACAAACAAGAAGTTGATCTGTTTTCTAGTCTTTTTTTTTTTTCTGAGCTTTCTGATCCCCGTTCCTATATATAGGTTAAATAAGTACATTTATGGTGGACTCGCACAGAGAAATAGGAACACAGTCTATTTCAGATGCTGTCTGTTTTACACTATGCAGCCTTCTTACAGTATTCTATAATTATAACGATAGGTTGCGGATGCAACCCCGGTTCCCTGAAAGAGAAAATAACCATCAAGGTATGAGATATTGCCGCCAGGCAGTAGCGATTGACTGAGCTTTATAGCAAAGCTGCCGATAGGCCTCTGCGCGAGCTGCCACGTAAGCCCGCCCCCCTGGAAGCTTACTACACGCAGCGCGCAGAGACTCTCTTCCTCTTTTGCTCTTCAGGCCGTGAGGGCTTCCGGAGCGACCTCGCGGCTTGATGGTTATTTTCTCTTTCAGGGAACCGGGGTTGCATCCGCAACCTATCATTCCCCTTCAAGTCGAAAATAACCATCAAGGTATGGGAACAGTGTACCCAAGCCATCGCGAGGGAGGATTCTCGGCAGTAGGACAGACTTACATCATAACACAACTGCGTAGGTAATACATCGACGCATATGCGGAGCTGCGCCTCAGCGTCTATGCTCGCAATGACACCTGTCCTAAGGTTGAATAGTCAACACCATGTTGTCAACCACTCTATATGTCCGCATCCTGCGGCATCGTAGAGTGTAGCACAGATGCTCCAAATAGTGGAGCAGAGGAATCCAGTACGTTCAATCGGTAAAACCTCATGAAAGTATGCGGTGTAGCCCAACTGGCTGCCGCGCAAATGTCAGACACCGGCACCCCTCTAAAGAGGGCCCAGGATGTCGCCATACCCCTAGTGGAATGCGCCTTCAACTGCCCTGGTGGCGGAAGGCCTGCAGATTCATAAGCTAATTTAATAGCATCCACTATCCAGTGGGAAAGGCGTTGTTTAGACAACGGCTGACCCAAAGTCCTAGAACCATGGCATACGAACAATTGTTCTGTTTGCCTCGCAGTCGTTGTACGATCCATATAACACCTCAATGCCCGCACGGGGCAGAGCATGTGCAACCGTTCTTCCTCTGGGGAAGAAAAAGGAGGAGGATGGAACGCCATCAACTCGACTGATTGGTTCACATGAAACGGAAATATGACCTTGGGTAAAAAGGCTGGATTTGGGAGCATGGAGACCTTAGAACCATCTCCTGCGAAACGAGTACATGATGAATGCACTGACAGTGCATGTAACTCGCTCACGCGTTTGGCTGACACCACTGACAGCAAAAACACAGTTTTTATAGACACAAGCTTCATATCCACGCTGTGGAGAGGCTCGAACGGTGCCTTGGTAAGGGCTTCTAGCACCACGTCAAGGCTCCATGACGGTAAACTGGTCGTCCTTGGAGGCCGCAACGTCTTGCGCCTTTCAGGAACTGCGATGCCAGAAAATGGCAACCTGGTGATAAACCGTCCATGCGTACATGGCAAGCCGATATGGCGGCTAAATACACTTTAAGTGTAGAGGGAGATTTCCCCTCATCCAACAGTTTCTGTAGAAACTGTAATATCACTGCCATAGGGCAGGATATTGGGTCATGGCCCTCCGCCAGACACCAATCTTGAAACAACTGCCACTTGTACGTGTACTGCGACCTAGTAGAGGGCGCTCTAGCACTTTGAATGGTCGAAGTCACCGCCGTCGAGAGCCCTAAGGCTGACAGGCGATCCCGCTCAGGGGCCAAGCCCATAGCTGCATGAGCTTGGGGTTCGGGTGCCAAAGCCCTCCTTGGGCCTGGGACAATAGGTCCGCTCGCAGGGGAAGCTCCCTCGGGTGACCGTGCAGCAACTGCACCAGGCTCGGAAACCATATCCTCCGAGGCCACCGAGGAGCAATCAGGATCACTGTCGCTCGCTCTACCCTGACCTTCTCTAAGAAGGCGGGGAGCATTGGAATCGGCGGAAACGCATATAGGAGCCCTGGCGGCCATTTGTGAGCCAGTGCATCGACTCCTAGGGGGCTGTCGAGGTCCCTCACCGAGAACCATAGGGGGCAGTGCGTGGTCTCTCGCGAAGCGAAGAGATCTACTTGCGCTATGCCGAACCATTCCCAAATGCGCTCTACCACCTGAGGGTGGAGACGCCATTCCCCCGCAAGAGGACCTCCTCTGGATAGGAGATCCGCTGCATAATTGACTCTGCCCGTTAGATGAACCGCACGCAGAGAGGTCAAACGCGGTTGTGCCCATAGCAACATCCGTGTTACCATCCGGTGAAGGCAAGGGGACCGTAGGCCGCCCTGGCGGTTGATGTACGCCACAACCGTGGTGTTGTCTGACCACACTAACACGTGCTTGCCTAGAAGCACTGGCAAGAAGTGCCGAAGGGTGAGGTCCACCGCCCTGAGTTCCAGAGCATTGATGTGGGCTGACCTCCAGGGTCCTGACCACACTCCGCGGGTCCCTGAGCTGTTCCAGACTGCTCCCCAACCTTGGTTGGAAGCGTCGGTCGTGATAACTTCCCTTCGGAAGATGGGACCCAAGCGTACGCCCTGGCGGATGTTCGACGGAACTTTCCACCAGCGCAGTGCTTCCCAGCAGGTTGGGGATACCGTCAACCTGCGGTGTTTGTCTCTCCGCGGATGCAACGCGAAGGCATTGAACCAGGCCTGCAGAGGTCTCTGGTGTAATAAGCCCAATGGAAGGGCTTGCGAGGCGGCAGCCATCAACCCCAGCATGCGCTGACACAGCTCCATGCTGACTGTTTCTCTCAACCTGAATAGGGAGAGACACCGCTCCATCGAGGCAACTCTTTGTGTCGACAGGGTCGCTTCCATGGACACTGAGTCCAGATGCAGACCCAAGAATTCGGTCTGTTGGTTCGGCACGAGGCGGCTCTTTTCTGAATTGACCTTCAGACCTAGCCGCTGAAGATCGTCTGTAACCATCACTGTGTGCTGTGCCAACTGCTCCTTCGACTGCGCGCAGACGAGCCAGTCATCCAGATAGTTCAGCAGTCGGACGCCTTGAGCCCGCAAGGGAGCTAGAATGGCATCCATACATTTCGAAAAGGTTCGAGGAGCTAGTGACAGGCCGAATGGAAGGACACAAAACTCGTATACCCTGCTCTGAAATGCGAAACGCAGATACTTCCTGTGACCCGGGCAGATGGAAATGTGAAAATACGCATCTGTCAGGT
This sequence comes from Acipenser oxyrinchus oxyrinchus, assembly GCA_030684275.1. Classification (NCBI taxonomy): domain Eukaryota; kingdom Metazoa; phylum Chordata; class Actinopteri; order Acipenseriformes; family Acipenseridae; genus Acipenser; species Acipenser oxyrinchus. Next base: position 56,362,018 of record CM060249.1, read on the forward strand.
CCACGGTGGTGAACCAGTCGCTGTGTCGGACTGACTGGATGATGTGCCTGTGCGTAAGCATCCTGAACGATAACACCCGCAGGTATTTGTTCAGTACTCGCAGATCTAAAATAGGCGGAGCCCGCCGTCCTTTGGGCACAAGGAAGTATTTGGAATAGAACCCTGGTCGATCAGAGCAGGGTCTACTTGTTGAATGGCACGCTTCCTGAGCAATGCCTGTATTTCCACATTCAGATCTGAGGACTGAACCGAGTCCTTCACTGCAGTTACCACCACTCCCCGGAAGGGGGGAGGTTTTAACTGGAACTGAAGGGTGTACCCGGTGAATATAGTTTTGTGCACCCAGATGTCGTTGGTGCATTGTTGCCAGAACTGGAGCTGTGGGACAGTGTAGGGGTGGGTTAACAGCTGCCTGGAGTTTTCAGGGCTGTTTCGGCTGCGCTCGTTCGCGAGGGGCCTGGCCAGAGCCACCTCCTCTAGGGCGCCACCCTCCGCGTTGCGGTCTTACAGACATGTATTGGCCGCGCGCTGATGGACCTGAAGGGGAGGTCTTACTACCCCGTGATTGCGCCTGCTGCTGTGCCGGTGCTCTGTGCCACTGGTGCTCCTGCGGCCGCCTTGGCTGGAAGGGTTTGTTTGGCCACATCCTTGCCAACTGCTGCGACGCCTCACGCGCCTTTACGGAGCGTTGCAGCATCTCCTCAACCGCTGGGACAAATGTGTGCCCCGGTGAAATTGGAGCATCCAGCAATGGGACCTTATCAGGCTCCTGTACCCTCGCCTGCGAGAGCCAGAGCTGCCTTCTTGCCACCACAAGAGAAGCGATGCTCCTGCCCTGCGCTCGCGCATTCAATTGAGCCAGCTTCACCAACAGCTGAGCAATTGTGCCCAGCTTCGGTCCTAAGAGGCGACGGAGGGCACTCAGGCAGATCCCGGATGAGCGCCGCCTGGTAGACCGTCAGGAGGCTGGCCACGTTGGACAGCCTGACTGCCTCTGTAGCCGCGGCGTACCCCTTTTTCAGGTGGGTCTCCGTGATGTTGCACTGCCTGTTAGGGCACGAAGGGTCCTTAGTCAGCCCCGATAATGTTGGTGCCTTCACCAACGCGGCTTAACAGCGCCCACGGTGGAAGGACACTAACCCAGCTTCGTCTGCACCTTGCATTGTGAAGGCGAAGCCTTTCGAGAAGTTGCAGGGGCGGAGGCGGGGGCCCCCCAGGTGGACTGCACCTCCTTAATAAAATCCGGGAATGCCGGTAGCATCCTGGACTGAAAGGGTTGGGCTGATGGCGACTCAAATAGGGAGCGTCGTGTTGGCTCTAACATGGGCCAGTCCACGCCCAAGTGACGGGTTGCCCTCTCCACCACTGACCACATAGGGTCATTAGTGTCCAGCACTTCAGGGTCGTCCTGCCCAGAGTGCTGGGATGCCACCTCGGCCTCTGTGCCCTCCTCCTCCAATAAGGGCTCAATGTCAGATTCGTCCCTTGAGACCGCATCGACATCCCATACTTCCTGGGGTTGGTCCACTGGTGGAGGAGCCACCGGCTGATTAGCGATGGGCCCAGCTGATTGTTCTGGAACCCGAGGCGCCACGTTTGCTAAGGTCATGAGGAGGGATTGCTGTCCCATCATGACTTCCATAAACTGTGACATCTTGGAGGTGAGCTCAGCCACTCCAAATCTGTCCTGATGTCGCCTGTCCCGTCGAGGGGAGCGAGAGTGCCTTCTACGGCGAGGCAATCGAGATCTCGACCTGGACTCCCGACGGGGACGCGCCCCCCGAGAGGAGGGCTGCGGGAACGTTCCCGAGCACGCCTGGCTGGGGACCTCTGACCAGCTGTAAGCTGGGAGGATGGGCTCCTGGAGAGCTGCAACGCCATCGGCGGCGTCATAACAGACGTGCGTGCGTCGGCGCCCGAGCACCGAAGTGCGTCGTCGGCGTCGAGCACCGGCGTCGAGCACCGACGTGCGTCGTCGGCGCCGACGCGTCAACCACCGACAGCGTCGAGTGCCGAGCATCGAGCACTGAGCGTCAAGCACTGACAGCGTCGAGCATCGGCGTCGAGCACCGAAGTCGCGTCGTCGAGCACCGGCGTCGAGCACCGGCGTCGGCGCCGAGTCCCCAGCGGAGACGCGCTAGCACCAAGCGCTGAAGCGCTGCACAAAGCGCCAGCGCTGCACCAAGCGATAAGCGCCGACACCAGCGCCCGAAGCGCAGCACGCCTGAGCATGAGTACCGAGCGTAGAACGCTAGCACAGACGCCTAAGCGTCAGCTGACCCGCAGAGCGGAGACGCTAAGTGCTGGTACAGTGTCTTGGATGCTGTGCACTACTTACCTGTTGGTGCTGGGGAATTGCGCTTTGTGGTCGTCTTCCTCTGTGTAGTGAATGGGATTTTTTTTTTTTTTTTTTTGGGACACTGCAGCATCACTATATGCGAGTGATATGTGACTGGGGCACAATAATATGTGGGCACAGTACAGCTACCACGCGGTTGGTGGAACACACCGCAGAGGTAGTATGTGGGAGACTGCAGTGCAGGCTCCACACACGCGGTCTAGCCAAGGCAAGACCGGGGCTGCAGATACGCGCGCGGCCGAGGCCAATGCAACGTGCGTCCTTCACAAAATATATATATAACAGACAATATATACAATTTTATTTACAAAAAACCCAAAAACACAACACTAATAATTAAAAAATAATTATTAACACAGGAAAGACGGAGACCACGAGACAACGCGATGCCGAAGCAAAGCGTGAAAGAAATATATATATGTAAAAACAATTTATATAATCCTTAAACAATAATAATAATCACTCCGAAGAGTATAACTGAAATAAACTCAGAGAAGGGGCAATAGCCAGCTTCTCAAGCCTAAGCTTAGCGAGTACAATCAGTTACCAGCTCTATTACCTACCGCTACCGATGCTGAAGACAAAAGAGGAAGAGAGTCTCTGCGCGCTGCGTGTAGTAAGCTCCCAGGGGGGCGGGCTTACGTGGCAGCTCGCGCAGAGGCCTATCGCCAGCTTTGCTATAAAGTTCAGCCAATCGCTACTGCCTGACGGCAATATCTCATACCTTGATGGTTATTTTCGACTTGAAAGGGAAACAATGTTACGCTGGATGCTGATGCTTTGACGCGACGCGATTGGTGTAATACATTTGAGTCAGGAAAGAGGGACATTGCCCAGCTGCACTGGGAAATGTATATATATTTTTTTTTGTAGAAGGTTTTTTTTTTAATGAAAAACGGGTGGTCAACGTGAATCAAGTAACATTTCCATTGTTTTTGAGTGTTTTCCGGTGTTTATACACTGATTTAGTTTTTGTTTTGTATCAGGGTGTTTATCGTTTTTTATCAGTTAAAACAGAAAATCAAAAGCACTAGTTATGGTTTAGATTTGCTGAATAACCTTTCCTTAATTATTAAACAGTGTTTTTTTTTCCTTTTTAAATTGCCATTTTGTTTGTTCACTTAAGGAAAACACAACACAGCTGTATAAACAGATTCGGCTCTATGTATTAATATTACTTACATGTTCGTAAATACTGCAAATTGCGATGTACTAAACAACTATTTTTCGTGAACAGCTACTGTAATTGCTCATTATACAGGAGACATCTGAATTTGCATTTCATTATAAATAGATTTGCAACGCCGAAAGTCAAGATTTAGAACTTCCTTCAGGAAGATAAATGAGTGGTATAGTGAACAGAAAGAAGTAATAAGTAAATATAATAGGATTGAGCTATGGCTTCTGCAGATTCCGACCTTGATGCAACTATGGCACCAAAAGAAAAACAAATTTCCACGAAGATGAAATTGATCTGTGTGACAGGGCGAGGAGCCCTGCACATGAAAAGGGGGCAGGGCAAAGCCCTGCCATAAATGTATTTTGTTTTGTTTTGTTATTTAAACAAATGTATTTGTTTATTTATTTTAGAACGGGGTACCTCTCCGCCCCTGTGCAGTTTATTAATTTGTGTTTGTATTATGATTTATTTATTTATAAATATGACGGCAAAGCCGTATGTTTTTGTTATTTTCATTTAAATGTGTTCTGGCAGAGGCGAGGTCGGCAGCTCGTCCTCTGCCAGTAGTAATTTAAAAAAAAACTCGTGCAGATTGTGGCCGAGGGGTAAGGAGATAATTGATAGTTAACCCCTCGGCCATAGTAAATAAAAGCCATCAGCTCTGTGCACTCAGGGTGGCTGTTCAGAGGAGAGAACAGAGCGAGAGAGAGAGCAGTTTAAAAACCAAACTAAATACAGGATCAGTGAAAGCGATCGCACAGCCTGACCTGTGTTTTTGTTCGACATTTGTTTTTGTTTAATATTTATTTTGCTCTGTGAGCAGTGTTTTTTGTTAAGATATTTTATTTATTTTTATTATTTAAAAATAAAAAATGGCACACCTACGCCTTTTGCACCACAGTATTTTTCCTCTGTTTTTCTTCCTGCATCTGGCATGACGTCACCACTCGGCTACCCTGTCACAACCGCAGGGCCAAAAAACATTAAGAAAAGAAACATGGAAAGAAATAACTAATAAAATAAATTCACTGGGACACTGTAAGTAACAGACATTTGACATTAAACTATGGTATGACCTTAGGAGGATTACAAAAAGGAAAACAGCGGAAAATAAAAAAACAATCAGGACAAACTGAATGTGCTGTGGTAAATGTAGCTCAGACCCTGGGCACAGCGAAAACAAACCAAAACGTAGATCTAAAAGAAAGGGTCCCCAAAAACAGAAAGCGTAAATAAAACTAAGCTTGTTTCTATATACCGTATGGAAGTTTGCCGCTGTAAATTTGCATGGTAATTCTCCAGTTTACTATGTTTGTTCTCGTCTGTACCCTAACCATACTTCCCTCTGCTTTCAGTGCTTAATTTAAGAATATCGCAGAAAACTTTTGTTTGAGTCTGTGTATATTTTAGTTGTGCAAAGGAAAACAGTACAGTACATAGAGTAGGCTACGCAAGTAAATACTTTTCGTCATATTTCAGTTGTCTTTGCACTACATAATTAATTACTGAGAAGAAAAGATTTCAGGTTGTGTTTAATTAAAGAACTCTGCAATGATTTGTTTCCATGTTTTCCTTCCATTATTAATGTGAAGCTTAAAATAAAGCACCTTAAAATATAAAAGAAACCAAAACAAAATGTATTTATGCCATTGTTATTTAATATAGACTATTAATACATTTAAAAAAATGTATATAAAATGTATTTATGCCATTGTTATTTAATATAGACTATTAATACATTTAAAAAAATGTATATAAAATGTATTTATGCCATTGTTATTTAATATAGACTATTAATACATTAAAAAAAATGTATATAAAATGTATTTTATATTTTCAGGTGCATTATTTTAAAGTAACTAAAAGCCTGTAAACATTTAAACAGAAAGTTTCACATACAAACAGCTAGTTGAATCTATGCCAGTGAGAGGCATGCGTAAAATAACAGGCACAAAACAAAGATACGAAAGAAAAATCAATGATACATAGAGCCCTTTATGCATAACAGCTAAAAAAAAAAATACAACTTATAGCTATGGATTGTTGAGTTAATATATATATATATATATATATATATATATATATATATATATATATATATATATATATATATATAAGCAACCTTAAGTGGTGAATGGAGGTGTCACATAATCCACAGTTTCCTGCCTAATGGAAAACAGTAGATTATTTTTTAAGGAGGTTGTATTGTAATTATTTTTGGAGGGTTCTTCATTGTGAAATTGGCATTGTGTCAGTCCTGGTAGTTTACACAAATAGATATGCTGGTATTAATATGATTATGTATCCATAATCCTTGTTAAAACCAAATGGTATCCACTTGTTCTAATGTAAAAAATACCAAACAGTCACCATCGTTACAGGGCACTCAAATAACTCAGTGCTGTTTTGCATGTTTTTGTGAACTACCTCAGGTCTCAGTGGATTATTTGTTGTCCCTTCAGCTGCTTTTTCTACTAAAAATACTATACAGTTGCCAAATGTCCCTTGCTAATATATTCACATCTCCTGCTTGGAAATGGTTATGGCAGATATAACTGGCTCGTGGAGAGTCTGCTTTTAGTCCAGTAAGGCACGAAGTGCCATTTCCAACGCAGGTTTTCTAAATTCAGGAGCAAGGAATATACCAATGAAATGTGTTTATTCTTCAGTAAATCTGCTGAATTGTTGAGTCTCTGGTTGAGGATATGGTACGTACTGTGATATTTTGGACAAACTCATGTTTTTGTTATTGTGCAACATGCGGTGAAACTTTTGTGTCAATAGTTTGCTGGAAAATAAATATACTGTATATACAGGGTGATTAGAAAGTAAGTTTACCACATCAACGCACCATGTCTCATATGGTAAACTTACTTTCTAATCACCCTGTATATTTTTTTATATTTAAGGTTAAAAAGATCAGGAGCATGCAAGTTGGTGATGCCATTCTGGTTTATTATTCAGTGTCTACCCTTTTTGGGTGTTTGCAGCAATACATGATCTTACCTGATTATTATTATTTGTTTATTTAGCAGACACCTTTATCCAAGGCGACTTACAGAGACTAGGGTGTGTGAACTATGCATCAGCTGCAGAGTCACTTACAATTACGTCTCACCCGAAAGACGGAGCACAAGGAGGTTAAGTGACTTGCTCAGGGTCACACAATGAGTCAGCGGCTGAGGTGGGATTTGAACCGGGGACCTCCTGGTTACAAGCCCTTTCTTTAACCCCTGGACCACACAGCCTCCTTGTACATTACACTTCTGTACATTACTACAGTACAGTTCTTCATGACTGGTACTGTTGATAACAGCAAAAACTCATGAATTAGTTTTGTTCCTATTTTTTATTTAATTTGGTGCTGTATTTAAACAGGTCCCAAACCCCAGATGGATTAATTCTATAGGAAGTTAAATGCTTAATGCTAGTAGCCCCCCACCCCTTTGTAAATATGGCAAAGTATAGAATCTGATATCTGTGTACCATATGTGTGAGACATTTATAGGCAACTATGCTGTTTTTTCTTTTTTCTGCCTTCTCTAAAATTAAAATAAATATGTAAACTGGTATATTTATTTTAGTCTGCCTTGCGTTAGAATGTTTCTGTTTGTTTTATTTAAAATGGGAACATACAAAAAAAACAATTTGATTGTTTTTCCTTCAGAGTCCCCAAATGGGTACCTTCATTGGAGTATACCTGCCGTGCTTGCAGAACATTCTGGGAGTAATCCTTTTCCTCCGTTTCACCTGGATTGTTGGAACTGCTGGCATCCTTGAGTCCTTCGCCATTGTCTTCATGTGCTGCTCTTGTGTAAGTTAATTTTACATACATGTTTAGGCTTGTTACCTGGGTGTGCTGTAATCAGATACTCATAGGAACTGTGAGGTATATCGTAAATGCATTACACCTAAATACATTACAGAGGTTGGTTTAACACAAAATTTTGCGGCCTAGATGCAAAATAAATCCATTGGATGAAAAAATATTTTGTCTTGCGTTCACGGGACGCACAGAATGGAAAGGGACGCAGACATGCATATTCGTGGTAATCTATTACACTGAAGCAATGACCATAAAATACTTGCTTGTTTAAAAAGAAACTGTTCTGGAATGTAACAGCCTTGATTAAGGTACTCCAGTCCTGTAGGTGGCAGCAATAAGCCTCATATTTGGCTTACGCAGCAATATAAAGAAGGATATTTACTTTTAGACGTTTCTGGCGCCAGACCAGTGCCTGTGACAATATGGCGAAGTAGTTGTCAATCGGAAGTTTTTTTGCTAAGCAGTCAGCATCTTCTGACTGTGCAAGTACAGTAGTCACTGCGGAACACCTCCTAAGAAAACACTTAGCCAAAGGAAGCACACTTTGGGTGAAACTGATTTTTCCTATTGTAAATGCTCTGGTTAAAGGAACAGGAACTTCGCTTAAAAGAACACCTTCTTGACACACATAGTGATTCGTTCACAACGGATACAGTACTGTTTTGTAACCTGATAACTCATTATCATCAAACTGACATTAAAATGGTTTGTTCAGCTTTTTCAAAAGCGACTTGTCATTGTAAGAGTGTCTTGAGGCACACTGATTGGTTTATTAAATCTTTCCAGAACTGCCGTAATATCATTGACTTGTTTTGTATTTTGATTTCTACAAATGCACCTCATTGCTACAAAATGGCACGTAAACAAAACGGCGAAATGCGCCGCTGTTTCTCTTGCTACAAAAAGTTGGGAATTGTTCGAGCTCTTGAATAAAACCTGAATCAGACACAAGTCGATGAGTAATTTTATGTTTCACGTTCTGGTGAGTTGCTTCATCATTCTGTTAAATAATGTGCATGTCTTATATATTGCTGCTGCATTTTTTTACCATATGTAGGGGTGCTGTCAATTTAGTTTGACAGTTAGTTTATTAACGTTAGTTTGTCTGTTGCTTTATTATTATAGTTTAGTAACATACACATACTTATTCAGTTCATTTCATATGTTGATGCACCAGCATCATGACAAGTAATACATATTTATTTATTGATTCATATTGTGTCTGGTGGTCAACTCCGGTTTAGAGAACACTTTGCTTGCTTCCCGAGGAGGGTCCTTTTAGCCAGAGACTACTGTACTACAGTGACCAAAGCAGTTGTAAGCAGTAGTAATGCAGAAAATTGCAAATGAAAAATACGTTCTTATAATTCTGAATGGGAGATGAAGTACCCGTGGCTTGTTTATCGAGACGGCAAGATGTACTGTAGTGTGTGTGAAAAAGCTGCTGTGCAAAACAGATTTTCAAGAATCTTTGCTTAAAAGACACAGACATGGCGATGCTGTTGCTGTTATTGGAATGCAGAAAACGATGAAAACACACGTAGATGAACACTGCTTAGAATCCCGTCTCATTGTCATGGGAACGGTCTAATGTTAGTATATGTAACAAATAACCCACAACAGTGTGTGCGGTAAGACAATTCTTACCGCACACCCTGGGTGCGTTGTGAGGCACGAGGCCGCAGGCCGAGTCCCTTCAACCACCCAGGAAGTGTGGTAAGAATTGTCTTACCGCACACCCTGGAGCGGGTTATTTAAACATGAAATGGCTACACTTTTTGGGGGAAAATAATTACTCAAACTAGCTTTTTTAAGGAAAAAATTAGAAATATATTATGTATCCTTCCACTGAAAAAAAATAGTCCCTGAATACATACAGTATATTTTGTACTATTTTATTTGCCATATACATTGAACATTCCCATTTACAGTAACATTTTCAAGATAAAATGGCATTTGGGAATTGAAAGCAGACTGATTTCCCACATCTGAGGGAGGATTCACGGCTAAACACTGCACTGGCACTTAACATCAGGGGAGGAGCTTCTTGTGTGTGTGTGTGTGTAGGAAATTATCCTACTCAGGTTTTGTGGTGTTCAAGAGAAGCTCACCAATAATTTGAGAGGCTCTTTTCACATCGATGGCCGGTAACCGGCATCATTTCCCTAGATTGTCAAACAGCATTAGATAATATGCGGACTAAACAGTCCTTCCCGTCCACAGCGAGCACAATAGAATTCTGTGCAGAACCCAACCTTGTTTAAAAGCCCAACAGTTGTGTCAGAAGAGAGCAGGAGAGATTTTAATGTTGTTTTAAATATGTTTCTGAAATCGGAGGGTAGTGGTGAGATGGATCTGTTGTGTCTAATTTAAACATTGCATACTCGCTAGTCAGTTTTATAAGGTGATATTTAGTTTAATAAGTAGATGCCGCTGCTGCATATATATTACATGTTGAGTGAGACTTGTGTGGTGATTTCTCAGGTGGCTTTTGAATAAAGTTTTACTGCTACTGCTTACCTAAGAGTTTTCTTTGTTCTGTTCTCTGACTAAATACCACAGTATATTTGCCATTTTTTCTGTAATTCTTAGTGACAGAGATGACAAAAACACGTTTCGGAGGACGCGTGTGTCCGTCTTTGTCTCTCCCGAGTCAGCATGGGGGTGGCAGCCGTGAGAAAATGAGAAAAAAATAATTGGCGATTCCAAAGTTTAAAAATAAATAAATAAATACAGTACCAGTTACCAGTGGTTTAAGTTAGAGATTAAATAGACATTGCGAAACCCACTACATTCACTGCATTCATATATGTGTTCCTGCATTTTACCCTACACCATGCATGTACTGCATATCTATAATATTTGGTTTATGTAATTCTATACTGACTACTTTTTTCACTCTCTCTTTTTAACAGACTATGCTTACTGCTATATCAATGAGTGCAATTGCAACAAATGGTGTTGTACCAGGTAATACAAATATATGATATATATATATGCACCTTGTTTTATGTGAATTGTATAACTCTTATCCTTTGAAAAATGTGTAATGTAAAATGGTGGGCTTTGTTATGTTTGTAATGTACTTATAAAAAGTTGCAATGTAAACTTTTAAATCAAACTTAAACTGAGCATGTGAATATTGACCTGGTTATGATCAGTATGTGCCATCATAGTATAATATTACATAAAATGGCACATTACAAAGCTAGTACTGTTTAGTTAAAAATGTGTTTTTACTGTTTTTCTTTAACAATGCACATCTACACCACTGACAAAACAGGTGGTCTCAAATATATATTTCCTTGTAACACCCATGTGTTACAGCTCTTTTGAACTTGTAAGTTGAAAACAAATCCTGCAAAGTGAATTAGCTAAATGCTAGTTTTTAAGTAGAGCATTTTTAAAATGATTGTTTGGGGAATCAGTGACTCCCACCCTAGGCTGATTTAGTTTTATCACTGCACATCCAGGCAAATGAATGGAGATCAATTCTCGTTTCTTTGTAATTGCGATGGTATTTCTGCCACTAGGTTATCTTTCTCATTGTTGATTGTATCCAAGTTCAGCTTCATGAGCCAAGTAGAATATATATATAGATTAGGGATGGAACGAATACAGCGGTTCCAAATAATTTTCTTTTAGGTCTCACTGAACCGACACATTTCAATTGAAAGCCGGTTAAACTTTTAAATCACACAATTAGGTTGTGCTGTGTGTATAATCTCCAAAGTGCTTTCAATTAAAAACAAATTGTCGCCTTTTAATTTGTAAACAGGTGAGTTTCGCGTGGCCGATGCAGGTGTACATTATAAACACACAAGCATAACAATAGTGTGTAACGTCTTCACGTAGGGTTTTAAATTGAGATGAGGCAAATGATGATAATTGGCCAGTTAAAAGCTGATAATTCTTTTTGAATCAAAAGCACTCTACAGAACCATGAAACAAGAAATGACATAATTTAAGAGCGTCACCATGTTCAAATTAAATGTCGGTTCTGTTTTTAAGCCTTACCTGAAGACGTTACACACTATTGTTATGCTTCTGTGTTTATAATGTAGATCTGCATCGACCACACAAAACTCACCTACTGAACATACAACAATGCTTGTTTTATTGCTCAAGTTGAACAAGATCAGGTGTCTAAGCAGCAGAGCAGCAAAGCCAGGGGGCCAAACTTAAGTAGGAAAAAGATACATTACATTTACAGAGCTGTCGAAATTAAATTGGGTAAATCCTCTGCATTGTGTAATGGAAAAATAATCTTCTTGTGTTCTCTCCCACTGTAATTCACTGGATCATAAAATGCTGTATTGATTTGTATCACAGACAGTAACCATTTCTGCAACTCCCATTTAAACTGATCCGTCATATTCATTTCACAGCTGGTGGTTCGTACTATATGATTTCAAGGTCGCTTGGTCCAGAGTTTGGAGGTGCAGTGGGACTTTGCTTTTACCTGGGGACAACATTTGCTGGTTCAATGTATATCCTTGGTACCATTGAAATTCTTCTGGTAAGTAAATGAATCCTACTTCCAAATTATTCTAATTATTTATTCATAAAATAATGGCCCAAATCCAGTTGTTGAGCAGCTTTATCTCTGAATTGTCTATTGTACTGTAGTCGCATTCAGTCATTACGACTTTTGCAATTGTAGATTTATCCTATTATCTTCATTTTTATTTCCTCCAGACCTACATTGTCCCAAATGCAGCCATATTCAAAGGTGAAAATGGTGGAGAGACAGAGGCCATGCTTAACAATATGAGGGTCTATGGAACCTGTTGTATTGTTTTAATGGCCTTGGTAGTTTATGTTGGAGTCAAATACGTGAACAAACTTGCACTGGTGTTTCTAACCTGCGTGGTGCTTTCTATTTTTGCGATCTATGCTGGTGTCATCAAAAGTGCCTTTGATCCTCCTGATTTTCCGTAAGTAAACAATTATATTTAGGGTTTATTCCGTATTATGTAAGACCAAGCCAATAATATTTCTTCTTTTTTTTTTTTTTTGGTGGGGGGGGGGGGGTAAATGTGGCGTAATTTTGAATAATGACAATAATGATTGGAAAAAATGCATCGATAAAGTGTTAAAGAAATTAAAAGTAAGATATATACCTATATACATTTGTATTCACAAAAGATTGTCAAATAGAATGTTAGGTATGCCTGATGGAAATTGCTTGAAAATAAAGCTGGTACTATTAGAATAAAAACGCTGTTCTACAGGGCTTAGTAGCCCCACTGTCTATTTCAGACTACTATCTACTAAACACCCAAATCAAAAGGGAACTGTGCATACAGGCATCACCTCTGTCCTCTTCTGTTTTTAAATTCAGAATATGTCTCCTGGGAAACCGGACCTTATTAAGTCGCAACTATGATGTGTGTGCGAAGGTTGTAATAGAAGCAAATGAAACAGTGACCACCAAGCTCTGGAGCCTGTTCTGTGACAGTCCTTCCCTCAACGCCTCCTGTAACGAATATTTTGAGATGAATAATGTCACAGAAATACAAGGAATCCCTGGACTTGCCAGTGGAGTTATAACTGGTTCGTGTAAATTCTTTTAACGTTTTTTTTTTAGAATATCACACTTTGTTCAGTTTTTGGAGGGAGGGGGTTGTATAAAGATTCTTGACGCTGCTGTTGAAAAAGCATCATTAGAGCAATGAAACCTGACAGCTGGAGGCACCAGGCGATAGCCAACAAGATTCTAGAGTAGACCTACTAACACGAGTCATAGGAATTCAGATTAGGAAATGGTCAGCCAATAGAACTTCATGTTTTTGGCCCTGCACTCTTTTAATGTGCACACCAACTTCTGGCTGATCTCATCTATTTCTGATTTGGCGTAAATCATTTCTGAATCAGAATTCTGCAACCTGGGACTAACCATTCATCTTGTGATAATCCTCGCAATGTGTTGCCTTTCATCTGGCACCTCAACCTGCGATATTTTCTTATTTTTTACCACCAAACACTATTTCTTAGACCACCTGCATGCAATTGTTCACTCTTTGTTGCAAATATTGTAACATGACTTTTCACTACTTGTGAGTTTTATAGAATGACATGCAAAAGCAGTACAATAATTTTTTTTCATTTCTCCTAGATAATCTCTGGAGTGATTATGGACTTCAGGGAATGTTGGTAGAAAAGAAAGACCAGCCTTCCATCTTTGCATCAGACTCAGAATTCACTTCTCCCTTTGTGTCCAATGACATTGCTACCTTTTTCACTCTCTTGGTTGGGATCTATTTTCCTTCTGTCACAGGTAGAAATTACTGGCAAGCCAAAATAAACTGACATACACAATAAATGTATTTGTTCTGAAGAGCCATAAATTACATATTGTACAGTTGATACTTACTACAACCTTTCTTAACATTACAGCTTTGTAGCTATTTCCTCAGCTGTACATTTTAAATTAAAGTACATGGTGCTAACAGAATAAGTATTACCTAATATACATTGCTATCATTTTGTTGGACTCAGATTTTCCTTGATATTTTTAATGTTTTGTTTTTTTTGAAAGCTCTACTTCGAGTCAAAAGGAGAGCTTACTGTATATATGTTCTTAATTTAATTAGAAGATTGTGTTTGATCTTCTTAGGCCAGCAAAGTACATTACTATACGTTGTTTCAGGCTGAATTGGGCTCATGCATGTGAACCATGTGTCACATACACTCTGGCTGACATGCAACTCCAATTCAGTTGTGCAGATGGTAACTGATTCTGCCACAGATTAAATGCAGGGTCAGGTCAGGGAAGGCCAAGACAACAAAGCAATTCAGGTTAGAAACAAGGCTATATAGCTGAGGGACCTCAAAACAATGTATTTATATAGAGAACCTTAAAATAAGATATTTATCAAGGTTAGGTAGTGCACTGTTGACAGTAGGAGCATGGTTAAAAATCAAACTCACATATCAATTGTGACAGGTAAAGACCCTTCACATGAGAATTGTATATCAGTACTCTAAATATATTTAGTGTTTGGCAGGGATGTGGTTTAAGGAGAATGAAGAATGGAAATGCAGGTGCAGAATGTGGCCTATTGGGTAAATTTGGTTATTGATTGTCAGGTTAACCTGGCCACATGCACAAAGGCATGATGCTGAGGAAGGAACTTGGTAAGGACAGCTTGTGTCCTTTTGAGACAAAAACCTTTTTTGTTTGTTTAAAAATCCAACTTTAGTTAGTATATTTATAGTAATCATGGACCCTCACCTGTTAACAGTAATTGGTGACAAAAGGTTAATTAGGTAACATGCTAGTTAACTCGGAGAACATCTAACAAAGACACTTTTATACTTACTCCAGTGTTCTAACACCGTGTTATACACATTTCAGACTTTTAACTGACTTGGGCTTCAGACTGAAATCCCCTTGCTTTGGGTGACCACTTCATTGAAATTGACAAGATTTACATTTTTATTTAAAAATAAAATTTTTGAATGCAATTCACTTATGATTATCAGCTTATATAAGTACATGTATCATATAATGAAATATTAAGTGTTTATAGCAAGTTTATACAGTTAAAAGCATAGATAATCATGAAAAACCTGGTTTCAAGCAGGTGTACTCAAACTTTTGACTGGTACTGTATATATATATATATATATATATATCTCCAAGGTCTAATGTAAAGTCATAGAAAGATAGAAAGTATGAAATGTGTAACTCTTTACTTGTTTCTATGTAAAATGAATGCTTTGTTTCATCAGGTATCATGGCAGGTTCTAACAGATCAGGCGATCTTAAGGATGCTCAGAAGTCCATCCCTGTTGGCACTATTATGGCTATAGCAACCACCTCATTTATTTGTATCCTTTGAAATAAACTTTCTGCCAGTCTTACTGTTTTTGTATTTTGGAGTATGGTATTTGAATAAGTCCAAGCAAATCAAATATTCAAAGTTTGCACTCAGACTTTAGTAAGGTGGTGTAGTGGTAGCATTTTAAATTGGCATTCATTACAGATATGTTGTATAGTTGTCCACTAACGCTAAGCTTGCCCCCATTTTTCTGAATGAAAAAAGTACTGCTTCTTTTTGAAACCAGGTTGCTTGACAAAGTGAGGGCAACTTTGCACTAGTGAAAAAACTTTGCTTGCTTTAATTTTGTAGCACCCATTGTTTTTTGCAATACTGGTAATTAATAATGAGTTTAATTGCAACGTTCTTGAAATCAGAGGTGTTATTTGAGTCAAATAGTAAAATCAGCACTATTATAAATCATGTATATTATAATATCTGTTTATGTAAATCATATTTGCTGTTTCTGTACTATATTTAAAAAATCTTTGGATATACAGTATATATATATATATATATACAGTACTGTGCAAAAGTTTTAGGCAGGTGTGAAAAAATGCTGTAAAGTAAGAATGCTTTCAAAAATAGACATGTTAATAGATTATATTTATCAATTAACTAAATGCAAAGTGAGTGAACAGAAGAAAAATCTAAATCAAATCCATATTTGGTGTGACCACCCTTTGCCTTCAAAACAGCATCAAGCATCAATTCTTCTAGGTACACTTGCACACAGTTTTGAAGGAACTCGGCAGGTAGGTTGGCCCAAACATCTTGGAGAACTAACCACAGTTCTTCTGTGGATTTAGGCAGCCTCAGTTGCTTCTCTCTCTTCATGTAATCCCAGACAGACTCGATGATGTTGAGATCAGGGCTCTGTGGGGGCCATACCATCACTTCCAGGACTCCTTGTTCTTCTTTACGCTGAAGATAGTTCTTAATGACTTTCGCTGTATGTTTGGGGTCGTTGTCATGCTGCAGAATAAATTTGGGGCCAATCAGATGCCTCCCTGATGGTATTGCGTGATGGATAAGTATCTGCCTGTACTTCTCAGCATTGAGGAGACCATTAATTCTAACCAAATCCCCAACTCCATTTGCAGAAATGCAGCCCCAAACTTGCAAGGAACCTCCACCATGCTTCACTGTTGCCTGCAGACACTCATTCGTGTACCGCTTCTCCAGCCCTTCGCGAACAAACTGCCTTCTGCTACAGCCAAATATTTCAAATTTTGACTCATCAGTCCAGAGCACCTGCTGCCATTTTTCTGCACCCCAGTTCCTGTGTTTTCGTGCATAGTTGAGTCAGCGTGGCCTTGTTTCCACGCCGGAGGTATGGCTTTTGGCCGCAAGTCTTCCATGAAGGCCACTTCTGACCAGACTTCTCCGGACAGTAGATGGGTGTACCAGGGTCCCACTGTTTTCTGCCAGTTCTGAGCTGATGGCACTGCTGGACATCTTCCGATTGCGAAGGGAAGTAAGCATGATGTGTCTTTCATCTGCTGCAATTATTTTTCTTGGCTGACCACTCGTCTCACGGTCCTCAACGCGTTGCCCGCTTCTTTGTGCTTCTTCAAAAGAGCTTGGACAGCACATCTGGAAACCCCTGTCTGCCTTGAAATTTCTGCCTGGGAGAGACCTTGCTGATGCAGTATAACTACCTTGTGTCTTGTTGCTGTGCTCAGTCTTGCCATGGTGTATGACTTTTGACAGTAAACTGTCTTCAGCAACCTCACCTTGTTAGCTGAGTTTGGCTGTTCCTCACCCAGTTTTATTCCTCCTACACAGCTGTTTCTGTTTCAGTTAATGATTGTGTTTCAACCTACATATTGAATTGATGATCATTAGCACCTGTTTGGTATAATTGTTTAATCATACACCTGACTATATGCCTACAAAATCCCTGACTTTGTGCAAGTGTACGAGAAGAATTGATGCTGTTTTGAAGGCAAAGGGTGGTCACACCAAATATGGATTTGATTTAGATTTTTCTTCTGTTCACTCACTTTGCATTTAGTTAATTGATAAATATAATCTATTAACATGTCTATTTTTGAAAGCATTCTTACTTTACAACATTTTTTCACACCTGCCTAAAACTTTTGCACAGTACTGTATATATATATATATATATATATATATATATATATATATATATATATATATATATATATATATATATATATAACATGTGTTTTATAATATGTTCTAAAGTGTCATTTATATGAAAATATAACCACAACTGCATTTTGTACTTGACAACTATTTTTAATCTTTTTAAACAGGTTATACCTTAATTAACTAAAACAGATATGTCTTGTGTTGTATTGTTTGGTGCTTGCATTGAAGGTGTGGTTTTAAGAGACAAGTAAGAAAAATACAAATTTCCATTTCTAAAAACATATTGAAATATTCATGGATTTACAATGCAGCAAACTACATAATGTATAATTGATAGGTATCAGGTGTGTCTAATTAAATTGAATTAAATCTATTTCTTTTGTTGATTATGTAGATTATATTGTAGCATGCACTTTTATCTAGGCGTGTGCTGATTTTCTAAGTAATTACCTTTAAGAAGTATTTGTCGGCAGGTATGAAATCAATCAAAAACGCCTATTTATTAATGTGTTGATTTCAAAACAAGAAAAGCTGCCCTTCCCACAACCTTACAGTTGAGTGCCAATCAATCGCAATTAACTTCCACACTGACTTTTTTACTGCTGTACTGCAATACCAAGGCCATAAACTGAAAATGAAATTATGTTGCAAAACTAGGAAATTAAGCTGATTCGTCATGTAAACGTGACCGTCTGTTAAAGCTAACACAAGCTTTCACTGCAGAGATTACACATTTCTCAGGATATTAAGGAAAGTGAAAAAATACATTTCATATCAAAAGGATGAAAGAAATATAAAAAAGTGTTAGGCTCTGTACTAAATAACACCTGTCAGATATTTATTGATTGATAATAATTGTGTAAACAAGGGAAACTCAGGGACACATTGTTTGTGTTGAGTAAGTGAAATGTTCTCTTAAGTACAAAATGTAATCATTACCATATGGATATTTAACCCTTAACGACCCGAAACCTGAATAAGATATATCATACAGCCTGTGACGCAGTCATGGCCCGCCACCGAGGGCACAAAAGCACTGCGGTCACAGACCTCAATGCCATTTTTCCTTTCAAGAACTGACCTGACAGGAGAGCTGGTTCAGATAAGTACTTGTTACTTTTTCTGCGATATATTTCACATTTATTGTGATTTTACACAAACTATATGTGATATTAAAAATAATCGCATTATTAGTTTTACTAATTATGCATATTTGTGCACTACAGTGTGTTGGCTGTTACGTCCCACTGCGGCCTTGTGCCCCTTGTGAAGCCAGTGGTTTGAGTCACTCCTTTCCAGGGATCAAGCAACATAAGTCGGCTGACTTTGTGCTCTCCCCCCAGGCTGCAATAGCTTCAGCTGGGAGTTATTTATTTCTCGTATTGGCTTTGGCTAAAATTCCGAGACATTTTATGTTATTTATGTCATTTTTAAATTACTGTATTTTGTTGAGAAAATTGTTCTCATTGTGTTTTTTCTGTTTTTACAGAGACTAAGCGCAGGCCTATCTGTAATGTGGTGCTACAGCACATGTGTAGTGAGAGCAGCTGCTGGGATAGCCTAATTTAGTGCTTCTGTCCAAGTAGGCTACCTGCCCTAACAAGCAGTGCCAGGTCTCTGAGGAGATCCTCAAGCGTGCCTATTCAGCTAGTGCATTCACCGCAAGGCTGGGCAATTATAATAGCATCCTGGTAG
This sequence comes from Acipenser oxyrinchus oxyrinchus, assembly GCA_030684275.1. Lineage (NCBI taxonomy): Eukaryota > Metazoa > Chordata > Actinopteri > Acipenseriformes > Acipenseridae > Acipenser > Acipenser oxyrinchus. The sequence continues at coordinate 56,381,025 of CM060249.1, forward strand.
CCTACCAGTACAATTTGCTGAGGTCCCTTTCTGAGAGCCACATGCCCTCACCACAACAGTTGGATGAGAAGTCATCACCAGAAGAGAGGTCGTCACCAGAAGAGAGGTCGTCACCACTGCGCTGTGTGGAATGGCAGGGGTGCGCATGGTGTGTGGAACCCCTCCTTGGCAGGGTCTCCACATCAATGTTTTAGAACTGCAGACAGTTTACCAGGCTTTGCAGAATTTTTTGCAGGAGGTTCAAGGGAGACATGTGCTTGTCCGTACAGACAACACAACAGTGGTGGCTTACATCAACCGCCAGTGCAGCCAGGATTCCCAGTCTCCATCGTGTGGCTCGCAAGCTTTTGCTCTGGGCACATGAGAACCACCTCTCACTGGCCAAGGCACTGCTCCTGCTGTGGCTAGAGAAAATCAGACAGGACCGGGTCAAGGTGCTCCTAGTAGCCCCTTGTTGGCTGTCGAGACTCTGGTTTTCAAACCTAATGCAGCTCCTGAGCAGCCAGCCGTGGAGACTGCCAAAGCGCTGGGACCTGCTCAGTCAGGCACGGGGGACCTTATGGCAACCCGACCCATCGACCCTGCAGTTGATGTTTTTCAGGCATGGTGTCTGCCTCGTGGGTTCAACCCTACGACCTGTCCCATGGCAGATATACTGCAAATTTTGCAGGACCTTTTTGACAACATCCCTGTAACAGGGGAGATCTGTGCTGACTGTCTGATGCATGCATAGTGCTGCAGGAAGGGGGCAGCAGCCAGTCAGTCATGGCAGTGACATGGAGAGGAGGGGAGAGGGTGTGTTAGCTTTCCTTCTCTCTGAGTGGCTGAGAGGTGGGCCTTGGGGGATTGCTAGCCCTATAAAATAACTGTTGTTCCCACAGATCTGCCCCTATAGGACGTAAATGAGCCAGCGGGAGCTTTGCGGCCAAATGGAGAAACGGACGGAGACCACCCAGAAACAAAACAAAACAAAACAAGATAAGAAAAGAAATATAGCAGTAGCAGGGAAAGCTTGGGCAGACCCCCGAAAGTATATTTTTAAACTATGCAGTTTAGTCTCGGGCCGTGCGGGTAGCGACGGTCAGAGAAACGCTGCAGAGTGCAGCACCTTTATTTTGCAGTTTTATAAATAGTGTTTTATTTTCTCTTTTACTTTGTGCCTTCTGTTTTGATTATTGTTTCGTGCACCTGTGAGTGTTCCCAAGACACTCTGTGAAGCCTTATACAATTGCTGGTAATAACAGGATAGCAGTGCCACCTTGTGGACAATAATAATACGTGCACCCAAGTGGTGTTTAGCACTACAGTTGTCTGTCTCCTGTGTCAGTGAATTAACCACCTTTCCACATTCCCCCTCCACGTTTAATATCTATCTGGCAGCCATTTCGGCTTGCCAGGTCAAAATTGACTCAGTCTCCCCAGGAGCTCACTTCCTAGCGGGACAATTTTTGAAAGGGGCTCATCGGCTTCCGCCACCTATGAAGGATATTATTTCTCGCTGGAGGCTAAACATGGTGCTTAATGCACTAATGAAGCCTCCATTTGAGCCAATGCATTCAGCTGAGATATTTATCGCTCAAAGCGGCTTTCTTGCTCACTATCACCTCCGCAAAGTGAGTGAGTGAGATGCAGGCATTTTCTATTGAGAAAGCTTGCTTAATTTTTACAGAGGCCAGGACAAAGGTTATGCGCCATACCAATCCTTCCTTTTTCCCGAAGACTACTTCGGCATTTCGTTCCAAACCGGTCTGTGGAATTGGAGGCTTTCTATCCACCTCCTTTCCACTCTGATAGAGAGCGACAGCTCCATGTGCACTGCCCAGTTCGGGCCCTGGCATACTACATTAGCAGTCCGAACAATTTTTTGTCTACTATGGGGCTAAGTCTCATGGTCAAGCCCTGTCAAGGCAGCTGCTGTCCAAGCCAGGACTGCCTCTGAGCGAGCCAACTTTCCCCCTCCAGAAAAGCTCACTGTCTATTTCACCAGGGACATGGCAACTTTGTGGGCTTTATTCCAGGGTGCATCTGTTAAGGACATTTGCAATGCAGCGATGTGGGCTACTCTCCATACCTTTACTAGATTCTACAGACTTAATGTCGTGGATCCTCGAAACCCTGGTTTTGGAACGAGTGTTAAGGGCGGCTTCTCAGTCGACCCTTACAACATAGGCATAGAAGTGAGTTTCTCCCTCAATTTTTTAGCCCTAGCTACTTGTTACTGGGGTTCCGTATGGTAAAGCACAAATCGTTCTGCAATATTGCCCTTGTGACAGCTTTGGTACACTTACCCATACAGTAATGGTTACATTTTGTACTTGAAAGGGAACGTTAGGGAACATGACTGTGTCACAGGCTCTACGAGCAGTTTTGATATATCTTATTCAGGTTTCGGGGTCTTTAGGAGGTAAATACCCATATGGTAATGGTTACATTTCTATTTCAAGGAACCAGGGTTATGATAATAAACGTTTTATTCCATATAATTAATACCAAACACATTTCTTAAAGGTAATCACTCAGAAAATAAGAGTTTCACAGTATGCTACTGTTATTGTTCTGTTAAGACTTTACATAATGTAAACCAATAAAAGTATTACGTTAAGTATGAATTGCAGATATGATAAACTACAAGAAACATATTCCTCCTTGTGCCCCCCCTCTGGTAACCTGCAATTCCCACAGGGCTAATCCTCACACAATTAAAAGGTTTTGAGAACACCAAACCTGTTCCATTTCAAAAGCCTGAGCATGAGACAAAGTAGAAGGAAAATGCTGAGAAGGGTTACAATTCCTTCTGTTTCTCTACTAAACCAGCTTGACATATACCCTTGGACACTACTTTGACATATATTATTGTTGTTTAAGACTGAAATTGTTATTGTTTTTTTTTTTCTGAAAGGTTTGGGGAGGCAGTGAATGGGAATCTGGTTATTGGTATTTTATCGTGGCCCTCCCCATGGGTGATTGTCATTGGCTCTTTATTCTCCACGTGCGGAGCTGGTCTGCAGAGTCTTACAGGAGCACCTCGTCTGCTGCAGGCCATTGCGAGAGACGGAATAGTGCCTTTTCTACAAGTAAGAAAAAGTGATGGAATAAGTTTTTCCCAGTTGCAGTCAATCAGTCAATCTTTATATTCTTATATAGCGCTTTACAGAAACAAAAACATGATAAACTACCCCTTTAAATTACATACATCAAAATTGTGTTTTTAAGCAGTGGCAAATGGTACATCATTTATAAAAAAAAGAAATAGTATAAAATAGAATGATAAATTCTCCCTTTAAAATATATATGCTAAATTATAAAAGTGTGTTTTTAATCTTACTTTAAAAGCATCTCTGTATCTGTGGAATACTAGGCAAACCATCTTGTGATCTAAGAGAGTGACTAGGGACATATTGGGTCAGAAAATCTTTTAGATATAGGGGAGCAAGGCCATTTAAAGTTTTATAAGTCAAAGGAAGCCGATGTAAGGCTGCTAACACAGGGGTAATGTGTTCTTGTTAAAACTCTGGCAGTAGCATTCTGCACAAGCTGCAATCGAGATATATCACAACCTGAAATACCAGAGACAAGATCATTTCAATAATCAACCCTAAATGTTATAAAAGCATGCATCGGTCTCTCAGCATGCGGCAGAGAAAGAGAGCATCTTAGTATGACTGTATTTCTTGAACAATTATTTGTATTCATTTTTCCAATTTTCTCCCAATTTTGGAATGTCCAATTATTATTTAACCTGGCTCACCACTGCAACCCCCAAACTAACTCGGGAGTGACAAAGACGAGCTCCGAAACGAGTGCCGTCAGCCATCCACTTTTTTTCACTCTGCAAGCCCGTCGTGCAGCCATATCCAGAACTTACAGCGCTGGAGGACCACACAGTTCTGAACTGCATACAGGCTGCCTGCAGGCACCCGGAGTATGCCTATATTTCCTAAATGAAAAAAAGACACTTTAATAACATTCCTAATGTGTGGCTCAAATGAAGGAACTCGATTAAAAATGCATTATAAATCTGCATGAAGAATATTAACTATTTTCTGCTCCTCATATTTAGGTGTTTGGTCACGGTAAAGCAAATGGAGAACCAACCTGGGCTTTGCTGCTCACTGCAGGCATATGTGAAATAGGAATTCTGATCGCATCTCTTGACAGTGTAGCACCCATTCTCTCAATGTAAGTATACACTGACTCTCTAAACAGTAAGTAAGAAAACGTTTCCTAATTCAAGTAAGACCCTAAAAGGTGCTGCATGGTCTGTATACAATATGTCAGAGGTGGCCAAACCACAGCTCCCGGGCAGTTCAAGTGCGGCTACCGGAGAAATGCTGGGTGACACACACTTTGTGGCTTGAATGAACTGTAGAAAGAATAGTAAACAAAAACGAAAAGAAAGTAAAAATAAACACAACAAGTTATTTTTGTTCTCTGTATTCATTCATGTCAATTATTCTTTCTTCTCTTCCCCGCGCTTCTGTTTCTTTGAGCCTGCATGTTCACTGCAAGGACATTTCGTCCCTTGATGACTTTTGACACCGCTCGCTGGCACATGTGTATTTCGATCACCTCAAGTGAAAGCCGGATGGGCAGTTGAAAGTCAATTTCATAATTTTGAATTAGGTGCTTGTTTGTTTCGTGGAGACAATGGCATTGAGTAAACCCTCCATGGGCAATAACAAAAGCATGAGTGGGAGGAAGTTTGCTTTCACTGAAAACAGTGGTAAACCTGGGTGTCACCTGCAACACTGTAATCTGTACAAGGCAGGCAACCTCATTATGAAACAAATCACAACAAACGTTCATCTGAATATCCTCCTGGATCAGACTTGAGGAGAAACAAGCTGGCCTTTTAAAAGCACGTCTCAGCAGTCAGCCAGTGCTCCTTTCGGCATTTAGTAAAGAAGCTGATGTAACGACTCAAGCAGGTTTTGTATGGTATGGAATATGACTCGTGTCGAACGTCCTTATTCAGATTAATAAATCTTTTTTTTAAATTGGAGTGTTGGCGCTAGACTACAGAATGCATGTTTAAATGTTATATTGCAGGTCTAAAATTAATATTATATTTACACATATTACGTCTCCTCATGTACAGGTACTGCAATCACTTTCAAAATAAATACAGTGCATTTGTCATCCACAAAGCTTTCAAAAGTATTTAATACATGAAGCAGTAAGACAAAAAAAAAAAAACAGCATTCAGATCTTACAAAAATGTGTCTTTTTATGTGGTGTTTTTGGTAAAGTCACGGCAGATATCATAATTTTGCTTCATAATAACTGCATATATTTTATTTAAAGTGTGTAATACATACAGTATAAACAGAAATAATGGAAAAAACACCAGTGTGTTACATTTAAATACACTGTAGATCTACAGTACAATAAAAATGACATAGAAACTGTGTGGTCTCTGCAATGTTCTATCCCTTGTGTGTTTTGCTGCCATCAAGAGATAACAACTACTGCACAGAGTAAGTGTGAGATTCCGTTATAATGTTCGAGACAGTAAAAAATAAAAAGTAGGTATACAGTGCCTATAGAAAGTCTACACCCCCTTTCAAAATCTTCACCTTTTGTTGCCTTATAGCCTGGAATTAAAATGCATTAAAATTGTTTTTTTTTCATTTATCTACACATCCTACCCCACAACTTCCAAGTGAAAAAAAATCTAGAAATTTGTAGAAAATTAATTAAAAATAAAAACTGAAATAGCTTGGTTGGATAAGTCTCCACCCCCCTTGTAGTAGCAATCCTAAATTAGCTCAGGTGTAACCAATCGCCTTCAAAATCACACACCAAGTTAAGTGGCCTCTACCTGTGTTAAACTGTAGTGATTCACATGATTTCAGGATAAATTCAGCAGTTCCTTTAGGTTCCCTCTGCTGGGTATTGCATTTCAAAGCAAAGACTCAACCATGAGCACCAAGGCGCTTTCAAAATAACTCTGGGACAAAGTTGTTGAAAGGCATATAGGGTATAAAAAATATCAAAGGCCTTGAATATCCCTTGGAGCACGGTTAAGACAATTATTAAGAAGTGGAAGGTGTATGGCACCACCAAGACCCTGCCTAGATCAGGCCGTCCCTCCAAACTGGATGACCGAGCAAGAAGGAGACTGATCAGAGAGGCTACCAAGAGGCCAATGGCAACTTTGCAAGAGCTACAGGCAAGTGTGCATGTGACAACAATATCCCAAGCACTCCACAAATCTGGCCTGTATGGTAGGGTGGCAAGAAGGAAGCCATTACTCAAGAAAGCCCACCTTGAATCCTGTTTTAAGTATGCAAAAAAACACACAGGAGATTCTGTAGCCATGTGGCAAAAAGTTTTGTGGTCTGACAAAACTAAAATGGAACTTTTTGGCCTAAATGCAAAGCGTTATGTTTGGCGCAAACCCAACACAGTGCATCACCCAAAGAACACCATCCCTACTGTGAAGTATGGTGGTGGCAGCATCATTATTTGTTTATTTAGCAGACACCTTTATCCAAGGCGACTTACAGAGACTAGGATGTGTGAACTATGCATCAGCTGCAGAGTCACTTACAATTAAGTCTCACCCGAAAGACGGAGCACAAGGAGGTTAAGTGACTTGCTCAGGGTAACACAATGAGTCAGTGCCTGAGGTGGGATTTGAACCGGGGACCTCCTCGTTACAAGCCCTTTTCTTTAACCTCTGGACCACACAGCCTCCGCATCATGTTATGGGGATGTTTCTCACCGGCAGGGACTGGGGCACTTGTCAGGATAGAAGGGAAAATGAATGGAGCAAAGTACAGAGAAGTCCTCGAGGAAAACCTGCTGCCCTCTGCAAGAAAGCTGAAACTGGGACAGAAGTTCACCTTTCAGCATGACAACGACCCAAAGCACACAGCCAAAGCTACACTGGAGTGGCTAAGGAACAAAAAGGTAAATGTCCTTGAGTGGCCCAGTCAGAGCCCCAACCTAAATCCAATCGAAAATTTGTGGCATTACTTGAAGATTGCTGTCCAGCAACGCTCCCCAAGAGCTTGAACAGTTTTGCAAAGAAGAATGGTCAAATATTGCCAAATCTAGGTGTGCAAAGTTGGTAGAGACCAATCCCAACACTCACAGCTGTAATTGCTGCCAAAGGTACTCCACCAAGTATTAACTCAGGGGGGTGGAGACTTATCCAATTACGATCTTTCAGTTTTGTATTTTTAATATATCATTTTTTTCTCAATAAAAACTTTTTTCCCCGTAACAGTGTGGAGTATGGCTTGTAGATAAGTGGAAAAAAATCCTCATTTAAATGCATGAAACTCTGAGGCACTGACACAACAAAATAAATAATTAGGGCTGTCAAGTGATTACAAAAATTAATCACAATTAATCTTGCGGTTACATCTTAGTTAATCTTCATTTTAATCGCATATTTAATTAATACAATTACTGCATCCATCTCATTCAAGTTTGTTTTATTACTAATGCTATTATTATTATTATTATTATTATTATTATTATTATTATTATTATTATTATTATTATTATTATTTTAAAGAATTATTGCTCTTAATTGTATTTTACTTGTATTGTGGTTCTTGAAATGTATTTTTTGTTTACGACTGTAATTCGCCCTGGGTAAGGGCGGCTGCTAAGAAATAAATTATATTTATATACAGTACTGTGCAAAAGTTTTAGGCAGGTGTGAAAAAATGCTGTAAAGTAAGAATGCTTTCAAAAATAGACATGTTAATAGATTATATTTATCAATTAACTAAATGCAAAGTGAGTGAACAGAAGAAAAATCTAAATCAAATCCATATTTGGTGTGACCACCCTTTGCCTTCAAAACAGCATCAATTCTTCTAGATACACTTGCACAAAGTCAGGGATTTTGTAGGCATATAGTCAGGTGTATGATTAAACAATTATACCAAACAGGTGCTAATGATCATCAATTCAATATGTAGGTTGAAACACAATCAGTAACTGAAACAGAAACAGCTGTGTAGGAGGAATAAAACTGGGTGAGGAACAGCCAAACTCAGCTAACAAGGTGAGGTTGCTGAAGACAGTTTACTGTCAGAAGTCATACACCATGGCAAGACTGAGCACAGCAACAAGACACAAGGTAGTTATACTGCATCAGCAAGGTCTCTCCCAGGCAGAAATTTCAAGGCAGACAGGGGTTTCCAGATGTGCTGTCCAAGCTCTTTGAAGAAGCACAAAGAAACGGGCAACGTTGAGGACCGTAGACGCAGTGGTCGGCCAAGGAAACTTACTGCAGCAGATGAAAGACACATCATGCTTACTTCCCTTCACAATCGGAAGATGTCCAGCAGTGCCATCAGCTCAGAATTGGCAGAAAACAGTGGGACCCTGGTACACCCATCTACTGTCCGGAGAAGTCTGGTCAGAAGTGGCCTTCATGGAAGACTTGCGCCAAAAGCCATACCTCCGACGTGGAAACAAGGCCAAGCGACTCAACTATGCACGAAAACACAGGAACTGGGGTGCAGAAAAATGGCAGCAGGTGCTCTGGACTGATGAGTCAAAATTTGAAATATTTGGCTGTAGCAGAGGGCAGTTTGTTCGCCAAAGAGCTGGAGAGCATTACACAAATGAGTGTCTGCAGGCAACAGTGAAGCATGGTGGAGGGGTGGAGGTTCCTTGCAAGTTTGGGGCTGCATTTCTGCAAATAGAGTTGGGGATTTGGTCAGAATTAATGGTCTCCTCAATGCTGAGAAGTACAGGCAGATACTTATCCATCATGCAATACCATCAGGGAGGCATCTGATTGGCCCCAAATTTATTCTGCAGCATGACAACGACAGCGAAAGTCATTAAGAACTATCTTCAGCGTAAAGAAGAACAAGGAGTCCTGGAAGTGATGGTATGGCCCCCACAGAGCCCTGATCTCAACATCATCGAGTCTGTCTGGGATTACATGAAGAGAGAGAAGCAACTGAGGCTGCCTAAATCCACAGAAGAACTGTGGTTAGTTCTCCAAGATGTTTGGGCCAACCTACCTGCCGAGTTCCTTCAAAAACTGTGTACCTAGAAGAATTGATGCTTGATGCTGTTTTGAAGGCAAAGGGTGGTCACACCAAATATGGATTTGATTTAGATTTTTCTTCTGTTCACTCACTTTGCATTTAGTTAATTGATAAATATAATCTATTAACAGGTCTATTTTTGAAAGCATTCTTACTTTACAGCATTTTTTCACACCTGCCTAAAACTTTTGCACAGTAAAGTTTTAGGCAGGTGTGAAACAATGCTGTAAAGTAAGAATGCTTTCAAAAATACACATGTTAATACATTATATTTATCAATTAACTAAATGCAAAGTGAGTGAACAGAAGAAAAATCTAAATCAAATCCATATTTGGTGTGACCACCCTTTGCCTTCAAAACAGCATCAAGCATCAATTCTTCTAGGTACACTTGCACACAGTTTTTGAAGGAACTCGGCAGGTAGATTGGCCCAAACATCTTGGAGAACTAACCACAGTTCTTCTGTGGATTTAGGCAGCCTCAGTTGCTTCTCTCTCTTCATGTAATCCCAGACAGACTCGATGATGTTGAGATCAGGGCTCTGTGGGGCCATACCATCACTTCCAGGACTCCTTGTTCTTCTTTACGCTGAAGATAGTTGTTAATGACTTTCGCTGTATGTTTGGGGTCGTTGTCATGCTGCAGAATAAATTTGGGGCCAATCAGATGCCTCCCTGGTGGTATTGCATGATGGATAAGTATCTGCCTGTACTTCTCAGCATTGAGGAGACCATTAATTCTGACCAAATCCCCAACTCCATTTGCAGAAATGCAGCCCCAAACTTGCAAGGAACCTCCACCATGCTTCACTGTTGCCTGCAGACACTCATTCGTGTACCGCTCTCCAGCCCTTCGGCGCACAAACTGCCTTCTGCTACAGCCAAATATTTCAAATTTTGACTCATCAGTCCAGAGCACCTGCTGCCATTTTTCTGCACCCCAGTTCCTGTGTTTTCGTGCATAGTTGAGTCGCTTGGCCTTGTTTCCACGTCGGAGGTATGGCTTTTTGGCCGCAAGTCTTCCATGAAGGCCACTTCTGACCAGACTTCTCCGGACAGGAGATGGGTGTACCAGGGTCCCACTGTTTTCTGCCAGTTCTGAGCTGATGGCACTGCTGGACATCTTCCGATTGCGAAGGGAAGTAAGCATGATGTGTCTTTCATCTGCTGCAGTAAGTTTCCTTGGCCGACCACTCGCGCCTACGGTCCTCAATGTTGCCCGTTTCTTTGTGCTTCTTCAAAAGAGCTTGGACAGCACATCTGGAAACCCCTGTCTGCCTTGAAATTTCTGCCTGGGAGAGACCTTGCTGATGCAGTATAACTACCTTGTGTCTTGTTGCTGTGCTCAGTCTTGCCATGGTGTATGACTTTTGACAGTAAACTGTCTTCAGCAACCTCACCTTGTTAGCTGAGTTTGGCTGTTCCTCACCCAGTTTTATTCCTCCTACACAGCTGTTTCTGTTTCAGTTAATGATTGTGTTTCAACCTACATATTGAATTGATGATCATTAGCACCTGTTTGGTATAATTGTTTAATCATACACCTGACTATATGCCTACAAAATTCCTGACTTTGTGCAAGTGTACCTAGAAGAATTGATGCTGTTTTGAAGGCAAAGGGTTGTCACACCAAATATGGATTTGATTTAGATTTTTCTTCTGTTCACTCACTTTGCATTTTGTTAATTGATAAATACACACACACACACACACACACACACACACACACACACACACACACACATTTTTTATTCACCTAACAGTGCTAATTTTAAATTTATACCAATGTTATGATAAATATATTTTTAACTTGATTTCCAGTGTTGCTCAGTGAAATAGACCACACTGATTTAAATCACTGGATGAATTTGAGTGACTTATTGCCTTGACTCATAGGTATGCACTATGTTTATGTTTCCAGGTTCTTCTTGATGTGCTACATGTTTGTAAACCTGGCTTGTGCTGTACAAACACTGCTTTGTACACCTAACTGGAGACCCCGCTTCAAATTCTACCACTGGTGAGACAACAGGCTGTACATTTGTGTACTTCAGTGTTTTTACTCCTTCCTGTACTTTGCAATTTTAACAGAGCACTTTCCTAAAAATATTAGTCCAACCTGAGCTTACCACTTTGGTGATGAAACATTTGTGATGAAACATGGTTCCCTATCAAGTACGAAATGTAACCATTACCTAAAGACCCTGATAACCTGAATAAGATATATCAAAGCTGCACGTCAGAGCCTGTGATGCAGTCATGCCCGCCCCCGAGTGCATAACTGGACTGCAGACACAGACATTGTCATCATTTTTCCTTTCATCCGAACCTGAGCGGGAAGGTCCATGAACAGATAAGTATCAAGTTACTTATATCTGCTTATTCGCTTGTATAATTACACTAATGAATGCGATTTATTGTTACATGCTTGTAGTAATTACTACTTGCACCAGAGACATCTGCCGTTCAGACCGGCTACTCACTGACAACGCAACGGTGGTGGCTTACGTCAACCACAAAGGCGGCCTCAGGTCACTCAGTCTCCATCGCGTGGCTGTAAGCTTTACTCCGGGCACATGAGAACCTACTCTCACTGCTGGCAGTACATTTGCCCAGAGTGAAAAAACCTGGAAAGCTGACCTCCTCTCAAGGAGGGTCCCAGCACTTCAGAGTGGAGGCGAACCCTGAGGTGGTAGCCTCACTTGGGAGAGGTTCGGGATAGATCTCCCAGGAATCAACCCATTGTCCCCTGTGGCTCTCCATAATAGGAGAAGAGGACCCGCTGACAGTTGATGCCTTGGCACACCAGTGGCCAAGGCAACTGTTATATGCTTTCCCACTTGCTCCTTCTATGTGGAGAAAATCAGGCACCAAGCCAAGGTGCTCCTAGTAGCCCCTTATTGGTCCAGGAGACTCTGGTTTAAACCCTGATGCAGCTCCTGAGCGGCCAGCTGTGGAGACTACCCAAGCACCGTGACCTGCTCAGTCAGGCACGTGGGACCTTATAGCATTCTGACCCATCGAGCCTGTAGCTCTGGGTATGAATGGCTGCATTGGGGCAAAACGTGTTGAAAGTGGTTTGGAGGCTTTGGCCTATAATCCTCGCTAGAGGTTAAACGTGGTGCTCAATGCACTCTTGAAGCCTCCATCTGAGCCCACGCATTCAGCTGAGCTCAAATGTTATCGCTCAAGTGACTGTTTGCTTGCTATCACCTTCGCAATGCGAGTGAGCGAGACATGCAGGGTTTCTCCTTAGTGAGAACCTGCTTATTTTTTACAGAGGCCAGGACAATTCTGCCCTTTGCCAAACACTATCTCGGCATTCCATGTCAACCAGTCTGTGGAATTGGAGGCTTCTTTCCACCTCCTTCCAGTCTGACAGGGAGCTCAGTTCCAGACGCTCTGCCCAATGCGGGCCCTGGTGTGCTATGCTGACAGTACAAAAAGTTGGAGTCAGTCCGGATAATGTGTTGTCTGCTCTGCTCTGGTCAAGCCCAGTCTAGGCAGAGGCTGTCCAAATGGATAGCAGACACAAGCAGAACTGCCTATGAGCAGGCCAACTTGCCCCCTCCAGAAAGCTCACTGCCCATTCCTTGAGGGGCATGGCAACTTCATGGGTTTTATTCCAGGGTGCGTCTGTCAATGACATTTTCAATGCATCAATGTGGGTTTGTGACATGGATGGCTGGTGGTGACATCAGACCAGGAAATGAATTCACAACAACAGCAGTATTGGTTCTTACGTGTCTCTTTCCTCCTCTGGACAACCCACCCCGTGCAGCCAAAGCTGCAGGTCTTTTATATTATGGCAGAGGGATTAACTGGCTATTAATTATCTTATTAACCGCTCGGCATTAGTCTGCATGAGTTTAATAAAGATGCGTGACTGTCAGCTAATTCAATAATTACTAGCCGACAGTCACGCATTCTCATGAGGTATTTAAAAACAATAACAAATAATGGCAAACAAGTTTTTGCCCGCCCTTCAAAACATAATACATAATAAAATACAAAATAATACATAATACTGTATAACTGTATAAATGGGTAATTATATGTAATAATAATGTGTAAAAAATAATGTAATTGTATGTCAAAATAATGTGATATCTTGTAACAATTGTATAAGGGCGTCTGCTAAGAAATAAATAAATAATAATGTACAGGGGTAGGGAGTTTCTCCCTCATTTGTTAGCCCTAGCTACTTGTACTGGGGATCCTCGTGGTAAAGCTCAAGGTGGCCTTGACCTAGCCTTGTGGCATTAGAGTTGGTCTGCAATATTGCCTTGCAACAGCTTTGGTATTTCTATCCATTAGGTTATGATTACATTTCGTACTTGATAGGGAACGTTAGTTATTATCATAACCGTGGTTCCATGAAATAGAAATGTAACCATTAACCTTCAAGGTCGCTGCATCCGTGATTGCTGCAGTTTTGAAGAAAAAATGATGATGATGTTTGTGTCTGCAGTCCAGTCATGACTGCGTCACAGGCTCTGACATGCAGCTTTGATATATCTTATTCAGGTTATCAGGGTTTTTAGGATAAATACCCATGAGGTAATGGTTACATTTCTATTTCAGGGAACCAGGGTTATGATAATAACCTAATGTTGTGGACATTAAATAAGTGTCATACTCATGGAAGGTTTTATCTTTGTCCAAATATCTGTCTAAATTCCATTATGTTTTGCATGGACATTAATCTTTTTTTTAATCATTTTTGTTTTTATAAATTGGAGCTGTATTAATATGTTTATTTATTTCACTAGGACTCTTTCATTCCTGGGAATGAGTCTTTGTCTTGCCTTAATGTTCATCTGTTCTTGGTACTATGCCTTGGTTGCCATGTTGATTGCTGGATGTATATACAAATATATTGAATACAGAGGGTAAGAACAGTGTATTTTTCTTTCTGTACATTAAAGAGTCTCTTGATATGTATGTATTATTTGTAGAATTTAAGATGCAACTAAATCAGTTAGACGGACAATTTTTCATCTGACTTTGCCAGTGCCACAATTTTTGTCTACTTGACCTATTTTTAGTATAGTTTTTTTTTAAACACACAAACTGTAACCTAAATCTAAAATGGAGAAGCAGTTCAATCTAAATCAGTATTCTCTTTATAAAGCCAATAGCTTCATTATCACACTTACAGTGCCGTGAAAAAGTATTTGCCCCCTGTCTGATTTTCTGCATTTTTGTATATTTTTGACACTGAATGTTATCAGATCTTCAACCAAAACCTAATATTAGATAAAAGGGACCCTGATTGAACAAATAACACAAAAATGTGATACATATTTCATTTATTTATTAAAGAAAGTTATGCAATACCCAATGCCCCCGTGTGAAAAAGTAATCGCCCCCTTAGACTCAATAACTGGTTACGCAACCTTTAGCAGCAATAACTGCAACCAAACGCTTCCTGTAGTTATTGATTAGTCTCTCACAGCGCCGTGGAGGAATTTAGGCCCACTCCTCCATGCAGAACTGCTTCAACTCAGTGACATTTGTGGGTTTTCGAGCATGAACTGCTCGTTTCAGGTCCTGCCTCAACATCTCAATGGGGTTTAGGTCTGGACTTTGACTCGGCCATTCCAAAAATTTAAATTTCTTGTTCTTCAACCAATCTGATGTAGACTTGCTTGTGTGTTTCGGATCATTGTCTTGCTGCATGACCCAGCTGCGCTTCAGCTTCAGCTCACGGACGAATGGCCTGACATTCTCCTGTAGAATTCTCTGATACAAAGCAGAATTCATGGTTCCTTCAATGATGGCAAGGCGTCCAGGTCCTGATGCAGCAAAGCATCCCCAAACCATGACACTACCACCATCATGCTTGACCGTTGGTATGAGGTTCTTACTGTGGAATGCAGTGTTTGGTTTTCGCCAGACATAACAGGGCCCATGTCGGCCAAAAAGTTCCATTTTTGACTCATCTGTCCATAGAACATTGTTCCAGAACTCTTGAGGATCATCCAGGTGCTTTTTGGCAAACCTGAGACGAGCATTCATGTTCTTCTTAGTAAGCAATGGTTTCCGCCTTGCTACTCTGCCATAAATCCCATTTTTGCCCAGTGTCTTTCTGATGGTGGAGTCATGAACACTGACCTCAGCCGAGTCGAGAGAGGCCTGCAGATCCCTGGATGTTGTTCTAGGGTTCTTTGTGACTTCCTGGACGATTTTACGCCGTGCTCTTGGTGAGATTTTGGCAGGACGGCCACTCCAGGGAAGATTCACTACTGTCCCAATCGTTCTCCATTTGAACAATATGGCTCTGACTGTGGTTTGGTGGAGCCCCAGAGCCTTAGAAATGGCTATGTAACCCTTTCTAGACTGATAGGCATCAACAACTTTTTCCCGGAGGTCTTCAGGAATTTCTTTTGTTTGTGGCATGATGTGCCTCTAGAACCTGTGTGCTGACAACTTCACTCTGATGGTAAGGGCCAAAGTTAGATTTAGATTGGGCAGGGCTGGCCCAAATCAGGCCTGGTTGTTAACCAAAGTACTCAAACAGCTGACCCTAATTATCCCTTTAATTGAGTTGAGTTAACTAGGGGGAGCAATAACTTTTTCACACCTGAATATTGCATGTTTGATTACCTTGCACACCAAACAAATGAAAGAAGCACCAAACTTTGGTGTCATTTTTTTCTCTCAGACTCCCTCTATGTACTACTACAACCCACAAAAAAATCTGACCAAATACAATGTGAAAAATGTGCAAAAATGCAGAAAATCAGACAGGGGGCAAATACTTTTACACAGCACTGTATTTTCTCTTGCAAGGGATGCATATGCCTGGCTACTGCCATATATTGTAGACACCCATTTGTAGGCACATCACTGTGGTTTTACATCTATGTAGAGACACACGTATCCAGTTATGCTGAAACTTTTTAGGGTGTTCTTTTGCACAAATTATTGCGAATATTAGAATCTTGTGATGTAAAGAGATTCCTGCCTGTCAGTCTTTGTAAGAAGTTCGTGGTATTATAGTTACTAACATACAGGATTCAAGTTAAAGAATCATGCAAAAAATGAAATGGCCTGTTGTGACACATTTAAAATCATCTGGAAATCTTACAGTGATGTAATTGATCCCATCCAATTAAGAAACTAACTGAAAAAACGAAGAAGCAGTTTGTATTTATTACTGTTTATAATATAAAACTTAAAGTGAATCGCTTGCTTCGTCCTTTTATTTTGTAATTCTTTATCTGTGTACTGTACATTCAGTTTATAGCATTGTGTGTAAATTCACCATATGGAACATGTACATTTGTTATATTCGTATATTAGAGCTGAAAAGGAATGGGGTGATGGAATCAGAGGCTTGTCTCTCAATGCAGCTCGCTATGCTCTGATCAGGCTGGAGGAAGCCCCTCCTCACACAAAGAACTGGAGGTAACTCTTCCTGTATCTGATGGAAAACTACATCCTTGTATTAAGCATGTTAACTGGACTAAACGAAGCACAGGGCAGGTTCAAATATGATTGTCGATATCTGATATTTAAAAGCCCACCTTCTATAATCGAATTACTTAAAACAAACAAAAAAAACACTTACCTTTGTATGCCTGTTGGCATTCCTCGTAGAATTGTTTTAAGTTAAAATGCCCAGCCCGCTGTTTACTTTTTCAGTGTTCTTTTGTGATTGGTATACTACAAATATGCACTTTCCCAATAATTAGAAAAGAGCTGTTTTTTAAAAACAAAAATGCTTTGTGATTTGTCTCTTGTTAGGCCCCAGCTGATGGTGTTATTGAACTTGGACTCGGAACAGAATGTTAAACATGCTAGACTTCTCTCATTTACCACACAGCTGAAGGCAGGGAAAGGACTGACCATAGTTGGGTCTGTGATTGAGGGGACATATATGGCAAAACACCCAGATGCAAAACATTCTGAGCAGGTACCAGGATATTTTGGGATGTATTATCTGTGCAAAGACATTTTGGGGATTTTATTTTTTCACTGCTGTTATGGTCATCGTTTATTTTAACTTTGAAGCTACCTCATTGTTTCTGTCGATTCACTACATTATATATACCAGGAGGAAATTACGCCCCTAAGACTTCCCAATGAAGATCATTTTTATTTGTAATCCTTCCTGGGCAAAAAACAAACTTCTAATTCTCCAGAGAAACCTTGCACACTTATGTGATATTTTTCAACTTTAATACAGTGTTACCTATTATGGCTTTGATAACGTTTTGCAAATGAACAAATATTCAAATCTTGAATGGATATCTGAACATTAATATTCTGAGCTCGTCCCAGCACTAGTTAATACATTGTGATTTTAATATTTGTTTAATATTTATTTATTTTTATTTTTTTGTTTGTTTTTTTACTTTAAAGAATGTTAAGTCTGCGATGGCTGCAGAGAAGACCAAAGGTTTCTGTCATGTTGTGGTCTCCTCTAATCTACGAGATGGGGTTTCCCACCTCATCCAGTCTGCAGGCTTGGGAGGAATGAAGCACAACACTGTTCTCATGGCCTGGCCAAAGCTGTGGAAACAACAAGAGGATCCCGTCTCCTGGAGGAATTTTATTGGTAGGTGTCGTTCCTTTTTGCTGTCTTCTGCAGAAAGTTGAAAGCATGAAGCGAAATGTTACACTGATCACCTATATCACATTTTGAGACAAATGCTTGCAACAGTAGGATGTTATTAATTAAACTAAGTTATAGCTCAGGGTGCAAATTAAAAGTGAAATGATATCTGAAATGTGACAAAATTGCTGGATGCCTTTCGCATCAATTAGTCACTCATTCAATTAGCAGGATATCAGCATAATGATGTTTCCCTTTTGTATTGCAGAGACTGTAAGGGAGACGACAGCAGCACACCAGGCTCTGCTGGTTGCTAAAAACATTGACTCATTTCCAAGTAACCAAGAGCGCTTCAGCAATGGAACCATTGATGTCTGGTGGATCGTCCACGATGGAGGACTGCTTATGCTACTGCCCTTCCTTCTTCAACAGCACAAGGTATTCGACTGTCATTTATTTTAAAGCAGCTGTATTGGGGTTGACCATTCAGGTGTTATACACTTATTTATTTAGCCTTACAGTATGGATGATGTGTTGATTTAAATCTCATTAAATAATGTTTAGCCTCTGTATAAACTCATGTACTTCTGAGCACCACCCCAGTTAAAATGTTTGTTTGTCTTTTCAGGTGTGGAGGAAATGTAAAATGCGCATCTTTACTGTGGCCCAATTGGATGACAATAGTATTCAGATGAAGAAAGACTTGCAGATGTTTTTGTACCACCTGCGACTTAACGCAGAGGTAGAGGTAGTTGAAATGGTAAGTCCTTTCAAAGTGTTATTTATTTCTGCACTGTGTTTCCAAGGGAACAGTTACTATAGATATGTCAATTAGTGGTCAGTATCAAATCTAGTTTTTTTGGCTTTTTCTATAGAAGAGAAAGAAATGTGTTATTCAATAAGTACATTTAAAAACAATGAATATTGTGTAAATACCGTTGTTTCTTTATTTTATTGATCAGCATGAAAGCGACATCTCTGCCTTCACGTATGAAAAGACTCTGGTGATGGAGCAGAGATCTCAGATGCTGAAGCAGATGCAGCTCTCCAGAACTGAAAGAGAACGAGAGGTAACCCTGAATTCCTGTTCACACAATATGTCTTGCAAAAAGATATTGGATAGCAAATATGTATTTTTTTACATTTTTGTTTTGTATCCATAATTGTGTAAACTTCTGGTTTGATTTCTTCTGACTATAATTGTATCTATTCATCAACAGCAGAGACTTCTATGCATACACTGGACACAAGTCTAAAACCTTTTTATTCCAAGTTGTATGTTTTTGTTTTTTTCTTTGTCTTTTTTGTTTTTGTTTTTTCGCTAATAATGATTTTGAGTTAAAAAAAGCTTTTAGAATAAAGACCATTGACTATGAAATCATCATTCGATTACACAAATTGAGCAATTTTTTTTATTTAATAAAAAATGTAACAATAATAGATTAATACAAAGACTGAAGCAGTTATAATAATCATTATATAAATGAATTGCTTTACCATATGTTATTTTGTGAATGGGATTGTGCTTCTTTGTGCTCCAAGGAGTTAAATAGAGATGAGTGGTATTGCAGGGACAAGGTTAAGTATGAAAAGAGAAAAAGTTAACTATTGGATTGATCAATAACTGAATAGAAATGTTCAATACCAGGCATCTTTTTGTTTGCAATTTAATTTTTTAAGTGTATGGATGAGTACAATTGCTTGGTTTTATTGTGGTTGGTTTGGTCCTTTCTGATAAACAGAACTAATAAAACTGATGGCTTCCTGGAGCAGCAGTATTTTAGTGTTACTTCAATATAACTGACTGTTCATTCTCCTGTTTTGTCTGCTGTCTGTACTGGTGACCATCGTGTCCCAGATTCAGAGCATCACTGACGGGTCTCGTAGCTCCATTAGAAGAAAGAACCACTCTAATCAGCCGTCTGATGGCCAAGATGAAATTGTCATACAGCTCGCTGACAAACAAGAGGAAGAGGTAGTCCAAGTACTTGTGACTCCTCCCAACGCCATTCCCAGTCCAGTACTTACAGTGCCACAGCTAAACTCACTAAACTAAATAACTGAAATGAAAACTATCTACTTAAATAAAAAAATAATGAAAATAACTGAAGGCTAAAATAAAACTAATTAAACTTCCATCTTTTAAAGGGAACATAAGTATTACTCCACAAAACATAGAAAGTACTGACATTTAAAAGTATTTTAGAAATATTCCATTATTTTGCTTTTTACCTGTTGCCTTTTACTGTTGGCAATGTGAAACAGGCATGCAGTATCAGCCTAATGTCAAACATACATATTCTAAATGATGTGTAAGTATTTAAATTTACACAACATGGCACTTGCATGCAATACAATAAATGTAACAAGTAAAGGCAACAGCATAGATATTGTACATACTGTATATAAAACAAAAAAATAATTGGAGAGAGTCAGCCCTCAGAATTGTTTGTCTTCTGCCTTTAAGCAGTGTGTGGATGTATCAACAGTAAATGGATTTGTTTTCCATAATAAGAAAGCATGGCACTCGAAGTATTCCATTATCCCAACACCTGTACTGCATGTCAACGCCTTCCCACCTCTCAACCATTATTTTCCTCGCACGCCCCATTTCGTATTCTGTATCTGTAATGTAGCTTTCACACAAAGAAACTCTCACTTTATTCAAAGACTATTTTTATTTACAGTTTTTATTCATTCAAGGCCCATTAATCCTGATCATTGTAGAATACTTTTTGAGAAGCCTTTAGTTAGCAATTTGCAATCTGTGATTTGATGCTGCTTGTTTTGTTAAGTGAATGGCAGATACTCAAGGTTTAGTGTGGCATATGACAACATCAATGAAGGTTCGCTGTTTTGCCCTCTGGTGTTTTAGCAATACATTGTCCCTCTCCAGGATCTGTCCCTTTCTCTGTGCCTTTAGTTCTTGCTAACTGAGGTAATGGTTCAGTAATATTGGAACTTTATAGACTATAGCCTACTTGTATGTTAATATTATATTAAGGGTTAAACAAAAAAAAATAAAGCAACAAATTAAAACCCACATTATTTCCCTGTTCTATAAAAAAAAATATGTAAAATGTGAAACAACAAGTGTAATGAGCAAACTAAATGAGTGAGTTTACAGGTATTATAGAATTAACCCTATGTAGCAAATAAGATAGATAAATACCGGTATCACCCTATTAAAAAGCCTACTGCAATCATCCTTGTGATTAAAAAGTACTGGATTTTCATTCATATTGCATCACAAAGTTGCTCACATAAGCCTGATATATGTTTCAGCTGCAGCTGGGTGAAGCTGCAATACTCATGATGTTTGGGAAGTGCTTCAAGGCTTCATTTTGTTCACCTCAGGCCCAGTTAATCCACGACAGAAACACAGCATCGCATGCAGCCATTAGCAAGAAGGTTGATGCTGTTCCAGATCGAGTCCACATGACTTGGACCAAAGAGAAGTTCACTGCTGAAAGGAACAGAAACAGAGAACCTGCAGGAATGGGGGTCAGGGACCTCTTCAACATGAAACCGTAAGTACCCGTTTTCAGTAGTTCAGTGTGAGAGAGCTCAAGTGGCCCACTTTAAAGTATACAGTATGGGTTATATTCCTAAATCCTATCAGCTGGGTAATGCTTTCACAATATCCATACCTGTCAACTTTTGAAAATACAAAATCGGGAGGGGTCCAATCCATCCTTTTTAACTGTTTCCCCCGTACAGCAGCGGTGGTGATGGCGCCGTGGGTGGGGGGTGGCGGGGGTTCTAAGGTGCAGGTGCGTGGCTAAGTATGTGTACTTGCCTCGCAGACATTAAGAGAGAAGGGTCCAAAATATGGGCGACGCCCGGTGAATACGGGAGAGTTGACAGGTCTGACTATCCCCAGTTGAGTAATGTAAATTACAGGTATGTTTTCAAATAGTAGGGATTATGGTTTTTACATTAATGTCACAATACGTGTCACGATATGCAGGTAGCAATACAATATGCATCACAATACATGTGGTGGTGCTGATGGGCTATATGTGTGATGCATAATAAGATCAAATGATCATTTAATGATGGACCATTTTGTTTAAAGACAACAATTAAATAGGATAGAGATGGGACAAACTATAAAATACACTTATTCTTCATTCAAAAACCATTTGATGAACTGCAATGAGCAATGCAATGTGGTGCTTTTGGTCTTCTAGTATAATATACATACAATACCTCTACAATGGTACAATATATCATCTAAATAAAGTATCATCAATACATGGTGAATCGTTACACCCCATGTAGGAATTGCTTAAAGGTGTTCCTACTTCCACCCTGTAGCAGGGTGGTAGAGAGCCCTGTACATAGATTTATTTGTTTATTTTAGAACGGGGTTTCCCCCTCCGCCCCCGTGTTATTTGGTATTTGTTTTATTATTATTGTCGTTATGATTGTGTGTAAATGACGGTGATCACTGTGTGTGTGTTATTGCTTTTGTATTTATTATTATTATGTATAGATGACGGCGTAGCCGATTTATTATTTAGTAGCGTGGATGGGAAGCCCCATCCACACAGTATTTAATGAACTCGTGCAGAAGGTGGCCATCTCCCGAATTAATTAAGTGATTCATTCTGTTGCTAATCGGGAGATGGCCACGGTATAAAAAGCCTGCAGCTCTCCAGCTCGGGTGGGTGTTAGAGAGGAGAGAGCAAGCAGAGAGACGGAGAGCGAAAACGAAAACGAAACTAAAAGAAAACCTTAAGGATCAGTGAAGGCTATTGCCCAACCTGATCGTGTTGTTTGTGATCGTGATTTGTTTTGTTTAAACCTTTTATTTTGCTCTGCGAGCACAGTCTTTTTTTGTTTAAATATTTATTTTATTTTTGTTATTTAAAAATAAAAAGGCGCGCCGCGTCATTTACTTTAAACTGCAGTGCCTGGTGTCAGTACTTTAGTTCCTGCTTCTGCCGTGACGTCAGACCGCCCAGTCACCCTGTCACACGTGGTGTTCAGCGTGGGATCACCAGCGCCTCCTAGACTCAGGCAGAAGAGGGGTACTACAGTTTTTTTTGTTTTTTGGTTTTTTACTATTATTACTTGTGGAGAAAGGAGAGTGAGGAGGAAGAAGGATGAGAGGAAAGAGGAGGAAGAGCTGCCAGAAGCAGCAGCAGGAGAGAGGTGAGAGGAGATGGTGGTCACAGGACCCCCACCCAACTGGGACCCCCTTACTGGGACACGGAACACGAGCAGTGGAGAGCTGAAGGGGCCGCCCTGTGTGTCATCTGCAGGGAGTTTGGGTATGACCAGGGGGACTGCCCCTATTGCTTCTGGGAAGCCTACACAATGGGGAGGGTGTCCTGTGCGCCAGGGTGGCCCCATTACCTCCACAGGCCAAGGGAGAAAATAAGGTGAGGAGAAGGAGGCAGAGAGGGGACACGGACCTGGAGTGGGAGACGGTGCGTCCACAGCCCAAGAGGGAGGAGACTGAGCGTCCACAGCCCAAGAGGGAGGAGACTGAGCGTCCACAGCCCAAGAGGGAGGAGACTGGCGTCCACAGCCCAAGAGGGAGGAGTCGGTGCGTCCACAGCCCAAAGGGAGGAGGCCGAGCGTCCACAGCCCAAGAGGGAGGAGCCGTGCGTCCACAGCCCAAGAGGGGAGGCCGAACGTCCACAGCCCAAGAGGGAGGAGTGGTGCGTCCACAGCCCAAAGGGAAGAGGCCGGCGTCCACAGCCCAAGAGGGAGGAGCCGGTGCGTCCACAGCCCAAGAGGGGGAAGGCCGATTGTCCACAACCAAGGTACCAGCCAGCAGAGGGAGAATACCTGCTGGTTCCACCTCCAACTCCGTGGGAGGACTACGTGTCGCTCCTGCCTCCGCCAGCAGAGGGAGAGTTCCTGCTGGTTCCACCTCCACCACGATGGGAGGACTGTGTGTTGCTCCCACCTCCTCCAGCAGAGGGTGAGTTCCTGCTGGTTCCGCCTCCACCTCCATGGGAGGACGACTTGTCGCTCCCACCACCACCAGCAGAGGGAGCATGCCTGCTAGTTCCGCCTCCATCGCCGCCACCAGGACAGAGAGCATGACTGCTGGTTCCGCCTCCATCGCCGCCACCAGCAGAGGGAGCATGCCTGCTGGTTTCACCGCTGCAGCCAGAAGGGGAGGCGCCCCTGCCGCCTTCGCAGCCAGAAGGGGAGGCCCCTGCCGCCAGCAGCCAGAAGGGGAGGAGCCCCTGCCGCCTTCGCCAGGTGCAGAGCAGCAGGAGCTGCCTCTGCCTCCACCACCACCACCTGAGGGAGAGGAGCAGGAGCTGCCTCTGCCTCCACCACCACCACCTGAGGGAGAGGAGCAGGAGCTGCCTCTCCCTTCACGACAGGACGGACCCGAACAGAAGCCTGGCGGTCTGCAGCTGCCCTTGCACAGGCTGCTAAAAAGAGCAAGGGGGAAAACGGCTGGGTCACCGCAGCTGAGAAGAGGGCCAAACCTAGCACCACCGCTGGTCCTGGCTCCCCTCCTGCAATCGCCTCCCGAGGGTCCGCTGCCGCCGTCGCCTCCTGAGGGATCGCTGCCGCCCTGTCGTGCATCGCCTGGGGATGCCAGTTCGCCATCGCCTGGGGATGCCAGTTCGCTATCGCCTGGGGATGCCAGCCTTGCACCGCCCAGGGATGCCTGCCTCGCACCACCTGGGGATGCCTGCCTCACGCCGCCCAGGGATGCCACGCCCGCTCTGCTCAGGGATGCCACGCCTGGATCGCCTGAGGCTGCCTGTTGCTCCGCATCGCCTGGGGCTGCCTGTTGCTCTGCATCGCCTGGGGCTGCCTTTTGCTCCACACAGGGTACAGGGTACGAGGGAAAAGTGGAGCTCCCGCTGCCGCCTCCATGGCCAGGGGCTCCCCTCCTGAGGGTCCGTTGCTGCTGCTGTCGCCTCCCGAGGGTCCTCTGCTGCTGCCGTCGCCTCCTGAGGGTCCGCTGCTGCTGCCGTCGCCTGGGGTCGTCGAGGATCCTGCTTCGCCTGGAGTCGCCGGGGATCGTGCTTCACCTGGGGTTGTCGAGGGTCCTGCTTCGCCTGGGGTCGTCGGGGGCTCTGCTTCGCCTGGGGTCGCTACACTGTGGCCGGAGCCCCATGAAGGGGAGCTGTCGGCCATGAAGAAAGGGGGGGAGGTCAGGAGACCAGCTCCCCCAGCCGCATTTTCGCGGCAGGAAACACTGTGGCCAGAGCCCCACGGAGGGGAGCTGGCGGCCACGAAGAAGGGGGAGGTCAGGAGACCAGCTCCCCGCAGCAGTTTCGCTGCCGGAAATTGGGTGGTCGGAGCCCCACGGAGGGAACTGCCGGCCATGAAGAAGGGGGAGGTCAGGAGACCAGCTCCCCAGCCGCACTTCTCGGGCAGGATAGTGTGTGGCAGGAACCCCGAAAGAGGGAGCTGCCAGCCACGAAGAAGTGGGGGTGGAGGACATTCCACCATGGCCACCCCAGAAACAACATGCTTCCCCCTCTTCCGGGACTTTGAGACTAAGGGGGGAGGTGGCCGTTGGGGCCATATGTGCGTTGCACAAGGAGGGGGATATGTAGCAGGGTGGTAGAGAGCCCTGTACATAGATTTATTTGTTTATTTTAGAATGGGATTTCCCCCTCCGCCCCTGTGTTATTTTGTTTTTGTTTTATTATTATTGTCATTATGATTGTGTGTAAATGATGGCGAGCGCCGTGTGTGTGTTATTGTTTTTGTATTTATTATTATTATGTATAGATGACGGCGTAGCCGATTTGTTATTATTTAGTTGCGTGGATGGGAAGCCCCTTCCACACAGTATTTAATGAACTTGTGCAGAAGGTGGCCATCTCCCGAATTAATTAAGTGATTAATTTTGTTGCTAATCAGGAGATGGCCACGGTATAAAAAGCCTGCAGCTCTCCAGCTCGGGTGGGTGTTAGAGAGGAGAGAGCGAGCAGAGAGACGGAGAGCGAAAACGAAAACGAAACTAAAAGAAAACCTTAAGGATCAGTGAAGGCTATTGCCCAGCCTGATCGTGTTGTTTGTGTTTGTGATTTGTTTTGTTTAAACCTTTTATTTTGCTCTGCGAGCACAGTCTTTTTCTGTTTAAATATTTATTTTATTTTTGTTATTTAAAAATAAAAAGGCGCGCTGCGTCATTTACTTTAAACTGCAGTGCCTGGTGTCAGAGTTCTTCCTTCCTGCTTCTGTCTGACGTCAGACCGCCCAGGCACCCTGTCACACACCCCTTAAAATCTGACGTAGGAAAATGGAGTATAACAGTGACTAGCTATCATAAAAACCATATTGAACTTATGAACCACTCTAAGTAATATGTAAGGTATGAACATCATAGGTCCATTGTCTGGGTTTATTACTTATGATTTGTTCGCCCAGGTGGCTGTACTTCAAATTCTATTAGTATAACGGTACATTGTAAAGCTGGTTACAGAACATACTGTAATGTTTATAATAAACACATTACTTTTCATTGGTATTTTACAAATCACTTCACTTTCTATGTAGTACTGTGCCATGCATCAGGTGTTTTTTATTTGAATAAAATGTACCTCCTACAGCAACCACTGAAGGATGCTGGTGTTTTGTTCCTCAATAGTGTTTCAAAAAGAGCATTGGTTGTAGGTGAAGTAGATTTTATTTGGATAGAGACTGGATGCATGACGCTGTATCAAACATTTTCTGCTGACCTTCTATGAGGTGTTATATCTGTGGTGAGGAAACATAATTGGATATACTAAATTGGGGGCGATGGAAATGGCAGTATTTATAAATAAATAAAATGGTGTTCCCTACTTATCTGAGCTCCTGCAAAAATATGGTGTGGAATGCATTTGGCTGCATTTCTCTGTTAATTTTACTGTAACTTTCATTATTACAATAAGTAATTGTACAGACAGGTAACAGGATACCTAGATAAATAGTAAAGCATTTCCCTCATCTGCACAATTCAATGAAAGTTACTTGAGTGTTTTAAAGCTGATTGAAAGCACATTTTCCTCACTCGGGGAGCTACATTTTTACTACCGTACCTCAGGTGAGGCTGTAAATTGACACAAAACATGTTTAAAAACTAGCAACTGCTTTTGATTCCGTTGTTGTATACTGGGACATACAGTTGTTGGCAAGTTTAAGGTTAAGTGTTGCCCACGACTACAATCGATGGGTTTCTTTGGGAACTGACACAAGTCAGAAAGTGAAATCAAAAGGATTTAATGTCAAACAGATAAAATAAAGGTATGGCAAATAAACACAGATAAATTAGTAAATATGAGTTTCATTTGTACTCATCTCTATGACAGTAAGGAAAATGGGGAGGGGGGGTGTTGCTTCTCATCGGCTTTTAAATCACTCGGTGCAGAAGATAATTGCCACTGATTGTTACCCAATTGAACAGATCAGGTCGGTTCAGTGTTATGGAATCTACACGTTTAAATCAGCTTCATTGAATATCTGTTGACAAAAAAAACATGTTATAGGGAATTTCACAACCCTAGTTTCAGTATTGGTCATCTTTTCTGTACCTCTATACCATAAAAACAATTATGGGTATTTTGATATAACATCTGTCACAGGAGACAACAGTGTGTAACATCTGTCACAGGAGACAACAGTAAATAATTAATTTCTTGTAAGCACTAAAGGATGTTGTGTACCTCTAAAAATAACAATTTTTTTAACGATTTTTTTAGTGTCACAATTTTTTGTATATCTGTAAATGATATAGATGTAAAATCTAACCTTCATGATTTATGATTTTTTTTGTTTTCTTCCTTCTAGAGAATGGGAAAGTCTGTAAGTCTCATTTACTTTAACTTAGGCTGTGTTTGTGATAGTAGTTCTGTTTTGGTGGTTCTTTCATTTTATTCCCTTTCAGCACACAAAGAACAAAACTAAGTTTTCAAATTGCATTTTTATCTAAACCTTTTTTAATATTCTAAAATATTGGCATACAGTTTTCTGATCGCTAAACTATATGCATTTTATTTAAACTTAATAAATGTCATGTGAGCTGGAAGGTATCTTACACTTTTATTTGCATGTGATCTATAATATATAGCATGTGTGATATAATGTAGCGCTTGCTTTCCATATAAAATAAAACTGAATGAAGAGTACAGTACTTAAGAATTGCTTGCTGTAGAAGACCCTAGAGCCTACACTCCTATGTTCATATTCTGCGCATGTAATTAATTGAAAATGTTGCAGTTGCAGAAAAACCTAGCTTAAGTGATTTTTTAACAACTGTGACAGTTCAATCCTGTAGTGGGAAATGCAACCATGTAACAAAAGTTCCTTTTCAAGTATAAAATGTAACCATTACCAAACGGGTATTTAACTCCTAAAGACCCCAAACCTGAATAAAATATGTCAAAGCTACTCGCAGAGCCTGTGACGCAGTCATGGCCCGCCCCCGAGGGCATAAAATGACAGTGCTCACAGACCTCTGCGCCATTTTTCATTTCAAGACTGACCTGACAGGAGGAGTGTATCAGATAAGTACTTGTTGCTTATGACTGTATAATTTTACATAATTTATACGATAATTTATTTACGCTGTAATCATTTTGTTAAAATGAATTTTGCGTAAATTGTGCATTACAGCCTGTTTGTTAGTCTCGTGTGTGTACTGACTGAGTGGTTTTGCCAATAGCTTGCACAGGTCGGCATCCCTGTACAGTGCTACCCGCACTGGTGGACCCGTACCGTACCGGTACTGAGATCAGCAACCCAATCTGTTCCGCGTACCATACCGACCCAGTGCTAAACTTACCGAACCAACCCCGTATTGTCCTGGTACCGTCTGGTTCCAACCCACTACCGACCAGTGCTTACATCCCTGGTCCGGTACCAAGCCAGTGTTGTTCTTGTTCTTGATCAGCCCTTTTGTTGTCTTTAAGCAGACTGAGGCAGCACCTGTACAGTGTTACTGTACACTTCCTTGCTACTTACATAATGACTGGAGAAACGTGTCTCCCGCAGCTCTACAGAGCGTTCTGTGTCCCTCACTCCTGCACAGCGCTCTTCCCCATCACCCTCTCTTAGAGAGGTGGCTGCATCCTCACCCCATGGCTCTGTGCCAAGGGAGAGCGGACGACGAACCCAGGAAGCCGTCCTCACGGTATTCCTCATCCTCTGCTTCTCCTCCAAGGAAGAGGAAGGAGAGTCGCCGATCCAAGTAATTGGTGGACTCTGAGAAGATGGAGAAGTTCTGGTTAGCAGTTTCCCACCAAGGAACATTCAGCGCTGTCTGCCCTGCCTGTTCCCTTGGGGTCCCAAGGGGCTACAAGTGCAGATTGGTAGCAGGGTAACATGCTGTCCATCACCACCTCTGAGGAGGCGGGCGAACAGGAGCTGGCATTCTGTCTGAGGACGTGGAGTCAGACAGCACATCCCCTGCAGTTAAGCTCTCCCTGTCGGCAGAGCTACCACTGATCAAGAGGGCCACTGCAGTCTTGCAAGTGCACTGGCCTACAGAAGATGGGACAAGGTAATCCGTCTTTAATGAAGAGCCTACCACCTCTCCTGTGTCCCCCCCAGTGCACCCGGACTTTCTTTTTAAGATCCAGTCATCCTGGGGTCACCCAGCTACAGCTCTTGCTGTTTATGGACACCCTATATAGGGTTGTCACAGATGGCTTTGTGTGGCGTGTGGGTGGTGACATCAGGTTCAGGAAGCAGTAGTCAAAACAAGGTATAGCGGGCAAAACTGAAGCACAACGGCACTCAGAGCTTTATTAAACAATAAAACAAAAGATTTAAACAAAACACCAAACAAATGAGCACAAGAGCCAAACAAACAAACAAACACTAAAACAAGTAGTATGTTGGTTGTTTATTCCTATTTTCCACAGACTTACGTCTCTCCTCTGACACTCCCCGCCTAATAAGCCTGGAGTGCGTCTTTTTATAGTCTGTGGCTGGAGCCTAAATTACCTAATTTGATACAGGTTCCAGCCACATTCCCACGAGGATAATAGGGAAGGGGTTTTAACCCCATCCCCACCGACTACACATTATAAGACAGTTTTTTTTTCCTGCCGGTCTCAAACAGTAAATAAGACGGATGGCTTTGTCCGCCTGCACACAAATACAATATAATAATAATAATAATAATAATAATAATAATAATAATAATAATAATAATAATAATAATAATAATAACTAACATACATAAATAAATACAAAGGGGTGGGCACTTTGCCACAAGGGTGCACGATGCGGAGAAGCTGGGGCTGGCTGAATTTCTGCCGGTAGAGGCTTCAGTTGCCGCGCTGGATGCTATCTGCCCCCAACAAGCAGTGCCGGGTCTCGGAGGTGACTCTCAAGCGTGCCTATTCAGCCAGTGTGTTTGCTGCATGGCTAGGCATCTTTAATAGTATTCTGGTAGCCTATCAGTCCTGTTTGCTGAGGTCCCTCTCTGACAGTAACATGCCCACAACAGCTGGATGAGCTGCGCCTGGTTAATAAGAACCTGATCCATCTGTCAAAACTGAATGGGCAGGCAGTAGGCAGGAATTTGTCTGCGCTGATAGCTGCACATAAGCATATTTGGCTTTCCCAGGCACACGTGCCATGATGGGGACAAAGCACTGCTGTTGGATGACCCTATTACACCAGGGCATACCTTTGGTCCTGCGGTGGACGAGATGCTGCAGCACTCTCACCAAGCGTGGAAATCCACAAAGGAGCTGGTGCGCAGGCTTCCCAAGCGACCACCCCCAGTGTGCAAACCAGTGGAAAACTGGCACCCTAGGCCCCAGCAGCCTTCAAGACCGGCACAGCCATCTGCACCTACTGCCACGGAGGCTACAATAGGTTCCACCACCCAGCGCAGAGGCAGAAGCCTCAGGCCAAGCCATAAGCTAGGCCGCAGCCCTAGGGGTTTGCTGCCACAGGCCTAGGGCCCCCTTTCAGGAAGCCATCTGGAGTATTGGCGTCGGTGCACCACAGGCATCTAGGTGCTTACTACCGTTCAGACCAGCTACTCACTGCAGTTCAAGCACGCTCCCCCTCTCTTTTCGGGGCGTGACTGTAACTTCAGTCACGGACCCACAGGATTCCGTAGTGGTGTCTCAGGAGGTGGCAGCTCTGCTGCAAAAATTGGCTATTCGCATGATAGACCCATTCCAGTTGTAGGAAGGGTTCTACTCCAGTTACTTCCTAGTGCCCAAGCAGGATGGTGGCCTCACACCTATCCTCGACCTCAGACAGGTCAACCTGTATCTGAGCTGAAGGAGGTTCAAAATGTTGACAATGCTGACAGTCAATCAGGCCAGGCGACCACGGTGGACCTCAGACGCCTATTTCCACATTCCCATAAAACTGACTACTCACCCCTAACTATAGTGGCACTACCACATCACTATAATATATATATATATATATATATATATATATATATATATATATATATATATATATATATAGTCTTTCTTGAGAGTTTTTGCACGTTTTGGTTGGGATTTTGGGATTGGGAAGTTGTTTAAAATAAATAAATAGGTACATATTTCTTCAGTTTTAACTGTTTTAACTGGATGTTTTTTAGGCTTAGTTTTAACTGGATGTTTTTTAGGCTGTAGAAATTATGAATATGGAAAGCATATGCTGGTGTTATAATGGTCTAATAATGCATACAGATATGAAATGCTCTTAGAAAGCTATTTACATCTTTGAAAAGCAGAAAAGCACGCTTTACTAAACAGCCATTGCTCCAGCACTGTACCTGGCACAAAAATATGTTAGCAAGAATGGTGCTGTTTTAAAAAAAAACAAACATAATTTTAGTTCAAATGCTGTAATCTTAATGTATGTATTGATATTTTTAAAGTAAAATGTTGTTTTTTTGTTGTTGTTTTTTTGTCTGTTCCAACAGTTTAGGGTTTCCACAGTTAATGCCAGGTTTAACATTAACATTGATAATCCCATACATATATACACACCTATGGACAAAACTTTTGCATAACCCTATAGAATTAACATATTTAGCTTCATAAAGTTGAATCAAACCTGCTGAATAATGATGTGTTAACATATTGAATTACATACCACTTTGTAGTTTTCCATATACTGTACTACTATTATGGCTTCTGGTAGACTTTTGCATCATTTTGTAGTTTCTTTGATTGCATGATGTTAAATAAAATATCTAAATTATGTTCATATGTCATTTTTTATTCTATTATTTCTTTTTTTTTTAATTATCTCAAATGTGTGGCCATAGCTGTAGGCCTTTATTTAATACATGCATGTCAAACATTGATTATCATGTAGGTATATCTGGTAGGGATAAATGCTAATATTGACTTTGACCTTCTCATTTTCAGTGTAAACCAAATTCTGTATTTAAGAAAATTGTGCCTCCAGGATTCTGTATATTTAACAATTCATCGCTAGGGCTGGATTTCAAACCAAGCTATATCACTTATATAATTAAATTATATAATATAATTACATTACATAATATAATTAAGAGCACCTTGGTATGCATATGAAATATCCTAGCTATATTAACTAATGCCATGTTTTCCACTTGTTTTGATACAATTTCTATCATTTGCTGTTTCAGTCATCACTTCCTGGTGACTATTTAAACCTCTGAAGTTTAAAGCACCCCTGTGGCTTCATGTTGAAACTCATTGCATCAGGTATACCAGAGTGTAACCATTAACAGGTCCCCTTGCAATACCCTTCCCCTAGTGAATGTCACATTTGCTCTAAGTGTAATAGATATCAAAAGTCACCAGAGTGTGAAGACTAAAACAGAAAATGATACAGAAGAATGTGTTTGCTAAATTCACTGATATTTCGTAACCCTACGAAGCTGCTCTTTAAGCTGCTGAGCTTGCAAACTGTTTGGGGCTTGGTTGAAATTGTAGTGTTTTGAGGTGTTTGCTTTATTACTTTTTCATTTTGTATTTATCAGGAGAGGCATTCATTTTATGTGGGTAGAAAAAACTTTGCAAAGGAAGTTGATTAAGTTCAAGTGAGCCCTTGTATATGTTTGTATTTGGTTTGATTGGGGTTTTTATTATTAAAACCTACGACTGCAACAATACATTCGACTGCAACAATACATTCCATCAAAGCTAGATTTTATTTTCCATACTCCACCAAGTGTAAAAGTCCCACACTGCCATGTTTAGGTGATGTGTTACCGTTGCAGACAAAAGTTTGGCACCTACGCTTATTATACCATAATTCAAGGTAACAGATTAGGGACATACATTTAGTAATCTTTAACCACTTCTTAATAAAACAAAAAGCAAAATACACCATTTCTAGTAATTTAACAAATAAACTTTATCAAAAAACAAACAAACTTATTTAATTTAAAGTATTTATTCATGACAAAAATATTGACACCCCTGCTTTAGTAGTTCATGTGTCCTCCTTATGCTTTTATTATGGCTTTTAAACACTTATAATCATTCTTAACCAGTATGTTACATTTTGTTGTGTGGGTGTGTGGGTGAGTCAGAGATGTTCTTTGAGACGCCCCACAGGCGCACAGTTTTATTTTATAACCAACAATGGTAGTTTGTTTGGATGTTTTTTTTTTATTTTTGTTGCCACAGTTCTTTTAGCACATGCCAGTTTAATAAACAGATAAGTGAAAAATCAAACGATCAAAGGAAAAATGAAAACAAAAAAAACACTGTAAACCAAACAACAAAGAAAAACTGTGGATATATTCAGGGTCTCGCAAGTCTAAATGGCGCTCCCCTATTCCTTACTATTTTACTGCATTTAATCCGGTACTTTAGAGTACTGTAATCTGCCAAGTGTTATTTAATCTGTAGTATTATGTATTTAATTAAATCCTGATGTAACTATCACTGACACTGTTATCTGCTGTATTATTGAATCGTATTTTGTCACACTTGTACTTGCTTGAACCAAAGTCATTGTATTTTATCTTGCTCTTAATTGTATTAATACTTGTACTGTGATTCTTGAAATGTATTTTTGTTTACGACTGTAAGTCGCCCTGGATAAGGGTGTCTGCTAAGAAATAAATAATAATAATAATAATAATAATAATAATAATAATAATAATAATAATAATAATAATAATAATAATAATACTGGTAAGTGGTTGCCCAGATCCCCCTAGCTAAT
This sequence comes from Acipenser oxyrinchus oxyrinchus, assembly GCA_030684275.1. NCBI lineage: Eukaryota > Metazoa > Chordata > Actinopteri > Acipenseriformes > Acipenseridae > Acipenser > Acipenser oxyrinchus. The sequence goes on from CM060249.1 coordinate 56,414,724, forward strand.
CAGAGCCACGTCCCAGTTTGGGTACGTGATGACATTTAACATAGAGGCTGTCTCCTCCAGCCACCTCCACTGCCTTTTCATGAACCGGCACTCTTAATTTGTATTCCTTCTGTACACTCTCTGTCTCTTTCCTATATTTCTTTGATACTGTTCTGTAGCCATTTCCTTTGTTGCAATTTGCAATTTGCAACATGAATCCAACTCCTTTGTCCATCATCTGCTGTGCTGTCAAAATGTTCTTCTTCAACAGATGTTCGAAATAATGACCTCCTTTTTTGGCTATTGACTTTACCATGCAGCTTAGTTACTGTGTTATTGTTTTCAATCAATTAATAATATTTGTAATTAGTTGTATTAAATTTATACAGATCTTTAATGTAAAGGTGCCAATACATTTGTCATGAACAAATATTTGAAATTGCTTGAGTGCTTTTTTTTTTCTAAAGAGTGTTTGTTAAACTACCAGAAATTGGATATTTTGTCATAATAATTAATGGCTAATGTTCTCTAAATGCTTGTATTTAACATGAATTGTCTTATATTTCTTATATTAAGTATACGGTGCTGTGGAGGAGTGTCCAGCCCCTATCTATCTATCTATCTATCTATCTATATATATATATATATATATATATATATATATATGTGCGCTGTTATTATTTATTTATTTATTTATTTATTTATTTATTTATTTATTTATTATTATTATTTCTGTATTATATATGACCCTGAAAAGCCATGTTTTGGATTTATTGTTTCGCAAGGACAAGCAAGGTGCCGTCCGCCACATTAATTGTTTATTGTTTTATATTTTAAAAACCTTTTGAGGATGCATGACTGATCAGCTGCTGATTATTTAACTAGCTGACAGTCACGCATCCTTATTAAACTCGTGCAGACTATGGCCAGAATATAAAAGCCTGCAGCATTTCTTGTTCGGGGGTAGTGTGTTCGGAGTGGCGAACGAGAGTGGAGACAGGAGGTAACAAAGAGAAACAATTGCTACGTATGCTGATTTTGCCACCAGCATACTACTTGTTGCTGATTATTGTTTATTTGTTTGGCCAACGTGCCCTTTTCTTTTGTGTAGTTGTGTTTTGTTTAAATCTTTTGTTTATTATTTAATAAAGCACTGAGCACCGTAGCTTTTCAGTTTGCCCGCCAGTACTACTATGTTGTGGTTTCATTTCCCTGGTCTGACATCACCCTACAGCCATCTCTATCACAGGTGCCAATACTTTTGTCTGTGGCTGTATATAGAGCAGCCTCCAAGAATATGTTAGACTTTAGATACTTTAGACCACTCATTATGAATCCCAGTTATCGTATGAACCAGGTTCAGAGTTGAGCAGTCGTATGCAACATATTTCCAAGCTTTACAATCAGCCAAATATGATTCAGTACAAACAAATATCTGCTTAATCAGCATGCTTATTTTAATGACAAAGGTATGGCACCGTCTGTAGGTCAATGGTGATCACACATGTGGATTATTTACAGCAATTGTTACACTCAGTTGCCTTGTAGTTAATACATAATGTATACAATATGTGAGAAACATAGTTATCTAAAACTGATCCGATCTCCTAAGACAGGTATATCATGCCAAATAGTGTATATCTTACTTTGTCCTGGCACCAAAATAACATACATACTCTGTCTGTTGCAGGAATCAGTCAAATGTGAGGAGAATGCACACTGCAGTGAAACTTAACGAGGTGGTTGTAAATAAATCCCAGGATGCTCATCTGGTGTTGCTGAACATGCCTGGACCGCCGAAAAACAGATGTGGGGATGAGAACTGTATCCTTTACTTCTGCTTTCCAGGTACAAGCCAGGTCTAGTTAGGGTAGGAAAAAACATTGACAGGATTTGCCCTGTAAACACCCTTCTAGTTTGTTTTCCATGTTAAGACAGTCTCAATTAAAGAAGATATAGGTTCAGCTTGGTTAAAATACAGTAAACCTATTTGAATCATACATTCCCTAATGATTCACATATACTGTAAACATTCATCATATGTTCCATTATATACAGCTATGGCCAAAAATGTTGCATCATTAGAATTCTCGGAGCTATAAATAACTATATGAACATAATTTAGATATTTTATTTATGTAATCAAAGAAACTACAGTGATAGCACAAAAATCTACCAGAAACCATAATAGTAGTAGTATTTCCTGTTAGATGTCAAATTGTCACATTTTTCAATTGTTGTCAGTTTTTTAAATATATGGAAAACTTTATGAAGCAAAACATGTTAATTCTATAGGGTGATGCCACACTTTTGGCCATAGCTGTGGACTCGCCATTAAAATATATGACCCTTATACACCATCTGTAAAATCCCCCCCTAGAGATTTATAATAACAGCCTCCGTAAAAAATAGCCAAAACTAGCATTAATGGTTTTCTTCTGCAGATCTGCATCAGAAGCCTAAATGTCTGCTGTTATAGCATTTACCTAGTTATTATAACAAACAAAACCTGATGTCACTGAAAGGTTCTGCATTGTTTATTAATCTTAGCATGTACATTCACTGTGAGTTTGTTTTAACCTTCAATGAATCTCTCTTGACTAGCGTTACCCAGAAACCACTCCTAAATTAGTGAAAAAATATTGTCAGAACTTCAAAGCAGAAGCGTTTTGACAATATTACATTATTTTCACGGTTGTCCCCCCCCCTGACTGCGTCACTGACTGTATGGATACACTCAATTAAAAAAGCATTACGTGTCACGTTTTATTTAAATCTATAAAACTCTGGATAAAGAGTTTTAGAGGTAACTTTAAAGCTTATGCTACTGCATACTAGAAGGCACCTGAGATATAGCTGAAGTGATTAACCTTGACTCAAGTTCTTCAGATATGGAGTTTTTAGAAGTCCTAACAGAGGGCCTCAACAGAGTTCTTCTGGTTCGGGGTGGCGGACGGGAGGTGATCACTATTTACTCCTAGGTTTGATTCAAAGGAGAAGCTGACAAGAAAACACTACTCGGCACGCTTCAGTCATTGGATGCTGTAGATTGGATTTTGGACCTTAAATAAAAACCTGCTTAGTGCAAGTGATATACCAGCACAGCTATAGAAAGTGGTGTTCACTTTGAAAGGATGTGCTATCTGTAATGAGATGATGGGAGTGAAACATGAACAGCTGGTGCTCCAGCCTGTGCAAAGACAAATGCGGTAGACCGCTATCTCATTACAGAATCCACAGGCACATCTGCATTAGTTATGTTTTATTTATTAGTAAGCTCCATCTATACCTATACAGTATGTGATACATTGTATCAACATATTTTAGAACCATTGAATAACCAGTTTTATTTAGTTGGCCAACCAGCCATTAGAAACTAGTGGAAAATAACATTATTTTAGGTATAGGATTTTTTTTTTAAAAGCATAAAGCATGTATTGAGACCCCAGAATAATGTTGCACACTCCATATTTCACTCCTTGGTCTGATGTAATGCAGCCTGTAATTCCTTGTACATTCACAGTGATGCATTTCAAATCCAGTTTAGCACCTTTGTTTTAAATAGGATGATACGTTTATTGGCTTTCTGTAGGACAGATCTACAGTATAGTTTATTTTGACTCAAATGCAATAATAAAAATATTATTCATTTTCTGAGCCCAAAATTGTAAAGCAATATATTCAAATAAGGAGGCCAGCAAAGGATGTAGGATGTTTCTATACATTTTGCTACAAATGTACATTTCAGTAAAATTGTTTTTAAAATCCATGACTTGTTGCTGTTACACTTGTTAAAGCAAACTCTTTTAAATAAGGTTTACATATCCAAAAAATCTTTTGAATGTTTTTTGTTGTTGTTCATTATTCCCTGTGCATTTGTTATACTGTGTAGTGAAAATTAAGATTTTGGATAGTGAAAATGTGTTTCAGTGTTTTTGTTGTAACAAGGGGTGTGCAATTTGGAGGTTTATAGAATAATAATTAGTGCATTAAATTGACACATTCCACACATAAACTCAAGCATATCATTTCATGAAAAAACAAGAAATTCAAACATTACAAGAACCGTAGATTTCTCAATACATTTTCAACAATGCAATAATGTTGGAATTTTAGTGTCAAACTATTTTTTTTAAATATATTTGTTTTAATAATAATATGTTTGTTAGTTTATATTAAAAGCAATAATAAATATGTGTGTGATGTACAGAATGAGGGTCATTCCATAATATTTATTAGGAAAACTAGGGGTGAATGAGTCTAGTGTTTTTGATCAAAATTGGAGCTCTCTGAATATGCGTTTATTTTTTTTAAGCTACTTTTTGTCACGTTTGCTATGTAAATTACAACTCCCATCGCTGCCACATTGTTTTACTTATTGAAACCCATAATACATCTAGATCATTGATACATTTATAACAAAAAAAGGAAAATACAATTTAAAAAAAATAAAATAACTAAGAACATTATACAATTTCAAGCTTGGTCAGGGATATTCTATAAGAACAGAGAATACTAAAAACAATAAAGGCAGTAATGATGTAATGACGACGCTCTCAAGTCGAAACAAACATGCATACATTGTGCAACATCAATTGCCATTTTCATTGTATCACAGTTTATCTGAAATGCCAAGCCGCAGATAATTGTAGCTGTTTGTGCTTTGCAGAACTATAAACTTTAGCTGGAGTTTTACACAGGTTTTACAAGTTGGTATACTGTCAATCACAGAGTTTTTTTTTTCTTTTAAAGTAACTACTAAATGTACTTTAGGTTTGTATTGTGTGATTAAGGTGGTGGTGTTGTTTTTTTCAATGTGTTAATGTTTGACTCTAATAGGAAGAAATATGCCAAAAAGAAAGTGAAAATATAAATACTTCTGGTTTTCAGTATTTTCTGAAAACGTGCACTTTAAATCATGTCTGCATCGTTTCTGTCTTGCTATGGAGTACAGAATAGAAAAAACTAAAAAAAAATTGCAATTTGCAAACATTTTTGTGAGTTAATGCTACAGAATTAGAAACAACCAATTGATTTTGTGAATTTGATGACTCACAGTGCCTGCATTTTGTATTACTAGCATTATAACATTTTAATTTTCATTTAATGAAAACAAAAGGGCAAAGTTTGAAGAGCTTCATAAATCTGGCCCCCAAGTAATAAAATCCCAAATGACCTAAATCCAAACCCTACTTTGACAGAATAACACTGCAGATAATAACGTTCCTGATATCGGTATTAACTGTAATCTGATGTAATCTGATAAGAACAGATATCAAAGATTTGGTCCATCCAGTTGAGGTGTAGTCTAATCATTTCAGCACGGAGAATCCGCAATGAATGAATGATTTATTGATTGCAACTGAAGATGATTTAATGAATTGTGATGGGCGCTCAGGGCCCAATGACTGTTATGGGCGCTCAGGGCCCGAGTGAATGATAAATTTGGCTGGAGGCCTCATCCATGGGTGCTCGACGGCTACCTGCGTGAGGCTGGCTAGAAAAACATGAACAGTTACATGCATCCCAGTACCGCAGATAGGAAGTGGCTATGGGCCACCTCCCCCAAAAAGACAAGGCCACCAAACCATGAATGAAAAATAATAATAAATGGCTGAGGGTAGCCCTTCATCCAGGCTCTAAGCGGTCGACTCCCATTTCGGCTTCCCAGCACGTGACTATAAAAGGCCGAAACAAAAGAAGCGACATGGGTGAATAACACAAGGAACCTTTATGCGCTTGCAGATGACGTGTTGGTTAGGGGCGGATTCTCCTTGCAGAAAAACAACCAAGTTTACACTTATTAGAGAAATCTAAAGTGGTTTTGGAACTGGATAATATATTGAACAACAACATGTGTTTAAAATAGAAAATGCACTCAGGCAAAACATGATTTCAGTCAGGGAACTCGTAATAGGTACAATATTTATTACAGATTAGACACTATAACACATTGATGCATATTATACATTCTAGGATAACACATTTAACATATAATACATCCTTGGCCTTTGGCCTCACCTCAGGGAACCCCTGCCCATAATTTTTCCACTGATAAGCGGAGAGGCTGACTGTAGGAAAGCCATGGACAGGTGGCAGGATAACTGCCCTCCTCCGTAGACGAAGCCAAAAAACAGGTGGAGGCTGGGGAGGAGGCAAACTAACTCGCAGCAGGGAGGTAATGGATCAGGTAAGATCTGAATCCATTCCCTGACAATCGTTGGACAAGTAATTACGTTGTTAGCGATAAGGTACTGCTATTTCGATTGACAACTGTATGGTTATCGACACTTAATAAGCTTGATTTGATTGACTGATTAAAAGTGAGTTCCCTGCCTGAACCACCACTTTGCTTCATAGATGGCATATTTCAGGACAGAAATTAACTTGACTTGTAAGATTTATATTAATTTTTGTACTGAATTTGTATTAGTTGAGGAAAGTACATTTACCCCCTAGTAACATGCTAAGTGGTTTCTCATTCAAATTACATTGCTGCAGTAACTATACATGTAAAACACCCAACAGATGTGTAGATCTGGCTTGCTTGTAAAATTGTTACAGCATGAATATTACAAGTTGCACTATGTATTATCATATTTCCAATACATTATGTAACCAAAACACTGTTGTTTATCCATTGTAAAAAAAAAAAAAGTGTGTAAACTAACTAATTAGACAATAAGTTTAGATTAAATTAAAAAAAAAAACATTTTCACATTAAATGAATTTTTCATATATATTACTAAAATATTACAGCTGTGTTTTTCAATTATTTTTATGAATATATTCTATTGTAATGTCTGTACGGAGTTACCAAACTAGTATTAATTTGTACTTGGTTTCTGTTGCTGTAGATCTCTGTATTGTGTAACATTTTACATATGCAGTTTGATATGCTAGGTATATTCTCTGTTGTACGGGCAGTACAAAGTAAAAGTAATACAAGGAATTAAGAGAGGGGAAAGTTGTAAATGAAATATATATTTTTAATTATTTGAAATTGTGGTCGCCAAATCATTTTTTTCTTGTATTTTTTGTTGTTAGAGTCAGGTTTTTCATTGCAGTTGCATTTAAAGGAAAATTACTCTTAGGATATTATTTTTACAGGTACCGTATGTAATTAGAGGTGAATGGACATTTTATCTTGGTGCCTCTGGATGAATAATAAAGTGCTACATTACAGTATATTGCACAGCTTTTGGAATCGTATTGTTGGCAACCTTTTACTAAAATAGGAATGAATCAGGTTTGTGTTATTAATTTGCCTCAGTTTGGTTGATCTATGACAGTGGTCAGCAAATGGCAGCCCGCGGGCCAAATCTGGCCCGCTGAAGCCTCCTTGGCGGAACTTCATTTTAATATTACCACAAGGCCGCGGTTATGACTCCCTGTATGACCTTGTCTTTCAGCTGTAAAATAGTTTGTCATAAGCCCAGTGACTACATCATTAGGAGTCATTTTGAGTTACGTTTCACTTACAACATATCAGATTTGTTAAACTGAACTAATGTGTCTCTTAATAGACTATATTATTTTACTAAGATTTATTTGGAGGTTACAAAGACATACTATCACAATTGTTACTTCTTTTTTCCTTGATGGTTTGTTTTCAACCAGCCTGACCAGCTTTCTTATTGACGTGCTGGTATGCTGCCACACCTTTTTATGGCAACTTTTTTTGGGGTGGGGGCGGGGTTGGTATAGCAAGTGGCCCGCTGCATGCTGTCCACGGGTCATTTGGCCCGCCGTCCAATTGAATTGCCGACCACTTATCTGTGATAAACATATAATACTGTATAGGATTGCCACCAATCCTAGTTTTTACTGGATTGTCCCCATCAGCTGCATCCACATCCATGTAGATAACTTGAGCAACAACACAATGCCAGGGAGTTAGCTGCCTAATTAGATGAACGAAGATTATTCTGCAATGTATACAGAAAATAAATTAGTTATCAAAAGTAGTGTTACATGCTTTTAACCTATTAGATTAATACAGATTTTGTAAATAAAGGTCCCAGTTTGGCGATATGTAACCTTTTGGAACATCTGACAGTTAAAATTATTAATAAATAGGTAACAGGAAAGTAAAAAAGAAAAAAGCTTTTGACACTATTTCAAGTTTTATATTATTGTAGATCAATATAGGTTTTCATTTAAGGTCAACATGGGTGGAACTAGGTACCTGGGTACCATTTCAGGGAAATTCAAGCTTGCATCTGGTAGGCCGTGTTAAATTGGTAACATACCAATAAGTGATAATAAGTTTCCCAGTTTTTGAAGCCTCCTTAGTGTTGGAAACTGCAAAAACAAATTTTCACCAGAACAGCAGTAGAAATGTTAAAAATCCACAACCAGAGTATTCCTGTGGTCCCCGAGAGGTTCCTGTGCCTACCTGCTGTTTAGGTTCACATGATATTGCCGATTTTTTAGGGTTTTTTTTTTCCGTGTGAAATCGCCTTATTTTTGGGACATTATGCTTTTTAAATTAGATTTCCATAACATGAGAGTAGATCTTAAAACTTCAAGCTGATTTGAACTCGGCTCTCGCCAAGAGAAGCACCAACTAAGACGTAGTTTTACAGTAAACTAATGTGAACCATCTGTGTCTCCATCCATTTGCGTTTCTTTCCATCTGATGATGTAGATATCCTTCTGCCTGGTTTTGATGGCTGAAGTGTAATGTTGGCTCCAGACATCAGCATATTTTGCCACCCCAGCGCATCAGCACACACAATGGCTGTGATGCTGGCTCCGGGGATCACAGTGCGGTCTCCCCAGCACATCAGCATGACAACCGTCTGGATTGAGCTAAGTAGGGTACATCTCTGGGGTCTTCAAGTGGGCACCTTCCATCCTCTGTATTTCATCGACTAATACCATATAGCATTCATAACACCTTAATAAAGGTGACTTAACACAGTGTAACTGCTACTGTATGTGTACAGGTAACCAGAGTCAGAGGCAGATAGGTAAGTGATCCTGCTTCAAGTGATTAACATTAACTGTATTTAAGTAATATTATAAAGGTGGTGTTGTTTGAATTAGGTGATCTACTGCTTGTGATTAGTACCAGGTGACTGTGGTTAAATTGAATAGAGGTTGATTTTCAATTTGATTGGTTTACACACAGCTAGCCTATTTTTGTGCCAGCACGAAGCGCCAGCCAACTGAAGACCCTCTCTACAAAAGAGCTGGGAGTCTAGCTGTGGGTGGCCATCAAAGAGGGACCTGCAAGGAGAGGCTGATGAAGAAAATCCAAACCTAGCAGTGCTCTGGAAGACGCCAACTACTAGACAGATCTGTACCCTCCCCCCCCACCGCTCCTGCTCCCACTACTACTGTACCTATCTGTCTCACCTCTCCTGCTATGACTGTCTCTCACATCCCTATTATTCTGTCCTCTCACTCCCGTCCTCTATCTCCGCCGCTGCTCCCCTAACCCCTCTAACCTCATCCCTCTGCCTCTCCCTGCCTCCCACTCTCTCCCCTTCCACACTCTCTGTTGTGCCCTCTGGAACTGTCACTCCTCTGCTAACAAAGCTGATTTAATCTGTGCCTTTGCCTCCCACCTCTCTCTCGATTTCCTTGCTCTCACTGAAACCTGGCTCTCTCCTGATAACACTGTAACTCCTTCTGCCCTGGCCTCTCTCTAAGTCCTGTCCCATACTCCGCGTCTCACTGGACGGGGAGGTGGGACTGGTCTTCTCCTCTCTCCCTCCTTACTCTTTTCTGTCCCCTCTGACCTCTCCTCACTCTCTGTTAACACCTGAATTTGAATTTCATGCTGTCCAACTAACCTCTCCCTGTCAACTTCTGCTAATTGTACTGTACCGACCCCCTGGATCACTCACTCACCTTCTCGATGAACTCAACTATCTCCTCCTTCCCCTCTCTGTCTACCCCAACTGTCCTGTTAAGTGATATCAATATCCATCTCTCCAATCCCACCCACTCTGCCGGATTCCTTCCTCTCCTTCACTCCTTCAACTTCTCTCTCTCCATCCCCTTCTACCTACAAAGCTGTCTGTCAACTGGACCTCACCTTCTCCAAGGCCTGCTGCTCCTCCACCCTCTCTGTCACCCCTCTGGACCTCTCTGATCACTATTTCATCAATTTTTCTCTGTCTCTCCCCTCTCTCCCTACTCCACCTACCCCCACTGTCACCTCCTGCCGTAATCTCCGCTCTCTCTCCCCCTCTGTCCTTCCCTCCACCGCTCTCTCTCACCTCCATCCTATCGACTCCTTCTCCAAACTCTCTGTAGACTCTGCTACCTTCACCCTCTTCTCCTCCTTCACCTCCTTCCTTGACTCCCTCTGTCCCCTCATCTCCCGACCTGCCCGCCCTTCCCTACCCCAACCCTGGCTCTTCTCTGTGCTCCGCTCAGCAAGAACCAAACTGTGCTCTGCTGAAAAGAAATGGAAGAGAACCAAACTCCCTGCTGCCCTAGACCTCTACCGCTCCCTCCTCTCCTCCTTCTCCTCTCTCTTTTGCTAAACGCTCCTATTTCCAATCTATTATCCAATCCTCCACTAACAACCCACAGAAACTATTCTCTACCTTCTCCTCCCTCCTCAACCCTCCCCCCTCCTCTTCCCTCCCCTATCTCCTCTGATGACTTTGCCTCTTTCTTCTCTAAAATCTCTGATATCCACAAACTCTTTAACACCTCCCCCTCCCCCCACCCTCCTGCTCCAAAACCCAACACCCTCTGTCTCCCTACTAACTCACCCTCCTTCTCCTCCTTCTCTCCCCTCTTAGACTGACCTCTCCTCCCTCCTCCAGGGCCACAAACCCACTACATGCGCCCTGGACCCCCTCCCCAATCACCTCTTTCAAGCTGCTGCTCCTGCTTTACTCCCCATTCATCTCCTCCCTTCTCAACACCTCTCTCCTCTCTGGTCTCTTTCCCTCTGCCTTCAAACACTCTATCACCCCCCTCCTCAAAATACCTACCCTCGACCCCACCTCCCTCCAGAACTACCGTCCTGTCTCCCGCTTACCCTTCCTCTCTAAAACCCTTGAGAGGGCAGTACATCGCCAGCTCTCTGCTAACCACTCTCTGCTCGACCCTCTCCAGTCCTAATTCTCCTCGATCTCTGCTGCTTTTAACACTGTCGATCACTCTATTCTCCTATCCTCTCTCGCTGACCAGGGGATTTCTGACACTGCTCTACCATGATTCTCCTCCTACCTCTCCGACCGCACTTACTAGGTAACCTGGCGCGGCTCAACCTCAACACCTCCTCCTCTCTCAACAAGAGTCCCCCAAGGATCAGCCTTGGGTCCTCTCCTGTTCACTCTCTACGCCCACTCCCTGGGCCCCCTCATCGCATCCTATGGTTTCTCATACCATTTCTATGCTGATGATGCTCAGATCTTCCTTTCCTTCCTCTGACCCCACCATCCCCTCCCATATCTCTACCTGTCTGTCTGCTATCTCCTCCTGGATGCACTCGCATCACCTCAAACTAAACCTCTCTAAATCTGACCTCCTTTTCTTCCCCTCCTCATCTTCCCCCTCCTCTGATCTCTCTCTCTCCATTCCTCTGGAATCTACCACACTCTCTCCCTCCTCCTCAGCCAAGAACCTTGGACCCCGGCCTCTCCTCCTCCCAGCACATGTCTACTCTAGCACGCACCTGCCAATTCTTCCTGAGCAACATACAAAGATCCGACCCTTCCTCACCAACTACTCCACGCAACTCCTCGTCCAGGCCCTGGTACTCTCCCGCCTAGACTACTGCAACTCCCTCCTGGCCGGCATCCCTGCGTCCGCCACTTGTCCACTCCAGCTCATCCAGAACTCCACTGCTCGCCTGGTGTTCTCTCTGCCTCCCATGCTACTCCACCACTCCGCTCACTCCACTGGCTCCCACTCACTGCTCGCATCCAGTTCAAGACTCACATACCAATGCCTTGACCAGACTGCACCCAGCTACCTCCAGACCCTCATCTCTCCCTACACCCCCACCCAACCAGTGTTGCCAACTTAGCGATTTTGTTGCTAGATACAGCGACGTTTGAGGTTCCCTAGCAACAAAAACATTGTCAAAGCGACTAGCAATAAATCTAGCGACTTTCACTGCCGACAACAGGGATTTTTAGAGAAAGAAGTTGCCAAATTCATCACAACATTAGTCACACGCAGCTCAATACACCATGCTTCTCTCGTCCTGAAGTAGTACAGTGGTGGCATTCTTCAGATAGTGTTGATTTCCGCAGATCTGCACAGTTCTGGACAGAATCGCAGAGATGCGAGTTCTTCGAGGGCTGCTGTGTGACGTCACTCAACTCCATCTGCAGAAATCTGTGCAGATCCTGCACAGCCCAGCACAGCTTTGAAAAGTTGCTGCGGAGCTGGTTGAGGCTGTGAACCAAAGAGATCCCGAGTGACCTGCTAATGCAAGTAACTACTACAACTGCTGCCCCCTTGTTAGCGGAAGCGAACGACATCAATTATTTATACAAACATAATGTACTAAATCAGTGATAAGTGATGTATAATGTTACAATAAAATCAATTACATCAGACTAACTCTGTACAGGTAGATAATCCAGACAAATATAAACAGGACGTTTAAAAATAATCAGCCATCATTAATACATTTAATATTGTTTATATTGGTGTTTACCCTGGTTAAGCGATTCCAAGAGGAGTGGTAAATTGTCTAGCAACATTTCTGTTGACTTTAGAATGTCTAAATTGCGACATCTAGCAACTTTGTGTGGTTTCCCAAGCGACTTCCTGCTTTGTGGAGTTGGCAACTGCACCGACCTCTCCGCTCCTCCTGCACTAGAAGACAGGCTGTACCTCCTCTGCGCTCCCCTGCCTCCAGAGCCTGCTCCTTCTCCACCCCGCAGTGGTGGAACGACCTTCCTATGGATGTCAGGACTGCCCAGTCCCTGACCACCTTCCAGCGCCTCCTCAAGACACACCTCTTCAGACCTGTAAAATTCAACTCTTCCCTTCTGGACAATATAGCACTCTACCTTTTAATGCACTTTAACTTTCACTTATCTGCTCCCTATTTTACTGTATTTAAACCTGCACTTGACCCAATCTCTAGTATTTTGTATTTCACCTGCAATCGTATCTAACCCTGATGTAACTATCAACACTGTTATCTGCTCTTGTACTGCCCCGACATCGAATCGTACTGTGTTTTGTATTTGCTCTTATTAGGACTGAAGTCATTGTATTTTGTATCTTGCTCTTAATTGTACTGTAATTCTTGATATATATGTATTCAACTGTAAGTCGCCCTGGGTAAGGGCATCTGCTAATAAATAAAGAATAATAATAAAAAATAATATAATCCCCCATAATCACTGATGTAACTCTCATATGTATTCATAATACTGTTGTCAAAGGTGTTATGACTATGTGTTATAGAAATGTACTTGTATTTTGAATTCCAGTGCTTTTTATTGGTTTAAAACAAATGTTAAGACAACATTGTCTGAATACTGCATGATTTGTTGGTCTTAAATTGACTATAATGGATAATGCCCATAGTTACTGTGTATTCTTTATGAAGGTGTGTGCAATTCAAATAATGCTTTACCACATAATGGCTTACATTATGAACAACTAAACTACTTTGGGAGAGGAATGAAAGACAATAAAATATATCCCCAACACACTTTGTATAAACCACCAGTACTATAGGAAGTAGTATGCTATTCACACAACATGAACAGCTAAAAGTACAGTAAAAATCAGAGCAAGCTGCCTGCTGCTACTGAAGCTGAGTGCCACTATTTCTTTCATAGGTCTAGTTAAACCTGAAAGTAGGTCATATAAATGTCTGATCCATTTACTACACTGAACATTTAACAATATTTGACATGAAGCAACAGCTCCTTGTATTCCAGCAGATGTCATCCAACATTTAAGATAGGTGCTTGTAATGGTATTTGTAGAATTGCTTATGTTATGTGACATGTACCCTCTTTATGTGTATATTGTACATTTTAAAATATAAGTTACTTCTTTCATATAATATTGAAATATCTTTCAAAATTGAGCATTTAGCTTTTAGCCACTGTTGAGTAAAAAGGAGAAACTGCTTTTGTGATATCACTAGGCACCAGAAGCACATGTCAAGTATATAAAATAAAAAATAAAAATACATCACTTTTGTTGAACACATCTTTTTCTATAGTTGCCATTTATAATTTTTTGTTCCTATAGCAATAATTCGCTATTATGGAAACTACTAGCGTACAGGGAGGCGGCTCTCTCGCCTGTGAGCAGCAGCCAAATGCAAATGAAATAAAAAATAATGGAAATTTCTATTTTGTGTATAATTTGTAAACTTCATTTAAAATTGTGCATTTTGTCATGCAGAATGTACATTTATTTTGATAACTTCACATATACAATGCTGATTTATGATTATCTGTCGACTGGCATTTGGGTAAAAATCAGATGGCACAGATTTATATATATATATATATATATATATATATATATATATATATATATATATATATATATATACAGTACTGTGCAAAAGTTTTAGGCAGGTGTGAAAAAATGCTGTAAAGTAAGAATGCTTTCAAAAATAGACATGTTGATAGATTATATTTATCAATTAACTAATGCAAAGTGAGTGAACAGAAGAAAAATCTAAATCAAATCCATATTTGGTGTGACCACCCTTTGCCTTCAAAACAGCATCAAGCATCAATTCTTCTAGGTACACTTGCACACAGTTTTTGAAGGAACTCGGCAGGTAGGTTGGCCCAAACATCTTGGAGAACTAACCACAGTTCTTCTGTGGATTTAGGCAGCCTCAGTTGCTTCTCTCTCTTCATGTAATCCCAGACAGACTTCGATGATGTTGAGATCAGGGCTCTGTGGGGGCCATACCATCACTTCCAGGACTCCTTGTTCTTCTTTACGCTGAAGATAGTTCTTAATGACTTTCGCTGTATGTTTGGGGTCGTTGTCATGCTGCAGAATAAATTTGGGGCCAATCAGATGCTTCCCTGATGGTATTGCATGATGGATAAGTATCTGCCTGTACTTCTCAGCATTGAGGAGACCATTAATTCTGACCAAATCCCCAACTCCATTTGCAGAAATGCAACCCCAAACTTGCAAGGAACCTCCACCATGCTTCACTGTTGCCTGCAGACACTCATTCGGTATGCGCTCTCCAGCCCTTCGGCGAACAAACTGCCTTCTGCTACAGCCAAATATTTCAAATTTTGACTCATCAGTCCAGAGCACCTGCTGCCATTTTTCTGCACCCCAGTTCCTGTGCTTTCGTGCATAGTTGAGTCGCTTGGCCTTGTTTCCACGTCGGAGGTATGGCTTTTTGGCCGCAAGTCTTCCATGAAGGCCACTTCTGACCAGACTTCTCCGGACAGTAGATGGGTGTACCAGGGTCCCACTGTTTTCTGCCAGTTCTGAGCTGATGGCACTGCTGGACATCTTCCGATTGCAAAGAGAAGTAAGCATGATGTGTCTTTCATCTGCTGCAGTAAGTTTCTTTGGCCGACCACTGCGTCTACGGTCCTCAACGTTGCCCGTTTCTTTGTGCTTCTTCAAAAGAGCTTGGACAGCACATCTGGAAACTCCTGTCTGCCTTGAAATTTCTGCCTGGGAGAGACCTTGCTGATGCAGTATAACTACCTTGTGTCTTGTTGCTGTGCCCAGTCTTGCCATGGTGTATGACTTTTGACAGTAAACTGTCTTCAGCAACCTCACCTTGTTAGCTGAGTTTGGCTGTTCCTCACCCAGTTTTATTCCTCCTACACAGCTGTTTCTGTTTCAGTTAATGATTGTGTTTCAACCTACATATTGAATTGATGATCATTAGCACCTGTTTGGTATAATTGTTTAATCATACACCTGACTATATGCCTACAAAATCCCTGACTGTGCAAGTGTACCTAGAAGAATTGATGCTGTTTTGAAGGCAAAGGGTTGTCACACCAAATATGGATTTGATTTAGATTTTTCTTCTGTTCACTCACTTTGCATTTAGTTATTTGATAAATATAATCTATTAACATGTCTATTTTTGAAAGCATTCTTACTTTACAGCATTTTTTCACACCTGCCTAAAACTTTTGCACAGTACTGTATATATATATATATATATATATATATATATATATATATATATATATATATATATATATATATTGTGACAAAGTATTGATCTGTAAAGTCTAACTTAAGCACACTTAGGTCAGAGAACAGAAGCAACACACAATGGTATCACAGTTAATCAGGACAGTGCCTGTTGGTTTATTGTCTCCCTGGTACCAGGCAGATGGGTTAGTTGAGTTGGGTCGCAAAGTTCAGTACACAAAGCAGGTTATCATACAAACAGGGTCTCACCGCCGGCAGAGTAGTCCAAACAGTCCAATTCATGCACAGGTATTCAATAGTTTCTTTGTTTTCTATAATCTCTCCTTCTCTTAAACCGATCCAGCAAAAGCTGTCTCTCCTCCAAACACACACACACTTAATGAGGTTTTAGCTGTCCTTTAAATACAGGTGGCTGGGGGTTGATTGCCCTATCAATGACCCGTTAACAATCCATTAGCACCTCATCACATTCCTCCCAAGACATCTGTCAATGGGTAGTTTTCCCCATCAGCCATTTTGTGTTCAGTGTTCGGCCATTTTGTGTGAGGACACAACCCCAACAAAATGTTTGCCCGCACATACCTCCCATTGATTACCTCACCCCTGGAATTCCCACAATATATATATAGATATAGATATAGATATAGATATAGATAGATAGATATATATAGATATATATATTGGATGGGGGTAATTCATCTACATCTATGTATATTGGTTGGAATTTATTTTCTTATGGTGACATCTATTTTTGTATGTATTTTAGTATGTACTATTTGTGTTTGAAGTTGTTAGTTATCATACCTGTATACCATGTATGTAACGCTTCATTATACATTTATTAAGCTTTTAAAATTACAATAGAACTCCCCAACCCAATACACAATTTGTTTATAGTTAATTGTTCGATGAATTCCTCTAATCATGCATTTTCTCTGGTACTGTTTGCTCGCCTCCGTGATAAATAAACTCAACGTGAATAGAAGTAGCCACTGAACACTTACAGTATTATAAGAAGATGTTATAATATGTGCATGCAGACGTGTGAAGGTGAGAGTGTACACTGTACATACAGTGCGGGGGGAGTCTGACAACATTACAAATACGTTAGACAAAATCCATGTCAATGATCTCGATCACATTAGGTATTCCATTCATGTACGACATCTTTTGAAAGCAAGCTCTATATTGCATTTTTTAACTATTTGACCCAGTGTTTACAGAATACTTAACTGTTTTAGGGCCATGCTGCATGATTTCTTTATTATTAATAGTGTTATAATTACACTATACCGAATCACATCTTTATTTATTTTACGAAGGGAAAACATGTTTTTGCTGACTTTATAATCATTTGGGCGACACAAATGTGATTTGGTATAATTTAACGACACTATTAACAATAAATTAATCATGATTTTAGCAGCAGTTTTTTAAGGATTCTGTAAATATTTTGTCTAATACTTAAAAAGTACCTGTCAGGTCTTGTTTTAAAAAAAATATCGTCACGGACATTAAATACAAACCAATGGAATACCGTGTGGATATGTATGTACGTATGTATGTTTATATGTATGTATGTATGCATGTATGTGTGTGTGTGTTTAACAGAGAGAGAGAATACATGCATGTCTCCAGCCATATGTGGTTTTCACGATCACGTCGTCTTCTAGCCAAAACTGTAGATATTTATTACTGCCATAGCCTTATCTTTTCACCTATTGATTTGCCCTATTGCCACTGTACTTTATGCTTTATCCATGCATCCCTTCCTGCAATGTCATCAGTCAGTGTGTTCTGGGCTTAAGGTTACAAATTGTTAAAACAAGTGAACAAATCTCATTCATAACCACAAGTATATAAAAGTCTAAAATATTTCCAAAGATACAAATGTTGAATTATCTAGGTAGTCTCTGTATCGTCGGCATCACAGGTGAGTTATAGTCATTCTTTAATTAAAAGTGCAATTAACTCTTGATAAATTATGACAATTAACACGGATTTGCAAGCACTGCTCGTTAAGATATTAACATTATTTCGTAAATCAACATAATTTCAGAAATCATGATAGCATGATTATTTAATAACGAGATAGGCATAACGACTGGAGTTATCATTTACGAACTTTTGAAAATCCTGCCCTATGTTTGTTCCATGTAACATTCTGTGGTAGGTATTGTTTTTAGAGAAAACTATTTATCTGAGAGGTGTCAAATGGAAGCCAATTTAGTCATGAAAGGAAGGGGTTGTGATAAGCCTGACTCTCTCTAAGCATATTCTAATTGAAAGATTATCCTTCCATCCTGTAATGGGTTTCAACGCCCTTACTGAACAATGGGTGACTCAAACATATTGCAGAAATTTAACCAGCTTTGGACTGGTTTAAATTGAGGAATGCCTGTTGTTTTTTGCAAATGGACAAATATGGTATGAATTTCATACTGTACGTAGGTAGTGCCCCATAAAACTTTTCTGACAAGTCTTTACTTCCAGCTATATACAATCAAACCTGCTTAATCTCACTCCTGTTAATATTATCCTTCATATTATCACCACATTGGGCAAGCTGCACATTGGGAGGCTTAGAGCTGCATCATCACCTTATCACGGGGAGAAAGGACTGATTACACAGCACTAGCAGTGGCAATAGAACAGCAATTCGGTCAAGCTGCGTCCAGTTTGACCCACGTAACACGGCTGAAGGAGCGGCAGAGAGACCCAGGTGAGTCACTAGGAGCCTTGGGGAATGATATGACCATGTTAATTCAGCGCGCATACCGAGAACTGACAACCGAGCCTAGGGATAAAGTGGGGCGTGATGCATTTATAGGGGCCATAACAGCGTGTGACTTAAAGAGGCAGGTTTTACTAAAAGAACCTAAAACACTGCGAGAAGCCATCAGTGAGGCACATCTAGAGCAGATTTTTCCACCAGCCCAGGCCGCCCCCTAGCAACCGCGAGCAGCCTGCAATGGCTTTGACGGTCGTATGGTAGCTCAGGCCATCCCTGATACACCCGAAAACCCCAGCAACACAGTTGTTTACCGAGCTCGGTCTGAAGGTCTGAAGCCAGTGACCGCCACGTGTGTTGAAATTGCAGTATTCAAGGCCACATTCAAGCCTGCTGCCCTCACCCACCCGAGGCCACCACTACTCAAGCCCCATCTGCAGTAAAAACCGGCCCGCAGCTCCCTCGATTCTCCCTTTCCCTCTGAAAACACTGTGATGGTGGGGTGCATTGGTCAGGGTAACTGCATGCACGTACCTTGCACCATTGGCGGGGTTCAGTGCCTTGGTTGATACCGGGCGTGCTTCCCTTGCAAGAAGTGTCCAGTGAAGCTTCGTGGATCCCCACTGATGTTTGTTTGAGAACTGTGTCTGGCCAGAGTGCGCCCATGTGGGGCCAACAGGAACTTGAAGATGAGCTGGGAAACACCAGCCTCCAGTATCCAATCTGGCTGGCTGACATCAGAGAAGAATGCATTCTAGGTGTTGACATCCTGATAGATCTGGGGGTCAAGCTTGACCTGGGACAGCACTAACTACAAGTCCAGGGGGTGAGCTATCGCGATCCAGCTACAGCCAGGAGGGGGGGAGGTGCAACAGGCCGAAGTCACACAGGCTACCCCGCTCACCCACGTGCTAGCCCGGCAGCCAGCTAACCCGCCCACCAGCGTCTCAGTTCAACAGCCCGCTTGCCAGCCAGCTCACCAGTCCAGGAATGAACTGGCTAACCAGCCCAACAGCCTGCCAGCCAGCCAGTTCGAGTCTTAGGAGTGACCCCGGACCTCCTATCCAGAGACCAAAGCTGAAGTGGTGGAGGAACTTTGTCGATGCAGTACAGAGGGACTCAACGATGGGCAGCACTGCCAGCTGAGGGAACTCCTCCAGGAATACAAAAACTGTTTCGCACCCAAGCCCAAGGACTGCACACAGACCAGTTTGGTCCAACACCACATTGAAACGTGGGATGCAGCACCTAGCCGGGAACATGCCTGGCGGTTTCCCCTGGCCAAGAAGGAGGTTGCGGAGGCCATCATCAGGGACATGCCTGCTGACAGGGTCATAGAGCCATCAGACAGCCCATGGGCGGCCCCTGTAAGGCTGACTACTGGCGGCTCAACGCGGTCACGCGGAAGGGTGCATACCCACTACCCTGCATTGACGAGGCCTTGGACGAGATCGCTGGCTCCCGCCCTGTTCGGCCTGTGTAGTCTACCTGGATGACCTGCTCATCCATGCCTCAACTGCTGGTCAATGCCTCAACCTTCGAGGAGACCCTCACCCACCTGAGGAAAGTGCTGGACCGGATCAGCGCCTCTGGCCTGAAGGTGCACCCATCTGATACGGCAGGAAACACATTTCCTTGGCCATGTGGTGGGGGCTAACGGCGTGGCCACTGACCCAGCCAAGGTGGGGGCAGTCCAGGACTGGCTGACGCCCACGTCAGTCCAGCAGGTGAGGGGGTTCCTGGGCTTGGTGTCGTATTACCGACAGTTCATCCAGGGCTTTGCTGAAGTCACCCGGCTACTGCACTGCATCACGGAGAAGGGGAGGCAATTTTATTGAACCACAGAGTGCAACACTGCACTCTGGAGGCTCGGTGACCCCCGTCCTCACGTACCCAGACCCAGTGTTGCTGTTCTAGACACAGATGCCAGCGACGTTGGACTTGGGTGCATGCTGTCATAGGTGGGGCCTGAAGGAGAGCATGTTGTGGCCTATAACAGCATGGTCTCAGTAAAGCGGAGCAAAACTACTGCGTCACCCAGCGGAAGCTGCTAGCAGCGGTGCAAGCGGTACTCCACCACGCCTCACTAAAATGGCTCCTCCGGTTCAAGGAACCTGAAAGACAGGCAGCGTGCTGGATTGAGGTGCTGCAGGGGTTCAATTTCCAGTTCGAGCTCAGCAGCACGGGAATAATGATGCCCTCTCCTGTCGGCGCTGTGAAGTAGCCCAGTGCTGGTTTGGTGCTCGGCTGGAAGAGAAGAGGCGCACCGCAGTTCCGGTGAGTGGGTAAATTTAGCCACTGTCAGCATGGGGCCCTGTCTGGGAATCCGAATCAGGACCTTGCCCAGATGCAGTTTTCAGAACCAGAGTTAGGGTTGGTGACCAACCGGCTCACAGAGGGTCGCTGCCCCACCGGGACCGAGATATTGACATTCGCCCCGACGGTCAAGGCGCTCTGTGGGCAGTGAGACACCTGGAGACTGTACCAGGACTGGGTCCATCCGGCGACCAGCCAAAAGCGCTGGCAGTTGGTCGTTTCCCACTCACTCCGGGAGCAGGTGTTGCGGGCCGTGCCCGGGAGTCCAGGCACTGGGCATTTCGAGGTGTCCAAGACCCTGCATCTACTGAGAGACCATTTTTACTTGGGGCACTGTCGCCATGACGTAGAGACCTACTGCCAACGCTGCAACACCTGCACTGCATGGAAGGAACCACAAGAGCAGTCATGTGCACCGCTGTAGCAGTACCAGATGGGAGCCCCTTTGGAGCAGGAGGCCATTGACGTCCTTGGCCCCTATCAGAGATCGGAGGGCAACTGGTTCGTATTGGTGGCCATGGACTATTTCACGAAAAGGCCCGAGGCGTATGCCCTCCCGGACCAAACCGCTGCCACGGTGGCTGACGCCCCACTGGAGGGCATGGTCAGCTGGTTCAGTCTGCCCCACCTCCACAGTGACCAGGGGTGGAACTTTGAGTCCCGGATCCTTGCAGAGCTGTGCTGGCGGCTAGGGATCCATAAGACATGCACCTCGTCCTTATATCCCCAGAGTGACGGGCTGGTGGAGCATTTTAATCGGACCCTGGACACCCAACTCGCCATCTGGACCAGTTGGGACCAGCGTGACTGGGATCTCCACCTACCAATGCCGTTGCTCTTCTACCGGACGGCTGTGCAGGAGTGCACACCCGCGACGTTGAGGGGGGCACCACTGCTACGGCTAACCTTGACTACGTCCTGAGCCTGAAGCTAGCCAGGCAATGAGTTAGGGCCTTGTGAGGCCATCAAATTATCAGAGGTCGTCTACCAGGTCAGGTTGCGGATGGGGGTGGAAAGTTGTTCTCCACTGAAACCGGCTTGCCCCATGGCAGCCTAGGGTCGACATGGATGAGACAACTAATACAGGGGGTGAGGGGTCCAGTGATGAGTCCCCCCACTATTGCAGGAGACCCGGACACTCAACCAACACCAACCAGTCCACCAGTGCCCCTCTGCCGGAGCGGGCAGACATGCCCAGGAAGGTGGGGGACCATATCCTGGACTAAGGCAGTGGACAGGACGTTGCACTGCTAGGTGGGGGCAATGTGATGACCAATGCAAATGACATAAAATGGTAAGGGGACAGTTCAAAGAGAAATTGTAATGTGATGACCCTAAGTGAAACGGGCAGGAGGGAGAGAGAGTTTGTTGTGTTGCCATGTTCATGGGGGTGGGGTGGGGGTTAGGGAGGTGGTGCAAAGTGAGTGTCTGAGTCGTGGGGTACGTGAGTGTGTGTGTTGGGGGAGTCTGTCAGTGAATGTTTGCTGCGAAAGTGGGGCTGCGGTCCCACGTCAGGTGGCGGCGGGGGTCCAGAGGTTATAAAGGTCCTGCGGGCTGCAGTACAGGAGAGTAAGAGCTAAAGTGCAAGTGCGGTTACTAGTAGTTGACATGTTCCAGGGCAATAGGGGGATAGTTCAGCCTGTTTTGTCATTTTGCTCCTAGTTTCCATTCCCTTGCTTTTATTAATTTTACTTCTTTGTAAAATAAAATTGGCTTCAGCCTTCATCCTTTGAACCTTGAAAACGCTACAATACTAAAGAGATTGTTTCAGTTGACTGCAGGGAAAATGTCAGTATACATTACTCCCTCGTCAATTTTTAAGCAACAAAGTCAGTGGGATAAAATAAAACATAAAATATATGTTGGATAAAACGCCAAACTGTGTGGAGATTTTCGGAGCGTAAAACATTAATTTTTTGACACAGTTGGTTTTGTAATATTTTGTGTGTGTGTGTGTGTGTGTGTGTAGGTGTAGCCTATATAAATAATTATAGTTTACAGTATATAAATGGCATAGTTTGAGTGTGGGAGATTCTCAGAGCCTTATTTACTGCTTATACAATATGATGGAAAATCAAATCGATCGCGTAGCTTACTGTTAAAAAAAGTGTTGGCAATGAAAGGTATTCCATTGGGTATTAATTAAATGTTTGATTGACTATCTGAAACCAAACGGGGATAATGCGTACAGTCACTGCTCTGTGCGATGTAGTAAAGTACAATCACACTGTATAACAGTTTAAATAGTTCCTTTGCAGTATTACATCAAATCTATTGTGTTGAAAATGCCGCAGTATTTCTTGTGACCGCATTACTGCCATTTATTTAAACTTTGTACTTTATTTTTTTTTTTAAATTATTATTTAAGTTATAGGTATACGGTGTTTCTTGATCTAAACTTTAACTTTGACAGTAATTCCTAACCGGAGGCAAAGGGTTAAATGGGGGCGGGCACAGACTCACAAAGTCTGACGTATTCAGCAAACAACAGTGCAGGACTAGGTTGCAACATTAATCAAGAAACATAATGACACTCACCATGCCTCAGACATTGTAACCACATACTGCTTAGGCCAGTGGAATACAATGATATAAAATATTGTACATACCATCCGTCAATTACCTAACGGTAACGGAGCCGAGTTTATTATTATCTTATAAATAAATAAATAAATAAAAATAGGGCGATGCAGGAATAACATTAGGTGACATATCCTTCATCAGCAAGATGAGTACACATTGGCAGCCAGACATGGACGATTAAACATGCTGCAGCTACAATTTAATACGGCTAAGAGGATGTTTTAAAAGCAGAGACGGCGACGATTGTAAGTGGAAGTAGGATGGATCGGATTCGAAAATGCGGGGTCTCGGGTCAATTTTTGCAGGTGGATGGCTGACCTGATGTTACAAGGTATCCGTTGATGCTTCCTTCTGCTGCCGCGGTACTATACCACTATGCTTTATTATGAGAACTGTGAAGACTTGGGAGTAGAAATCAGTGTTCGGGGAGAGTGTGAAGCCATGCTGCCCGGGGTTGGGGTGTTTGGCACCAGCTTGACTGCCAGGGTGATCATCCCCCTTTTGAAGAACGAGGGCTTCTCGGTGAAGGCGCTTTGGGGACGGACCCAGGAAGAAGCAGAGGAATTGGCTAAGGAAATGAATGTGCCCTTTTACACCTACAGAATAGACGATGTCTTACTGCACCAGGATGTGGATTTGGTCTGCATAAACCTCCCGCCTCCCCTGACAAGGCAAATTGCAGTCAAAACGTTGGGTAAGAGATTGTAATATGCAAATCTATATGTTTGTTTTTAGATCCTGTTTCATACACCTGTTTTTTTTTTAATTAATACTGTCCAAGACTAGCCTTTACGTTACCTGTGCTCGAACATTACTGAACATGGTTTGGTTTCATTTTAAGTCTACTCTGCGCGTACCTGTGCAACCTAAATGCATTACTAAGTGTACTAATAAATAAATAACTTCAGATTCATAAATAACCGTGTAGGATTACTGGGTAAGCATGTACTACCTGGTTTGTAGTTTACCTCTTACTTCATACACCAGGCGCCTTTATGACGGTCTATTTTCTCTAGATTCTCCCCTGGGGTAGTTTGTGCTGCTTCCTGAACTATACAGACATGTTTCTGCTGCAACCTGCAGAAGGATGGAGTCTTTAATCTCTTTACATGAACTGAAGCTCAGGAAAGTAAAAATGTGAACAAATGAAAAAAGTGTGCTTTTCTTATACTGATAAAAGATACAACTAATCAATTAATATGATAATGTAGGATTATTTGGAATCAACAGTAAATTATGAAATAAAATACATTTAAGAAAAATGAAGGGACCCAACATCATTAGGCATACACCTGGAATACTTCTATTCTCTGCTAAAAATACCATCTACTGCTGCTGAGTGGATTACAAGCAAGAATTAGGAATTGGAACATTCTTACAGGTTTCTTACTAGATACCTACTGTGACTGATATATAAAACACAGATACAAAATTACAGCAGTTAAATTAATTTTCAAAGTATAGACAGCAGTCAATTGCCTTTGTTTTTTTTAGAATGTTTCTGCAAAGGGAATTACCTGACTGTTTCAGTTCTTCAACACGCTTTAGTCTGAAAGCAGAATGACCAGTGATAAATCCGCACCACATGCTGTACTACCATGTCTCAGCATTGTTGACCACTGCTAACATTCCCAACATGGATGTTAGTCTTCTCCATGTATTACCAGAGCAGGGATAGCACAAGATGAGCTGAGAGTGCAGAGCGGTCTCCAAGCCTGTCTGTTTGGCCCCCTGTTTTTAAACAGCCTGCTAGGTTTGGACGATGATTGCATTTTTAGTTATCCATTACCAGTTAAAATTTATCACAATAATCACTGTTATCTTAAATTATGTTTCAACTCCCATTAAGTGCAACCTCACTGTAGTTAGTTCTTCCTCTCTCACACTTTCTTTTTGCAGTATTAAATTGTTGGCTTTTTAAAATAAAGCTGTACACAGTTATCTCCCACAATAGAGGGTATTTAAAGTAATTTTCCGATGCCCAGTTTAATTAAGTGACACGTAACACATCCACCACACCCCACATCGCTATATGGAAGAGAGAGCAAGTAAACCTGTCTTTGATCCTTTTTAGCTTCAGGTGACTGTCAGAAACACAGTTGTTGCCTAAAACATCTTCTTATAAATCAGACAACTGCTGTCTTCTTTTGTTTAGTTTATGTGCATCGTGAGGTTGAACTGATTTGCACAGTTCTTCTGTAACAAACAAGATATTAAATGCATCGATTGTATCAATTGCTGAAAATGAATTGTTAGAGTTATAAACTGAAGATGGTGGAACACAGTGTGCCCAAGGCAACTGAAATATTATTGATGATGCAATTCCGATTTAAGAGGAATATTCTGTATTTTGACTGGCAACACTGATTAAGTTATTTTGAATGGCAAGTTAATTCTGTATGGCAATGTGTTTATTTGCACAGTCCTTTAATATAGAATGGGTTAGATATGTAGAATAAGTAGAGAGGATTGTGAGACATGACCTCCTGTGATCAGCACTCACCCACTGAAGCAGAGTGAGTGATCTTAAGCAGGGTATTTTTAATACTGTGTTCAAACAGCAGCCCCCAGACAATTTGCATTTTATTTTAACTCTGCTTTTTGGAATAGCTGCTGAACTGGAATAAATTCAAATAATTTGTTGCACTAAATGGAGACAAATAAATTGGAAAGATCCATAAAAGGAATCATTTCTAAATTAATTCATGGCTCTTTTTGAATCAATGTCAATGGATCTGTCCGGATCATGTAGGATCGCCTACATTCTGTATCCAGCCTACAGTATTCATTAATAAAGTTGACAGTGTACTGTATGAAGAACCCAGAGTTTGCTCATTATACAATACACTGTGGTAAGAGTAAAAGAGCCATTGCATACCACAGTGTGTACTTTGTGTGTCTTAGTGTGATGCATGTATTCATGCCCTGTAGATGTTGCTTCATAGCCATCTTTGTGTGTTTGGTAGGAGGCAGTTATTTCTTTGCATGCTTCACCTACAGCTAACAGTCACACAGATACAGCTTGGATTATACAACATAAGCGATTCGTTGTAAGAGGCGTTGGTAAGTCAATTGCCACTCCAGAAAACTAAATGAGTAGTAGTACACTAACTATGAAACAGTAGCTGTTAAGTACTTTAATGTGCATTGTATCTTTATAGTACAATTCACCTTTGCCTTGTTTTAGAAAATGTTCAGGACTGCAATTACAGAACCTCCAGGAAAAGTATACCACATTATATTGTAATTGTAACTGGTTAATGTATGATACTTCTCTGAGTAATGGGAGATTGAATTGAAACACCTTCAATGCTACCATTGGGAATATTGAATGGTGTCCAACAAGGTCTGGATTTTTCCCTTGAATATTCCCTTGACATAAACTAGTGTATACATTGGGATTCAGTATTTCTCCTAGGGTGCCCCTTTAAGCCAAGCTATACAACAGTCATGTATGTCAGCAGTTTATTTTTAGTCCAAGGTGTATAATAACAAAATGGAAATGTAACCTCAAACTGCACTAGTTTTTTTGTTCATGTCATGGGATTATCTTGACTTCAATTATTCGCCAGTATTTTGTGGGGCGAAATCCAGGTCGTATTGTCACCCAGTTTATATATTTAACGATAGGGGTTTATTGGTTACAGGATACAAAACACATACCGACATACAGATTCTGAATAGCGATACGTATTGATTAATGTTTTTGCTTTAGGCAAGGCTAGATTAAACACCCAAAGGAACTGAAATGAGAATCTATTGAAAATCAGAACTCCATGGCTTTTGTTTTAATAATGTTTTGCGAAATTAATAAAGCAATAAATAATGAACACGGTTTAGAAAATGGTGTAATGCAGTATTATAATGGCGTAACAGACATCATACTGTGTCTTTGAATATTGTTTTTTTAGTTTTGCATAACTATCTACTTTCATTTGCATCAACTACGTTTGTACTAACACTGTTACTACATTTGAGTAACACTTGCTGTATTACTCATGGGTAACACTTTTTCTTCAATGTACAGTAACAATGAAATTCTTTGTAGGACATCATTTAAATTCACTGTCCCCATATAGGGTCAAATCCAGACCGGCCTTGATTGCTGACTCTATACATAATATCTGGAAATAAAAAGATTGCATGTTTTATGTGTTGACCTGTACAATAACAAATACTAGTATGCCTACAGATTTTAGAAGTTAAAACATTATATAGTATATTCATAAATAAGTATCTTCTTATCTTGCTATAATGTATTTTGTGAACATAGTTCATTAAGTAGAGAATCGAGCCCTTAATGCATTTTCTTTGCTGTAGCAGCCATTCAAACCTGGCAAGATAAACTGCAGAGGAATGTGCCAGTAATGCCAGCTGTGATTAGAAATGCAAAGCAATCTGAACGATTGGTGGTTAAATGAATGAATGAATAAATAAATAAATAACCTTTTTCAAGTTCCTTGATACATGTGCAGTATGTAAGCCAAGTTAAAATCTTGTCAAAGTCCTTGCTCCATGGGTATTTTGCTAGGTGTTAAATTGTCCATAAAGAGGAAAACTTATCAAAGTGTTTGCACTCCAAACATCAGCTACGGGTAGTTCTGTTGGGCACACCTCAATATGTTCTACTGGTTTTGTCATATAAATATCTATCCAGTTGGAACTGGGCGAAGGCCATTCAAAGCAGATTGAAATTCCTTTTAATCACCACTAACCGCAAGGTGAAAGGCTTCTCATTAACAATCCATGGAGCTACTGTACCAGACTGATTGTCATCATTTTGCTCAGTGGGTTAGAGCCAGTAACTGATTCACCGGCTAAATAAAGTCTGTTAGGTTGAACTTCCTCTTAAGTGGAACTGAAAAGGGAAAAGGAAGACAATAAAGTATTCTGAAGAATGTGTTTGCTTTGCATATCAGTGCACATTATGCTACATGAAATTGGCAGTAACCCAAATGGAATGTTGAATCCGGTTTTATACCTGGTGATTTATGAATGGTGGAAATGCTATGAATGTGTGAACATTTGATGGGGGTTGCTCCGCACAGCAACAGTACAGTACAAATAGAGTTCCAATCAAAGTGATTAAATTTATACTATTAGTTTTCCTTTTTGAAACAAATATAGTGTTTTGTATTCTTATTCTTCAGTGTCACTTTCTTGAGAATGTTGTGTCTATGGAAATTGAATTATATTGCAAATATCAACAGCCTCCTGACTTCTCTTTAAAAAAAATACTTTCAAGAACCTCAGCAATTAAAAATAATATAAACAAATGCAGAAAGTAGAAAAGCAATACTTGACAATGACTGACAATAACCATGCTAGTGTTCATTCATATACAGTAAGAATAAAGACATGCATGCATTTACCAACATCAATGACAAAGTAGCTTGACACAGACTGCAGGTATTGTTAAATTTCTTGATATGTAACGGCTTCACAAGACCACCCAGACAAACTGAAATCACCTTTCCCACTATGAAAACCAGAATGGGCTCTGGAATTGTGCAAATATAAAAAGCTCCTACTGGTGGGTAATGTTTTGTTTGTGCACAGCATTGCTCAATGGACACCAGTGGCATGCAAAATGTTATCAAGTCAATTTATTGCAAATTCCTGTTAATAGTTAAGACATGACCTTTTAGAAACAAAAGCAGGTTTTCCCTCGTACTCATTTCAAATGCAAGTATACTCAACTGCTACATTTGTTTATTAGGCTCTCTCACAGTTCACATCCCACCCTTCTACACTATACAGATGTTTCATTTCTGTGGTTCTTATTTAGCAGGTGATCCTCAGAATTTATGTATGAGTTCATCATTCCATGTGCTTTTGGTACATTGAACTAGAAATCCCACAAGACTTTAAGTACAGTGATATTTTTATCTCTCAGAAACTTAACTAACACAGTATAAGTTTGTGGAAACCAGGTAATTAAAACACTTATACAACAGGCAAAAGCTAAATTGATGTAAGCTTCCTAAAAGTTAACAGTTACAGTAATAGGTTTTGGTGTCCAGTATTGTTGCTGCCATGATGAAATGTTTATATTTAGTTCATGCAGTAGGAAGTGTTGCGTGATGCATTGCTGCAATGGATACTGCTGACCCTTGAGAGTGAAGACATGGTAATGGAATAAGAGCTTGAAAAAAACTGTTGTCCAGAAGGATCTGTCCTGAGTGCTCTGGTTAAGATATTAATTTGGGAACTGCAAGGTCGCTGGCCTGTGTCCAGCCTCTGTCTGTTACAATGTGACCTTTCAAGGTGTATTCTATGACTCTTTCAATACAGTGCCATCACAAGTGATCCAGTAGAAATTAACCTATTTTTGTCATGTAAAGAAATTATTTGGATAGGACATTTAGCAGTATAATGAGTCAAACTATTTTTGGTGGAAATAGTATGTCATTTAGTATGTCTCACTCATTATACTGCTAAAGGCCTTATCCAAAGCATTTCTTTACATTAATTGACATATGTTTTACCTCAGCAGAATGATCTGATAGGAACAACTATTCACAACGAGTAAAACACAATGAGTTTGTAAGCTTCATAAACATGACCAATAATCTGTTCCCAACATGTGTGGAGATAATTACTATGGGTGCATTAGCCATGCATACCAGACCGTGAGCTCTCAAATTTTTAATACTGGCTTACCTAAATCTCTTTTCTAAGTGCTCCCTCTTTATCTCTTTCTCTGCGTCCTGCACATGCAAAAGGGCAATGTTTATTCTTCAATAGATGGCTGAATAGTGACTTAAGCATGGAAACCTTTTAATATTTGAAATTAAGTCTTGTGGTTTGGAAATAACATCCTGCTGTCAACGATGCATATTTCCCTTCATGTTGCGCTGTTTTCATTTACTTGATTTGTTTGAATTGATCTGTGTTTGCTGCTCTTTCAGCATTCTTTCAGATAAGCATGGAAATACTGACCATTTCCAATACTAAAATATGTTCTAATAATATCCTAGGCTACTATTACAGCACTACACTAATTTTACCTTTTAAACCTTTATTGACTATGCCAAATTCACAAAGGATCAGAATATTGGACCAAACCTGCAGTTCAAAAGTTAAACTAAGCTTCAGAGATTGTAATCTTACACTGCATTGCTATAACAGTGTTCCCTGTTTACTAAGCACAGCAGAATGTACTGGGGGGAAAAAAAAAACACTATCCAAGCAACAAAAATGCAAATGAGTAACATGGTTGATTGTATCTGGGTTTAGGCTACATCTTTAGCAAATGGCTGAACATTCAGTTGGTAAACTGAACTAATATGTATACAAGTTTAAACTTGACACTCCTATAACAGTGGAGTTAAAGGGGCACAGTTGACTACAGTCAGTTGAATTCATCAGTGCAGCAGGATTATGATATCAAGTTTTTTATCTTCACTTTTTTGTAAAGATTTATATTTTGGGAGGATGGTTGCGCCATGTAATGGATTGTATGTCTTGTATGTGTCGTTTATGAGAAAACCACATGAATACAGTCATTATGCTTGGGTTGTTGGCTAGTTCACTGTCCAGCATTTATTGCAGATCAGGCTACTGTCACAGTTTGTACAGGCTGTTATTATGACCATCCAAATATGGTATGCTGCTTTTATTAACTTTACAGTAATTACTAGACAATTTGTAGGTGCTCTGTTTTTTTTAATTTTAAAGAGGAATTCAGTCTAAAAGTAGCAGAACGTTTTAGTGTTCCGCGGTATATCGATTGATACAGTATATCATGATACCAAAATCCTACAATACCTAATATTTTTTTGTTTATTTAGCAGATGCCTTTATCCAAGGCGACTTACAGAGACTAGGGTGTGTGCTCTATGCATCAGCTGCAGAGTCACTTACAATTACGTCTCACCCGAAAGACGGAGCACAAGGAGGTTAAGTGACTTGCTCAGGGTCACACAATGAGTCAGTGGTTGAGGTGGGATTTGAACCGGGAACCTCTTGGTTGCAAGCCCTTTTCTTTAACCACTGGACCACACAGCCTCCTATGGATACCTAATATGGGGGGAAAATACAAATATCAAAGTATCGAGGTACAGTGGGGTTTTTTTGAGCTTTTAAAACAAAACTCTGTAATTGTGTGCTTTAAAAACAATATGAACTAAGCTTACTCATTTCCACTTTGTGGAAGTAACCAACTACCCTGCGTGCTCTGGGAATATTAAACTACTGCAGCAGTCATGGTGAAGGCCGGAGAGAGAAGATTGATGTGGAACTACTTTAGATTTCAGCCAGATGACAACAGCAATCTGGTTGCGGAAAGTCAACATGTCGAAAGTGTTTTAAAGAAGTGAAAAACAAAGGAGGAAATGCCACCAATTTATTGAAACGTCTTTCAAATCACCACCTCAATCTCTTTGCCGAAGTTTACTTTTACTGTAGTTTCTTCCGTTCTTTTAGTTTAAGTGAATCCCAGTGCATAGTACTTATAAAAAAAGGTCACAGCAAAGTTAACACATAAAACAGGAATGCGCTAGAAGCTGGTCAAAAGTTTGTGTTAATCCGTATTTGATGTGCCTGTAATGTGATCGCTGTGAAAACCCTGTGTTTTAAATTGCATGCATGAGCGGTGGAAAGACCAGAATACATACAGATTCATTGCCAGCACATGTTTCCCTAACAGGATCAATGTGACACTTGCAGAGGAAAGCACAGGAGCTATAAAGCTTCCGAGTCACACTGCAAAAGTCTGCCAATGCAGATCGCTACAGGTTCAGCATGAAAGCAATACAAAATACATGCAGTTTATTATAGTAGCCAGACTACTTTCTTTTGCAAGATTTTTAACAATCAAGCTAGCATGATGGGCCGAATGGCTTCCTCTCGCTAGTACAATGTCTTATTATGTTCTTATTTAAGGTGGACTGGGGCGTTGTTTTCACGGAAACATTTATAGCCTTAAACAGAATTCCTGTTCTAATAGTACGTAAGAGGAAGGCATCTACATTCGTGGTCCATTTGTTTTTTATAAATGATGTAAAGGTGTTGTTCCAGATTCTATCCCAGTTGGGAGTGACACCAAGCTTACTAAGTTCTCTGTCACAAATAATAGTCACTGGGAGGAGTCTGGAATTATGGGAAGTAAAACAATTGTAAAGAGAAGAAACTAGGCACCTTGTGGCAGACGATGAGACAAATAGTTTAACTACGGGGTGGATGGACAGAGGGGCATCCCAGGGGAAACCATAAACGCAAAGGGATGAGTGTAGTCTAAGAGATAGAAAGAAAAAAAACCCAGGGAGCGAGTATGTTTCCTTAATATCCTGGAATGTGCGTAAATCTTTACCATAAAAAATATCGTTCAAAATATAAACACCTCTTGTGGACAAGATGGGAATGCAAAAGGTTGAGAACCCGTCAACGGAAAGGAGTTATTTCAAATTGGTGAAAGCTTGTGTAATGTAACAGAAATGTAAAAAAGAAAAACTATTCACTTTCCTCCATACATCCATTGCGTTTGCTATAATCAGACAGATTTTAAGAGATAGAGCTTGTTTGAGACCACAAAAGGGAAGATTTTGTAGGCGGCTGTCGCCTCTTCCATTGATCTCCATGCACAAGTGGTCTCCGGGTTCATGCAGATTTAAAAACTCAATTGCAGGTCCAGTAATACAATTTAAAATTTGGAAGGGCTAAACCTTCAAGTATTTTGGGGCGCTGCAGTGTTGCTAATCTAATTTTTGGGCGCTTACCATTCCAGATAAAACTAGAGCATGTGGAATTCATTCCTTCTATATATTTATGTGGAAGTGATAAAGGAAGCATGGAGAACACACATCTGATTCGTCGAAGAATATTCATGTTTATAGATGAAAATCTGCCATGCAGAGTGAGCTGCAGGGGTGACCATCTGAGTAAGTCAGATTTGATTTTAGTCAGAGCAGAGTTTTTGTTGAAACTGAGTGCATATCTTGATGTCCAGATAAGTAAAACCAGTGGACTGAAGCTGGTTCATCAAGATGTAGAGGGGACTTTTTAGCTGCAGAGTTCAGAGGCATTTTATAGAGTGAAATTGAACCAAATTCCCCAATTGAGCTTGGGGTAGTGACTTAGATATATCTGAGAGGAATAACAGTATGCCGTCTGCGTAGAGAGATATGTCATGTTTAGAGCCTGTTACATCAATAGGGGTGACCAAAGGTTTTTGCTTAACAGCCTGAGCGAGGAGCTCCAACGAGAGAGCAAACAAAATAGAAGAGAGAGGACATCCTTGCCGTGTGCCCCTGGCAAGCGCACATTGAGAGGATGTAACCGGGCCTGTCTGCACACATGCAGTCGGGTTGTTATGTAAAGCAGGTATCATATTCGTGAACGTTCAACCAAAGCCAAAACGCCCCAGGACTGCCCACAAGTAATTCCATTCCAACCGTTCAAAGGCCTTCTCAGCATCCAGAGATAGAACAGCACAAGATGCAGACTGATGAGTCAATTACGTGAAGGAGGTGATGCAGATTGTTGGATGCTAGGCAGCCCTTCATGAAACCCTTTCATTGAAAGGTGTAAACTACCCCACTAACTGAAAGGCCATGTGTGCCATCTATAACAACACTGGTAACGTAAAGATGTTTAATCTTAAGAGTCCCTTCCGGTATGTACAGAAATGTACAGTAAAGCCATTCTTAGTTTTGTCAGTTAAAATGAATATGTTTGTTTTTAGAGGTTTGGTTTTCTGTGGACATTTATTCTAAAATATGATGCACGTTGTCATTATTTAACATTCCTTATACGTCTGAATTCTCCAGTATGAGAAAGCAGAGTCTATTGAAGTTTAGTAATATTAAAGAAACTAGTTAAAGGTCTGCAAACTGTCTTCAGCAATGCCGGTCAACACCTATTTTCTTTTTTTTTATTTACTGAAGGTGACTTCTGTTACTATTCACTCTGACAATGCTTCCACTAACTTCTTTTTACAGGAAACGCCCACAGAGATGATATTTTTGCATGGGCTTATAAAAGCAAAATGACATTTTATTGAAACTTTGAGTTAACAGCATGAGTCATTAAATGTGACTTGCACATTCAGATCTCGTACTTATCATGATATGCACTGGTGTATATGAAAAGTATTAAGTAGTATTAAGTAGTACTTTAGAAGTATTGTTCTCAGGAAACCGTGGGAGGAGTTTAGCCACTACTAAGAATTATTATCATCAACCACAGCAAATGGTTGCCACGTGCAAATGAGAAGAAACTGGGTAAATTCAGTACAGTACAGCTTGTAGCTTAAAAATAGGATTTTCCTAGTTGGTACTGCGTATGATTACTTACGTATGCCAAGTTCAAGTGTTTATATAGAGAGAGCAGACTATATGGGGGAGATTAAAGTAACAGCATCCCATTCCGGGGTCTGGTTCTGTTGACTGTAAATTATATATGTGTATGCAGTGGCATGTTGTTATTTTTTTGGTTTGTTTGTTTTAGTATACAAGAAGTTGGTGTATTCCATATCATATACACCGTGCAGTGTGGCTCAGCATTATTGACATATTCATAACCAATGTTCTCAGACACTTTCCGTTGTTGGGTTAAGGTTGACAGTGTTTTGTAACAGGTATTGCACAAAAAGGTCAACTTATTTACCAAGGCTTTGTGGTTCCTGTTTCACAACGCAGTAAATAAACCATGGACCATAAATACACATTCATTTTTGGAAAAAAAACAAAGTAGAAACTGTTGTTTGTACTGTTTGCATTCCTTAAGGCGTTTTTGCACTGCTTTGAATCTGGTTGGTTGGAGTGTGCTGCACGTACTCAACTCTGGCCCTCGAGATCCAATACAGTCCAGGTTTTTACTCCAAGCAGGTTCTAATGTAGTTAATTGAAGCTGCTAAGAGGTGATTAACTAATTTAGGACCTGGTTGGAATAAAGACCAGGACTGGAATAGATCTCGAGGGCTAGAGTTGAGTATCACTGATCAATGGGGTGTCAACCTAAAACCTAATGCAAAACTGAAAAGCATGAACAGTGCAGATGCAGAACCAGTTATAAGATATGGCTACCGCTTTCCATAAAGGGACATTCCATCTCAAGCAGGACTAGTAATTTTCTTTTGTAGACAGTTATGTTATTTTTACTTTTATTTTTTTATATTTTGCACTACACCCAGCCAAGTTGAGTTTATTCATCATGTGACTTCAATCATTTGTCTCTGCTGAAACGCGACATGGCAGCTGCACCAACGAAGAAAAAAAATCAATGTTTCAGCAAAAGACAGAGCTAAAACATTTTCTGATGATCTATATGAGGATGGTGGGATACTATTCCTCAGGTTTTGCTGTAATTCGCGTGATTATGTACAAGTCAATACCATTAAGCTCATAATGCTAGTCGTAAACACGTAGAGAAATAAGACAGAAACAAATGCAAAGCACTGCATTCTTCTATGCTGAAAAAATTTAAGGTAAGTTAAATTAATTGCATATTTAATTATTGTTTAGTTTATTTGTTTCCACACTACCTGTATTTAATAAAGCTATAATTAGCAATGCTAAACCAAAACAGTTTCTTAATTAAATTATGTTACCTGACGATGAAGAAAGAAGAGACAAGAAACGAGCTCAAAGCTAATTTTCTAGCTATACATTCCTTAAATGAATTTGATGGCTTTACTGTGTGGATGTAGTTACTACACTACACACCGTTTGTTTCATAAAGATATTCTGTTTGGAGACACACCTCTTGTTAAATTTAGCAAATAACAAGTCAGAATTAGCCAATAAACAATTGGGATGACTAATTATGCATTTACATTAAAAGGGGCGCTATTTAAATTACAATCAGGTGATACACAGCAGAGTCAGTCAACACGCCTTTTATCAAAGTGTTTAATATTTAAAATATATGAATATTTTATGTTGTTGTTGTTATTGTAATGCCAGCAATAAGCTAAACAGGTCTTTTCAAAATGCCGTCATTTGTAGACTGAACTACAGTGTTAGTGGAAGACTGTAAATATGATTCTCACAGTGCTGGACATTTGTTTTCTGAACTGTTGTAATATAATAAAGTTTTCCTGCTTATATTAATGCCAGCAGTGAGCCAAGTGATGTTTATAAAGTGTTTTCAGGTGCTTTACATACTATTACAGCAACAAGAGTCTGATTGAAAATCTTGGCTTTAATAGAAAAAAAAAGATTGTGGTAATAGTTATTAATTTACTTATTTTTACTATCGACATTTGAAAAATGGAATTTGCTATTCCCCAAAATGGAAAATCAGTAGCCCTAATCCTCAGAGGCAAAACGAATTAAAATACTGCACTAAAATACTATGTGTGTGCATATGTATGTATGTATGTATGTATGTATGTATGTATGTATGTATGTATGTATGTATGTGAGTAACAGGGCAGAGGCCCTGCACACTGAGAAATGTGTGTTTTGAAGGTGCCTTTGCACAGCCACGGAAGGTAAATTGGGGATTGAGCCAGGATGAGAATCACCTGGCACTAATTTAAGTAGGGACATCTGCCTGTAGTTAGACAGGTATGTAAGGTGTGTCTGCGGTCTGTGTTAAGGCTAAGGCATGTAGACCAGTGTGTGAGGACAGCCCTTATGAAAAGGTATTGTGATACTTGAAAAAGTATATATGTTTTGTCACCTGTAAACGGTAAACGGTTGTATAGTTTAGAACTTGGAAAAAGTTTAGTTTAGCGCTCCTTGATAGTTAGGCTTTTTTGTTTTTGTTTTTTGTGTTTGTAAAATAAACAAATATACAGGCACCGCCCTTTGTTGAATTCAGCTGTGAAAAAGGTCCCAAACATGGCAAAGAATACACCACTTTGCCACAATGTATGTATGTTAGGGGTACAACAATTAATCTTAAATTTCCTGAGCTTCGATAACATATTGGTGAATTGATGCATCAAATTAGAACCCTGTTTGAAGTCTCCTTTTGCAGGTTTGCATTTAAACCTTTTGTGTGAGAGATTACTGTACATACTGTACATGGGACAGTTTATAGATGCATATACTTCTAAATTAACATATTTCTAAAGTTTAGAATATCACAAAGTGTATTGCTCTCGTGTATTCAATGTTTTCGTTGTCCTTTTAAATACAAAATACAAAAAGAAAGTTTTTGTTGGGCCGAAAAAAAAAACCCCTCCATGCAGGAGCCACTATCTTCAAAGTGAACAGGCTATCAATCAAGCTGTGTAAGTAAACAGAGGCAAGTATGGCAGGTTCGCAAAGGGCTTGACTGTCTCTATACGAAGTGTGTTGCAGTTTAATGATGGCATGTCGTAGTTTCATAGCTAAGAAGGGATGCATGGCACAAAATCGAACGTGCCGTTTGGTGTCTACCAAAACACCACCAGGGGAATCGAACATGGACGATAGCGACTACCCAAACACCACCAGGGGAATCGAACATGGACGATAGCGACTACCCAAACACCACCAGGGGAATCGAACATGGACGATAGCGACTACCCAAACACCACCAGGGAATCGAACATGGACGATAGCGACTACCCAAACACCACCAGGGGAATCGAACATGGACGATAGCGACTACCCAAACACCACCAGGGGAATCGAACATGGACGATAGCGACTACCCAAACACCACCAGGGGAATCGAACATGGACGATAGCGACTACCCAAACACCACCAGGGGAATCGAACATGGACGATAGCGACTACCCAAACACCACCAGGGGAATCGAACATGGACGATAGCGACTACCCAAACACCACCAGGGGAATCGAACATGGACGATAGCGACTACCCAAACACCACCAGGGGAATCGAACATGGACGATGGCGACTACCAAAACATCACCAGGGGAATGGAACATGGACGGTAGCGACTACCCAAACACCACCAGGGGAATCGAACATAGCCAACGGAGGCTGCAAAGGGGTTAATATCAGGAGACGGGCCTTACCAGATGGTAAAGCCCTCTTCTTCCGGTTGTAGTGCTTTATTACTTTCTTTCACAGCTGAGCTAG
Organism: Acipenser oxyrinchus oxyrinchus; assembly: GCA_030684275.1. Taxonomy (NCBI): domain Eukaryota; kingdom Metazoa; phylum Chordata; class Actinopteri; order Acipenseriformes; family Acipenseridae; genus Acipenser; species Acipenser oxyrinchus. Next base: position 56,453,432 of record CM060249.1, read on the forward strand.
GTTGGGACTAAACCAGTCAGTCTGTTAATGCTTGAATATAGCAGCCTGAGATCCAGACCAAGTGGCTGAGGAGGGTCCAGAGGAGCTAAATCCATGCTCTGGCTGAATGCTGTATAATGGCACCTCATTGCTGGATAATATTTGGAGCTTGACCCAGCCAAGACAGAGAGCACTTCTGGCAGATTAAATGTTAATATCTGCCGCCAGTATCTAATAAACTTCAAAATTTCAGAGCCAGTTCATCGGAAGTCTGCATTCATGTTATTCATTTTCTAACGTTCAGTCCTGGCATCCTAATATATTAGAATTAATAACAGAGGTGCAAGAAGGGCACACGGTATCACAAACTAAAAAACAAAGACTACAGAAAACAGAATCATATCTACATCTTTACATCTAAAGGTGCAAAAAATATTGTTTTTATTTTTATGTGACACCATTTATTCAAAGTTTCATTGTATTACCCTTTGACTCCTAACACGATAGTGCTTTATAGTTTAGTTATTTTATAAGCAAATGTGGAAGGGTGGTGGGCAATTCACTGACACAAGGAGACAGTACTTTATTTGTAACGCCGCTCAGGCGCATTGATTTATTTCAACAAGTAGAGTGTGCTGTTGTCCGTGGACTGGATACTGACAACAGTAACCAGAACCATGGTGTTACCAATACAGGTACATAGGCAAAGGCACAATAAGTGCTTGTAAATAATAATGAAAACCAAAGGCGAAAGAAAAAGGGAAAATAAAACACCGAAATAAAACTACAAACAAAAGTGCTGCTTACGCAGTGCCCCCACTGCCGCTAAACCGGTCAGAACGGGCCTCCGTCCTACGCTCAGTTACCCTATACATTGGGATGGCCGGAGTTCCCCGTACAACTAAACACGTCCCCTCGGTAATGCGGATTATTTCTTTTATTTATTTTCTCTTTAAATTATTTTAAGGCCAGCTGTTTTCCCCAGCCAGGCTTGCCTCGTTTTTGTTTTAAAACTGACGTCTTCTGTCAGTGTCACTGTGTGTTCCCAAACACGGCCACCCGAATGCACAACCAAGCGCAGTTCTTAAGGGCCGAGCAATCCCCCAAGGCCCGCCTCTCAGCCACTCAGAGAGAGGGAAAGCCAACACACCCTCTTCCCCACCTCTCCGTGTCATCGCCATGACCGACAGGCGGATCCTACGAGATTGCTGCCCTCTACCTGCAGTAATACGCATTTGCCAGATAGTCAGTCCAGATCTCCCCTGTTGCAGCAAGGTTATAAAAAATGTAGCCCGAAAGATATTTTATTTCATCCTTTACACTTTTGTTATCTTCGTGTTTGGTCATCAGATAGCTGATTCCTTTAAGCCTATACTTTTCTGTCCCTTAGCAATAAGATGTCATTCATTGTACAGGTACAGCACATCAAACTAATTTAATGCATCCTAATATCTGGGCACTGGGTACTGTTTAATTGGTATTTTACTGAGTACTGTTTTAGCAATATGATGGTGACACTGTTCAGTCTTGTGATGCTTTGTTAGTCAAACTGATCCCATTTGACTACTATTATATTCTATGGACGAACCTGTAACTAAATGTTACTGTTCATTCCCTTTTGGGCTTGTAGCCACACCACTAATAATAAAAGTAACAATAACAGTAATCTATAGAATTACATTTTTGCATCAATGGTCACATTATTAATTGAAATGCTTTTTTTTTTCTGCACTACGATGACTGTGCATTGAAGCTTCCTTGGCACATTGTGGCTTTTATTTTTATCTTTCTTCTGTGACTGATTAGTTTATTTAGGTTGGAGGTCTGTTAGTTGTAAATATAGTCCCTACTCTCATCATATAATGCATGCCTCAATGTATTTTAAAATGTGTTTCATTGCATAGCAATGGCTACCAGCAAAGCTATAAATGTCAGCTTGTATGAGAAATATATTTAGCCTTTAGACCATCTTTTTGCATTGGAAACTGTATTGCCTGTGTGGCTTGGTTAAAGTGATTGTAGTTAACACAATACTTACATACATGTTAGGGTACAGATCTTATTACCTGTCATGCTGTGCCATTGACTAAGTAGGTCTCATGTGCAGTTTCCAAAGAAGCATAAAATCACAAACCATCCATTTTAAAACATATCATATTTGGTACAGCACTATGAAAAAGAAAGTTCCTGCTTCCCTTCCAGGAAATGTGTTACACTTGCACTTCCTGGATCATTTATCCGCAGTCTTCAAGAATATTACTGGCTATGTCAAAGCAGTCACTAGAAAGCTGTTTGGTTACTAATCGGAAACATGAAAGTGGAATATCGTAAAGGAAGGCCGTTAAGCAGAGATTCCTTTAACCAAGTCAATTCCACATGTCATGTTTGCTAAAATATAGATTTCTTTCAAAACTGGAAAATGTTTCTAATCATTTTAATAGTGGGGCGGTTTTTGTTGCTGTACAAATAAAATAGTTAAAACAAATGTGATTGTAATGCTCTTTGTAAGATGTCTACTTCAGATAGAATGCTGGATTCCTAACCCTGCTGTATTCACTTTCTGATTATGTGCATTCTCGTTAATGTCGTTGCTTGCCTCCAGAGGACGAAAGCTTTACAATGGAATTGGAGTTATGTGCATAGGAAAGATTTCTTTAAGTTGGGTGATTGTGGCAGTGTGGAATTGACAGCATTGGATACGAAAGCCCCTTACGAATACCTTTCTGTCAAACTTCCACTTTGTCCTTGAGGATAATTTATTTGTTTCTTTAACTTTTTGGTATATTATGCCAGTTAAGTTCCTAGTGTAACAATGTGCTTTAAAGCCACATTTGAGTAGAACACAGAACAAATAACATGACTAGCTTGTTGCTATGCTAGTGTGCAACAGTGAAAACAAGTCATTATAGTCAATGTTGGGAAGCTGGGAGTTCCTGGGATACACAATGTTAATAGGAGCAATTTAAAAGAAAAATGGTAATGAAATCCAACACACAAGGAATTACTGAGAACTGGTTTAGCAAGTAATAAGCCTGAAGATAAACAAGGGCCTACTGTAACTATCGAGTGAATCGGTCAGGGTAAGAAAATTGATTTATTTGCATTATTTTGTGTGAGACTTTGATCTCAGCCAGCATCTTTCTTGCCTGCCAGTGAGAAACAAATACTCGATGATTGTAGGTATTTTTTCAGCCGTCGAAGGCATGCAAATTGCGCTCGGCTGTAGCATTAGACATTAGACATCGGGATAGTAAGGTAGGTTCTTATATGCTATAATTAGTGCCTCGCTGTTATGCAGGACGCAGAGTGTAACCTCAACTAAACATTGTGTGTTATACAAGAGCTGTGCTTGTGTTTCTTTTGTCCAATGCTAAGTACTCCCCACTGTGGGTACATATTGTATTCTGAGAGGAATATAATTGATGCGCCAGTTCATCCAATACCTTCCAGCTCGTATTAGGGTGCATGGTTTACATTTTTAGTAGTATCCTGAGAAATGCCAATCCATTTGTAATGGTGACCTATTATACAAATTCTTGAAGTTGACCAGAATTTGAAGTTCAGATCACAGGCACCAGACTGGCTGATCTACTGAATTCTATAACTGTTGGAAACTATTTTCTAGTATTTGATGGTACTTTGCATATGGGTCATTCCACGCCAACTCAACCAGAAAAGGGACATTTCGTTGCCCGTCCATCTCAGATTTTCCTACCTGGAGATTTTCTGACATGCTGAGTTCAGAAATTATAGCCATTTTTTTTAATGTCCCCTTTGACCTGTGACCTTGCAAAGGTCAACCTAAAGTGAAAAAGGGACCTTGACCAGAAAAATCACCCTGGGTGCAATTTAGATGCTACCATCATGTGTAGCACCTCGTTCTACTCGTATTGAATAGGGCTTTTCGGAAAAAAAATACTAGGACCACCCTACTCACTTCTGGCATATTGCTAGATGAGGGGTAATTGGTGAGTCTTATTCGAACTTCATCCTAACCCCTTACCCTGTAGGGCATGTGGGTCCTAAAATGTAAGTCTTGCTGTAAGCCCCTTAGGTACCAGTCTTCCAAATTCAGTGAAAAACATTTGGTTTCAAGTCCCACCACTGGTCATTAAACCCCCTTGAAATTAGAATTTTTGCTATTTGTACCAAGTTTAGGCTGTAATAACTTGTGTGGGGGGACTCCAAAAAAATCACCCAAAGATATGTTTGGATAGATGTTGATGAGATCTACAAGCATCAAGTAAAATATTATGGTATTCCGGGAAATTGGATTTTTGGCAGATTTTTGTATTTGCATTTGTCATGCATTCAAGCATTGCTTATGGCCACTCCATCCAAACTGGCTATTTCTTCAACTTTGCATTCTCTGAGGATTGATCTAGAAGAAAAAGTAACAGTAGGGGTTATGAACTTGCATGGGACTTGGGACGACTTTGTTACAATGAAACATTTGAAACTACCAAAACCTTACTTTTAGTTGGGTTTTAAAAACTAAATTCACGTTTTTCTTAAAAAAAAAAAAAAAAAATCTTCCCTGGAGTCCCATCACGCAAGTTATTACGGCCTAAACTTGGTACAAATAGCAAAAATTCAAATTTCAAGGGGGTTTAATGACCAGTTGTGAGACTTGAAACCAAAAGTTTTTCACAGAATTTGGAAGACTGGTTCCTAAGGGTCTTACAGCAATACTTACATTTTAGGACCCACATGCCCTACAGGGTAAGGGGTTAGGATGAAGTTCGAATAAGACTCACCAGTTACCCCTCATCTAGCAATATGCCAGAAGTGAGTAGGGTGGTCCTAGTATTTTTTTTCAGAAAAGCCCTATTAAATACGAGTAGAACGAGGTGCTACACATGATGGTAGCATCTAAATTACACCCAGGGTGATTTTTCTGGTCAAGGTCCCTTTCTGACTTTAGGCTGACCTTTGCAAGGTCACAGGTTGAAGGGGAAATTAAAAAAAATAAATAATGGCTATCATTTCTGAACTCCGCGTGTCTGAAACTCCCCAGGTGAATTTTTCTAAGAAAATCTGAGACAGATGGGCAACGGCACTGAGTTGGCATGGAATGACCCATATACGTGCCAAGAATGTAGGTCGTAGTGATCTACTTTTTCATTCTCTGTTCTGCACAAGCATGGCCATGGCAATGAGGATAAACCTAAATGCACTGGTACCGTTTGAAATAGTATTACTGTCTTAGGCTCCAGCAAAGCTCTAGTTCAGTGGTCCCCAACCTTGGCCTTTGAGGTCTCTTCTGTCCCAGTTCAGGATTTTGTTTCAAGTCCTAGACTAGGCTTGCTATTGGTTGTAAATATATATATATATATATATATATATATATATATATATATATATATATATATATATATATAATGATTTCCATTACTATGCAAAGTTTTAGGCAGTGAAAAATGCTGTAAAGTAAGAATGCTTTCAAAAATAGACATGTTAATAGATTATATTTATCAATTAACTAAATGCAAAGTGAGTGAACAGAAGAAAAATCTAAATCAAATCCATATTTGGTGTGACCACCCTTTGCCTTCAAAACAGCATCAAGCATCAATTCTTCTAGGTACACTTGCACACAGTTTTTGAAGGAACTCGGCAGGTAGGTTGGCCCAAACATCTTGGAGAACTAACCACAGTTCTTCTGTGGATTTAGGCAGCCTCAGTTGCTTCTCTCTCTTCATGTAATCCCAGACAGACTCGATGATGTTGAGATCAGGGCTCTGTGGGGCCATACCATCACTTCCAGGACTCCTTGTTCTTCTTTACGCTGAAGATAGTTCTTAATGACTTTCGCTGTATGTTTGGGGTCGTTGTCATGCTGCAGAATAAATTTGGGGCCAATCAGATGCCTCCCTGATGGTATTGCATGATGGATAAGTATCTGCCTGTACTTCTCAGCATTGAGGAGACCATTAATTCTGACCAAATCCCCAACTCCATTTGCAGAAATGCAGCCCCAAACTTGCAAGGAACCTCCACCATGCTTCACTGTTGCCTGCAGACACTCATTCGTGTACGCTCTCCAGCCCTTCAGCGAACAAACTGCCTTCTGCTACAGCCAAATATTTCAAATTTTGACTCATCAGTCCAGAGCACCTGCTGCCATTTTTCTGCACCCCAGTTCCTGTGTTTTCGTGCATAGTTGAGTCGCTTGGCCTTGTTTCCACGCCGGAGGTATGGCTTTTTGGCCGAAGTCTTCCATGAAGGCCACTTCTGACCAGACTTCTCCGGACAGTAGATGGGTGTACCAGGGTCCCACTGTTTTCTGCCAGTTCTGAGCTGATGGCACTGCTGGACATCTTCCGATTGCGAGGGAAGTAAGCATGATGTGTCTTTCATCTGCTGCAGTAAGTTTCCTTGGCCGACCACTGCGCTCTACGGTCCTCAACGCTGCCTGCTTCTTTGTGCTTCTTCAAAAGAGCTTGGACAGCACATCTGAAACCCCTGTCTGCCTTGAAATTTCTGCCTGGGAGAGACCTTGCTGATGCAGTATAACTACCTTGTGTCTTGTTGCTGTGCTCAGTCTTGCCATGGTGTATGACTTTTGACAGTAAACTGTCTTCAGCAACCTCACCTTGTTAGCTGAGTTTGGCTGTTCCTCACCCAGTTTTATTCCTCCTACACAGCTGTTTCTGTTTCAGTTAATGATTGTGTTTCAACCTACATATTGAATTGATGATCATTAGCACCTGTTTGGTATAATTGTTTAATCATACACCTGACTATATGCCTACAAAATCCCTGACTTTGTGCAAGTGTACCTAGAAGAATTGATGCTGTTTTGAAGGCAAAGGGTGGTCACACCAAATATGGATTTGATTTAGATTTTTCTTCTGTTCACTCACTTTGCATTTAGTTAATTGATAAATATAATCTATTAACATGTCTATTTTTGAAAGCATTCTTACTTTACAGCATTTTTTCACACCTGCCTAAAACTTTTGCACAGTACTGTATATATATATATATATATATATATATATATATATATATATATATATATATATATATATAAACAGTACTGGAGTGGATCTTGAGGACCAGAGTTGGGAACCACTGCTTAAATCAGTTGAAATCCTGGCACATTATCTTACAACACTTCAAGACTCCTTCACAACATTTTCTCTTCAGTTATGCCATGTTAGTTTTGGAGATGTTTCACATGTCAAAGCTCTTATTGTAGGTAGTGTATTAATATAACCACTATTATATAACTCTTTCTATAGGTTTAACACCAGGAATGTGAGTACTTTGGAAAGAATAACATTTCCTTTCTAAATGATCTGGTTTAGGCTGGGTTGCAGTGTTAATCACAGGGAGCATGCTTTATTGCACCTTTACAAGTGGTCACTGCAAAGTTTTAAATTTGCATTTGCCACTGTGTCAGTGCTTTCGGCAGAGCTTCCTGGTACTGATCTGATACTGTGTACTACATAGTCAAATATCATCCCTCCTTGTAACTGAGCTGTTGTAATTGCATTATGGGCAGATTGGGACCCATGACCATTATAATCTCATTGCAAGCAGTTATCACTTATGTCAGTTTTAGTAATGGTGAGCATTTAATAAAATATGTATGTACAGTAATATTTTGCATCCAGTACAGTATTGTTGTTGGTCTCTGGCTATCTGTGTTGATGTTAATGGAGCCAAGCACAAAAATAAGAAGGGAATCCCATCACTGACACAACCTGTTAACACACACGCCTCTTGTAAACAACTACAGAAATAACAGATGTACAGAACTGAGTGTTTGGGAATGGAATATAATTGATTGATTTTTATGTTGTGTTTTTAACAAGTAGTTTTTCATAACAACACAGTGCAGAAATATTTGCTCATAATTAATTTATTTGAGCCCTGCTGAGTTGGTACAGTATGTAAGAAAACATTTACAGAAAATAATATTCTTTTACTTTTTTTATTTATTTAAAATGTTTTACCAGGATAATTCTTTTGTAATGGTGCCATGTCATTTACAAAGGCCTCCTGGGAGACAGCAAAGTGGCAGCAACAGTTTGCATACAAACACAATTCCATTTCATAGACTCTAAATGATGTACACCCACACACAACCTAGGAATTGTATGAAACTGTATGTTTATTCCTAAATCCCCCAACATTTACCTCAAAGATTGTTCTCTACCATCTCTGAAGTGTTTTTTTTTTTTAAAATGTCTGTCAAGAAGTTAAATAATATATATGAGACAGTAGTACTTCCTTACCAAACAATATTCATTTGGGAAGCTGATGTGTGGTCCAAATTAGCGGTCATATTCCAATTCAGAGGTGGCTGTACTTCACTGCTTTTTCATTAATTCACCTGTACAGTGTTTGTAAAGGAACTGGAAGTTTCTCCATTCCATTCAATTCAAGCAGCATCAATTTGTTAAACACTGTACACAATGATTTTAATAAAGATTTTGGTTCAGATTTTCTTTTTGGTTTTTGTTTATATCATGATCAAAGACAAACATTTTCATTTATCAGTTTTCAAAGTCATCCAGCAGGCAGTTGGCATGTTAATGTTTGCCCACATGATACAGCCAAGCCAGAAGACTAGTGTTAAAATGTATTAATATAAATTTATATTTTGTGTTCTGTCTAATCTCCATTTGTGACCCCTGGTCCTTGTTTCTTTTTTTAGGTCAAAAAAGTCCCCTGGGTCGACATTGTCAATACCTTTTAGGATTTTGAATGCTTGAATCAGATCACCGCGTAGTCTTCTTTGTTCAAGACTGAATTCTTTTAGCCTGTCTGCATACGACATTCCTTTTAAACCCGGGATAATTCTGGTTGCTCTTCTTTGCACTCTTTCTGTTGAAGCAATATCCTTTTTGTAGCGAGGTGACCAGAACTGAATAAGTTCTGGACAAAATATTGTATCCTGCTGGTGAATCCATTTGGATTGCATCAGCCATCTATTTTTATGAGTAATCCCAGGATAACCACAGATAGGTAATCTATCCAGGGTCATTCCCCAGTGCAGTAAATGCTCTTATAAAATCCAGATGTGGATTATCCCAGCAGAGTGTAGGATCAAATCAAATCATTTCCCCATATACTCTTTCACTTCGTAGTCTATGGTCGAGGGTTTTTGAAGTAATGGACGACTGTATTATTTTAAACAAGCTGATTGATCTTGTCTCAGGAAGGCCCACCATATAAAGAGGCCATAAGTTCTTTTGATGTGCTTCACGTCCAGTTCATGATGCAAACACCAAAATCAGCATCTCCTGCAACTTCACCAGCCTTGTTTAGAGCTTTTTTTCAATTACAGTTGTACTTCACACTTAATCTATGGTTGGCAGTCACAATTGGGTTGTTTTAAGGTGTTAAATAAATATCTACAATATAGTAAAACCTTTGTTTGTTTGACGCTTACCATGACAGGGAATTTGCTAAACATTACAGGAAAGATCAACCGTGTGTAAACACTGCATTGCCTGCAGGCATTTATGGTATGGATAGTACAAATGAAACAGCTTCCTCCTTTGAGCACCATTATTTCACTTTAAAAAAAAAAAATGAAATAAAACAATTCCAGTACACTTGTTTAGGTTCTGGTGATGAAAGCTTTACAAGCCAAACAAAAAGTTAAAAGGGATATTTTGCAGAATAAATATTCAAAGCCATGTATTCAATTCTCAATCATCTTGTTAAAAGCATAAATAATTTAAAATTGTTAGAGAGGACTGCAGGAAATGAATATGCAAGTCAGCCTCTAGCTTATTTTCCAAAATGCAGACATGAAAGACAGTGTTTTAGTATTTCATCCACTATTACAAGTTTGTGTGGTAGAGCGCTGGCGGGGTATGTTTCATTTTGAAATGATAGAGATTAGCTGGACAGAGGAGGGACATTCTCCCTGTGGATTGAGTTGAGGACCCTGGAACTGAACTTCAGAGAACTGGAAAGGTAAACACACAGATCTACCTAAATTGAAATGTACTTTTCAATTTTTCAAAAGCCTCTACTCCAGTCTCTAATCTAACACTTCATTTTTTTAACACTGTGGAAGGGTGTTGGGCAATTCACTGACTCACATGGGAGACAGAAGGTTTTATTTGTAAACACCGCACAGGTGCCCAGTTTTATTTATTTTCTTTTTCTTTTTTAAATTTATTTTAGCCCGCAGAGGGCGCTGTTGTCTGTGGCCTGTATACCGGTAATGGTAAACAGGACCACAGGTTACAAACACAGGTAATTGCAGGTGCTCAAAAATAATAAGGCGAAATGAAAAAGGGAAAATAAAACTACAAAACAAAAGTGCTGCTTACGCAGTGCCCCCACTGCCGCTATGTCGGTCAGCTCGGGTCTCTGTCCTACGCTTCGCTGTGCACTATACACTAGGGTGGCCAAGGTTCCCCTATCACTACACATGTCCCCTCGGGTACGTAACCATGTATTTTAATAAATAGTTTATTGAAGACTTAGTTTATCTAAGTCTTCCTCAGCAGTGCTTGCCTGATTTTATTCTCTCGCTCGCTCTCGGTGTTTGTTTACGCTCGCCTCCTCAGCTAGTGTCGCTGGGTTTCCCCGGTCCTGGCCATCCGAATGCACAACCAAGCGCAGTTCTTATGGGCCGAGCAATCCCCCAAGGCCCGCCTCTCAGTCACATGGAGAGAGAGAAAGCCAACACACCCTCTTCCCCACCTCTCCGTGTCATCGCATGACTGACAGGCAGATCTTGCGAGACTGCTGCCCTCTTCCTGCAGAACCACAAATGCACCATAGAGTCAGCACAGATCTCCCCTATTACAAACACCTGTTAATTTTATAAAACTAAAGGCAAAAGAAAATAAATATCTCTTAAATCGCTCTAAAGTTAATTAAAGGACATGGACGTGCAGTAAGTGTTGGCATTTAATTATCATTTTCAATTCTTTTACATCACTGGAAGCATTCAAAGATCAGAGCCCAGACTCTTAGAAAGCAAGAAAATGGAAAAAGTCGACTGAAGGTGGCTGTTTGAAAGGTTTTAGCAGGCCAAATACACCTGTGTATTGTAGTAAAATAGGAAGGAAGATTATCATGAGCCTTTTGACACAACCGCATACAGGAATATAGGGCCCAGGTACAGGCTTGTAACTCATTAATAATTCAAATGCAAACTTTAGAGCAAAATAGAAGAGCATACTCTTACTATCTCATTCTATTGTAAGTGCTGAGTTTTAAAAGGTCTCTCTTACACCAAACAAGGGCCAGTAGTAAACAGTGGTGGTTATGAGTGTAATGAGTTTGTACTGATATTGTTTAGCTTTCAGAGATTGGTCAATATTGTCTTTGTAATATGGGGTTATAGGATGGCAAACATCTGTGTAAGGGAATATCGACGCAAGTAGAAATGAATAGACGCCGACTGAAAGTCTCACACATGCTTGCAGTCCTATAAATCTACTATATATATTATTATTATTATTATTATTATTATTATTATTATTATTATTATTATTATTAGTTAATTTAATTTTCTCTCGAAAGAGTGAATACCAGGAAGTGGCAGAGGTACTGTAGGTGGCCGATTTTTATGATGTCGTTGTTTTGAATTGACTGCAGTTGAGTCAAATTCTGAAAGGTGCCTTTTAATCGGGTGACATAAGTCGCACCAATATTGAGGTTGATGTCATGAACATGTGCTCTAATTGGCTGAAAGATCCTCAGCAGTCTATAATATCTAGTACAGTGTTACCCTATCTCTGAGTTGAACATTAGAACAATGATGTGTACAGCACCTGTAATGAAGGGAGGGTATGTATGGTAAGAAAAAAAACAGAAACCTGACCTGCTAAACAAATCCCATATCATGATCGAACCACCTCCATGTTTAACTGTAGGTACAGTAGAACCCCAGTTACGAACACCAAACTTACGAACTGACCGGTCTACCGATCACCCCACTTTCAACTAGAAGTATGCAATCCAGTGGTTAAAGAAAAGGACCAGGAGCCCCCGGTTCAAATCCCGGCTCAGCACTGACTCGTTGTGTGACCCTGTGTGACCCCTTCACTTAACCTCCTTGTGCTCCGTCTTTCGGGTAATTGTAAGTGACTCTGCAGCTGGTGCATAGTTCACACACTCTAGTCTCTGTAAGTCGCCTTGGATAAAGGCGTCTGCTAAATAATAACGCTTAATGCAACCAGATAGGCGCTCCTATATGGAGAAGACAAATTACTGTATCAACAAATGTATCCAGAAAGGTGAGGCAGATTTCAAAGCAAGTACAGGCAATTTTACTAGGAATGTTTTGGTTTTAAACAAAGCACATGTTTTTTTTTTCATGCCATAGGAGACTGAATGACTGAGCAAGTTGTACAAATTCATTATGTTTAAAAACAAGCTTTTCAATGGTAACTTAAATGTAGCCTTTTTGTACCTATTTATAATAGGGGGTGCTAGATTCTGTTTAATTTTGTAAACGTTTAAACTTTTTAAAATATAGTTTTAAACGTTTAAATGTTAAAATAAAAAAATGCTATTACTTATTTTTAAATAAATAGCTTTCTATAAAATACCGCATATATGTCTATAGGTCTTCTGATTGCCTGTGTTTTTCCTCGGCTTTTCTACTCTCCTTATAAAATGCAATTGATCCCTGTTAAGCCATTCATGTATCTCAATCACAACTGAGAAACTTTAGTTCAATAATCAATAGTAAAATTGATTTAATTTACTTTTTAGTTTCTGAGAAATTAAATGGGCTTTTAAATGGTAAGCCTTACTTTTTCATATAAATGCCAATATGAAATAATAATAGCATCGGCGGTACGATAATGGTCTGTTTTGATTAGAGGGCGAGCATTAATTGCATTAGTACAGAAATGTTATGCAGTCTAATTATTCAAACAGTGCTAAAATCCAAATCGCTAATTTGGCCTACTTACTGTATATAAAAGAGACAATAACTAGTTATGTTCACACCAAACTGACTTTATTCCAAGTACAGTAACACGTTAATTCAAAGAAAGACTTGTGACATTTGTTGGATCAATTTTATGAAAAAAAAAGTCCTTTACTAATAGCAATAGGTTGTGCTTGTCTGACTGGCAGCAGTAGGAAAAAAAGAAGACCAAAAAATAAACATGAAATGGAAGCAATCTTCTCTCTTTTAGTTTGTACCTGCTATTCTCAGTCCCAGAATAGCAGGTACAAACTAAACCGGCATCTCCCTCGGTATGGTGCAAACTAGAAACAAAATAAATAAATAAATGATCAACAAGGCATTCTATAATCTGGCTCAACAAAAGACATTGACTTGCTGAATCCAGTATCCTCCACAATTGTAATTGGTTGCATGTCAGTTGCAATCGTCTCAATAATTAACCGTGTTGTGAGTTTTACCGCATTTCCTAGCACTACTAGCGTACGCTTGCACTGTTGTTTGTCTGGGCCCGACCTCCTCCGCGCTGGATCCAGCATCAGTAGTGGAAGCAGGTATCCTATGTTCAGGATACTTTATTTCCATTTGCTTTAACATTGTTCTGTGTACTTTTGTACAGTTCTACCATGCACTCTTATGCCTGATGCTTCTAAGTCTCTTTTTTAGTCCTTGGCTTTTAATCTTGGACAATTCTCCTACCTGTTGTACCCATAATTTTCTTTGGACGTCCACTTCTTTCTGTGGTACTTCTTGATTATTGCTCTGATTGTGGATTTTGGTATTCCATATTTCTTTGATACTGTTCTGTAGCGATTTCCTTTGTTGTAGTTTGCTACGAGCGCTTTTTGTAAACATGAACCCAACTGCTTTGTCTTGACCATCATCCGCTGTGTTGCCAAAATGTTCTTCTTCAACAGATGTTGGAAAGAATTACCTATTTTCCTGGCTATTGACTTAATGCAGCTTATTTGCTGTGTAATGGCTTTCAATCAATGAATATATATTTTAATTAGTTTTATTACATTTTTACAGACTTTTAATGTAAAGGTGCCAATACTTTTCTCATGATCAGATATTTGAAATTGCTTGAGTGCTTTTGTTTTTTATAAAGATTGTTTGTTAAACTACCAGAAATTGTGTATTTTGTGTCTTTGTCATATTCATTTATTTAGTGTTCACTAAATGCTTGTATTTAACATATTTTCTTGAGTTACCTTATATTAAGTGTAGGGTGCCAATACTCTTCTCTGCGACTGTAATTAATATGCTTTTAACAAAAAGAGTTAAGATACCATAAAATAAACATATGATACTTTATATACTATGTAGAGATGGATATATTTTTTTGTCATTTCTTTTTTTAATATGATATAATATTGTATAATATTATAATATTGTATTTTTAACAGAAATAATATATTAAAGCTGCTATATACATAGAACAGCTACTTTTTGATAAACAGCATTTGTTATTTAGGTCATAAACAATAAACTTGGTTTGCTGGATGCCACACATTATTAGAGACACTGTCTGTAACCAGTACTAGTACTGTATGTAGCCAATAACCAGGGTAAAATAAGTATTCCCTGATGATGAGGAAAAGATACAACTGAAAATGAAACTGGCACTACTACAGTACACATGGTAGATATATTGGAGTAGAACAAACCTGTAAATTGAGAAACAAGAAAAAGGTGTGCATCCAACCAGGATAATACTTACGCAAGGTGTGATGGGGTACCATTGGGAAAGTTGCAATCAAAATCCAACTTAGAGTTTCAGACTGCATTGAAAACCATTTGTGTGTTTTACAGACTTTTACTGGTCTCAACCTGCCTGCCCTTTACAGTTTACTTCATTTACTGCAAAGGTTATTGCTTTCTGGTGAAGCTAAACATTGATTTTCTCATGTTAATAAGGGCCTGACAGCTGGCTACTTGTTGATTTAATATGCATAATAAATAAACACACACACACATTGTGGTCCAGTGGTTAAAGAAAAGGGCTTGTAACCAGGAGGTCCCCGGTTCAAATCCCACCTCAGCCACTGCAAATACAAAAATACAAAACAAAACACTGCGGAAAAACAGCTAATAAAACTAGGGCAGTGTTCGAAGGTTCGTTCGCTAGCCAGGGATTCGAAGATTGTTTTAAACATTTGAAGGTTCGTCAGAAGCCATTGACGCACTGGTTTTTTTTTTTTTTTTTTTCCTGTTAACAGAAACTGTTTGACAATACCAGTATATGAATACTATAAATCATACATTACATGTCACTCACATGCAAAATTCAATCTTTTGATTTGTATAATGCATATTACGTAAACAAAAGTTGTTGTATTAAAATCTGCTACCAAATCGTTATACATAGCAACTCCATATGGTGCCGCTGCCGTGTATGGAGCAGGGTATAGTATCCAGAGCACTGGAGCGGTGTGGTTGTAGTGCTTCAGTAAAATATGTACTGAAGACCTAGTGTACAAGACAGTGTATGATAAGGGCTATGATAGAAAACATACAAAATATATGATAACACAAAGCATTTTAATTTCGAAAACAGAAACCGTACGTCGCTCCCCCCTCCAGCTTGTGTTATCCAGAAGCAAACTTTTAATTTCTTCATTCTCCATCTCAACAGAAAAGAGCTGTATAGCATAAGCTGTACTGAAAGAAATGTCTCAATACCCCTCTGCTGTTTGGGAGTTTTTTGTTAAATGCCCAGACGACCAAAGAAAAAGTTGAATGCAAACTGTGCAAGCGACTCGTATCATGGAGGTATAACCAATCTCTGGGGTCACTTGACAAGCGTAAACTCATGTTATTATTGTTAGTAGTATTAATATTTTGTAGTAGTATTAATATTTTGTACTAGTAAAATGTGACTGATAACCTGCTTGGAACGGTGACTGTTAAATAAAGCTTTGTTTTGCCTCAGCCCGCTGCAGTTGTACAATGCAAGCTTACTGTATGTATCGCAAACATCTTCAATTACATGTAAATAAAAAACGTGTATTTTTTTTTTAATTTAAATTATAAAAACGTGATTACTGTTCTAGATAATGTATTTTTAAACTACATGTGAATGTTTTAAACCATTTATATGGATTACCTGTAAAATAGGATTTTCAATCAAATATAAACAAATAGCTATGGTGATGTCACCAGTAAATTATGCAAATGAGTACCATCGACGGTTTAAACCTTCCTTCGGTAATGTTTGCTGAACCTTCGAAAGTCAAAATGTACCCTTCGTTGCAGCCCTAAATAAAACAAAATCTGGCTGAGCACTGCTCCCACTAGAAGGGAGATCCCGCTCCAGAAACCTCCCTAATACAAACTCAAAATACTTTTGTGGGATTAAAATCCCCCAAATTTAAACAAATCCCTTTACTATACACCAAGGATCCCGGTTTAAACGCACAGTGGTCCTCTGTCACGTTTATGACCCCAAAAACACATGGTGATTGCGTATTTGGTTCGGCTTTCCTGGGTATCCACACAGTAATGAGTCTTCATGCTGGTACACAAAGAACAGGAAAAAAATGACCAGGGTTAATGGCTAATCAGTCCAATTCAATTAGGCAGGATGGGAATTCTCACCTCCCAGCCCTGCCATATCTAACACAAACTTAATTTCCCAAATTAAACCCATTTATTTACAAACCAAAAAAAACCAAACACACACACATTTTTTATATGTGCAGTGTGCTGTACTGGGGGTATTGAAAAAACAGAAACAGAAATACTTTATTACGAAATAAAGAACACAATGTTAGAAAAATGTACTTACAGGAGCTCTCACATGCAGTAATAAAGGCCTAAAATCTAGCTTGTATTAAAATTAAGGGCAATTGTATAACATGTCTTAAGGAATTGCAAATATATTAGTACAATATTGAGCAGTATACTGGATGTGAGCTCAGAAGTTACTGATAGAGAAACACATTGTTTGCTAGAGGATTGTGATATGTGAAAGGTGTGTGTGCATAGTAACGCAAGCACTCAACAAAGACAGTGAAGAAGCTGTAGTATTCAGAACAGTGCAGGGAGTTGATGTAGGATGGAGACACCCTGTCTTAATAAAGTGGCTGCATATGTTCAGGTAGCTTGCTCCCGGCAACAGGAATATAGTGGGTACTGAACGTTCACGATGGATGTACTGAAATGTTGCTGTTGTTGAATGTCATTTCCTTGTGAATGTCAAGGGATTTATAAACATGCAAAAAAAGTAGTTGTTACTGGAGCCACAATAGAGTAATAGTATTTTGCCATTTGCAAGCATGCTGTCTCCGTAACATTGAGAAGCATCTCACAGATGTAGTTCTACCCTTTAATGGTCATTTTGCTTTAAAACTTTATTATGTCTAAAATGACTGATGTGTGTATTACAATCCTCAGCATTTTGTACTGATAGCGGTCATTGATTACTGCAGAGGAGACTTGCTGTGTGAAGGGTTATCTTTCAGAGATCTGAATCACAGCACTTAGGACCTAAAATAGTCCTTCTAATACAACTGAAAAAAGTAATCTAACTGAAGATGAGGCTGAATTTGAGCTGGTTAATGCACTTGTCTAGGTTTGAATCTGGCAAAGCTTTCAAAAGAAATAATTTGGACGGTCTCAGCATAAATATTATCATTCAACCGTTTAAAGTGTTATTGAACAGGCTGTAGGGTTTAAAACACAACATATTACCTTCCCCAGCTTTCTGCCTTGTACCTATTCCTGCAATATATATATATATATATATATATATATATATATATATATATATATATATATATATATATATATATATATGTATATATGTATCATTTATTTATTTTAACAAACCTTAATTGAGAACTCTACACACTAAGCAACACAACAGCATATAGATCAGTGGTACTCAATTACATTCTCTGGCGGGCCAGATAAGGCAATGTCCAAACCTTGGGGGGCCACAGGCAGCTCAAGATGTGCGTAGTGATGGGGGGTTGTTTAAATGGCCATGAAAATCTGACTATCCAATCAGTCTTTACATACAGTAACAAAACGTTGCAACACTGCACTTGCACCAATCAACTAATACACCTCAGAAATAACTACATAATATGATACAATGTCTGATCACCATTAATAATAAAAATGTTAAGCAAATATAAATTCCTGACCAGTATTCAAACGACATCTTGCAAACAAATAATTATACAAATCTCACTGTAATGCTATTAAAACAGCATGTTATTCATTTTAATTCTATTAAAACTAGAAAATGTTCTGACAATTACTGCGCAGCAGGCATTCAAGTTAACTAACGAAAGCTCTTCTGTTGTATAAGTATCTTACTAAGCGCCTGATTAAAAGTGTAGCACAGTGTCTAAATATGCATGTTCAAGCTCAGGTGTGTTTAAATGTAAATTAAAGGTTTCTAAATTTAAATACATGGCATTTCAGTAAACAGAGGGGAAAATAAACTTAAGTGCATATCCACTGTGCCATCTTTGAGAGGCGTGCTGCAGGTGCATTTCTTACTGTTGCCAAACAGGTTTTTTTTAAGCCCAAATAAAAGATTTTTGACAGGCTCGGTTTCTTCGGCCAATTTCCTGTGACTGAACACTTACTGGTGGCTGCATTGCTAATTTTCCTAACAATACTTAGTTTATCATATGCAAAATATAGGAAATATAGACATATGCAAGTTTTTTTTCATGTATTTCTATAATAAAACTAAACTGTTTCTCATTTTAAAACATAGAGCAGCCCCGCTCAACTTCCCAAGACTTTCTACAATAAACTGGAGTCAAACATCTGGTGTTTTGGAAGATTTAAAAAACAAAAATGTTATTGCTCTGACAACAGGTCAAACGTAATAGGTTAATCAATCATATAACTTAATACAATACCTAAGCTAAAGTACATTACTAACGTATTTCAGTTAAATGAATACAAAAACTGTTTTCACTTTCCTATTCCAATCACACGCTGCACAATTCCCAGCTAAATCTTACAAAATTAAAGCAATTTCCAGAGTTGTACAACAACAAAAAAAACACCACCATTTTCGTTTATTACTCTGCTCATAACAGAACATAGGATCACAACAAAACAAAACGTTGATCACTATACGTAGCATTTACCTTTGGCCAGTGTCTGGAAAGTGTGAAGCACTTTCGAGCGACGTGCATTACCTGCAGCTGTCTGTATCCCTCGATTCTGACTCGCTTGCCAAATCTGAAGCATCACTTTGTTGTTGTTGGTTTTTATGTTAATCTCACACATCACTTGCCATTTTAGACACAGACGTCGATTTTTGGCTTCGAATTAATGTGCAGCAATGTTTGTAAGAATATTCAGATAGTTTCACTGCACTGAAGAAAATAATATTACTACCGCTGTTTTCATATTGCACGAAGCCTTCTCTCATTGCTCAACCAATAAGGCACTAAAACTAAGCAAATGGACGGAGATTTGTGACGCATGCCGAAGTGATATCTCGTCAGAAATAAAGCTTGGCCAGTCAGCTCACTTGTTCTTGTATTAGGCTGCCAAAAAAAATGATTGTTAGGGGAAGCAAATACCCTGTAGATAACAGTGATTTTATAATCTTGCATATCAGCAATTTCAGCTTTTGTAATGAAGGACAGCTGATGCTTGACTGGCCAAAAGAAAGGCTCTTGCGGGCCGGATTTGGCCCGAGGCCACCTATTGAAGAACCCTGCTATAGATGGACAGCAAATGCCACAGTGATTTTTCATTTCATTATATGTGCTATCCAGTAAAAAGTGTCCCTGTTTCACTGGCATATTATAATAACCTACCCATATCAATGATACAGATGTTTTTCACATGCAGTATTGTATTAATTTTACTTCATGATTACAAACAATTGGATCAGAGATGTCATTCCTCTTACATTATACCCATTTCTAGTTTATATTTTGTGCTTTTAAATCGTTGTATTAACAGCTGATTTCTTTTTTGAGCAGTCATCCGGCTACCTGCAGGATATTTTGTTGACAATCACAATACAGCCATCAGTACAAGGGGGAATGAGGACCCTTTTGAAAAAGTCATTAGCACAGTACATTCCGAGGCAGAAAAATAATGTTTGCAGGTGCTGTTTTGAAAGCTGGGATGTGTCAGCCCATTAGGGAAGAAATTTACATCATGCTATAATTGAATTAAAATTACTCACTGTATAAATGTCCCCAATTACTACTTCATTTCTTGAAACTGCACTAATTGACTAGTGAACCAGATTGATTAGTGAACTTCCTGCTCTCAACATCCACAGCTTCACCCTCTTCATGTCTTTGCCTAGATATTTTCAAGGTTTAACTTTTACTTTAGACCATGGGTTTAGCCAATATCTACTGTCCCTCTGTTATTGTGTTGCTTTCAGATGTGGCTTGAGTCTGATGACCTTAACAGGGCTCCAGTTTGACGTATAAATCTGTAAGGGACCGGACAGAAACTCAACATACTGTGCCCTGTTAATATTACAACATTGTCATACTGCATTGGACTAGCTTCAACCCTGACATATTGTTTTTGTTTAGATCAAATAGAAGTAAATGCAGGGATATTCAATTCTGCAGAGCTGTGCAAATGAAATGGGGGCAAAGAGGCCAGCAGTTTTCTTAAAAGAAAATACAGTGCTCTGGTAATAGAACCGCAGTATATTAAAGTACCCTTGATTTTTTTTTTTTTTTTTTTTAAATAATCCTTTTAATCCATCAAGTATGAAGTTCTGTACATTTTTTTGTGAAAGGAAACTTAATATAACTTAGACACACTTTGGGGTCCTAAAGTCAACATTCTGATCTGTTTTTTTTAATGTTTTGTAACATTTAACAATGATGCCAGTAGCTGCTGTATTGCTGGTTAAGAGCACCTCAAACCTGCAGTCCTCTGAACCGTGAATGCCAGTGCTGCCTCAAGAAAACTTATTCAGGAGGTCCCCAAGAAGCGACCCACAGTGAAATCAGTATCTCTTGTGGCTTAAGAATCTCAGCATATTAAAAAACATGGCAAACCATGGTAGACTCAGGGCTGTAGAATGGCTGTGCACACGCGCTTAATGTATGCTGAAAGATTTAGTCGGGACCCAAAGATTTTCTTCGAGCTTGAATTTTTTGGGAGCCGACAGGAACATTCTCATGTCAGCATCAGCATCGGATGCCGCCTGAAACCCCCTTCTTAGCTAGTATTTGCACAGCTAATTGAATCTCTTATCAGATTTGAAGTGACATAGAAATATTAGGCCTAGCCTATAAGTTTTGTCTTTTGTTAATTTTAAATGCATAATTATTTGATTCCAGGTTTAGAATTTCCGGAAGGTTTAGAGTCTGAGCCCCGAAAGATTTTGGACAGTACCCTGGGCTGATTATGGTAAATGCATAGTTTATCCATGGGAAAAGCATGGGAAAACTGCATAATTACCATGGGAAAAATACCATAGTAAACTTATATAAGAGTTGTGTTAGATCAAGAAGCACAGTGCGCCACAGACTTCATGAAATGGTATTTCAAGATGGCTTGAGTTCATATTACTTGCAAGGAAGGGTTCAAACCAGTTACCCCCTATTTAACAAACAAGTGGACAGCACAGCAAGTAATAGTTCAGTTCTAATGTTTGTGAGATCAGCTGCAGCCTCCGCGTCCTCCAGGCAGTCAGCCAGCAGGATTTGAGTCAGAACTGCACAGAGACAACAACCCTCTGATGTATTATTGATGGAAGAGTATACAGACAGCATTTGCAGTGTGTTTGCCATACATTAATAAGTGGTCTGGGGATTTAGCAGTGTTTGCTTGCCAGACAGGTTTATGACTGGTCCTGTCCAATCAGGAACTAAAACAGACTGAATGAATTATACACATTAAAAATGTGTTGAAAATAACACAACATTACTAGCTCTTTGCTTAATAACGGTAGGCCTAGATATAATGTTTATTTATTGTAATGTACATTTAAGTTAGAGGAATATTCTTCAATCAGCAGCTGGATTTGAACCAGTGACCAATGAGGAGAAAAGTCTCATTAAATCTGATTGGTACCCTGACAGCACTTATCCCTTACAGATATCTACTCTGTGACCACTAGGTTTTTTACTGAGTGTCTTAACAAAGGCCCATGTCACTTAAAGTGTTACTGAACAGGTTGCAGGGTTTAAATTAAATAACTAGTCAAAACGATATTGCTGGAATACATACAACAAAGCAGAACGCTGGGGAAGGTAATATGTTGTGTTTAAAACCCTACAGCCTGTTCAGTAACATTTTAAATGGCTGAATGATGATATTTGTGCTGAGACCATCTGACTTATATCTTTTGAAAGCTTTTCCAGATTCAAACCTAGACAAATTGACATAGCGTATAAACAGGAATTAAGGTAATTGGATTGAATGGATTTGTTACCATCCATAGATGGTAACAAATAAAACACAGGGTTTGTGAGGACTTTGTAAAAGAGAACCATTAAGGATTGTGGTGGTCCATGGCTGTGAATTACTCAAAGTCCGGACCCCCCAGGCTGTTGTTGTTCAATACATGTGTAACCTAAACAATAGACATAGGCAAGTTTATTGTTTATATATAAAGTTGTTCTGACTTATAACTATGTATCATTACAAGTATCATGACCAATTCCGCACTAGCAGTTTAAATTGTGTAATACCAGTGCAATGATATTTTGGAATCAGGTGTTGAGACAGTGGCAGACGTCGTTATCCACTTTTTATTAATTTGATTTTGACTGAAGGTCTTAGGAAACCTTTTTGTTTTTGTTTATTTTTATATTTATTAGTGTTGAGTCATGAGATTATTTAAAATTAGACCCACTATTTCAAAGTCATTTTGTTCAGCTGGCATTTATGTTGTTTGTTGTCCAGCAGGAAATGACAGATACTACATAGCAACTGCATAGTAACTTTAATGACTAAGAGCCCTTGAGTTCCCTGGACTAAAGTGGTCTTTTTTTAGACTTGGTTACTGGTAGAAGCTGTTGTCCCTCAAATGTAGATAAAACAAAACTTAGCCTTGGTCTCTTTCACTGATGTTTTTAAGATTTTTTTTTTTCAGTTTCAGTTACCAAATCAATGTCATCCTGGTTTGATTGTATCGTTTCCAATGTGGTGCCTGTCTGGAAATTTCTAATTAAATTTAAATGGTTTCACCAGACATAACTGGAAATTAGAAAAACCTTATTACTCAATTACAAGTGTGGTTGCTTCTACATTGACTTTGTTAATGGTTTCTCAAGGAGACCAAGAAAATAATGGTGAAGTCTCCTGTATAGTCTCCCGTATAAAATTTTACCATTGTAATAAAGCATAGTGAAAGCATAGCAAAGTGTAATAAAGAGCAGTGAAAGCATGGTACAGCATACTGTAGGTAAGCATTGTAAACCCCAGAGAGATACGGTTAAGCATATTCAAGACACATGGCAAACCATGGTAAACTATGATAGCCATGGGAAAACTGTGAAATGACTGTGCAAAAATACCATGAGCAGGGGTGGGGTATATTGCGAAAACAGTTTTTTGGGTAGGTGACATTTCCACTGCCATCCCGCTGTATGGAAACAGTCTCCAGTCTTTTTGAGTGTGTATTAAGTAAACTTCTCAAGCCCTCCTAATTGAAACTATGGTAAAGGTTTAAACGTTTATATGGCAAACTGAAATACAAATCCTAAATAGTGCTTTACTAAATGTTTAACCAGATATTAACTACTTTATGAGGATCTTTTAACTTTTTTTTTTAAAGTTAAATCATTTACTGTATTTTGATGCATTGTAATTTTATACTGTATGTGAAAATCTGTGTAAAATTTGAAACAGATACAAAAAATAAATGATAACAATGACTTTAAATCAGGGGTGGCAAACTTGTTTCATATGGCGGGCCTGATCCGATACCCTGGCGCTTTGGTGCGGGCCAAGTGACAGTTATAAAAATACAAAGACGAACCCAAAACCTCTAAATTATCATATTTAACAACAAGTATCATACATAGCATATTTACGTTCCCCAAAATAGCACATATCTTGATTCACTCACTGTAACACGTGTGCAAACATGCCTCTGAGCGACTTCCTTGAGCAACACAAATTGTCATGTTGCTATGATTGCTGTCAGTCAGCGACCACGTGTTAAGACACCAGTGATACCAGAAAAAAGGTTTTTAGTTCTGATTTGTAGATTTCTAATAAGATTTGTAGTGACAAGTGTCACTATGTCTTTATCCATGAAGAGAAAGTTCACCAAGAGTGCTGTGTGTTTCAAGAGAAATGGGGAATTTCGCATTTCTTTGTGGACATGAATGGAAAGCCAACATGCTTAATTTGTAAGCAACATGTGGCTGTTGTGAAAGAACAGAAGCATTAAGAAGACACTATGAAGCAAACCGTGGAAAGAAATATGATAAATATACAGAAACTTTACGTGAAGATAAATACTCTGAATTGGCAGAGTCCTTGAAAAAGCAGCAATCAATGTTTATGAAGTGATGCTGCTGTTAAGGCGAGCTAAGTGATTGCCCACGAAATAGCTGTTTCTTCAAAACCATTTTCTGATGGAGTTTTTGAAGAAATGCTGCTAAAAGCTGCTGAAATAGTGTCTTCTGAGAAGCAGCAAGCTTTCTCCAAAATATACTTTGTCTTTATCTTTTGGTGAGTGTTAAACAAAATATTTACCTGCATCCCATACCTGTCAACATTGAGTTTTCAAAATAAGGAAGCTTTTGTAAACTGAAATGTTAGTGTCCTGAATTGAAGTGAATACCTACATAAGACAAAGGCATACAACTATTCCACTGTATTATTTGGTAGAATGATAGACTGTGATACGGTGCTGCTTCTAATTGCTTTTAAAAAGGAAAACTATCAAAACAGAAAAAACAACCATGACATGCTTCACAATCAAATTCTCTCTTGGCCTCTGTGGTTCTTATTGTACTGTAGTTGCAGGTGGCTGATTTGGCAGCAGCCACAATACTTTGTAAACAGATCCACTGTAGTTGATTTTGCACGACAGCAAAGCATACATACACAGTTGCCGTTGTTACTTTCATTACACAACAAACCTAAAGGACGAGCTATGGCACCTACTTATAACAAGAAAAAAAAAACCCCTCTAAATTCAATGTCGTCATTAAAATAAAAAAAGCCAAAATACACAACAACGTGGTATTGCATTACATTATAATTCATTACACTGCACATATGTGGCAAATCAATCATACCACTGTCAGTAACATTTCATTGTCAACTTCTATTTTAAATGAACACACTAGTACTGCATATAAACACTTATTGTCAATCAGTCTGAATTTCTAAAGCAATGTTGATACTGAAATTGTAATAGAAACGCCTTTCACTATTTGTGTGATTTTTAGACTTTCCTGCAGAATACTTTGCAATGTGTGAGTCTGGGAACATGTCTACTACAGATTTGCTGAACTCATCACAACATGTAAAGGTCTCTGTATATGTAACTTTCTTGATCTCTGTTTTTCCTCTGGCAACAAAAGTTATTCATTCTTGCTCCCTCGTTAAAATCAGTCCTGCATAGTTTACAGAAAATATGCCTTTTTTTAGCATTGCATGAATTTGCATCAATATTTTTGTTTCTTTACCGGGATGGCTTATTGCATGTAAAGCGATTGTAGATGGTCAAGTATGTGAGCTTGCCGTGCACTGAATGCATGCCTTTCATGGGGCTCCCATGGGTCCTAAACCCTGCTAGGTACAGACGGGAATTGCAATAACCACAGACAGTACATTACTTTTGCAGAAATTAAAGGTTTGCTGACATAAAGGAGTTTAACAGTTTTGAGCAAAACAGGGGAAAAAATCTGTCCCAGGAGTTGTCCAGGAGAATTATGAAAAAAAACGGGAGTCCCAGCAAATCAAGTTGGCAGGTCTGGTATCCTATTGAATAAAAAAATGATATTCCGTAATATTCCGTGGGCCAGGTGACATCGCTTTAAATAGTAAATCATGTCTTCCTTTGCATTGAAAATGTGTATAATAGTTTTAACAGTTTACACAGAAATGTTTAAACAACTGATAGATTTACAGCCTTAAAGCTTCCTATTTTGAGCATGCTCATTGGTACAGTAAACAGTTGAAAAAACAGTTATTCACTGTAATCTCTTACCAGGTTTAGGTACCATATAACAAACACTGTGATAAAGATTATTGAAGATGGTATGCTAGAAAATCATAAAAAATAAATGGTAAATGATCTTTTTCACCATCTTTGTTTTATTATTAGACTTCCTTATAACTGGTTTGGGCAGCACTTCTACACTGATAATTAAATTGGAATGCAGCCCCTGGGTCTGCTGAAAGGGAAGACTCCTCTACTGAGCTTGAGCTTCTCTCACAGGCAGCAGCACCTTGCATACTCTGCCCGATTTAGCTTGTGCAACTACTGTTCTTAAGTACTAACTTTAACACTAGTTAACTAATATTAACTAGTGTTAATATGTACAAATTGAAGACACAGGGGTACATTGTTGTGTGTTAAAACAAGACATACATCAATTTGATTCAGGAAAGTGTAAAAAAATATATTTTATTGTATTCCAGGTGTCTGTCCTGAAAAATGCCAAAATATCATTAAAAAGTCTCTCAAATGTTCTGGTTTTTGGGTATTCAGAATGTACATCACCTGACTGGTTATTTGTTCTTGACATGAGAACATACAGACTTTCACAGAGTGCTGTTTCTGTAATCCTGGAATTAGAGGCTGCAATCGAGCATTTTGGAACAATCATGTACTTTGACCCTCCAGAAAATTTCAAAGACAAAATGAAAGTGGTAATGAAAATAGATACTGTTAACTATGATGCACGTGTTATGTCAAATCAAATCATTATTAACTCAGTATTGCTATTGTTGGTATTATTTGACCTTTGATTGCAGCATATTCTGTGAACTGCAGTACTTGTGGAAAACAGATCAATAATCAGTATGATGAAAAAATGGGCCAGTCATCCCTGCAGGGTGGAGGATGCCACCTGTAACCAGCCAAATAGCCCTTTGCTCTATCCCAGGGCTTTCAATATAGACAATATGCTGTGTCATAAATATAAACCCTGATCTATGTATCTCTGTTACTATACGGCACTTGTAAATGTCCCTACAGTAACCTTTTTAACTAGTAATAACTGTTTTTTTTAGTTTTGTTTTAGTATGGCGGGGATGACAGATTTAAGAAATAAAGAAAGCTGGGTTGTACATTTCTTGCAATTACACCGGGGTGTACATTAAGTTTCTCTGTCCTCAAATCGCACATAATGTACACACACTGTTATTTATTGCTATTCAGTTATTTGAACCTCTGCTACACAAAAATGCCTATCAAAAACACAAACATCTCATCTTTTTGCTGTGATAATTTGACTGTACTGAGAAAGCCTATCAGTTAAATTCAAACCCACCGAGCACCATATTACCAAAGTGTAATATTGAATAGAAAATATGTAAATAAATAAACTGCATATTTTAATCAATACATTCAACTGTGTTGTGTTATTTTAACTATGAAGGAAAATAACTGTTCTAATGTAAGTATGATTGTGCCAGTGATTAACAAGGGCCTCTTAAATTAGTTAATTAAACTGTATTGTGTTAAACCATTACAGAAATTACAGTAGAACCTATCATATCTGATCCTGTAAGATACAGCAAAGTCAGAGCTCTCTTCATGGAGTATAACCTCAATATTTAAAGCCATTAAGTGTTTATTAGGTTTGTGGAGTGATACGGTAAGCTGACCGCTGACAGTAGATCCGGCGGACTGCACAGTTTGTTAAATCGAGTATACCCTGTCAGCCAATCAGAGAACACAATTTCTCCTCAATGTGATTGAATAAGAATGAATATTTAGGTTACACATTTACTGCAAACATGTAGTTGCCTAAATTTGATTAATTTTAGTCTTACTGAGATTCCTGGGACATTAGTAAATTAAAATGTACTTTCCTGGTATTTAAAAGAACAATGATCTGTAATTCTGTACCCAGTTTCTGTTGGAATTGTACTTTATATTGGTAAGCAATAATAACTCCCCTCACAGAAACCAACTGAAAGTAGTCATCTGAAAATCATATTAAAAAAAAAAATACAGTGAATAAAGTGTATTCAATTTATTGTATATATTTTTTTCATGATTTACAACTTTTAAATCAAATTTCATTCAACATATGAAACATGAGGTTTGGGGAATTCCAGTTCTAGTGAATCAGATTCTTAGAGGTATTACCTCCATTTGTGGCTGATGATAAATAAGCCAAGTGTGATGGGAAAAAAGGATTTCAGGGTGGGTGTTGAATGCATGCTAAAGAAGAACTGTGTCAAGACCCACATGGTGATAATGGTGTCAAAAGTGGTAAAACACCGGGTTTCTTTAACAGCAATGGCTTCCTTTAACTCTATATAAATACCACTAATGTTTCCCCCCACAAGTGATATATTGTCCCTCTTATTATCATTGCTAAATATAATAATATTTAATACCAGAAGGTAGGAGTAATAAATGCATGCAACACTTTACTCCATTAAAGAAAAAAACAAATAGAAACTACCACAAGTGTGAAAGCACCTTCTCATTCCCAGCATTTAAGTTCTTTGTTGGGTTGAGAATGTAGATGACCTTTTGAATGAGTCATATGGTTAAAAAAGAATGTAGCCTTGTGTTAGCCTGACAGTCAGCGAGGCTGGATGCATATTTCAGTGAGGCACATTGTGGTTGAGAGACTGCACTGGAGAGATGTGATTGCAAAGGCCGTGCCCTGTCCCAGCTGGCAGGAGTGGGGATGGATCCCACAGGAGAGAATGTGCTGAAGTGAAAAATTATACTAAATCTCTGACCGTGACAAATCCCAGAGCAGCCTAGTATTGTGTCAGCGATTGTGCTTATACTGCAAGTTTTCAAGTTGCATCGAAAACTGGGTCAGCTTTTGGGCCTGAATCTGCCATTCAGAGTTAAATGGCAGCCTAAAGGCTTGTTTTTTTCTGTGAATTTCTGTTTACTTTGTCAAAAAAACCTTTTCTACATTAAAAGGCATCACATAAACAATACTAGTCTGAAGCCCTAGTACTGTATTCTTGCAGATCAGGACTAGTTTAGTTCAGTTTGCATAATACTTTGCAAACCTAGTTTTGCCCATCAGGAACTGGGTTGTATGTATTCACTTCTCTTACTGCTGGGCTTCACAACCATGACAATAGGCACCCTGAGTGTGAACTTCCACCAAATTAATTTATAGAAATGTGAAATTCTGTTCCTTTTACAATCACTCCCTTTAATGTTCATTGTTAATACTAGCGCGGGCATTGACAATGGATATCATAAATGTAGAATAGAATTGACATTGGTATAAAATGTATAATACAGTAACCAGAAACATGACAGCAGCATTAATGTAAATTAATTAACCTCAGCCTGGGAACCATTGCATTGTCAGGTGGCAGCAGCTTTTTTAAAGACTATCCTTATGTTATTCAGCCAACCTTAAACCATCTTGCGGGCCCCCAGTTTGAGAACCACTGATGTACAGTACAGTAAGTGCTTTTCCACCACTATGACGGGATGGAATTAAACCTCCAACCTAAAATGCTTCACAATCTCTTGTTAATCCACCAAATGTATCCTTCGCTCATATGCAAGCTGCATTCAGTAATAGGCTGCCCTCTAGAGGCAAAATGAGTAAGAATAGATGTCTTTATAGCTTCAGTGCTATACTTGGAGAAGAAATGCAAAAGTAGTTGGGGTTGATACTTGCCAGAGTTTTGTCATTGACTGTCTTTGTTTTTTGAAAACTACCATAGGAACACAAACGCACACAGTGATTAGGGATTTAAAAGTGCCACACTTGAACTAAAATGAGTTAAATAATAAATACCAGACATCTTAGCTGTTATCAAAGAAAATAGAACAATTACACCGTAAAGAAAATTGTACTTGATACCCATGAGGAAATGGACACACAGAGTATGTATATTCAGTGTTGCCACTGGTAAAATAATAAGAACTGGAAAATCAAAATTTCAACAGTGCAAATCAGTATCTTGACTGTGTATTTTTTAAGGTGGTAATGAAGGCCAGTGAATTCCAAAAACCCACAGTATCATCTTTCCAATGTACTGTCCAGGATGATTGTTAACTCAGATAACATGCTGACGTTGGCCCACTGTTAGCAGTTGCATTGGGCCAACATCTTAAGTCAACATTGGCTCATTGTAATTTTTCTCATCAGCCCAATATTGGGCCAACATCATTGGGCCTATGTTGACTTATGATGTTGGGTCAATGTTGTATTCATGTTCATGTTTTAACCTAAATCATCACTTGATAATGATAAGCCCCTTTATCAACCCCATTTAATGTTGTCCTTACAATGCTCTTGATCCTTGAAATAAAAAAGATGCAATTATGTTAATTTTTACAGACCATATACACCTTCTCCCCAACAATAGCACTGGGTCCCCCTCCCCCACCCAAAGGACAGTAGAAGGACACCGCAAGTTTTTTTTGTCACGCTTCACTGGTGAGCAAGATTTATACAGAATAGTGTTGAAAAGGTAGTAATGAACATTCACCACTAGGGGGGCAAAAGGGCGTGCACCTTGGGTGGTTACAGTCAGGCAGCATACATTAAACTGCAACATCACTGATAAACTTAAATTCAAAACAAACAAAAAACCCTATTTACACATGTGCTGAGCTGAAAACAAAACAAACAAATGTTCAAATCAATAAATGTTCAATCAAAGTAGTAATAAAATGTAAAACCTTGGTTAGCTCTCCTTTAACACTAGAACGACCGTGTTTATATGCATATCTAGAACAACCATGAGCGGTCAATTTTCCCGGCGTATTAAAAACAACATAAATATTATAATGAAAGGACAAACAATTGAATAGAAGTCATAGTTTTATTCAGGAACATCATATAAAGCACAACCAAAACATTGTAAATAAACGGACATATGAACAGAAATGTGTTCATATACAGACATATTACATAAAGTGCAACCTGAAAAAAAAGGTAAAAAACTAAATAAACAAATATTTGAAAATAAATTTGTGTATGTACAGGAATATCATGTACATACAAAACTGTACAACTGAAACGATGTAAATAAGTATGAACATTTTTTTAAATAAATGGGTTTATATTGCCTACATAACAAAGCGCATATTCGCAACCGAAGCTATGCGTCTATACACAGACATCCTATAATCGAAATGACATGAATAAATAAACATTTGAACAGAATGGGTTTCATTTACAATCGTTTACAAAGTCTAAGTGCTGGCATAAATCACACAGATCCTGCGCTTTTCAAAATATGCAGTGCACTTACCACAGACTGTCTTTGTGCATTTGGCACAGCTATCAACAGTACCCCAGGCTTCTGGCACCAAATGTTCCACGGGCATATACTAGTGCAATGAAAGCTTCTAATTCCTCCAAGGGCATTGACCAGGGATCACATTGTAGTTGTCGGTGGGCTTCTGCTTCAGTGCAGCATTGTATGTGGTGAAGCGTATGCATGTCAATCAATAGGCGAAAAGCACTCCATGCGCTCTCATCAGTGTTACGTTTTGCATATGCCTTGGTCCCTGGAACTTCCCTCAAAATGTTATGTTCACCCCTTCTACTTGCAGCTTCAACACCAGGATTTATAGTGTTCCAAACAGTGCCATCATTACCAGCCTCTTGAGTGCCAGGTGGTGCTGGTGCTACCACTGGAGAAGCGGCTGCCTCAGGTAAAGTAGCGGCTGGATCAGGTGCAGGGGCTGAGGCAGGTGAAGTGGCTGGCATCCTTGCAGGGGCTGCCACAGGATTGCTTCTCCCACGGGATCTCCTGCGCCCTCTTCACGCACTCAGTCCTGGCACTTCGCTGGCATCCTCCTGCCTGTCACTGCTGCTGGAAGATTAATCTTCGCAAACCCATTCTGCTTTAGAGCCAGATTTGTCAATGTCAGTCTCTGCTGCATCAGAATCGTTGTTTTGCTGTCCTGCATCTTCCACAATCAATTTTCAATGTGTATTGGGGTAACAATGAATTTAGAAAAGTGAGTGACTTGTATAGTAACAAGAGTGCAGACAGACAGCCGGGCACCGTGAGCTGTCAAGGCTGATGATGGGCTATCAGGAGGCTCATTGAAACAATAGAAATGTCAGAAGACCGCTCACTTGAGGAATGCAGACTGATATAATCAAACTTTAATACATGGTGGCAAGTCCCGACCTGAGAAATACAAATAATACAGCAACATTTTATTGTTATAATATGTTTTATATGTAGCGGTGAATTTGTCCGCGCTTGGTCGGAATAGGTATGACAGTATTTTATCTCCCTAATTTTTGCAGCTACACGATTCTTTTTGTCAGGGTAATTAGTTCATATATCTAGGAAAGGTTAGGAGAGCACAGCTCTGTATCTTAAACACATGCACCGCAATTTAAATTCCAAAAACGGTCAAAATGACCACCTTGGTTGTTTTAGTGTTAAGACGTCAACAATAAAGAAAAAATAAAACTTGTACACTCATTATTTTAGAACTTACACAATTCCAAGGTGGTCCAAAACATTGTCTTATAAAAGTAAATGATTTTTGGGACTCATGATAATGTGCGTCTTTTATTTTTCCATCAGCATTAATCTCTAAAAGCATTACATCCTATATGGTTTCTGGCTGCCGCAACCTCTGAACTTCATTTCACACCATCTCAGTCTTTGGCATACCGCAGCCATTTCATGGTTACTGATGCAAACTTATCTTCTGTGGCTTGTTTTGTAAAATGGTTGTTCCTCACAGCTCCTAAAATAACAAATGTAGAGCTATGATATTTGATGTAAATTAAATGTAACAAGTTGCGCTTTTCATGTATTTTAAATTAAAATAGCATAGTCGACAGAGTGATTGTCTAGCATGCAATATACATATTTAATTGAAGAGACCAAAGCAGGCCTCACCATTTTCTGGATTCTCAACCATCATTAGTCGGAATTGGGAATAGGCAAAGTGGGTGACTGGTGCCAGTTTGGCACATGTTGGGTGACTATCATTGGTGCATGGTCCCCTTCACTACAATGGGGCCATGCTAGAACATTTTCATGACCTCCGAGTCTGGAAATACCAGACACATCAGAAATATTCTTTTAGATTTAAAAATATATATTATATAGTATAGTCTGTAAAGACATTATACTTTCTAAAAATAATGTTCCTAAGACAGAGATCATCAAAGGCTCTCTTCTTCCCTCCTTTCTCAACCCAATTGAAATGAACAGCAAGAGCGTTTTTCATGACCGCACTCATACTCCTGCTAACAGTACTCTTTAAATCCGATCCGATTGCTGAGGGTTTATGTATCTGAAAGACAAAAGGGAACGTGTTTCAGAAGAAAAGATCTGATCATAGTATTATGGTATGCAAAAAACAATGTCCTTCTACTTGCAAAATAGTAAGCTAAATTCCATTTATTATTATTATTATTATTATTATTATTATTATTATTATTATTATTATTATTATTGTTATTATTATTATTATTATTATTATTATTAGTAGTAGTAGTAGTCGTAGTAGTCGTAGTAGTAATAATCTTTTTTTTTGCTGCTGCTGCCTTTATCCAAGGCGACTTAGAAGTGTTACAGGGTAAAGTAAGGTTACAAAGCGACAAAAATAATGTTACATTATATTCATAATTTAAATTCAATGTAGGTAGCAATGTGTACAAATAAAAATATGGTGTCAGTTACAGTATGTAGATACATATATATTATGTTAAATTATGCTAAATTTTAGTGATGTATATCAGATAAGTATGGTACAAATTCTGAGGAGCAGATTGGGAGCTACAAGTGCAATCTAAACAGGGAATTATTTAAGGGTTTTGAATTGAAGCTGAGATAGGTAGCCAGTGGAGAGTGAAAAGTAGAGGGGTAGCGTGAGAGTATCGAGGTTGAGACAAGGCAGCAGTGGAGTTTCCAGAGTGTGCAGAACAGAACCCAGAAGGAGTCCTGGTTAAGCTATAACTGGGAGAGTTTCAGACTGTATAAAACACATAGATAAACCTGCTTGGGAATATTTCCTTGCTGTTTAGTCTTGAAAGATAGATAGTACTATTTAAATACTTTGATTTGGTTTTCATCCTGTAGTCTTTCCTGTAGGCTGTCTATTTGCTGCCATTGAATTAAGAGGAAGCAGCACACAGTCTGCAGTTCTGCTTCTCCTCTCATGCCAGAATGCAGCAGCTGTTGGAGAAGACAGGTATTCTGGGCTACTTGAGATTTCATTTCTTCCAGACAGAACAGACAGATTGCAGCACTGTCTGGAAGAAATTAATGAAATTTACTGAGAGCATTCAAGGTACAATATATTGTACATCCATGGGAACCTACCACTTAAAACACAGTTAGGATTAATTACATATCATTTTATATGTAATGTAAAGTCATAATTTTGGCAAGACATGTTTCCATTGTAAGACTATTTAACTGTTAACTGGTTGTTGATGACAGCAGTGTAGGACATCTCTCTGTAGGACATCTCTCTGTAGGACATCTCTCTGTAGGACATCTCTTGGTGTGTAAATGGAGTGATAATTGGTGGAGTTGGTAGGACATTTTGAGGTAATCTGTCCTAGGAGGTCATCACAGCCTCCCCATTATTTGTTATAAAATGGGAATGCTTTTTATACATGTGCCGTAGTGGCGCCAGGCTCTCCCCGTGAGAGAGCTGAGGGGTATTAGCAGGGCTTAAATTATCATGGAATATTTCTCGGAGGCCAACTGCCACAAAACCCCCACTCCCCCCAAGCCCATCTAAAAAAGAAAAACAGGATAATTGAAAGCAATTACATGTATTTTATTCTAAACCACAGCAATTTGTTTGACAGGTTTTAGAAGCATTTCTTACATGTTTTGTTTTTCTGTTTCAGCAGCCAACTAGAAAATTACATAAAGGTACACTTAAGTAAAACTCCAAAAGACAAATGCGTAAATCAAACTTATTTACAGGAGCAACTCTGGACTTCCACAGAGAAGGTCTCCGATTCCCAAAACGTGACATAAATTGTATTGCTATAAAAAGATAGGCATTATATTCCCAGTTTTAGATTCACAAATTACTATAAAGAAAATTAAAAGGTTTTCATAAACTAGTGCTGACAGTGTTCTAAATCGTCAAGTACTTCAATTCATTATCATGTTTCAAACTAGTTAAGTTCGTATATTATCAGGCAACCAAACCGATATCTTGTTTCAGGTCTGCCCATAGTCCTTACTTATTAATCACGGAAACAAAGCAAATACATTGTCAAGTTTACACAGCAGTTGATTCGTTTACAGTTGCACAAGATACACTCACACACACAGCATAAGCAACAACCAGGGAAAGGAAGGACAGACATACACATACAGAAGTGGTGCTCATGTTATGCTGCTCTCCATATACTCTACATAAATATTTGTTCTTGTAATAATTGACATGAAAATAAATTGCTGCACTCCTCGTGAAAATAAATGTTCATAATTATTTATAGTAAAGTTGTATTTTGTATTGTTTTCACTACAGAACAGCCTCAGGCTGAAGTCA
Organism: Acipenser oxyrinchus oxyrinchus; assembly: GCA_030684275.1. Lineage (NCBI taxonomy): Eukaryota > Metazoa > Chordata > Actinopteri > Acipenseriformes > Acipenseridae > Acipenser > Acipenser oxyrinchus. The sequence continues at coordinate 56,488,918 of CM060249.1, forward strand.
AGGTGCAGAAATATTTACCAGAGCTCAGCTCCGGATAGCTCCTGCTGAATTAAATTCCCTGAGTATTAGGATGGTGGAATCTGATGCAGATTAAGTGCCTGTTAATAATAATAATAATAATAATAATAATAATAATAATAATAATAATAATAATAATAATAAACAGATGCCTTTATCCAACACAATTTACAAGGGTTACAGTGCAGCATAAAGTAGGCTAGGTGCTGTTGTAACAGGGCCGAGGCTTGGCATTAACTGGCGGCCCTGCACACCCCAAGCGAGTGTCTAAACCACAATGCAAAAGAGCTGGGCTCATTTTGCAGTCGTGTTTTTAGAGCTTTTAACATCATCTCATCTCACCAACACAGGGCAGGATCTGTAACGACAGTGTATCACACAACACTGCCTGTTACACTGTCACGAAGAGTACAAACAACTAACAGTTATAGGTTATATTTAAATGTTTAAGTAAGGAGTAGAAGTTGAAATAATTAATTAAAAACTTTAAATAACATTGATTGTTAACAGCTAAATATAATGTTTTAAAGTAAACCAATAAGAGTTGTTAAATGTGTTTTTTTTTTTAAATAGAAACAAATAGGAACTTTTGAACGTACTGAAATGGAATCAACACTAGAGTTTGTGAGAGAGCATTTCCTGGAGGGAATGTGTCGTAGTAACGCTGCAGTTCATCCCCCTCAGTATGAAAGTGAATAGCTCGTTGTCGGTACTCACACAGCAGCCACTCAGTCTGTGAGTTCATTTTGAATGTCTGAACTGTATTGTTGGTGCCTGTGGCAAAGTGGTTTGCCACAGACAGACAACGATAATCCAGGTGCAATGGTGTTTTATTTTTATAATCCAAAGTCACTTGACAACTGAATAATAATAATGAATGGTAGTACACAAGGCTGTGTACTGCACACTTTAACCCAGGGGTTCAGTCCCGAAACAATAAACACGGTATTAAATACACACACAATATACAAACACGGTCACAGTGGTTCTAGTAGTCCAAAGTGAATGCTGTAGTGCTCGTGGTACAAATGTAATTATCATGATACAAGTGCAGGGTTATCCGGGTTTTAGCTGGCCTGTAGCGACAGCGCCGGATTGTGTTAGCCGTCTAAACAACAAACAAGTATAATTAGATACGACAAAACAAACAAAACATTCACGATACACAATACGATTCTCCTTCCGGGTTAGCCTTAACCATAACAAAGGAACAGATCACCTCACTACATCCCCTTATATACCGTCAATCAGGACCCCTTGGTTAACGATTGTAACCGCTCCTCCAATCCGTGGCTGTCACATCGTTTCCCTTCCGGGTTGATGATTTAGTGTACCGTAGCTCCGCCCCCTTTCCAGATGGCCAACTTTCGCCTAACCCTGGGAATTAATACACAGCGCCCTTACAGGTCGGGAGGGAGATTTATCACCGAGAATCATTCTGTCTCTGTCACAGTCCCTGATTTAAAGTCACCTTGTTGAAGAGGATACCTGGAATGGTTTTCGATTGTTAAAACCCTCACATGGCTTCAGCCCACCCAAGCCCCCCCTACTGCCGCCCCTGTACATAGGGGGCGTATTTTGCCACTCATGCCAGCAAATCAATTGAACTGTCAATTGTCTGCACCAAGCAAAGAAAGTGATAGCTTGCTTATTAAACTTGCAATACAAATTTGACAGCGAATAATAATGCATTATTATACTAATCATAAAAATATTATAAAGGGTTAATGAGTTTGTGGTCTCATCCGAGAATATATGTAAAAATTACTTTCTTTTCCTGGATTGTGTCATCTGATTTTAGGTCAGATGTAGCCTTAGATTTTTTTTTTAAATTTAACCTTAGCTGCTGCATACGAATATGGAATGTTTATGTTAATGATATAGATTATGCCGTTTTGAGAACAGGTAAAAATGAATGTTGAATACCATCAATAAGATATATACTGCATATTTTCCCATATTTAGCACAGAGTTTGTGCATTTGAGAAAGGAAGGCACATGAAATTAGTTGGAGACTTAAGTTGCTGAGAAGCAATTACCCTTTGCAGTACGAATTAAAACTGTTGCTGCTTGTTATGCAAAAAATGAGAAAAAGCAAATCAACAAAGTTTAAAAAAATATTTACAATATACTGTATTCATTAGTGAAATGGAATCAATACACGGGTTGTGTGTCCCTGACTCGAGTAAGGTGAAATTTATGAGAGGCTGTGTAAAAGCTACTGAGAATTAACTATCAAATGACAAGGCTATTTAACCCCGAGGACCCTTTTCAATGACAACTGAACATAAAAACCGGATAATGTTCGTTAAGAGGCAGACTTCCATCGCTTGTACCACAACAGCTTTAAACCTTGCCCGCATTTCTTTCTGCAATTGCCAGGACAAACACAAAACAAGGTTTTCTTTATTATTATTATTATTATTATTATTATTATTATTATTATTATTATTATTATTATTATTATTAATAAATGTTGCTTTTAAATGTAAGCCTTGATGGCCTTTATTTCACATATTAGCATTTTAGTGAGTGCCTAATAATATCTCGCGCCTGACAGGATTTGTTGTTATCCTGTATTGTTTTGTACATACAGTGCTACCCCAATGTTGGCCCAATGTTAGCTTGTTGTCTGGGAAGTTGCTTAGGCTACCACTGGTCACAGGGGCCACTTTGAAGCCCATTGGCCTACTAGTGTTATTGTAACTGCTTAACATGCCCACCTTTCATCTTAACCTTTTAAGGACCGGAATCGTGTTAACACGATCATACTGTCATGTTTGAGTCTTATGAAGGTAAAACTCAGGAGGGAACAGTACTCCTAGTGATTAATTGTCATGCACTGGGCCGGAGTGAAATGAATGCACTGTATCCATTAAACATAATGAGAGACAAACACAGACACGATACTTGTATTTAGGATAACAGTCTCCTTTCCAGAGACTATATTTAATGAAGCACAACAATGATAATATTACAACGTTTTTAACAATGTTTTATCCGAAACTTTTCCTAATTAGGAGGATTACTGCCACAATAATACACGTGTTTCACAACTTAAGTTTCTAACAGTGTTTTATCACATTTGAAAAATTTCATACAAGTATTAAAAACAATCGAACGAGAAACAATTAAAACCAGTTACTGCTTTCAGTCAGGCATACTAATCTAACTAAACCACTTTACATAATGCATGTATTAATTCTACTCATATTTAAGACATCTATAGTTCAGGCATTGAATATATGCTTCCCCTCCTCTTTGAGGTGCAATTGATTCAGAGCGGAGTGGTGATGTCAATCAGTAGGTAAAGGTTTTTCAGAGTCTCAAATCAGGATTCAACTACAGAGGCTGGGTTCAAATTCTCACAAGCTCAGCTGAGGATCGGAGGTTGGAAAAAAAGAACGCTTTGGTATCATTTGATTAGTTTTTACGTGCAATTTTTCAGTTGCCTACCCACCTTTCATGATGTCACCACAACCCCCTGCTCATGCAGCATGTGGATACAATGTGTCTGCTAGCTATCAACCTTACCTAAATATTTAGATTCATACTACAAAATATTTAACATGTTTAAGCAAAATGCACATACTAAGTTAATATAATTATAATGCATTAGTTTAAGTAAATATAAATCACGAGCTTATTATCACATTTAGTTTAATATGTTAGTTATACATCTTGACTTAACACCTTCACAGAAAATAGACTTTAGCCTACTTCCTCAAAAACCCACCTCTAGTGAGCGATACCTCAAGACCAAACAACACCCTTACCTTTTGACTGCTAAAAATACACTGTCTAGATGGCCGTTACTGGGTATAAGTTTGTTTGTCAGAGAAAATGGTTCGTTAGAGAAAGACCATAGCCCTGGCCTCGTTTATAAAGACTTGAGGTGTTGATGCTTCGCTGAAGAGGGGCATTTGGTGTCTAAAGGGCGGAGACACTTTAGATCAGCCCAGCAGAGACAAAAACTTGTTTAAGTGAATAACAAAAGGGGAACACTGTAAACCAGAGCAGGAATTATGCTTGTGGCTCACAAGGTTTCAGCAGTCAGGATCCTGTTTTTCTAACTTAATATCATGTAATCAACAGCAGAAAGGCAATACAAAACATAGACCCCCCCCCCAACACACACACACGACATTTATGGACTACTTCAACACTAGAACCGCCACGGTTATACTCATACCTACAACCGCCAGTACATTTTAAACACCATCAATATTAAAATGAAAGATAAACTATTGGATACAACTCAAAAGTTTTATTCATGCACATCATATCAAACATCTGTACAGCCGAAATGCCATATTTAAATGAACAATTAAACATAAAAGGGTTTATTTTCTAACTTACCACATATAAAGCACTACTTAAAAAATGAAAAACTATAATAACATAAACATTTCAAAAGAAACTAGTGTGTAAACAGGTATATGCACATACAAAACTGTAAAAACAGAAGTAGTGTTTAATCTAAAACGAAAGTAACATATGATTTCCCCTTCGTGTGTGTCACTCGCAGCACAGAATCCAGGTTGAGCTGCTGCAGCCTGCAGCTTTGCAGTTTTCTGACCGAAATGTTTCTGCTGAAGCGCTGTGGCTAGCTTCAAGATGAAATCTCTCCTACCTTGTACAAAACGAAGGAATTGATGGCTGCCAGGTCCAGTAGAGATAACAACAGGCTTGTATATATAAAAAAATTGAATGTTGTAGGTTATATTCAAAATAAACACATGTATTGTAAAAGGTGGTTCTAGTGTTAATGAAATGTAACTTTTAAATGTTCCACAAACACAAATATAAATTCTAAGTAGTAAAACTTGTAGGTTATATTTTATATAATTCTGTGTGTGTGTGTTGGAAAGGTAACTAGACAAACAAGTAGCTAATGTGCGGCGTAATTCAGAATGTGCACGACAACACGTTAATTCATTTCTCTTGTTAAATATTTTTATCTTCATGACAACGCATGAAGCCCTCCTCACGATATTCAGAGTTGTTCTTTTCCTACTTAGTATTTAAATATCCCCTTTCCTAAATGACTGTGAATTGAGTAATCTGCATTGGTACGAGCAATTCTTTTTCCTAAATCAGAACGGCATAGCAATGCATTTCCTGAAAAGTACGGCAAACAGGTAGTGAGGAAAACTGTCATGACTAGTGCATGTAAACACCGCCAATGTCTTGTAATCTGCCTAAACATCAACATTTTTCAACAAAACTTTCAGGAAGTATTGTAAGGTCCCTCGGGTCATAGAATAACGCATTGTTATACTTGTATAATACATAATAAAAATTACTTAACATAAAAAACAGCAGCAGCATTTTTACAGGGAAAAAACTAAAAGGCAGCGCTGCTATTGATCTAAACAGATTGATACAATGCTTTATTTATCTTACTGCAGACCTTCTCTCTCTTGTAATAGGTGTCCCAAAAGTCATTAATTTTACATCAACAGAAATGACAGTAGGTGCAGGTAGGAGCACTTACTTTAAATTGTTATTTGTTTCTAGCTTGTTTTAAAATCATTGGAGATAAAATAAGTGGCTAAATTTCTACTGCAGCAAACTAAACAAAAACAGTGTTCAAATATAACTCAAGAGCAAAATTATAGCATTATTATTCTCATAAAGACTTTCTCTCTCTATTTCTTCAGGCATCGGCAAGAATGTGATTTGTGACCGAACGGCTACCCCACTTGATGCCTTCCGCATGATGTCGGCAGCTCACTACTACCCGAAGCTGATGAGCATCATGGGCAATGTGCTGCGCTTCCTGCCGGCCTTTGTCAAGATGAAGCAGCTGGTCGAGGACAGCTATGTGGGGGAGCTGCTGGTATGTGAGGCGCAGGTTCACAGTGGGAGTCTGCTGGGGAAGAAGTACAACTGGAGTTGTGACGACTTGATGGGAGGTGGCGGGCTGCATTCAGTGGGCACCTACATCATCGACCTGCTCACTTTCCTAACAGGGCAGAAGGCATCCAAGGTGCACGGCTTCTTGAAGACCTTCGTCAAGCAGACGGACCACATCAAGGGCATCCGACAGATAACCAGTGATGATTTCTGCACCTTTCAGATGGTCCTAGAAGGGGGGGCCTGTTGCACAGTCACCCTCAACTTCAACGTGCCTGGAGAGTTCAGACAGGAGGTCATCTTAGTAGGCACGGTGGGCAGACTCATTGTCAGCGGGACTGATCTCTATGGCCAGAAGAATGATGCCTTCCAAAGGGAGCTTCTTTTAAAGGACTCCACTCCGCTGGGAAACACCTTGCTGCCTGAGAAGGCCTTCAGCGACATCCCGTCGCCCTACATCATTGGCACCATCCAGATGGTGCAGGCTGTTCGACAGGCCTTTCAGGACCAGGATGATCGGCGCACTTGGGACAGGAGGCCGTTAACCATGGCTGCCACTTTTGAGGACTGCCTCTATGCCCTGTGCGTGGTGGACACCATCAAGAAGTCCAGCCAGACTGGGGAGTGGCAGAACATTGTCATCATGACCGAGGAACCAGAGCTCAGTCCTGCTTACTTGATCAGTGAAGCCATGCGGCGCAGCAGGGTGTCCCTCTACTGCTAGCTTTCAGGAGGGGAGAATTAAGGGATATAAAGAGCTGTTACTGTATATACTGTATGGCAGAAAATATATGCAGTATATGTTTCACATTATGATAATGGGAGGAATTTGAATGAGTTAAAGAAAAATACCACAGGCTGGCCTCAGCCAGTGGACAGCTTGGTATGTAAGGGGCTCAGGTTTGATAATCAAACTGTGTGAAAGAAGCTCTTTCCTGAAGCATCTGGGGAAGTCTGACACATTGGCAAAATTTCTGGCAAGAATGCTCCACGATTGAACCCCCAAAGGGTTTACTGATATGGATATGTGTGGTTTGTGGCTCAAGTTCAAGTAGCAAATTAAAAGAGCAATTCCCCTTTTAGTGTTTCAGAATCAACCTCATCCCCTTCATCTGTGACCTTGCACTAAGCAATCAAAAACACATAATTCGGTAGTTTTAAATTAAAAACAGGCAAGGGATAACAAAGGTTCCAGAGGTACAGCACTTGCACTTCTCTCAACAGTGAAGGTCATCTGCTCTTGAGTTGTCCTATTAGAATAGATATCTGTGGGGTCATTCAGCTCATTTTAGACATTTAATGAACAATTATCTATGGCACACTTCTCAATGTCATATAAATCTCAAGTAAAATACATTTCCTTTGAAAGCATTTATTTTTACTTTTTTACATTTAATTTTCAAGTAAATTGCAATTTTCTTCTATACAAAAATGAAATAAACATAGAAGAGTTTAGAAGGGTTTCAACAGAAGCTTTCAAATACTATTCATGCTTATGGAAATGAATGGCTAACATTTATTGGCATGTTCACTAATATCTACTTTTAAAAGGTTTAATTCAGTATGAGGCACATATACCTGTACCATATGGGGTGCTTAAGACAAGAACATGCAGCCTTCAGCAGTGCAGCACATTGCTCCAACCACTAGGATCCTACTACTCTTAGTGCCTCTCCATTACCTCAAGGATCAAAATTCATTGATCCTATTAATAAACATGGTAATCCTTAAGAGTTACTCAAAAAATAAAGGACTTACCAAATTAGGTAGAAGGGTTCTATGATGATCTCTCCTGTGCATTTGGAACAGGTGGTTCCAAATGGAAAGAAGAGTTGTTTTGTAGACCCCTCTGAAGTCATGCCTAGTGGACTGATATATTGTAGGAGATTCACTGCAACATTAGAATTTACCCATTTGGGGTAAAGATTATATGGAGTTTTATTTCTCATGTGATTTCTGCTCACAGCTCATTTGCTACCTCCTGTATCGTCTTGCCCAGGGATGAGTCACTTCCCCTTGTGTTGCCTTAAAATCCTCCCAGCTGTTAAATATGGTAGAAACAAGACCACTATTGGAAACTAGGAATGCAAATTTGTAAACAGACAGGTTGCCGAATGGTTGGTGACCAAATAATGTAAAATACTACCAGAAGGGCTTTACGTCAGTTACAGGGTATAAATCCCTTGACCTCATGAGATTGAAAACATCATGTTAGTTGTCCCTCCTATCCCTGGTGTACTATTGAATTATACACTTAATAGTTTTACATCAGTCAAGCATACGGTTCATTAGCTGTGCTTTTCCATATAAATTCTAAATTCTGACTTCTTGGTTCATGGGTTCCATTAAGATTTAAAATGACATTGCTAAGAAGCTAAGGTTTTAATATTAGCTTCAATCAATCAAACTTACATTTTTCAGTCAGTGCTTTCAATGAACCTGGATTCTGTTTTAAATTCAGTTGTCAGATTGAAGAGCTGTACAATTCAAAATGTCAAAGAGCTTTTTACTAAAATGTTTTTTTTGTTTTTTTTGCTTTGGCTTTTTCAGCTGATTACATGCGTATGTTTTAAAGGTTTCTTATGATGGAGCACAGCAGCAAGGCAACACCATGCCTTCTCCAAGTGGGAACCTTAACTGCTATACATTTAGCATATGGAGAACTTATTAGGTGCAGTCTTTATCCAATTGATAATGGAGTCTTTGCTTAAAATGTGCCTCAGATTAAATCTGCACAGAGAGACCTTCATCTGTGTTGTTAAAGGCCAGAATTTAAGTATATAATTTTGCTTGACCATGAAGTCCTTTTAGTAGGGGGAGACATTTGGTCTCGCATGCTTCCAGTCAAACACAATTTAAAATCTTTCATCCATATCAAATCATTTTTAATACACTTTTTTGTGTTATTAGATGAGCCCTTAAACTCCAATCAGTGTGATAGAAATATTGACATTATCTTAGGGCAGTATGTTAATCGAACTCTTTTAAAACTTGAAGGGAAGTGGAACATTACAGCCTGAATCAGTGAACTACTGCATTTCCATCCATGGGCAGCACTTAAGCATGTACTCCCTGATAAAGGGAATGTATCTATAAAAACAAATGGTTCCCTATTGTAATTATATATTTATGCAGGATGCATCATGATGAGATGCAACATGCCACTCATAGAATAAGAGGCTAGGTCCATTGGTTAAAGAAAAGGGCTTGATAATAGATCCCCAGTTCAATTCCCGGCTCAGTCGCTGACTCGCTGTGTGTGACCCTGAGCAAGTCATTTAACATCCTTGTGGTCTGTCCTTTGGATGAGACGTAAAACCAAGGTCCTATTGTAAGTGACTATGCAGTAGCAGTTGTTGATGCATAGTTCACCCTCTAGTCTTTTGTAAGTCACTTTGAATAAAAGCGTCTGCTAAATGACTAATTATAGTAATAATAAGGTGAAACTTTTTAAGGTGCTGTGACAACAAAAATGGATTTTCATACAAACGGTGTATTTGTGAATCCACCCGGTCGTTCAATCTCATCATAAGGATTTCACCTCACACAGTCCCCTAGCACTAAGATGGAGCAGTGAGCACTGGAGCTCAAGTTCTGGCTTAGAGTGGAGAGTGCTGTCTTTTGGGTTACTAATACTTTTTGTTGCAGCACAGTAGTTCTTGCAAGAGTCCCTATGAAAGTGCTGACTAGGCCCAGCTCTGCTTAGCTTCTGGTCTCAAATAAGGTGGGAATATAAAATATACTAAGGCTTAAGGCCTCAGATTGCAAAGAAAAAGCAAAGCCCCTGCACAGTACTGAAAAGAATAGAGCAACTATCCCTGGTACTCTATGCAAAATTCCCCAAATAAATTTTGCCCTTCTTTTAATTGAATCATTTTAAATGTACATACAACTTTCTCTGCAATGCATCTCAAGGGTAATGGGGTCTCTATGGAATGAGCATGAATACTTAAAGGGCTAAACAGAATAGACCTCTTCAAATTATCTTTCTGATGCATGGCTTTCCCTGTTGTTGCCAATGCAGGAGGGGCAGCAAAAGTTGTGCCGTTTACCTGCTTTACAAAAGGGATTAGAGATGGCCTCTTGGAGGATAAACAGCTGTGAATGTGTCAAGGTTTAACAGTCGGAGCAATGTTTAGGGAAGTATGAACAATTAGCAATAATATATTTACTGCTGAGAATACCAAATTGAGAACTACATTTAACTATATCAATATACCTATTTCAGGCACATGACTGAAGCAGGGGAAGGGGGCATGTAGCACTTTCATTAAGAGGATGACTATCTCAATCTGCTAATCTTTGTTATGAGTGCCATGGCAAGTAATTGAACTGCTACAACACCTCCAAATGGCTATATTCAGGCACAGCATGTCCAAAAGTATAGTTTATGAGTTTGGTTGCTAGTCTCCTATTGCAAACAGTTTGGCATCACAATCTAAAATGAGACAGGAGTGCTTACCAAATCTCTTAAACTTGGTAACAACTCAATGATTACTTGTATGGAGATAAACATAGACAGTTTACATGGTCTGAAACCTGCAGTCTTCCATTATGCTGTTTAAAACTCCTTTAGAACACACCCCTTTTAATAAAGTGTTGCAAGTCTCCCTTCATGTTGTTATTTACAATATGATGCTCAAGCAATGCTTGCTGTACTGCTAAGCACTACCAAGATACTGCTTGTTGCATGTCAAATAACCCTCATTCATTAGAAAAAAATAATAATAATCTACTGTATGGTATAGTACCTTATTAGTTTATGTTAGGCATTGAATAATTAAAGACTCAGTGGATAATAAAGTATGTGTCTACTGGGATTTCATGGAGATAGGAGGTAGGAAAAGTTAGTATTTAATCCAGTCTTTGTTCTGTGGCTGTGCACTGATACAAATGATGCCAAGTTCAAACTTAATTCTGTGACGTTACGGAATACTTGAAAAAAATATTTTTATAATCTGAAGGCTTTTTAATGTAGATGTGAAATTGGTCATGTTTTTTTATTATTATTTATTGAGCCGCAAATGCTTTTGACTACTTTTATTTGAATCTTTTTATTATGACAGAAATGTTGCAACACAACAGTGGCTTCTTCCACAAATAAATTGAAATATAGAAAAAAATATAACATATGGAACAGCTCAGATGGCTGTGATCTTTTCACATGCTGGTATATTGTAGAGGATAGAATGATAAATAATTCTTGCATGATTTCAGATCCTTGGAAGAGTGTAAATTTCATTAAAATAATTGTTGATGGCAGTCACAGTAATGCAGAGCTACTGTATAGACAAGCTATACAAAATATATGTACAGTGTGCCCCTGTATGGCACTATTCTCTTTATTAGGTATCATTTATCATCATTTTCTAGGTCAATGAAAAAGGCACCATTGTTTTAATGGTCATTTTTTTGAAGCTGTAGCAAAGAAAATATATCGAACATTCCTTCCTTGTCTTTTAAAGACAATATATGGCAAACATTTAGTTAATTTATATATATATCAAGTCAAACTGAAAAGCCAATGTCTGATCACACATCACACATTTTCAAAGATCTGAGGTTATGCAGAAATATTTGTCACCCGGAATTAAATCCCACATCTACATTGCACCCCTAGACCCTCGGGTAATACTGCTTCACTAAGGTGCTGTACTGTAAACTGTATATATGTGTTGAGAGGCATTCTAGCTATGGGGTACAAGTTTAATATGCTCCAAGAGCACTGGGAGTGACAAAACTGCTAGAGGGCAGTGTACAATATATAGCAGTCTAGATGTGGGAGTGGGATGTAAAAAAAGAGTATGGGACATAGACAGTGCATAATATCCCACATCCTTTCACAAAAGATTAAATGAAGAAGTGAAATACCAGTAATTTCCTGACAAAAAATTACGATCCAACTTTAACTGTGTGTTGCCTGATTCATGTTAAACAAAGTTAGCAACTCATTACCATTTATTTTCTTTTAACGGATCAACAATACTATTCCATTAAAAATCAACATGTCTGTATTCAGACTAGAATGTAAATACATACTTAGTAATGTGTAGTTTAGAGAGGTGGTATAGACTTGTGTAAGTTTAAAAACATTACCATAAAATGCCCAAGAATAAAGGCTTGGCTAGATAAACTAGTAACAGTTTGTGTTTATGCTAAAGGAGTACCATATGTGATGCACTTCTGGGACAGGAATATTTCTTTGTAGATGCTATCCTTTTAATGTTTAAAGTCTGGATAAGCAGCAGTTTATTTAAACAGTGATAATGTTAATTGGTCCCACAATTATCCTCAACAGTATATGTGGCCTTGTGAATGCATTCTGCCATTCATTGTGTTTATGAATGCTGCCCCCAACAGTTCCTGTACTGTTGTTGAAGAACTGGATTCATTTTGTTGCGGTATTGTTGTTATATATATATGTATTTACGGTATTGTATTTTATGTATATTGTTGATGCATGGACATTTGTATATATTTGAAACAAAACAAAATATTTATCAAGATGGAGAATGTACTGTAGGAATATAAAGTCTATATTTTATATAATGGAGATAGTGTTTTAAATGATAACAAGAAAAACATTTTTGTTTGTTATTAGACAAAAAAGTGTGCTGTACGACCGTGTCTTCAATCTAACTACCTTGTACAGACTAGTTCCATTACCTACTCTATCTACTGTTTCCTCCTCGTTTTATTGCTGTAACCTGCATCCCTGCTTTGTATTGCTTGGGGAATGTGGTTGTTTTGATCTAAGCATTCTGCTATGTGAAGGTTGCAACATGGTTTGCAACGGTAGCAGTTCTTATTCAGTGCTTTATGAAATAAATAATACAAAAATGAAAAAAGGGAATTTGGGTAATTTGTTTCACTTGCTCTAGCAAACAATATGAGAGATGCTTTATTTGCACCAACCAACTCTATAGTTTGACCATTGCGATTATGACAACTTGCTGTACATCTTGACAGAACCTGCCTTGTTTGCTAAAATCCCTGAAAAACCAGAACTCTGCCTAGAATGCCTCTGTGCTCAAGTGCTTCTTTACTGGAATTGGCTAGGTCAAGTTTGCCTGGAACTAGGTCAAAACCATGGTCAAATTATTTCAAGATTTGGCAGCCGGTACAGTATGCTTGAAAGAATATTAGGCCTAATTTACGAAAGGGCACTAAGTGTAGCTGTACTGTGCTCATTAAGTAGTGAGCCTAACGTGCACTATAAATCTAAATGTACTGTCCCATTTACTAACAGAACCTATGCATTTACGTGCACACTATTTGACTAATTTACATACCATAGCATGCACACTACTGTGAGGGATCATTTAATGTGCATGATAGTGTCCAAGACCCATGGCCATCATGATATAGAAAGCCCCAGCAGTCCAGGCATTTCTTTTGGTAAGTGGCTTATTGTGAAAGGTGGAGGTGGCTTACATTGACCACAAATGAGCGGTCAACAGATGCAGCCGTCCACAGTGGACAGGCAGAGGCAACGCAAATTAAAACTGCACGCAGAGGAGTTAGAAATTCTAGTGGAGGAGGTGGTTTTAAATTACGATGCCTTGTTTGGTCCAGTGTTTTATTTGTACCAATGTAATGAACTGAAATTATAACATTAATTCACATTTATTCACGCTTAATATAACCTGTTATTTACAGGTAATTTTCACTGTTCTATATGAAAACTAATGCAAGCAATGCCTCCATGATGCCAGATAGATTGTAGTCCAGAAAAATAGGTCTAAATAGTGCGCCTATCAGTGATTAAAGCCTGGTTTCCAAACGAACGAATTATCGCTCACTTTAAGGTGCACAATACGAATATCGCCCTTTAGTAAATACTGTGTGAATTAATGCTCATCTCATTATTCCAAGCAGGGTGCATCATTTAAATACATTATCATACATTACCATACAAGTCACATTAATTCAGATTACCATAGTGTGACACAGTAAATTCAGTATCCACCAGCTACAATTAACATTCCGATGGGGGGACAGTTACTTCCTGATCAGAAGTGTGAGCTCCAAGAGTTGGTGAAAAAGTTTAGTAATTTTTTTTCTAACATACACAGCAGAACAAATGTTTTTAAACATGCTATTATTACTCCAGCAGGTGTCAAACCGTAGGGATCCCGTCAGCAAGGAGGTAGGGGGAGTCATTCAGCCTTCCTGGAGTGAGTGGTGCAGTCCTATAGTGATGGTGTCTAAAAAGGACGGCTCCACTCGGTTCTGTGTGGACTTTCGTAAGGTAAATGCCATTTCCAAGTTTGATGTGTCTCCTATGCCCCGAGTAGACAAACTCCTCGACCGACTGGGAAAGGCGCGGTTGATCTCGACTTTGGATCTGACGAAGGGATACTGGCAAATTACACTAACTAAGAGTTCACAAGAGAATACTGCTTTCTCTACCCCAGATGGCCTGTTCCATTGCCAGACCATGCCATTTGGACTACATGGAGCCCCAGCTACCTTTCAGAGAATGAAGGACCAGGTCCTTGCACCCCATCAGAAGCATGCCGCCACATATATAGACAATGTGGTGATTTTTAGCTCTACCTGGAGAGAGTATATTAATAGACTTTCAGCCATCCTACAGTCTCTGAGGGAGGCAGATCTGACGGCTAACCTGGGCAAGTGTACAACTGGCAAACAAGACCCAATATCTTGGCTACATCATGGGTAATAGTCGGGTAAAACCGGTCGCCTCTAAAGTCCAGAATCTGGTGGAGACGAAGATCCTGGAAACCAAGTCTCAGGTGAGATCGCTACTGGGGTTAGCTGGCTATTACCACTGCTTTATCCCCGAGTACTCCACTATAGCTAACCCACTGGTGGATCTCACCATGAAGACAGCTCAGCATATAAAGATGGATGATGGTGCCACATCAGCAGAAACAAAATGGTTGTATCTTTAAATTGCCTTGAAGAAAAAGTATTCTTTATATAAGGGCCTGAGAATACTCAGGGTTTTGCTGAGCTCTAACCTTGAAGGTGGATGCTGGAGAGACTTATATGGCATATCTTTTTTTTCTGTAGCCTTTTTGTTTTGGCTTGGCTTTTCTTTTGTTTCCTATAAATACATATTTTTTTGCACTTCAATTCTGGTGTGTTTATCAGACTTTTGGCAAGTTGGACCTAGTCACTCGGCCCAGTGACAGACATAACTAAATGCCTTGGCTCTGACAGAGTTCAAATGAATTTTAGGGACTGTCAGAAGATAAGCATTTTCCGATCTCAGGGAACAACCTGGGACATGTGGGGTCAGCAGATCTTGAAGATAAGAAGGTCCAAGACGATGTAAGGCCTTATAGGTAATAAGAACTTTAAAATAATAATAATAATAATAATAATAATAATAATAATAATAATAATAATAATAATAATAGCATCAGTAATAAAAACAAACAAATGAGATGGATGCAGTAATTGTATGAATTAAATATGCGATTAAAACCAAGATTAACTAAGTTTAATTGTTTTAATCGCAAGCTTAATCGTGATTAATTTTTTAAATCACTTGACAGCACAATACAAGTTGGCCTTGCCGAACATTGGGCTCCTCGGCTGTGGTACAGTCTCACTTTAATAATGCACTTTAAAGTTAAAGTCACTCAAAATCATAAACAAAACTAAAAAGTTATTACATAAATAATATAACTGAAATCCTTTAAGCACAAGAGTTTCCGTTTGGTTCCAAGCTTGAAGCTGTAACCAGTTCTGTTTGGTTACAGACCAGGTAAGTGTAAAACTTATCTTTATTTGACACTGGTTGCTAAAAAAAACTTTCTTTTAATCCTTTTCTTTTCCTTTTCCAGGTTTCTGTGTTTTCTCTACTAGAGGGCGCTGGCGTTACAGATGAGTGTGCAGCCCCTTGAGGACAGCTGGTGAACTGCAGCTAATGCACTGTGGAAATGGGTCCAGCTGTGGGTAGTTGAACTCGACTCTGCCCTCTTGTGGACAGTTCCTTCCAGGACACCAAGGTTAGTGTGAGTAAGCTTTCAGCGGGCTTTTGGTGCACTGTCTCTTTAAAAGTGTGTATGTCAAACAGGCTTTAACAGACTTCCTCTAATCCAAAGGTTTACAATGGCCTTTTGTCTTTTCTTGCAAGAGAAACAAGAGCGGCTGCACCTGCCAGCGCTCCAGCCCAGCAGGTGTTCAGAGGTGCACCGTTCACAATATCCAATTGGAAATAAATACACTTTAAAACCCCAATGTCTCTGTATTTGGCCTGCTGTCATTTCTGTTGTTTGCTCAGCTTAACAGTCCGCATTCCCAATAGTGTATTTATCACAAGCACAGTTGGTATACAGTCCATTTATAAGGATTCACTGCAATCGTATAGCGTTATCTTAATTAATTTGGTACGTGTTAACTGGCATCCCATGCCGCTGTATGACGCCATACCCTATTATCCTATTAAACTTGCACAGTCTTGTATGAGTCTCGTATTTCCAATGATCTCAGCACAGGAATACAGCTCTTGTTGTTTAACCTAAACCTTAAACTCGCTGAGGTAAACACATTTACTTTTTTTTTTTTTTAAATGTCTGTACATGCCAGTTGTTTCCTGGATGAAGTCAATGTTGCTTCTCCTTGGTTGTAGCGGTTTTCTTTCCCTTGGGATAGTTCTCTGTTTGTCTGTGTCTACTCCATGTAGCACTGCTAAGACCCGCTTCCTGGATCTTTCTCTCCCTCTCTCTCTGCACTGCAGCCAGGCCGTTCCACGTCGCAGCTCCAGCTGACACACTGCACTTGTTTACTTTTTACTTTACTTTTATTTTACATAGATTCACAATGCAAACGTAGCATTGGCCTTTCACTTCACGTTCAAGTTGGGCTGTAACTTTCACTGAACGCTACTCTTTTCTATTTTTCCACTTACCTTTTCTTCACGTCTTCTTCCTTCACTTACATTATACTGTACTACACCCCCTACTGCTAGAAACAGTCTCTTTTTATTCCCCCATAATTCCTGCCGTTGCAGAGCCTCTTGCTTGCAGGAATTGGGGATATGTAGTTCTTTTACTGGCAGCCATTTTGAGTGCGCTGCCATTTTTAAAATGCACAGACCTTTAACATTTCGTGACAACTAGTGCAGTTTTTGTTATCCCATCTCTTGATAACTGTCTATTTGTCACAATATATATATACAGGCTAACTTAACTATAACTAACCCCTCTGGGACCTGGAGAAATGTTCATTATATCAGGATGTTTAAAACGTCACTGTCATTGTTTTCTGACTTGGTGATGAAAACATGATGGCTGGGATATAAACTGGATTATGCAGCAGTCAGCAAGCCGCTCAGAGACTTTTATAACTACTCTATGCGGTATGAACTTCAAAAACATTTTCTGCTATTTATTTATACTGTTAATTTATTTACTTATGCTGTATCAGCTATATTTAAACAAAATATATAAAGTCGTATTTACTATCCAACCTTGCCTCGCTTAATTTCTTGACTGATTCATATATTAAATATGTACTGCAGACTCCGCTCATAGTGGAAAATTAAATGACCCTTGGGAAGACTATTGTTGCCTCCAGGGTGCAGCTTTGGGCATTATAGCCTCCTGTCAGTAACAATAGTCTTCCCTTGGGTCAATAATTTTCCACTATAGCCCTCCTCTCCAGTCCATATTTACTTACAGTGATTTTGTGACGTAATAGAAAATGATTTACAAAATATACTGCAAAACAAAGATGTTGCAAACACTAAAATCGTATAAAAACTTCTCTTTCAGTGTTTTCTGACTTCCTAAAATTCAAACAAATCCAAATCGACAATGTAAATAAATACAATGTTGTGACCAGGCTGGCAGGTGGTGATGTCAGACCTGGAAGAAGATGGCACACGCAGACAGTACTGCAGGGTATGAAAGCGCTGCTTGTATAATATATATATATATATATATATATATATATATATATATATATATATATATATATATATATATATATATATATATATATTTGATTGTTAATTATCCCCTGCACCTGGTGGTAATTGTAAATTAGAACCAGGTGCAGGGTATTTATGAGAGGCTCTGCTCAGGACTGCGGTGTAGGAAGCAGGCGGTGTGCTCTGTTTCCAGGCAGTCACCCTTGTGAGGACGGGGTTATTATTGTGTATTTTGTTTATGCCAGGTAAACGGCTTAGCCGTCCTGCGAGATAGTCAGGGACCTGCATACTGTTTAGTTAGTGCTCCAAAGGAGCTAGTTGTTTTTTGTTTATTTTTGTATTTGTTTATTAAAAAATAGCGCAACCGCGCTTGAAAATCAATTTCTGTGTCTGGGTCAGTGTTTTTAAAGGGGCAAAGAACCCGAGTGGGTGTGATTCTGTTACAATATATATATATATCTTCTCCCACGCAACTCCATTACTCCGCTCACTCCACTGGCTACCGATCACCGCTCGCATCCAGTTCAAGACTCTTGTACTAGCCTACAGATGGCTTGACCAGACTGCACCCAGCTACCTCCAGACCCTCATCTCTCCCTACACCCCAACTCGACCTCTCCGCTCCTCCTGCACTAGAAGACTGGCTCTACCTCCTCTACGCTCCCCTGCCTCCAGAGCACGCTCCTTCTCCACCCTCGCTCCGCAGTGGTGGAATGACCTACCTACAGATGTCAGGACCGCCCAGTCCCTGACCACATTCCGAGCCTCCTTAAGACTCACCTCTTCAGACAGCACCTGTAGAACTCCTCTGTTTCTCCCTTGGGACACTTTCACCCTTCCTTAAATGTGCTTTACTTACTCTTATCTGCCCCCTATTTGACTGCATTTAATCCTGTACTTCAGAGTACTGTAATCTGCCAAGTGTTTAATCTGTAGTATTTGGTATTTAATCATATCTTGATGTAACTATCACTGTCACTTTTATCTGCTGTATTATTGAATTGTATCTTGTCACACTTGTACTTGCTTGAACTAGTCATTGTATTTATCTTGCTCTTATTGTATTATTACTTGTACTGTAACACTTGAAATGTATTTGCTTACGATTGTAAGTAAGCCCTGGATAAGAGTCTGCTAGAAATAAATAATAATATATATATATATATATATATATATATATATATATATATATATATATATATATATATATATATATATATATATATATATATATATATATATATATATATATATATATATATATATATATATATATATATATATATATATATATATATATATATATATATATATATATATATATATATATATATATATATATATATATATATATATATATATATATATATATATATATATATATATATATATATATAGTGAAGTAAAAATTAATATTTTTGTTGTTGGTGATTTCACTGACACTTATTTTAGGGTTGTTTTCACATCATTTTTCTGTCATCAACTGCTGTTGTTTTCCTTGGCCATCCTGGTCGTTGCAGTTTGCTGAAGACACCATTGGTTTCTTTCTTTTTCAGGACATTCCAAACTGTTGATTTGGCTATGCCCAACTTTTGTGCTATGGTTCTAATTGAATTCCTCTTTTCTTTTAGCATCCAAATCGCTTGCTTTTCTTTCATAGACAGCGCCCTAGTCTTCATGTTGGATTATGCCTACTGACACCAAACGTATACTCCAAAGGCAAAAGCAAAGGATAGAACTGAGACTACACATTCACAGCTCTTTTATGTGTGAACAATCAATGCAACAGGAAACAAATGATCAATTAGAAACACCTGTGAGACAAATGTCCCAATATGTATGCTCACATAAAATGGGGGGGATGGAACTCTGAAAGTGCTGTTATTCTTAGTTGGTAAAACATATACAGTCACCTCCAAAATTATTGGCACCCTTGATAAAGATGAGCAACAAAGACTGTATAAAATAAATACCAGTACTGAGCTATATTGTAATTTTCCAACATGTGGAATATATTTGACTTTATTAATGATTCAATGGAATCAACCAAAATTACACATTTCTCAAATTATTAATTTATTTCCACAAAAAAAAAAGAAGTGTCACAATTATTGGCACCCTTGTTTTCAGTACTTTGTGCACCCTCCCCTTGCAAGGATAACGGCACTGAGTCTTTTTCTATAATTTTTAATGAGATTGGAGAACACATTGGGAGGGATCTTGGACCATTCCTCCATACAGAATCTTTCCAGATCCTTGATATCCTTCTGTCTGCACTTATGGACTGCCCTCTTCAATTGAAACCACAGGTTTTCAATGGGGTTCAAGTCCGGAGACTGAGATGGCCATTGCAAAATGTTGATTTTGTGGTCAATTAACCATTTCTTTGTGGATTTTGATGTGTGCTTGGGGTCACTGTCTTGCTGGAAGATCCACTTGCAGCCAAGTTTCAGCCTCCTGGCAGAGGCAACCAGGTTTTTGGCTGAAATGTCCTGGTACTGGGTAGAGTTCATGATGCCGTTGACCTTAACAAGGGCCCCAGGACCAGTGGAAGCGAAACAGCCCCATAACATCAAAGATCCACCACCATATTTTACAGTAGGTATGGGGTTCTTTTCTGCACACGCGTCCTTCTTTCGACGCCAAACCCACCGCTGGTGTGCTGGACAAAGAGCTCTGTTTTTGTCTCATCTGACCATAGCACCCGGTTCCAATCGAAGTGCCAATGCCGTTTAGCAAACTCCAGGCGATTACGTTTGTTGGTTGCTCTCAATAAAGGCTTTTTTTCTGGCATATGGTTTTCTCATATATTTGAGCATAAAATATAGCTCATTACCCGTGTTGTTTATTTTATACAGAATTTTTTGCTCATCTTTATCAAGGGTGTCAATAATTTTGGAGGTGACTGTATGTGTTGAAACAGCCAGAAATAAAAGGTGACATTCTGTACTTTTGCCTCATATTCGTCTTTTACTTGTATTTTCATATTGCTAAACCCTCAGCTATGTACACAGAATGGCAACTTCCTGTACTAGTACCAAAGTTTTAGTTGTTTTGGTGTCAACTGGATGATATTTTCTGAAAGAAATAACAGAGCATCCTGAAAATCTGATCTAAGTAGTTTGTCTGCAGGGAGTGAAAGAGTGAGAAGACACAGTTTCTCCTGAAAATAAGAAGAAAACATAATTATTGCAAGTCCCCGGGGGCAAAATTGAGAAAATATGCTACAATACAGTAGGTCAAGTTTGAAAGTTTTAAATGTGAATTGGTTGTGAAGAAAAGCCTGCACATATATAAACCCTGATGCAGACTATTCCAGCATATTGAATGGTTTTGATGCCAAAGTGTAATTCACCGTATAAATTATTATATCTACAGTCGCAGACAAAAGTATTGGCACCTTACACTTAAGACAATTCAAGAAAATATATTAAATACAAGCATTTAGTGAACATTAGCCACTAATTAATGCGACAAAGACTGAAATGCACTTTTCTGGTAGTTTAACAAGCAATCTTTATAAAAAAAACAAAAGCACTTAGTAATTTCAAATATTTGTTCTGATAAAAGTATCGGCACCTTTACATTAAAAGTCTTTAAAAATGTAACAGAACAAATTAAAAACAAATAATTATATTAGATTGAAAACCATTACACAGTAACTAAGCTGTATAGTCAATAGCCAGAAAAAGAGATACTTATTACCAACATCTGTTGAAGAAGAATGTTTTGGCAACACAGCATATGATGGTCAAGACAAAGGAGTTTGATTCACATTTGAGAAAAGTCCTCATAGCAAACTACAACAAAGGAAATGGCTACAGTATCAAAGAAATATGGAATACCAAAATCCACAATTAGAGCAATAATCAAGAATTACCACAGAAAGTGGACGTCCAAAGAACATTATGGGTACAGCTGGCAGAGAATCATTTCCCCCAAAAATGGACCACAGTATGTTTGGGGGAAAAAAGGGAAAGCTTTCAATAAAGAAAACCAAGAGTTAAACATGGAGGTGGTTCGATCATGATATGGGTGTGTTTTAGCAGTTCAGGGACTGGAAATATTCATGTGATTGAAGATTGAATGAATGCAGTTCTGTATCAAAACATTCTACAAAGTACAGTGATACCATCTGCTCATAGGCTGATTGGCAGACAGTTTATCTTCCAACACAACAACAAACCAAAGCACACAGCTAAGTCAACTCTAGAATTCTCGAAGAAAACAAAGATAAAAGATCTGGAATTGCCTTTGCAATCACCAGATCTCAATCCAATAGAAATACTTTGGACTGATCTGAAAAAAGCTGTAGCCAAGCATTGTGTATCCAATCTGTCTGAACTGAAGGAAATATGCAAGACAGAATGGGCCCAGATTTCACCAACAAGATGTAACATACTGGTTAAGAATTATCATAAACATCTGAAAGCCATAATAAAAGCAAAAAGGAGAACATTAAATACAAAAGCAATACTTTTGTCATGAATGAATAATTTAAATTAAATAAGTTTGTTTGTTTTTTGATAAAGATTATTTGTTACATTACTAGAAATTGGGTATTTTGCTTTTTGTTTTATTAACGTTTACAAAACGCTTAGTCCAGGGGCAAAGATCAGAAGTTTCTTATATCAGTTCCACCTGAGGTGGCAAAATCTCATTGTGATTTTTGTAACGGTCTATGCCTATGGAGTATATTTTGATATTATAACCATGGCAGAGTGGCAGCTTAGTGGTAAGTTTACAGCATCTGAACATATCCACCCTCAGAGTGACATTTTCGCAACTGGATAGGCCTTATGACGCATGAAAATGTATGAAATGATCAGTCTGGACTTTTCTAAATATCATTGGACATATGCTAGACCAAGGGAACACGTGTTGACATGATCAAACTATTAAATATCATCAAAATAGTCTTGGAACTGAGATGTGGTCATTTTAAATATGAAATCACACCCTGTTTTTTTTGCCATTTTTCCAACACATTTGGATTTATTTTGTTATAATTCAACCACAGACATGGCTATCACACTTGTTTTGTTTTTTTACTTTATCCCATTCCCCTGTTATTCAAGTCAATGTGGTGCAAAAATTGTGCAGAAATAACAAACATTTAATCTGTTATGGGCAATTCCAGTGTAATTCACGTGGTAGTTTACAGCATCTGAACATATCCACCCTCAGAGTGACTTTTTCGCAACTGGATAGGCATGTATGAAATGATCAGTCTGGACTTTTCTAATTATCACTGCACACATGCTCGACCAAGGGATCACATGTGATTCCTTTTACTGTCCCCAGGGGGAGCTGGTTTAATTGTGACCCCCTGGGGAAATGTCTTGCCTTCTATCCCAATGAGGTAACACACAGGTCAAGGGCAATGACAAGACATTTGCAGAGCTGGCAGAATCTACCCTGTCTCTTATACTGCAAGAGGGTGCACAGAGTCAGAGGACTGATGTGGTGTTTGACATTTACAGGGAGACATCCATCAAAGATGCTGAGAGATGTAATCGAGGGTCAAGCACCAGCCTTCAGTTCAAGAACATTGCACCAGCTTACAAAATTCAGCAATGGAGAAAGTTTCTATGCAGCTCCTCCAACAAGTCTGATCTCATTGATTTCTCGGTGGGACAATGGAAGCTGCCGAAGTACATGGAGAGGTTACAGGGCAAACCACTTTATGCAACAAGTGAGGAGGTCTGCTACAAGATCACCAGAGACCATTGTGAAGAAGTCATCGAGCTGAGGTCTACACAAGAAGAAGCTGACACTCGCATGCTGCTGCACACACTGCATGCTGCAGAGTCAGGGTCAAAGGCTACAGTAATTACTGCTGAAGACACAGATGTGCTGATACTGTGCCTTGGCTTTGCGAGTGACATATCCTGCTCCATGTACCTGAAGTGTGGAACACAGAACTGCACCAGGTTCCTGTGTTCAGGTGCCAGGACATTGGCAAACTGGCAAGTTCAGTGGGAGGCAGTGTCTGTAATGCCCTCATTGGATTACATGCCTTCACAGGTTGTGACACTGCGAGCGCTTTTGGAGGTCATGGGAAGCTGAGTGCCCTGAAATAGCTGAGAAAGGACAAGACCTACCAGGATGCCTTCAGCCAACTTGGCCAGTCATGGGAAGTCTCTCCAGAATTGTTTGAGAAGGTACAGCAGTTCACCTGTCACCTCTACATACCAACTACCCACACCAGTGCAGTCAATGCACTGCGCTATCAACTTTTCTGTGCCAAGCGAGGAGAAGTGGAGTCCAGTCAGCTTCCACCATGAAAAGACTGTCTCTTTCTGCACACCCCACGGGCCAACTACAAGAGAGCCATTAGGACGCGCTGTCTTCAGAACCAACCAATAGTACCAGACCCAAAAGAGTGCAGTTGGACGACAGATGATGACAATCTTGTCATTGAGTGGATGCGTGCACCACCAGCTCCAGATGCAGTTTTGGAGCTGTCATGCAAATGTGTGCGTTCCTGCAAACTGCTAAGCTGCACATGCCTTGTCAATGGACTGACCTGCACTGACATGTGCAAGCTGCAGACATGCAGTAACCAGAAAAAAAAGACAGAGGTCGCAGTCAAACTGGGGGACTCTGATGATGACTATGGGAGTGATCATGAAAATTAAAATGTTGCATAGCTCAGCAGTAAAAAGCTTATAGTAGGGTAAGGATTTAAAAAGGGTAGAGGACCAGATGTGGGTGATACGATTTCCACGCAGCCTGTAAAATCGCGATTTTCACAGGGCCTTAAATATGAGACATGCACATATCTTTAGCATGAACACAACATCAGTGGAACCCCTTTCTCCATCACATGAGATTGATGCAATATCAACTACAAATTGATGGAACACATCGATAGAAATGTGGTCCAGTTGAGCAGGAATGGTCTTTATTGAAAAACGATATCCAATCCTTATACAGTACCGGGTTATAGTATGAACTATGTGTGAGGCCAATATGGACAGGCCTTTCAAGGATAATGTCTTGCATGTGGAGATTTGAGGTAAAAAAATAAATAAATAAATTCCATTGGCAATGCTTCTTATCGTGTGGCTTGGAATTGAAGATCAGCATAGCTCAAAATTTCCAGACATTAAAGTCAGACAATACAAAGGGCCCTTGTGTTTAAAAGAAAATGGTAGATGACACTGTGATGCAGGCTTATTACAAACTACTGGTACTTTAGATTGTAGGTGTAGAAATAATACCCGGTTTAAACTACTGTACCTAAAATCAGGGGTTCCCAAACTGTAGGCTGTGGAGCAGTTCTGAGTGGGCCGCAGTAGCAAAGACATTCTATGTATTTTTTATATATAATAATGAAAAGCAACAATAAAGTACTAATTAAGAAAAAGTAAGGTTCAAATTAAAAAAATAACAATTTAGATTAAGTTTATTTACAGTGTTACAGGTATAAAAATGTTTTTTTTTAATTTGTTATTTTTATCAACAGGTGGGCCTCAGGTAAAACAAGTTTGGGAACTCCTGACCTAAATAATGTGCAATCAACCAGTGTTGAAAACATGATAGTCATCCACATTTAAGACAATTTAGGGGCAATATAGAATTAATGTAGATCGACAATCAAATGATTAGTACCATCAAGGGACTGATGTAAGGATAGGCGGAGTGCAAACAATAGCGACTGTAAAATCCACATTTCCAGTTTTGCACTGCAGCCTATGTGTGGTTTTATACAGCTCTTAATTACTCGCTTCTACAATGGTTGGCACCTTGTCAGAGGAGGTGCAAAGTTTTTGGAGAGTCAGCAATTGCCCAAGTATAAGGCAAAAATCTTACATATCATAATGTTTGCGCCCGCTTAGTATTCCAGATCCCCACACAATGCTCTTTTCTTCATTTGAATACATTTCAATATCATTTAAATGGTTTAATGATGACAAAGTGCTAATTTGATAGTGGGTGCAGAACGCAAGGTGAAAACCATTCTTTAAATACACCGCATTTTTAATGACCACTAAAGTCCCAATTTACGCCAGCTAAACACGTTTTTTAGCAGCAATATGGGTGTTTGGCATCCGCAAATCACTTTGCACGTACATTTACATCTGCCCCTAAATATCTTGGTATCGCTGAATAGATAATTTTCTCCTTTTCAAAAATGTGCTAAGGATTTTAATGAATAATCCATATCACAAGTTCAGGAAGTGGTCTGAGTGAGAAAAATGGGCAATATAATCCCCACCCCTAACCTCGCTGTAAGTTATTTGTTGTATCCATAATTTAATTTGTGTCAGGACTGTATTTTTACACCAGATTTTAATAACTTTTAATTTGACATTTTTACACTAGGTGTTATTAACCAAATAACCTTACCACTGTTCAGATCAAATGAATATAGCCTAATATTATGTGTAATCTATTAAATTAACAATTTCTTGATAGTGTTTGGTCAAGGTTATTGGTGTATGTTAAAAGTGTATATTAACATCTGCCAACAGGCTTTCTCATGGGCACAAGCACAGATTGCTTAATAGCTTCTTCCTCTAATAGCACAGCAGATCAGATAACGAATGCTGAAACTCCCGCACAGATTTCTTAAACCTGTAACATAATTATTTCCCAGCCTGTAGCATATCCACAAAGCTGTTTAGTCAGCTTTTAAGTATTTGTTTCCTGTTATATTCTTTTTTGTAAAAGATTTAGATACTGTCTACAAGGTTTATTTAATTCAATTATCTTCTTTTCCTTAGAAGACTCTTGCATGTCACAAATTTGAATCTGGAATCTGTGAGATTAAAAGGGTGTTTTTGACAGCCTGAAACATTATTCATACACGGACATTTGTTTTTAACAATAAGCACAGAATATCTGTAACAATTCCACTTGACTTTTTCTTCATTTTAACAACACAAAATCAAAAATTACCATGTTAGTATTTTTTTAAAACGTGTGTTCTGTTTAAACTTAAGTAGTAGATACTCAGTAGTAATAACACCAGTAGCTCTGGTATAAGACTTGGGTGATTATCTGAAAAACAGTGAACATGTACCTTCTAAATCATAGTATTTAACTGACGGGCACGGGCATTCAAGTGCTTGAACAAGGGTTTAAATAGCAAGCTGAATGAAGGGGAGGAGCCCTTTGCTCCTGCCCCCTGAATCACTCAAATTGTTACAATAATTCAACCATTAGTTTGACACATCTTTTCATTGTGCTTTATGTAAAGCAGGCAGATTCACACATAAAGGAAACAAAATATTGGAGTAACTTAAAGGTAAAGATAAATCTGGAGAAATACTAAACAGATTCTTAATGCACTCCATAGAACCATAATCGCCTATTGGATAACCCCATATTTGATAAATGGATTGGTAGGTTGTGAGAAGTTAAGTTAATGGAGAAGCCGAGGCGCTCCCTCAGGGGTCGGGGGTGCTGAATGTGTAGGCGTTTCTATCATAGGGGGTAAGAAATGTGTGTGGTAGACCTACAGTATCCTTGTGACAGAGATCGAATGATTCTTGGTGTTAGATCTCCCTCTCGACCTGTGAGGGCACGGTGTAGAGGAACAGAGTACCCTTAATTAAATGGCACGACAATTTATTCCGTAGGGTAGGTGGAAGTCGGTCATTTAGGAGAGGACGAACTACTGGTATCCAAACTCAATGACCCGACGGTAAGCGGTGTGGCATCCGAGGATTGGAGGAGCGGATGGGCTCGTTAACTTAGGGGTCATGAGCGAGGATATAAATAGGGGGGTAGCGTACGTGATCTGTTCCTTTGTGAATGGTTAGAAAGAACCAAAAGGAAACCCTGAAATTTGTGAGAACCGTGAGTGTTGTATTTGTTAGTCTGTCTTGTAACATTGCTCTGTTTGTGTCGTTTTAAGACTACTAACACTATCTGGAGCTGCAGCCTCAGGCCAGCAACAAATCCAGACACCAGCACTTCCCTGTTTCACAACGTACTGTCTTTTCACCACAAGCATTTAAATCACGCACCGTAGGAACTGTGTCTGTGTCTTTGTGTTTTGTGTGAGTGATAAAACTGGACTTTTTGGTTGCGGGTCAAACCCGTGGGAGTTTACAAAAACCAAAGTGATACACGCCGCTGTAATCACTTCCAACATTATTATTTACAGGCATTTGCATTTAAGGCTCTGGACATTGTAATTTATCAATAAACACCCTTGCACCTGTTAGTAATTGTCTGAGTGATTCGTACCTGCACTGCACTCACCTGTATCCACTCACCACTTTGCCACAATCCTTTACAATGTTGGCATTTTATAGCAAGGTGAATCCAGGTGAAAGCTATGATCCCTTATAGATGTAACCTGTTAAATCCAATTCAATCAGTGTAGATGAAGGGGAGACAGGTTAAAGAAGGATTTTTAAGCCTTGACACAATTATTTACTTTGTGTGTCAAGAGGAGGATGGGAAGGAAGCTGCAGCAACGACAGGAGAGAGGTGAGAGGAGATGGTGGCCCCATACTGGGAGGCCGAGCAGGAGCATTGGAGGGCTGAAGGGGCCCTCTCATGTGCAGAGACTGCATGACCGGGAGGACTGCCCCTATGAAGACCCCTGCTTCTGGGAGGCCTACTCGATGGGGACGGTGTCCTGTGCCTCCGGGTAGTTTTGGCTGCTGGAGCAGTAGACCCCATCAACCTCCACAGCCCAGAAGGGGGGAGCCGGTGCATCCAGCACCCAGAAGGGGGGAGCCGGAGATTAACAGTTTGGTCAGAAACATCAAATGTCATTATTTGGGAAATTAACCAAAACATAGAAACAAGATTCCATCGATTTCCCACGTGCTGTTGTTATCCCTTTCCATAGGACTAATCTGTTTGTTTGTTTTTTTAACTTATTCAAGTTTTAATTTTTGTGTCAGAGATGGAATAGAAATAAAGACACAAGTTTATTTGTTTTATGTGGCTGTGACAAAGTGTTGCAGTGTGCAGGTGTAGAGGTGACGCAGTGTTCAAGATAATGACAGACAACAAAGTACTGGTGAAATGGTGGGTTTAATTTGTAATCCAATAGTCTGATGACAACAATAAACAATAAATGGAGGACTGGCAGTGCACAACAATGTGTACTGCTCAGCTAAATAAACACGGGGTTCAGTCCCGAAATAATAAGCACAGTATTTACACACACACACAATACACAAACATGAGTCCAAGTCCAGGGTGAGTGCTATGAGGTCTTGATCTGAGTCCGGGAGGTGGTCGTATGGGGAGTGGTTGTACTGGGAGAGGAGGCCGTATTCGGCTGCTCCGTGGTATTGCAGCGGCGGCGAGTAGGCCGGTCCTGGCGGCGACCAGGTTGTCTTCAGAATCCTCTGCCAGTTTCATGGCATCTTCCTGGGTGTCGGGGTTGTGGCGCCGTATCCATGCTTGGGTATCGGCGCCGACCACATGGCAGAACTGTTCCACCACTATTGCCTCGCCCATCTGTAGGTTTGTCTTCTTGGTAGGGTTCAACCAGTGTACCATGTGGTCACACAACTTCTGTGCGACAACCCTGGGGCGTGTATCCAGGGATCTTTGGTACTTCCTGAACCATACACAGTGTGTTTCCCCCGTGATGTTGAGATGACGGAGGATAGCTATCTTTACCAGGTTTACTGGGCGGCTTCGGCGTCCGTCATGGCCTGGTATGCTGCTTGAGCCTCCCCGATCAGGCAGGGTCCCAGCTGGCTCACCCAGAACTCCTGTGGCCATGACGCAGTGGAAGCCAGCTGCTCAAAGGTTTGGTTAGTGAGTGCAGCCACTTCTCCTCCAATCCACGGTTGCCACATCACTTTCCCTCTGGGCGATGACTTAATGTACCGCAGCTGTCTTTCTAGGTGGCTGACTTCCACCTAACCCTGGGAATGAACTGTCAGGCCTTCCAGTCCAGGGCACTCTGTTCCCTTTATACAACACCCTCACAGGTCAGGAGAGAGATTTATCACCAAGAATAATTATGTCTCTGTCACAGTAGCACACTCACATATTGTGTGATGAAAGTTTTTGTGTACATTTTTACTTTACATCATTACCTTACTTACAACCACATTGTCGCACAGTTCTCGCTCTCAGACTTTATATTATACTATATAATAGTATATATTATAGTATAATATATCACTTACATTTTAAAATGTTTGTAGTGATACTCTGTTAAATGTTATATTATTAAAATACTATTCATATGGTAATATTTGTAAGCCTTGTTCAATATACTAACATCACGTAACATAAAATGTTATTATATTGCTTAACAATGTGCAGAATAAAATACTTCTGGCCTGCCTACACCTAACTTTTTTCCAATCTGGCCCCCTTGAAAAACTTGTTGAAAAGCCCTGCCCTAGATTATCTTACTGGGGATGCTTCACAAAAACTCCCATTTACATTGTTTTAAATATTTTTCACAGTGGCTGCTGAAATACTGTATGGCTTTGCAACAAGTTTGCTTTCTAGCTACTCTGACCTTGAGTAGTATCTTACACAGAACCCTATACACTGTTTTTTTTAAATACACAGGATAGTTAAATAAGATTTTTTTTTTTTTACTAACAACTACAGGGTTATACAGTAGCGTGTGTAGGAATGCTAGAGTTCCTTCATTCCGGTCTGCTTTTTAATAAAAACAGACCCAGCAGTACAGTTAAACTAACTTCACATCTCTTTAAATGGAAGGTCTGTCTTTCTTAAATATAAGGCCTCAGGAAGGAACTTCATTTTCACATAGTAGGATTCTTGTCTCAGGCAGAAAAATGAATAGCAATCCATGCAGTAACCTAGACTATAAATTCTTGTATTTGTTAACTATTTGTTATTTTAAACTATAGTAAAAACTGTTTAATGGTCAATACATTTTATGATTGCCTTTTCAGATCTCAACCTGATAAATTGCTGTTCGGTTTCAATATTTTCTCATACTTTAAGCAGCTCAATATGTTTTTCTTTATTCAAATCATATATTTAAAATCTACAGGTTTCATTACAGTGCCATAGTCAGTACACAGTAAAAAGCTTGGTGGGATTTGAACAGAAGATCATTTCTTGTGCATATGTTTTCTGTTTTTATAATTCTTTGTTTTGTTTTGTAGACTTTATATGAGGTAGCACAGACCTTTACAAATGTTGATGAGTTATTTACAAACACTATTCACCCCTTTTATCTAACTTTGAAGATTTTAACATGAGCTTAAGTATGATTTTACTCAGCTTAAATATGGTATAGTGGATTTCACCAAACAACTCATCCCTGCTCCTGGAGGTATATAATAATCAGTTAGAGCAAATTACATCCTGAGCTTTGCTTTTCGGATATATACACAAGACGCCACCTCTTTTGCCACCATAGGTACCCTACACACAACATTCAAACGTATAAACTTAAGTCCACTCGTTTTATTGTTTTAGTGGTTTCAATATTATTAGTCAGTCAGTCAATTCCAGTGTACTAAGTGGCATATAGGGACTCCAAGCAAACAATTATTTTAATCAAGTTTCTCCATCTGTTTCTGTCCTGTGCCATCTTGCTTCACTTAGAGTGATGACATGTGTCTGCAGTTGTTTGGCGATAGCTCGCTACCAAGTCTCACGTGGTTAGCCTATTTTTTATTCTGCCCTCTGGATGCCAATCTAAGATTACATTGTATATGGAGTAAATGCCCAAGCCATTTCCAGCTTCTTAGTTTCTGCCACACACTTTGCGTTGCACTGTCGGAGCAACTTCTCAGTGCTGAATTTCATTGGCCAACTGATCTTACAAATTCTTCGAGTTAGACAAGATAACACAGCCTTGTCTAACTCCAGATGCAACACCAAACCAGTTAGTCAGCTTACAATTGTGCAGACTACAGCACTCAAATCTGTTATAAAATAACAATGGGCAGCAGTGTAGAGTAGTGGTTAGGGCTCTGGACTCTTGACCGGAGGGTTGTGGGTTCAATCCTCAGTGCTGCTACATCATTTCCCTTCAGTGTCAATACTTTCCTGCAACAGAGTCTCGCCTTCTTCCAGACTGACCGACTTCCCGTCCCATAAGAGTGTGATGCCTCTCCAATTTAAACATGGTAGTGGCTCCTTGCTTTGGGAGTTTACCAATGATGCCCCTTCTCCAACACACACAGATCTTGCTAAATAGTGGCTACAGCATCTGTGCTGTTTGTTTGGTGTCTACAGTTATGAGTTCTGCAGGGATGTCATCCACTCCAGCTGCCTTACCAGCTTTCAACGATTCTATTGCCTTCAGAATCTTACCTATCTTATCTATCAGTGAATCAGTTAGAACATCCAGCTGGGTGGTTGCTTCTGGTGGAGATGGAGGAATAGACTGAAAATGCTCTACCCATCTATTCTTTTGTTCAGCTTCAGAATTTGATCTTGTAATCTCATCCAATCTGTCCAAACTCAAAAGCGGTTTCAGTCGGTTCTGCTAAATATTCTACTTATTTGCACTTTTCAGATCTCACACTTGTTTTTATTCTGTTACCTAGGATCTGGTATTCCTTAAGGAGTTTGGTCTTAGTTCTCTCTGACTTGTTGATCTTCTGTTTTGTGTGTTTGTGTTCTTCTGTCATTCAAAGAATCCAGCAGAAATCCAACTCTTCTGGTAACACAGATGACTCCCTGCGCTGTTTGTTTAAAAGTATCTTTCATCATTTTCCACTAGTTCTCCACTTCTCCTTCAGTATCTGTTTCATTCAGTTGTCATAATCTGTTCTTAATCTGTTCTTAATGAAATAGTACCTCCCACTACCAGGTTGTTGAGAAGACAGAAATCAAGTAGAAGTTCTCCATTCTGATCCTGCTTTTCACATTCGTGTTCCCCCATGCACCTCTGGTAGTTTGCATTGTTATTGCCTATTATAAAAGTGACCTCATGCTTTGGACATTCCTCCAGAGCTCTTTAGAGTTTGTCATAAAAAAAAAATTATCCTCTCGCCTTCATCTGCATCATTGGTAGGATCATTGCATTGTATGATGGATAGGTCTGTATGGCGACCGTGGAATCTAGCTACAATAATTATTTCATTCACTGGCTTCAAGTCAATAAATGCTTTTTCAAGGCCTTTTCTCACCAGAATTCCAACTCTTTCTTGATGGAGTTTCCATCAGCTTTCACCGAATACAGAAACAAACCACCTTTAGATGTTTTCATTGTATTAAAACTGTCCCATCTCACTTCACTAATTCCAACGATATCTAGTTTATAAGCTCTCATTTGCTTCACTACTTGCACCAACTTGCATTGATACTGTATATGTTATTAACATTACACACACTAATTCTAGTTGTCACCTTTTGGGATAAAAGACAAGGCATCATGCACACAGGTAGTCCCTCCAGGATTTTGTTATTCCGTGATCGCAGAAAAAATCACAGAATTTGCTCTATCCCACGAATTCTAATTTTTTTGCAAAAAAACGAAAACTCAAACATCAGCTCCCTACTATCACTGTACATGTCACTAGAGCACATACACACTATTTGTATAGTGAGAAGTGTGGCAGGGTTTCAGTCCATGCTTCAGTTCAGCCATAGAGAGATTCCTAAGGCCATCGGTGAGCTCCGGAAACAAATCAAAATTAGCACCGAATATAACGGCAAAAGATAGGGCAGAAATCATGCAAAAGTCCAGTTTTTCCAATAACTCACCGTCATAGCTTCTGTTAAAACAGGAGAAGACTGTGACAATGACCATGGATAGACAAACAGTGGCTACTGAAGAAGCAAAATAAGGTAAGAATATTATTATTATTATTATTATTATTATTATTATTATTATTATTATTATTATTATTAGTCTCAAGTTCAAAGCGAAGCGTTGTTTTGTTACTCCTATGTGAAAGGCCAGAGAAAAACAATGAGGACCTTGCTTGTACTCCCTATGTTGCAGGTCCTGAAAGATATTATAATTATATATGAAAATACACATGTTTTTTGTACATGGTGTAGTAACATGAATGCTCCAAAAGGAAGGGGCGGTAAAGTATATAAGATAGGCTATTATCCAATTACTTGGGATGACTTAACTTTTTTTTTTAAATTGTAACTTTCCCGTTTGTTTTGCGGTATGTCATGGTAGCACTTTCACATTGTGGCCTTGGTCAAAGAAACAAAAATGCTAGTTTATCAGCCAATCAGTGTCATCTGTCACTGTTTCCAAGCACTTGTAAAAAGCTTCAAAACTACCGTATTACTTCAATTTGGCACCGCTGCGTTTATTTTAAATTGATCAAAATGACTGCGGCCCTTAAACAAGGACGGCCTTTATTATTAATACTATGCTTTACAAACGCTGCAATATTTTATTAAATGATTTAAAGCATTTTAGAAACGGCGCCATGAGAGGCTCCGATCTGCAGCACTATACTCTTGTGTGTTTTGGGGGGCTTGAATACAGTACATTTACTGACAGTTAACGAGAGCCTATTAAGTGGGAGTTGGGAGGTCAGGGGAGTACTGTACCAACAAATCAGGAGTGTGTATTGGTTGCTACTGGGCGGGACAAGAAGAGGAGAGATAACGGTAGCTGAGTGTGATGCAGTTGTTTTTCTTAACGAAAAATATTACCTCTGAATATCGGTTTGATCTCTATTAAAAAAATCCTACTCGGTTATTTTTTTTTTCTCACTGTAATTTCTCTGTAAGAGAAACCAAAACTAAATCTTCTCACAGATAGTAAGCAAGTTTATATATATATATATTATATATATATATATATATAATTGTACAGGACTGAGTAAAATTCCAATTGAATAAAAAACAAAACAACTAAACCCCCTACAAAAAGATATCTTCAGCCAGCTTTCAGATAGCGCTTAGAGTGACCGGCAAAGCTCTAAGTTCCTCTGAGTTTAAGTTTTCACCATCCAAGCTGACGACGAGGTAAACAGACAGCCCTTGTTTTATCCCCTGCTGTGTTGGCACTGAACTCTGCTGTGCTGTAAGTAGTTCATCTTTGGTTGTCTGTCGGGACTGTACTATAAAGTAACATTTTCTTACTAAGGTGAGTGTACATTAGTTTGTATTACATGCTGGATTGAGGTTGCAGTCTCTTCGGGGTTGTCATGTACATAGGCAGAGTTGCGTGTTTCCTTCTTTATTTTTTGAGCAGGGGTAGAAAAAAATACCTTTACGTTACTTTATTGAGAGCAGCTTTTATTCGAGGACGGCGTCTATTAAAAAGCTGATATCTGTGTGAGGCGTTAATTCGTAATACTGTATTTCTATGTGCTGTCTTGATGAGGATATGTTTTAAAATTACAACATTTTGGTGAACAACAAATGTTTCAAAAAATACCCTGTTACATTTGTACAAAAATAATCCAAGCCTAATACACATTTGTAAAACAGTGCATTTGTAAAATGTACCAATTTTAATTTGAATCCCACTACAATCTTATTCTGTTAGGCAAATGTTATTATTACTAATGTGATTAAATATTGTCATATGTTTTGGCCATAGCTGTATTTAATTTATTTTTTAAGAATTGTTATGTTTTATGTATATTTTAAAACATGGCACCCAACAGTCAGTGCTGTAAGAGTTTAAAAACGAAAAAAGTGAACTCTTTGCTTTATTGTATATGTTTTTTTTCTTCTTTGATTTCCATCAAATATGTTCTGTTTTTTTTCTTCTGATTTTAGTAATGTGATTTAATAAAAAAATGAATTTAACTAACCGTGACTTACTTTTTCTTATTTATTTGCACTCATTAACCCTGTTTTTCATTAAAAAGTCATTGCTGCAGGATTTTGCAGAAAACACTCTTTTCTCATTGCAGATTTTAGGAAATGTTACCGCGGAGTTCCGTGGGGGCTACACAGGTACAGATAAGAGTGTGATGCATGGGCGGTTTGGCTGTCCACGGTCATGTATTCTGCTCATGGTTTTCCATATGGATTCCTAGAACAGCTCTGTCTAGATCCTACTGAAGATAGTTGATTATCAATATTGGTACGGGCCGAGGACAAGTGCATTCAATATTGTGGTCCGTTAATATTTCCCCACATTACAAACCAGTCCACAAATCCAAGATTCATTTAATTTAGCAGACAACACATTACAGTACTTTATCTCTCTATCATTAGAGAAAAGGACAAACTAAAAAATACCCAGAGTTTTTCAAAACATATCAAAAGTAGACTATAGAGATACCATCAAGATGTAATTTACAGTATGCGCTGCCAGAAGCTATTATGAGAAAAAAACAGAAGCTTTGAAGTCATCTCTGTGAAACCTAATAT
Source organism: Acipenser oxyrinchus oxyrinchus (assembly GCA_030684275.1). Taxonomy (NCBI): domain Eukaryota; kingdom Metazoa; phylum Chordata; class Actinopteri; order Acipenseriformes; family Acipenseridae; genus Acipenser; species Acipenser oxyrinchus. The sequence goes on from CM060249.1 coordinate 56,524,937, forward strand.
GCACATTAGATTTGTGGGTAGCATATCAATGACCTTTTGGACATGCAGCTTATACATTTTGGTATAAAGGAACCTATACTTTACAGCTTGCAACCAGTTATAAAAGCCATCAAGAAACAAAAAAAGATTTGCAGTGGAAGAAGTATATGCCATATGCCATATGACCGTTATTAAGAAAATTAAATCTCCATTTTTCAGTTATAGATGGGTTTATTAGATCTTTGGGTTGACAGAGTCCTTTTCATATTCTTAAATAGCCATTACAGGAAAAGGGCCATTCATAAATGTCTGAACTATTTAACAAAAGACAGAAACATAAATTACCCAGGCATTTGTCTCAAACAGGTCACGACAAGGAAAGCACAGAACTGAGTTATTGGGGTTTACCTCCTTACAAAATACAAGATGTTTCCAGCTTTTCAAAGTACACCTCAGGGAATACCCTTCACCCTTTCACTCCAGATGTGGTACAGAGGATTTAAATGTATGAAATTAAGGCCTTGTCTTGCAACTGTGAAAAAACGGAACATAGTGTTGTGTTCACTAGTAAGACATTATATTGTGACTTTCAAAAGAAATAGTTAAACATTAACTCCATTTAATCTGTTTTGATAATTTTAGGTCCAAGCTGGGGCCGTGACTGTGCATTCCATAAATCAAGAATTCATATTTAAAAACACTGCATTTTTTTATATAAGATGACTATGGTGTTTTTCATTTTTAATAGTACCTTTTATGAACTATCAAATAACTTATTCTACACTTATTCTACACAGGTACAATATTCACAAATCCATCCAACACACAGTATACCTGCTGTAAAATGACCTGATGGTGTGGTTTTGATTTATAAGTAGCTACTTTTGTATTGAAAACACAGCTGCCACAGCCATTGGAATGAGGTCATTGAGGGGAATCATTTCACTAAGCTTCTGAGAAGTGTACCTGTCACATTATTCCAAAGTCATTCTAATGGAACCAATGGAACCATCTGATCTCAGCCTGTAACCATGGTAGATTCTGCACACGGGGTATCCTGTTACATTGCCAGCTTTGGAATTTAAGCTGATGTTTCTCTCGCTGTGTTTTTGTCTGTACCCTTATAGGTGTAGTAAACAGTTGCTTCCCTGCACATAGTTTCACAGCTTCATGGTTGCCAAAACAGAAACTTTGAATCTCATTGCTGTGGCAGAAACAAATCTTTTGCCAAGAACTTCTTCCCATGCTCACACCTGTTTGTAACTAATGCAGTATTGTGACAGGCTGACCGGGGTAAGGAGACTCAGAGTCAGGATGTGCAGGGAAAATAAATGACTTTTAAATTAAACAAAATACACAAAACGAAAGGCACAATGGCCAAACAAAAAGACAAACACAAAACAGGCTTTAAACACGAACTATACAAAAAGAACCACTGACTCTCTCACACACGTCTTCTCACTCTCACAAACACTCACCAACTAACATACCCAACCACTCCCTTTTATACAGGTGCCTGGGCTAATTGGGCAATTCGCACCTCATTAGCCCAGGCACATTCCACACATTCCTCACACAAACTCACTCACGGAAACATACCCCAAACTCACTCATATCCACTCTAAACAATACAAAAATACAAAACCACCACAAAATAGGCTGCACCCCATCACACACCTCCCTTCCTTGTGCGCAGCACAACATGGCATAAATCGCTACCTCCCCCCTTAAAGTCCCAAAATCATCTCTTCTGGTGCTGGGGAGAGGGCAGAGACTTCCCCTGGCCCACAAGCAGTCCGGTGGTCCCAAGCAAAGATAGTCCGGGAGCCCCGGGCCATAACAGCGGACCCTCGGGAGGTGACGGCGGCAGCGGACCCTCGGGAGGCGACGGCGGCAGCAGACCCTCGGGAGGCAAACTCGGGAGGGGAGCCCCTGGCCATGAAGGCGGCAGCGGGAGCTTCACTTCTCCCTCGTACTTTGTAACTGGTGGCTCCCCAGGCGATGCGGAGCACCAGGCAACCCCAGGCGAAGCAGGCCCCTCGGCGACCCCCGGCGAAGCTAGACCCTCGGCGACCCCAGGCGAAGCAGGACCCTCGGCGATCCCCAGGTGAAGCAGGACCCTCGGCGACCCCAGGTGATGAGGAGCAGCAGGCAACCCCAGGCGATGGCAGAGATGGCCGTGACCCCAGACGATGGCAGCAGCAGACCCTCAGGAGGCAACGGTGGGAGGGGAGCCCCGGCCATGAAGGCGGCAACTGGAGCTCCACCTCATCCTTTAGTAGCGATGTCGGAGACAGAGGCAGCTCCTGCTGCTCTGCTCCTGGCGGTGGTGAAGGTGGTGGCGGCAGTCAGCTCCTGCTGCCCTGCTCCTGGCGGTGGTGGAGGCAGAGCCAGCTCCTGCTGCTCCGCTCCTGGCGGTGGAGGTATCGGAGACAGAGGCAGCTCCTGCTGCTCTGCTCCTAGCGGTGGAGGTGGTGGAAAGGCTGCCGACTCCTTTGGCAGCAGTGATGGGGCTGATGCTGGCCACTCAGAGGGAGGCTGTGGCAGTGCTGGCTCCCTCTGCTGTGGCGGCTGGGCTGGTGTGCACCATGCTCCCTTCAGCAGCATAAATAGAGGCTGCTGGGGGACACCAGCATCCTGCCCTTCTCCCTCCCAGAAAAATTCAGGGGGTTGAGCCTGTAACTCCTACCCTTCTGGCCCTGGAGACTGCAGTAATGGCTCCTCCCCTTCTGGCTCTTGGGACGGCAGCGATGGCTCCTCCCCCTCTAGCTCTCGGGACGGCAGCGATGGCAACTCCCCCTTTAGCTCTCGGGATGGCAGCGATTGCTCCTCCCCTCTAGCTGTCGGGACGACAGCGATGGCTCCTCCCCCTCTAGCTCTCGGGACGGCAGCGATGGCTCCTCCCCCTCTAGCTCTCGGGATGGCAGCGATGGCTCCTCCCCCTCTAGCTCTCGGGACGACAGCGATGGCTCCTCCCCCTCTAGCTCTCGGGATGGCAGCGATGGCTCCTCCCCCTCTAGCTCTCGGGATGGCAGCGATGGCTCCTCCCCCTCTAGCTCTCGGGATGGCAGCGATGGCTCCTCCCCATCCTCTGCATAGAGTTCCAGGCATCTCTCCTCTTCATGCCCGACTTGACAGCAGTAAGTGCACCACACCTCTGCCTCCAGTCGCTTCCACGTAGGGGCACCTCAGCCAGGCATGCCCATACCCCTCACAGTGGGCGCACCAGTCTGGGGGAATTTCCGGACATCCCCACCAGCGGTGATCCTCCTGGCCACACCACGTGCACATGGGCCAGACGTCCCAGGGCTCCACCCCCTCTTGCTGTGGGTGCCGCCATTGTGGTTGCTGTGGCTGGACCTTTCTTTGTTTTCTTCCCATTTTTTTTCCTTTTTTTCCCTCGCCTGTGGTCGTTTTCCAGTACAGCGGGGCCGCTACATCCTACTTCTGACAACCATATGTGACAGACTGACCGGGGTAAGGAGACTCAGAGTCAGGATGTGCAGGGAAAATAAAAGACTTTTAATAAACAAAATACACAAAACAAAAAGCATGATGGCCAAACAAAAAGACAAACACAAAACGTGAACTATACAAGAAAGAAAGAAAGACAAAGACACGCGTGCGTGCGTGCGTGCGTGCGTGCGTGCGTGCGTGCGTGCGTGCGTGTCTTCTCACTCTCACAAACACTCACCAACTAACATACCCAACCACTCCCTTTTATACAGGTGCCTGGGCTAATTGGGCAATTCGCACCTCATTAGCCCGGCACATTCCACACATTCCTCACACAAACTCACTCACTGAACCACACCCCTGCACCCCATCACAAGTATATACAAACCGTGACTGTTTCCTTAAGGATTTCAATGAGCCTGTATAGAGACAGGAGGCTGTGTATATATTTTATGTAACTAAATTGCAGATATACCTGGCTCTTCATCTTCAGGTGAAAAGGTACTTAAAAATGTTTATTTTAGTTTTTATTCCAGACATAAAAAAATAAAAAAAGGAAAAGCTGTTGTTCGTAGCTTTATTGTGAAATTTATTTTTAATATACTGCAGTCAGGTCAACTAAGGACACAATTTCCCAGAATTAATTAAACTGTTCCCATGTAATATAATTTATTCAATTAACTTTATTCAATGTTACTTAAATATAAGCAAAAATGCACACCATGCAAATGTCTCAGTCATTGTCTAAAGTCCATGGGAAAACTGTGCAATGTATTAGTAAAATAAATAAATAAATAAATATCAATTTTGATTGGTCATATAATTAACTCCCAGCTCCTAATTTCAGGCAGAAATATTTAATACATTTTCAACAAAATATGATGTTTATTTTTTATGTCATTTTTATTTTTAGGCAAACTGCTACTGTAACTTTGAATCACTTGAAACCTCCAAGTATTTAAAACACTAGAGGTAAAAATGTACCTGTTCCTTTGCCTCATACTAACAAAAAAAAGAAGAAAAAAAGAGAAAAACATGCTCTTCAAATTAACCATAAACATTGTTTATGGATAAACATTTTCGTTTACAATAAATGTTATGTTTTATTGTCTTTTGTTGTGTATTTAATTTCTAACATATGTTATTATTTTCTGGTGAGGTTATATTATACAGTGTACATCACTAGAAAAGTGAAACAATATTGAATCCCTCTTATCTTATGCTTAATATTAATATTTACCACATGGAGCCTATGTGTAATGTGGATTCATAACTGTAGGAACATGAATGTCAAAAATTAGATAATTACATTTATTGTACTCTTAGGGCGTTCCATGAACATCATGAACACATTCAGTTCAAGGAATTCCATGTCCATTCTTTAAAAGTTGAAGGCAAGGACAATAGTTCAACTTGGTGCCTGCTAGTAATGGTCGTTAGACAAAACAGGATACAATTCACAACCCTTGATTTTGAACATCAGTCTCCCTGCCTATACTGTTATAAAACCATGGTAAATGAGTATCTTTTTGCCTACATAATGCATTTAATGTGTTTTAGCATGTTTAAACATGGTTTATCAGTAACTGTCAAACTATTTTTTGCTATTTTTTTATATACATTTAAAATGGTATACCACTGTAAACGTATATATTGTATTACTGAGCTGATTATGTCAGCCATGTACATGCTTCAATTTCATCCCATGGATGTCTTCTGTGGTTTAAGAGCAACTTGGTATGGGTATGAAATATCAGTTTTCTCAACTAATATATTCTTCTTGTTTAGATTCACTTTGTATATAATTTTTTGTTTCAATCCTGGTAACTTAAATTTAAAGCAGCCCCTGTGGCTTCAAAATACATCTCTCAAACATCTCCAATCTCCAACAGCTGGAACACCTGGAGTGTAACCATTAACCTGCCCCATGTTTTTGTTTTAGTATGACCAAGTACGTTGTCTTTTAGAACTTGACGGGAGTGTTTCTTAAGGACACCTAAGTCTATTTATAGGCCCAGAGAGCATGGTCACAAGATCACGGGGTAACCGCTTTTAGGATTTGTAATGACTACGCCACCTTGGGTTTGGCAAGGACAAGGACCTTGATAACTGAATAGATCATTTCCCCTATGCAGGTTCTTTTTATGCCCAGGTTCCAATATACTCATACTGGATGCTTGGATAGATAAAAACAATTTTTATTGTTTCTCAGGGTTAAAGTAGAATACTAAAAACCACACAGAAACAAGTTTAAAAAAAAAAGATAAGGAAAGCCACAAAAAATAAAAACGACACCAGGTAGTAGTTCTCAAAAAAAAAGGTTACTGTCCAAAATGACAGATAAGCCAAAAGAAGGAATCAGTCTCCGATAGCTCCGGGGTCCCAAGAGACCCTCTCCCTGACATCCGCTTCCCTCACAGGCCGAACCCACCGTGGGCCTCACCACACCCACCGCCCGGACCTCTAACACCTTCGATGAACCTGAAAAGGAGCGGGGCAAAGAAAATTGCGGTCAGGGGTTCTGGTTACTTCCCCTTAGCCTATCTTTAAACCCTATGTGTCTCCTTTCTCTCTCGTTGCCACTCCTGGAACCCCGACGCTGGAGACCGGCGCTGGACCTCGACTCTCCGCGCTGACTGGTAAGTATCTCCGGACCCGGATGCTGGACCTCGAACCTTGGGACAACAGTAAGTAGAACGCTGGTGGACCTTGAACGTGTCCTGACAGATCACTCAGTGTAGGGAAGTACAAAAATATTAAAAAGTTAGAGCAATTCTGGAAATAGCCATTTCTACTGGAAAAAACCTCCAAACTCTTTCCTTTGTTCCTGCAGTCGACTGCTCCCAAGAGGGTTCTCCGTGCTGCTGTCTCCTCGCTATTCTTCCAGACGCGTTGTGTGCTTCTTCCCAAGACACTTCTCTCTCTTCCTGGTCCCTGTTCCTTCCTTTTTATAGTCAGTTATATTTATAGTTGGTTATTCTAATTTTAATTGTAAACCAAAAAATGAAAGAGTTTTACAGGTTTTTTTTACAGATTTAATCAGGTTATGTTTAAGTCATGTAAACATTGTAATATAGCTAAACAAAAACTGAAACATAAGGGGTTGTTTTGTAAGAAAGCAGGTATTTTGTTTGTGTATATTTCCAAGCTTGCATCTGACCCTGCCACGACTACACCCTGTCAGTGTTTGACAAAGTGTGCATCCTCTGTTTATCCAGCAACTTGGGATACATTCTTTCCAAACAAACAGTCCACAGATTCAGTGAGCAGTGAAACTCTAAAGCTGTTTCAATGTCAGAAGGAAGTATGACACAAGAGATCATTTACAGTTTTTGGAGTTACCCATAAGGACTATTTGTGATCTAATGTATGTAATGTGATACCATTAACTATGGCAGGTCTTCAGTTTAAAATAAAACCACATGTTGATTTAGTCTTAGTTATACATTTACTAGATTAGCGTTTCTCAAACTGGGGGTTCTGACCCAAAAAGGCTATTGTAGGGGGGTCGTGTGATCACGAAAAATACTGACATAACTTTAAGATTAGGGCTTCTGATTTTCAGTTTTAACTGAATACCAGAAAAACACTGGAAATGATTACTCAATTCACGCTGACTTCATCCCTTTCCCATTTAAAAAATAAATACATAAATAAATAAATAAAACCTACTACAAAAAAAAAAACAAAAAAAAACTATTTCTGTGCAGTTGGGCAATGTGCCTCCTTCCTGACTCGTACCTATCATTGATTCGTTCTCAATACTTTAAACCCACCCCAACTACTGAGTAGCAGCAAATTCTACATTTCTATTGGGACTCCACTTGCAAGATTTAAAAAGAGATAACAACTACAGTAGAATGCTTGTTCACGGGATCTAAAGCTATATTACAGAGATAATGAGAATTTAAAACAGAATTGCAAATCATGGAGAAATGTAAAAAAAATGCCTAGAGAAGAATTTGCCCATGACCATAAGGATTTTGTTTTGGAAGACAGCAAAGGAAAGAAGTACTGTCGAGTTACTACTATTGTGGCAGAAAAAAAAACACACAAGCATTTTGAAAAGTAATCGAAAACAGTAATTTCATAAAGTATATACAAAGCGAAAGCCCAGAAGAAAAAAAAAACGATTTACATAAAACTTGAAAATAGTTCAAAATAAGCACAGAAAAATGAAATTAATTAAACCAAAAAACAGAAGCCCTACTTAAGGGCTTACTTAAGGGTCTTCAGGGTTTGTTTGTGTTTCATACTGTTTCTCAGTTTGCCTCAATCCTTGCACACTGTTATGATTATTGCCACAATCACTGGCGAACTCCATTTGTTTGCAAGTACTTACAGCTCCCAGAACTGCATCATGTTTTCTGTGAAAGATAAGACGCACATTTTTCAGACAGTAGCATGTGTTTCTTAAATGCCTACACCAGAAGAAGAAAACAGGTGTTATTTACAAATCAGAGGAGTCTACAAGTAGACGGTACCGATATTATATGCAAGTTTTCGATGCTTCGCACCATTTCTGATGGTAAAATTAAATCTTAATTCACACAGAACGACCATCTTGAAGCTGAAACACGCAAGTGACACAAATGACAGGCTTGCTGTTGATTCAAACACTGGTTATTTTTTTTTACAATTGAGATGTATGTTTGGTTGAAATAAAAGTTAATTTTATATTAGCTAAAAATATGTTTTTTTTATTTATTCCTGAAAGAAAAATGTAGTCCAGGAGGGGTTAAAAGACTACATCCTCCAGAATGCCACGGGATGCATGTTTACCATGGTTTACCATACTGTGGCACAGTGAAGGTAAGAAGGTGGGGTAAAATCTGGCCTACTGACAGGTGGGGACGCTAGAACTATCATATCGCGGGTCCGCACCAAGATGGAACATACCTTAAATATAGAGTTGGCTTGCGGCGGCCATCTTGGGATGGACAATCACACAGATGTTGACTTGCTCATCTATCAAAGCCAGTGTTTTTCCATGAATACAATCAACTAGCGATTGGTCATGGTTCAGGATTGATGGGGTGGTGGTTGAAACACTAAAGGGAACTGTGTTGATTAGCGTGTGGGGTTTCAGTGTGTTATCTCTTGTGAACTTTAAACAAATGCAAATGTTATATTACACATGAACAAGTGACTGTGATTTTTATCTACACACTACACACCACCCAGGGACACATGCTGCACCTCTGTGCCATACAATGCTTATATTTGCTTTACATTGCACTCGGCACCAGCCCACTGAATGGCCTTATCACCAAAGGGCCAGTAGTCTAAACTGTGGTAATCCAAACGAGGACAGGTCAACGTGGATGGCTGCAAAGTTTTCTATTCAAACAATAAATGTGAAGGCTCTAACTCCAGGACAGGTTTGCATACATTTTTCTTTTCTTTTTAAGAACATAAGAACATAAGAAAGTTTACAAACGAGAGGCCATTCAGCCCATCTTGCTCGTTTGGTTGTTAGTAGCTTATTGATCCCAGAATCTCATCAAGCAGCTTCTTGAAGGATCCCAGGGTGTCAGCTTCAACAACATTACTGGGGAGTTGGTTCCAGATCCTCACAATTCTCTGTGTAAAAAAGTGCCTCGTATTTTCTGTTCTGAATGCCCCTTTATCTAATCTCCATTTGTGACCCCTGGTCCTTGTTTCTTTTTTCAGGTCAAAGAAGTCCCCTGGCTCGACATTGTCTATACCTTTTAGGATTTTGAATGTTTGAATCAGATCGCCACGTTGTCTTCTTTGTTCAAGACTGAATAGATTCAATTCTTTTAGCCTGTCTGCATATGACATGCCTTTTAAACCCGGGATAATTCTGGTTGCTCTTCTTTGCACTCTTTCTAGAGCAGCAATATCCTTTTTGTAACGAGGTGACCAGAACTGAACACAATATTCTAGGTGAGGTCTTACTAATGCATTGTAAAGTTTTAACATTACTTCCCTTGATTTAAATTCAACACTCCTCACAATATATCCGAGCATCTTGTTGGCCTTTTTTATAGCTTCCCACATTGTCTAGAGGAAGACATTTCTGAGTCAACATAAACTCCTAGGTCTTTTCATAGTTCCTTCTTCAATTTCAGTATCTCCCATATGATATTTATAATGCACATTTTTATTGCCTGCATGCAATACTTTACACTTTTCTCTATTAAATTTCATTTGCCATGTGTCTGCCCAGTTCTGAATGCTGTCTAGATCATTTTGAATGACCTTTGCTGCTGCAACAGTGTTTGCCACTCCTCCTATTTTTGTGTCGTCTGCAAATTTAACAAGTTTGCTTACCAGACCAGAATCTAAATCATTAATGTAGATTAGGAATAGCAGAGGACCTAATACTGATCCCTGTGGTACACTACTGGTTACGTCGCTCCATTTTGAGGTTTCTCCTCTAATCAGTACTTTCTGTTTTCTACATGTTAACCACTCCCTAATCCATGTGCATGCATTTCCTTGAATCCCTACTGCGTTCAGTTTGAGAATTAATCTTTTATGCGGGACTTTGTCAAAAGCTTTCTGGAAATCTAAATAAACCATGTTGTATGCTTTGCAATTATCCATTTTCAATGTTGCATCCTCAAAAAAGTCAAGTAGGTTAGTTAGACATGATCTCCCTTTCCTAAAACCATGCTGACCTTCTCCCAGGATATTGTTATCATATAGGTAATTTTCCAATTTGGATCTTATTATAGTTTCCATAAGTTTACATATAATAGAAGTCAGGCTTATTGATCTGTAGTTACCTGGTTCGGTTTTGTCTCCCTTTTTGTGGATCGGTATTACGTTTGCAATTTTCCAGTCTGTTGGTACAACCCCTGTGTCAATAGAGTGTTGCATGATCACTGTGAAAAGTAATCATTTAATATATTTGCTATTTTTTTTCTTCATCTATGATTTTGCCATTTGTGTCTCTTAGACATTTAACCTCCTCTTGGAATGTTCTCTTGCTGTTATAATATTGGAAAAAACATTTTGTAATTGGTTTTAGCCCCCTTAGCAATATTGGTTATTTAAGACTCTTGCTCTTTCTGTACCTATCTGTTTTCGCCTCCCTCTCAGCACCACCATCTCCCATAGCCATTTCTACTTCCTTTCCTCTACTGCTCCCTACCATGACTAACTTTCATATCCCTGTAATCCTCTCCTCTCCTCTCATTACTCCTCTCACTACTACTCCGGTCGCCCTTTCTTCTCTCTATGTCCTGTCTGACTTTCCTCGCCCTTCTGGACGGGTAGGGGAAAGGACTTTTGCTCTCTCCCTCCCTGCTCTTTTCTGTCCCCTCAGCTCGCTCCTCTCTCTCTATTAGCACCTTTGGATTTCACGTTGAAATCACCTCCCCTTGTCGCCTCCTCCTCATTATTCTCTACCGCCCTCCTGGACCCCTTACTCACTTCTTGATGAGCTTGACTTCCTCTTCTCCTCCTTCCACCCCTATTCTTCTATTAGGTGACTTCAACATCCACCTCACCAACCCTAACCACGCTGCTGGGTTTCTTCCCCTTCTTCACTCCTTCACCTTCTGTCTCTCCCTACTCACAAAGCTGGCCATCAACTGGACCTCATGTTCACCAGGAACTGCTCCCCCTGCCCTCTCGGTCACTCCTCTTGATATCTCTGATCACTACTTTATCTCCTTCTCTCTGACGCTCCCATCCCTTCTTACTCCGCTGATCCCCTCAATCACCTTCCATCAAAACCTCTGTTCTCTCTTCCCTCTGTCTCTCTGCTGCTCTCGCACCTCCTCTATTGACTCCTTCTCCCAACTGTAGACTCTGCTACATCCATCCGCTTCTTCTCCCTCACCTCCCTCCTCGACTCCCTTTGCCCCTTTACCTCTCGACCTGTCCGCCCCAGCCCTGGCTGTCCTCCATGCTACACTCACTTCTGCCAAATGCTCCTACTTCCACTCTATCATTCAGTCTTTTACTAACAATCCCTGTAAACTGTTCTCCACTTTCTCCTCCCTCCTTAGCCCTCCCCCCTCTTCCACCTTCCTCTATCTCGGCTGACGACTTTGCCTCCTTCTCCAAAATCATAGACATCCGCAAACTCTTCAATACCTCGCTTCCTTCCCCACCCACCCCCTGTCCTCTGCTCACTCACACCCCCATCACCCTCTGCAACCCCTACTAACCTCCTGTCCTTCTCCTCCCTTGCCCCTCTCTGACTTTTTCACCCTGCTCCAGAGCCATAAACCCACCATGTGTGCTCTGTACCCCCTCCCCACTAACTGTTTCCAGGCAGTTACCCCTGCTCTACTCCCTTTCACTTTCTCTCTTCTCAACACCCCCCTGCCTTCAAACAGACCTTCTCTCAGTCACCAACTCTCTACTCTCTGCCCATGCCGCCTCCCTCTCCTGTGTCCTAATTCTCCTCAACCTGTCTCCTGCCTTTGACACAGTCGATCACTCTATTCTCCTGTCCTCCCTCGCTGACCTGGGACTCTCCAGCACTGCTGTTGCCTGGTTCTCCTCCTACCTCTCCAAGTGTCCTGGCATGGCTCACCTTCTGCCTATTGCTCTCTTTCGACAGGTGTCCTCCAAGGCTCAGTCCTGGGACTCCTGTTTTCTCACTATACCTGCTCACTGGGCCCCCTTATCTCCTGTCATGGCTTCTCATATCATTTATACACTGATGATGCCCAGATCTTCCTCTCCTTTCCCCCCTCTGACTCTGACATCTCCGTATCTCTACCTGTCTCTAGGCCATCTCCTCCTGGATGCACTTGCATTATCTCAAACTCAACCTCTCCATATCAGACCTCCTTTTCTTCCCCCTCTTCTTCCCCCACCGCTGATCTCTCTATCTCTATTCCTCTTGAATCCACCACCCTCTCTCCCTCCTCATCCACCAAGAACCTCGGTATCACCTTCGACCCCTCCCTCTCCTACTCTCAGCACATCTCCACTCTGGCATACACCTGTCGCTTTTTCCTCAGCAACATATCCAGAATTTGCCCATTCCTCACTAACTACTCCATGCAGCTCCTAGTCCAGGCCCTGGTCCTGTCCCACCTTGACCACTGCAACTCTCTCCTGGCCGGCCTCCCTTCCTGTGCTATCCATCCGCTATAGCTCACCCAAAACTCTGCTGCCCGTCTTTTCCCTTCCTCGTTTCTCTCATGTTACACCGCTGCTCCGTTCCCTCCACTGGCTCCCTATCACTGCTCGCATCGAATTCAAAACTCTTGTACTCGCCTATCGCTGCCTCAACCTTTCTGCTCCCTCCTATCTCCAGACTATTATTTCTCCCTACACCTCTTCTCGCCCCCTCAGCTCCTCCAACACCAGCAGATTAGCTGTACCCCCCCTTCTGCTCCTCTGCTTCCAGAGCCTGCTCCTTCTCCACCCTTGCCTCTCAGTGGTGGAACAACCTACCCATGGATATCAGGACTGCTCACTCCCTGACTGCCTCCTCAAGACACACCTGTTCAGACATCATCTGTAAACCTCACAACTCCGGACTATACTAGACTAGATGGCACCCAATTGTACCAGTACTTGCATCTTCTTGTACTTGCACTGAACTGCCCCATATTGTGCCGTATTCTACTACTGCTCTTACATCATGTAATCAAAGAAACTACAAAATGATATAGCAAATGTCTACCGGAAGCCATAATAACAGTACAGTATTTCATGTTAGATTTAAAAATGTCAGTTTTTCATTAAGTATTTGGAAAACTGCAAAGCAGTACACTACCGGTCAAAAGTTTTAGAACACCTCCATTTTTCCAGTTTTTATTGAAATTTACGCAGTTTAATGTCTCAATGTACTCTGAAATTAAAGCATAGAACAAATAAACAATTGGAGATAAAAAAGAAATCATGGAATCGTTTTGTTTAACAAAATTTAATCTAAATTTTTGACTCATCAAAGTAGCCACCTTTTGCAGATATAACAGCCGAACACACTGTGGCATTCTTTCTACAATGGAAATCAAATATTGTTCGGAAAGTTCTTCCCAACACTGTTGCAGAAGTTCCCACAAATGTGTTGCACTTGTAGGTTGCTTTGCTTTCACCCTTCTGTCCAGTTCATCCCAAACCAGCTCAATGGGGTTTAAGTCTGGAGACTGTGCTGGCCATTCCATGATTTGAAGCCTACCGCCTTGTTCTTTTCTTCAAGGTAGTTCTGACATAGCTTGGAGGTATATTTTGGGTGATTATCTTGTTGTAGGATGAACCCCTGACCAACTAGGGCGATACCAGAGGGTATTGCATGGCGCTGCAAAATGCTGTGGTAGCTGCTTTGGTTCAGGGTGCCACTCACTCTGTGCAAGTCGCCGACTCTGGATCCAGCAAAGAGCCCCAGACCATCACGCTTCCTCCTCCATGTTTGACAGTTGGTGTCACACACCGAGGAGCCATCCTTTCGCCTACTCGACGGCGCATAAAAACCCTGCGTGATGAACCGAAGATTTCAAATTTTGATTCATCGGTCCATAAGACCTTCTTCCAGTCTTCAGTAGTCCACTGGCGGTGCTTCATGGCCCAGGCAAGCCTCTTTTTCTTATTTTGCCATCTTAGCAATGGCTTTCTTACTGCCACTCGACCTGCCAAACCTGCAGCTCGAAGTCTTCTCTTCACAGTTGAAACTGAGACTTGCTTACTTCGACCAGTGTTAAGCTGTGCTTGAAGCTGTTGTCCTGTGAGCCGCCTATCACGCAAGCTGTTGACTCTCATAAACTTGTCTTCTGATTCTGTTGTGGCTTTGGGTCTGCCAGACCTCTTCCTGTCAGAGTTTACTCCAGTTTCCAAGAACTATAAATCACTACATCATCGATATATGCCGCAGCATACAATCAATGTGGGGACAACACCCTGTCCATCAATCTCTGAAAGGTTGCGGGGGCACCGTGAAGACCAAACGGCATAGTGCGAAATTGGAAAAGACCCTCGGGGGGTAACGAATGCCGTCTTTTCTTTAGACTCCTCGGTCAACAGAATCTGCAAATACCCCTTTGTTAAGTCCAGAGTTGAGATAAAGCGAGTCTGTCCCAACCGTTCCAGAAGTTCATCGACCCGTGGCATGGGATATGCATCAAACTTCGAAATAGCATTTACCCTCCGGAAGTCAACGCACAACCTCAGAGTGCCATCAGGTTTTTTAACTGGCACAATTGGGCTGCACCATCCACTCCGTGAAGGTTCAATTATCCCGAGCTTAAGCATACTCTCCACTTCTGCCTTTATGGCCTCCCTCTGGCTCTCTGGGATTCGGTAGGCTCGCAGTCTGACCCTGGCACCTGGAGGCGTAATGACAGCATGTTTAATTACATGTGTTCTACCGGGCACCTTAGAAAACATGTCATCAAACTGTTGAATGAGGAGTTTTAATTCTTGTTGCTGATTAGGGTTTAATTGCTCTCCCATCTGAATAACGGTGGCCTCTAGTGGCTCAACATAGGGTCCAAAGTCCTCCCAGTGTTTTCTGAGGAAATAAATAGGACTTCCCGTTCTGAGTAGGGTTTGAGTAAATTAATATGATAAATTTGGTGTTCTTTGTGGCGCCCAGGCTGCCGGATTTCGCAATTAACTGGTCCAATTGCTCGAATTACCTCAAATGGACCCTGCCATTTAGCAAACACTTCAATTCCGATGTTGGGAGCAACAATAACACCTTGTCAACAGGCCGAAAAGTTTGAATTCTAGCATTTTTATTGTAATTCTGTTCTTGTTTCTGCTGCGCAGTTTTGAGATTTTCTTGTGCTAATTGACCGATCAACCCCAGGTGGTCTTGTAATTGTAACACATACTTAACTACATTTTTGTAAGAGTTTGATGAGGTTATGAGGTCAAGGATTCCCCTTGGTTGACGACCGTACAGTAACTCAAATGGGGAGAAACCCGTTGAGGACTGGGGAACCTCTCGAACCGCAAAAAGAAGATAAGGAAGAAGCTTAGCCCAATTTCTTTTTTCTTGATCTACAAACCGGCGTAGCATCTGCTTCAGGGTCTGATTAAACCGCTCCACAAGCCCATCCGTCTGAGGATGATAAACAGAGGTCTTGATAGAGTGAATTTTGAGCAATTTACAGAACTGCTGTATGCAGTCTGACATGAAACCAGGTGGACTTAAATCAAGTAATTACGAGCCCTTTAAAAAGGGACAGGTTCAAACCGTCTCTGAGAGGTGTATGTATGTATGTGTGTGTATTTGTGTGTATGTGTGTGTGGAAGGGTTCGGGGAAATCACTGACACAGGAGACAGAAAACTGGGTTTCTAAACACCACTTGGGTGCACGATTTATTTACAGCCACAAGGTGGCACTGTGATACCGTTGTTACCAACGATGGTAAAGGTATTTCACCGCTCACCTATAGCGCACACGCAGGTGCATTAAATAATAAGCAAAACAGAAGGCACAAAGAAAAACAAAAATAAACACTGTTAACCAAAATCTACAAAATAAAGGTGCTGCACTTTGCAGCCGATACCCCAACCGTCGCTACCCGCACGGCCCGGGACTCCGTCCTACACTCACCAGTGTTCCCTCACTTCCCTATACAAACCCTGGGGTCTGCCCATTCATTTCCCCACTACACAATATTCTATTCTTTATATTTTATTCGTAATTATTTGGCAGCTCTCTTCCAGCCCCGCTCCGTCCGTAGCGCCTCCGCTGGCTCATTCATCTAAAAAGGGCAGAGGGAACAACAAAGTATCCGTTTATAGGCCGAGCAATCCCCATGAGCCCGCCTCTCAGCCACTCAGAGAGAGGGAAAGCCCCCACACCCTCTTCCCCACCTCTCTGTGTCACTGCCATGACTGACAGGCGGATTCCCCGGGACTGCCGCCCTCTTCCTGCAGCATCGTGCATACGTCAGACGGCCAGTCCAGGTCTTCCCTGTTACAGTGTGTGTATGTGAGTGTGTGTGTGTGTGTGTGTGTGTGTGTGTGTGTGTGTGTGTGTGTGTGTGTAATTGCAGAGAGAAACTAAAGAGAGCAAACGCGTTCTTGAAAAACTTTTGTTTAACATTTGTTTTGTTACGGGTAAATGGCTAGCCATCCTGTGGTTAGACAGGGCCACCTTACAAAAGTTAAGTTAGCTCTCCTTGCCGGAGTTAGGCTTTTGTTTTGTTTGTTTTGTTATAGTGAATTAAAAAAAATAAAGAACACCAAGAGTGTTGTTGAATTGCAGTTCAAGTCTCCTACCTGTGTTTTACTACAAGACCTACTACACCTCGGTCGGGGATTTCACTCGTTTTCGGGTTCGTTTGCCCTTTTGATGCAGACCCAAACACAGAAATTGAAGCTTTTAAGCACTTACACACAATTGTCTTATTTACAGAAAGAAAATGAAAAAACAAAACAAAAACTTAAATCCCACATGGAGTACTAACTGAACTTTTTTTACAGTGCTAACTACTATCGGACAGCTAAGCCATTTACCGATTAAACAAAACAATGATTCACATACACAAACAAAAAGGTTTTCACACTACCGCAGGCAGTTGGCCTTTATTAATAATTAGAGAAAGAAAGAAAGAAACGCTGATGTACGGGTAAGTAAGCTGGGCTGAGTTGAGTGGGGGACGGAGGTGGATGATGCTGGGACGCCAGAATCACCATCGAGCCCTCCTGAGATGTCGTGGGCTAGTCGACGAAACACAGAGGATGGAAAATGCCCACTTGAAGACCCCAGAGATGTACCCTACTTCGCTCAATCCAGACGGTTGTCATGCTGATGCGCTGGGGAGACCGCACTGTGGTTGATCCCCGGAGCTAGCATCGCAGCCGTTGTGTGTGCTGATGCGCCAGGGAGGCAAATAAGCTGATCCCTAGAGCCAGCATTACACTTCAGCCATCAACACCAGACAGAAGGATATCTACATCATCATATGGAAGGAAGCGCAAATGGACAGAGACACAGATGGATCACATTAGTTTACTGTAAAACTATGTCTTAGTTGGTGCTTATCTTGGTGAGAGAGTTCAAATCAGCATGAAGTTTTTACATTTACTCTCGTGTAATGGAAATCAGAGCCAGGTGAACCTCATTATTAGTTTCTTAACAGCATACTTTGTGCATCATACCACTATCCTTTCTTTGTAATTCATAATTGTAACCATTGTCTGATATTGGTATGTGGCTTGCAATGCTGATCAAACATAACAGTAAGATAAGTAAGATTAAATATGTATGTAAAAATAATGTGATAACTTGTAACAATTGTAAGTCACCCTGGATAAGGACGTCTGCTAATAAATAAATAAATAAATAAATAAATAAATAAATAATCATAAATTAAACATAACATGTGTTAATACCATATTTACATTATTCAAAACAGTTGTACACTCTGGACCAATAATGATGTCTTCCTCCGGTAGGGGGTTCATTTTTGGGCACTCCCTTGGTTGGTCATTTTTGCAGGAGGTCAGTGTTATATTTTGAATTGCTTTCCAAATACAATTTTGACTGTTCATGTTACAGTTAGGTGTATCCAACCATTCTTTTGGTGGCTGGCATTGTCTCTCCTCGTTCCTTCATACTGTTCTGACCATAAAAGATTTGGGAGCATCATTATTGGACCATAGCCCTACCTCTAACTCCAAACATTGTTGGGTATACTGTTTAGTGTCATTGTTTACAATTGTGGAGGCACTCAATTTCCCTCTCATTGCATTATCTGAATATTGTTTTATTGTGAGGCTACAGTCTCTATGGTCAAAGTTCATGCTTGATTCATTTAGTATAAGGTGACTGTTATTATTCTCTTGTTCTCCTTTTCTCCATTGAAAGATGTGCTCAGATTTTCATATGGGTCTCCATGACTCCAGCCGCAGGATGCAAGTTCAAAGCCCTTTGGCTGGGGGCGCTGTAAAGTTAATTTTTCCAAATTTTGAGCCGTCTATTTTGATTGGGGAGTTTCCACATTTTATTAGAGCCAAACACTTTACAGTCCTTTCGCCGTGCCTGTAGTCCCAGTGCATGTTTGAACTGCAGTTATCCTTGTTTAATGCACTGTGTCTTCATCACCATGGTCATAGGAGGGTCACATCTGGCTTCTGTTATTCTGTGGAGAGAGAGAGATCATGTGTAGAATATAATGTAATGCAGTGTTTTATAACTTTCACTTGTGAAATGTGATACCTTTTATTTATTTATTTATGTTTTCTGATAATGACTCCTTCACACACATTGACCTAGTCGGTTACTGTGTATGGACCGTGCCATTTTGGGGTGAGGGGTCTCTTTGGTACAAATACCCTGGTCATTATGCTATTGCCTATGTTAATTTCAGATTCTTTAATTGTTGCATATTTGCAGTCATTTTCAGCTTGTATCAATTTTTGTTGAATACCAGCTTCAATTTTGAGCTGTGCAAATCTGTTCTGCACCTGTGTCAAGTACTCAGTTTGGTTTTGTTTTATTTGGGTGCCTACCAGGTCAATCGGATTAGGATCTACTGGTAGCCTCATTATTCTTCCTGTCATCATTTCATGTGGGCTGATTCCTGTTGATCCAGAGGGTGTGGCCTATATTTTGGCCTAAAATTATTGGAATGGTTTGAGGCCAATTATTTCCTTTTGTAGTATTATTTTTGTTATGCTTTCTTTGATTGTCCGGTACATGACCATCCCTGAGCTCGACGGATGGTAGGAGACAAGCCATTTTTGTTTCATGTCTAGCATTTTCCAAATGTTTTAAACACTGTGACAGGATGGCGCAAGGGATGAGGCCAGATGAGTCAGACTGCAGTTCAAACAAAAGACTTTTAATAAATCAAAGACACAAAATAAACAGGCATGAGGGCCAAACAAAAAGGTTCTTAAACACAAAGACAATAAACACAAAGTAAAACTTACAAAAAATAAGGCTTCCAAGCTGGGTTTTGCCTTCACTGGATTGCAAAATGAACAAAAAATAGCACACAAACGAAAACACCCTTGCTTCCTCAGCTACCTCTCTCTACTGAGGCGCTGAGGCCTCCTTTTATGTCAGGTGGCTGGGTGCTAATTGATTAATTGATTACTAATTACTCCCACCTGACACATAAACCTGGGCAGGGAGGAGAATTTAACCCCATCCCTGCCAATATTTACAAGGGCAGAGCCCTGCTCATCCACAAGCACTTTTCCAGTAAAGTGCAGTCCCTGGTCGGAATTGATCTCCACGGGCACCCCACATATGGGTATCAATTTTTCTCATAGGATACACGCCACCGTCAATGCAGTGTTGTTTCTGGTTGGAAAGATTTCAGGCCATTTTGTAAATTGGTCCAATATTACAAGGCCATATTGTAACCCCCCCTTGGCCATTGGTAACGGTCCAATTAAGTCAATTTGTAACCTTTCCCAAGGGCTACAAGGGGGCGCTGGTCTAGACAGGACGCCCAGAGTTAACTTGAGCACAAACCAAACACAGCTTACAGACATTCACCACATTAGTATGCATGTTAGGCCACCAGAAGTGCAGCAGAGCCAAAGTAGCATTAACCCCCTGTGACAAAGTGGCTAAGTGGATGCAGGTGCAGGAGTAATGCAGTGCGTGAATGAAAAAGGCAATGAAAAAAAGATGATTGTAATCCAGTTTGGAAAGGATTTTATTAATGGTTTCCAGGTCTGGCAACCAAACAATAATCCCCCAGCAACACCAATGTGTACTGCACGGGGTAAATAACAATAGGATTGCAGTCCCAAATAATAAACAATAATATCCGCCACACAATAATACAAACACGGTCACCAGTCCTGAGTGCGTGCAGTAGTGCTCATGGTGGGTGATACAAGTTTATTTCGTGACAGTGGTGAAGTGTTGTTCCGGCTTTGTGCAAGACGACAGCTCCGGAAACGTCTTAGCCATCTGGTAATTCACAAACAAGACAATTACTAACAGACACAAAAACAAACAAAACACTCACGAAACCTTTATGTTCTCTGGGGTCTCTCACAGTCCTTCTAGTTTAGAATATAAAACCAAAACGAAGGAACAGATTACTATTCTCTGTCCCCTTTATGCTGTTACACATCGACCCTTGGTAAACGAGTGCAACCGCCTCTCCAATCTGCAGCTGCCACATCGTTTACCTTAAGAACATTAGAACATAAGAAAGTTTACAAACGAGAGGAGGCCATCCGGCCCATCTTGCTTGTTTGGTTGTTCGCAGCTTATTGATCCCAGAATCTCATTAAGCAGCTTCTTGAAGGATCCCAGGGTGTCAGTTTCAACAACATTACTGGGGTTTGGTTCCAGACCCTCACAATTCTCTGTGTAAAAAAGTGCCTCCTATTTTCAGGTCTGAATGCCCCTTTATCTAATCTCCATTTGTGATCCCTGGTCTCTTTTTTTCAGGTCGAAAAAGTCCCCTGGGTCGACATTGTCAATACCTTTTAGAATTTTGAATGCTTGAATCAGATCAACGCTTAGTCTTCTTTATTCAAGACTGAATAGATTCAATTATTTTAGCCTGTCATGCCTTTTACACCCGGGATAATTCTGGTCGCTCTTCTTTGCACTCTTTCTAGAGCAGCAATATCCTTTTTGTAACAAGGTGACCAGAACTGAAAACAATATTCTAGATGAGGTCTTAATAATGCATTGTAAAGTTTTAACATTACTTCCCTTGATTTAAATTCAATATATCCTAGCATCTTGTTGGCCTTTTTTATAGCTTCCCCACATTGTCTAGATAAAGACATTTCTGAGTCAACATGAACTCCTAGGTCTTTTTCATAGATTCCGTCTTCAGTTTCAGTATCTCCCATATGATATTTATAATGCACATTTTTATTGCCTGCATGCAGTACCTTATACTTTTCTCTATTAAATGTCATTTGCCATGTGTTTGCCCAGTTCTGAATGCTGTCTAGATTTTGAATGACCTTTGCTGCTGCAACAGTGTTTGCCACTCCTCCTATTTTTGTGTTGTCTGCAAATTTAACAAGCTTGCTTACTATACCAGAATCTAAATCATTAATGTAGATTAGGAATAGCAGAGGACCTAATACTGATCCCTGTGGTACACCGCTGGTTACCTCATTCCATTTTGAGGCTTCTCCTCTAATCAGTACTTTCTGTTTTCTACATTTTAACCACTCCCTAATCCATGTGCATGTAATTCCTTGAATCCCTACTGCGTTCAGTTTGAGAATTAATCTTTTATGCGGGACTTTGTCAAAAGCTTTCTGGAAATGTAAATAAACCATGTCATATGCTTTGCAATTATCCATTGTCAATGTTGCATCCTCAAAAAAATCAAGCAGACACAATCTCCCTTTCCTAAAACCATGCTGACTGTCTCCCAGGATACTGTTGCCATATAGGTAATTTTCCATTTTGGATCTTATTATAGTTTCCATAAGTTTACATATAATAGAAGTCAGGCTTATTGGTCTGTAGTTACCTGGTTCAGTTTTGTCTCCCCTTTTGTGGATCGGTATTACCTTTCCAATTTTCCAGTCTGTTGGTACAACCCCTGTGTCAATAGAGTTTGCATGATCTTGGTTAGCGGTTTGTAAATAACTTCTTTCATTTCTTTGAGTACTATTGGGAGGATCTCATTCGGCCCAGGGGATTTGTTTATTTTAAGAGCTCCTAGTCCCATTAACACTTCTGCCTCTGTTATGCTAAAGTTATTTAAAACTGGATAGGAACAGATCGACATGTGGGGCATGTTGTCCGTATCCTCCTTTGTAAAAACTTGTGAAAAGTAATCATTTAATATATTTGCTATTTTTTTTTGTTCGTCTATGATTTTGCCATTTATATCTCTTAGGCATTTAACCTCCTCTTTGAATGTTCTCTTGCTGTTATAATATTGGAAAAACATTTTGGAATTGGTTTTAGCCCCCTTAGCAATGTTCATTTCTCTCTTGGCCTTTCTGACTTCCTTTTTGACTTGCATTTGCAGTTCTAAGTACTCTTTCTGTGTACTTTGTTTTTGGTCCCTTTTAAACATTTTGTAAAGTGCCATTTTTTCACTGAATATTTTTTTAATTGATCTATTAAACCATTTTGGCCATTTTGTTTTAGATTTAGATTTGTCTACTTTTGGGATGTAATTGTTTTGCGCCTCTAGAACTACATTTAAAAAAAAAACATCTTTTTTCTGTGGATGTTTTCTCTATTTTACTCCAATCTACTGCTGTTAGTCTCTTTTTCATCCCTTCATAGTTTGCTTTTCTAAAATTGTAAACCTTAGCTTTAGTCATTACTTTTCGGGTTTTAAAAATCACTTCAAATGAGACCATGTTGTGGTCTGAGTTTGCCAATGGTTCTCTGACCTCTGTTTTAGTTATTCTGTCTTCGTTATTTGAAAAGAGTAAATCAAGGCATGCCTCCCCTCTAGTCGGTGCCTTGACAAATTGTGTTAGGAAGCAGTCATTTGTCATTTCCACCATTTCAATTTCGTCCGTCGTGCTCCCCACCGGGTTTTCCCATTTTATATCGGGGAAGTAGAAATCCCTCATTAGTATGGTTTTTCCTTTTCTACACGCATTTCTAATGTCATTGTATAACAGATTATTTTGCTTGGCGTCTGAATTTGGAGGTCTATAGCATGCTCCTATTATTATGCCCTTTTAATTTTTGTTCATTTCCGGGTCAATGCTTTCTTGCAAAAGAGTCTCCCCTTCATCCAGACTGGCCGACTTCCCTACCCTGGGAAAGAACTGTCAGACCAGCCCGTCCAAAGAACTCTGTTCTCACTGCTTAGCGCCCTCACATGTCGGGAGGGAGATTTACAACCAAGAATCATTGTATTTCTGTCACACCCCTCCATAATAGTATTCATGATACAGTTGTGTGAGAGGGTGTTGCAGTGAGGGTGGAACCACCCAAGTGTATTACGAGACCCTGGGAGACCCAAACGAGGGAGTCCTTCTTAACAGGGTGTATTAGTTCACCTTCTGGTGTCCATTGCTCCTTTTGAGGTCAGGTGGCATGGCTGTACTTGTGTCAAGCGCTGCTACCGGGGTTTTCCACAGAGATTCGGTATGGCGCCTTGTTTTGCAGCCTTGCAGTCTGCTAAATAAACTTATCAACTGTCTGATTGTGTTGTTCATGTATGGTGGGGTTGGAGGTTTGACGGGCCTTGACTTTAATGACCGAAAGTTTAGAACGTGTCTGTGCCAAGTCCCATATTTTGTGGACAAGTGTATGGTGTTTGATGGGCTCACTTGATGATGTCACAAACCACTGTGCAATATAATCGGGTACTATGCCAAATACGTAATGACTATCAGTATAAATGCATACGGGGCCCGTTGTGTTTTGTAGGATGGCTATGAGGGCTGTGAATTCAGCAACGTGTGCTGATTGATCCCCAGGGAGGTGGAATGCGTGGCATTCATTAGAGCCTGGCTGGTAAGCCACAAAGCCTGTTTTGAAATGCCCATCCAGCCAATAACTGGAACCATCAATGTACCAGGGGACCTGGCTCAGTTTCTGTTGGTCAGACACGATATCTGGTTTGTCAGGCTGGTATGTGCATTCATGTGGCTCCCCATCTGTGAGGAGCATGTCCACAATCATGAGTTTATCATTCTTAAGTGCGTCCACATTGTGGTGCAGGAGGTCTGCTAAACAACAGCCCAGTTGTTCGGCAGATACACCTTTGATCTGCTCGTCCAGTTGGAGTTTAATGGGTGTGTGTGTTGTATGTAAAATAACTTTATTAAACCCTATGAAGGGTTCAATTATAAGAATGGCCCAATGCACACACAACAGCTGCTTAACGCATTCATCTTACCCTCTCTCGCCATGTTAATTTGACTGTTTTTCCTTGTTAAGTGCTCTGAAGTGCCCTGCTCTCAGCGACCAAGGCTTATCTTCGGAAATTTAGTTGGGGGATGCGTCCGAATTGCAAAAGCTTACCTGGTTTGCCGGTAGCATGTACCAGGATTTTAATTACATAACTCAGTTTGCCTCAGCGGGTCTTACGGTCGAGATTTTAACGTCACCTGGCTCCACACCACGATTTACAATTTGTCACTATTTTCCACTGGTTCAGTTGTACTATTTGTTTTTGTTCATGGACTCCTGGAATTCACTTACACTCAGAAAATCACGATTTGACTTGCTTTCCCTAAAGTGGGATCTCCCCGCTGGGAGATTTTGCCCCGAGCACACTCGACTCACTAAATGCTTTGCCTTTTCACTTCCCTGTCACTGTTATGTGTGGTAATTCAGAAATTGACTCACCCGATGAGTATCACAATTACAGAGCCGATGAATCTCTGAAACCACACATCATGAAAGATCGTAAAGGATTATTTCTCAGGAGTCCTGGCTTTCGGCACCATTTCTGTTGTGGAAAAATAAGCTGACAAATGTTTTTTGATTCAAAAACACTTTATATAAAAGAAAGGTATTCCTCCAATGTAATTATATAAGCACAAGTTACAAAATGACTTCGGACCAGGCCTCAGTACAGCTCAGTGCATATTTTTTGTATCGGAAAACACAGATATCCCCAGAGTCGGTTCAAAAGGGATGAAAAGACTCACAAACTTTACAAGATTTGATATTTATACCTTCGTAAGCAACTGATTATTCCACTCCTATTTGTCTTACTTCTTGTCCAATGATAGGGGTTTCCACTCTATCATTGCACACTCCATCTGTGGGGGAAAGGGGGAGTTTGCACTCTGTCCATGACGCGTTGCATGCCATGTTGTACCTAGCAGGGCACATACATCTTGTCTTTCAGTTCCCCTCTCCCATCTCACACTATCTCTGCTAGTCTCCTGCCTTTTGGCGTTCAGCTCAGACACCTATCTGTGATTTTGAGTTGTGTTAGGCTATGCAAAACTGCACATAGCTGGTTTTGCCAATGGGAAATGAGAGAGCTCGAAACTTGCACATTACTGCATAGAAACTTAATATAAAAGCATATTAAAGCAACTGAATTATTAAACACACAGGATGGTGGTACACACAAGGGGAAACAATAATACAAGGGTTAACGTCCGAAAAGGGGAACAGAACAGTCCACTTGTCCTTCGGCGCCGATAGAAAGTCCAATCGCTCGGTCCCAGTATGCCCTGCTCCGGTCATATGCTAATTAGGTCCCTAATTCCTTGTACTGTGAAGTAATGTCATTTACAAAGTTGTTTTGTGTCAAGACAATAATGACTTGTGTGTGATAATCTTGTAACAATTGTAAGTCGCCCTGGATGAGGGCGTCTGCGAAGAAATAAATAATAATAATAATAATAATAATAATAATAATAATAATAATAATAATAATAATAATATAAAGTGTTAAACTTCTTCAGGAAAAGATAAATACAAATTCATAATAAATGAAAACTGCAATATACAAGTGTTCCTTTGCTTTTCTATATTACTAAAATATAATGTCTGGTAAGGAATTAAATTTAGACCCGGGGTAACATTTTAAGAAAATGTGTATGTTACAGAAACAGTGTGGGCATGCCACGGAATGCAAAGTAGACTTTTTTTTTTTTTTAGACTGTGCAAAAGGAGGTTTTTCCTCACCCGCATTACACAGTTAACAATTCTTAAACTAGAACATTATATTTTGTAGAGGGTAGGGTGGCTCGCTAGGCTACCCCCAGTTCACATGTCTGTTCATAAAGGCAGTCAAATGTTATAACCAAGGTATTAGGTGTGCCACGCTTCATCTCTTTGATTGATACTCCTTCAGTGGGTAAAGGTTAATTTAGGTGTTAAACGCAGAACAAACAGAAAAGCTGTCTTTGGTTAAAACAGTTCATCATATTCATAGCCTTTCTAAGATAATATGTGGGGTGGGTTTGTAGCAGTTTGTTCTTGGTGTAATATTATAAGTATAATGATACCCTTTTATTTGATATATTTATGTTATGAACAGAAAGATGCTGGCGGTTCTGAAAGGCAGAATTAACACAGTGCCTGCCTGCTTGTCTGTCGGATTCAGGTTTCTAGCCCCAGGGAGGGTCACTTACAGTTGTGGGTGGGCATGTATGGAGGGAGATCATTTTACAGTCGGGGAGTGTAGGTACAGTATTCCAATAAGATGCTATTCTTTTTTTCTCAGGATTTACTCTTGGTAACATGTCTGGCATTTGTAAGCTGTAGGCTTTAACCCAATTACCATTTTGTGTTTTCTTGTTTGGATTTGTTTCCAGGAAGTTTATTAAGGTCCTGATCTTATCACAAACTGCATTGAGAAATGTTTATTTGCATTTGTGGTTAAAGTATTTTATAGACCACTTTGTAAACAAAAGTATAACCTAAGGAAATAAAAATATCACTGACCTAAATAATTAAGAGCCATCCAGACATGTTTATATAAAATGTCTGTGTGGTCCAGTGGTTAAAGAAAAGGGCTTGTAACCAGAAGGTCCCCGGTTCAAATCCCATCTCAACCACTGACTCACTGTGTGACCCTGAGCAAGTCACTTAACCTCCTTGTGCTCCGTCTTTCGGGTGAGACGTAATTGTAAGTGACTCTGCAGCAGATGCATAGTTCACACACCCTAGTCTCTGTAAGTCACCTTGAATAAAGGCGTCTGCTAAATAAACAAATAATAATAATAATTAAATTAATAAAAAACACAGCCTTATGCTGTATTTATAATCAGAATGAGGTTCCTCACCACTACCTAAAATGTATAGTGGAGCTGTAATGAATGTTAAGAATCTAGTCAGTGTCTAAGGAGTATATTCTTAACAGAAGGTACTGTAGTTTAAGAACTGTAGTGTGTCAGGGGTGGGTTGCAGGGGCAAAAGAATGTTGATACGAGGCTGAGCCCTGTGGTGTAAAGGAAGTATTGCTCATAAGGCAACATTTGGACTCTACAACCAGAACAATAATATTCAGTAAGTTTGCATGTAAGATTGTGAACTCTAATTTGTTTAATATTTTGTATCATTTGATGTGTGTTATGTGTATCACAATAAAATAAGGTCATCATTTATGACCTTAATCCTCCCTCAATTGGCATAAATGATTAAAGACAGATTTAGAAATCTTTGTCTGGACACATTTAATTTTCCAGAATAAAAAGTTGATTACAGGATATTACCGCACCCCACAATTATACCCAGAGTTTAATGTCTGCCTCCCTGTTGACTAATTTCCAAATTATTCATGATTCATACTCATCTAAAAAAAACTTTCCACAGTGATTCTGACTTTCATCCAGACACTAGTGCTACCCAGGACAATCTTCAGGTTGTTTTGATTTAGCATGTGTGGGTAAGCCATTTCATACCTCTGCTCAGTGTGTAAGCCTCTTTGTGATTCCCTGAGCTGTTCTTGTTTGTGTGTTGACTATGAATGGAAAATGTGATGAGAAATGCCAGTTTCTACTTTGCTGCCCACCACTTGTCATCTCCCACCACATCAAAGGCCCTGGGGAAATTCTGAAAAACACATGCAGAACAGACGGTTGCCTTCTACTTCCTCAATCAGATGTTAAAGTCTTGATTACACCTCTGTCCATTTAGAATTGCATCTGCGTGATCCTGTTCAGCCTTGGCTCATACAGTTTTAAGTTTGATGTTAACAAAGATCATACTAATGTGTGAGTGTGACAAAGACGACTGAGCGGTGACGTCACGTCAGAAGCAGGAACAAAAACAACAGAGAGAGATTTGGTGAAGCTGAGCGAATGCTTTCGCTCAGCGTTTAATAAACAAACAGACAGAAAATAAAAGGGTTGTACAAACAAACACAGGACACGGCACTTGCGCCAAAATAAATAGACAAACAAAACGGACTATACACTAAACACACACGAACAGACAAACACGGTGAGTAAGAACACTTTTACTAATACTCTCACTATCACCTCCGTCTCCAAACCCGTTCTCCACTCACCGAACACCCAACCCCGAGTGAGTGAAAACATGCTGTTTTTATGCAGTTGTACTGAGACTCGATTGCTAGTCAATCATTCAATTGGAATCTCGGTACAACTGCACGTGAATTAATTAAGTGCACTCCCGTGACCACACATTACATTTTAACTAGCACGTGAAGTGATTTGTGCCCTCCGTGCCTAAATATAAATCTACATTTTTAAATCACAAGTGAAACACAGACCCGTTTATATCCCGTGTACCGATGACTATACACCAACATTTACACACAACACGTAACACAAAATACACACGGGGGGGCACTTTGCCACAGTGAGGTAAGGCTTGAGGGTTTCCAATTTCTACAAGGGTACCTGTTTAGTGGAGTTTGTTTGTAAACAATGTTACCACCAGTTGAATGTTACTGTACCTTGCACAATACTGTACCTGTGGGGTCTTTTGAACTTCTGAAAAAGTGTCTGCAAGGAAAGCAGAAAACCACATCTACCTGCTTACTGTACTGTGGCAGGGCGGAAGACCTACACATGGGAAATATGTAGTTTTATTGTATATTTTTGCATTATTTGTTGTAAATTGATTTAATTAATTGTTTAACTGATGTTGCGCTCTGCAGTGGGTGATTACCGTCTGCTTGGAGCAGCAGCTGAAAGCAATGAGCTGTTCCAGCAGGCAGGTGGGCGTGTCTCGGCAGAGCGTTAGTATAAAAACATAGAGATCACTGTGATCGGGGCTGCTGCAAGGCCTGCCGTTTTCACGGCACCTTTGATTTATAGTTTGTTGTATTGTGTTTTATTTTGAGTGTTTGTACAGTCATGTATCGTCCTCTATGCGCTACCATCGCTGGTAGCGTCACATGACATTATTGTTTACTTTTTGTTTATGTTTATTGATTAAATCCCGTGCGCCTGTGTCAGCATATCAACGTCAATCTCTACCTCAGTCTCTTCTGTGTTCTCCTCGGCCGCCTGAGGCAAGTATACCAGGACTCTACCACATGTACTCTAAAAATAAAATATGTTTTAAGATTCTGATGAAAATGAATGGTTTTGCTTACCAAAGACAGTTTTCAGATACACAGGTAAACAAGGCTATGATGGACCTGTTCCAGTATCAACAAGGTCCAAAATACAGGATTTAGTTGCATTTCAATGTCATTTGAGGAGACAATACTTGGCTGGTTTAACGTCCATTCTTCCCTGCCGATCTGAGCCCCATATTGATATTTGAAAGTTTACGATGAGTGCAGTTATTTTTTTCAAGAAATATACCTTATGAAATACATTGAATGCCCCTTGATTATAAGTATGATAGTAAGTGTGTGTTTAGAAGCTTAATAGTCAGTATTAATAATTTATTTAAATTGGTGTGAAGTGATGGAAATTTTAAAGGTTTTAAAAAACAGTGCAGCTTGTTATCCTTACTATTTTTTTTTAATTTGCTTAAATAGGCACAACATGTTTAAAGTACAAGCTAGTGCTATGTTAAACTTCATTTATTTGGCCGCCTTATGTTGGAAAACAAAAACAATGTAAAATATATATGTAGCATCCCTGAATGGTTTCGAGGTCTGTTTTATGCTATAAAAAGACGCAAGAGAATGAATCCTGTTTACAGCTTTTATTTGCGTCCGTCAGTCCGACTATTTTTCAAACTCCACAATGAATGAAACTTAGTATTCAGACTCACTAGTAAGAGAATAATAAACAAAATAATGCAAGTCTTAATTATATATAGTGTGTGTATCTTACTGTACATCGTTGGGTTCAATAAATGCAGGGGAAAAAGTGTGGAATAGCCTCCCCAAAAGAAAAACTCAGGCGCCGCTTGTGATTAGTGCCTCAAAAGTGGCAAAACCCTTTACTCCTTTTCCTTCTTTCCAGAACCTCTCTGCTGCAGGACAATGAATTACACACAACAGGTAAGTAACACTGTGGCAGAGCAGGAGCTCTGCTTTAAATAAGTGTAGTCCTGAGAGCTATGATGGCTGCTCAGGACAAAAACTACATTTCACAGCAGGCTGCACTAGCTGGCCAGCAATTAGCTGGAATTTTGTTAATCTGATGCTAATCAGGCCAGATATTTAAGGACGCTGCAAAGGTTTCTCTTTGTCTGTGCTCAGGGTAAGACCTGTATGTGTGTGGAGATGTGGAGACCTGGCTACTGTCGTTAAGGTATGGAAATCTGTGTTTGTTTGACACTAGAACCGCTGAGATTTCGGACTACATACAATGGTCGCACCCGCAAAATGTGAGGCTCCGTTTTAAAACTGCTTCAATGTGAAAATGTAAAACAAACAAATCGGATACAACTTAATATTTTTATTTATGAATATCATACATAACATTTTCAGAGCAAAAACACTGTATTTACAATTTATTTTTTCTTATTTTTTTCAAAAAGAGCACATATACATAAACATGAAAAACTGTAATAAAATAAACTTTTGTGTAAACAGGTGTAGAAATGCACATTTAAAATTATAAAACATAAGTAACTAGTTATAAAAATAGCATAAAACAAAAATATAACATAACTTATGCAAGGTGAAAGCGCTTTGAGTGAAACAGAGTTCAAAGCCTCTGTCTGTCTGTTCAGAGTTCTATTACAGCTTTCTAAGTACAATCTATGCAGAAAACACGCTTTTCAGCTATACCAGTGCATTTGCCACAGACTTGCCTTTCACAATGGGCACAGGCATCAAAGGTTCTGTTTTTATTGCATTTAGCAACCTGGCAATGTCTTTTATTCCATGTGCTAGACTTTGATTTTATTACAAAGCCCAGACTAAATTGTCGGCTATATTGTATTGATTTCAATATGCGGCATAAACTGCGGGTCTGGCGGTTGAAGAAGCAAGTGCTTATAACTTATTCATTTTTATGATTCTGCAGCTGAAACACCATATGGGGATTTAATTCAAATATTTAGTAACACTTAAGAACGGACATGCATGAGATATTCATATACGCAGAAATATTTAAATTT
The DNA here is from genome assembly GCA_030684275.1 of Acipenser oxyrinchus oxyrinchus. Taxonomy (NCBI): domain Eukaryota; kingdom Metazoa; phylum Chordata; class Actinopteri; order Acipenseriformes; family Acipenseridae; genus Acipenser; species Acipenser oxyrinchus. The sequence goes on from CM060249.1 coordinate 56,556,151, forward strand.
GAATTGAAAAAGCCATTCAAAATGCGGCTATGATGGTGCTAGTGTTATGAAGTATGTTATTTTAGTACTGGTAAGCAGCTTATCTGCCTGGTTGTTAGTTAGGGAAATTGGGACTGTTTAGTTAGTGCTCTGTGACAGAGCTAGGTTTTTGTTTTGTTAGTTTGTTAATAAAAGTGCGCATTAGCGCTTAAACCTGCCATCTCTGGTTCCGAGTCTCTGCATTGCCACCTAAAAGCCTCTGCACTTACGTTACCCTGTCACAAACACATTTTTTGTTTCTTTTGTTGTGGGTGCAGTTATATATTTGTTTTAAAAGTTACTGTATTTAATTAAAGTACAGTTAAAAGAAAAGTTCAAAGAAGTCCATTGCTGGTTTTACAATGTGAAGGACCTTTCCCCATCACATATTCCCTTCCTTAAAATTTCACATGTTCTACATCAGGGGTAGGCAACCCTGGTCCTGGAGTGCCACAGACACTTCTGGTTTTTGTTTTACCAAGCCCTAATTGATTCAATAATTGGCTTAATTGGTCAGAATTACAATGTGTTCCATGTATTTAGCAATTGATGATTAAAAGATACCTACAAAATCTGCAGGATTATGGCACTCCAGGACCAGGGTTGCTTACCCCTGTTCTACATGGACATGAGACAAAATTCTGCAGTCTTGTTCTGAGCTCCCTTCCTATACTTCACTGTGAAGTAGAATGGTTGCATTACCAGGTACCAATGAGTGATACGGCATTGGAATCTTTCATACCACACTATTAGACCAAGGAATGAACTTACTTCCTTCTTGGTTTTTGGTGGAACACAGTTTTGGACATCCTCAACTTTCCCCATTTGTGGCCTGATGATTCCATTTCCCAGGTGATATCCAAGGTACTTGGCTTCACTCTGAGCTAAACCACACTTTGTGGGGTTAAAGGTGAGTCCGGCTTCTCTGATCCTCTTAAAAGACAACTCCTAAAGTGTTTCAGATCTTTCCAAGAATGGCTGTAAACAAGCACATCGCCAGATGCAAAGTCTTGAGTACCTTGATGAACCTGATCCATGAGCCTCTGAAAAGTTGCAGGGGCACCATGCAGCCAAACAGCATCATTGTAAATTGATGGTGACCAAATGGGATATGGAAGGCGGTGCATTCTCGAGAATCCAATGTTACGAGGACCTGCCAATATCCTTTACTCAAGTCCAAGGTGGTAATGAACTTGGCATTTGTCAAATTGTGACATCGCATTTACCTTCCGGAAATCAATGCAGTCGCTGCTTTCTGACGGGGCTGACTTTCTTCAACTGGATCTAATGCTGTACAATTTGGGTGTAACCAGGTCTTCCTTGGAACAAGCCAGGAATAAAACAACTCAAGATCTCCCTCTGGTGATCTGGTGTTAGATGGTTCTGTTCTGGGGCATCAGACTGCTCATCTGTCGGCAAGAGGTGTTGCTAAGGCTGTTCAGGGAAGTTATAGCATTGCTTTAACAAGTTCACATGGTAAACCTGCTTGGTCTTCCTGCAGTCTGGCAACGGTGATCTTGTAGGTCAGCAGTCCCATCTTCCTCATGACCTTATATGGACCTTGCCACTGGGCCAACAATTTATATTCCTGTAATGGCAGACGCAACAACACATCTTGTCCATGTTGGAACTCTCTGGTATGTGCCAATTTGTCATACCAGGTTTTCTGGACTTGTTGTGCTTGCTCCATGTTCTGCTGTGCTAATGATGTAATCTCTTTTAGTCGGTCTCGCATCTGAACATAGCTGACAACACTCTGGTCTTCCACCGAGCTTGACTCCCAGGTCTCTTTCAGAATGTCCAGGGGTCCTTGCACCTGTCTGCCATACAAGAGCTCAAATGGCGAGAATCCTATTGATGCTTGAGGCACTTCCCAATAGGCGAAGAGAAAGTATGGTATCCACTGATCCCAATCCACTCATGTCCTTGCCATGAATTTCCTCAACATCACCTTCAGGGTTCGATTAAAACGTTCCACCAGACCATTGGTCTGAGGGTGATAAGGTGTGGTCTTAATACCTTTAATACAAGAATCGCCACAGCAGTCATTTTAATGTTTTTCACTTTTAAAATTTAAATTACTCTGCGTGTGTGAAAGATACGCAGCTGTCCTTTCTTGACTTTTCCTAAATTTTTTGAGATGTTATAGTAATAAAATAATGACTTGGATCGCATTATTGAGGCGTTTGGTGATAAAAATGAGTGATCAGGAGATGATTGATCGGTATGTACGACTATTATTATTATTTAGTTCTTAGCATATGTGAAAGCTATAGCTTAACGAAAGCGTGCATGGACTGCAGATGCCTAGTGAGTGCTTTGTTGATATGCAGGGCCTTTTAAACCCGTTTGACTGTGGAAAAAATACTTTTAAACAGCTGCCTAAAATTAACTGGGCGTGTGAAAATAAATTGGACCTGACGCACCTGACACGCACTTAATAAATGGACTGCAAAGGGTTAATATAATGTAAAATACGCTATTTTTATATATATATATATATATATATATATATATATATATATATATATATATATATATATATATATATATATATATATACACAAGCCAGTTTGTTATCTCTACCTCCACTGAGTTTACAGCAGTATGTATTTGAATAGAATATTGCTCTTGAAGTCTAGATATGTGTTGTCCAAATATCTATTGTAATCCTATCAATTACTTGGAGAACTGCCGTCTGGCTGTCTACGTGAACATATATAGTCTGCTGTCTTATAATATTTCTATTACAAGAATTTTTTGGGAAACCTTGGGATTTTAAAGCTTTGATTTGAGAGCAACTACAGGTATAGTTGCCTTGGCATCAGAAATTTGGAACATTGAAAACAGCATTACCTGCTTCAAGCTAACATAATACATAACATGGACAAGCAGCTGTTTCTGAAAAAAACAATGGTGTTGCTGGACACAATACATGTCAAACAAACCTGTCAAATTTGGGATCAAGTTTTGGCTGGCAGCGGACCCTACCCCTACCTGTGCAAAGATGGTCAGATACCGGGTAACAATCTGGTACTTAGGCTGATGTAACCACTTAGGAAAAGGGATGAATGTTACTAATGACATTTTTTTTATTTCACTGTAATTAGCAAAACAGTTGAAGAAAAAAAACAGCCTGGTTGGAACAGTAAACAACTGGCTGTTTTTGAATTAGATCTGCTATGTTGCTACAAAAACAGTTGTTTTGCATCTCCTGTGAATACTTCAGCATTCTAAAGTCCTGTTCAATTAATATCTGCTGAAGACAGCAGGGCGCCAAGTAAACATGGGAGAATTTAAAGTGACTTAATCTTTTAGGGTGGGACAACATTTCAACACAAAATATTCTTTAGAAAAACAAATTGCCCTAGGATAACATTTATTTGGAATTCAATATTTTTCTTAAAACAATCAAACGCACCCTCAAAGCAAAAACAAGGCATTTGATCTTTATATTCACTGTACATAAACCAGTCCAAATACCCAAACTAAAGCAGATGCTGTAAGAACAACCGGCTGCACACCATGCTCAATTGTAGACAATGACAATAGGGCATGTTCTGTATTATTGTTTAAGTCAGTGAAAAAGACTCGTAGTCAAAGATTGTCATTCAATTTATTCAATTTCTTTCAGTATTTCTAATCTACTCACTATTGTGCATTTAATATGCATGTTGTTTATTATCATAAAATAATTTGAAAACAATAACTATATATAGATTTACGTGCAATTATTCTGGGAGTTTTTTTTTTTTCTTTTTCTTTTGTTTCTTGTACTTCAGGCAGGGTGGTCATGTTTGTTGTGGTTAACTGTACTGTGTATCATGTGATAACTACTTTATGCAACTACATGCTTAGCTGCTCTGATAGCCACTTCAGCTTCTAGATGAACAGACCATTTGCAGAAAAATAAAATTATACAGGTTGGTCATGTGAAATCTATAAAACACAGACCCTGGTTAACACTAATTTTAGACTAAAGCTACCTTATGCTATTCAGAGTTGTGAAATGAAAACAGGAAGTATGACATTTTATGGCGCATGTACAGTGTTCTTTCATTGTCTGGCATCATTCAGATTTTAGGACTTAACTGCAGTAAGGTTTCACATTTTAGCAAAATTAATTATAGTTTTATAAATAAACTGGTTGTACCATTACATTCTTTCTATTCCACATATATTTTAATTTATTTTATATTCTTCCCAATTACCCCTCTAAGTGGAACTGTCCTGGAAGTAATAAACTATATAAATCAGATTATGGCAACATTCTTAAGTGATCTCTAAATGTGAAAACAAGCACATGTCCCAGTATATGAACAAAGGTCTGCAGTTTAAGAATAGTAACTCATATAATGTTGCCATTATTTGATTATACAGCTTTGATTTACAGTGGATGTTTGCCATGGTTTAGTTAAATTATAAATGATGTATTAAGGATGTTAGATTTGAAAATGGTACATTACATATTCCTGTGTGCTGTACAGGTCATAACTCCCTTGGGGGTTTACAGGCTGTGGAAGGGTGGTGGGCAATTCACTGACACACACGGGAGACAGAAGTTTTATTTGAAAGCACCACATTGGTGCCCAGTTTTATTAGTTTTGAAATATTTTTCTTTTAGCCCGCAGAGGGTGTTGTTGTCTGTGGCCTGTGGCCAGCAATACCAATACCGGTAAACAGTAAAACAAACTGGCACACACACAGGTGCTCAAACTAATAATGAAAACCAGAGGCGAAAGAAAAAAGGAAAATAAAACACAGTAATAAAACCACAAAACAAAAGTGCTGCTTACTCTGTGCACCCACTGCCGCTAAGCCGGTCAGAACCAGCCTCTGACCTACGCTCAGTTATCCTATACACTGGGGTGGCCAGAGTTCCCCATACAGCTAAAAAAATGTCCCCTCGGGTACGTAATTATTTCTTCTATTTTTCTCCCCCAGCCGGGCTTGCCTGGTACTTGTTTTACACTGGCGTCTTCTGCCAGTGTCACTGTATATTCCCAAACACGGCCACCCGAATGCACAACCAAACGCAGTTCTTATGGGCCAAACATTCTCCCAAGGCCCGCCTCTCAGCCACTCAGAGAGAGGGAAAGCCCACACACCCTCTTCCCCACCTCTCCATGTCATCGCCATGACTGACAGGTGGTTCCTACGAGACTGCTGTCCTTTTCCTGCAGTACCACGCATGTGCCAGATAGTCAGTCCAGATCTCCCCTGTTACAAAGGCTAACATGTTTTATTTTTCAAACTAATCTATGAGAATTGATATGATCTATGATACAATGATATGATCATATGAACAAGGGTTTAAATATGTCTGGTTGAGATTTACTTTGAATTCATAATTATGTCATTGGAAATATGAGGCTATTGTAATAAGTTATTGTAACAGGGCAAGCAGCCCTGTACATTGTTTTGGTTATTTTATTTTAGAGCGGGGTCCCCCTCCGCCCCTGGGTTATTTTGTATTGTTTATTTGTTTCATTGTAATGTATTATTGGATACATGACGGCGAGCGGCGTATGTTTGTTATTGTTTTGTTTACTTTTTAAACGCAGTTCTGGCAGAGGCGCAGATTGGTGCTCGTCCTCTGCCAGGAATAATTTAAACTGTGCAGAAGGTGGCCATCTCCCGAATTAATTAAGTCATTAATTTGGTTGCTAATCGGGAGATGGTCACCTGAATATAAAAGCCTGCAGCTCTCCAGCTCGAGGTGGTTGGTGTTCAAGAGGAGGAACGAGAGCGGAGAGAGCGAGCGAAAACAAAAGTAAACTTAAAAGAAAATCCAGGAACAGTGAAGGCAGTTGCTCAGCCTGACCTGGGTCTTACTTGGTAGTTTGGGTGCGAGATTTGTTTTGTTAAAACCTTTTATTTTGCTCTGTGAGCAGTGTTTTCTTTTTGTTTAAACTTTTGATTTATTTTTGTTAAATAAAACGGCGCTGAGCCTTTTAACTGCAGTACTTCCCTGGTGTCAGTTTCCTTCGTGCTTTTGTCTGACGTCACCGCCCAGCCACCCTGTCACACGTGGTGTCCAGCGTGGGATCACCAGCGCCTCCTGGACGCAGGCAGAAGTAGGGTACTGCAGTTTGTTTTTTTTTGTTTTGTTTTTTCCCCCCTGTTTTTTTTCGTTTTTATTATTACGTGTGGTGTGAGGAAGGAAGATGGGAGGAAGAAGAGGAAAGGTGGGAGGAAAAAAGAGGAGCTGGAGGAAGCAACAGCCAGGGCAAGTCTGCCTGACATGCTGGAAGGGGGAGGAGTGGTGTTTCAAAGTTGCCGAGGTTGGCCATGTGTCGCCTGACTGCTACCACCCTCCACCTCAGGAAGAAGAGGTGGAACCAGTGCTACAGCCACAGGAGGAGGTTGGCTGGGAAGCCCTCCTCCACAGCATGGGAGTGCAATACTGTTGCTGTATCTGTGGGGAGCAGGGCATTTTCCAGTTAATTTCCCCTCCCGAAGAGCGGAAGGTGAGGAGAAGGAGGCAGAGAGGGAACACGGACCTGGAGAGGGAGTCGGGCCCACAGCCCAAGAGGGAGGCGACTGAGCGCCCACAGCCCAAGAGGGAGGAGTCGGTGGCGCCCACAGCCCAAAAGGGAGGAGGCCGAGCGTCCACAGCCCAAGAGGGAGGAGCTGGTGCGTCCATAGCCCAAGAGGGGGGAGGCCGAACGTCCACAGCCCAAGAGGGAGGAGCCAGTGTGTCCACAGCCCAAAAGAGGGAAGGCCGAACATCCACAGCCCAGGTAACTGCCAGCAGAGGGAGCATGCCTGCTGGTTCCACCGCCACCAGCAGAGGGTGAGTTCCTGCTGGTTCCGCTTCCACCGCCTTGGGAGGACTGTGTGTCGCTCCCACCTCCGCCAGCAGAGGGAGAGTTCCTGCTGGTTCCACCTCCATCACCGTGGGAGGACTGTGTGTCGCTCCCACCTCCGCCAGCAGAGGGAGAGTTCCTGCTGGTTCCACCTCCACCGCCTTGGGAGGACTGTGTGTCGCTCCCACCTCCGCCAGCAGAGGGAGAGTTCCTGCTGGTTCCACCTCCACCGCCTTGGGAGGACTGTGTGTCGCTCCCACCTCTGCCAGCAGAGGGTGAGTTCCTGCTGGTGCCACCTCCACCTCCATGGGAGGACAACGTGTCGCTCCCACCACCACCACCACCACCACCTGCTGGTTTCACGGCTGCAGCCAGAAGGGGAGGCGCCCCTGCCGCCTTCGCAGCCAGAAGGGGAGGCGCCTGCCGCCTCGCAGCAGCCAGAAGGGGAGGAGCCCCTGCCGCCAGCAGCCAGAAGGGGAGGAGCCCCTGCCGCCTTCGCAGCCAGAAGGGGAGGAGCCCCTGCCACCTTCGCAGCCAGAAGGGGAGGAGCCCCTGCCGCCTTCGCCAGGAGCAGAGCAGCAGGAGCTGCCTCTGCCTCCACCACCTGAGGGAGAGGAACAGGAGCTGCCTCTGCCTCCACATTCACCACCCGAGGGAGAGGAGCAGGAGCTGCCTCTCCCTTCACGACAGGACGGACCGGGACAGAAGGCTGGCGGTCCGCAGCTGCCCTTGCACAGGCTGCTAAAAAGGGCAAGGGGTCACCGCGGCTGAGAAGATGGCCAAACCTAGCCCCACCGCTGGTCCTGGCTCCCCTCCTGCAATCGCCTCCCAAGGGTCCGCTGCCGCCGTCGCCTCCCTAGGGTCCGCTGCCTGCCGCCTCCTGAGGGACCGCCCAAGGATGCCAGCCTCGCACCGCCCAAGGATGCCAGCCTCGCACCGCCCAAGGATGCCAGCCTCGCACCGCCCAGGGATGCCACGCCCGCTCCACTCAGGGATGCCACGCCTGGATCGCCTGGGGCTGCCTGTGGCTCCGCATCACCTGGGGCTGCCTGTGGCTCCGCGACGCCTGGGGCTGCCTGTGGCTCCGCGATCGCCTGGGCTGCCTGTTGCTCCGCACGCCTGGGCTGCCTTTTGCTCCGCATCGCCTGGGGCTGCCTTTTGCTCCACACAGGGTACAGGGTACGAGGGAGAAGTGGAGCTCCCGCTGCCGTCTCTATGGCCAGGGGCTCCCCTCCCGAGTTCGCCTCCCAAGGGTCCGCCGCTGCTGCCGTCGCGTCTCGAGGGTCCGCCGCTGCTGCCGTCGCCTCCCAAGGGTCCGCCGCTGCTGCCGTCGCCTCCCGAGGGTCCGCCGCTGCTGCCGTCGCCTCCCGAGGGTCCGCCGCTGCTGTCGTCACCTCCCAAGGGTCCGCCGCTGCTGCTGTCGCCTGGGGTCGCTACACTGTGGCCGGAGCCCCATGAAGGAGAGCTGCCGGCCATGAAGAAAGGGGAGGAGGTCAGGAGACCAGCTCCCCCAGCCGCATTTTCGCAGCAGGAAACACTGTGGCCAGAGCCCCACGGAGGGGAGCTGCTGGCCATGAAGAAGGAGGGGGAGGTCAGACCAGCTCCCCTCGCAGCAGTTTCGCTGCCGGAGATCGTGTGGTTGGAGCCCCATGGAGGGGAAATGCTGGCCATGAAGAAGGGGGAAGGTCAGGATACCAGCTCCCCACTTCAGGAGGATAGTGTGTGGCGGGAGCCCCGGAAGAGGGAGCTGCCAGCCACGAGGAATTGGGGGGTGCCGGACCTCCCACCGTGGCCATCCCCATGGACACTGTGCTTCCCCTCTTCCGGGACTCTGAGACTGAGGCGGAAGGTGGCCGCTGGAGCCATGTGTGCGTTGCACAAGGGAGGGGGATATGTAACAGGGCAAGCAGCCCTGTACATTGTTTTGGTTATTTTATTTTAGAGTGGGGTCCCCCTCCACCCCTGGGTTATTTTGTATTGTTTATTTGTTTCATTGTAATGTATTATTGGATACATGACGGCGAGCGCCGTATGTTTGTTATTGTTTTGTTTACTTTTTTAAAACGTGTTCTGGCAGAGGCGAGATTGGTGCTCGCCCTCTGCCAGGAATAATTTAAACTCGTGCAGAAAGTGGCCATCTCCCGAATTAAGTGATTAATTTCGTTGCTAATCGGGAGATGGTCACCTGAATATAAAAAGCCTGCAGCTCTCCAGCTCGAGGTGGTTGATGTTCAAGAGGAGGAACGAGAGCGGAGAGAGCGAACGAAAACGAAAGTAAACTTAAAAGAAAATCCAGGAACAGTGAAGGCAGTTGCTCAGCCTGACCTGGGTCTTACTTGGTAGTTTGGGTGCGAGATTTGTTTTGTTAAAACCTTTTATTTTGCTCTGTGAGCAGTGTTTTCTTTTTGTTTAAACTTTTGATTTATTTTTGTTAAATAAAAAAACGGCGCAAGCGCCTTTTAACTGCAGTACTTCCCTGGTGTCAGTTTCCTTCCTGCTTCAGTCTGACGTCACCGCCCAGCCACCCTGTCACAGTTATGTTATTTTTATATGTGTAGTTCATACCACAAAATTCTGGTAGAAATAGACCATTTTAATTGGTTCAATACAAAGTGCTCTTATGTAATGGGAAAACGGAAGAATCTGAACTTAAAGTAAATAAAACTCTGCTTCACTAAGTTGCTTTAAAAACACAGGAAAAAACTGAAAAGATAATGACTGAAAGTAAAAGTAGAAAATACAGTAGATTATTGAACAGATCGGAACTATAATGAGAACAATGTTACTGCTATATCAAATAAGAGATCAGAAGATCACCAACCATCATGAATATCTTTCCACAGGCGTTCTCATTGGCACTTTCCTAAAAAGTTTCTTGTAAATTTAAAACACACAGATCAGGATGAAATAGCCACCAAGTTTATTTTTTTGATCATTGTGGTCCACATTAGCGCACACAATTCAGTAAAATTAGAAAAAAGGATTTATGTCCTTTTGCAAACTAGCAGACAGGTGGCATTCCTGAGGACTGCCCCCCATTTCTCTTCATCTGTCAGTGGATGCTGTGTAGCCGGCATGGCATTCAGAACCTTTAGGAACTTTGGTATAGACAAGGTAAAAATGGTCCCCTGACTTGCTTGTCATCATAGTATTAAAATCAAACAGCAAACACATCACAGGTAAGTACAATGGGCCTCTGAAGTACAACTGATATTCTCAGCTGGGTTTTAGGGATGTGTACAACAAATCCACTTACAATGAGGTCATAATAAGGGGGAAGGGTTGTTGTTTACCATGTCATACTAACCATGGGAAATGTAAGTTTAAAGTTGATAGGTCAATGCACAAGCCATGCCTCTGTAGAGTTTGTATCACCTCTGACCCGTTGGTTCAGCATTGGGTTACATGTCAAAACAGATAGTGAATACTTTAGTGACATTTTAAGGTGAGCATAACAGCATGTAAGATAAGTTTATAAATTCAGCTGGTCTATGGTTTTCAGGCTTGCTGTGGTGGTTTAAAAGGCACAGACATCCCCCACTTTTCTACCTAATTTACCTTCTCCTTTCTAATAAATATTCTTAATTTCCCCTGTTTAGTTTTAGGCAACCCCACTCCTTCTCTACAGTGCAGCTATTTTTGTCAGGTTTTACTTTTGCAATGTTTCGTCTGTCTGTGCAATACGTCATTTGGAGCCTCAGTAATGGAGGCTGATTAACCAGGCTTCCCAAAGAGGGTGAAACACACCAAAGCTTTCCATTCAATTGGGGGTCAAGTAATTACAATTGCTAATTATAAGTTTCCAACATGTATCAAGTCATGGTTTTGTAATAGTACTTTATTTTACTTATTTACTTTTTTTCTATTGTCTCTATAACAAAAATACAGAAGGTTAGGTTAGCAGATGTTTTGATAAAACTGTCTTCATCTGTCAGTATATTTAGTTTATTTTAAATATTAATTAGATTGATATTGATTGTTTTGAATTATAGAACACCTACTTTGAAAATTACCTTGCCTATATGCAAAGCATTTTTGAATACTGCTCAGTAAGTAATAACTTACATATACAATCCTTTTTCTAAAAATAAATGGTCCACTATTCAAGGTGCCAAACAGTTGCATGGTTTTCCATCAACTGTTTCCATTTGTATTATTTTGCCACTAGGTGTGTTTTTTATTGCCTACTAAACATCCAATCAATTATGCTCCTATATTTATACATTACTATGTTTCATCTAATAATTATGGCTCAGCCTAGAACACAATCCAATTAAAATAATCTGTAAAATGAACAGCAGGAAATGATAACAAATGTTGTTCCATTTATAATTCTAAGAATAAGCTGAAATAAACATAAGATGTAACATTCTTTTGTGCTAATTAATTACATAGCATCACTCCACATAAATGTATTACAGACATTAGTCACATCTCCCATTTTGGCATTGCTTCATTACACTTTGACTACTCCAAAATTGATTTACAGAGATCAACATATTTTCTTTTGAAGAGGGAAAGCAGCTTGGTTTTGTTTTGTGAAGGACATAACATGACAGTGTCAAGAACATAAATACACAACAGAGTTAAAGGCTAAACTGTAATAATGAATTCATGTTGTTGACACCCTGTGAGGCCTGAGAGGGGGATGAAAACATTTCTCTCTATATGAAGGCCTCGCTCTTGGCAGACTACTCCTGACTGCGTATGGAAGCTGCAAGCTGGAACAGTTACAGAGTGCCGATGTGGCATCGGTGAGACAGTATAATTCTTCCTTTAGAAATTACTTCCCTTTAATTAGGCCCAGAAAAAGAAAAACAATTACCGTACTTTAAATACAACAAGTGTATTCCTCCCATTCTTTTCCTTATTCTAGACATGTGATTGCCTCTGCAGTTAGTTATGTGTTATTATTTGTTTATTTAGCTGACACCTTTATCCAAGGCGACTTACAGAGACTAGGGTGTGTGAACTATGCATCAGCTGCAGAGTCACTGACAATTACGTCTCACCCGAAAGACAGAGCACAAGGAGGTTAAGCGACTTGCTCAGGGTCACACAATGAGTCAGTGGCTGAGGTGGGATTTGAACCGGGGACCTTCTGGTTACAAGCCCTTTTCTTTAACCACTGGCCCACACAGTCTTTGAAATAAACAGATTAGCATGATTAATCTAATACAATATGTACAATATCTTACTGTAGTTATTACACGTGGTTCTTCTCAAGTGTAACTACATTGCCCATCTAAGTATTGTTTGTCAATACTTTTACAATGATTGCATGAGGCTAGTGTATGTTATTCTAACATCAAAGGAATGGAGCTCTGTTAATATTATACTTAATGGCAACATGACCTCTTGGGTTGTTGAGGAATGTTTCCCTTAATATATGGGAAAATGTATTGAACACATTGTGATATTTAAATAGAAAATGTGCGGTTGAATGAATCAATGGCTCCTCAAGCTTTAGGTCCTGTGTCCAAAATACTACATTACTGCAGCACATCTTTGCTGCTATTTAAAAACAAAAAAAAAAAAAAAAAGCTGTTTAGGGTCAGATACATTCAATTAAATTAACATTTTGAGTGAATTTTTATTTTTTATTTTCACTACAGCAAAATCATATTAAATGTGTTGCCAAGTCTCTGACTAAAGAGTAGTCTCTACTGGTCAGCCCATTTGTATGGGAGAGCCTGCATACATTTGCAAAAGCTATAAATCGCTACTTTGTAAAGCATGTACACGATGCCCCTCTCAAATTTGGGTAAATTCTTATTATATAAGGAATCCCTCAGTGTTTTTTTTTTCCTTATTTTCATCACAGACTTGGTCCCATTCCCAGGGTATGATGAGCCTGATGCTGAAAATCAGATGAATGCAAGTCCACAGAAACCCGATCAGGCCTGACATATAACGGAAGGATACTGTTATGCTTAGCTCAGATATATTGCTACCTGGCTGAGGCCCAAGGGAAAAACTTGAGGAATTCACTTCTGTTTTCAGTTGGCCTTGATGAAAAATCATTGTTATTCCTCATTATTACTTAACGAAAATGGGATGTCCTCCTACAAAAAGTACCAAATCAAAATCTGAAAATGTTTGAACTAATGTGACAAATCTAAATGAGTGTCAGGATGATGTGGAGTTCTTACCACTTAATACTGTAAATACAGTACATATATTACTAAGTGATTACATGATTTAACTTCAGTAGATGAAAATGGATGTATCACTATTCCTGAAAAAAAAATCTACTTGAGACTGTCCATTCTTACCACAATGTGGGTTTGCAACAAACTTCTAAGTGCCATGCTAATGGGTGTCATTTTATGGTGATTAAGGAGGGACTGTGCTAAGGACTACTGTATTAATTACATGCACATTGCATTAAAAGGATTTTTACAACGACTTACATTTCAAAACTCTAGAAAACTATAGTACAATGAGGGTATGATGTCAGAATTCAGAAAATAAAGTTCCATTCTGGATGACAAAAGTTGTTCTAAACCTAGCCAATGTAACCTTTATATTTCTTCTCTTGCATACCTGCATACTGTAAAGTTCTAGGAAATATATTCCACACTGAACTGCAGACCGCTTTTGTAGTAAAATAGATAGCTCTGCTACCACTTGCCAGCAGATCAGTAAACTAACGATGTGCATGCCAATATTTACTGTTTATAAAGGGTATCTATTTGTATTTATTTTGCTGTATAAGACACTGGAAATAGTTAGCCTAGGATGAACATGCTGTCTTTTTGAACATTTCTGAACCTTGTAATCTTGTCCAATGCTGACCCGTTTCCATCATATCTGATTTTATTTAGTAATGGGGGAGGGTCTGGTTTTGCTAGAAGGATTCATATAAAGTTGAAGGGAAGAGAATATCCATCACCATAAAATAGATCCAAATATGTTTGGATTTATTGCAGCATTTCCAACTTGTTTCTCAGACGGAGTATTCAATTTTACTTCAGTGCATGTCTTTTGCTGGATACCCAATCTCGAACTGGACACAAAACTTTGATTCAGGCTCAGCTGTGTAATGGGATACAGTGCATGAAAGAGTTGTTTTCCTAATTGAAAGGATTAATAAACATTTAATAAACTAGTTTAGCTTCAGTTTATCTCAATACACTTAAGCTAATTCCACTGGTTTTGGTGATGTGATGTAAGATTTAACATTTGACTAAACCTGTATTTGATGTACTATGAGGTCACTTCACATAGTTAGGACTCCAACCATCACCCCGGGAAGTCTATGACCAGAACATCTGTAAAGCTACTTGAAGAATAAATGTACAATATTTGGCTGCTTTCCAGCTGTGACTCACATTCGATTTCCTCAGAAATTCCGGGGAGAAAGGGTCTTTGGCATCATTTATTTTTTCCAGGATAACTCATTGTAATAAATAAATAAATCTACTAACTAAAACAAACAGCAACTGAATGGTCTGGTTCCCCAGTTCCTATAAAAGCTAGCTTGTGTCTATTAGTTGGTTCGTTTTCCTTTACAGATTCAAAGGCTTTCAATAAGCGTAACACAGTAAACACATTAAATAACAATTACAACAGAATAATTAGAACTGCAGTTTAAAATGAGCCACAGTAAATCAATATTACACATTACTTACAATGCCCAATAATAATAAAGTACTTAACACATAACTTCAACCATTAAAGAAAATGTAGAAAATACCATTGGGATACCATTATAATCCCAGTCAATTACCATCTCAGCCCACTGAATTGAACGGAAATGCAGGGGCTGGATGCAAACTGCAACTATATGGTTCAAAGACAAATGTCTTACCATTCAATAAAGAGAAAGCTTTGTAGTTGAGGGGTAAATATGTGTCTTTGCTGAAGTCAGTATTATTAACTCATCAGCCGTTAGGAGGAGATCCATTAAAATGAGCTGCTGTTTGTAAATGGTTGTAAATTGTTTGTAAATCATGTTATCTAACTGAAAAGCAAAAAATACCAGTATTGCATATATACTATTGAATCTGGCTCATATTAAATTTCCACTATATAAATGATAAAGTAATCACAGCAGGGTTCAAGGTCTGTGCATAATGCCTGTCATAGGCAAACCTATCCTGTGACATACATATTAGTGGAAAGAAGAGGTGTGACTTTTGACCCTTAAACAATTGCTGTTGAGTGGTAGAATATACCAGACAATAGAGTCACTTATTAAAAGACGCTGATGCATGTAAAGGCATATACCAGTGCATTACAAAGAGCAGACATTCTAAAAGAAAATTTGGGCTTTGAAGTTGCCATCTCAAAAGAAGAATCCTAATTAAAATGTAATACATGCCACAGGGCGAGTTGCAGCAATACCTTTTTGACTTCTTGCCACAGATTTAGTACCATTCCCAGCAACTCTTAATTCTTTGCCGCATAAACTATAATAGTAGAATAATTTGCACAAATGTAGAATTTATTTGGTTGGGGGATTTATTTTCTGTAACATTTTCTGAATACATTATATAAAATAATGTATTCAAGAATATCATCCTCAGTTTGACAATATCTTAAAGTTCTGCCGTACACAATATGTTTCTAGGCCTTTTTTCTCTTTCTGCTTGTCCATGACTTATACTGGGTCAGTAAGACTGGGAGAGCTTCAAACTCGTCTACATCGATTGCTTGTTACAATCACCATGTCTCATAAGAGATTTCAATTGTTATGGCAGTCCAGCAACCAGGAAGTCCTAAGAATTTAAAACAAACATAGTAAATGCACATAATTGAAGATATGATTTCCTTTAAAGCTAAACTTTTTATTTTTATTTTAAATAACCGATACGTCATGGCTAGCCACAGATTATTAGTTTGTCAAGGAAGTTTCTGCTTTTAAGAAGTGTAACAATTTAGATATAAGCTTTGTTCATGAAAGGAACAGGCAAAGGTTAAAGGAGAGTTGACATAGTGATTCTTAGACACAAATATGCTTTGTAAATATGGTCTCTGAGGTGTATATTTGACTTGAGTCAGACAAAGCTTTATTCTAAGCTGAGCTCTATCCCCCTTGTTTTTTCTCACTCTCTCTCACCACAGAGCAATGTTTACTGTTCAGGAGCTGTTATTATTTGTGATTAAATTCTGATAATTACAAGACTAACCTTCGAAATACAATTATATGCATAGATGCCAGTTCTCTCTTTGATGCCATTTTATTTTGTTTTTTAAACCAGAACTCATTCATTGTTGCATCAAGATAAGCTGGTGTCCAGTACACATAAAAAGATAACCTCTCTGTCCAGTAGAAGCATAGTTTTTTGGAAGCAATGATCTAAGAAAATACACTTAAAAGAAAGCACATTAATACTTTGATAGAACATTATTATTTACTTTAAGCAAGTTCGGAAGAAAAAAAAGACTAACAAAATGCTAAATAATTTTTTTTCAGCAGTGTTTTTCTCACAGAGGCCTTGTCCTATAAACAGTGTTTAGAGATTTAAAATAAAAATGTACTCGCTTCTACCAGCAGATACATTGTTTCTTGATAGTCTTTCACTGCTAATTTTTTTTCTAAATGCCTTTGGCTTTGCATTAGTGTGGTGCACAAAAGACCCTATGTCATTTACTAAATGCATTTAGATTGAACACGGTTTATATCAACTGAATTGACTCCATTGTCTTTACATGCCAGGTTACTATGGTAATTTGTATATCTTTATGACTGGATGTAAAGTTCATATTTTAAAGAAATTTGAAAACAGCTGTATTTATTATTATTATTATTATTTGTTTATTTAGCAGACGCCTTTATCCAAGGCGACTTACAGAGACAAGGGTGTGTGAACTATGCATCAGCTACAGAATCACTTACAACTACGTCGCACCAGAAAGACGGAGCACAAGGAGGTTAAGTGACTTACTCAAGGTCACGCAATGAGTCAGTGGCTGAGGTGGGATTTGAATCGGGGACCTCCTGGTTACAAGCTCTTTTCTTTAACCACTGGACCACACAGACTCCTATGGTTGTTGTTTTCCTTATAAATACTGTATACATGATATTTCATAAGGAGAGTTTTGGACCTTGAATACCATGTTTACACAATCAAGGCCATAGCCAGCTATGAGGCACAGGGGGAATTTAGATAAAAGAATAGAAGCTTCCATGGTATGGTATAATATAACCTTTTTGTACCAAAGTCTTATATCTCTTTATTGTACGTGACTAACCGTTATTTAGATTTTCATTTGCTTACATTTTTTAATTATTCAAATAATGTATAAGGGTGATTTACTAAGACAAGGCAGCTTCCATCATGATGTATAAGACAACAGGTTTGACACTCTGATCTACTGCAAATTACTGATGTTCACAAAGAGCAGTCTCAAAAGTGATGTCTACTCTATACTATATGAGGGTACGTTTCACGTTTTGGGAGAATGCTTTCATATAACAATTTGTAATTGACTCCAGGTCCCAAGTGAACTCTAGGTGAAAACAATGGAGTATGTCCAAAGAAGAGTTTACCTTATCTTATATAAGCAGACACCAAGGTCAATCTAAATAAGGTTGTTGTTTAGTTAATTAAAATAGGACCCTCTCTGGTATTTTAGTGGTACATTATGTTACTGGCAAATATACCAAGGAGTCATACATTCCCCTTGGTAAACAAAAGGCTCTGTTGTAGTCATCTACACTGTGACTTACTTGTTTGTGCATTGAAATTCTCTGCAGCAGCCTGTGGCAGTGTGAAGGATGGGGAGGGGAGTGAAGTCTGGCTTCCAGACAGTGTTGCTATTAGGCTAACTTCCCTGCCTTGTCAGGATGCACTAGCATTAGGCTCATTGCCTATTAAGGCAGGTATCCTGATGAGGGCAGTGACACAGGTGCTCCAGGTTTCACCTCATTAAGATCCACTGCTTAGCAGGAGCCCAATCAATTCAATGATTGGCTACAGTGAGATTGGTGGGGCGGAGCCTAGAGCTGGGTTCACAGACCCTGATTAGCACTAATTTTGGACTACCTTACCTAAGGAAACATTAGCTAGTCCAAGGTTAGTGCTAAAATAGGGTCTGTGAAACCAACTGATAAAGCTTTTAAACTAAATATACTAAAGATACTCTTTGGTGTTATATATACAGTATAATTTGATAATCAGACCCTCTTGTTTAACAACCCCCTTCATAAATGCTGTATTAGTGTATATGCCATTCTTTAGTTGTGCATGAATAAAAAGGAACAGTAGTTGGTTGAGTTCAAAGTGTTGGTGTACATATTTTGTTTGGCTTCAAGTTGACTTCAGAGCACTCTGAAACTCAGAAGCAGACAGTAGCCATGGTAACAAATGATCTGTAATATAATAAAAAATGCTATAATAAGAAACTCCTAGATATCGGTCAGTCCATTAACAATGGAAATTACAATTCATGTCCACCTGCCACTGATTATTTAAGTTTGCTTTTAATAATCAACAGCTGTATACCTCACAGTAAAGAAAATGCTACTCCTATGTGGTTTAACACAAAGGATTGCAAGTTATTTGAAGTTCAATGTTAAAGTTTTCTTGTGTTGAGCCCACTTTAATGGTTATAAATTATGGTTGGCCCCAAAAGCAACAACCCAGATGTCTCCTACCAACAAAGCAGTTTTAATTTTCTTTAGTTTTCAAACTATGCTGGCATCCCTCCTAACTCCAAGGGATTCCAACAATCTTTACCCACAAGCAGTAAACATAACATCCTGATACAGGGCATCTATTCATTAAACTGAACTTTAGTAGAACTATCTGGAGAAAGAAAAAACACTTTTCATTCAAAATACTGTATATACTGGGCAATATGTAATTGGTGTTCACATACTTATGTTGCACACTGTGCAGCTATGATGCTAGATACTTGGTGTAGCATTGTGCCAGTCATCAAGTCTGGCTTGTGTCCTTCGATGCCTGAATAGAAGGTCAGGTTAACATGTCTGTTAACAAGTTATTGCCTTTTGGAATTATGAGAGTAAATGATAAACGACTGGTTTCACAGACCACAAGCACTAATACTGGACTACCTTACCTAAGGTAACATTGGGTTGTCTAAGATTAGTGCTTGTAGGAGTCAATGAAACCAGCCCATTTACATGGGAAATGGACTGGGTAAGGGGATGGGACTTTGCTGTTTACAATAATTTGTAATGTGTTATCTGTTATGCACTGCGGCGAGTGAGTGAGTGAGAGTCTGTTTCGCCGTCTGATGTGGGTCTCTCTGTCTCCCTTGTCCTTCTTGAGCAGCCTGCTCCTGCCTGCTGTTAGCTTGTGTGGTGGTGATGTTGTAGGTGTGACACGTACAGGGAGGTGCATGGTGTATGCATGGCCAATGGGGTACTGTACTAAGAATGGGCCAATGATTGAAGAGTGGGGGCAGAGTTGTACTGCATAAAAGGGGGGGAGGTGCAATGCCAGCGAGTGAGTTGTAAGTAAAGAGTCTAAAAGAGAGATCCAAGAGAGAGCACTGTGAACGATGAAATCCAATGCCGCACAGAGCAGGAAATAAAAACAGCAGTCCTGACTGTTTGAACTGCACGCTTTTGTCTGCCTCTTCCTTCACCGCTGGAGCCCACACATAGCTGGCCACAGACAGACAAAAACATTCAGATATTGCAAGTAAAGAATATGAATATTAATATTGCATCAGAAATACATTGTTATATTGAAATAAATTAAGCATTGTTTTCTTTTCTATAGGAACACTATATTAATAGTATTATTATTTAGTCATTTAGCAGACGCTTTTATCCTAAGCGACGTACAGAGACTAGGGGGTGAACTCTGCATCACAACTGCTGTTCTGCACTTTAGGCCCCAGAATCCTTTTTGGACTTCTTTATTTGACCTTTTTATGGAAGAGTTTATTTTTTTCGGTTATATCCTTCCGTATTTTAAATTTAGCAGTGGCTCCGGACTTGTTGCTGAAAAGAACAGTTTTACGTGCTAAAATCTCATCGAGCAAAAGCTCAACTTTGGTGGCTCAGAATTTATTTTTCCTTTCTTTCCCATTGTTGCGATGACATGTGCGCTTCCTCGTTGTTTTCAATTGAATCAGTCATAAGCAGGAGTCGCAAAAAGCTTTGCGAGTAGGAGAAATGAACCTGTCTCTGTTAAAAATAAAGTTGTATAATAGTGGCAAAAAAACTTGCAGTGCGAATGCATTGCAACCTCTAGTTTCTCTCAAATAATGCGCCTTCTGAAAATCAGGCCCTATGCATCAAATATAAACCAAATGAACATAAACTGCTAAATAGGCATCACATTCCTGTGCATGTCAAAAGTAGAAATATATAGCAAAGTTTTAAATAACACAGACAATCATGAAAAAATTAAAATAAGAGGGGGTAGCGTCTCGCTGTCATCTTGGCAAATTTGTCGGGTTGGCTTGCAGTAACCAAAAGATCGCTCAGTCTCTCATGCCCAGTAGTTGTACACAGGCATATTTTGATCCTTTTCATGTACGAAAAGAACCTCTTATTTGCCAACTGCTGAACTAATACCAACATTTGCATAGAGCAAAAATGTATTAGAAAAAGAAATTAATTTTCATGTATAACATTGCCTGATAATTTCATTTAAAAAAAAAAAAACATATTTAAGCAATATAGCATTTTAAAACAGTAATTCTTAGTACATTACAACCAGAATGTACAGTGTAGTGTATATAACCTAAATATCATTTTCTGCTAAACCACTGTGAGAAAGAACGCTTTTTTGGTGTTTAAATGATATACTGCAAGAACTGCAATATCGTATAATATTGACAATTTAAATAATGCCTTATTCACTCCGATCAAGCAAAGGATGGGCTGTAAATAACCTGTGCATAACATGAATGAATGTTTTTTTGTTTTTGTTTTTTTAAAGAAAACCAGAATTTAAAGAAAATACAAGAATCTAAAATCAAAATAGGTTCAAGTTGAAATCAAAAAACACACAGCACAGCCCTACACATGTGCCTAAATCTAATTTTCAGATCCATGGTACCTTTTATTTAGAGCATGCATGTATATATAATTGTACCTGGGCATAAGCAATATTAATAGTTTCTTCTGCAAGTGAATTCCTCCTTATTGTCTTGCTGTGTTTAATTTCTTCCGTTTTCCACCTGCTGTGGCAAACATATCCGACTCATGATGACATCAATAATATTCTATTCTAGAAATAATAGAATGTAATGTAATCATGTGTTGTTGATATAATCACTGGACAACGATTCCCCAGACACCTTGTTGAGACTCTGAGCGCGAGCAATTACATCACACAGCAACCGTCGCCGACTTCATTCCAGATCCGGGTTACATTAGAAAATAATAATTTTTGAGAAAAGTATTTTATTTATGAAGAAAACATTTATGGAGAAAACTTTGACCATCTTATATGTGATTATATTATAGCCTGCAGTGTCTGAGTGGCAAAAAATGAAAGACATAGAGCATATAAATCTCTTCAAACCAAGGTCTGGGGGAGGCAACTTCCCCCCTGCCCCATAGCAAATGACGCTCCCTGAACACCAGACCTGTAGAGTATATTTTTAAAAGTCTTAACAATATTCTGCAATAAAAGTACTGTATTTTCATAACTTGATTCATGTGAATACATTAAAACAATATAATAAAAGGTAATAATAATTACAATGTAATTGATTTTATTAAATGAGTTAAGTTCACGCATCAGTTATCAAAGTGCCTGTCTATGGGGTGAGGGGCATACAAACCTGTTCACTTGACCTTTGAAACATAAACAAGAGAGTGCTGTAAACTGTGCCATATGCATTCCTTTCCATATTGCCTATCGATTTTTCCCCCTATATGCTGTAGTAGTCCAAGGTACAGATAAAAAAACGTGCAATTCAGTATGTAGAAAAACGAAATTCCGTCTTCCCGTCAAACCATGTAACTGCATGCTTTGTAATGCATATATTATAAGTCATCAAATATTGTACTTTAATGATTGAACAATATATAAGTTAATACACAAGGGACAGGTAATAAAGAAACCTGGTCAGTTATCCTATCTGAAATAACGTCTGTGCACATCAGCGCATTAAAAAAAAAACCCCAAAAAAACATCCTAGAACCCTTCCGTTACTGCACTATTTCCCCTAATTCTGGATATATGACATAACTATATAAAATATAGAAGTATTTAAAATGGGAGTTTCAGTTGTGACATGACACAGTGTTTGAAAGAGTGCAGCATCTTTTTTCACGCCAGTTTGACATTTCTGTACTGCTCTTCAGTCTTAAGTCGCATAGTGGGTTAAGATAGCGCAGATGGGGTTGGGGTGATCGGGGTCGTTGCTGTAGTTAGGTGGGAGAGCAGGCTAGTTTAAGAAGTTTAAGGCGGTGGTCTGCTGGAGGAATAGAGGAGTCGGGTTTCAGTGTTTGAGGGCTGGTTGAGTCACTGAAGGACTAAGAGCTGCCTTTGTTTAATTTTGAACTGCAGGCAGGCAGGAGGGAGAGAGGGAGAGAGAGAGGGCTCCAACTCTCACCACAAGCACATATGCACAAGAAAACTTTTTACTCAAGCTTTTACTATCAGTAATTTAAAATGACTTCGGGGTAAGTAGCATATAATTTATTTTACAGCACTTACACGACTTTCCCCGCTTTATATTGGGCACTGTTAAATCTTCTCTTTCTCTCCCCAGGCTCTGTCGGTGGCCCCTGGGTTTGCTTTTGCTCTGGCACTGCCATCTTTCCACAGCAGCTCAGGTTATGGAAGGTATGACCTGATAATTGTTTTTATGTCTTCTCAGTCAAACCCTTTTCATGACAAGTTTGTACGTAAAAAAGATATATGCAATTTGGTAATTACCCGTTTGGCGAAAAGAAAATATAGAACACGTAGGTAGTCACTGGCTGCAGCATAATGTCAAATGATGTGGTTAAAGAATGCTGATGACAAATATAATACATATGAAGTTTTGTTTGTTTGCAGAGAAACAAAGCAAGATAATATTCAGTATGGAAATCAGTTAAAAAAAAGTTTACTTTTTGTTGTTGATTATTGATTTTGCTTGAAATAGTTTGAAGGGAGATATTATTGGCTCAATGTTGAAAATATATAAGATTAATAATACCCATCTGTGGAACATATTCGAGAAATATTATTCATGTTTTTTTTTTCTTTGTAATGGCTGTCATTTAAAAATAAAACGTGGTAATGGAAATAGTTACACTAAACACTTCAGCAACAAAACCATATTTTTGGGGGATCTCTCTGTAGAAATGACTAAAAACCATTGAACCTGTCGTTCTGGAGATTTTGAAAGAAAATGCTTGAAAAATCCCAATTTATATGTAGGCGAGTTACATTTCTTAGCATCTCTAACCAGATCAGAATTACGCATTCTTTTAGTAAAATTAATGCGTCTGTATTTAAACTCGATAGGCTAATCGATCACTTGCTTGGGTGCAGTGGAGATTGGTCAAACAAATGAATGAACCATATGTAATGGTTTTCCATAACGACTCTGAAAAAAGTACATTCCGTCATCGAAAGCTTAATTATTTGCCATGCTGGCAAATAACTGTAATTAACGCTTACCGGTACCTTATATGGCATTGAACATTGTCTGTAAAACGGAACTCATGTAGTCAGCACAGTCTGGCAGACTTTCCTTTACTTGTCAGTATAAAATACTTAAAGGAAGTACTGTAGACGTTTTCTTGTCACCAAATCAGCTTCATGTGGGCTTTTTTTCTTCTTAATGTTGCTAGTTTTCAAAGCTCTTGTATGATGCATATAGGTTGTTAGACAATGGGTGTTTGGTACAGGACAGATCATACTCTGCCCTCATCATATGACTTTTTGCAATCATGAGCTGTGCTTCATATTTCGTTTCAATGTGTGAGGTTGTCAGAAAGCACTCTGGAGGGAAGTTCACCTGAGGGCACATTATCCTCTGTCAGTGAGCAGTATTACTGATGTACTTTGAAGAGCTCAAGGGGTCAGTCAACGTGACCCCCTTGTTTACTACTAAGGTTGGTTCTTGTCATGCTGACACCAGCAATGGTCTAACATTCAAAAGAATGAAAGAGCAAAGCCTCAGTTTATTAGTACTATAAACAAATGATTAAATGATGAAAAGGTTATTTATTTAGTGATTTGTGTTGTTTGTTTTCTTGTACTATTATATTAGAAAAACATTTACATTGTAGCATTTTATATTTAGCTGTTTCAAGCCTTGTAACATCCTGAGAGATTGACTCATTTATTCTATCATCATTTTGCTCAGTATGTATATTAAACATCTGAGACCATGGTTCACTACTTACAGAATTGATCTGACCATGCATAATTATAACTCACTAAGTGGAAAGATTTTAATGAATTTGCCACAATGTCAAACACAGTGTAATTTTGTAATTTTCTCATTCCCCTGAGACCGCTGTCTCCTTTTTCAGGGTGGTCAGTGTACAATAGAGTATGTCTTCAGGACAGTGCATTTTCTCACAGATAAGTAAAGCCACTCTTTTCGTGTGATGGAAAAAATATGGAGCCAAAGTCTACAAAAGTAAATATTTGTTCTCTGTATACATCTGTCTCTTAGTAGGATGTTGACATAAACATTCCGCTATTGAGCTCAACCTGCTCAAGCAACCCCCAGCAGTAATTTTCTTTCGATCCATTCAAGCCCGTTATACTTATTAAACTTGGAGTAGAATAGCCCGCCAAGACTGGAGTTGTCCACCCTTGTGGTAGATTATACTACCAGGATATCATATGCAACATTAGATACAATAAATTAAACATATACAATAATTCAGAAGCCAGGACTGTGTAATGGGACTAGTAAAATAAAGACAAAGTGCTTGTGACTTTAGCAATAATAGGGGTTTCCCCCTGACTACTCGGAGAACCGTCCTCGCTGAGGTGAGGCCGAACCGATCGACCTCCATGCCCGGGAAGCGAGGAACTTCCCCCAAGGGGAAACTAAGGTCTCCCTAGCTTACTAAGATGTCTAATTGAGGGAGGTCAGGCTCGGCTGATGCTCCGAGGCCGCATGGAGAGCCTCGCAATCTATGCAGGGAGAACAAAAGCGCTGGAAAAGAGAATAAAGAAATAAACACATAAAGAGGGCCAGGGGTCCGTCTCCCCCCATCCCCAGCTGTAAGAGCCACCTTCGAAAACGAGTCAATGACTAGCTTGAAAGTTGGGAGCAAGCTTTGCACTCCAAAGGGGAGACTGGTACGGGTGCAAATGCATAGATTTAAGCAGGAGAAAGGAAAACGAAATGTAGTTAAAGTTTTTTGGCCGGGGGTCCCCTCTGACCAGCAAGAACCTTCCTCTCAGAGGGTAGGACGACATTGTAGGCCTCTAAGGTTGGGAAGAGCTTCACTTGACCTAGAGGGGACCGTTGCATAGGTCATGCAGCAAAGTGGAGGAGGAAGGGAGGATGGAGGAAACTGAAAAGCAAGACAAGAATTAGGGAGCTGGATACAGTTTAAATAGGGTGACTGACAGGTAATTAAAGGGTGACTGACAGGTATTATAGCAGGATGACACAAGGGAGGAGCCCCAGCTCCAGCCCCCCGAAATACACCAAGGTTCTACAAAATGAAAAACTGGATTGCCAGTTTTCTTGAGGGTTGGCAGTTTTCTTGAAAGCTAAATATTTGTCCAGTGAAAAAACAATATTTATTCCAATACATTAAATAACCTTGAGTTTTTTAAGAGGTTCAATAAATGCCAGACTTTTAAAGGTGAGTTAATTTGGCTGTTCCTATAAAACCAGGGCATGAAGACCAAGAAAACACCCTCAAGATTTGGATGGGTTCAGAAAGGTTCCTTATTTCTAGCCTTGGAAGAGCCATATTAAACATTCCCAGCAGTTAATTGAACTGTAGCACATGGGATGGAGTAGCATAAAGACAAACCCTTTAAAATTGAAAGCAAGGACGGTTAAACATGTTTTGTTTTATAAATATGCTTTATTGGATTTTTTTTGACCAAGTTAAAATACAGAAAGTTGTTTGATGTTGGGTTATGTGCAATGGGTTACCAAGGGTTTTTCTCTGCCAGCCTGCCTCATTGAGTGGGACGTTTTCACTGGAGGATTGGTATTTGATTGTCCCTTACCATTCCCTGACGTTGGAGTTTATCTTGACTGCTATATAATTACTTAAAAAAAAAAAAAACTCTTTTTGTCAGGGACGAAGGATATTTTTCTTTTAGTGATCCGCCGTGGATAAATGTGCACCATATTTTCACAGTTTATAAGATAACTCCTGTTGATCAAAAAAAAAACATTTTCCTTTCAATTTTTTTAACTCCAGGTACCATTCTTACTTCTCTCTCAAAGATTACAGTTGATCCTATTAGTTTTTGTTGTATTTTAGGCTCATTTATGTCAATGACCTGGATAAGAAGAAAGCAGGTATAAAAACCTACATGTTGCAGCTGCGCACTTTTGAGTAAATGAGAAACGTGGGTGTGAACTTAATCAGTTGAGAAGCTACAGAGCTTAAATACACAGATACAAAAGGAAAACTTGAACTTCAGAATGAATAGGGTATGAGTGAAAATGATCATTCGACTAATTATGTGCAGAGAAAACATTTTCAGTTACAGTAGTTTGAGAGCACTGACATTTGAACTTAATGGTAAACATGAGCTGTTATCACCTTATTCTGCAGCATAGTTTAGAGGTTTTAGCTAGATTTTTTTAGTAATTTGACAGTCAGTGTGCTGTCCCTTAATTGTAAAAAAAAGACTTCTGGTGTGTACAGCACTTTATTTAGAAGGATACAAAGTGATTGTTGGTGTGATACCTAATGTGCAGAATACCAGAATGGATAACTCATTGGCACTACAGACAGTCAGCTCAGTCATTGCCTAATTGAAGGGAGGTCTTTTCATGGTTATTTATTTTAAAAAAACAACGAGTGAATGAAAACATCCCACAATTAGCTGTAACAAATTAACATTGGAACCAATTACATCCTTTTGTCTGGATGGTGCTTTGTATTCTAGTAAGTATATTATATTCACATTGATCAATGTAACTGTGCTGTTCAGCTAAATTGTACACTGAATACTCAATAGTACTGCAGTATTCTATAGTATATACTGGTATCTGTGACACACCCAGGGCCCTATCCTTGCAAATTAAAAATAACATTTTCTGAAAAGAATAAAACAGTTCTAATGGCATAAATCTAACAAAACAATGTATTCAATTATTGTTCTGAATTGGTTCTTGATAATTGTATACTTTGAACTAAAACAGACCAAAATTCAATATAAAATACTGAAATGTTCTGCTGAAAATAAGAACTAAAAAACTATAATTCTGTTAAGCACCTAGACAGTTTAGTAATTTGACACATTGTAGACTTCAAACAAAATGAGCTACTGAAAAGAAAATTTTTGCAACAATTTTCTGCAAGAATTACATCAGACGAGTAAACCAAAAAAAAAAAAGGAAACAGATTTACAGATTAGACAAACAAAAGCCCATCTTTCCAAAGTGAAAAACTTAAATCCTGAGACATGAATGAAAAGAATTTCTTTTGTGTGGAAAGAATGTGTCCTCTTGCAATTGAAATAAGGCATTTGGTGGGCTTCTTTCATCAGTTCCTTATCCCTTTGACATGCCAAACTCAGATTAGACTTTAATGGGTTTAGCTTCACCATGAACCACCAAACCCTTCATAAAAGTGTTCTTTTTATTTAAAACCACATTAAATCAGAGGCAATGAAGAATGTAATTCTTTATTTAAAAAACTATAGTGACAGGTGGACATTTCTGTTTTTCTGTGTTTGGCAGTCTATACTTACTATCATCTAATAAATGGGTTAAATTAGTCTCAAACAGGGGTCCCCAAGTAGCTCATGCACAGCCGCGTGGTGCGCAGGGTGTGTCATACAGTGAAGGTTCACGTCCTGGCTGTGCGAAGTGGCCGATCTTCGTTGGGGATTCCGAAGGGAGCGTCACATTGGCTCTGATGCTCCCATGGGTTAAGGAGGCAAAAACGACAGGGACTGTTTCTCCTCATTGGGCTACAGTGAACCCCATTGGCCAGTGGCCCAGTGAGCTCAAAGGCGGACACCTGTGGGCCTGACATTTGTCCTCCAGAGGTCGGTAGCTCGCTGACATCCGCTCTTGAGTTCCTGGGTGAAAAGAGGAAGCTGGCTCGGTCGAGGGATCGGAAGACGCCCACTGAACCGTCAGGTCTCATGAGCTGTGCAGGGAATTGCTGCGGTGAGGGGAAAAAAATCATTGGACATTCCAAATTGAGGAGAAAATCGTGGGCAGTATAACTGGGCATACTAAATAATAAAAAAAGGTCTCAAAAGGTCTAACTGAATCAAAAGTCTAGCTTGTGCATTTTGAAAGCAGAATTTTTCAAAACAATTTTTTTTCCTTTTTTTTTGGTTTCCGATTCATATCTTGTTTACCGTTCCTTTGACACTTTTGAGCTGACACCAGCAAACAGTGCATTATAGCACATGTTCATTAAATACAATTTGTTCAAAGCTTTGCAGACGATTGATGCCTACTTTTTTGGTTTGGGAAACTCATAACATGCTTTTGGGGATCAGTTCCAATTCCAGTGGTTTTAAAGGTGGCATTCCTCTAGCATATCACCAAAAAGGAAAATTACACATTGAGATAGGCAGATGCAAAAATATACTGCAATATATTGCTATAGAGCTTTAACTACAGATGAGAAAATGGATCTGGTGGGATCATGTGATACCAACATTTGAGTTATGATTAGATATAAGATGCTGAGATTCAGTTCAGGAGTTCTTTTTAAACAAATAAGGCAGGTGTGCAAAAAAGAAAAGTATGTGCTGGTCTTGCAGTATAGGCATGACAACTTTATGTGTGACCCACACAGGTACTGAGGCTCAAGAAGAAAATAAAAAGGCTCACAATAAACTATTCCTGCTTACAGCTTGCTCTTCTTCTTCTTTGAAAACCTCAGACCAAGTGCACTTGACCTTTCCTTTCAGTCTCTGCATTTATGTTATTTACAGTTATGTTTTTTTTGGTGGTGTTGTTGTTGCATTTGTTTAGAACCCTGTTCCTGTTATGTGTGTGTGTTAATCACTGATGCAGGATATTTTACATGTTAATTTAATTTAAATTAATATATAAGTGATTGCATAGGACAGTGGTAGACATACTGCTCTGCTACTCAAATACTTTTAAGTTACAAGTTTAAAATACATACTTTCTTAACTTACATCACTTTAAGTTATTTGTAAGGAGGTTGCACCAGCTTATTCTTGTTTTGTGTACCATAAAGAAAGCTGCCTTGATTTGATCCGGCTGTATTTAATCATGCTTATCTGTAGAATCAGCTTTTTCTCGTGGATTGAAATGGGTCCAAAAACAGCTGTACCTGGTTCTGCTGGAACTTCATTGATGAATGAAAATACCGGATGTCTTTTGCAGCACAGCCTTGTTAAAGCTGTCCTGCTTCCCATATTGTTGCTGGTGGCAATTCAGCGCCATTTAGATTTGTCCTATTTTGTCATGCTACTGATGCTATAAAGCACAGGGTGTTTATACAATCACTCAATGTCTGCTGTAGAAAACCCTTTCGAAGGAGACCATCCATGGAGAGGTGCTTAGTGCTATTTTTTAACTCTGTGATTGAGGACTGGTAGTGGTAGTTGTATAATCATCATTGGATGCCTCCACCTTCCATCTTTCACCGCAGTGAAGGTTTTTCCACAACAGCAGTGGAAAAATGGCTGAGTGGTTTTAGAACCATCCTGTACTATATAATAGGCTCTATTGACAAATACTTTTTTTTAGGCCTGCATGTTTTGATTAATTAAATAAGGTTTGGTATTCAATCGACTTTTATCAGCTGTTTCTTTAGAGCATTACTGTTTCAGAATCTTCAAGAATGTTTAAAAGAACTTACAAAAAGTAGTGCGAGTTAAAGATTTGTGAGTCCATTATCATCAACCATGCTTTGTTCATGTCTCCAATATAAACAAGTACAAATGTTTCTACTGATAAATTGCAGTTGGTCCTATCAGCAAAAATACAGTATCCCTGGCTTAATGTTTGTGTTACGGCACTCCTTGCGTGGAGCTGTAAATGGTAGTTTTGACGAAGACCACTGTCTATGCATCAGTCATAAAACCAACCAAAGAAACAACTGTCCACTCAGAGCTGGACAAATTCACTGGACTGGTTCATATAAGTTCTGTGTCCTATGCAAAGAGCTTTTCAACACACCTTAATGTTTTAAATAACTGTTTAAGAATTTTGCCAATTCTCCCCATTTCCTCTTTGGCAGACTAAAGAAATGTGCCCTTGAGCTTAACTTGCAGCAAACCATGCGGTTCTTGTTGTGTTAGTAACTTTTTAACAAGAAAAGTAAATAAAGCAAGCTACCTTTAATCACAGTGTATACAGTAACTTTACAGTTTGCGGGTTGGTTGCTTGTAAAATGGAAAATGAACTGCTTTCTGATCAAACATACCTGTAAACATTTTGCTTTTTATTCCAAAAACATGGTTTATTCATTAAATCATTAAATAACTGAATAATTTGCATGCATCATGTGATCATTCCACTAAATACAGTAGTTTTAATATATTGGGTTTGCAGTTGACACCTGCAGGGAGAAATATAGAACTGAAGTCTGGGGCAATTGCTGTTTAATGCATAATTATACCTGCCTGTATAGTTTATTCACTACACTGAATAATGCTCCTTAAACAACCTATTAATGGCAATCTATAATTACAGCATGATTTGTACAGTTCTTTCCATGCTTTAAAATTGTTTATGGAAACTACAAGTGACAAAATGGTGGTTTCTTTTTTTTAGTACATTGACTTTGCAGAGCTGGTAGTCAAACATTGATCACATTTTCCACTCTTGCTTAATTGGTAATTGGATGGGGAAGTGCCAACAAATTGTGACATTTTCTGCTGACCATGTTACTCCACACAAAATAATCAGGAAAGTGCCAAGAGAGTCAGTTTCTCTTAAGCAAATAGAAACTCTTCACACATCATAGGTGGTCTAAGTTTACCTCGCTTTCAAATAAGGGAGATTTCATACAGATCCTTGTAATAGCATTAGTTATTCACACCCATTCTGGGTGACTAAATTAACTGAACAATGAGTGCATGGAAAAAAAACTCAGACATTTCAATGCAGGAATCTGCTTCCATCAGCAATTGCAAAAAGAAAAACCTAAAACATTGGTAATTATATTGTATTATTGTAGGAACCAACATTTTCCTTAGTTTAGGTTTTTATTTTTACAAACAACAACGTTAGTTTTTTAAGCCAATCTTTTGACTTGACTTGGTTTTCCTAAGCTTCACATAGTTCATTCCCTACAGGAAAAGCCATGTCCATATCTTGAAAAAAGCCACATATGACTAAACAGATGGAGGTTTTGACACTTGATATAGAAAGGTCTGAAGGAAAAGAGTTACATACTGGAAGCAAACTGTTAAAAAAAAAGACAATTTGAGCCACACTATCACTTCTGCTACATTTTGTTTACAGCACAGTCCATAGCTGTTTAAACACAGAGGAATGTTGTGTATAAAATATATCACATAACTGATAGATTGAACATAATATATCAGGATTAAAGAAAGTGCTTTTTTTTAAAGAAATCAAAGCAGTGCATTATTAATTAGTAATTATGCTCTAGATTAACAGGGTTAAACATTGATCTTTTTACATCAAGATTATGTTTAAAAATGGATTAGTAGTGCGCTTTCCATCCATTTATCGAGTGAGTTTATAAGTTACTCGGTAAAATTGCTACAAAAATAGTAGCAACATAAGGGCGAAAAAATGTTTTTCCATACACTGCAAATTCCCTGTGATGTTTCGTGATGTCATAGCCTAATTTGCATGTGTCGCTACGTTTTCAGGTTATTCGCAAGAAATGTACTTGCAAGTTGATTTTTCATACATTTTTTTTACTCGCTCGCTAGTCTAGTGAGTACAAAAATTGATGAACCTTGTCCCTGTTCCACATATGCAGTTCACAAAACCAACAATAAAATGTACATCCCACAGTGTACTAGGATGCATACTACTAAACTGCATAAGCAGAAAGAAAAAAACTGTTGTATTATAAAGCCATTTAAAAAGTATGTGTGTATACTGTGTGTGTGTATATATATATATATATATATATATATATATATATATATATATATACATAAAATGGCCGCTCTTAAGAAAAAAAGACAATTAAACATTCAGCGGAGACTTGAGGAGACTAGTGGTACCAAATCAAGCAATCAAAAGCTCACTTTTAAAATGGGAGAAAATAATTACTGAATAAAGAATAAAACTATTAACAAATTCTGACATTATTTCTCAGTTTGTGTTATTATTGCGTACATCTGAAATGATACAAAATAATGCTGACAGTTCTCATTTACAAATTGCAGTCGGGCGGGGTGGAGGTGGTGTTTACTGAGTAATTTATTTTAAATTAATATCTTTAGCAAAAGGTGACACATTCAATAAGATCTGCTTGTGAGATTGTCAGGCAAATAGCGCATTTTTGGCAGTGAGACGATAAAATCAAAAATACAAAATACTATTACTTCTGATTGATTTATATTTGGGGAAACCCCCGATACAGTCCTTATATGGATAGTATTCATCACATGATTTGAATTAATGTATAATATGATTCAGATGGATTCCCTAAAATAGTCAGGGAGCAGACTGCTTGTTCGTAGCAAACTAATAAAACAAATTCATGATTTCAAATGTACAGTTTAATAACATAATACACATTCAAGCAACTCACACACTAGGAAATTAAGTTTCTACCACTTTATTTATCAGTAGTCTAACATAAAATAAAAAGGTCAATTTCTTTTACATTTCACTATGAACCTGTTGTATTATAAATATATATATATATATATAGAGAGAGAGAGAGAGAGAGAGAGAGAGAGAGAGAGAGAGAGAGATAGATTAGTGCTAAAACGTTTCTTGTTCTTAGCTTCTTTTTTCCCCCAGTATTTTATTAAACAAAATAGAATTTTTTTTAATAGACTGTTTTGTTTTTTTTAATTGAAATGAATGGGTAGAAACTTTGAACTTAAAACGTAAACAAATCAAGTGCATAAACATCATCATATTTGTTCAGTAATTGTAAAAATAATTGTGTTTCTTCTTTGCTCCACATCTGCCAACTTGTTTTTATCATCAGAGCGCATTAAACAATTTGATGTCACGGGAATGGGGAGGAAGGGCGCTAGGACCAGAAATATGCTCGTTACGGTTTTCCATGCAAGTGTCGAATAAAATGTAGCTGCGAGTAAAAAATAAAACCACCTCTAGCGAGCGAGCTTGTCATGCGAGTGAATACTTCTTAAAAGTCAACTTAAACCGTTTTCCATAGTGTTTGTCGCATATATTTTCTTGTTCGCTTAAGTTTTACCGAGCTTAAAAGTTGGATGGAAAAAGGCCTTATTTGATTCAATGGTAGGTGTTAAACCTCAGCCGAAAGGTAGCCTTTCATTACCACAGAATTAATCAAAGCCACATTTATTCTTGGTATTCTTGGTACTGTGTCTAGTTTCAGAATACTATTGTTTGTATTCCGAGGGATAGCACACAAAGTACTTATGCAGCTCAAAATATCTAGAGGCTTCTAATATAGAACAATATGTAAAGTGTTCATTCATTCTTGGAAAAATGTTTGATTTTAAGTGAGGTAGTCTTTCCAGGTTTATGGCTTCTAGCTTGGCTGTTCTTTGCAGCTCAATGAAAATCCAGGAGAAAGGTGTCTTGATAGCAGTGGTTAAGTAAGGGGGGGAAACAGCCATTACATTCTAGAGCATGAAGAGTCATAGCATTCTGTCTTTATTCTGATGTAATTGCAGGCCCCTCATTCCGGTCAAATATGTGCACAATTGACAAAAGAAGAGTCTTATAAGTTGTAAATTACACTTGTAAAGGGAAACCTCTGTCATCTATCCCAATGACCTACTGCACAAAGCTATTCAGCATTCACTTTCAAATGAATTATCTATAGCCCACATTTTTCCAGTGGAAAAAAATACATCAGTTGTGTCACAATTTCTTAGATGCCTAAATTTAAACTAAAGGTCTGCCTTGTTTGGAGGGTAAGACAGGATGGATCTTGTCCTTGAGAACCAAAGCAGTTCCAACAGCTGGGAAACAGCTTATGAAAAAGCTTTACATAAAGTGATGCATATTAAAAAAAAGATGCTTAGTGATTTGAACATGGAAATAGCCATATGCTATTAGTTGTGTGTTTACTGTGGCAAATGTCTGTGGAAATTACATTTCCCTTTAGTTTTAAAAGCACATGTTTTTTTCCCCTGAACTTTAACATGGATTTTGTCATCCTTTGCTATAATTTGTCTTTTGCCATTCTTGACTGATTTGTTGAATCCAAATACATCAGACCCAAAAGTACACTGGTAATTTCTCTCAGAGCTTTCCATCTAAAGCATGCCATTTCAGCTCTCATTAATTACAACAAAGCAATTTTAGATGCATACCACCCTCTCTACATGGTCCATTTATTTAGAATGCAATTCTTGAAGTGTTTCTTTGTACGTCACACTGAACTGTTTCCAGATTTAATTTGCATTGCTTTGCATTTAGTTACACTTCAGAAAGATGTGTTTAATATTTAAAATTAATGGTTTTGTTTGCACTGAGTTCTGCTTGGTGTTTGGTGATCAGAGCAGAGCTGCCATGCTAAAGGTTCCATTAATGAAAATGGAAAACATTCCTCTGAACTTCTTTGTCCATTTTAATAAAGTTCATGTGTACCTTACATGAACCAACAGTATATAGAAATCTGCATTGCACCCCTTTGACACATGTACATCTATGTCATAACTTTAGCAAGTATCTGGAAACGGAGAAAGAAAAATTCTATTTCCTGACAGTGGTGCATGTCCATGTTACTAGATTCATTACAATTTAATTTTATTTCTACAAAAAACTTAGCCATCTTTATTAAAGGCAGCCCCCTACATATAATGGTGCCGTTCCATGAAAATCTAGGTGTCACCGTCTATGAGAAGAGGTTGCCTCAGGTTGTGTTATTTGGTTCTGGATTAGAAACATACCTCAGACTGCCAAGGTTAGACATAGTTTAACATATATCAGAAACCACATTCCTGAATTCTGCACATATAGAACTATATAGATCCTGTCATGTGCATTGTTATCAAAACACAGTGTAACACACTAGGAAGAGTGGAGTTATATGGCACCAATGCCTTCTTAGATTAATGGTCTATTGAGAAACTAGCGTGAAAAATCCTGGGCCATGACTCAGTTTATTTAAGGTGAGCCAGAAAACAAGCCTTCCCATTATACTTGGTCTTATTCGGTGCTTGAAATGTCCGATATATTTAGTAGGCTAATGCCTTTTCATAGTTCATAGGAGCTTTCTCCACTGTCCAGATCTGTAACAGTTAGACCAAACCACAAGTGATGCTTCCTCTGAGGTTATTCTTATTCCCACCTGGAATGCAACAGTAATATAGTGCAGTAGGCGATACTTAATGTTTATACATCCTGTCACACTTTACAGTTTTACACATATTGAGAGAATCGGATAACCAAATAAACTTGGCCAGGACATTCTTTAAGTTTTTTCAAAATCTGTCAATATATGGAGATGAATATGGAGCCTATCAATATAATTGCACACGTATCCAATTCTGATAAACTTGAACAAGCTTGGATCTTAGGCATAACTTAGGTCATCGTGGTTATATAAATCACTGTAGTGTAGTTTTTCTTAAAGGGGTTTGCATGGCCCATTGCAGATATGTCAAGTCTTACGCATTGGGCGTGAGACTCACACATTAGCATGCTATTTCACGCTCACACGCATTCCTAAGATTATCTCACACATTTTGAGTAAATGTTAGTGGTGTCAATTAATTGCACTTAAATCCGTGATTTAACAACAAAATTGATTAAGATGTTAATGTTTGTAACTGGGGTCAATGTCAAATCCGGTTTGCCTGTATAAGGCACCCATAGCCCATTTTGAGTAAATGTATAAAGATTTTCAAAAAAATCTCAGGGGCTGCAAGAGACAACAGTACATCTGGGACCTCGGGCATGGGATCAGAGCACGGAAAGCTGCTTTCAAAGCTTGTGTACTGTGGTAACCATGGAGACTACAGGCGTTCTATACGCACACAAGAGGAGAGAGGAGGCTACACCGGGAGGTTTGTGTGCGTGAACACTTGACTGTCAAAGAAAATGAGTTTGCCCAAAAAATGAGCAGGACTTGATCGAAAGTTAGCGAGTAATAGGAAAAATAATATACAAATCAAATAAGTTTTCTTTTTTGTTAGGTTTATATAAAAACAGTTTGTTTTTTAATATTTGTCTTGTTCTGTCCACTGTGTGCCTAAACCAGAGGTTTTTAACTCTGGTCCTTAGGGATCTCCAATCATCCAGGTTTTTGTTCCAACCAGCAACTGATTGTTTTTATTAAAATCCACTGGTTTGCATTGCATATGGAATTCTCACGTGTCCTAGACTTTAGTATGAATTAGGGCATTTAAGTGTTTCTTATGCAATATTAAGCAGTGTACATTTTAAAACAAACTATTAAGTGCTAGTTGGATTAAAAACCTGGACTACTGGATGTCGCCAAGGACCAAAGATGTGAGTCCCTGTCTTAAGCAATGACCTAACACCACACCTGGAAAGTCTCACTCTTTGACCTTGAATCTCACACTTTGGGGCTGTAAATCTCACTCTTAAGTAAAGCCAGCCCTTGGCATCTCTGCCATTGTTAGTGTCAGCCTGGGTCAAGGTGTGAAGCCCATTTCTCACCACAACTAACCTCGCATTTGATTAGTCATTTGTCTTCTCTGCTCCCACTCAAGTGTGGAATCCTAGAGAGCCCAGTCTCAGAGACAGCTGGTTTTCTTATTTTGAGCACACAAAACTCAAATTGTAAAAACAGTTTCTGTAACAGTATATTGCATGTTGATAACACTGTCGTCATGGCTCTTGGACAATAGCTGTAGCAAGGGGATTCTTATACATGGAGTTTATCCAAGTTTGTAATTGGTCTGTTTTGTATGTAGTTAATGTTGAAATGCCAGAATGCTTACACAGTCGTCACTCTCTCTCCACAGTCATTATTTATGTGCATATCATGCACGTACCATGCACATTCCACACGCTATAGGAAGTCCGCATCTAAAACACTGTATGACTTTAAGGGTTGGGTAAATCATCTTCTCACACTAAAAAGCTATACAATTGACCAAAAACAAGTTTGTTTTTTTTTGCATGGAAACACGCCCGGAAGTCGTACATTATGTCTACAAGACTTCAGCAGTGCAAATCCTGTTTGTGACATAACCTCGCCCAATGTTCTACTAGAACTGAAGGCCGTGCCAAGCAATCCTTTATTGGCAAGCTTCTTTGACCAAATAATGAAAAAAAAAGCATACAGTTGAGGCGTTTAACCCTTTGCTGCCATTACGCTCTAATTTCGTAACTTTTGTTATGATGACGGAACATGCTATATCTCAGCCGTCCAATCAACTATCTTGTTTTTTATTGGGCCATAGCCATGGCTACGGTGAATATCCCCATGTAACTGGTTTAGGGCTGTGATGGGTGTGGCTTTTTAAAGTTGTGTTTCATTTTTGACTCCGCCATTTTCTGACTTCAATGGAAAATTGTATTGACACTCACCAATTTGAAACGTCTATATCTCGTTCTACAATCTCAAAAGTGCTGATCTATAACTCATCCGAAAGCTAAGAACTGGGACTAACTATTTTTTCATGTTATTATTAAAAAATAACTTTATATACACTTTTTAAAAAATTACTTCCTGAATGTTTTTTGCCCCGCTGTGTGTCTGTGTCTGTGTGCGTATGCGTGCAGCTGCAGGGCACATCAGATGCCGACTGAGACAAAAAACGAATTACTGAAAAGACATCTAAGATATCCCTCTTATAAATGTTTTACTATTATTTTTAATTCTATACGTTTTTATTTTATTTCGTGTCCTGTTTTGAAAATGTTTCTCTGGACGGAGGGGAAATTAAAAATGACATCTGTCTGATCTCTAGCTAGCTAACTTAGAATATTTGCCGTGTCAATGTTGTTGATTATTATTAGTGTACTTCGTGTCTGTGTGTGTGTAAACGATGGATAAGTATTTAGCTGTAGTCATTACTTTTATTATTATTTAGCTGTTTATTATTGGTAGTTTTTTTTTCACCCTATACAGTATTTGCAAGTTTCTTCTTTTTAAAAAAATAAAAAATAAAGAAATAATAATAATAATAATAATAAACATACTCAACATATTGAGTGGCATACATATTGAGACCTCCACACATAAATAATTAACTTTAATCACAAACGGGATTATATTATATTTCCAGGTTTCTTCAGTTTCACTTTTAGTTCTACACCCGCCATTTCGGCTCTTTTATGCACATTTTTTTTGCATTACAAAACCTTATATAGCTTTGCAACTGTACAAGCAATTTCAATTCTGATGAAACATTTAAAATCCTCATAAAATTGCACATCTCCCATATACTCTAACCTTTTTTCTACATCGTTTGGAAAAATATGAAAATGTGCACATTTTAAAAATATTATTATTAATATTTCATATTTCAGTATTTTTTTGGAGGCGTTGCTTATAAGACAAAATCTATAAAACACCCTACAACAAAACACATGATATCATTGGAAAGGTCTACTCAATACCTTTCTGTTGATATATTGGGTTTTAATTTGTGATTTATGGTTATTAACTACAAGCGCTAAAATAGAAAGTTGTTGGATACATGCACATAGGGTTAAAGACCTCTTCCTTCAGTGTTTTATTTATTTATTTTTTTATTTTTTTATGTGACACTATTTATTCAACGTTTCAGATTATTGCCATTTGACTCATAAAAAGTGCTTTATAGTTAAGTTGTTTTCTAAGCAAGGTTATAAAAAATACTGAAGCTACTACGACAACAAAAAAAAACAAAAAAACAAAAAACCTGTGTAATAAATAGATAAATAAACAACAAAGCCCTTCCTTACATTTACTTTTGTTATCTTCATCATTGGTCAAGCTGGTTGCTTTAGCCTAGATTGTTCTGTCCCACATGGCAATAAGATGCAGTTTATTGTACACTAGCTTAAGAACCATCTATCGTGGGCCTAAAAAGTCACGTTTGTACCAAAATACGTATTAAATAAGTGTCGCTGTATTATTGCTGCCGTCTACCAGCAACACTAGGATTGAGCAAATTCATTAAGCAAGATATTTTTTAAAGTACCGAAAACATGAAAAAGAAAAAACAAATTGGTTCCACGAATGTTGAAAAAGACAAATAAATTTATTAAAAACAGCTTGCTGTAAGACTAATATACTACATAATGAAGTTCCAGAAGTCCCGGTGGACAGCACTGAGAAATGTGTTGAACTTGTGACAACCAATATACTGATTAATCAATAACAACAAGAACAAAATAGATTATATTATAACCACATTCTGCCGGTGACAGCTGTGCGCTGTCACTGCGGGATTCAGATTCAGGTATTTCTTCTTGTTATTATTGTAACATTTTCGGTTTCTCGCAGGTAGGGGTTTCTCACAGGTACAGGTGGGACGTGAACCTGGGACCTCCCGCACTGAAGCATAGCGCCGATACCACTATACAAAAGAGCTAGCTCCCTTGCAAGAGCATATATCGGGCTTATGTCTTTTTAGATTGCTTCACCTACCAGCCCTGAACCCTACCCCCGTGCACGCTACACTCTCCCCTGCCAGCCTCAAGTCTGCCCTTGGACTTGCTCACCAGGCTACAGGCTTCCAAGTGCATCCCGGGGTACCTGCATTCACTTCTGACACCAATATAAAGGTCTTGGTTCCCACAGGCAGGGGTTTCTCACAGGCGGAGGTGGGACGCGAACCCGGGACCTCCCACACTGAATCATAGCGCTGATACCGCTGTTCAAAAGAGCTGGATCCCTTGCAGGAGTATATATCGGGCTTATGTCTTTTTAGATTGCATCACCTACCAGCCCTGACCCCTACCCCTGTGCACGCTACATTATTATTAGGCTTCCAAGCTGGCTTGGGAAGCATATTGTTATTGTAAAGATTTATTTATTTATTTTTAATTTTTTATTATTGTCGTTTTTCCTCCCAAAACATTAAACTGCTACTGTTCGCATATATATATATATATATATATATATATATATATATATATATATATATATATATATATATATATGCAGTCATACAATGTTTAACAAATAATACATTCCACTAGAATCCGCTGTGCATTATCCTTGTATAATGCAGAGCTTTCTTATTGAATGCTTATTATTATTATTTGTGTAATGCTGTCTGCTTTTTTTTTTTTTTTAGTAGATTTTTTGGTTAGCCAAATGAGGCAGGCTGCACTTTCCATGTTTTCACACAACCTAAAAACTTTGTGTAAAGAAAGCTGTACGATATGAGCAGTCGCACAAGGCCAAATTGGAACTCAGACACAAACATTTAAATATACCCTCCCGTGTTTTAATATTAATTATGTTATTTGCATTTGGAACGAGAATTTCTCTGGCTAAAAAAAAACAAACAAACTATATGGAAACACACACAACCTGAAAGTTCTACCAAATAGAGTGAGAAAAAGGTGAGACTTATTTTTCTTTTTCCATGGAAATTGCCCCAATGAAATACAGCAAACATGTAGTATCATCTGTTTATGTCACTGATATACAGATTAGACATTACATCTAAAGATGAGAAATATAGGACACCTGTAACCGTCTGTAATAGTTGTGTGTTGAAAAGGCATATGATTGGACAAGGAGGGCTAACACAATAGAATATTGCATTTTTAAATGTTATTGATTTAATTGTGTCCAGGGCACTTACCTTTATTTTATGTCACACAGTAACAGTGTAGAAGAATAATCAAGAAAATTATAAGCTCCAATAATTTATTTTGTTAGGGTTATTATTCTTATTCATTCAGCCATTTTAACACCATCTGAACTGACAAATTGGCATATACTGTATTTAAAATAACTGCATCTATTACAGTATGCCAGCTTGATTTGTTCATGTTTTACCAGCTGAAGCTCTTTTTTGTTGTTGTAAAAATGCCTTGTTAATTGTCCATCTCTAATTTATAACAAAAACATTGTCAATGTAAAAAAACAAGTTAAAAAAACGCATCAGCCGTTTAAAGGGGTGATATCAAACACAAAAGCCCAAGTTAGGAGAAGCAATTAGGCCAATCTTGTCAAGCATCAAGCAAATAGGCACCATTGGAAAGGTGCTGGGGCCCAAGATTCACACAATTCTTGCTTCTAACTTGGCGCCTTTTTTTGATCGCTTCGCTCCACATTATCGCTCCACTTGAAATGCAGAGAGGCGCAGCGGGCGAAGGTCGTGTGCTCTTCAAGAACGTCATGTTGCAAGTTCAAACCACTTGAAATGCTCTTTGTATGACTTGAAGTGACTGAGACACACACTCACACACTGAGACACACTCACACACACTGAGACTGTGTTTCTCAGTGTATGTGTCTCGGTGTGTGTGTGTCAGTGTGTATGTGTCTCAGTGTATGTGTGTGTGTGTATCAGTTTATGTGTGTGTGCCTCAGTGTGTGCAGTGTCCCCCACCTGGGATTGACCCCACGACCCTCCGGTTTAAGAGTCCAGAGCCCTAACCACTACTCCACACTGCTGCCCATGCTGGCCTTTAACAAATAACTAGTTTTCTGCTCACTGGCCAGATAATTTGTGTG
This sequence comes from Acipenser oxyrinchus oxyrinchus, assembly GCA_030684275.1. Lineage (NCBI taxonomy): Eukaryota > Metazoa > Chordata > Actinopteri > Acipenseriformes > Acipenseridae > Acipenser > Acipenser oxyrinchus. The sequence goes on from CM060249.1 coordinate 56,597,773, forward strand.
TGTGTGTGTGTGTGTGTGTGTGTGTGTGTGTGTGTGTGTGTGTGTGTGTGTGTGTGTGTGTGTGTGTGTGTGTGTGTGTGTGTGTGTGTGTGCGTGCGTGCATGTGTCTGTCTGTCTGTCTGTCTGTGTGTGTGTGCGTGTGTGAGTGTTTGTGCGTGCCAGCGGCATGTGTGTGTGCTGCAGCGTGTGTGAGCATGCTTGAGTGCGCGTCATATATAATTTAGTGTGTGTAAAGAAAAACAGTTTTGTCACTTGCATTAAATCCTGTTTTAAATATTTTGTTTTTCAAAGTCAGCATAACGCTATACAACACAGTCAGTTTAATTACTGTATACAAGTTTTAAATGTTTACAAAACTCGACAATGTTGCCGAATTTGTCATTCAAACTTGTTTAGTTTTAATCAGTTTTGTCTGCTTGTTACTTTTTTCAGCCAACACGTTTAAATGACCCTTGTTTGTTACAATTTAAAAGATTGTTTTAAACGTTACAATGTAAATGTTGACTCAGTAGCTACCATTAAATATTTCAACCTCGGTGACTTTCTTTGATGCGCTATTAATTTTAGGCAACTTTCTTTTTTTTTACATGAAACTTGTACTTTTTATATAGGTATATAAATGTCAATTGCTGTGCATAAACGCATCAGCCAAATCAATTAATATGACGTAGTTTTCTAGCTTGCTATTTATTAATTTATTTATACATTTATAATATAAACATGTATTCATTTCTACATTTATTTATTTAAAATATTTATCTCTAAATGTATTTATTCCTCTATGCATTTATTTAAATCATTTATTTATTTCTACCAAATAAATAATTCCTTTATTTATTTTTAATTAAACGAGGAACTACAATTTATCAGAGATCAGAGATTTAGACAAGGAAGCTACATGCCACTCTTGTGTGCAATTCAATTCTATGGTATCTACCCTAACAAACAGGAAACAAGAAATTTTCAGACAGGAAATCGAAGCTGGTCAGGCTTGGATTTAAGCTTAAAAAATGAATGTATTTCAACAACTGCACAGTGGCGCAGCGGGCTAAGGTCGTGTGCTCATCAAGAACGTCATGTTCCAAGTTCAAACCACGGTTTGTTTGTTTTTTCCTGCGGTATGTGCTGTTTTAAAACATAAATAACTTGTTTAATATAAATGGTGTGGATATTAAACTGCTTGCAACCCCTGGTTTGTTTTGACGTTGACCAACATGTGGAATCACATGATTGGTAGATGTCCAGTTATTTAGCTTTTCTGTTTGAATAGTCGCTACACACCCTTAAAACGTAGACGGAAGAGGAAGGAGGAGAATAACAATTTTACCTAAGTTTGACGACTTATATCTCATTCTGTATGAGAGGTTTGTACGTGTTTTTTCACATTTGAGGTAAGAAAGTTTCAGACTTTTGATACTGGTACAGATGGTAATTCTAAGAGATTTAGTTTTGCCACTGCAACATGGTAAAAACAGCTAAACTTTTTGAGCTGTATAGAGACACTCGGTAGTTTCAAACAAGTTTTTTTTTAACTTGTACGAGGAACTACCGTTCCTCTCAATAATGTGCGTTACCAGCATCACATGGAATTCGGAATTAGAACATTCTTGAAGGGCAACTCAGGTTGTGGTGTCTAAGGGTGTTTGTGAAATAAGATCTGTTTGAGTGAGCCATAAAATGAAGTGCTGCACTCATTGCCAATGCAGTGAAACTGTGCAACACAGAATACAGGGCTAACTTTCATTACAACAGGCCGGTGAAAAAAAAGGTGAACATTTCATATAAAGAGGTGCTTCTTATCCATGAGCTTTCACCTTCATCAAGAGCTCTGATGTCAATATAGAGAAGCCTATATTGATTACATTGCACTTCTTATGAATCAGTCCCACAGTTAAAATTTCTAGCCAAGTGGCTCAATCAGCAGATCAGCTTTTTTCATAATGCTTTACCCATTCTTACTATTAAGAATCTCTGAAATGGTCAGCCTTAATGCAAGCATTGTCATTGTGTACAGTACAGATAGACTCTGCCAAGCATCACTGTTAAACATAGTTGCAAATGCCGTTTAATACAGTGTACATATTTATTACAGAATGTTTATTACAGAAAATAATTCAAAATTTGCAGGACGTGTTATGGTTTTCATGACACTTCAGATTGTGTTAACACATTATTCTTATTATAAGAAAAAAAACACTAGCCTCTTTTCAGAAACAGTTATTAAAACACTTAACCTAATTTTGAATGTAATACAGAGAAGGCCAAAAATGTTGCAGTCAGCACAAAAATCTAAAATGGCTGATACATAGAAAACATTTTTGTATTAACAAGAATCCTACTGATTTTCCTTAAAACACTAGGTTCTTTGACAAGTATGATGGAAAAAATAAACTCCCTTTGAATATATTAAAGCCAGAAATGTAAAAAAAAATTGATAACTGCATATGAACAAGACGAGAACAGTTATGCAGTGTTTGGTTTACAGCCTACAACGTGAGAGTCAGTTGTCAGTCATGGCTACATTGGGTATTATATTAAGAAAACCATGGTACTGGTACTAAAGGCTGAAATAAAAAGGCTCTAGATTTCTTTTTCTACACATTTTTTCACTGATTTTCTAAAGAGAATATATGGCTAGCAGCTATTTCCCTTTAAACTGACTGCTAAAATTGCTTTAAAAAATGTGGTATTTGATGTGCGTCATGGATTCTTTATTAATGAACTTGCTCAATGTACATTAATGGACATTACATGTAAATCAGTCAAAATGTGATGAATGCTTCTGTGTTCTAAAAATAGCCTTGTTTCCCTGATTATTACAGTGTATTGCTTAAAGGTACTTAGACTGCACATCCTTAATGAGTGTTGCTTTTTACTAAGCCTTGTTCTTTACTTCAGTGATAAACTTCATAATAATCTGTTTGCTTTTACAGAAGATAAGGAATTAAATAAACTAAACAAATAACTTAAACAGTACCAAGATCTCTATAATCACTGAAAATAAAGCTGGTGTTCTGTACACATTCACCGAATCGACTGGTAGACTTTCTCACTGGTTTGCAATCTCAGTTGAAGTGAATTCTGGCTTTTTACCTGTTCCAGTGTGTTTCTGGCATGGCACATACAGCTGGGTGTTGTCTGAACTTTAATGGCTCCCAGACTGGCTTGTCCAGCCGGGGTAATCTTTGCAGCAAAAAGCTGCTTCCTCCTGTGTCCCCGCTTGCTGTGGAAAGGCTGATAGCAAGATGGCACACTCCAGCAGCGGAAAGGCTGCTAATGGCGAGGCTGTCAGCCAACGTTGTTGACAGCGCCAAGGCTGGCTCCTCCTGTTGCACCACTGGCTGCGGAAATATTGCCAACGGCGAGGCTGTCAGCACTTGCTGGCAGCTCTAAGGCTGGCTCCTCCAGCTGAGGTGATCCTGGCAGCAGCGATGCTACCAGTGGCAGTGCTGTCAGCGGAACAGCTGAGAACTCCAACGCTGGCTCCTCCAATCCCAGCAAATCCCCACAGGTCAGCAGCAAACGACCTCCAGGGCATGCCTCTCCCGGCAGTAGCGCACGGGCATCCCCCTGCAATGGCGAACAGGCATCCCCGGGCGGTGTTGTGTAGGCATCCCTGGGCGGTGCCATGGAGGCATCCCCGGGCGGTGTGGTGGAGGCATCCCCGGGTGGTGTCATGGAGGCATCCCCAGGCAACGGTGAACTGGCATCCCCAGGCTGTAACGTGCAGGCATCCCCGGGTGGTGTCATGTAGGCATCCCCAGGCTGTGATGTGCAGGAGTCCCCGGGCGGTGTCGTAAAGGCATCCCGGCGGTGACTTGGAGGCATCCCAGGCGGTGTCGTGCAGGCATCCTGGGGCAGTGACATGCATGCATCCCGGTGGTGACTTGAAGGCATCCCCGGCGGTGACTTGGAGGCATCCCCAGGCGGTGTCGTGCATGCATCCCCGAGCGGTGACTTGAAGGCATCCCCGGGCGGTGACTTAGAGGCATGCCCAGGCGATGGCTCACTGACAACCCCAGGCGATTGGCGCGCTGGCATTCCCAGGCGATGGTGCACTGGTATCCTCAGGTGATGGAGCACTGGCGTCCCCCGGTGATGGTGTACTGGCGTCCCCAGGTGATGGAGCACTGGCGTCCCCCGGCGATGGCGAACTGGTGGTCCCCAGGCGATGGTGCACTCGCGTCCCCAGGTGATGGAGCACTGGCGCCCCCAGCCCTAGGCGGGCAGGTTTGGCATAGGGGCATCCCGACCAGTCGTGTCCCCCTTCCTCACATCACCCACACCAGCTTGCTGGAACCTCGGAGCATTCCCTCCAGCGGTGATCCTCCTTCCCACACCAGGTGCACCAGGGGACCAGGTTCTCTGGCTCCTCTGGCTGCTGTTGCTGGTGGGGCAGTGGGAGCAGTAGTTTACCTCCCCCTGCTGGTAGTGGAGACTGAGGCGACCCCCTGCTCCTCCCTCTCCTGATGGACAGGGCAGCGGGTCACGTAGTGCCTACCTCCGCAGATGGGGCATAGCTGTGGTGGCTGTCCAAGGGGGTACCAGGGACAGTTCATGTGTGAATGCCTCGGCTCAGCGCAGCAGTGACACCCGGGCTGCTGTTCCTCCGGCTGCGGCTGGTGTTGCGGCTGCTGCCGCCTTCCTGCTTTCCCTTTTTTTTCTCAAAAAATTTAAAAAATATAGAAAAATTGCACCCACAGTTTCCCTGGTCTGACTCCTGGAGGCACTGCAATTTCATGCGGGACACCATATGTTGTGATTAAACTGTTTTTCATTTATATATATACTCTATATTAAATATGTATTAAAATAAGTAAAATGAAGATGGAACAGAATGCATTGTACAAATGATGTTTACATTTAATAAAAACAATGTAATTTTGATTCTTTAACCCTTGCATGTATAGACGTTATCCTTCGGGTGTCCTCTGCTGCAGCAAACCACAACTCAACTCCCGCTATTTATTTGAACAATGTCACATAACTCTCGCAATAGAAATCTTGCTAAGAAGATGCAACACATATTTAAATTACTATATCACGGCTCTTTTCATTAACATATTTTCTCTTAGTACATATGACAAAATGTATACTTTGCTAAGCAAATTGCGGTATGTTTGCGCTGTGACTGGCCCATCTTTGTACACCTACCCCTACATATTAGCTTGACATCTTTACAAAATCCTCAGTCTGCCAAATACTGTGTCTGCCTGCTTTTGTAAAACACAATATTTTAATTGACTACATTAGGTGCCCCGTGGAAAAGTTAGCATTTTACATTGGCTATGTAGTTCATTCCCTAGTGTGCAATCATGTGTTTAGGAGTGTGGCAGACCCAAGCTTTCATTAAACTACTCCTTTCCCACCAGCATAAAATAAGTGGTCTATGAATTATTGCAAGCTATTCATTGCTGATTCAATACCCCCTCATAGCAAATTCACTCCTTTAGCTCCCAGGAGACAAGCATTTGACGTAAGCAGAAGAGCACATGTTTTTTTTTTTCTAATCATGTGATTCCCTGATACACCTTGGAATGTAGCTTGTGGTTTCCTCATACCACAGGATAAACTAAAAATGTCTCTTGAATATGGACTTTGCCAATTTTAAAATAAAAGCTGAAACCCCTGATCATCCTACTGGCATTGTAACAAGTCATGCAATGTGTTATGAAATTATTAGGAGCAAAATCCTATTTGTTTATGCAGGGAAATAATCTATTCTGGCTCCAGACATTGGATTTAAAGCTAATAGTTACTTTCTTGGATCGTGATAAAACCATACAGAGGAAACTTAATGAATGTACATTGAGAGTACAGATGTGATTCTATGAATGTGGATGACTGATTAAACAATGAGATTCCAAAAGTATAACAACAACCAATTTTGCACTTACTGTAGTAAAATAAATACCACTTCAGAAGAAAAAAAAATATGTCGTGTTTTTTTCAACTCTCCTAGAAAACCAAGTCATTTAACACATCTGGAACACAACCAAATATAAATACTTTTGGCATAAATATTGGCTCCATGTAAGGAGAGAACAATAACTGGCAATTTATGTGACATTTCTTAATGTCATAAATGCCATAGAGGCTGCAGGAATGTCTGTTGAGTAGTCTGGAGTGGAAGCACAAAGGGCATTCTAACATATAGTCGACCTTTTCAGTTTATGCTGTTGATCATCGAGAGTAGTTCATCACTAAATACATTTAAATACTAACATTTTATTGTTTCACTTCCAGCTATTTCTTCACCCATAAGACAGTCTGTTTATTATCACCAGTGGTGTTATAGTGTTATATAAACGGTAGTATATATGTTTTTGTAAAGCTGTTTACATGGATGTTAGGATACAGTAACCTACCTTTCCATGGTACTGACTTTATAATGTGGCCTTAAAGGCGCCAATGTATAATATAGGTACCTTGTTTAGATAATTTTTCTTAAATGACATTTAATTATATACAGTTTTAATAATGCCATCCAGGCAGCTTAAAATAACATTTTTTTAGGTAAATAGGTAAAATAAAATAAAATAAATAAAAGTGGGCTTTTTATTAATTTCCAAATATGTAGGGGCTTATTGGGATTAGTAAAAAACATATATTATGACTTAATTCACCCATATTTTTTATTTAACATTGAACAATTCTCATAGGATCTAGATTAGTATAAAATGTAAGTGGATGGGATTTTGCATAGAACACGTGCCACCCGATGGCTGAATGCTGTAATTGCGGTTTCAGTTTGCATTGATCTTTAAGGGAAGGCCAAAGCCCTCCATTGCTTGTGCTTTATATAGGCATGGTCTGTCAAATACCCTAGACCATGAATCCCCAGAAAGACTAGAAAGTGGTTAGATTGATGTGGAGCAATTGTTTGCAGGTCTTGGGGCTACCTTGCCCTTGATGTTTTCATTGAGGATAGATGTATTTTTGCTGCTCTTCTACAGTTACAAACTGTTTTCCGAAACCAAAGCTACATTCATCGTTTGACAATGCGTAACACAGGTTCTGACTCTGCCTTTCCCTAGACAGTAACATTTTAATGAAATGCAAGCCCTCCTCAGACAGGAAAGTAATAATACTGTTCTTGCAAAAGCGTATGTTTATATATTTTTAAAAAAGGCATTTGTCATGTAAACCTAGGAAAGTTTAAACAAAGAATGTAAATTTGTGACTAAACACGTATTTTGATTTTGAAGTTGTTACTTGCTTAGAACAACCAGTTGTAATTATTTAGGAGTTTACTTTTGCAAATGCTTGTTTCTTAGTTCTTATTCATGCTTTGCCAAATAATGCTAGATCAAGTACATACTGTACATTGAACTGCAACCAACTAGTTTCAGAATATTTTGCTGTTTATTCTGAAGTCTCTAATCACACTCAGTTAATTACCATAAGTGCTCTGTGGTTCAACAGCTACCTAAAATGCAACTCTACCTTGAAGTCATGAGTACTTTCAATAAATACTTTACATACTTTAATGCTAACTTATGGGGTATGCATTAAGTACAGTCTTACATTTTAACTGTAATGTTATTTTGAACAACTGTACAAAAACTTGGTCTTATAATGAAAACAAAAACAATAATTATTCTTATTTGCTTTATTGACCACAAACAATATGGCTGTGAAGCAAATAAACACAGAAGCAGAAACGCTGCAGATGGAATATACTTAACAAAAGGCCTGCATGCACAACCTACATATTGATACTGCACTAATATAAATAAATAAATGATAATATTGTATTCCTTATTGATCGTCTTGCAATATAAAGCATCCTGACTCTCTCCAAACACAGAATATTGTATCTATTATATAGATTTATATGATTCATTCTCTAGCTACCCCATGCAGGATATTCACAATTGACCATTGAGAAGCCAGGAACCAACGAAGCTTGATAACATGCAAACTCAAGATGGACAGCTAAATTTATATGCAGATTCTTTACGCATCAAATATATATGCATTTTTGTTTTTTACTGTCTATAAACTAAAACTCTTAGGGCTGTATTCTGATCACAGCGCAAATGCAGGTGCAAGCATGAATGTGGCGCATAAATGGAGTGAAGAGGTAAAAAAAATCAAAAATATTGCACTGAAATGGTATTCTGAAGACTTGTCTTGCCCCGTTGTAGAGCGCCTGTCCCATCATTAACATATTGGCAGAAGCGATTCCGATGACAGTGCAATGGGGTCCCAAATAGACAATTAAGCACTGTGTTAAGACCCGCTGAAACCAGGTTTATTTAGTGGTGCAATCAGGAACTTTAACAATTGAACGCACTATAAAAAGCAAAGTAGTCCTAAGTAACAACTGTGTGTGTGTTTGGACTGACACAGAAAGAGGAAATCAAAGAAAGAAAAGTAAAAGAATGACTGGGATGAGTGAGGGGTATTTTTCTCTGGCGTACTCCATCACTAAATTCTTGTAGTTCACATATTGTAGTTCACATTTAGAGGATACCACAATAATAAATAATTTGCTTTATTTATGTATTCATTTATGATTGAGTAATTTAGTTTGGTATGCAACTATTCACAAACCACCATTGGCAACATCCTTAAATTTAGAGTTTGGAGGTACTGTAGAGCTACAACTACGGTACTACAAAAAAAAATCCATAATTAAAAAAAAAAAAAAAAGGATTTAAATTTAAAAAAATATGTGATTTAAATCAAATAAATCAGAGAAATAAAAAAATATCGCCAATCCTGATCCTTAGTGGAGATCCAAAATATGCAAATAAGATGTCTTATATGCTTGTAAACAAGCTCTATTTTGTGCACGTAATATATCTCTATTGAGGAGGGGAAATGGTGCAGAAGTTTGTATTGTTATACATTCTTTTAGTTTCTTGAGACAGCCTTTTTCTTGAGCAAATCTCGTGGTTAGTCTAAACAAGGCAACTCCTGATGGTGCCTAAGCTGCTTTTAATTTCCATCATAAAGGGGCTAGCAGTTAACTGCACATTTACTTAACAAAACCATTTCACTGGAAATTTTTGTGATGTGAGCCAGCTATTTAGCTGCCCTTAAATACCTAAATCTGCATGATGCCAAAAATCTGGCAGTATCTGGCCACAGATGGCAGTGAAGAACTTGGAGCATAAGAAGAAAACGGGCTTCTTGATGAAACTGCAGTATTTTCTTACCGATGTTACCGTAATTTTAAACCTAAGATGGAACAAAGAATATTTTGCTTGTATACCTTGCTGATTGTGGTTAGTCCAGTGTGTGGACAGTGGTGGTGGTCTCGATTTTGGGGCACCCCTGAAACAACATCGTCCCCTCCAGACATTACTGACACGGTAACCACCAGAACGAAAGAAGATGTACCTGAAGACCTGACTGGAACAAGGAGACTTTCATCTCAGTTAATGATCCAAAAGGAAGTGTCTCCTGTTTCTGTGAAAACAAAATATGCAGCTAATAAGTCAAAGAATGTTAAACGTCTTCTAAAAAGAATAACATTTGGTAAGTTGCTTGTGTTTCAAATAATAGATTTGTGCGAGTCAGATGAATACTGTACTGTACATCAGGACACAGTCACAAACCTTGAAATCATGCAAACAAAAGCCAGTTTTATTAAATAAATATTTCTGAAACCTTTATTTGCTGTTTCTGAAGATAGCTTGGTGTTCAAAGCACTATCTTTTTAAATAAAATGTGAATTTAAGGCATGGAGGCTGTGTGGTCCAGTGGTTAAAGAAAAGAGCTTGTAACCAGGAAGTCCTTGGTTCTAATCCCAGCTCACTCACTGACTCACTGTGTGACCTTGAGCAAGTCACTTAACCTTATGCTCCGTCTTTCAGGTGAGATGTTGTTGTAAGTGACTCTGCAGCTGATGCATAGTTCACACACCCTAGTCTCTGTAAGTCACCTTGGATAAAGGCATCTGCTAAATAAAAAAATAAAAAAATTATAATAAAGCCCTTTAAGGGCACTTTCACACCTAGTTCATTTGCAAGTGATTTGAATCGTGGTTTACTTGGAAACAAACTAATTTGTTCAGCTTTGCTTCGGATCGTTTCACATCAAGCAAACTTGAGTTTGCTGTATGCTGTATGCTTGACAGTGTGGTGAGATACAGATGCAACATAGGAGCTGGTTTACTACACTGAAGTGGAGCAGCGCAAATGAAACGCTAATGTCTGTACCACTTTGTCTTAGCACAATGTTTTCCCTGTAAGTGTACAGCTATGACCGAATGTTTTGCATCACCTAGAATTTTACGATTGAGATCATAATTTAGATATTTTATTTAACATCATGTAATCCAGGAAACTACAAAATGATAGCACAAAAGTATACAGGAAGCCATAATAGTACAGTATTTCATGTTAGATTTTCGAAATGTCACATTTTTCAATTTGTCAGTTTATATGGAAAACTACAAAGCGGTATGTAATTCAATAAGTTAACATAACATTATTCAGCAGTTTTAATCAACTTTATAAAGCAAAATTCTATATGGCCATAGCTGTATATGGTGCTATTATAATGAAGCCAGGTGCTATTTGTGTACATGTGACATTATTGTGTTCTTGTCTGGTGTGTGCGATTGTATTGAGTGTATGTGTGTGTGTGTGTGTCTGTGTGTGTTTGCAGTTTTTTACATTGGCTATTGTAAAACTATGTAATATGCCTCAGTTTCGGCAGTATCCCAAGTCATTCCTCATGAAGACATGTTTTTGACAAGCCCTGCATGGTGTATGTGCGACAGTGGCGAGACCAGCCATTCGAGCACCAATACCATGTGCAGGCAGGATGACTATCTAAACGGTGTTCCCATTGTTTTGAAGGGATAATTCACCATCCCTCAGTGTTTACTGCCTCTAATTCCTTCAGGGAAGCCTGGGTTGGAAATCTGAAGCTAGGTAACCCTAATTCTTGTACTAGACCTAAATGTATAAGACTAAAAATACGTTATTGAATACTGTGTCCAGAATTCAATTTCCAAAACAAATAATCTAGTTACACAAAGTATGTGCTACATAACAGATGTTTCCTTTTTTATTATCCATCCCCTGTTGGTTCACTGCACAATTTAATAATCCCCCAGCAGTTTTCTTCAGGTAAAATATAGTATGTTCATAAGCCTGGCAAATAAGGATATATTGTTCTTGGCTTTTTTAAAGGTTTTTTTTTTTTATTTCATTGTTTGAAACTTCTGAATGCAGTGTAATTTATTCAGAATTAATCAAACTAGTGGCCCCAACAGCTTATATGAAAAGAAAAGCTGTATCACATGATGTTTGAGTGTACTGGTAATAGGATTAGTAAGTAGATGGCCTTACAGGGGGTCGAGGTAATACCAGCAAATGAGATCTCAGCATGAACAGTGTTTTAGAATCCCAAGCTGATCCTTGTTTAACACAGTAGCTGCAGTCTGACTGAAAGTTTGCTTTTGAATCTTCTTGAACAGTGGAGTTATTAATTAGACTGATTACACTAGAAGCAGTTACTTCCACAGTATGAAATAAAATTAAAATAAAAAGCTGTATAAAATTTGCTTTTTATTGTTAAAGAATATTTTGAAAGATCTCTCAAAATCTAGCTTTGCTGTCACCAGCAAAAGACTTAATTGTGACTCAGTTCCTAGGCTAGCAAATGCATTGCTGTAGGTAGATTCCTGTTGCCATTGACAGTGTATGCTAAGAAGGCAGCAAATCCTTTGGCTGTGGACATCTATACATTTCTAGCTATGTGTTTCAGCACCGAAAACCTAAAGGGCAATATAAATTTAGCTGAAATACCATGATCACATCAGGGAGTGGTCCAATTACTGTAGTTCTTCATCTTGAAAAAATATTTGTTTCTTTTCTGGTTTGATATTGGTTCATATTGTTTCAACCTGCTTCAGTGAAAGAATGCTTAGTGTTTCTGACTCAAAATACTACAGTATGATCTCTGTGAGGTCAGAGGATATACAGTACACACAATTCGGGCAACCCAAGTTTCAGTAACAAGATACCCACTTGGTCACACATTGGGCCCAATTTGAATTCAGTGCGCTTCCATCTTTTCTGCAAGGAGAAACAAAGATCATGTTATGAAACTAGCAAGAACCATATAATACATCCTGATCCCATATCAGCACCTACAGTAAAGCTGTTTGGTTTTATAAAACAAAACAAATGTTGGTCCTAAAAAGGTTCCTCTGAAGGGGCTTCTGGGCAATGTGAAGGTTAGCACAGCTGTCTCTTGTCTTTTGAAATGCACCCAGTCTATTCTAATAGCAGCTTAAGCAGCAGGGGAAGCAAGAATGCACTGTGACTGAATCTAGAGCTTGTTATTCATTGTGCTGCTGTCACACAGAGAATTGTGCCCTGGGAGCAGCCTGTCTTTGACAAACAGCAACGTGATTAATGATGTCTGAGGGCCTCTTCACTTTCATGTGTTCTTTTAGGGTCTACTTTTACACAGTTAGCTAATCAAACACAAGAAGTGTACTGCGGTCTATGGCTAGCTCATATTGAAAAATACAGTATTTCAACGTGCTCGTCATACCATTTTGTACACAAAAAGCCAAGGAAGACTTGTTTTGGTGGTCATTATTATTATTATTATTAATAGGCCTGGAAGCCTATTGTTGTTGTAAAGATTTTTATTATTATTAGGCTTCCAGGCCAGAATGGCTGGAAGCCTATTGTTGTTGTAAAGATTTTTATTATTATTATTATTATTAGGCTTCCAGGCCAGAATGGCCGGGAAGCCTATTGTTGTTGTAAAGATTTTTATTAGGCTTCCAGGCCAGAATGGCCGGGAAGCCTATTGTTGTTGTAAAGATTTTTATTATTAGGCTTCCAGGCCAGAATGGCTGGAAGCCTATTGTTGTTGTAAAGATTTTTTTTATTATTATTATTATTTATTTTATTTTTTTTTCCTTCCTCCCAAGTTACAAAAGCCTATAACTTTTAAACGGCTGCACCAAAACTTACGAAATTTGGCACGGATGTAGAGGACTATGGGATGTTGTGCCATGGTCAATATGGCGGCTTTTGGTCACATGGTGTGGCAGCCATCTTGGATTTAATGAAATTTTTGGGAAATTTTCAAATGTCTTCTTCTCATGAACGGTACATAGTACAGCTGTGAAAAATTTTGTACATAGTGCGCTCATGTCCACGATTGATTTTACGTAAGAAAAAAGTTGATCGGTCATATGGTGTGGAAACTATGTGCCATTTTGCGTAAAACACTTAAACGACATCTCCTCATGAACCCTTTGGCCGATTGACGTGAATCTTGGGTATATGTTATCTTTGTACTGTCCTCTAAAAAAAGCTATTCAGGAAAAGTTCCTACATGAACAAACATGGCTGCCATGAGCCAATCAATGTGGGTGATATGGCATTTTTGCCCAAAAAATACCCTGCAATGATACATTCCCACCACTAGGGACCTGTTGCCATGGAAACGTGAGCAAGGTCTAGGGAAAAAAAGGCAGCCATTTTTTTGCTGGGCAAGAACTGTTTTACTAACTCGTGTAACTTAAAACACAGTAATTACACTGGAATGGCTAGTATTATATTACATATACACACTGTACAGTGTACAATGCCACATACTGTAACTAAGAACGATAGGTTGCGGATGCAACCCCGGTTCCCTGAAAGAGAAAATAACCATCAAGTATGGGATATTGCCTTCAGGCAGTAGCGATTGGCTGAGCTTTTATAGCAAAGCTGCCGATAGGCCTCTGCGCGAGCTGCCACGTAAGCCCGCCCCCTTGGGAGCTTACTATACGCAGCGCGCAGAGACTCACTTCCTCTTTGCTCTTCAGGCCGTGAAGGCTTCTGGAGCGACCACGCTGCTTGATGGTTATTTTCTCTTCAGGGAACCGGGTTGCATCCGCAACCTATCGCTCCCTTTCAAGTCGAAAATAACCATCAAGTATGGGAACAGTGTACCCAAGCCATCGCGAGGGAGGATTCTCGGCAGTAGGACAGACTTACGCCATAACGCAACTGCGTAGGGAATACATCTACGCGATATGAGGAGCTGCGCTCAGCCGCCTATGCTCGCAATGACACCTGTCCTAAGGTGGAATATTCAACACCATGCTGTGAACCACTCTATACGTCCGCATCCTGAGGCATCATAGAGTGTAGTACAGATGCTCCAAATAGTGGAGCAGAGGAATCCAGTACGCTTAACCGGTAAAACCTCATGAAAGTATGCGTGTAGCCCAACTGGCTGCAGCGCAAATGTCAGACACCGCACCCCTCTAAAGAGGGCCCAGGATGTCGCCATACCCCTAGTGGAATGTGCCTTCAACTGCCCTGGTGGCGGAAGGCCTGCAGATTCATATGCTAATTTAATAGCATCCACTATCCAATGGGAAAGGCATTGTTTAGACAACGGCTGACCCAAAGTCCTAGAACCATGGCATATGAACAACTGTTCTTGTTTGCCTCACAGCCGTTGTACGGTCAATATAACACCTCGATGCCCACACGGGGCAGAGCATGTGCAACCGTTCTTCCTCTGGGGAAGAAAAAGGAGGAGGATGGAACGCCATCATCTCGACTGGTTGGTTCATATGAAATGGGGATATGACCTTGGGTAAAAAGGCCGGATTTGGATGCATGGAGACCTTAGAACCGTCTCCTGCGAAACGAGTACATGATGAATGCACTGAAAGTGCGTGTAACTCGCCCACGCGTTTTGCTGATACCACTGATAGCAAAAACGCAGTTTTTATAGACACGGGCTTCATATCCACACTGTGGAGAGGCTCGAACGGTGCCTTGGTAAGGGCTTCTAGCACCACGCCAAGGCTCCATGACTGTAAACTGGTCGTCCTTGAGGCCGCAAACGCCTTGCGCCTTGAGGAACTGCGATGCCAGAAAATGGCAACCTGGTGATAAACCGTCAATGCGTACATGGCAAGCCGATATGGCGGCTAAATACACCTTAAGTGTAGAGGGAGATTTCCCTTCATCTAACAGTTTTTGTAGAAACTGTAATATCACTGCCATTGGGCAGGATATTGGGTCATGGCCCTCTGCCAGACACCAACCTTGAAACAACTGCCACTTGTACGTATACTGCGACCTAGTAGAGGGTGCTCTAGCACTCTGAATTGTCGAAATCACCGCCGTTGAGAGCCCTAAGGCTGACAGGTGCTCCCGTTCAGGGGCCAAGCCCATAGCTGCATGAGCTTGGGGTTTGGATGCCATAACCCTCCCTGGGCTTGGGACAACAGGTCCGCTCGCAGAGGGAGCTCCCTCGGCCGACCGTGCAACAACTGCACCAGGCTCGGGAACCATACTCTCCGAGGCCACCGAGGAGCGATTAGAATCACTGTCGCTGTTTCTACCCTGACCTCTCTAAGAAGGCGGGAGCATCGGAATCGGGTGGAAACGCATATAGGAGCCCTGGCGGCCATTCGTGAGCTAGTGCATCGACTCCTAGGGGGCTGTCGAGATCCTTCACTGAGAACCATAGAGGGCACTGCGTGGTCTCTTGCGAAACAAAGAGATCAACCTGGGCTGTGCCGAACCACTCCCAGATGCGCTCTACCACTTGAGGGTGGAGACGCCATTTGCCGGCAAGAGGGCCTCCTCTGGATAGGAGATCCGCTGCGTAATTGACTCTGCCCGGTAGGTGAACTGCACGCAGAGAGGTTAAACGCGGTTGTGCCCATAGCAACATCCGTGCTACCATCCGGTGAAGACCGGGGACCGCAGCCGCCCTGGCGGTTGATGTACGCCACAACTGTGGTGTTGTCTGACCGCACTAACACATGCTTGCCGAGAAGCACTGGCAAGAAGTGTCGGAGGGCGCAGGTCCACTGCTCTGAGCTCTAGAGCATTGATGTGGGCTGACCTCCAGGGTCCTGACCACACCCGCGGGTCCCTGCACCGCTCCAGACTGCTCCCCAACCTTGGTTGGAAGCGCCGGTTGTGATAACTTCCTTCGAAGATGGGACCCAAGCGCGCGCCCTGGCGGATGTTCGACGGAACTTTCCACCAGCACAGTGCTTCCCAGCAGGCTAGGGATACCGTCAACCTGCGGTGTTTGTCTCTCCGCGGATGCAACGCGAAGGCATTGAACCAGGCCTGCAGAGGTCTCTGGTGTAGTAAGCCCAAAGGAAGGGCTTGTGAGGCGGCAGCCATCAACCCCAGCATGCGCTGACACAGCTCCATGCTGACTGTTTGTCTCAACCTGAATAGGGAGAGACACCGCTCCATCGAGGCAACTCTTTGTGTCGACAGGGTCGCTTCCATGGACACTGAGTCCAGATGCAGACCCAAGAATTCGGTCTGTTGGCTCGGCACTAGGCGGCTCTTTTCTGAATTAATCTTCAGACACAGCCGCTGAAGATGGTCTGTAACCATCACTGTGTGCTGTGCCACCTGCTCCTTCGACTGCGCGCAGACGAGCCAGTCGTCCAGATAATTCAGCAGTCGGACACCTTGAGCCCGCAAGGGAGCTAGAATGGCATCTAGTGACAGGCCGAATGGAAGGACACAAAACTCGTATACCCTGCTCTGAAATGCGAAACGCAGATACTTCCTGTGACCCGGGCAGATGGGAACGTGAAAGTACGCATCTGTCAGGTCCACGGTGGTGAACCAGTCGTCGTGTCGGACTGACTGAATGATGTGCCTGTGCGTAAGTATCCTGAATGATAACACCCGCAGGTATTTGTTCAGTACTCACAGATCTAAAATAGGACGGAGCCCGCCGTCCTTCTTGGGCACCAGGAAGTATTTGGAATAGAACCCCTGGTCGATCAGAGCAGGGTCTACTTGTTGAATGGCACGCTTGCTGAGCAATGCCTGTATTTCCACATTCAGAGCTGAGGACTGAACCGAAGTCCTTACTGCAGTTATAACCACTCCCGGAAGGGGAGGTTTTAACTGGAACTGAAGGGTGTACCCGTGGATATAGTTTTGTGCACCCAGATGTCGCTGGTGCATTGTTGCCAGAACTGGAGCTGGGAGACAGTGTAGGGGCAGGTTAACAGCTGCCTGGTGTTCTCAGGGCTGTTTAGGCTGGGCTCGCTCGCGAGGGGCCTGGCCAGAGCCCCCGAGGGCGGCCTGCCACCACCTCTAGGGCGCCACCCTCCGCTGCGGTCTTGAAAATGGAGGTTGACCGCCGCAGCTGTGCTTGAGGGAGAGGTCTTAGTACCCCCTGGCCGTGGCTGGTGCTGCGGTGGTGCTCTACGCCACTGGTGCTCCTGTTGGCGCTTTGGCTGGAAGGGCTTATGCGGCCACATCTTAGCCATTTGCTGAGATGCCTCCCGGCCTTAACAGAGCCGCTGGAGCATCTCCTCCACCGCTGGGCCAAACGTGTGCCCCTGCGTAATAGGGGCATCTAACAAGGGGGCCTTGTCAGGCTCTTGAACTCTCGCCTGCGAGAGCCAGAGCTGCCTTCTGGCGACCACCAGGGAAGCAATATTCCTGCCTTGAGCCCGTGCGTTCAACTGGGCTAATTTGACCAGGAGCTGTGCGACCAGCGCCAATTCCGCCCTCAGAGACGCTGATGGGTGCTCTGGGAGATCCTTCACCAGCGACGCCTGGTAAACTGAAAGGAGGCTGGCCACTTTGGACAACCTTTAAATGGATCTCAGTGGTCCTGCACTGCTTGTTAGGACATGCAGGGTCCTTAACCAGACCCGAAAGTGTCGGAGTCTTAACGAGGGATGCAAAAGCAGCATCGACCGGCAGAAAGGACGCCAGACCAGCCTCACTCGCTCCTTGCATGGCAAACGCAGAGGCCTTCCGTGAAGTTGCCGGTGAAGAAGCAGGGGCCCCCCAGGTGGACTGTACCTCCTTAATGAAATCAGGGAAGGCTGGGAGCGTCCTGGGCAGTGGAGACCGTACCGATGGCGACTCAAACAGCGACCGCCGAGGTAATTCCACGGCTGGCCACTCAATTCCCAGGTGACGAAGTTGCTCGCTCCACCAATGACCACAAGGGATCACTGGTGTCCAGCGCCTCCAAGTCAGTGTCTTGCTCGGAGTGCTGGGATGCCAGGTCAGTTTCTACACTGTCCTCCTCAAGGAGAGGCTCTCCTTCAGAAGCATCCCTGGAGATGGCATCTACGTCCCATACCCCTTGGGGTTGTTGGACAACAGGGACGGCCAGAGGCTGTGGCTGAAGCGCCGGCTGACTGGCAAGTGGTTCGGCTGGTGGTGCCCTGCTGGTAAGGGACATCAGCAACGATTGCTGGCCCATCATCACATCCATAAACTGTCACATCTTGGATGTGAGCTCTGCCACGCCTCACTTGTCCCTATAACGCCTGTCCCGACGAGTGAATGGGAGCGTCCCCTACGGCGGGGTGACAGGGAGCGAGACCGTGACCGACGGGAACATTCCCGCGAGGGAGGAGCCTCGGGGCCGAATACACGGGCTATGAGAACGCCGTGGGCATGTCTACGGTCTGGAGATCTTTGGCCAGCTGTAAGCTGGGAAGGGCTCCTGGATACCCGCAGTGTGACGGGCAGAGTCGCCGTGGATGACGGCGGGACAGACAGGGTGTAAGAAGACCCTGAGGAAGGGGAGTGGCTACCCACCGCTTTCCTCGCCCTCTGGCGAAGAGTGCGCGGTTGAAAATTAGCGCACAATGCACAAAACGATCTATCTGCTAAGGCAGACGCGGCGTGCTCTGGACCCAGGCACGCCACACAGTCCTCATGCGGATCGCTCGCCGCCAATTTTGCCTGGCAGGTGACGCAATGGTGGAACCCGGACATGGTTGCCACTCCGACCCTGAACGTCGAACGGCAAAGCGTTGAACGTCAAGGTACGTGCACCAAGTGACGATGCGTCGATGCACCGAGCGTCGAGTGCGTGCACTGATTGTTAAGGCGTCGATGCGCCGAGCGTTGAGCGCCAAACGTCGAGGTGCGTGCACCGAAGCGTCGAGGCGTCGACGCGACCGAAGCGTCGAGCGCCGGCGTCGAGGTGCGTGCGCCGAGGTGCGTGCACCGAAGCGTCGAGGTGCGTGCACCGAAGCGCCGAGCGCCGAAGCGCCGTAAACGCCGAAGCGCCGAGTGCGCGCACCGAAGCGCCGATGCGCCGGCGCCGAGGTGCGTGCACCGAGCGCCGAGGCGCCGATGCACCGAAAGCGCCGATGCACCGAAGGCCGAGGTGCGTGCACCAAGCGCTGAAGCGCTGCACAAAGCGCCGCACCAAGCGCAAAGCGCCGACAGCGGCCGAAGCGCAGCACGCCGAGCGCGGAGTACCGAGCGAAAAACGCTAGCACAGACGCCTAAGCGTCAGCTGACCCGCAGAGCAGACACGCTAAGTGCTGGTACGGTGTCTTGGATGCTGTGCACTACTTACCTGTTGTGCTGGGGATTGGCTTAGTGGTCGTCTTCCTCTGTGTAGTGAATGGGAATGTATATATATATATTTTTTTTTTGAACGCTGCAGCAGCACTAAAGTTAGTGAGAGTAACTGGGACACAATAAATATGTGGGCACAGTACACCTACCACGCGGTTGTTTTTTTTTTGTTTTTTTTTAAACACACCGCGGAGGCAGTATGTGGGAGACAGCAGTGCAGGCTCCACACACGCGGTCTAGCCAAGGCAAGACCGGGGCTGCAGATACGTGCGCCGAAGCCAACGCAACGTGCGTCCTTTACAAATATATATAAAACACACAATATATACAATTTATTTACAAAACCCAAAAACACAACACTAATAATTAAAAAATAATTATTAAACAGGAAAGACGGAGACCACGAGACAACGCGATGCCGAAGCAAAGCGTGAAGGAAATATATAAAAATATATAAAAATATATAAACAATTTATATAATCCTTAACAAATAATAACGACTCCGAAAAGTGTAACTGAAATCAACTCAGAGAAGGGGCAATAACCAGCTTCTCAAGCTTAAGCTTATTGAGTACAATCAGCTATGAGCTCTAATACCTACCGCTACCAATGCTGAAGACAAAAGAGGAAGTGAGTCTCTGCGCGCTGCGTATAGTAAGCTCCCAAGGGGGCGGGCTTACGTGGCAGCTCGCGCAGAGGCCTATCGGCAGCTTTGCTATAAAAGCTCAGCCAATCACTACTGCCTGACGGCAATATCCCATACTTGATGGTTATTTTTGACTTGAAAGGGAACTTATTTTTTTTAGAACTGTCAGAGCTGCATCAACGCTGGGAAAAGAAATGCAGCACGCGCGCACACACACACACACACACACGCTCACTAAGTACGAGAAAAATGACTGTAATCTCTGCCCTAATGTTGTTTATTTATTTAGAATAACCTTGTGGACATGCAGAGATATACAGAACTGTAGACATACTGAAACACACTAATTATTTGAATAAAAATACCGTGATCTTGTGCTGTATACAAATGTCTTGTAATCATTTTTTTAAAAACGCTGTAACAACAGCAGGAGAAAAAAAAACGGCACGTATTTTTAAACCACAACACAATCGTAATACTAATATGTTTAATATATCCACTTTACAAGTCACACGAATGCAGTTTGCTTAAAAATCGGGGTGGACTTTGAAGTGTATCTTTCATTAACTGGTTATTTCAGTTAATTAAATACCAGCTGACCAGCTTCTCTGCTATAATGTTAAAAGTAACCTCGTGGACATGCAGGCAGAAGCCAAAAAAAAACAAAAAAAAACACCTGCACTATTCTTTTTAACACTAGAACCGACACGGTTTACACTTTTGCAATTTAAATTACTGTGCTTGTGTTAAAGATCCACGGTTGTCTGTTCTTGACTTTTCCGAAATACATGTATTGAATATACTGACGACGTTTGAAAGTCAGAATTGCAAAAATAAAAAAAGTTATGAGCACTTCTACCTAGAACCGCCAAAAGTAGTCAATTTTGACGGCTTGTTACAACAACATGCTTTTATTATTAATATAACCCACAATGCGCTATATGGCCCTATATGCGCTAATTTTGAAAGTAAAGCCTTTTATATTTATTTTTTCATTTAAATACGATGTTTCTGCTAAGCAAATGTTAGTTATGATGTTTATAAATAAAACTTTTGAGTTGTATCTGATAGTTTGGGGGGGGGCACTTTACAAGCGTATCTTTAATTAAGTATATACAGAACGGTTAAGAATCGCTTGCTCTATAACCGTGTTATTTTATAATTGTAGCTGACCAGCTTCTATGCAGTACTCACCACCTTTTCCACAGCTCACTGCTTCAGTCATAATCTTATACCTATTTAACCTTATCTTGTGTTACCTGTAGTATCCCAGTATTAGAACAAAAAACAAAATATCACTGTGTTTTACATTAACAAGCAGAAAAAAACAAAGTTTGGCCTTTAACTATGGGGTGGTACAAGGTTGCCCTCTTGTGGCGAACTGTACAACAGTCTCTGGAGACAAAGACTGCTTTGGAAATTCTCACCACAGGAGGCCGCTTATGACCATGAAAAGCATATACTGCTTAATACTATTATCGCATCTAACAGTAAATTATATAATGGTTAAAAAAAATACTGTGCCGTTTATTTTTTAACAGTGTAAAATTGACATTTTTTATATTATTATTTGAATTTTTTCATAAAATTACTATAATCTCGGGTGTACAGAAAATTGACAGCGGGTATTTCAAATATGCAACTGAAAGTTCCACAGCGCGAATTGCACTCCCACAACGAATCGCAGGTAGTTATCAAAATGAATACTAAATCGACATTTATAAAATACTAACCGTTGTCCTGCAAAAAACACACACGATAAAATGATGCTTTCCAATTAACAACATGTTTGTACGATTTCCATTTTCACGAGTCTCTGACCGTATCTTGTTCTGCTGTAAAGGCCTGGAAGCCTTCAAGTTGCCTGCAACTTCTAGTTATTATTATTATTATTATTTGTTTATTTAGCAGACGCCTTTATCCAAGGCAACTTACAGAGACTTGGGTGTGTGAACTGTGCACCTGCTGCAGAGTCACATGCAACAACGTCTCACCTGAAAGACGGAGCACAAGTAGGTTAAGTGACTTGCTCAGGGTCACACAGTGAGTGGCTGAGACGGGATTTGAACCAGGGACCTCGTGGTTACAAGCCCTTTTCTTTAACCACTGGACCACACAGACGCCTATGGTTGTTGTTTCCCTTATAAATACCGTATACATGATATTTCATTAGGAGAGTTTTGGACCTTGAAGAGTACTATGCTTACACAATCAAGGCCGTAGTCAGCTTTGAGGCACAGGGGGAAGGGGCCTCGGTTAAAATCGCAGTAATAATTATTTATTTAGGCCCTTTTACACGTTGCTTTGCCGCAAATTAAAATGCATTTCATCCCTCATTGTGTGCATACATTACTTCCCAAGTCCTGCTCTGCTTTAGGAGGCTAATGTGTGTATTTCAATTTAATAATCGGTATTTAAAATATATCTAGATTTTCTGTTTCTTTTTTTTCTGACGAATGTACCTGACTCTAAGTATGTTTTATGCCGACTTTATTTTTATTAAAAAGTTAAAAAAGACAATTAACTAAGCCTTCTTTCAGCAAATAACATGCAGAATGAAGGCGGAGGAATAAAATTAATTGCTCTGCATTTTAAGTAGTGCTCTTATAATGCAAATACATAATTAATCATCACAATCATTATTCTTTTTATTTGACGAGTTTAGCAAGGGTGAAGTCTTTGTTTTATGAAACAGTTAGTGTAGCTAGAACCTCCAAGCAGCGAGGGTAAAGTAATAATCACTGTTGAGCTTATTTTGTCATAATAATTTTTCCATGATTAAATTTAGAAACTGAGATGGTTTAATGATGCTAATTACAACATTAAAGGCAGGCAGATCGCTCAGAAATAAAACCCGAAAACCAGAAACCCTAAATATCCATTCTGGTGTATTTAGAAGCATTTTACTTTTACATTTGAAGTAGCGATACTTCAAGGCTTATTTGAGACAGAGCGTGATTGACACTGGTAGTTGATTTGAGGGTTGTGTCGAGTTCATAGGGCTGTGGTTTGCAAGGAGCCTCACAGCTGGCCAATCACATTAATAAGTCAGAACAGCCAAACAGCCTATCTAATCGACTGGCTAGCCAAAAAGTTCAAGCTGTAACCCTCTGAACTACATAGGTTATGATGAGCTGACAACTCACGCAGCTAAACTCTCTCCGTCTTGTCAACCATCTTAAGCTCATTTTATTGCTGAATGTGATTTTATAAATACTATCAAACCAAACTTTATGCATGCAAGCACTCTTGTCATCTCAGTATTTGGATAATGACATCACTGTTAAAATTCAAGTTTGATAGATTAGGATTTCTTAAAACAGTGCCTGTACAGATTTGTTGTAGACAGTAGAGTGTCTACAACAAATATTCTGGCATTACTATATTTCTTATTTTCTTTTATATTGAATTTGAATGTTGCAAAGAAAAATATACTTATTTGCACTATACAAAACCACACAGGTCCTGCAAATTTAGAGCCTTGGGTACTCAAAATTCTGTGTTGGTATCTTATTCCTAAAAAATCTGTTAACTAAACTTTTGCATTTAAATAAACATGGGCAAGTTCCTCAGTGAGTTTTCAAGGCTGGCTACGGCCCTGACAATATATGCAATTTGCAACCACAGCATAAGAGGGGAGTTGATGCCAAAACCATGGCAGTGCAAACAGGAAAACCGTAGTGTTATCCATAGGAAAACCACTGAGAGCACATAATTGAGGTACAGAAACAATCAACTGTATATCACATTACCCGCTGTGTAACCATAGTATTGAATCCAAAATTCTTGTGGAGTAGTTGGTGGAGTAGTTGTTTTTCCCATTACATTTAGTAAGCATTTGTTTTACAATGTACATTTCTTGTAGTTTTCCTGATTAAATGCTGTCTGTGCATGTATCAGAACTTTTTTTTTTTTTTAACAGAGCGAGGCTCCAAGGGGCTTCTTGATCTCACGGAGCTAATAGGAGTCCCACTTCCTCCATCGGTTTCCTTTATCACTGGATTTGAAGGGTTTCCAGCCTACAGTTTTGGACCAGATGCTAACATAGGCCGGTTGACTAAAACACTGATAACTGAGCCTTTCTACAGGGATTTCGCTGTCATAATAACCATAAAACCAACCACTAACCAAGGTGGCGTGCTCTTTGCCATTACGGATGCCTTCCAGAAAGTCATTTACCTTGGACTTGCATTGACGCCGGTTGAGGATGACACCCAGAGGATTATAATGTATTACACAGAGCCGGGTTCTTCAAGGTCTCAGCAGGTGGCTTCTTTCAAGGTGGCTGGGATGACAAATAAATGGAATCGTTTTACACTGGGTGTGCAAGACAATGAGATTACTCTATATATGGACTGTGAGGAATACCATCGGACAACGTTCCAGCGTGCATCTCGCCCACTGAAGTTCGAATCAAGCTCAGGAATCTTTGTCGGAAATGCCGGAGGAACAGGATTAGAAAAGTTTGTTGTGAGTATACTAATAACTGTTTCCAAGCGATTGTTTCCAAGATTATGCTTTCCTGTTACAGATCATTTTTTAAAATTGTAGCAGTGGGGCGGCTATCAAAGACTGATGCAGACTGGAGGGGTGGGGGGGCGGGAGAGGGAATGAGGGATAAACACATAGTTAGATGCCTTGTATTGTGTAGTATATTAGTAAGATGTGATTGGTGCGTGGGTGTCGACTGTGTACAGCTGGGATTGGGTGGTAATATAGTTAGTTGGGGATTGGGGGGCTAGCATGCTAATTAGGGGCAACCTTAGTTGATCAATGACCGAGCCCGGGTTGGGATATAGGGCTTAACAGCAACGCTGTTCGGGTTGTTTTTTTTTCTTCTGTTTTTCAGGGTTCATAAAAGACCAATAAACTGTACTTTTAAGTGCCTTTCAACCTCAAACATCTGCATCATTATTTCACCGTCGCCGTCGCTGAACTAACCTCCCGCTTAGAACCCACAGCAATATTGGTGTTACATTGGTGTCAGATCAGACAAGCGGGATCCAGCAGAGACAGAGGGAACCTGTCCGGGGGAATTGTCGCCTCAGCTCGGAGCGCCCGTCGGGAGCAGAGAGTGGGCTATAGCTTGGCTGAAGTCAACGCCAATAATTAAAGCGCTCTGGAAGGGCGAAGACAAGACGCAGCAGATTGAACAGAATCTCCGGTGGAGAGAGAAGCAGCAGGAAGAGGAGGTCTACGAGGAAGCACAGAACGGGGAAATCGACTCGACAACGCTGCCTGATAGCCAGACAGAGTGATGGGCAGCCAGGTAGCAGAACAAACGTCACACTGGAACCGGGGATTCCTTTGCTCTCTACCCGCAGAGCTTCACTATCATGGGGAGAGGAACCTTCCCCAGCGGCCGATTAAGAGCGATTTGGAAAGCTCAAGCAGAAGAGAACTCCTGCAAATGACAGCTTCAAGGGAAGTCAGCCTGCTAATGGAGAACAGAGGGCTGACAGCCTCTGCAGACGCAGAGCGACCATTACGTCATGCAGAGAGAGATCAGGCACTGCAGAATACAGTGAGAGAGAGAGAGAGGACGTACAGCAATGAGACACTCCCGCTGCAAGGAGGAAGGGAATCCAGGCTGCAGTTACAGATGGAGGGGGATGGTCCACAACCTGTCTTGCTTCCCCAACCACCTGCCCCTTTGCATGGACCCCTCCTGAAGCTTCCTCGGTACAGCGGTGTCATGTCTTTGGAAGCCTTTTTGACTCAGTTTGTTAGTGGCTGAAGATTATGCCTGGTCCCAGCACAAGAAGGCTTCCTGCCTGTCTCAGTCACTGGAAGGGGCTGCAGCAGAGGTATTGCTGGACCTCGAGCCAGAAGAGAGTGAACTATCCTGCCCTGGTTGATGCTCTGAAGTGCCGCTTCGGAGACAGTGAGTCACCATACCGCCTACAGGATCAACTTTGGAGTAGATGCAGAGCTAGAGGGGAAAAACTAGGAGCCCTGGCTGCTGACATCGCTCACCTCTCCACAAAGCGTACCGTGACAAGCCCACCAGCTTTAGCCAGAGGATCGCTTTGGACACCTTCCTCTGCAGTTACCAGGTCCGCCTGAAGAGGCCCAGCACACTAAAAGAAGCCCTTGCATATGCCCAGTCCATTGAAGAGGTGTTACTGGACGAAGAGCCACTACCACGCCGCCTTAAGGCCTTCACACACCAGACGCAACACGATTTTTACTGGAGCGACACGACAAATTCGCTGCGAGATCACTGTGCACACCAGAAGCGATCGCAGACACGACGCGACAGCTGGAAATTTGTGGTGTGTGTGGGGGTGGTGCCGTCAGACTAGGAAATGAAACAATAATAATGGTTATAAGGGCAAAACGGCGCTGTTGCGCTCCTATTTAATAATGAACAAAATAAACAGGTTAAACAAAAGAACACACAACACAAAGCAAAGGGTACTCTGGCCAAAGTAAAACAAACACTAACAATTCTAAAAATTCTAAACAAGTATGTTTTAGATACAGCAATTGTTTCTCTATTAATTTAGACTCACCTCTGACACTCTCTCCTGGAGCGCAGAAAGCTGCAGGTTTTTATACAGGTGACCATTTCCCGATTAGCAACAATTAATCAATGAATTAACTTGGGAGAGTTAATAAATATAAATAATAAATAATCATGTCAGACAGCTTTCGTCCATCTGCACATAAACACAATATATTTATATAATAATAGTAGTAGTAATAATAATAATAATAATAATAATAATAATAATAATAATAAATGATTGATTTCAAACCACATGACATGAAGCTGTTCTCTGATTGCTCAGTTGTGTAGTTGTTGCACGACGAATTCGCAAAAATAGGACCAGGTTGTATATTTTTTCATCGCTATGCTGGAATTTTTGTCACGGCGATGTCGCTTGTCGTGTCGCCTTTGGTGTGAAGGGCTCTATTGAAAAGCATAGGTTTTATTGATTTTCTCGCGGCGCTTTCTCGGGTCGCTCTTCGCGTTGCGTCTGGTGTGTAAGGGCCTTTACTGCCAAACCAGTCCGATCAGTGGAGCATACGTGGAGAGACACTGAAGGCAGTGACAGAGAACCAGAGTTCACTTATAAAGTGAGAGCGGCTACTACCAACCCTTGACAAGTGAGAGAGCAAATTTGCTGGAGGTGCAGACAGCCTGGGCACCTCATCGCTGACTGTCGCCAACAAGACCCCCGGGAAAAAGGGGTGACGGAACTGTCGGTAAATGGGAACGGGTTCGTGTAGGGGGGAAAACGTGGGCCCAGCAGTTGAACCCACCCGCTGTATCCTCAGGTTGGATTTTCTTAGGAGGGCCAGCATCTCCCTTGATCTCCGCCATGGGCACACCACCACCTCTGCCGAGCCTGGCCTGGCACTGCCAGCCTTAGGGAAGTCGACCAAGTCCCGTGGGGTGGCGTGCTGTGTGCAGACGGCCCTGCAGCCGATGTCAGTTGCTGCTGAAGTCCTTCCTCTGGAGCCCCCCAGCTCGCAGGGCACAGCAGCTTTGTCTTCACTAACCCCCTGCCGGAACAGCCCACCTGCAGGGACCCCACGCTTGCATCGGATGACCTCAGCTGCCAACCCTCTCTACAGCCGTGACCAGTTCATCACCAGGAGCTACCCCATTGTGTCCCCTGCTCTACACTGGGAGGGTTGCCTCCAACCCCACAGCACTTCCAGGCCGCCGTTACCACAAACATCGCCCCTCCTCCAAAAACGACGCCTGCCCTAACTACGTCCCAGAAGACCAGCATGAAGCAGCGATGTGCCACCCCGCCTGAGACAACGACGGCAGTGGAAGCAGTCTGGCGCCGTAGCAGTGAAGGGCTTAGCCTGGAGCAGAAGAACCAGTGGGGGTGCTGCTGGCCAACTTCCCCATCTGCTTTGCCACCAAGCCTGAAGAACCCGCTGCACCCATGTTATCTAACATTCCATTAACACTGGTGAGTCCTCCCCAATGAGGCAGCGCCCCCGCCGACTTCCACTCACCAAACAGAGTTTCAATAGGACCCTCTCAGCACAGCTTGCCATCGCTACCAGCCAGCACCAACGAGACTGGGACCTCCATCTGCCTCTAATCATGTTGGCGTACCACACGGCGGTGCAGGAATCGACAGGCTGCACTCCTGCACTATTGCTCTTTGGCTGGGAGCTCCAGACACCAGCCGAGCTTGTGTTCGGCCTCCCTCCTGATGCCGCAGCTATCCTTCCTGGGCCAGAGTATGCCCGACACCTTCAGGACTGGATAGATGCTGCTCACCGGTTTGCACAGGATCGTCTGCTGGCTGCTAGCATCACACAGAAGAGAAATGACGGCCGGGAGAAGGGGCGACACTGCTAACTGGGGGAGCTTGTTTGGGTATATGGACCCAAACGGAAGAAGAGCCGTTGCGCCAAATTGGACAGCCCCTGGATCGGGGACTGCCAGATCCTGGAGCAGCTGGGAGAGGTGGTGTACCGGGTCCAAATACACCTCACAGGACGCCTAGTCCTGCACCGACTGTCTCACTCTGCCGGGAGACCAGGTACCCAACGCAGCTCCAATGTAGCGGTGGGGCGGCTATCAAGACTGATGCGGACTGGAGGGAGGAGGGAGGAGGGGGGAGGAGCGAGGGATAAACACATAGTTAGATGCCTTGTATTGTGTAGTATATTAGTAAGGTATGATTGGTGCGTGGGTACCGACTGTGTACAGCTGGGATTGATGTTGGCATTCAGTCCATGTCCACATTGGGAGTCACATTCCTGTATAAACTGAGTTTGTAATAACAAAGATTCCTGTACATGTCTGTGCTGCTCCATCATGGGATTATTTATTTATTATTTATTTGTAGGTTGTAATACTTACCGGGCTACTTTCAGTGGGACACCCTGTATTACGAATACTGTTGTAATGAAAAATAGTATGTGAGTGTAACGGATACCCTTTTAAAGGAAACTGATAAGAAAATATACAGTTTAATTTAAAGTGCAGTAAGGTGAGTAATAAACTGACTCCATTGTGAATGTGCAGTTGGTTCAAACAATTTACTGACTCCATTGTGAATGTGCAGTTGGTTCAAACAATTTAACAGCAAATGTATGAATTGCAAATCTGTATAATTCTGTGTAAATAAATATAAAACCATAAAGAGGAGCCAACAATATGAATCCAGAAATAAGAAAACAAGGTTTTTATGATGGGCTGTTTTTTGGATGATGGCAATAATAATATTAATAATATGAGTAATAATAATATCAGTAATAAAACAAATTTGAATGAGATGGATGCAGTAATTGTATCAATTAAATATGCGATTAAAACCAAGGTGAACTGAGATTACATTTTGTAATCGCTTGACAACCCTACTATATATATACCATTATGAGT
Organism: Acipenser oxyrinchus oxyrinchus; assembly: GCA_030684275.1. Classification (NCBI taxonomy): domain Eukaryota; kingdom Metazoa; phylum Chordata; class Actinopteri; order Acipenseriformes; family Acipenseridae; genus Acipenser; species Acipenser oxyrinchus. The sequence goes on from CM060249.1 coordinate 56,627,102, forward strand.
ATGCATGACATCACATATGACATCGGCAATGACCTCACTGATGCCATAACTAATCACATGACAAATGCTCCCCAAAGACTGGCCATAGGAACACTGGGAAATCACCATAACTTGGTCCCAAAGCATCTGGTGGAGTTGTAACGGACTAGCAAGTTGTCAAATTAATATGGATGAAAGGTGAAAGAAAGAGTAAAATAAGTATCAATTGTGAATCATGATTTTAAAATAGACATTACAAAGTTATTAAATCCATAAAAAAAACAGCAAATGGTATGAACTCAACAAATGTATTTATATAATTGGCATACTAAATCTAATATCATTACAACTACTCCACCAATTAATTTTGGACATAAAAGAAACAACGTCCCAGTATATGGAATTATAACATAAAACATTTGAAAACTTTCAACTTTGAAAACGCAAATTATGTTTTATATAAAGATTAGCGAAGATTTTCTAAAATAGTAAGATTAAAAAGAACATCACAACAGAAAAAACATTTAAATTAAATAAACACACAAACTACTTTTCTTATATGAAGATATACATATACCACCCAGACACTACCCAGATCAGGTCACCCTCCCAAACTGAGCAGCCGGACAAGCAGGAAACTGGTTGGGGATGTCACTCTGAAGCCAACAATGACCTTGAGAGATCTGCAAAGTTCTGTGTCTGAGATGGGAGTCAGTGTTCACGCATTAACAATAAGCCGGTCCCTACACAAAGCTGGCCTGTATGGACGGGTGGCAAGAAAGAAGCCATTACTCAAAAAGCCTCATCTTAAAGCACGTATGGAGTTTGCGAAAAAGCATGTAGATGATACTGCAGACGTGTGGAAAAAGTTTTTATGGTCAGACGAGACAAAAATTGAACTATCAGCGTGACCAAATAGTTCGATTTTTGTTTCATCACTCCACAAAACCTTTGACCAGAACTCATATCCATCATTCAAATGCCGTTTTGCAAACTTTAAGCGATTGTCCTGACAAGAGTGGCTTTTTCCTTGGCCTGCGACCATTGAGACCTTCACCATGCAATAGTCGACCTATGGTTGAAATGGAAACCCCAGTCCCACTTGCAGCCAATTCACTTTGAATATCTTTGGCAGTCAATCTCAGATTGTTATTAACCTTCCAAACAATTCTTCTACTTGTTCTTGGTGAAAGAACCTTCTATTCTTCCAGACCGAGGGAGCATTGTGACAGTACCATGAGTACTTCTTGTACTTCTTGATAACAATAGCTGAAATTGGGATACTCAAATGCTTGGGAATCTTCTTCTCCAGCTTTATGAAAATAAATGTTCTGCCTAAGGCCTTCAGATTGCTCTTTACTTGTCCCAAACCCTTTTATACTCTCTAAGATTGTTTACCTACAATCCACAGACTCTAGAATTAGGTTCTTCATTATCATATTGAAATTTCTAGCACCTTGTAGACAATACTATCATAGCATCAAAGGGTATGAACAAACGGAAGAAACTACAGTAAAAGTAAACTTCGGCAAAGAGATCAGGGTGGCGATCTGAAAGATGTTTCAATAAATTGGTGGCATTTCCTCCTTTGTTTTTTACGTCTTTAAAAAAAAAATGACATTTGACTGTCTGCATTCAACCAGATTGCGTGCCGAAAGTGCTTTGTAACGTTAGCTAACATTCTGAGGAGCTGACTCGGTGGACGATTCAAAATGGCGGAGGTACAGAACCAGTGTGGCTGCTGTGGTGTAATTTCCCACATATTGGACTTTTTGATATCTGTATGCATTCTTTTTCATAAAAAATCTGATAGTTTATTTAAATTAACAGCGTAATTAATTGACTCTGTTTCCTTTTAAACAAAGTGAATCTGCAGCATCGCATGCAATATTCGAAACGCCCAGCTTGTTATTGTTTGTTTGGTCGGCCTTACATTAAGGAATATTTTCTTAACTGCATTTAAAAAGAAAAATAACGGACAAATAGCACTGTGTTAAAGATGAACTATATGTTTTTTGAACACTGTTGGGTTTTTTTAAAATATAGTTTTGCTATTTCTGCAAGATTATTAGGGTTCCCAGCACATCTCTGCTGAAAAAGTACAGCAGTATAGGCTACACCAAAAACTTTAAACCTTTTTTTTTTTCGTGCAGAAAGGGGTCATTAGAATAAGAGAACTTTACTAAAATTAGGTACTTTTGCAGTGTTACATTTCTATCGAACCAAGAGCATATTATAAACAAAATTATATATGTATTATGAGACTTAAATCATATTGCAGAGAAAACAAACAAACAGTAGTATTTCAATTCTAAGACTTTGCAAAGGAACAGAAAAGGCAGATGAAGAGCTCACAGAAATGCAGAAGGTTGCAAAACAAAGAAATTAATTGCTAAAGTCATTCACAGATGTATTCAAAGAATTGTTGATGAAATAATTTCTTTTGACATTGTTTTATTTATTTGCTGTATAAAAATGTTACCGGGTTGAGTAATTGAAAAAGTAAATAGTTTTATTTTTATTTTGCTGTACAACAATACTTACATATAATAGAAACATCTTAATTGCAAGTGTAAACTGCACTGTAGCCACCTGTAAAACATGCAATATGGAACAATCACAGTACTGAGGAACAATGCTCTCAAAGTAGTTTTCAATCCGTACAGGACTCTTGCATGTCTTTGAATTCACTGCCGCTAAAGCCATGGTGTTGGCTCTTGATGCAAGTGCAATAGAGGCATTAACATCAGATTTCCTGCACAATCTTCCATAAATTCATCCAAAAACAGCGCTAGTGCTGTGTTTTCCGCAATCTTGAAAGTGTTCTCTTTCCAACACGATAATAAGAGCTAACCTATTCTTCAATAAGAGCTAACCTATGCTTCAATAAGAGCTAACCTATGCTTCAATAAGACAGTACGCCATTACTGCTCCAGTAGTTTAATATTCCCTGACACGCAGGGTAGGTGGTCACTTCCGCTAAGTGGAAATGAGTAAGCTTAGTTCATATTGTTTTTAAAGCACACAATTACAGAGTTTTGTTTTAAAAGGTCCAAAAAAAACACTAAACGGTATTTAATTAAATATGCAAATTGAGTCATCCAAGTATACAAAGGTGTTATATTTATTGTATTCTTAACAAAGAAATCATGGCTGGCGGTCATGCTCAGAATTACTCAACAAAGCAGAAACTTTATTTTGTTGAGTGCATAAAAAATGATATTAAAATGGTAGAAGATGGTAGAAAACACGCTACAGCGGTTTTGAACTCTCAAATGTATGGAGTCAAATTGCAACCAGATTTAATGTTGTGTTTCCTGAAAGGCGTCCAGGAACAATATCACATTTAAAAAATGTGTGGAAAACGCTGAAACTGAAGACTAGAAATGCTGTTGCAAAGCAACGCCAACAGCGATTGAGCCGAGCACCTGATCATCCTTTGCCCCAGATATACAGCCTTATTACATCGCTGATACCCAATTTGCTTGCATCAGTAGAAGGAGCTATTGATAGAGATAGCATTGGGGTTGATGCACAATAATCTGGAAGGTCAGGTAATATTAACTGCAGTTTCATCAGCATATGGCTATTATTAAATGCAAATAGCAGTTGTACATTAACGGTCCATTCACCACAGGTGCAGAGAGAGATGCACGGCATGAAGAGGAAATACCCACTGTTAATTCCAATGTAACCCAATCATCTCCTATCTACATGTATTATAATTGTATATTTATTCGAGCACAAAACAGTCCAATAGTGAAATCCTTCTTGAAATTGTAGTTGCAATCGGCGGTTCTCAAAAATCCGCGCATCATGTGTGCGGCCTGCCCATCGTGCAACCACGTTGCGTATTCAAAGATGATGGTCACACACCATTTGGCAATTGATTGACTTGTAACTATGACTGTTGATGAAGCTCAGATCCTTATATTGCCTAAGAAATCGAATATGGATGTGTGTGCAGACTATGGCCCCAATATCTCCAGGTATTCCAGCTGTAGAATAAAACGCGGTGCAAATATCTCTTTGCTCCTCTTCATTGGGCATAACAATGTAGTTTTCATGAAGTGCCGCTATCAGCTTCGAACAACACGGCAAACAGTGCTTTCGTGGTTAATTATATTTACTGCCTTATTAAAAATGGAAAGCTGTGCTAAATGTTATAAATATTTTAGATTCTATATATGTGATATCGTTTTTATTAATGGTTTCATTTTAGAAAATGTGTCTTTAATGAGGTTTCTTATTTTAACACAAGTTAGTAAGGTAACTCTTCTACTTGGTCTAAAGAGCTTGGTGGTTTAATTCAGGAACCTCTAGGGGGCAGCAGTCATCATCTGGAGTTTGTTGCAATTGGGAACATTTTTAATCCGCACCTGGGGACTATCTGGAAGTTCTTGGTTCGTTGCAATTGGTGACAACCAGCGCACTAATTTAGTCTAGTCCAGTCTAGTACTAACTACGGGATCATCTGTAGCTTTTTGTTCGTTGCAATTGACCCAATGCGTCGCAAGATTTATTATTGTTTTTATTATTATTGTTGCTACTACTACAATGATTACTTAGTTTGCATATGAGGGGGGCAGAGATTGTAAAGCTTCCTTGTCTTGCACTGCTAGAACGGGGAGTTGTCTTCAGCACCACAAGTGTTAATTATTATTGTTTTTGTCTGGAAGCATAAATATTTATTTAGGAAAACAGCCATAATGATAATTCCTGTTGGTATGTAATGTACGGGGATGGAGTAATAATTTGTATGATTTAAGACAATCTGAGCAGTTTTACTGCCTCTTTCGGGTACTTTTGTCTCTGTCCAGCTTTAACCCACTCCTGCATTGTAAACAGTGTCAAGTGTCAAAGAGGGATTTTATTGTTATTATTATTATGTATTCATTTATTTATTTCTGCCTGGTTATTCTCACCGCCGACCTGTCAGAACCCACTTATAGTCGGGCATTACAGTATTTTTCATTAAGACTGGAATTCTGAGTGCTTTGAAGTTGTGAATTATATAAAATGATAAAGTCTAACAAACAAACTGAAACAAGTATTCATTAACATTTTAATATCATTAATATTATTTACCATTAACGTTAGCATATGTAGGTGCATATAATTACATGATGCACCTATAAAAACTTTAAAATACGGTTGCCACTGTAGCATTAATTTCTGGACTCTGCACTTAATTATCACCGCCTAGGGCCCCGCACAGCCTAAGGCCGGCCCTGGTTACCGCACAGTAGGGTAGGTAAGTGAACTGGCAGAAGTATAAGCCTTGTTACTTGGCATGAAAAATGTTGGCACCCTAACCCATTTTCTGTACCTGTGCCAAGAGCTGAAAAGTTGTGGTTGAGAGAGAGAGCGAGCTGTACAATTGCTATCCGGCTCGTTACACACCAGACGATACTTCTTAGGTTTGTTTGTATTGGCCAACGTGCCGTTTATTTTTGTAAGTGTTTAGTTTATTTTACTTTCAGAAATATGAGCGCCGAAAGTGTTCTTACCCCAGTACTGTGCCTGCCTTATGTTATCTTCCTGGTCTGTCATGTCACCCACCCAGCCAAACAAGTTTTCACAGTCCCAGAGAAATGAATGAGCTGATTAGAGGCGAGGGACATCTCCATAAAATAAATTTAAGTTGAACTCTACTCTATTGACAAATATAGCTATGGCCAAAAGTTTTGCATCACCTAGAATTTTAAGATTGAGACATTAATTTAAAGAATAAAAAAACTATATGAACAGAATTTAAATGTTTTATTTAACATGTACAAAATGATATCGCAAAAGTCTACCAGAAGCCATGATAGTAGTACTGCATTTCATGTTACATTTTTCAATTTTGTCAGTTTTTCGTTAAGTATATGTAAAACTACGAAGCAGTATGTAATTCGATATGTTAACGTAACATCAGTGGCATAGCCAGGATTTTGTTCTATAGGTTCATGCAAACCTTTTGACCATAGCTATAAATCTGGAAAACACTGCAACTACTCTCCAGAGTGTTTCTATCATTCACTTGTATTGGATTTACTTAAATCCAAGGGCTGGTCACTCATCACAGTATTCACCTGTGGACTGAGGGAGATTCCTGGCAAATCAGCTCCATTTTGTTTGCACTTTTATATTGCACAGAGAAGGCAGAGCAATAAGAATGCTAATGGTTCTTCATGGCATATCACTGTGTAAAAGTAATGGAAAGGTGGTGTGCAGTTTATTTCTGTAATGGGTATGCACTGTAGTTCTTAACAGTAAAACTAAACATTGTCATTTTGTTTCTTTTTAGGGGTCAATACAGCAGTTGTTAATAAAACCTGATCCAAGAGCTGCAGAAGAGCAATGTGAAGATGATGACCCTTATGTAAGTAAAGGTGTACTAAAATTAAAGTAAAACTTATGTAAGTAAAGATGTACTAGAATTAAACTCCTGTCTATTTTTATACAAATAAATTGGCTGATCTGGAGAGCCTGTGATTGTTTTCAGTAAGTCCCCTCACACTTACTTTGTTGACATGTATATAAAATATAGTAAAACCTGCCTTAGTGACCACCTCTGAAGAGAGCCCACCTGTCACGACCGACTACTTGCAGTCCACGGAACGTTTTTCCCCTATAATTTAACAGTGAAGAGAGACCACTTGTCACCTGCGACCAGCAACCACATTTTCTTACTCCCATCCATAAAAACAAACCTGTAGGAGAAACCGTTCCGCTTATCAGGCTGTGTTTCTTTGAAGTTTCCATCAAAATGTTTTCATTTGCTCGTTAACATTTCTGCATTGTATGGCTTCATACTCAACATGAACCGGAACCGAAACTTGACTTCACAGCGAGAAGCCGGTAACAGCTGCTAAACAGCTTGGAGTTGGAAAAACACACAAATCCAAAACTTGTTATGACAGAAATTAGTCAAGGTACTGTAGACTGAAACCAAACACATTTTTTCAAGAACATTTTTGTCTTTTTGATAATGATTGTATAACTTCACAGTCTAATTTGTGATATAAAGCATGTCATAATATAAACCGAGTTTCACGGTTCAAAGACGGTGTTTTATTAATATAAACAATTTGCAGTAAATTGAATAGCAGTAGTCACTCTAAATACATTTCACAATCCTCTCTCCTTCACTCTCTTCCCTTTTCCTTTTTCTTTCTCCTAGCTCCTCCCCCCTCTCTCTACGGTGGGTCCACTAGGACAGAATGTCCAGCTAAACCTTATAAAAAACCTTTAACAGGAATAACTCTTGCATATACTTCCTCCTTTGTTAGAAGAAACGTCCTTGTTTCTAAAGGCAACAACAAAACATCCCATTAGATGAACTTGATCTACAATTATTATGCAAATAAGTGACATTTATTTTTTTTAAACTGGAAAATGTGATATACAATGGAGAACAAAACAACAAAATCAAGACATGTCCTTCAGTCCATATGGAAAAGAACGAATCTTAATAAAGCAACATGTCTTTAAGATAGTGAGGCTGTCGAACAGTATGCCCCACCCTTGTTATCCTCTGTGTGTCTGTAGAACCATCTGTAGGAGCACTAGCTGGAGCAGCCTAAGGTTGAGCAATGGCATGCCTTGTGGGAAACAGAACCCGGGCTGGTTCTGGTGCTTGAGGACGTGGTTGGTAAGATCCTGACAGCTGTTAATGAAGGAACAGCAATGCTGGTGCTAGGTAGTGAGGGTGCAGAACCTGGAGTGCTTGGCGAAGACCCCTCAGACCAGGGAGAATTGTACAGCTTCATGCGATTGTAGAAGGAGTTTTGAAGTAGCCTCCGGATCCCTTAAGTTCTGAAGTTCATGTTGGCATCGGTTTGTTTGAGTACTTTGTACGGTCCTTTCCAATGTGGTGAAAGCTTATTACGAGGCGTAGCTGGGTCCTCAGTCCACATGAGATCTCCAGATGCAAATGGCTTGTGATGCATGTTCCGGTCATAATAGAACTTTTGATTTGCCCTGGCTATGTCACTGTTTTCATTCACTGTTTTACAAGATGAGTGTAGCTTTCTCACCATTGTTGCAGTATACTCTCCTGGAGTGCCTTTTTTAGCCTTTGGTGATGAAAAGGCACCATCTAGGAACACATTTGCTGGCAGTCTTCCCGTCCGTGAACCAGGAAGAATGGGGTGTGCTTAGTAGTCGAGTGCATAGTGGTGTTGTAAGCAAGTTCCATTTGGCTGATGTATTGATCCCATTCTGCACCTTTATCATACAGGATTTTAGCCATTTGATCCATGATATACCTGTTTGCACATTCCACCATCCCATCAGGCATAGGGTGGTAAGGTGATGTCCTGGTTTTCCTTATCCCAAGCTGGTAGCATAAATCCTTGACCAGGTTTGATTCAAACTATCGTCCTTGATCAGTGTGTAGTTGTTTGGGTATTCCATGCTGTCTTACAAAATCTTCAAAAAGACATTTAGCAATAGTTGCAGCTTTTTGATCAGCAACTGCATATAAGTTTAGATATTTGCTAAAATAGCCCATAACTACCAGCAAGTATTTACGACTGTGGCAGAGCAGGGCTCTGCCCTTGGAAATATTGGCATGGATGGAGTTAAATTCTCCTCCCTGCCCAGGTTGATTGCGTCAGGTGGGAGCAATCAAGTAATTAATTATTCAATGATCACCCAGCCACCTGGCATAAAAGGAAGCCTCAGCCTCCCAGTAGGGGGTGTTCTAGAAGGAGGAGAACCAAGAGTGGTTTTCTGTGTGTGCTGTTTTTGTTCGTTTTTGGTAAACCAGTGAAGGCAATGCCCAGCCTGGAAGCCGTATTTTTGTAAGTTTTGTTTTGTGCTTATTGTCTGTTATTTCTGTTTAAAACCTTTTTGGTTTGGCCCTCGTGCCGGTTTACTTTGTATTTTGAGTATTAAAAAAGCTTTATTTTTGAACTTTTCACACTGTCTCACTGTCTCAACCTCGGTCATCCTGTCACAATGACCTTGTTGTGTCCCTGGCAGTAAGTCAGCAGCTATTCTGTGAAAGGGTCTGGTTGTTACTATAGGCTGCAGTGGGGCAGGTTGTTGCAGCACCAGGGTTCTCTGTGCTTCACACGCAGAGCACTGTTGGCACCATGCTTTAAAATCGCATGCTACATATGGCCAGTAACAAAGTCTATTAACACTATCTTTTATCAGCTCTGGGGTGACCCACAGATTGATGTCCATGTAGTAGTGTTAATACATTGGGGACCAAAGTATCTGCTACTATAACTTGCCATACTGGATCTCCTGGTGGAGGGCGCACCTTTCTACACAAAATGTCATTCTTAATGCACAACTTGTCAAACTCCTTCCAGAACTTACGCAGCTGTAAGGGTTTACCTTTCAAAGAGTGAAACGCTGGTTGTCCAGCTCCCTGTTCTAATCAGCGTATTACAGTTTGTAATGAGGGATCACTCTGCTGAGCTTGGTTGAGATCATAGCCTTCCTGTGACAATAAAAAGGTCAGTTCAGATGTATTTTTAGGTTCATTGCACATCTGGCAGTCTGCTGAAGTTGTCGTAATACCAGCTGTTTTGCTACCTGGAGCAGGTGCTTTGTTTGGAGACAGAAGCTGGGAGGCAGGTGTGCCAGTATTTACCATTGCTAGGAATATACAACTACAACAGTACTCTGACAAAATTGTAGATAGCTGTTGTCGTTGCAAATTAGATAAATCACTTTGCAACAGGTCTGGCATTGGTCATTGAATGTACTGTGGTCAGTTGTGACAGAGACTCTGACTGTATTAAGTCTGTGTCATCTATGGCATAAAACTGTCCATGTTGACGACCTGGAGGCAAATCGATTGGGTGATTAGTGGGGTTCAATACCCGTGCAAGAGTGAAACCATTTACTACTGGACTTAGAGTTCAAGCAACAGCAAGACCATGTGGCAAGGTTGTGGCAAGGTTCTAGAAAGCCAATATACTGATCAGAAATGACAACAGAATTAAAAGCCTTTACATTGCTCTGCCAAGTTGAAGAAACTGGTGGTAATAAAATGCTTACTGCTTGCTGTGCACACTCTGCTAGGCTAGCCACCTGAAAGGCTTCTGCTAATGTTTTTACACCTCTTTCGTGACATTTTTATTGCAATTCATGATCCAAACCAGCTAAAAATTTTCACAATGTCATATATGTAGCAGCATTTTGTTCAAAATCTGGAATAGCTTCCTTCACCAAACGGCTAATTTCTGCAGCATACACTTCAATAGGCTCACCAGGTCTTGCATTCAGAAAGGTCTGGAATGATGCAATAAAATCTTTCTGGCCAAAAGCTTCCTGTAACTGTTGCTTTGTCAATTTATAATTGTTCTGCACTGTCAGTGGTAAATTATCCCAAACTACAAAAAGTGCAGGATCAAGTCGAGTCAGGAGTTCGGTTGCTAAAACTTCATCTAAATCTACATCAGTAGCTCTATATCGCACTTGCTGCACAACTTCATAGCGTCTCACCCATTGCTGAAAAGACTGCTGAAATGGCAGTGGCAAATGAATGTCTCTGGACTTTTTCCTATAGTAATGTGTTTCTGCTACAGCAATTTTGTCCTCTGTCACAAAGGTAAATAGTGATTGTATTCCAAAAGAGTTACTATTTTTATTTGTATTTGCTTAGAAAGGTTACTGGTTAATCCTTGCAATCCTCTCTCCTAGCTCCTCACCCCTCTCTCTACGGTGGCTCCACTAGGACAGAAAGTCCAGCTAAACCTTATAAAAAAAACCTTTAATAGGAATAACTGTTACACTAATGTTATTGAGAACATTTTGGTCTTTTTGATAATGATTGTATAACTTCACAGTCTTGAAAATAATGTGTTAAAACTGAATTTCCTCTTCTTTTGAGTAAAATAAATGTTAATAAACCCACCAAGAGATTTTAAATACAGTACTGTACTGTATGTAAAGTTAATAAAAATAATTAAAAAAAACAAAAAAAAAACTTAAGATAGTGTAGTTGGATGCCTTTTGAAGCACGCGATTAAAATTGTTCATGAAACATCAGTAACAATAGTAGCCTTTCTGTGCATCGTAAAAGTGCCCATATTACAGCTGACCTTTGAAGAGAGATCACCTCTTTCAAGTGACCACTTTTGCTTACTCCCTTGAGTGGTCACTCTTAGTGGGTTTTACTGTATACCATTGCTCCCTCCAGGGGGTAAAAAAGTGCAGTACTTTATTAACTTTTATTTTTAGATTTGTATTGCCAACTTTTCTACAGATCTTTAAAGGAACTGGATTCTGTGGTGAAGATAAATATTGATGTTCATTTTATTCTAACATTGTTCATTCATTCCAGACTTTTACAGTTGTTATTTCATTTGAATTACTAAACAACTGTCATTTGTGTACTTACTCAGGGCCAACTCTATTTACATCATTTTATGTCACTGGAAAATGTAATTGTTAATTTAAAAGTGTTATGTTTGTTACTAGTTTTACAACAATTGGTTTTCCTTTCATTAAATAAATGGTACAAATGGCAGTTATGCAGCAAGACCATAATAAATTCATCACCTTTATTATAAGTTCAGTGTTTGTCAAATTGAATGAAGACATACCAGCCCTGGCAAACTCTTCAGTGGATACCACGTCTAATAACAGATTTTACAATTCCCCCTCAAGTGGGGGACAGCTGTAACAAGTAGCATCTGCATAGTACTGCTTAATCTAAAGCATATGCAGTGCACTGTGTGCTGGGACACTAGAATGAGAAAGGCATAGTTATGTACCATTAACCAAGACAAAAAAAACACAATAAAGGTTAATCATCTGTGTTTCTGTCTTGTACAGTATATAGGGATGGGGTGTACTGTACTGACCTGTATACTGTAGTGTCATGCCAAGACATCTCAACACTGCATAAGAAAAGACTGATTTAACCGTTTCTGGGAATTCCAGAGTTATAGAGCAAATCACAACTCTCCATTCAAAATGGAAGGGGATTAAGCTTTTCCTGGCTAAATATGTATCAGACCCTTTAATATACACTGAAACATATTAAATGAAAACACTTGTGGGAATTTGAACCCTGTACAGTGCTTTGTTTTACCTGCAATCGTCTATAAATAAATACTGACAAATAGTATAATCAGCTTTCATTAATTATATATTATATTTGTATTTGCAGAACAATAGGTTTAATGAAGATAAATTAATTGTGTAATTTAAGCAAAAATGCAACCATGAAATGTATTTTTAATTTTGGCTGTAATAACACATTATCTCATGCACAATATGTATGTTTCAACAAATGGTTAGTTAAAAAAAAAAAAAGCTACAGTATGTATCGATAGTAAATTAAAAGAAATGGGCTGTGTTTCAATTCAGGCATCTGGAGCAGGAAGTGGGGACGATACCCATGAAGAACAGGACACTGTGGACGATTCCAAAAAGCGTGTTGAACAAGTTGAATATAATCCATCCCTAGTAAGTACAAAACAAATGACCATGACATTTCAACAGGTTACCTGAGCGTGTCTATATTACTGTATGAACAGCATCTCGCCAGGTACTGTATAAGAAAGAAAATCAGGCATGTTATGTGTTCAAAGGACCTCCGCTGCCTGTTTGTTTGGTCTAGTTAATTAAATACCAGACTCGTTGAAATTCTATGATAACATGTCTTTTGGTGGCTAGGTTGTCTAATAAATTAAATGTTGAGACAATTGAACACCTTATTTGCATTCTACTGCACTGCAAAAGAAAGTCACAGCCTTTTTTGTTCCCCATTATTTCTTTACAGAAGTGTTAGATTCTGAAATTTTGTCCCAAATTCCCACAATCCACTTTTAATTGGAAACAAAGGGACATTGTAATAATTTCTCAGAAGCAGCAGCATGTTCTGAATTGTTTTGTGCAAAATCACTTTTAAATGATTTCAATAAATTGCTAGCATCCGCACAACATACAATACCTTACATAACTATCAATGTGAATTTCACTGAAAGGAAATCTGCCCAATTCCAATGCAAATACAGGAGCTCTTATAAAAAAAAACAAGTTTCCAGACAGTAAAGTAAAAAAAAAAAAACAGCATTTATAATTACATCAGATGAATGGATTTTACATTTCTTAACAAGGCAAACTAGAAAAAAACCAATATGTAGCCTACTACCTATACTCCCATTAGTTTAAAAGGAAAGGTGTGTTTTTTACCAAGATCAATCATGGTAAACTACGGTAAAGGATAGAATAGGCTTTTATCAAGCTGCTGTATTTACCATAGATAATCCTGTTTTTTTTTTAATATGCTTTATCATACCTCTATGCTTTACAATGCTTATCTATTCCTTACCATACCTTCACTGTTCTTTATTAAACTTTGCTATGCTTCTACTAGGGTAAACTTTTATACAGGTTGTTTTATTGATTGATTTTATGTACGGTAATATTCACAGCCTGATGAAGGCATCAGCAGGCCAATCCAAGCACCTCCAACAGAAGCACCATACAGTGAAGAAACAGAAGACTTCTCAGGGCACCGACCTTCAACCATCCTTCTGGAGCAACACAGCGAGGACATTACATTTAGTGAAGAAAGGGGTAATTCTATTGCATTTCATTTTCAATGATGTAATGTAATGACAGGTGTAACTGGGTGAAGGTTTCTATTGAGGTTATTAGAATTGCTCTAATAAACCCTTTGGGAAAATATAAACTGCAGTGACACTGGAAAAGGTAGAGAAATGTATGTCCAGATAACTGTACTAACATTCTAGACACATTTACAGTGCATTTAAATGTCATTCTTGTGTAGTTTACTGTGCTTTCACCAGAATTTACTACACATGTTTTAATACTGACTAGAAATGTGTAGAACCCCTTATTAAATAAAAATTACCACTTAACAAAACATAAACCTAAAGTAAGATATTAATCTCAATTATTTTTGTAGAAGGGGTTTGAATACCGTTATTTGACCTCTGGATCTATGGGGAGGAAGCTGGATGACAGTTATAACAAATGTGTTTTCTTTGGTAATCTGTGATGACAGTGCTCCCTCGCTATAAGGATCTCGGTTATAACACACCTCGGATATAACGCTCCAACAGCATGTCCCCCAATTCCCTATACTAGTGATTCATGCAATATTTCTACAGTAAATATAGCACCGGTGTTGTTCAAACTATAAACAACTTCTCAGTCTAACTTCTGTTTCTGTGTCTCCCTTTTGATACAATATCGGAACTGAAGAAAAGCTGCACTGGCACTGTATAACACAGACATCTTATTCAGCATTCATTTTATAACTAAATAAATATTAGGCCTATTACGTGGTTATGTTTCCTAATGTATTTATTTATATATTATTTTTGCTGAACTATATGTGCATGTGACAGGATGGCGCAAGGGATGAGGCCCAGAGACAGACTGCAGCTCAAACAAAAGATTTTTATTAAATAGAAAACACAAAATAAACAGGCACGAGGGCCAAACAAAAGGTTTTTTTTTAAAACAGAAACAATAAACACAAAGTAAAACTTACAAAAATAAGGCTTCCAGGCTGAGCTTTGCCTTCACTGGATTGCAAAATTTCCAAAAAACCAGCACACAAAGAAAAATCACCCTTGCTTCCTCAGCTACCTCTTCCTACTGAGGGGCTGAGGCCTCCTTTTATGTCAGGTGGCTGGGCACTAATTGATTGTTAATTACTCCCACCTGACACAATAAACCTGGGTAGGGAGGAGAATTTAACCCCATCCCTGCCAATATTTACAAGGGCAGAGCCCTGCTCTGCCCACACCTCCCCCACATACAAAGTGCAGGCCCCTGCTCTGCCACAGTGGATTATAGAGAGGAGTTATTTTATTTTGTATTTTAGTCAGATGTGTGTTATTATGTGACCCGATGCCCCAGCCCCCCTCCCCCGTTTATAACACTCTTCCGTTACAACGCTCATATTGTGTGTCCCCCGAGACCCGTGTTATAGCGAGGGAGCACTGTATTTACATATTATTCAGAGATAACAGCTCTCCAAACAGTGTTATGCACAGTACAATTGCATACATCTCTTTTATATAGATGGTCCATATGCATGGTGAATTACATTACTAGGCAATCTCAAGTGGAATGGGAGTTCCCAAATTGAGAGTCCAGAAGAAAAGCACAAGTCAACACGTGTGAGGCAGAACTTGTGCCAGAGAATGAGTCAGAAAATTAAGAACATTCTCAAAAGCGTGACTGATGGGAGACTTAAAATGTGTTTGTTATCCACCGTATAAAACTGTGCCAGATAGTGGTTTCAATTTCCTTATGTTCTTATGTTCTTATTTAATAAAAAGCCTTTGTGGCACAACCTTTTTGAATGTTGACAAACTTCATGTGGACTAATCAGGTTTTTTAAATAAACTTCTAGGAAATCTGCTCCACAGGTGTTGAGAACTGTACAAAGAAACGGGATTGTACAATGTACAAGAACTTCTTGCTTTTGGAAATGTCTTGGTAACTGCTTGTTTTAGAATGGTCAAACTTTATTTATTAATTTTTTTCTTAATTTAGTAATTGCCAATTATTTTATTATTTTCTCCCAATTTGGCATATCCAATTATTTTTAGGCTCAGCTCACCGCTACCACCCAGCTATCTCGGGGAGGCGAAGACTGACACACGCTGGCACACGCTTCAGAGGACATCAGCCGACTGCTTTTTTCCACATTGCAGACTCACCATGCAGCCACCTTAGAGCTACAGCGTCGGAGGACAATGCAGCTCTAGGCAGCTTATAGGCAAGCCTGCAGGCGCCCGGCCTGTTTACAGGGGTCGCTGGTGTACGGTGAGCCGAGGAGACCCTGGCCGACCTTTTTGGTGAAGATGCACCGGATTGTAGTATTCATTTTATGTTTTACAAGCTTGGATTATTATTCATGCAGCTGTCTATGCCAGTAAGGAGTGCTTCCCAGAGCAATGTCTAAAACAAAGGATCCATATCATACAAGTACCCAGTCAATTGTATTTTAAAACATAATTGCAAAGGAATGGTGCAGACTGGCTGCGGCTTTGTTCCAGAAATGATTGCTGCCATGGCGTTGCAAGATAAAGGAGAACGTCCACACTATCTGTGGATAGCAGCAAACAAACAAATGCGTTGGAGGAACATTTTTAAAACAAATTATGGAGAGCAATAGAATATGGAGACGGTTTTACATGTACGTACTGTGGATGTAGGTCATGGTGATCTACTTTTTCATGATACTGATAGATCTCATTTACAGATGGGGAGGGATATGTTTATTATATTACTGACATACAGTACTTATTCCGTGTATGCCGCCACTAGGTGGCATAAAACTATTGTTGCGTCATTGTAAGGAAAGAGTTTTTCAAATCAGTTGTCAGCTGCTATATAATTTTCTATGTTAAAATGTAACATTTATTTACCTAAATGTCTTGCATGTTTTAATGTATCTTGTCTATCCAGGATCATCTAGTCTAAGAAATGAACAAGTCCAAAGTGGGGACAGAGGATATGGTTCAGAAGCTGTTCAAAAAGAAAGAGTGGGAAGTGTAAGCATTTTCTTTTATTGGCTCGTTGTGTGCCTACACATGTTTGGAAATGTACAGATCTGATATATACTGCAACAAATATTTTTAAAACAATGGGTTACATAAATACACTGAAAACTGAACTATGTAGAACACATTACACAGCTGTTAACGGCACAGCTGTTAACGGCAGTTTCTACAATTAAACAACCATTGCAGAAATGAAAGAATGTGCTCCAGCATTTGTCTTAAATGTAAGTAGTTTTACATGTTACTGTACTTAATGGCAGTGTAATTATTTTTAAGGGTTCTTCTGGGTTTGAACCAAAAGGTGAAAAAGGGGACCGAGGTCCCCCAGGGCCACCAGGTCCCCCTGGCCCACCCAGAGTGTCGACCCCTCTGCCAGGACCTGCTGGGCCCGTGGGGCCTCCAGGACAACCAGGGCCACCCAGCAAAGATGGTGAAACTGTATGTGTTTTTATTTTTATTTTACTCTTTTCACTCTTACTATGGAAATCCATAGACTAGGGAAGTCTGTTGTCATCAGACACATTCAGACGGGCTAGAAACAATTTCATTCAGCAGTAGACATTTATTTTGGGTCTGCTATAAAATATTTTACAGTGTCACCTGCCATTCACAACCTTTGTCAATGATATGCAGCATAAATCGTTTACATATTTAGCTTTAGCTGAAATGCCATTTTAGAACTTATTGTATATGACTAGGGGGCTAAAATCATGGTAAATTTACGTACTTTTTGCATGTAGGTTATGGAATAAAATTAGGATTTCACTGACCTGTTTAAACATTAAATAAACCTAAGCAGACAATATTTCAGAGCACTATAAAAGCCTAAAAATAGTAGTACTTGGTTCCTTACTAAAACAGAGTGCTTTCATTTGTTGAAGGCAAGCATGCAACATCCCCCAGCAGTTGCTGCCGACATTCTCTGTCTGGTGTGGACTTGCCTATATATTGAGATTGCACGTTCTGCATCCACTGAATTGGTTGGAAGTGTAAGGCAAAGCTTTGCCAAGTTATACAGATGTGGAAATCGATTAGAAACAGTCCCAAAACTCAGTTACCCAAGGGCATCTGGCATACTTTAATAAAGGCAATATATGCAGCACATTTGTTGTCATGTTATTTGTCCCATCCAATAATTTATTTTATCAGTACTGAGTCTAAACAAAGAAAACGTGCCTATTGAGGTCTAAAATTCTAACTGCGTTTAAAAAGTAAGCAGCAGGTTGTTTGAAGCGAGGTGGCTGTGCTAGATCGTACCTGTAGTACTGATTTAACTTGGCTACAACCGACAGGAATACTTTTTGTCTGCGCTGACTTTCCAGTTTGTTTTCTGAAAGCTGTTTATTTTACGTTCTGTTCAGCAGCCTCTATAGTAGCCTTTAGTTTAATGTGTGATTCTGAAGCTAAATAGCGATCGATCGTATTTTCTCCAAAAACACATTACAAGATGTGCAAAACAATTACCTCCACCTGCATGTACTGTTTCTTTGGGAAATATCTTGACACGATCATCAACCAAAAAATGCTTTGCTTTTTTTTGCTGTGTCGTCCATTTCTGAAATTTTACCTCCAATGCTGAAAACTAGATTTTAGCAACCGAAATCAAAACAATGCTTCATTGACTTAGTCCCACCCCCTATTGTACAGTACAGGTCACAGAAAAGCCAGTACAGATGCACTGATAGGCTGAAAACATTGTTGTCATTTGAACAGTAAACAACAACATTAATCGCTTTGGAGTATTTTTTTGTAAATGTTATTTGTCTAAGGACTTTTTTTTTTGCGTAAGTGCAATGCACAAAGGACGGCGAAGGAATAAAAAAAAGCCTATCTACGGAAGGAAGATACGTGGTTTTTGGCGCTTGCGTTGTGCAATAGTTCATTTAAATGAGGTTTCTTTTGTTTTCTCTCTGTACTTGTCCAGTATGCATTGGCCCCTAAAAGAGGTGAATTTCGCTGTGACCCCTCAATTTCCCATTTTCCGCGAAATCGCGATTTAGGTAGACCCCTATATATGACTGTGGCAATGTGCTCCGCCCCTGTGTGCGTTTCTATGTTGTATGTTGCGTGTGCTATGTTAATGTTGGTGTATTGTAGTTGGTACACGGGATATAAATGGGTGTGTGCAGCACGAGTTATTTAAAATGTATAATTGTATTTAGGTACGAGGAATGGCACTTCACTTCACGTGCATTTAAAGTATTTAATATGTGAGCACGGGGTTGCACATAATTAATTCACGTGCTGGGATTCAAGTGAATAATTAATTAGTAATTGAATCCCAGCACAACAGTATATGTAGATGCACGTTTCACTCACTCGGGGTTGTGTGTTCGGTGAGTGGAGAACGGGTGTGGAGAGGAGAAAAGGAAAGTAAAATAACGGAAATAATAAGTGTTTAAACTCACCGTGTGTGCTTGTCTGTTCGTCTGTTTACTTTTTATCGTTTTGTTCGTCTATTTATTTTGGCCTCAAGTGCCGTGTCCTGTGTTCTGTTTTGTTAAAACCTTTTTTATTTATAATAAACCGGCGCAAACAAGCATCTTCATCATTTCATTTCATCTGTCCTGTGTGTTATTCATTTCCTGGATCTGACAGCACCACTCAGCCAGCCGTGTGACAGACTAGTACATTTTTTCCATCTATGTTTTATACCAATTTTGGAATTTCCCCCAAGCTGTAAATCACCAGAATTGTGTGCAGGTGTAGAGCTGCATTATAAAAATGCAAATAAAGCAAATCAAATTTGTATGAGCTATGGATTTGTGAACAAATCTGTCATATAAACCTCGAATCCACAGTAATCCATTATTCCTTTTCCTGTCTGAAAGTCACTTAAATTGTTAACATTAACATGGTTTAATTGCTAAGAAAGTGTACAGACAATGACTTTTTGGCATTTGGCAGTTGCATTGGGAATGAATATCTGATCAATATAGAAATGTTTTAATTGAGTTTAAGTGGCTGCCCTTCTGATTTAGCACATATCTGGACATATGCAGTTGCTCTAAACAGGGGGGTCTAAATACTGCCACTGTTTTCATCATTAATAAATGACCTCAAGCTATAACAACTGTAATAACATCCAATAGTTCATATTAGTCTCGCTAGCTTATTTAGGCCTGTTCAAATATTTAGAGGTTCTTACTATTTAAATGATGCCAGTATTTATCTCTGCACAGTTTAGATCAATTGCATATAAATACCTCATTGCTGTTTATCCCTTACATACCATGAAATCTGTTCCATTATTAATTTACTGAACATTACTATTTGCATTGCAGGGTGCTGCTGGTAAAGATGGATTGCCGGTAAGTTCGTATCATTTATATCTATTGCTGCAAGTTTGAATAACTATTTCCAAAATATTTACAGTGCTCACCCTTTATAACGCTATAGTGGGGAGCCATAGTTACAAGACCGTGCTATTTGTGTTCCACCTTATATAACAAGTGTAAAAGGGCTACTGTAATGGCATTATGGAGCAAATGGGAGCCACAACCCTACTGTGTTATAACCGATTCCGCACTATAACGGGGCACGTTATAACTGGTGAGCACTGTATTAGCAATGAACATGAGAAAATAATGTTGTAATACTATTGCATACAAGTTGCACACCTTTAAAATGCTGACAAATGTTTGTAGTCAAATTAAAACAATATAAACTAGGATGTAACAGGCCTGGGACCAGTGTATGTTTGTACGGAACATATCGTTGTTAATTTTTTAAAGGTTTGCCATTTTTTGTTCACCAGCATACTTTTGTACATGTTGTTGCTACCTGCAGCTCAGTTGACTTAATCCAGCCACAAGTTCACTTATGGGAACCAGGAGTATGAGCCAACCAAGGAAAAAAGAAATACATTTAAAAATAACATTTTGTGGCAACCAAATTATTGCAAATTAGCAATTAAATGTAACCACATGTAAATTGGATAAAGGAACTACTAATGTTAGATTTAAATCAAGAACTGTCTTTTTCAGCTGTTTAAAATGCTCCCACATATTAATACCTTGCTGCTGTCCAATGGGGAACAAACTAAATGCACATCCATTGTCAATCCCATGTCTAATTAATATTTTAGATATTTAGCATTACAACATTTAATTTAAAACTGGTTTTCTTTTCCATTCATTTCATATAATGATGGCACCATGCAAAACAATTCACCATGTTTATTTTACAAATGCTACATTTGTTGTTATTTCTTGCATGTTTGTCTTTCGCATTTCAAAAGATATGTTCTGGTTACATGGTTATTATTTGAGCTACTATTGCAATATGTTAGGATTGAAATTAGGATTTTAAACAAAACATAGCACATGCTATGTATATTCTTTCTTTGTTATAATGAATGTACTTTTTACTTTTAGGGTGAAAGGGGACCTCCGGGCTTTCCAGGATTGCCGGGAGATAATGGCATTAAGGGAGAAAAGGTATGTAAACCTTGAAATAAAGTATTGAAAATCAGAGGACTACCGCAGGTGGCAGAGAAGGCTTTCTTCGAGTCTGGAAATGTGACTTGTTGGAAGCAAACTTAATGTGATAATTCACAAAAAAATAGAATATCTTACGTTATATTAACAAAAAGATTATTATTTTAATAATGCGTGGGTCAAATTAACCCACATGGTGGTTCTAGTTAGAACTGGTTATAACTTCCTCATTTTTGCGATTCTGGCTATCAAACGCCGTCAAGATATTAAATTCATATATTTAGGAAAAATCGAAAACGGACATATGCATATGATTTACAACAGAAGAGTAATTAATATTTTAAATCCAAAATGGGTCAAATTGACCCGCCTGGCGGTTCTAGTGTTAAAAACATCAGTGATGATTATTTTATCTTTTTACACTAAATGCAAAATACCCCATCAGCTCAATAATATGTATCGTTATTGGGGATGTAAATTTTGTCACGGTGGTCACAGACAGCAGTCACGGAACCCGTGAAATTTGACATCTGTTTCCACTCAGCGTGAAAATAGGAAAGGAGCAGTTCATGTCTTTTGAATTGGTTTTAGTGCAAAGTTAAAGCCGTTATCAAATCTCAGATAAAGATGAATACAATTTCTTGAAAGCGGAGGGAGCAGCTTTAAGGACAACCAAACTTCAAATTAAGCAAAGCCTTTTGTGAAGAAAATATACCTCTGCATACACATGATAATGCAAAACCTAAAGGGAGGACAGTTTCCAGTTCTGCAGAAGCATGAACCCCGATTTCCAGCTCTTGCAGTCGTTCCCCTGCGGTGCTTAACCTGTCAACAGTGTAAATGCAGAACAATCCTTCTAATCTTTTAATGTACATCTTGTAATATAAAAACCACAGCTGTGTTTAAATAGACATTCATGAAAAGGATCTTGTAAAATTCTCAATTTATAACCAGACATTTATTTAAAAAAACTACATTTCAGTGTTCATATCCTTTTTTTTTTTTTTTACATCAAACACCAAGGTATACATATTGAAATTAAAAGGTAAGCATATTACTGTTACGGTTGGTTTTTAAAAGGTACTTGTGGTGGAGTGTCCCGCCCCTATGTATATGTGCACTGTTTTATTATTATTTGTATTATTGTTTGCGGCGTGGATAAAAGCCCCCGCCATTATCTGTTATTGTTTTTGTATTTTAAAAAACCTTGTGAGGATGCGTGACTGATCGGCTACTGATTATTTAACTGGCTGACAGTCACGCATCCTTACTAAACTCGTGCAGACTATGGCCGAGGGGTAATAGGATAATTAATTAATAGCTAGTTAACCCCTCAGCCAGAATATAAAAGCCTGCAGCTGTCCGCGCTAAAGCGGAGAGTGTCAGAGGAGAGACCTAAGGCTGTTTGAGAGTGAGAGTAAAACAATTGTTAGACGTGCTGGCTAAAAACCAGCACGATACTTGTTTGTTTGGCCAACCTGCCTTTTTGTTTTGTGTTTGTTTAAACCTGTTGTATATTTATTATTTAATAAAACACTGAGCACCATTGCGTTCAGTTTCACCACCGCCATTCCTTGCCTTTGTTTACTTCCTGGTCTGTGACGTCACAACCCACACGCCACTCAACAACAGCTCGGTCACATATTGTGTCCTGCGTGGGGCAAACAACGTCTCCAGGAACGCCGGACCAGGAAAGCAAAGGGTGTTTTTTTTTTTTGTTCATTTTTTTCAAAAGTAGTTTTTTTTTGTGTTTTTGAAAAAAAAGGGAAGTGGCAGGAGAAAGCAGCAGCAATAGCAACAGCAGCAGGGCGGGGCTGGTCGCAAGTCCCGCCGGGTCTCTGCTATGCTGGACGTCTGCCTCACCTGTCTTAAAGGTGAGGAATGGTGCTTCGCCGTTGGTGAGGTCGGGCATGTAGCACCCGACCAACCCCCTCCATGGCAGGAGAGGGAGGAGCCTGAATGTTCTGTGCCCATGTGGGAGGCGGATGGCCCAGAGCAGGAACCGGAGGATGAGGGGTCAGTCCGTCCACAACCCAAGAGGGGGGGGGCCAAGCGTCCACAGCCCAAGGCTCCACTAGCAGGGGAAGAATACCTGCTGGTTTCACCTCCACCACCACCATCCGAGGGAAAGGAGCAGGAGCTGCCTCTGCATCCTCCGAGGCGGACTGGTCCACTCTCTTCTGAGGGGATTTGGGACTGGTTGACAGAGCCTGAGAGGGATGTCGTGGAGGCCCTCCCTGCTGTGATCAACCTCCTGTGGGCGAGAGATGGGGAGCGCTGGGAGGAACAGCAACACCATCCAGCATCCCTCCCAGACATCGCAGCCATGGTGCTCAACTACCTGGCTGCAGATATGGGAAGGGCCCCGCTGCCGTGTCCAGTGCCAGAGGGAGAGGAGCCATTGCTGCCATCTCCAGCGCCGGAGGAAGAGGAGCCCTCGCCACTGTTTCCAGCCCCAGAGGGAGAGGAGCCATCGTTGCCGTCTCCAGCGCCAGGGGGAGAGGAGCCATCGCTGCCATCTCCAGTGCCAGAGGGAGAGGAGCTATTGCTTCCGTCTCCAGCGCCAGAAGGAGAGGAGCCATTGCTGCCATCTCCAGTGCTAGAAGGAGAGGTCCCACCACTGTTTCCGGTGCCAGGAGCAGAGCAGCAGGAGCTGTCTCTGTCTCCAACACCTCCACCGCTAGGAGCAGAGCAGCAGGAGCTGCCTCTATCTCCACCACCGCCAGGAGCAGAGCAGCAGAAGCTGCCTCTATCTCCATCGCCATGGGAGGACTGCTTGCAGCTCCCACCTCCACCAGCAGAGGGTGAATACCTGCTGGTTCCGCCTCCACCACCATTGGTGGACTACCTACTGCTCCCACCTCCACCAGCAGAGGGTGAATACCTGCTGGTTCCGCCTCCATCAACGTGGGAGGACGGCTTATCGCTCCCACCTCCACCAGCAGAGGGTGAATTCCTGCTGGTTCTGTCTCCACCACCGTGGGAGGACTGCTTGCCCCTCCCACCTCCACCAGCAGAGGGTGAATACCTGCTGGTTCCACCTCCACCGCCATGGGAAGGACTGCTCCTGCCCTGCCTCGCTCCGCCCAAGGATGCTTGCCTCGCTCCGCCCAAGGATGCCTGCCTCGCTCCGCCCAAGGATGCCTGTCTCGCTCTGCCCAAGGATGCCTGCCTCGCACCGCCCAAGGATGCCTGCCTCGCACCGCCCAAGGATGCCTGCCTCGCACCGCCCAAGGATGCCTGCCTCGCACCGCCCAAGGATGCCTGCCTCGCACCGCCCAAGGATGCCTGCCTCGCACCGCCCAAGGATGCCTGCCTCGCACCGCCCAAGGATGCCTGCCTCGCACCGCCCAAGGATGCCTGCCTCGCACCGCCCAAGGATGCATGCCATGCATCGCCTGGGGTTGCCTGCTGCTCTGCATCACCTGGGGTTGCCTGCTGCTCTGCATCACCTGGGGTTGCCTGCTGCTCCGCATCGCCTGGGGGTGCCTGCTGCTCCGCATCGCCTGTAGAGCCACCAGTTGCAGGATACGAGGGAGAAGTGGAGCTCCCGCTGCCGCCTCCATGGCCAGGGGCTCCCTTCCCGAGTTCGACTCCCGAGGGTCCGCTGCTGCCGTCGCCTCCCGATGGTCCGCTGCTGCCTTCGCATCCCGAGGGTCCGCTGCTGCCATCGCCGCCTGGGTTCGCCGCCAGCTCTGCTTCGCCCTGGGTCGCCGCCGGCTCTGCTTCGCCTGGGAAGCTGCCGGCCATGAAGAAGGGTGGGGGGTCAGGAGACCAGCTCCCCGCAGCAGTTTTGCTGCAGGGGTGGGTGGCGGAGCCCCAGAAGAGGGAGCTGCCGGCTATGAAGATGGGGGGAGAGGTCAGGAGAACAGCTCCCCCCGCAGCAGTTTCGCTGCAGGAAATTCGGTGGCTGGAGCCCCAGAAGAGGGAGCTGCCGGCTACAGAAAGTAGGGGGGAAGGTCAGGAGACCACCCCCACAGGCCGCAAGATTGCTTTGGCCGGAGGAGCCGGCCTGTGTACGGTCAGCCTGGCCGCTACAGCTGTTGGGGTGGGAGGAGGACCTCCCACCGTGGCCGCCACCTTTGGCCAGTTGCTGCCCCTGTTCCTGGGCCGGGACTGTGAACCGGGACTTTGGGCACTAAGGGGGGAGGTGGCCTTTTGAGGCCATGTGTGCTACGCACAAGCGGGGGCATGTGTGGTGGAGTGTCCCGCATCTATGTATATGTACACTGTTTTATTATTATTTGTATTATTGTTTGCGGCACGGATAAAAGCCGCCGCCATTATCTGTTATTGTTTTGTATTTTTAAAAACCTTGTGAGGATGTGTGACTGATCAGCTACTGATTATTTAACTGGCTGACAGTCACGCATCCTTACTAAACTCGTGCAGACTATGGCCGAGGGGTAATAGGATAATTAATTAACAGCTAGTTAACCCCTCGGCCAGAATATAAAAGCCTGCAGCTGTCCGCGCTAAAGCGGAGAGTGTCAGAGGAGAGACGTAAGGCTGTGGGAGAGTGAGAGTAAAACAATTGGTAGACGTGGTGGCTAAAAACCAGCACGATACTCGTTTGTTTGGCCAACGCGCCTTTTTGTTTTGTGTTTGTTTAAACCATTTGTTTATTTATTATTTAATAAAACACTGAGCGCCGTTGCGTTCAGTTTCACCACCGCCATTCCTTGCCTTTGTTTACTTCCTGGTCCGTGACGTCACCACCCACACACCACTTAACAACATCTCCGTCACAGTACTGTTAAAAAATAATAATAGGGGGCTCCCGAGTGGCGCATCCAATAAAGGTGCTCCACGTAGAGTGCAAGATGCGCTCTATAGTCTGGACGTCACGAGTTTGAGTCCAGGCTATTCCTTTGCCGACCGAGGACGGGAGCTTCCTGGGGGCAGCGCTCAATTGGCGAGCACCGCCCGGGTGGAGGGAGTGTTAGGTCGGCCAGGGTGTCCTTGGCTCACCGCGCACCAGCGACCCCTGTAGTCTGGCCGGGCACCTGCGGGCTTGCCTGTAAGCTGCCCGAGAGCTGCGTTGTCCTCCGACACTGTAGCTCTTGGGTGGCTGCATGGTGAGTTAGGGAGAAAATAATCAAAATAATTGGCAACGACTAAAATTAAAAAATAATAATAATAATTATATGTTTACTTTTGACAAGAAGCATGTGTTGAAAGAAAGCACATTAAATACATGTTTAATACATATGTTTACTTTGCACAAATACTAAAATATTACAGTATATTACATGAAGTTCAGATCTTTGTAGCCGTGACCATTCTGTGAAATTGTCTATTTTTAACCATTTTTAATATTTTTAATCATGACATGCATATCAGGAACGTGTTATTACACCCATGCTAGGATCCACAATGAAGCACTAACACACTGACTAGGGGATCATGGGCAAGTCCCTTTCACTGGCTTTGACTTAATTCACGCACTACTGTGGAGTAATTATAACTGCACCTCCACTACAGATTGTAATATAACAATTGCTATTATTTAAATACATTTCCATAATCTACCTAACAAAGTAGTGTCACTTGTACATGAGTATTGTTTCTTTTTGTTGCAGGGTGATCCTGGAGTTGGGCTCCCTGGGCCTCCTGGGCCCCCCGGCCCACCTGGGCCCTCACGATACCCGGTATGTTACATGTTTATATACAAAAGAGCACAATGATCTTGACAGATTTTTTAAATGATTTCTTTTCAAATTGTCATGTCAACATAACCCAATGTACTATTCTTTTTCAGAATGTGCTTGATGCTTATGGGTCAGGCTTTGGGGACTTTGACAGTGATGCAGAACTAGTTAGAGTAAGTAGTTACAACCAAAAATGCTCCTTTACAATTTTGTGGTTAAAGCTATGTTCATTTTGCCAGTCTTAATTCAAATTGGACTTCCCAGTAAGGTTTTTTGGCCACCACATTTTGCTATGTCATAATTATGTTAAAAAAAACAACTATTACAGCATTTGGGGCATTTTCTCCCATGTAAGAAACACATTCAAAGACAAAGCCATTTCATCACCCGACCACTGGGTGGCCCTGTATGCTTTGCAGCAGACCCATTACAAAGGTACAGGTGTTTGAAACAATATTTAAGAAAATAAAGTGAATTCAATTATAAAATTCAAAAGTTGTATCCGTTCATTGTGCACCCTGTGCACCTTTATAGGGTCCCCCTGGGCCCCCAGGTCCTGCAGGACAGCCAGGGCCTCCTGGACCGAGTGGCCCCCTCGGTGCATCAGAGGGACATATCCCAGGACCACCCGGCCCTCCTGGCCTGCCTGGAAAAGATGGCAATGAAGGGGGATCTGGAGATCCAGGATTGCCTGTGAGTATCAATTACGGTTTTGGGACAAATAGTCAGTACAAAAGATTTCTCGTTAATGTAAATGCAATCAGGTTAATATCTTTCTACCAATTAAAATGTTGCTTGAATATGTTTAGAATAGTTATAAGCTAGTGGCCCTGTGGGTTAATGCACAAGCCTTTTAGTCCTGGATTTAAATCCGATTTAGGTCAAAGATTACATTTTGGTGGGCTCTACTGAGAGGCACAAAATATAACACTTGACCTTTGTAGGCAGTTTTAAAAAGAGAGGACAAGGATGGGATGGACATGGAGGCTAAACTGATCCCTCATGATTTCCATTACATGAGAGTAGATGTTAAAACTTCATGCTGATTTGAACTTGGCTCTCTCCAAGATAAGCACCAACTAAGACGTAGCTTCACAGTAAACTAATGTGATCCATATGTGTCTCCATCCATTTGTGCTTCCTTCCATATGATGATGTAGATATCCTTCTGTCTGGTGTTGATGGCTGAAGTGTAATGCTGGCTCCAGGGATCAGCTTATTGCCTCCCTAGCGCATCAGCACACACAACGGCTGCGATGCTGGCTCCGGGGATCAACCATAGTGCGGTCTCCCCAGCGCATCAGCATGACAACCGTCTGGATTGAGCTAAGTAGGGTACATCTCTGGGGTCTTCAAGTGGGCACCTTCCATCCTCGGTGTTTCGTCGAGTAGCCCACGACACCTCAAGAGGGCTCGACGGTGATTCTGGCGTCCCAGCATCACCCCCCTCCGTCCCCCACTCAGCCCAGCTTACTTACCTGTACATCAGCGTTTCTTTCTTTCTATTGTGCTTGAGATCCCCAACCAGAATCTTTCCGTCTCAACCACAGCCAGTTGCTGCTCCTCTCTGCTGCTTCAGATAAGTTCTTCACTGTGCGACGCAACTCTTGGCCATTGAATCCGACATCTCTGAGAAACCGGGTTGTAGAGTGTGCCACAAATCCTCGACATCCCACTTCCACTGGGTAAACCCGGACTCTCCATCCTCGCTGTTCCGCTGCAGTTGAGCATACCGCAGTTTCTTCCTCTCATACGCCTCATCTACAGCATCCTCCCATGGCACTGTTAACTCTACCAGGTGAACAAGGCGTGCTGATCCAGACCACAAGACAATATCTGGTCGAAGGTTTGTGGTGGCAATCTCAGGTGGAAAAATAAGCCGTTGACCAACATCTGCCAGCATTTTCCAGTCTCTAGCAGCTTCCAGTTGTCCTGGGCGAGGATTGGTTTTAACACCTTTTCTTGGTGGTTGCTCTCCTGGGCGGAGGAATGTTGTCTTTTGTGTGTAATGTTTTGATGGAACAGGTGGCAACTTATTGTTACGCTTGTCTTCCAATGCTAAGGTCAAACATCGCAGCACCTGGTCATGGCGCCAAGTAAACCGTCCTTGGCTAAGAGCCACCTTACATACTGTCAAAATGTGCCTTAATGTTGCAGGTGATGAACACAAAGGACATGAGGGATCCTCTCCTACCCAGAGGTTTAGGTTCTGTGGTGATGGGAGAACATCATATGATGACCTTATAAGGAAACTGATCCTGCTCTGTTCCAATGACCATAGGTCTTGCCAGCCAATCTTGCGTTGTTCCACACTCTCCCATCTCATCCATTCTCCCTGCTTGCCCTGGGAAATGGCCTTTATACACCTCATCCTCTCCTCCTGCTTTTGTACCTCATTGACTACCAGCTTCCTCCGTTGAGCTGGGGCTGCCTTGTGCCATGTAGGAGGAGCAGAACTGAGACCAAGACCCCCTCTTCCATGCTGAACTTGCCCCATGATATCACCAATTCGAAGGGCAGCCTTTGCATCCTCCACAGCTTTCTTTGCTGCCCACTTTCTTCCAGTTTTCAACACAGGTGCTGCCTCCCTTACGCATTTGTCACGTGACTCTACTAATGTCATTTCCAGTCGGACCTTGGCGTACTTAAACTCCTCGGTTAGAGCGGAGACAGGTAGCTGCAGTATTCCTTTACCATAAAGTCCCACTCTGCTGAGGCAGCGTGGAACTCCCAACCATTTCCTGATGTGTGAACTGATTAAAGCTTCCAGCTTCTCTACTGTTGTCAAAGAAACCTCGTACACAGTCAGTGGCCACAGCAACCTTGGCAGTAGACCAAACTGAAAGCACCAAAGTTTTAGTTTGCCTGGTAAAGCGCTGCTGTCTATGCTCTTCAACCCTTTCACAGCTTGTTGTCTAACTTCTCCCACATGAACTGTGTCCTTTAGATCCCCGTCGTACCATTTCCCAAGGCTCTTCACTGGCTTCTCAGACACTGTTGGTATTGCCTCACCATTAATGAAGAACGTTTTATCTACTACTTTACCTTTAATTATAGAGATGCTCCTTGATTTAGTGGGCTTGAATTGCATTCGTGCCCATTCAATGTTATTGGTTAATTTGCCCAATAACCGATTAGTGCAGGCTACTGTTGTAGTCATGGTTGTCATGTCATCCATGTATGCTCGAATTGGTGGTAGTCGCATTCCAGAAGCCAAGCTCTCCTCCCACTACCCATTTTGATGCCCTAATGATTACTTCCATTGCCTTGGTAAAGCCAGTGGAGAAATGGTGCATCCTGCCATTATTCCAACTTCTAGGCATTGCCATGTAGTGCTGAATTCTGAAGTTGAGAAACTAAATTGCAAATCTCCAAAGTAGGCTTTGACTAGATTTGTTATTGTCATTGGTACACTGAAAAAATCAAATGCTGCCCAAAGAAGTTCATGTGGCACTGAACTATATGCATTAGCCAAATCCAGGAATGTCACATGGAGCTCCTTCCTCTCCTTTTTAGCTGATTGAATTTGTTGCCAGATCACATTGATGTGTTCTAAGCATCCTGGGAAACCTGGAATGCCTGCTTTTTGTATTGAAGTGTCAATGAAGCAGTTCTTTAATAGGTAAGTTGACAATCTCTGAGCAATAATGCTGAAGAAAATCTTGCCTTCTACGTTTAATAGGGAAATAGGGCGAAACTGACTGATGCTTGTAGAATCTTTTTCTTTAGGTATAAAGACTCCACCTGCTCGGCGCCATGCTCTTGGTACAACCTGTTTTTCCCATGCTACTTTCATCAATTTCCACAGGATTCGTAGAACTCCTGAAGCACTCTTGTACACTTTGTACGGAACTCCATTAGGCCTTGAGATGATGAAGCCCTTGCTTTTTTCACAGCTTGCTCTACTTCTTTCCACTTAGGTGCACAGTCCTCCATTTGGTATTCTAGTGGATTGATAGGTGGGATGTCTGAAGGAATTGACATTGGCTCCTGCCTTTTTGAATCTGTATGTGTTTCCTCCAAATATCTCTCCAGCTCAAACTTAGATGCTTTTAGTGTGCCATTCTTCTCACTGGTGAATAACTTCATTTCAAATTTGAATGGGTCTTTATAAAAGTTAGTTCTCGCACGCTCCTTCTTTTGTAGCGTTTCCGTAGGGGCTCAGCTCTGCAGTGTTGCAAGCTTATCTTTTATGACCCTTTGTAAGAGATTGAGTCCCTCCTTCTGACTTTCTTCTGCTCTTCTCCATTGCTTCCTCAGCTGTCTCCTTTCTCTAACTAAGCGTTCAATCTCCTGCTGCCGTCTAGACTTTCCAGGAATAGTTTGTACTTTTTCCTTCCTTTTTTCGACTCCAAACCTCTCGCTTCCATATGCGTAGATGATGTCCTCAAATTTATCCAGTTTCTTTTCAACTGTTCCACTTAACCTTTCCAATGCAAAGCAGAGATCTGTGTTTACTGTGTCCCATGCAGTTTTCTCACAAACTCTTGGCCATTTAACTCCAGGCTTGTGCCCGTTGAGGTTCTTTTCTCTCTTACGCTGGTTTGTCTGACCAGGTTCACAAGGATCATTAGGTTCATCACTAACTGTGTCCATGCAAGTCCTCCTCACATCTATGACAGGGGTGCTGATGTCCTGCGAACTGTGGTTTGCTTCCTGTCGCTGGATTTCATTCGACTGACTTGACTGACTTAGTAAGAAGTACTGATCAATGCGAGGCCCTTGTCCCTTCTCCCTCAAGCATTTCATTCTCCCTTGATGAATCTTCAAACCCCTGACCGTTGTCGCCTTGCTCCAGCCGCAGACACAAACCTGGAGTTCCATGTCTTTGCTAACTGCAGATCTTGAACTAGTCTTTTGTGAAGTACTCTCCATACTCATATCCGTTTCCGTTCCTAAGTCCTTAACCATCATCGGTCTCTCCAGGGCAGGCATGCTTGCAGAGAAATGCAGCTCTATGCAAGAATAGAGAGGATTCTAGCTGCCAATCCAGCATCCTATATGAGCCCCAAAAATTCACCACTTGGTGTTTTTTTTAAGTAAGGCAAATTACATCTAATGACATCTTCTTAAATAGTTTACTGTCCCTTGCCCGTTTATGGGTGGTTCATGTTATTTCAAATACTTTCTTTTATGAAAAACTGAAAGGGGCTTTGAAATGAGTCAGTGAGCTGCTCTTGAATTCTACCTGCCATGCATATTTTGTAACATAGGCTGGATCAGCCAAGTCTTTACAGAAGTAAGAGCTAGTGCCATCTTGGGGACATTATTAGGAAATACAATCTTTTCTTTCATTTTTATGTAAATGATACACAAATATATGCTTTGTTTCCTGTGCAGACAGATATGGCAATAAATACTCTTACAAATAATTGGTTCTAAACTGGGCAAGCAAAATGTGATCCCATCAATATTACTTTGGGTGGCAATTCCGTCATCCCTTCTACTAGAGTGAAATACCTGTGTCAGTGGTGCCAAATCCTGGTCCTGGAGGGCCGATGCTCTCCTGGTTTTTGTTCAAACTGTACACTAAATTGATTAATTGGACCAATTAAGCTTCTAATAAGGGCTTGATTGGTCCAATTAAGTAATTTAGGGCACAGTTGCAACAAAAGCCAGGAGGGACACCGGCCCTCCAGGACCAGGATTGGGCACCCCTGCCTTAGATCCCGAGTTTTCCTTTGATCTTAATTCTGTTATCAGAATAGCTTTCTGTCTTTTGAGAAATGTTGCAGGATATGAGGGTTGCAGAGGTGCTGATACATGCATTCATAACCTCTTGTCTCGATAATTGCAATTCCTTGTTAGTTGGTATACTGGTCACTAAACTTTAGAAGGATTCAGCTTGTCCAGACTGCTTTCTTAAACTCGTCTTTCTCAACATATTACTTCAGTGCTTAGTCCTTACATTGATTACCAGTGAGTTATTGAATTCATTTTAAAGTTTGCATAATAACTTATAAGGTCCTTCATGGATGAAGGCCATCCTGCCTCCAAGAACTACTAACTCTGTATATTCCTGTTTGATCTCTGAGATCGGAACATGCAGAACTTTTAGTTTTTCCAAAAATGCTTCTCAACTAAAGCCAGAGATTTGTGCTCCTTGTTTGTGGAACTGTATTCTGTTTGACATTAGACAGGACGAACAATGTGATTATTTAAAGTCTAAATTGAAAACATACTTTTTTTTAATGTGCTTTTATATAATTGGTTGTAGCCGGAGTGTATTGTACATATGAACTGTCTTATTTTGTTTTCAATTTTGTACAGCGCACTGGGATGCCATGGCGTTTAGGGCGCTATATAAAAATTAAGTTGTATTGTATTGTAACTAGTTTTGCTGACTTTACACTGCTGTGCTGTACATGATGCAGGTGCTAACTGATATAAAGACACTTTGGCAGATCTAGCCTACTGGTACTGAAGATCAGCTCCTGAGCTCCTTGTCAAATCACAGTAACACAAAACATGAGTTCTCGCAATAAGAACTATTAAGAATTGCAAGAACTCAAACAGAATGAAAAGGGAACAGTAAAAATAAGAAAATAATTTGAAGCTCTATGGTTATTTATTTTTATTTTAAATAAACACTACACATGTTTAAAATGGCTTAACCCATAGGGCCTTATTTTCAAGTCTTAGTAACATAGGTGAAGTAAATCTCCCTTAATATAGCTCTAAAAAGTTTTGAAAATCAGGTCCGTAGAGTTTAAAAATGCTGTTCAACTGTTTATTGAAGTAAATGCAGTAAATATAACATTTTATTATTTGATATGTACTCGTGTTTTCACAGTATCTTACAATTGACATGCTTTGACTTGACATTTTACAGGTGTTTGATGTGGAATTTAGTGGTTCTGGCGAGGTATGGTACTGGTCAAGACCCTACAGTGGTCTTACGAGTAGGCTTTAAAAGGCAGTATTTTTCCTCCAACAAATAAAACTACCATGTTTCTAATTACAAGGCCTCATTTACTGTAAACTGTTCATCTCAATAATGATGGTTTACATTTTAATGGAAACCTGCTACCCTGTATGTAAATGGGCCATGTAACAGTATGGGTTCTTGCAAATGATTTGTCAATCAGGTTGTGAATAGACATTTTTCACTTAACTATGCCACATATTAGCCCACATTAACAATGGTTATGAGGCATAGGGCCATGTCTTCAAAGAGTTTACTCCACAGTCTTTAACTTTTTTCGTTTTTTTTTTTTTTTGAAAGGGGGAAAAACAGCTAATAAATTTGAAAACTGAAACCAAACAATTTATTTTTATGTATTTATTTTTCTCAGTTTTGTTACATTAATAATAAACTTTATTCCTTCAAAACACAGGAGCTAACTATAGGCCAGCGTAACTGCTTGGACAATAAGTAAATATATTGTATTTATGCCTGTGGAAACAAAAAATATATCTATTACAGATTCAGTTCACCTCAGTTAGATTTCAGATGTAGTTAATTTTAGTTTTAGCCAAAACAAATACAGCCATGGCCAAAAGTTTAGCATCACCTAAAATTTGAGGATTGAGACATAATATATATCGTATATGAACATAATTTAGATATTTTATTTAACAGCATGTAATCAAATATACTATAAACTATACTACAAGCTATACAAACTATAATAGCAAAAGTCTACCAGAAGCTAATAGTAGTACAGTATTTCATGTTAGATTTGTGTTGCGGTTGTGTTGCAAGTCGCGAGGCAAAGCAAGTGCCTTATTTCTCTTATAAAACGGGTTAACTAACTAAATTGAAGAAAAATGTTTTCTTAAATTATCAAAAAAAGTAATTTTTATTAAATATCCTTCTTCCTAAAACTGAGCTAAGAAAAAAGTTATATATAACTTAAGAAAAATAAAGACAAAAAGGCATTAATTAAAATAAAAAACGATTTATAGATGTTGATTTGAACGTTTCCATTGAAAGTACAGTGTTATTATTATTATTATTTATTTATTTATTTATTTGTTTATTTTTAAATCATCCTTTGTTATCCAGGATAGTGAGGTATCCATACCACATTTTTGCAACCGCTTCACAGTGGCAAGAAAGACGTTATTTGCATTATAGAGTATCTGGTTACTTATCAAACTGACTTTGCTGTTTATGGCTGGACAATGTGGACAACTACTGGGTCCGTGTTCAGCTGTGCAGAGGGGGGGACCAGTGGCAGCAGGCAGGCAGGCAGGCCAGCTAGAGGAGAAGAACGGACAGACCGGGGGCAGTGGCAACAAACCATCCATTCAATCACCAAAGTCTCTTTTAAGAGTGACCCAAATCTTTTTAAAAAAGCTTAAACTTCAAGATATTTTTTTTTTACTATTTTTTTTTTCAGAATGGGACAGGGAAACACTGCAGTTCACAGAGTGTGAACAGAATGTCAGGTTTTGAATTGATTTGAATACCTACTTTTGCTTTTTTTCACTACTTTAATTAATCATTGGTGTCCGATTCAGACTCATTCAATAGTTCATGTACACTTCGGTTTCCCAAAAGGTCATCATTTTCATAGATCTCACCAGTCATGTTTATTGCGATGAATTCCAATATGTGTGCTGCTTTTTTTTTTTTTTCTTCAAAATTCTGGTGGCGTATGGATATCTAACAGTGATTTGCCCCTTTTTGAAAAGAAGTGCCAACCCATGGTGACATGCTGTAATATCAGCCCCCATGACCTGTTTTGACCAATCAGGATAGAGTATTAAATTCCCATTTTATAAAATTTGTTAACGTGACATTATTCAGCAGGTTTCATTTGACTTTATGAAGCAAAATTAGTTAATTCGATAGGGTGATGCAAAACTTTTGGCCACAGCTGTACAATACTCTGAGGGTCATGTATACCACTTGAAAGGCACTTTCCATGAAAAGCATTGATAATAATTGGTAATAAAACTACACTTCATTGACAAATCTCAAGAATCTTTGGTTTTGCTTTTTACTTTTTAAAAAATGTTTGCTGTGGGAATGACAGTCCAAAATTGCTTTTTTTGTGTTACTTGTTATTAGCTTAATAAAGGCAGTTTTCAAAAATGCACACAAGCAGATTCTTTCTATTATAACAATCTGTTATTTGAACAGTTTATTAATCCCCCCTGCAGAAACAAAATTACTTTATTATTAATAAGACCTCTGAAATTGATCTTGCATCGCTACAGGAGTATTGGTAGTCTTCCATTTATAAATAAAGTAGCCTATACTACCAGAACTACTGGATTCTGAATGTTTGCATTTGTAGATAATAATAACATTAATACCTAATTATTGAGAGTTTCAGAAATCACAGACCTGGAATTGGCTTGGGATATCCACCATGGTTTGATGTGCCTGAACTGCCTGTTTTAGGCAAACTTTTCTGAGTTATTTGTGATCGTGGTGAATTTCTAATTGCTCTATGGGTCTAGACATCGTAAACACCATGGAAAAAAGTATGTCATTAAGCATAGAATAGCATTTGATCTGTCTTTCAGTGGAAAACATGACTATTTCTATGTAACGATCCTGAACTTACGTAACTATTTAAAAAATGAGCTTCATGCTGAGGGGAAAAATTGGTGGTTTGTGAGCAGTACTAAATAAATTGGAATTGATAGAAAAAAAAAGGGTTTGACTG
The DNA here is from genome assembly GCA_030684275.1 of Acipenser oxyrinchus oxyrinchus. Classification (NCBI taxonomy): domain Eukaryota; kingdom Metazoa; phylum Chordata; class Actinopteri; order Acipenseriformes; family Acipenseridae; genus Acipenser; species Acipenser oxyrinchus. The sequence goes on from CM060249.1 coordinate 56,663,302, forward strand.
CAGCAGCTTTGTTAAATACCTTATCCACTGGAACCAAATAACAAGTGACTTGTTGGACCTGGATTTCTGGCAATAGTAGGTTACATGTAGTCTAAAAGCTTTTTTTTTTTTTTTTTTTTTTTTTTTAAAACATGGTTAAATGCATTGTTGGATAAAATCTGCCTTTGCTTTTGAGTACTGGCACTGGCTTCTACTAACTGCATCAATGCATAACTGGCATTTTGCCTCTTTGTATCAATCTGTGTTGCTTATATTTTGTAAGTTTATATATTATTATTTACAATTGTTACAATATATCACATTATTTTTTACATACAATTGCATTATTTTTTACACAATATTTTTACATACAATTACCCATTTATACAGTTGGGTTTTTACTGCAATCTAGGGAAAGTACCTTGCTCAAGGGTACAGCAGCAGTGTCCCCCACCTGGGATTGAACCCACGACCCTCCGATCAAGAGTCCAGAGCCCTAACCACTACTCCACACTGCTGCCCTATAGATATAGTATTATGTATTTACAGCCTTCACAGTATTTCACTTGATTTGAAGATGTTCTACAATCTATGACACAACACTTAATAGCCCCTCGCTGACCTTACCAGTTACCTTTTTAAAAGTACTTTATTCATTATAGCTTGTGGAGTATGAATATTAATAGTCAGTATTGAGTATGAGTTAAGGGAACAGGACCTCCATTTGACTCGACCTGCTGCCTCAGTACATTATTTATATGACAACAGGTTGAAATGCTTGAAATTAGTTATCATCTAGTTTTAGCTCTAAAAACACAAAATATAGAACTGAATCTGTACACCCTGTCCCTGATTAGAGTTGAGAAGAAGCACGCCTGCAGTTTGCACATCGTAATCTAGGTCCACTTTCATGTGAAAACAGTGAGGTAATCTAAATAGTATTATTAGAGCAGTATTTGATGTATTTTTAATACTTTCAGGGTCCTCAAGGTCCACCGGGTGTTGGCGGGGCTGCTGGGCCACGGGGAGAGAAAGGCGAAAAGGTAAGTCCAGCCTGACTTCCTGAAGAAATGAATGGCACACACAGCTCCTGCAATGAGCCCTTCACCACCTGCTCACCTACTCCATACCAGCCCTCTTCTACTGAACATTTCAGCAACTACTGGTTTGCTGCTTCGCTAGTAAACCAGATTGGCAGATATTAATCACAGGGTATTTTTCATCATAGAGTGACAACATTATTATCTTAATCTTCAGATTCTCAGCTGTTTGGAAAGGTATAAACGGTGTACCTTTGGTTGAGATTTTTCCTGATACACAAGATGAAACTCACGTTATGTCAGTTAGACTTCAAACAGGTAGACTGTTCTCTGGAGCGGAAGGGTTAATAGATGTTATTTTTAACAGTGATTAATTAACATTCAAACATAAAATCAGACAAATCGGTTTAAAAGTAGAATTGCTTTTGTTTATTTAAGGTTACAAAAGTAGGAATAGGTTAAAAGTATTGGCATAGGATTTCTAAATGGCAAATGTTGTAATTAGGTAAGTATGTTCAGAATTATTAACCATATATTTTATTAGAATTCTAAATATATTCAAAGCATTCAGAATAGCATTAGTATATTCTATCGGATTCAGATTTCAAGATATGTTCAAACACTGGATTAATTTCACATTTCATTGTACACTATTTAAGCAAATTAATACCATCATTTCTATGCACCATGGAAATTCAATAAACCTTTTAGTAGAGAGTTGAAACAAAGTTTCAGAACAAAGGAAATAAAGAAAAATGGCGATTAATTGTGGTGAAGAAGGTTTTCAAACAGTGCATCCAAAGGTTGTAAAGAATGATTTACTTTGTCTTGTGATTCCCTCAAAGAAAATAATTTCCTGGCTGTGTGTTCAGAATCTTGTGGTGGTGTAGCAGGATAACGGCAGCTGTTTCTCCTAACAGGCTGTGCTGTGTTTGAGATGAGATGACAGTCAGTTGACACACTGAAGAGGTCGAAGGTGCTTTTTTTGGAGCATGTGTGTGTTGAAATGCAATGTGTTTCAGTTTAAGTATACTCTCAAAAGAGGTAGACCCTTCCCAAATTCAGGTCCATGATTTTGAAAATAAACAGAGTGGGTCGTTTTTCTTGATCCATAGCTTCTCCTATTTCCTGAAGAAAGAGTTTTATTATTATTATTTGTTTATTTAGCAGACGCCTTTATCCAAGGCGACTTACAGAGACTAGGGTGTGTGAACTATGCACCAGCTGCAGAGTCACTTACAATTACGTCTCACCCGAAAGACGGAGCACAAGGAGGTTAAGTGACTTGCTCAGGGTCACACAATGAGTTAGCGGCTGAGGTGGGATTTGAACCGGGGACCTCCTGGTTACAAACCCTTTTCTTTAACCACTGGACCACACAGCCTCCGTAGTTGCACTACTTCATCAACCTTCATTCACCAGAGGTCATTGTTACTCCTTGTTTGAATGGCAAAAGTCCCCAATATGTTTAGAAAGGCAATTTTGATAGACTCCAAGTCTGCCATTTCATCCGTTGTTTACTCAGAATAATAAATTGACTTGCTCTCACATCTGGAAGTTCCTTTGCATCCAAGAACATCTGTGGGATCCTTTTAAAAAATATATATTTTTGTTTAAAATGGAGATTTTCCACAGGGCCTGTCTTGCAATGCAGGCCTTCGCAGCTTCCCCCTTCAGTCAAAGTTTGTGTCTTGAAAAGTCCCAGTTAGATTTACTTATATATCCTTATATAAGCTGTACAATATATTTATACATTTTAGACTTTTTACTTCACCAGCAATAGTTGGGAATTGCAGCACACACCAGTAACGTCAATGATCTGTTGTTGCACATGCTGTGGTTTTAGGTCATAGTCACATACCTGTAGTTTAATTGATATCCTCTGTGAGGGATTATTGTACAATATACAGGCGCTCCTCGACTTACGACACACAGCACATACGACTCTTTATTCATTAATACCAAAGTGCTGTGTGAGGCTGTGACAGGGTGGTTGGGAGGTGACGTCAGGTCAGAAGCAGGAACTAAAAACACTGACTACTGCAGTTCAAAGTAAATGACGCGGTACGCCGTTTCATTTTTAAATAACAAAAATAAATAAAAAGGTTCAAACACAAAACACTTGCTCACAGAGCGAATATAAAACAGGTAAACAAAACAAAATCACGAACACAAAGTATAAACAATACCGGTCAGGCTGGGCAGTAGCCTTCACTGATCCTGTATTTAATTTTTAGTTTAGTTTTTCTCTCGCTCCTCTCGCTCCTAACACACACCACTCTGAGAGCAGCGAGCTGCAGGCTTTTGTGCAGGTGACCATCTCCCGATTAGCAACAAATTAAATCACTTAATTAATCGGGAGATGGCCACCTTCTACACAAGGTGTTTAATTTATTCCTGGAAGAGGACGAGTACCCTACTTTCGGCTCTGCCAGAACACATTAATACATAATAAATAAATCATAATGATAATAATACAACAAAAGAAATACAAAATAATAAACTGGACAGGGGCGGAGGGGGAGACCCCGTTCTAAAACTAAACAAAATCCATGTACAGGGCTCTTTGCCCTGTTACAGAGGCATTCAAACATTTCAAAATCACCATGGCCCTGTTGGAGGAGAATGAGCCAAACCTTGAGTGCAGTGTTTGAGTAAATTGTGGGATATCGAACATGTACAGTTGCTACAGTGAAATTTACAAAGAAAAGAAAAAAGCAGCTATTCAAACATCCTTGGACATTTTCTTCAAGAGAGCTGAAAAAAACTGCATCCAAGTTCCATCCCCCTACACCCCTGACAGCAGTGAAGCGGGCACACCTGATCCGTCCATCTAAGATGCCAATTTTTTAATTTGCAATGTTTTTGTAAGTTTTTTGTTCTTTCAGAATTTTATAACCTTCAATGTTTCTATAAGTTCTGATTGGAATGAAATGATTTCTTATGTATCTTAAATAAGTTATATTAAATAAATATTTGCATGAGTACAATATACGGGTCATTTTTGTAAAAATATATTTTCTGGCCAGAGTCAGGAACGTAACCCCAATTTATAACATTGTTCCTATGGGAAAATGTGCTTCGACTTACGAGGCTTCAATTTACAACCTGACTTTCAGGAACCAATTGTGTTGTAAGTGCAGGACTGCCTGTAATAGATAAGGAACCTTTGGAAAATGAGTTCCTGGTGGTCTCACTCCAGTTCCCAGCACATTTGTTGTTCATATAAACACCATCCCAGTCTCAGACTCCAGGTATGGTTTGAATGGGCATAAAGGCTGAAATATTGTTATCACAGGGATTGGGTAATCAATTAAATTGTTAATTTCTTAATCTTAATTACAGGGTGACCACGGATCTCCTGGGCTGAAGGTATGTTTTAGACTAACAAATAACAGTACTAACATACCTGTATGATTGAGTTGTAATTTGTTAATTTATACATTAGAATATAGAATATATGATTAATTATATGTGAGTTTCTGATAACTACCATAGCTATACTGATAAAACCCTTTATTCCAACGAGATCACATAGGATTAACAGGAATTGTAATTCATATTACAGTTCATAGTGTTCAGCTTCTTATTGCTGCTACTCATCCTTACTTACCATCATGCCAGCCACATTTTGTAGCAGCTGCAGCTTGATCTGCTTGCCACCTACCTAGTTGAAGAGAAACTGAAGTTTCACTCAAGAGCTATCATAGACCCATCTGTCCTGCCTCCTGTCCCATTCATATGCGTTCCCAGAAAGTGAGCTAAGGGAGGCTTTTAGACATCAGATATCTTTTGGTCTAATGAATAGATACCAGCACCAGTCTTGCACTGTAATTTGCTTAATAGTATAGTAACATAGCAAGGACTCTGTATGTAAATAGTTTGGGTGATGTTTGTGTTTTGGTGGTGGTTGACAGGGATGGGGTTAATTCATGTCCTTGCCAAAACATGTGAGAATGTGGCTGTTCCCAAACAAGGTAATTAGTGTTAATTGCGCAGTAGCGCTTAAAAATCAAAGTCTGGGTCTGTGTTTTAAGGGGGCAATTGAACCCAAGACATTACAGACATTACAATATATATATATATATATATATATATATATATATAATGTGTATATATATATATATATATATATATATGTGTATATATATATATATATATATATATATATATATATATATATATATATATATATATATATCAATAACAAGTAGTTGTCATGCCGTCAAAACCTATAAATACCTCCAATGTTTTGATTCAAACACAGGCTCCTTGAGAAAGATATGTGCAACATATCAAAACGTTGGAGAGCTGGCTCTTTGAGCTAAAATATATATATATATATATATATATATATATATATATATATATATATATATATATATATATATATATATATATTATTCTGACAGTTTATTGTGTTGCAGGGTGATGCTGGAGACCCTGGGCCAGTTGGAGCAGCTGGTGCTCGAGGTTCTGATGGCCAGCCTGGAATACCTGGGTCACCAGGGCAACCAGGCCCCCCAGGGCCTCCAGGGAAAGCCTTCAGCTATGGACTTGTGGTAACTTAATTATTTTATTTTTATTTTAGTGCAATAGTGTAGTATTACAGTTGTTTAAACCAATAATAGCAGTTCTAAACCTGAGGATTGACAATATGTTTTTTGTTTTTCAGGATATGGAAGGATCTGGAGAAATTGGGGCATTCGGCAAACCTGGGCCTAGAGGACCTCCAGTGAGTACATTTAGTTGCAACCTGAAGAACTGATTTGTATTCTGTTGCCATTGGATTAGCTGTAAATTATTTTATACTAAAAAGGAGTGTGAGCTTCATAAATATAAACTGGATATTTACTGGTATTTTGCATTACATATGTGTTTCTTTCAAGTACTTTTATTCATAAATTAAATGTTTATTTAGTTTGTGTGAATAGCAGAGTCATTCACTCACACATTTTTTTTTTTTTATCACATTTGCTTTGCAAAAGCAGGCATGATAAAAACTCATCAATATGTAAAATGACTTGCAGTATAAAACATAATTGATTGAATTGCAAACACATACTAAATTTAATTGTTGTGCAGGGAGCTGTGGGAAAACCAGGACCAATGGGACCCAAGGTAAAACATTGTTCATATCACTAAAACTGTAACCACTAATATATCAGCTAAAAAAATAAGTATTCTTGCTGCAGTAATTATCAAGTGATCTTTAGCATATTAATAAAAAATGATAAATAGATAGACAGGTAATGATTTAAATGAAAAACTTTCATTATTCAGCTTTCGAATAACGAAAAACAAACAAGCCATTTTGTTTTTCATTGTTTCTTGTTCTTCTTTTGAAGAACAAATCAGCTGGTTCTTTTTTCATTTTCACTTTCTGTTCAACTCTCAAATAATGGACAACAAATTTGGTTACAAATTAAATGACAAATGTCACTGGGATGGGAAACTTACTCCACTTGTGAGTCTGAGAGACGGGTGGGAGCAAGAGCGGCTGCATTGCATACGGCTGTGTTCAGTAGGCAAGGAAGTGGAGCAGCATCCCTGTGCCAGCGGACCGTGAGGAAGAGGGTGAGTTGGCTGCAGACCTGAAGGTGGCCCTCTCCACCCCCTATTTGAGCTGCATGTGGAGTACAAGTGTGTTTGTAGCATTTTTAATATTAGCAATAAATACTTGTAATAATTGAAACGTGTTGTCTATGGTGATTCTCTTTTACTCCACCACATTAACATCTGTTAAACTTTTGGCACAGCGATGCCAGAACTCACTGCTTTGGTGGCAGCTCTAACGGGCTAACCAAACCCAATACATAGCTCCAAATTTGTATTGCATAACAATACAGTATATACTTGTTAAAACAAAATATTGTGAACAGTGTTATAGACACAAAACAGAGGGTGTATTATTATAGATGTTTGTCCCAATGTGGGTATTCGATTTAGCTTTTTCTGCTCTGTTGCACAACACAATATGGAGAGGTTTGTCTTTTTCACCCTTTTGCAAAGGATGGAGAAAACATTGTAAAAACTCGCTATCCTATTGTTTTTGCATACTCTTTCATTGATTTGATCTAGAACATAGTTTTTCAAAATTTGGACAAGTGCAAAGTCCTCAAAGCTGTTGCATGTCAGTGAAACATGCATGCTCAATCTAATTTTATATGGACTAATTTGTTTTAAGAACAAAAGTATTAACCTTTATTTATGTAAAGAAGCTGGTAAGAGTCTTTCGTGATAACTTTTATCCTTTTTTTCTATTACATTTTGCAAGTTCATAAATGAAGAAAGGGTTAACTGAAGTATATCTGTTTATATATTTCTTTATAAACTGTGCTTTGGAATAAAATTACTTTGCAGATTATTTGGCATACTGCTACATGAGGTACCGCTACATATTTTCTAAAGCAAATTTTATTAACTAGCTGTGGCAAAGTGGTTTGCAGTGCGTAGAGGTGATGCAATGCTTAAACAGATGACAAACAACAAAGTTCATGGTCCAAAAAATCCTTTATTTGTTTATAATTCTGGTCATTTAGCGACTGTAAATAAGTCATTGGCAATACATAGCAATGTGTACTGCACAGTGAATCCTCGGGGTTCAGTCCCGAAATAATAAACAGAGTATTAAAAACACACAGAACACAAACATGATCACAATTCCAGAGTGAGTGCTATACCTGAAATAATACAATTTATTAGTGAACAGTAGTGCAGTGCTGTCCGGGTTGGTGCTGGCCTTTAGCGGCAGCTCCCGGAACGTGTTAGCTGTCTAACAATGACAAACGAGTACAATTAGAACGACAAACACAAAACCCATGGTTACTTTAAAGTCATTCAGCGGTTCTCTCGTAACCTTAACAAAGGAGCAGTTCGCTTTGCCACATCCCCTTTTGTACCTTCAGCCATGCCCCCTTGGTTAGTGAGTGCAATCGCTTTCTCTCCAATCCGCGATTGCCACATCGCCTCCCGTCTGGGGCGATGACTTGAGTACTGCGACTCCGCCCCTTTCTAGATGGCCGACTTCCACCTTTCCCTGGAATGAATTTTCAAACCATCCTGTCCGGGGCACACTGTTCCCTTTACACAGCGCCCTTACAGATCGGGAGAGAGATTTATACAAAAGATTCATGGGGAAAATGGGGCAGTTTGTCTTTGTTCAAAAGTTTTTTTTTTTCTTTTTTTTATACTTTTTTCCTTCAACCTCAAAAACCGAAGCTGCTATGTTTTGGGTTTGGGTCGTACGTTCAAGCTGCCACCAAACCAGTGAGTTATGGTGATGCGAAGAATTTTCAGAGTATGTTAACAGATGTTAATGTGGTTGAGGAAAAGAGAGTCACGACAGACAAGTTCCAGTTATTCAAAGTCTATTGTTAGTATAAAAAAATGCTACACACACACTTGTACTTCACATGCAGCTCAAATACAGGGTGCAAGGGCTGCCTTTGGGTCTGCAGCCAACTCTCCCCTCTCACTGTCTGCTGGCGCAATGTTGCTTGCCCACTGAACAGCCATATGCAACACTGCTCCTCCTGCTCCCATCTGGCTTTGTCTCAGTCTCTCTCCCGGTATCTCAGTCACAACTGGAGCATGTTTATAAATGCCTTTCCCATCCCAGTGGCATTTGTCATTGTTGAATTCAGATAAAACTGAGGTTTTTCTAGTGGGCTCACAGGACCATCTAAAATGAAATGTGGGATTACATGAGCTCAACCCTTGCAGTCTCTCATTAAACTAGAAATTAAGAGTTTATCAAATGACCTATCAGTTGAGACTCATATTAGGGAAGTATATTTTTACCATTTGAGAAATATAGCCAAACTTAGACCAATTATTTCCGCATCTGATGCCAAGAGACTAATGCATGCCTTTATTGTAATGCACTTTTTTTTCTGGTATCTCAATGTGTGGTATCCCGCTTGCAGCTTGTTCAGAATATAACTGCTAGAATTCTGCCTATAACCAGGAAAAGTGACCATATTACCCCTGTTTTGGCCTCTTTGGACTGGTTCCCTGTGCAGTATAGAATTGATTTTAAGATGTTGCTGTTGAATGGATTAGCACCTAGTTGTTTGCAGGAGTTACTGACCTGTATCTTCCAAACCGCACTGAGATCACAGGATGTGGGGCTGCTGAACAACAAAAGCAACACGGGAGGTAGGGCTTTTTCTTGTAGAGCTCCTAAATTATGGAATGCTCTGCCTTCATTTGTCAGGGAAGCTGGGACCGTTACATTATTCAAGTCAAGACTAAAAATGCATTATTATAAAATGGCTTTCTTATCTTAGTGGGTTTAATGTAACTTTTAAATTGCTGCTTAGGCTGACTGAAGGGAAGCCATGGTCGGGAAGGCAGTGTAGACGAAGCCAAGAAAGCAGGTGAAGGCTGGGGAGGAGGAGGCGAACTCTAGCACACAGCAGGGACGGAATGAATGAAAAAAAACAAAAATAACCAAACTTATTGAAAGTTGAACTACAACAGCTTGAGACATAACAAAATACCTGCTGTCAGGAGTTACAACTATAATACGTTAACTCTTAACAACCCAGCAACACAAGTATAGCACTGTTATACACTGTCAGTATAACTAACATACTGGTAGAGATCCTAAACTCTACTCTCGAATCTGCTCATCCCCCCATAGTCCCATACACCATTCCTCAGATGTGGGCCAACTTATGTAATTGCATCATCTTGCCCTTTCAGAGTTTTTCAACCACAGTTTTACAGCTGGTTCAGGGTCAAAAACCTCGAAGGGAGGACCTTCAGCTGCAATTCGAATCAGATTTGATGTAGTACTGGTGCTCAAACAACAACGCATGTCTGTTTTTATTCGATTCATAGCACTGAAGGCTCGCTCACACGGCACTATACATTTCACAGTGTATAGATAACAGGTTGAAAAAAAGTTTAAGATTTGCTCCCCCACCCTCATACTTCATTACTCTATTAAATATAAGAAGATAAAACTCACCTTTTTTGCTCTTCCTTCCCTTGCTTTGTTGTGAAATGATGCAAGGTGCTTCATGTGTGTAATAATAGCAGCAAGTTGTCCCGCGTCAGTTATCATGTTACCCTCATTACTGTGCAACTATGGCTGTAACTAGCTATGAGGACACCGAGGTCGTGTCCTCGCTTGTTTTTTTGCATCATCAATGCTATAAAAATTCTCGTAGCATATAAAAGACTCCTTAATTTTCTCTCTTGGTTTGCTGTGTAACATACATTTGGAGGTTGAATAGTAAATACCAAGCTGTCATATAAATACTGACAGCTATAGCTTGAAACCTAAGTTTGACCTCGGTAGAATGTCAGCTCTAATTATGGCCCTGTGTGCAACAGCACGTCCAGAGCTCGCCTGAATATGCACAGCCTGGAAAGTTCTGTAGCCTCTGTCTTCAACTTTGCAACTCTTGCAAGAAAAGTGAATATCTTGTATATCAAGTCCATCATTTCAATAACGGTTGAAGCAAGACAACATTCTTTTAAGCTTTCGGATACTGCCAATTCAAGCCTGTGGGGTATATACCAAAAATCTACTATGTGACTGGCTTTCTCTTTGAATTTAGCTTGTTCACCTGCTTTCGATCCCATGTTAACAGACGCTGCATCGGCAGTGAATGCCACCTATTTTTCCATTAAGTTAATAGTAGCTTTTCAGTTCTGGCGGCTCACATGATGGCAACGAGATCTTGACATAGAAAGTGGCGTTAGTGTTTCGCGGCGGCGCTATGTACAAGAGAAGTCTTTTTCCAAGGCGAAAGCGCATTTTAATTGTGTCAACCTCCCCGCCCCCCACAGTAGCCGATGACGAGTGCAAATTAATATATGATCGCAGAGACAAATTTTGGTTGCACACAGCCCGCAAATTTGAGCCCTGTTCTGTGTATACTGTTATTAGGCTTCCAAGCCGTAGGCTGGAGAAGCCTATTGTTTTTGTTAGGATTATTAATATTATTATTTTTTATTTTATTTTTTCTGCCAAAACTGCTCAAAACTCATGAAATTCAGTACACTAGTAAATGCCTATGGATGATTGTCGGTGATATTCAGCAAATTTGCGCAAGTCACATGGTTCGGCAGCCATATTGGATTTTGCAGAATTTGTTAAAACGCCTATGTATCGGAAACCGCTTACTGCAGAGTTCTGAAAATTGCTATACATGTTGAGGGATAGTCCATGATTAACTGTTGTTAATATGAAGCTGATTGGTTCTGTGGTTTGGCAACCACATTGATTAATGACATAAAATTACCATAAAAATATAAAATCATCAAAATTCAAACATCTTCTTCTCTGAAACCGCTTATCCGATTGAAACAAAAATTGGAATAAAACATCTCAGTAGTTACGCTTGTTCAAGGGAAGTTGCTACTGTGAAAATCATGGCGTCCATGCTGCATGACATCATCAACATACGCAACTGGCTATAAAACTGCGTATAACTTCTTATCGGCTGCACCAAAATGCACAAAATTTGACACGGATGTTGAGGACTATGTGATGTTGTGTCGTGGTCAATATTGCGGCCTTTGGTCACGTGGTGTGGCAGCCATCTTGGATTTAATGAAAAGTTTGGACAATATTCAAAAGTCTTCTTCTCATGAACGGTAAATAGTACAGCTGTGAAAATTTTTGTACATAGTGTGCTCATGTCCACGATTGATTCGACATTAAGAAAAATGGATCAGTCACATGGTGTGGCAGCTATGTTGGATTTTGCGTAAAACACTTAAACGACAACTGCTTATGAGCCCTTTGGCTAAGTGACATGAATCTTGAGTATACATTATCTTTGTACTGTCCTCTAAAAAAGTTAGTCAGGAAAAGTTCCTACATCAACAAACATGACCACCATGAGCCAATCAACATGGGTGACATGCCTGTTTTGCAATTTTTCACCCTGAAATGACACATTCCCACCACTGGGGACAGCTGTTAACATGGAAAAGTCTGCAAGGTATGGAAAAAATATAGCAAGGTATAGCAAGGTATAGAAAAAAGTGTGTTTGTAATTTATTAGATGTGACTTGTTGTTTTACAAAACTGGTGTGTTTATATGAGCACTATAGGTAATGCAAGTAGTGGAATGTGTAATGGAAAGATAGTTTTATATAGTATGGTTAAGTTCTGCTAAAGGTCAAATTTAAAGCTGGCTTTAAAACTTCCCATAATTTCTTATTGACTGCAGATGGTTGTTATATAGCATGCAGAGTTCTGATTGAAGCCAAAATGAGCATAAATGATCTAAGTATTATTATCTTTTACGGTTGTTCAAGGGAAGTTGCTACAGTACATAACATGGCTGCTGTGGGCCAATGAGATTTCAGCACTGATCATCTAACACAGTCAGCTGTGTCCAAAATGATTTGTGACAACGTTTCATCTATAACAACCAATGCGCTTAAATTTCACACTAACTGCTTGGAAGCCGTAAAGTTGCTCGCAATCAATCGCAAACTTTAAATCTGTTATTTAAATGGTCTGATTGTGGCAGTTGTATGTGTGACATGCTATACAAATGTATTATGATTTGTTCTTTTTTACTGCTGTGTACTGTACAGTACTTTGTAATACTTTTTGTATAAAAAGCGCTATATAAATGCAATAAATAAATAAATACATAACCAGTTTGTTTTCCATTATTTGAGAGTTGAAACAGAAAAAATGAAAATTAACCATTCTAGTTTCCATTATTAAAAAGTTGAAAAATGACAAAAGAACCAGTTCATGTTTTGTTATTCAGAAGTTGAAAAACAAACAATGAAAAACAAGCTGGTCATTATTATTTGTTTATTTAGCAGATGCCTTTATCCAAGGCGACACACAGAGACTAGGGTGTGTGAACTATGCATCAGCTGCAGAGTCACTTAAAACTGCATCTCACCCGAAAGACGGAGCACAAGGAGGTTAAGTGACTTGCTCAGGGTCACACAATGAGTCAGTGGCTGAGGTGGGATTTGAACCGGGGACCTCCTGGTTACAAGCCCTTTTCTTTAACCACTGGAGCACACAGCCTCCTGTGTTGCTCTAAAGCTGAAAAAAGAAATTAACCAGTTTTGTTTTTCGCCATTCAACCGAGAAAAATCGAACAACAAAACAAACGTTTGTTTTTCCATTATTCAAAAGCTGAAAAAACAACATACTAGTTCATTTCTCGTTATCCAAAAAAACAACAATGAACAACGAAGTTGGATCTAACTTCAGCCTGCTGTAAAATTAAGGAATTGGGTAATTAGTGCAAATTGCAAAGTAACCATTTTTTTTGGTTGGTCTTTAAGCTGAAAGTGGTAAAAACAAATGTAATTTTGCTTATCAGTGTGGTCATCATTTTTCTTTGTTTGCTGCAGGGCGAAAATGGTACTATTGGCCTTCCAGGTATAGCCGGCGAAAAAGTAAGTCTTTTTCCTTATACCACTAAAACATGAATGTCAAATTAAATTAGAGCATTTTCCCTGTAAAATGTTCTGAAAACTCTTACTCTAAAATGATGTAACATCCAACAGCACATGTTAGTATTTGAGTTTTTTGTCTGTAAGGTTTATATTTTAATGACTTAGATTCACCATGTAAACCGCTATGTGTAATATGTGTAGTCTGAATTAGATACTATATGGTTTATGTCTTCTTTGTGACCAGAGCAACGCTCTAAGAAGTGTTAGCTTGGTTTTTCAGATCTATTATGTGCATCGAAAAAGTGGCAGATTTAAATACCAACAGCGAATGAGTGTCAGAGGTCTTCTATGTAATGGAAAAGAGAAGAACATTTCTGTTAATTCACAGAGACGGTTGTTGAATCCCAGTCTTAATTATCCCTTCTCCTTCCCTCAGGGTAATGCAGGATTGCCTGGAAAGCAAGGACAACTGGGAGTGGCTGGACTTCCAGGGCAAAGGGTCAGTTGTGTTTCTCCATCTTGGTTGGTTGGTTGTTTTCTGCTTGTGAAACATTAGACATTTTTAGCATGACTTCTATATTCCTGTTGCAATACTATTAGTTGCAATATGAGCTATCACACTATGTTATGCACCAGTGACTATGGCATTGAGATGGCTGTGTGAATTGTTGCTACCATTGCAGATCATCTAAATGATATGCAATAATATCAATAATTGGTATTGCTGTCTAAATGAAAGTAAACACTTCCCCGTCAAGAGAAAGACTGACTACAGTAAAAATGTTAAATTTTTCCCCTTTATACACATACCTCTCTTATATTAATATAAAACTATTTAATTTTAAAAATGGAAAGGTATTTGAGTCAGAAACGCAGCTTCATAATCCAGTTGTTCAGAAGTTCTGCTTTTTTTCGCACTGCAAGGACTCCACAGCCAACCTAAACCCTCCCCACCTGGGCAGCGCTTGGCCCCTGGAAACTCCAGGCCACAGTCGGCAGTGGCATAGCCTGGATTCGAACTGGTGATCTCCAAACTATAGGGCGCATCCTGCACTCTAGGTGGAGTGCCGTTACTGGATGTGCCACTCAGGGGCCCACACGGTTCCAATTTTATGCTTTTTATTCACAGAAAGATATCATTAATGATAAAAAAAAATAGCCAAGGGTTTTCTGAGTGGAAATATAACTTCTTGCTACACATGTAAATGCTCTTAATTATATCTAGGCTACTTGCCTGTTTTAAAATTCTAAACTTAACTTAATGCAAGTAGATTTTTTTATGTATCTCAGGCCTACTGAATATATTTAAAAAAAACATGCCAAGGACTGTGCGAAGACAATACACTTTGCTGTCCAAGATCACAGTAATTGAACACCTACCCACTTAGCTGTTCCATTTTCAAAGTTATTTACGTTTTGGAATTTGTTTGCGTGTCGCTAACTTTTTATTTGTACATCGTTACCTTTTTGTTTGTATGTCATTGACTTTTTGTATGTTTGTAAGTCAAAATATTTTTATAACTTTTTGTTTGTATATCGCTAACATTTTATTTGCTTGTGTTTTGCACTTCAGGGTCACCGTAGGATTGCTATGTATATGATGCTACTTATCTCTGACTTACTAACATTATCCTGATTTGACAAACAGTACAAATGATAACAATTTTTGTAGCACGATATAACAGTATCACTGCAGCCCTAGTACTACTTGAATATGTTTGGTTCTAATGTAATTGAATACAGTGGTATGAGAGATATGGCAAGAGAAATGATTGTTGTCCCCACGTGTGCTGTCTAACAAACTGTGTTTTTGTTCTATACGCAGGGAGAAAAAGGAGAAACGGGGGATATAGGACAAAAGGTATAATTGTGTTTATATTGTTCATTGTGCTGATTAAAATAATTTAAGAGGGGCTGTTTTAACAACATCCATTATTTTGGATCCATTTATGCAGGGTGAACCTGGGCAGGATGGAAAGAGTATAATAGGCCCACCCGGCCTACCCGGACCTCCAGGACAAATAATATCCCTGCAAGATGTAAGTAACGCTTTTATAAAAAAAAAAAATATAGCAAGCTTCTGCTCTTTTTCTATCCCATTTGCTTTTTGTTAATGGAATCTATATTACTGTAAATGATATAATGTTACTCCACTGGTCTCTTTCTAGATGTAACTAAACTAAAGATCAGTCATGAGTGTCATACATGAGTAGCTCATAGGGTGCTTGTAATAAACAAAAAATACAACACTTTTTGTTAAGAAACTACCTGGAAAGTTATTTAAAAGTAACTGTTTTGTTTTTCCAGCTTATGTTCAACGATACTGAAGGAATATTTAACTTTACTGACATCCGAGGACCACCTGTGAGTACCCGGCTATGTAAAGTAGCCTTAAAAGCTCATTCTGTTCACAGGTGTGCTGGCATGTTGATCACATAACATTTTTTTCATTTAACATTTTTTAAATTGTGACTGCATACCTTCTCCAGAAACATCAATGCATTGCCCATTTTGCACAGCTTACCAGTGGTTCTCTATTAAAGGAATGATCATACTTTTTCTTCACAAATTATTTTTCAAGTTAAGCCACAAACTAGCAGCATGTTACTTTAAATATTTATATATACCATTCTGCAGCAAAGAACTAGCCAGTTTAGTTTGATTCTATAACTGCAGGTATAACCCCTGTAATCTGATTGGCTGTCATTCATGTATCTCTAAGACAGTTTTGCACATATGTCCCTTTTCTGGACATACCCAAAGTATGTATATATTAAACATGTCAATTTAAAAAACAACTCCAAAATGTACATTATGCTCGCATAATGAACACCATGGTCTTTGCTATTGTTTTTAGTGGTATCACATAGCCGATGGAGAGCTTGCCATGGCTTTATCTGTACTTTGGAACTCTTCTTAGAGACAGTGCTGTACATGGACTATATATGCATTTAAAAGTAATTTGTTCAAATGGTAGTAAACACATTTTAACATAACCATTTGCCTGTTCTACATGCTTCTATTTATCGTCTGCATGTTACAGGGACCTGAAGGCATGCCTGGTCGAGCAGGATTTCCTGTAAGCTTGTTTTAAATGTTTTATCGCAAAACCTTATAAAACATTATAGTACCGAGTATCTAAATAGCAAGCAACCAAAAGAAAATGAATAATCAAATTCAAAACACGCCCTTCATATTATATGTTAAATATATCTTGAACATTCAGGCTTCAAATCATACACTATATGTTTGTAAAGTCAACCACAAAAGTATTTAAATTGGTGTGTTTAATGTTTCCCAATTCTTTTTGGAGGGTTGTGTACAATACATGACCTGGCCACTTTATTAGGACCTGTCTTCCCGATTGGATTTGGCATCACCCTGGTGTTTACTTGAAGGTCCAACGAATACTATAGGTCCAGGTCCTAATAAAGTGTCCAAGCAGTATACAGTAAGTGTTTACTATAAACCTCAGAATCACTAATGTCATGACTTGCTTCCAGATCATTGGTACTATACTGTGCAATGTTATATAGCATTTATTTTTTGTTTTTCTATTAACCAAAAATGTGGTGTGGAACACGTTCTGCACAAGGTGAGGTACAAAAACAGTAAATACCTACCCTCAGGCTTTTTAAAAAAGAGAAAATAAAGAGCATTTTCTGTTTGTAATTTAGTATAATGGACATCTTAAATAGACTGAAAGCCTTCTCAAAACCTTTTGGATAGCATTTGAGTATAGTACAATAAAATGTTGGTTGATTTTATACATGTGTGTAGGTACACTGGTTTTGCAGTGTCTTTGTATATGTTAAAATGTGGATGGGTCTGGAGTGGCGTCATATACACTCATGGAGCGCAGGTTTGTGTCCTGGCTGTGGGAAGTCACCAGTCTCTGGGGATTCTGGAGGGAGCATTGCAGGTTAGGGTGGCAAAACCGTTAGGAACTGTTTCTCCTCATCGCGCTACAGCGAACGCTGCTGGCCAGGTGTCCAGTGAACTCAAAAGGTGGACACCTGCAGGGCTGGCCTTTGTCCTGCAGAGTCCGGTAGTTCCCTGACATCCGCTCTCAAGTTCCTGGGTGTAACAGAGGAAATTGGCTTGATTGGACGATACTCACGGAAACTTCAGTTCTCCTGGGCTGTGTGGGGAATTGCTGTGGTCAAGTAACATAATTGGCCATTCTAAATTGGGGAGACAATTGGGGTAAAATAATTGGGCACTTTATTTAAATAGAAAAAAAACAGCAGTGGGCAGCTATTTGATTTGGTCATTTTGTTCATTCTTTCTGAAATAAAATGCAATAGTGTCTAATTATGATTTCTTAATATAAAACAAACGTTTCTATGTGTAGGGACCAAGGGGACCTAAAGGTGCTACAGGTTTTCCAGGCGTACAAGGACCTCCAGGACTGAAGGTAATTCCAAGATTTTATTTTTTTTGGTGTAAACGATCAGCACTTGACCAAACCTTCCCAAAGACAAATGTTTCAAACTGTTTTGAGACATTATTGATTGTTTACTTGACTTAGTTCTAGTTTTACCTCTGTATATCTGCAAATGGTTAATTTAAATACGTACACAATATATAATAAACATTCACTTCATATGTATGCATTCAATAGGATATCATATAGATAGATAGTAGCTAAATATTAAGAGTGAGTTTTCCGTTTATCAATTACTTTTCTTGTGTGAACCTTTTTTAATAAAAGATCCTATGAAGGAGATAAATTGAGGAAAGAAGAGGCCCAGAGTACAATTTGTTTTCCAATACACTTTCCCTTGACAAAGGTATGTTAAACATACCGAAACGTTGGGATATTATACATTTCAATCACCAGTAGCTGATTTGTGACAATATTAAAACCATGCATATTTCTGTATGTGCTCTCCGGACCTCAGTGATCAGTGTCATTCAGCAGTCAATATTCCATGTCAGCAGTGGGTAAACTGTGCCACAGATTAAGGGTTAATTACTGCACATCCCAGTTCTGACAATTGTCTCTACATCTCTGAATTAGTATGTCTCAAGTTTAAACGCAAAACATATTGCTGAAAAATCCCATGCAGCAAACATGTGTCTTGTATTTATTATATATGCAGTCTGCAACCAATTTCCTAACCAAATGTTGGATAAGTAAAAATCAACAATAATCAATGTGCTGAGAGCACTTTGTTATTCAAAAGAATAAAACAAAAAAACAATGTGTAGACTCTTCCCAAAAGTCTTTGATACCCGCTGAGAAACGACAGAAACAGAGGGTTTGAAGTTGCAAACGCCGCTCAGGCGTCCAGGTTTATTTTATTTACAAGCAGTTACAGTAGTTGGTGGCTGCCACTAGGGTATCAGCAATGGTAGTCCTAGTGCGGGAGAATGTATACACACAGGTACATGAATATATACAAAAGGCAAAAACAAAACACTATACAAAACAAAGCCGTGCGCTACTCCCACTAAAAGGGAGGTCCTGCACCAGGAACCTTCTCCCTGCAAAAACGAAATCACTGGGGAGGATTAAAATATACTAAATTAACCCCTACCCTAAAAGTTCTAACAATTATCCTGGTTACACATGCAGTGATAATCCTTAGCTTGCCCTGGTTCCATCCGCAGTCGTGAGGGTTCTCCTCCTTCCCCTCCAGGCTTGTCAAAGAAGCACAGCACAAACCAACAAAGGACAAAGAAGAACCAAGGGCTGGCTTTCCAGACCATTTTTAAAGGCAGGTGACCAGGGTTAATTGATTATCAATTATTCAATTGGCACCTGGCCACCTGCTGCACATAATATTTCAATTAGGCAGAGGGGGAAGTCTTCCCTACCGGCCCTGCCATATCTAATCAAACAGAAACACATTTTCTTTACAAACCACCACAAATAAACACTATATACAGGGGCAGGCCTCAGCCCTGCCACACCTTCAAAAACACGTGACACCATGGTGATTAATCGATCAATAAAAGATTTATTGGAGCTCTCAAAATAAAAGCCATGATGATCATTGTTTCAGCTTTAGTATTTATTTATCAATAGTATTGCTTTTTTTACAGGGTGAAAAGGGTGAAGCAGGGTCTATCATTGCAGCCGATGGATCTCTGATGGCAGGATTAACCGGACCAAAGGGACCAAAAGGAATTCAGGTGACTATAAATTTGAATCCCTCTGCCCTTTATCCCCAAAGTCCTCCCATTTGGGTGACATCTATTCTAAACTTGTATTATTTCTGTCTCCCTAGGGCGAGCCAGGTTTAACCGGACCTCGAGGACCAATGGTATAGCTTTTAAATATATTTTACCTGAGTACAATGCATTATGAGCCAGATTTAATAGATTTTCTCTAAATTAACAATTAAATTAAACTGTTCATTCTTAGAGTAATTTGTACAATGTATAATTAATATATAAATATGAAATCATTTTTTAAAGAAATAAACACTTCTGCAAGAACATTTTCATGATTTACGTTCAAACACTTGTAAACTGATCACCTGTATTGTGCTGTCCTTAAGGTATACATGCTTTGCACAAAAGACAAAGACTTTTAGACTACCATTTTTTCTGTGTTATGATAGTAATAAAACGGTCAATAGGAACATACAATGACAATGCAGAGAAGACACCCATTGGATCCTAAAGTAACGATTTTTTTTTTTTTTCAGGGGCCAAAAGGACCACTTGGACCAAAAGGAGAATTTGGCTTCCCTGGACGTCCTGTAAGTACAGAAGGTTTTTGCAGCGAATATATATATATATATATATATATATATATATATATATATATATATATATATATATATATATATATATTATTGCTTTAAAAGTCAGAATCTGGTCAATCTTAAGTTTAATAAGGTGGTAAATGTCCAAAATTATGAAGAAATAGATTGCTTTTCAGACATTTACCAGCTAATCTTATGATTTACCAAAGCTTATTGGTAACTGCAGGTATATCATCGAAAAATGTATTTATTCCTGCATATGAATTGTCAATTAACAAAATAATCATTAATGTCGAAGAATATATTTATTTCTGCATACAAATGTTCCATTGACAAAATAATCATTAATGAGCTTACAGTAATGCACGAGCAATTCAACATGGTACTGAACAATATTGTGATCCACTTATGTAGAGCAACCAACATTCTGGTAAATGTGTGTATAAAACAATTTACAATTTAAAATAGCATTCTGTTAAATGCAAATGTAATCATTTAGGACATTGTTTTTTAAAGAAAGTCACTCTTTGGTTATGACACACAACACCACAAAGATAGGCAGTGAATAGATATATTTACTTACTGCAGCATGGTAGACTCTTGGAGTTACACAGTACCCCTGAAGCCTTAAAATGTGCAAAAGCGATTAGAAAGCCATTCGGTCATTAGCCAAAGCCCCTTGGTTATTCTTGAGATTTACCAGTAAATGTCCAAAGTAAAGCGTTATCATGTTTATCTCTGACATTTACCACTTGGTAAATGTCAACATTTCCCAATAAATCTTAAGATTTGCCAATATTCATACTTTTACTGTAACATATATATGTATTTGACCCTTTGAGTCAGACGTTTAAATTTCAACCCATTCTGGGATCATGTGTTCTATAAGACAAATAATATTGTTCGCTGGAAATAAGATTTTACATCCCCTCACAAGTCCACAGCAAAAAAAAACCAACAATAATGATACAGAACCGTTCTGTGACTGGGTCTGCTGCGTTTTCCAGTCAGTTGGACTTTGCAGGCCAGACCGATTTCTCCAGACTGATTATATCTGTCTGGCCACCAGGTGTCATATTTGCTCCACATAAAGAAGTACAGTAAAAAAAATAAAAAATAAAAAAATTAGATTCTTTCATAAAAAAAAAAAAAAAAACAGTCATATAAATGTGCTACCATGCCCTCTATTAGTGTACAGTAATGTAAAAAATTTAAAAAACAATTATAAAAATTATATAGATAGATAGATAAATAGATATGTAAGGGTGAGAGGTTTTACTGTAGTCCTATAGTACTACAATTATTTTAGTTAGGGGAACAACAGTCCATTTGACAGAAATATACATTTGAGATGTATACAAAGTCCTAGGAGTAAGTTTGTTTTCCACACATTTCAGAAACAAACTTTCTAACGTTTTGTTTTTTTAATATATATTTATATGAATTATTAAATTTTTTTTTTCTTGTTCATAGGGTCGTCCAGGAATGATTGGAAAGAAGGGTGAGAAAGGAGAAATTGTGACGCTACCAGTAAGTGAGCTATAAAGGCACAAGTTTAAATTTAACATCTTAATGAATAGTGTCTTATTAGATGTTTAACTTGTGTGTGTGGGCTTGCTCTAAAGTTTAGAATTTTAACAAATTGTTTCCTAAGATTTTAAAAAATAGCCATTGAAATTGCACCCTATGATCTAATTACTCAAATTGTATAGAAATGTAAAACTAAGAGCCTATCCTGAAGCAAGTGAAAAGGCAATTTTTTGGAGAGGATATAAATATTTCATGAATAAACTTCATCAGACACCTGAACATTCCCACACGTATTGTTTCGTGGTAGTTTTTAAAATATTTCAATCCTTGGCAACGCGATATAGTGGAAGCAATCGAGCGTACATACATCTGAAAAAACACGAATAACATTGTGATGAAAACTGGCTTTAAAATTGTTTAGGCTGTTATCTGGATGTCAGATTGTGGAAATATAGGGAGGTAACTGTCCACATTCTGCTGTCTGTATTTCACACTTATACTTTTACATGTGTCTTGAAAATACTAAATTATTCCAAATACTGTAAATTAGTCATTGATATACTGTATGTGATACTAACACCTCATTTGCTTACCTGATTACACCAAGGTCTTTAATACCACCTTGCACAACGATTCATTGGCATTTCTTATTCCATACTATTCTGTACATATTACTGATATATGTCATAGTCATCACCATTTCTTTATACCTATAGCTCCAGTTTAGAATCTAGAGCTGTGACGGGGTGTTACTGACAGGCTTCCTTAATTTGATATGTCTATGAGAATTAGCATTTGTCTTTAGACTTGCTTCAAAATAGAACCCTAAGCATTTAAAATTCAACTGATATAGTAGTATATATGTAATATATTTTACCTTGGTTTCAGCATTTTGTAATTGTGTTTTTCCTGATACGAGGAGCAGCATATCCAATTAAATCTTATCAAATCTTATCAAGTCACTGTACTTTATTTCTCAAGCTATTCCTGCTGAGCTGGTTGGAATTATCTCTTAAGTATGCATGTTGTCTCAGTGTTGTAACAAGTGTATTCCACATGTAATGAAAAGTATATTATATTTATAGCACTGGAGTAATAAATTATTGTTGGTCACCTTCATTTTACTAACTAATAGAGGTCTATTGCTATTAGACTAGTAACACAAGAAGGTGCAATTTGCTACAAACTACAATAAATACTTATTATACAGGTTTCAAATTAATACCTACTGCAAATAGTTAGAATTATTCATTTCCTGGTTTGCACCAATGCTGTCCAATCTTAGTATGAACAGAGACCAGCATCTTACTGAAGAAAATAAAAATCAATTGGCAAGTAAATACGATATCTGATATATGAGCATATACATCTCAGGTTAAACCTGCTCAGAAAATGTGGTATTGGAGTTCCAGAAATATGTTATGAACAAGTACATACAGTTGTGTATCCGTGTTTTTAATAATGTGATTCGCTTGTCCATTTCTAGGGACCTCCAGGCCTGCCTGGCCCACCTGGACCCCCAGGTCCAGCCATCACCATTAAAGGAGTAAGTTCTATGTTCCTCATTGACTGTGGCTGCTGTCTTTGTCTTCACCCTTTTATTTCCTCAGAGCCAATTATTTGTGTTCTATTTTTGATTCACCTTTTATTCACCAATCATTTTCCTCAATTTTAAAGACAGTTTTTCCAGTCCCTCCCAGACCTCACTGCAAAACTCCCGTAAGTAAAAGTGAACCCTTTCAAGTCGCTCTGTTATGTCAAGATGAAGTTTGCAAGTACATTGCTTTCAAGGAAAGCTCTTATCTCCCAGTGCCTGTGTGTCTCTTTGCTTTGCTCTTTCTCTGTGCATCTTTTAAATATATGAGGCACGATTACAAGTCTGGACAGATAACAGATGCTAAGGGAAAATTGTCAAACGCTGTACAAAAACATATTTTTCAAATGATGTGTTTTATTATATAATGTAGTTATGAGCAAATGCAATTATCTGAATTAAAAAAGAAAGTTGATAAGTTTCATTCAGATCACTTGTAAATCTTGGCCTGCTGTATCAAGATTAATGAAGAGAAAGTGCAGCTTGGATTGTCTGCTTAAAATGGCTACAGTACTGCACAAACTTTTATTTTTCTTGAGTGCCCGGCCTCTCCAAATTGTTGAAAACATGTTTTAAGGTGCCGCTCATAATTTTAGATAATTTAAATCTGTTATCTGAACATTCAGACTTGCTCCTTGCAGGTTATGAGTAAAGAATGAGAAGACAAGCTTGTTGCTTCTTTTAATCTCAACCCAAACAAGGCATAGTTTAACACATTTTACAAGCATGACGCATGATGATGAATAATATATATAAACTGAACAGAATACTACAGCATGCCAGATGCAGATCCTTAAAGTGCACTTAAAACTAACAGGCTAAAGTAATGTGTTTTAAATCATTGTTTTGTTTTATACTGTATGCACTTTAAAACAATCTAAACATTCAGTAAATATAGAACAGGCCACCAAGAAAAGTAATATAATTAGTGTGGAAATTTAAATCTGTTTGTTTTTCCTAATGAAACTATTTGGACGTACTGAATTTAGCAAGTCAGTTGCAACATCATTCATTTTTTTATTTATATGTAAATAGTCATATCCTCCTCCCTCTTCCATTATTGTAGTACAATAAATGATAGCTGTCTGATACCTTTCACTGATATCATTGGGTGCAATAAATTGGGTTTCAGATAAATAAATAAAGGGCATTTTAAGAAATGTTATTGAAACTTCTCTGTCATGGTACACATATTACACATGAAAACACAACGGTTTGACATTTTATCCAAGGTTCTATAAACAAAAACCTTACTTAATGCTACCTTTTGTAAACAGTATTAGATTACAGAGAATAATATCATATAAATTATTTGTAACATGAATCAAATGCAGCACATTTGTTGCTTATATAAAATATAATTGCATGACAAAATCTAACATGACTGCAACACTAGACAAGAATTGTCTGTTGGATTTTCAGACAAAAACACCTTTATAGTGACATACTGAAATCTGTATTTGGATATTGTTGTTATTTATTTATGATTATGTATTTTGTTAGGTAAATGGAAATAAAGAAACACAACATGAACCCACATTTACCCATGGTGAGTCATTTATAATCAGTTACTGTATGTTTCTCCACTTTTGTTTGTCAAACTCATGTTTGAATGTTGTTGGTTCCTGAAACTCCAAGCTAATAGCTTCAACAGTTCGGTTGGCTTACTCAGCAACTGTAGAATTCATAACAGTAAGGTGAATTATACTACATTTGATTACAAACATCAACAGCAACAAAAAAATAAACCGAAAATGGGTAAATAACCAATTCATGAGGAAAATTATATACTGGTGACTTTGTACCTCATTATTTTTTTTTTTCCTCACCCATTAATAATTTAGTCAAAAGCTACCCTAAGGAAAATGTATTGATGATAATAATAATAATAATAATAATAATAATAATAATAATAATAATAATAATAATAATAATAATAAACATTCCCAGCAGCATTATTTTACATTTAAAAGTCAAAAAAGTGTCAAATGTAATAGACACCTGTGCCAAGAGTAACATTTTCTTTATATAATGAGTACAGTAGTAATAGCTGCCTATTTATGCCCTGCCCTTGTGACAAAATTGACCACTGACATCATACAAAAACCTCTACATGGTTTTTATTAACATGTTTTTGTATTACTTTCCTACTTACATAGGACCAAAAGGACAAAAAGGATTGTTTGGCTCTAAAGGTGAAAAGGGGGACAATGGCTTTTCTGGAATACCTGGACCAAAAGGTAATGAAGTTTGGGTATGCTTAATGGATGAAGTTGTTTAAAAGTCACTGCAATCTATTTTAATGATCTAAACATGATCATAATATTGCCGCCCTGAAATGTATAAACCTGATTATTCAGAACCCTCATTTCATTATATTTGTAGTATTCTAGTTCTGGTGGCTTTGTCATACTAATTCTTGTTTTCCTATTTCGACAGAAGCATGTAAACTACTTAAATTACTGTAACATTGCTGTTCGTAATGCTTTGTTACACTACTCCCTTTACTGTGACTTTTAAGTTATCAGTCTTCAACAGCTGTTCGTGTCAGGGATTTTAAAAGGCCTGGAAAACGAGCAGACTAGCCGAGTGTCTTTAATATCGGGTGCACAGCTGTATTATATAATATTCTCAGTCAAGTTCTATTACCAGAGCTGTCCAGTAAACACTTCAACATAGTTTCACTGCCACAAGTTTTAACCTCTGGCCATTGATCTATTTAATTTATGTTTACAAACCAATTGGTCTCATCCCATACTAAAAAAATATAGATTTTAAAAATATTTTTGTAAACATATTATTCATATAAAACTCATAGTCTTTGGGAATGATAAAAATATATCGAAAAATATATGTATTATGTATGTAACCTTATATAAAATATATTTAACATATTACAAAATTGGCCCGTTTTCATCATATGGAAAATATATTTACAATGTATTTACTTAAACATATTTTAAATATATTTAAAATATAATTTCAGGTAACACTATATCAATTTTATTGTCCATGTATTTTTTAGAAATGTATTATTCAATATATTTACTAAACATGTATTATATAATGTATTCACAATATATTACATACTGTAGTTTTTGGTATATGAATATATTGTATAACAAATGCCCAGTAAATATTTAATACCTTTTAAAAAGTAGGCTACATAAATAATATATTCTAGGAAAACCAAATATAGGCACATTAAATAGAGAGCAACAGTTGGCCTTATACAGTGTCACCAATAACGTTCTATCAGATTTATATGCACGGTACTATTCCAGAATTGTAGTGAGAGGGGAAATTATTCACTGTAAGCAATACAGAAGACTGCACAAGCACAATAGTTACACAGTTAGGTTAGTTGATGGAGATTTCTTGAGCATCGATAAATTTGTTGCAACTGATTTTGGAGAAGGGCCCAAGTGTTTTGCTTTGGGTAACTTTCTAAAGCCAATTCAATACATTTTCTGTAGAAGTCAAATTGTTCAGCTCTCACTGGAACATATTATTCCAGTTAATAAAGATGATCGTCTGGTAGCAATTGATGCTCAAGTAATTCTACAGAAATGTGTTTTTGTAAAAGTGCCTGGACACACACCATATTTTGCATGTGTTCCTCCAAACAGATATGAAGCAAATAAATAAGAAAGGAATGGAATTCATAATTTCATAAAAATAACTACTATCTTTAAACATAACGGAATATATCTACATTTTGTAAAAATTCAGTGTATAGAAAACACTCAAGTACAAAAATGAAAAGCTTTCAACATATGCTAAAAGGCTGTTTGCATTACAACAGGTGTTTGGGCTGCTTCTCTGTAGACCTGCTAACATTGTTCTTCTGAAACTGCTGCTTCCAATTAAAAATTAATTAATAGCTATGGAATTGTTGCTGAAAATAGAGCTATGAAAGTAAAAAAAAAAAACCCACTAATAAACTGGAAATACATTTTTACAATTTCATTCTTTTTTTCATATTGATTAACGACCATATTTGTTCCGTCAAGAATAAACTTATTTACCGAATTAAAATCACAGTGTCTGTGTTTTTATCTGCTGTACATGGATAAACTTATGAAGTCTTCTTGTTTTAAATTTAGTGCTGCCTGACCGTCACAGTCTCCCATTATATGAAATATATATATATATATATATATATATATATATATATATATATATATATATATATATATATATATAGTTTGAAAACACTGCATACACTTTTAGATATATAAATGTGAATATATTTATTTACAACATATTTTACAATGTATTTTGAATATAATTTAGAAAAATAAAATGTATAAATGTGAATGTTGATTTACAAAATACATTTATAGTATATTATAAATATATTTAAGCAACATGTCATGTTTAAGAAAATATATTATAAATACTGTACATTTCAGGTTTAAAAAATATATAATTCCATATATTAAAAATATATTTATTTTCCGTATGGGATATGCCATTCTCCTTTCATTAACCCCCCAAAACTCCCATTTTAGTTACTGGCTGGTATTAGATTCTGATACTTATGTCATGGACTGGCTAACCTTTTTTTCATCAGCATTGGACAGATGATATATATATATATATATATATATATATATATATATATATATATATATATATATATATATATATATATCAGTACTGTGCAAAAGTTTTAGGCAGGTGTGAAAAAATGCTGTAAAGTAAGAATGCTTTCAAAAATAGACATGTTAATAGATTATATTTATCAATTAACTAAATGCAAAGTGAGTGAACAGAAGAAAAATCTAAATCAAATCAATATTTGGTGTGACCACCCTTTGCCTTCAAAACAGCATCAAGCATCAATTCTTCTAGGTACACTTGCACACAGTTTTTGAAGGAACTCGGCAGGTAGGTTGGCCCAAACATCTTGGAGAACTAACCACAGTTCTTCTGTGGATTTAGGCAGCCTCAGTTGCTTCTCTCTCTTCATGTAATCCCAGACAGACTCGATGATGTTGAGATCAGGGCTCTGTGGGGCCATACCGTCACTTCCAGGACTCCTTGTTTTCTTTACGCTGAAGATAGTTCTTAATGACTTTCGCTGTATGTTTGGGGTCGTTGTCATGCTGCAGAATAAATTTGGAGCCAATCAGATGCCTCCCTGATGGTATTGCATGATGGATAAGTATCTGCCTGTACTTCTCAGCATTGAGGAGACCATTAATTCTGACCAAATCCCCAACTCCATTTGCAGAAATGCAGCCCCAAACTTGCAAGGAACCTCCACCATGCTTCACTGTTGCCTGCAGACACTCATTCGTGTACGCTCTCCAGCCCTTCGGCGAACAAACTGCCTTCTACTACAGCCAAATATTTCAAATTTTGACTCATCAGTCCAGAGCACCTGCTGCCATTTTTCTGCACCCCAGTTCCTGTGTTTTCGTGCATAGTTGAGTCGCTTGGCCTTGTTTCCACGTTGGAGGTATGGCTTTTTGGCTGCAAGTCTTCCATGAAGGCCACTTCTGACCAGACTTCTCCGGACAGTAGATGGGTGTACCAGGGTCCCACTGTTTTCTGCCAGTTCTGAGCTGATGGCACTGCTGGACATCTTCCGATTGTGAAGGGAAGTAAGCATGATGTGTCTTTCATCTGCTGCAGTAAGTTTCCTTGGCCGACCACTGCGTCTACAGTCCTCAACGTTGCCCGTTTCTTTGTGCTTCTTCAAAAGAGCTTGGACAGCACATCTGGAAACCCCTGTCTGCCTTGAAATTTCTGCCTGGGAGAGACCTTGCTGATGCAGTATAACTACCTTGTGTCTTGTTGCTGTGCTCAGTCTTGCCATGGTGTATGACTTTTGACAGTAAACTGTCTTCAGCAACCTCACCTTGTTAGCTGAGTTTGGCTGTTCCTCACCCAGTTTTATTCCTCCTACACAGCTGTTTCTGTTTCAGTTAATGATTGTGTTTCAACCTACATATTGAATTGATGATCATTAGCACCTGTTTGGTAGAATTGTTTAATCATACACCTGACTATATGCCTACAAAATCCCTGACTTTGTGCAAGTGTACCTAAAAGAATTAATGCTGTTTTGAAGGCAAAGGTTGGTCACACCAAATATGGATTTGATTTAGATTTTTCTTCTGTTCACTCACTTTGCATTTAGTTAATTGATAAATATAATCAATTAACATGTCTATTTTTGAAAGCATTCTTACTTTACAGCATTTTTTCACACCTGCCTAAAACTTTTGCACAGTACTGTATATATATATATACACGTTTTAATTAAAAGCCTTTTAAAAAATGTGTTTCATCCTTTCACAGGCTGGTGGAATCCTGACGAGTTTAAGGTATGTTACATTCTTTATGGAATGTTTGTCTTTCCTGCTTATATAGTATGTATGGTAGTGTATATATCTGTTTTGGAACTGACAACTGACAACTTTGCAGGGTGAGAAGGGAGATTCTGGATATAAGGGTGATAAAGGGGAGAAAGGTGAAGCAGGTGTTTCTGGACCTCCTGGCCTTCCTGGAAGATCTGGATTGGTTGTAAGTCATGTTTCCTGCAGCAGCTGTAATCAACATTATCTTAAAATAAATGTAAAGAATTGGGGCCATAATTTAAAGCATGTGCAAAGACAGAAACTACTCAAAACAATAGTCAAAAATTAAGTTATTTCTTGCTAGTCTACCATTACTGTTTTATTCCTCCGAGATTATTACATTTTTAATCTAGGTTTGCTTGTGCTGTTTGGCCTGTATGCTTTTTTTTTTTCCATGGGTGTATATGAAAGGTTTCTTTTCTTCTGTGCTTTCTAACTATGGCAGCAAAAATGCATCTTAGAAAAGACTTCTCAACACTGAATTTTAAACGAGGTAAGGATTGTACAGTGTTGTACAGTCTTTTTAAGCACATGTTCTATCTATACCTGCACAGTGCACGGTGCAATGCTAATATCCTTCCCCATCTTCAGATGCATTTTTGGGAGAATTGTTTTTAAACATGGTAAATAATGGTCTAAGTATTACACACACACAGAATAAAAAACAGGAAATAAATGAAATTTTCTGAAAATGTAGAATATCTTTTTACTGGTTATTTTAGTTCTACTTTTATATTGGTAGCTTTGCGACTGTAGAGCTTGCTGCTCTGTATTCGCATAATGACATCCATTCTTTCACAGGGGCCCAAAGGCGAGTCTATTATTGGCCCCAGAGGGTCGCCAGGAGTGCCAGGTGTCCCGGGACAACCAGGGTTTGGAAGACCAGGACCGGCGGGCCCCCCAGGGCCACCAGGACCACCCTCCCTCTTCGGTTCAGGTGAGCACCAGCCCTCATTTGGGAGCAGCCATTATAACCACGTACTGTAATCAGTAAATCACACCGTGTTGGTTTCTGTTGTCAGCTGTTGCGATTCCAGGACCTCCGGGACCTCCAGGACAGCCAGGGCCATCTGGAGTTGGTAATCCAGTAAGTGAAAAAAACTAAAAACAGCATGGTGTGAAATTTGGACCAAGTTTTAATGTGTTATTTAAGGTATGTTGATAAACATGTTCCTAACAGTTGTCAAAAAAGCCAAGAGACAAAAAAAACAACTATGTATTATTATTGAAAACAGTCTCGGGTTCTTTTGTTTTTGTTGTCTATGTCACCTGTCTAATTCTCAACCAATGCCCAGCAGACCTAAAAACACACACACACTGTCTAAACGTTTTTATCTGTTTTCTTACTTTATTAAAAAGTCATTACTCTTTACCCCTTACAGACATCCACATACAGAAACATTGAAGCTCTGCAGAAGGAAACATATCGTACAGCAGAGGGCACCATGGTATATGTCACAGACAAGAGTGAAGTCTACATCCGAGTGCGACAAGGCTGGAGAAAAGTCCTGGTAACTATATTTTATTATGTTTGCACAAAACATTTACACTGCCAAAAATATGCTGTATTGAATACATCAATGTATGCAAAAATTATCTTTTCCTATTTTATACTGCTGCTGTCCCCTTTTTACTAGATTTTATATTGTGTGTTGTAATACTGGTAAAATTATAAAACCATGTAATATACCCAGAAAATGCTTAAATTCCCATGCATACTGGGAAACATTGGAAAGATCATTTATTTTTATGAATGAAGAACAAACTAGGTTCAATTGTTTGATTTTGTGTTTGATAATGCTTTTAAAAACTGTTTTCTATCTTTAGCTAGGTGAACTAATTCCTTTCCCAAGTGAAATCCCATCACTTCCAGTTGCATCAGGTCTTGTAAGTTAAATTGAACATTTTAAAACATACTATATTACCAGACTCTGGTAATAGTTTATGTACTGTATGGGTGCAAGTAATGGAGTTTACTAGATACTGGCTGAAATGATTTGTATTGAAGAGTTGTGAATGCTTGTTAACATGTCAGCTTAAATTGAAATATTTGACATATTGTTATATAGAAACATACAGTACACATACACATACATACATTAACATGTTTTATAATACTTTTTTTTTACATAAGTTTGTTGTTATTGTTTTGTATTGTGATATAATTATGAAGTAAAGTGAAATGCTAATCTTTTTTTTTTTCCAGGAGATTCAAAGTTTCCTTCCTGGATACAATCTTCTTCCACATACAGTTCATACACAACCTGGAGTAAGTAAACAATTGACTACAAATGTGCAGCTATGGCACATCAGTTACCATGTTACCAAGCTTGAAATTTTGGATGTTTCTGTCGTTTGCAGCTCCATCTAGTTGCACTGAATGCCCCATTTTCCGGGGACATGCGAGGAATACGTGGGGCTGATTTCCAGTGCTTCCAGCAAGCGCGGGCCATGGGGCTAATGGCAACATACAGGGCCTTCCTTTCTTCTCACCTTCAGGATTTAGCCACAATTGTGAAGAAAGGCGATAGATTCAACATGCCTATTGTCAATCTTAAGGTAATTAAAATCCAAACCCAAACTACCTAATGATGCCTATGAATTCACTGCACTGGCACCTTACTGGCTGAGCTATTGAAGTCTGTTTATTGAGAAGTGCTTTAAAAACATTCAATCACAGATTATAATGAAGGCACTAGCCAAATCTGATTTTAAAAAATGTAAGTGCTGAACATGTTTGTGCTATAATTGCTCAACCAGGCTGTTTTGTTTCTTATAGGGTGAAGTGCTCTTCAACAACTGGATGTCAATATTTTCAGGCAATGGAGGCCAGTTTGACCACCAGATACCCATCTACTCATTTGATGGCAGAAATGTCATGTCAGATCCTTCATGGTAGGTGTTCAATATACCAAATGCACTAACCTTACATTAGATACCTTAAATTAAAATATGGTAATATTATCAAAGTCCAAGTTAAGTAAGTTATGCGTTCTGGTTGGCTGAAAAGGATTAGTTATTAAGCCCAAAAATCCTTTAAAATATGAAAGAATGCATATATACATATATATATATATATATATATATATATATATATATATATATATATATATATATATATATATATATATATAATACGTCAGGGGTGGCCAAACTTCATGACCCTACAAGCAGCATGTCAAAGTTTTCATATGGCCAAGAGACACAAGACACATACTGTAAAACATGAAATGTTTGTGAGGAAGACATTTTAAATAATAGCATTGTTTTAAACATTTTTTAAAATTCTCTCCAACACGAAATCTTGCACTTACTCTGTGCAGTAGTTATTTTTTGATGGAAGCAAAATACATTAATTGGGATACAGTACTTTCAAATGATGACCAGAGATCGCGTAGCACAG
Organism: Acipenser oxyrinchus oxyrinchus; assembly: GCA_030684275.1. Classification (NCBI taxonomy): domain Eukaryota; kingdom Metazoa; phylum Chordata; class Actinopteri; order Acipenseriformes; family Acipenseridae; genus Acipenser; species Acipenser oxyrinchus. The sequence goes on from CM060249.1 coordinate 56,696,337, forward strand.
TGCAAAGAGTACGTGATTACGCTGTGACTTGTGTAAATTGCATAAACCACGTTGAACTCTTGAAGGGGCTACTCTACTGTGGTTTCTCAGGCTGCTGCAGCAAAGAAAGTGATAAGATGCAATTTCCTTATTTTTCATTTAGTTAAGTTTAGAAATAAAAAAACAGCAATTAATTTCTTTAGGATTAAAAAAAAAACCCAATTGACTTGTATTTTAACAAGAACAAAAAACCTTTCAGTGCTTCCATTGGATGAAACAGATGTCAGTGTAGCTGTTGATTGGTGCATTCATTTTTACCTTTCTTCAGCATTTAATATGTATACTGTAAGCGTTTTAAAAAATACTTTAAAAGCTGCGATGTGCAAGTTCATTATTTGAATTTGTTTGGATTTAAATTGTAAGGCAGATCTTCTCAGCGTACGTCATCAGACATGACTTTTTAGTTTCGGCCACAAACCTGATCCTCTCGAGCTGTTCTCCCAAACTTGCACGCGCATCATCACTCCACATGTAAATAACCACACATGGAAGCTCCCCCATTGTGTATTTCTGGTCCTAGCGACATTGCATATCCATTCAAGTAACTTTTAGCTGTTTAATGTTTGTAATTTATAATTTGTAAATTATAATACTGTATTCCTTATTGATCGCCTTGCAATATAAAGCATCCCAACTCTCTCTAAACACAGAATATTGTATTTATTCTATAGATTTACCTGCCAAAAATGTGGTTGGCAGATAGGTACATTGGTAGGTTAGGTTGAGGGGGAGTAAGACAGTGCCGAATAAACTAGTCGCTTATTCACCAGTCACAAACACGCATTGCAAGTGAGTAGATTTAACCATACGTTTTATTATTCTGAATTTTAATGAAAAACCAAACTTCTTGGTCACGTGTTTCTGGCAGTTCCCAGATCGATTCTCTAGATACCGCATGCAAAACAGCAAAATTGCTATGCATATTCTTTACGCATTCAGTTTAAATATAGTATGTAATATATATTTTTTCAACGAGTAAAGCAGCTATTACACAGCTTATCTGGAGCACTGGCAACTACCATCATTTACCCTGGTTTGCCATGCTTATTAATATACTTTACATTGCCTTGTTATTCTTTACAATGCTTACATATGTTTTACCTTGCTTTCACTCGGCTTTATTACACTTTGCTATGCTTTTACTGTGGTAAAATTTTATAAGGGCAGTACTTGGCATAATGGTACTAAAATACAATGATTATTACAATGTTATCTTTCTTTTTTTTTAGGCCTCAAAAAATGATATGGCATGGCTCGAATAGGAATGGAATTCGACAGACCTCCAATTACTGTGAAGCCTGGCGAGCGGGAGACATGGCAGTGACAGGGCAGGCTTCCCTGCTGCAGAGCGGGAGACTATTAGATCAACACACACGCAGCTGCTCCAACAACTTCATTGTTTTATGTGTTGAGAACAGTTACGTGCATGACCATAGGAGAAAATAACTCAAGCAGCTGCTTGCAAACATTAGGCACACAATTTCATCAGAGAAAAAGAAAAACAAAGTTGACAAATTTTTTTTAGCTTTTTGAAAGATGTAAATATTGCTTTATGATGATATTGTTCAACCCACATACAATTAGCCGAAAAGATGCCAAAGAAAAGATACCTCAGCAATCAATCCTTGAGTGGCATATGAAGGAAACAAACCAGCAAAATGTGCTTTTTGTTGGTATGGTAACGGCACTGCACAATGGAGCTCATGAACTGTTACCCTTATGATCTGACAAACAGCAGCTGTAGAGTTTAGAGGGATAGTCTCATCATTTCCTTTCATATTTAAAACAAAAATATCTGCGGGTGCTTGGGAGTTATTTGTATGCTATTTGTTTATTTCTTCTGTTATAATTGTGTGTTTTTCCCATATAAAGACAAAATAATATATTCTGGGAAATTACAGGTATCATGACTGACCTAGAACTAAGCTAACAGCATTTACTTTACGGCTCCAGTCAATGTATGTGCACTGCATTCACTATTTAATATTTTGAGGGTTCTGTTCTACCTGACCCACAAAGGACTTGTCTGGATAATTGTGAAAGGGCTTCAGCTCAGTGGGTTGTGTTGCAAACACAAGGATGGTCTGTGAAGGTCTAATTACATAGACGATGGCTTTTATTTATACATTAACAGCACATAATATAATGAAAACAAACGACACATAGTTTAATAAAAGTAATCTCATGGTGTAAGAGATCATGGGAATTACTTTTAAAGGAACAGTATAAAAACACATATTTATTGCCTTTTTTCTTTTCTAAAATTAGTGTTTTATAAGATAATTGGGACAATGAAGATTAACAAAGAGTTGCCGTGATATTTTTAATAAATATTCTATTATAGGTTTTACAAAAACAAAACAAAAAACTGAAAATGATTATTACGAAAATGGAAGCTTTTCTTACATTTTAATAAAAGAACAATCAATAGTCTTCCTACTTAGTCAAAAAAGGCACTGACTGTCTTTTATAAAAACAATTGTACTGTAACAGTAATTTGGAGGTAACCTGTATTTGTATGCTGTTACATGCTCATTGAATAAATGTTTTTTTGTTTTTTTACAAACTTGACTCTGTTTTAATGTACTGCATAAGTGATGAGGTGAGTTAATGTGTCCTAGTCTAATTAATGTTCAGAACCCCTGTAAAGTTTGGTCTAGCAGTAAAACAAGGTAACCACACATCTTTGTTTCAGTAAGGATTACAGGACACTTAGGTTGCAGATATGGGTCTTTGTGTCACAGTACACAGTTTTAAATGCTGCGTTTCACTATTTTCCAGTGATCATGATATATTGACTTGTAAGCATACATTTGCATCACATTTCCTCTAGTTTCTACAATATCTTATCTATGGCATCGGAAGAAGATTGAATTTAAAATACTATTGCCTGTGCGATACAGGATGTGGCCAGAAGGAGCAGTTACTGTAGCTATTTGTAGATTTACAACTGCATATTGTCCTACCAAATTTAAAAGCATGATATGCTAAAGGGTGTGAAAAGAATTAAGTACCACCTTACCATAAAAGTTTGGACATTATTGTGCATGGGGCTTAAACCATTGCAGAATCAGTCAATTTGGTTAAGAGGAGCTAGATTTTTTTTTGAAAGAAAAACATGATATTGAATTTAACGGTCAATGATCACAAAATGCATGTTATTATTTTATAGTACAAACGGAATGGAATTCTAGCAATTTAAATGTTTACAGCTGATGCTAAGATTTGGATTGTCACAGTATTCCTCCACTATTATCGAGAACTACAAATGTTAACAACACATTCTATAGCTGGTTTCTATAGCATGTGTTCTGTAAGGGATCTATTCTTTTCAAAGGTATGACAAAGTGAATAAGGGACTGAAAGTCTGCTACACAAAGTGTCATTATATAGGCCTCACTACATTTCTACCAGAATTAAATGCATCATGCAATGACCATTAGAATTGGCAATTGGTGGGAAAGAATTAGTCAATGAAACCATTGTTCACTGGCAAAGCTACAGTCCAAACTTGCTGTTGGAAAAAATGTGAATTAAATGGCCATAAATCGGCTTAGCATGTTCGTGCCCAAAACATACATTGTTTGTAGTAAAATCTGACTTCCTGTCACTTTTAGAACTATGCTATCAACAACTGCCAACAGACTGCTAGTTAACTGGGAAATAATACAAAAAAAAAAATACTGGAATTATTATTTTATATTACTGAAATGTGTTATTCTTATAACAATGATATGTTTGTTTGGATAAATAAGTTTATATAACTATAAACCACAGATCTTCTACCCTTAGGCACTGCAGCAGTGTGGTTTATTAAGCAACATAACTTTATTAACCAACACAACACTTTAAAGCTGTTTATACCACTTTTTATGACCTCATCCTTTGTTCCCCTTTGATGATGTATCTCTTTTTGAAGATCACTTCCTGTGATTGGTATGTCTTTTAGGTTTTAATTAGCCAAACACGGCATACATCTGCTGGGAGACTACTAATTGCTATTGGATGGTAATGTGTAGCGGGTGCCTTTTTATTGCTCAACAATTCAAACAGCTTCAAATTCTTGATACTGTGTGTAAAAATAGTATTGCTTGAAGAACAAAGGAGCATGGCATTGGATTCTTTTAACTGGTCATAGTGTTGAAACCTTTGATCGACAAATCACAAACACACACACAGATGATTTATGTATTGGGGTATGTTTTCATAACGGTACTGTGATTGTGCTTCGTTACTGGGGTTTTTTTGTTTTAAAGCAGGGGTCTCCAATCCTGGTCCTGGAGGGCTGGTGTCCCTCCTGGTTTTTGTTCCAACTGTACCTTAAATTACATAATTGGACAAATTAAGTGCTTATTAGAAGCTTAATTGGTCCAATTAATTAATTAAGGGTACAGCTGGAACAAAAACTAGGAGGGGCACTGGCCCTCCAGGACCAGGATTGGAGACCCCTGCTTTAAAGGATATATGAGATTTTCTGGTAGCACCTTAAAGAACAACTTGATAATTGATACTAAATGTTACAGTTATCTTAACTAATGAATTCCTCTTCTTATTTCGCTCATCCTGGTGACTCCTCGCAAACATGTCTTCTCTAAGTATAGATGGTACATCAGAGTGTAACCACAAACCTGTCTCCCTGAAAGACTTTGCCCCCAGTGGATGTAACAAATTCATGTGTAAGAGTAGCACCACATAGAACTAATGTTGTATTATATTACCTTGGGACACAGTGTTTCAGGGGAACAGGTTAGTGGTTACACCCTGGTGCACATGCTCTATATAGAGAGAAGACCTGTTTGACAGCCCTATAAAGACATTAGTAGTAGTTTTAAACACAGGATGTAATTACTGAAACAGGAAATTATATACTGTGATTCTAAACAAAAAAAAATATTATTTCAGATCTGCACCAAGTTTCTCTTTAATCTCCCATGGGTTATTTTGTGGGTATACTAGCTTTTCATGAGGTCTGGCTTCTGATACATGCTATGTGCATTATTATAAGCAGAACAACCACAGAACAGCCACAGCTATGTTCTAGAATTCCCAGATATTCTCCCAGAAGAGACTACCCTGATAAAAGTTTGCTATGGTATTTTTGCACAGCATTTTTACATGCCTTTAGCGTGGTTATACTATACCATAGTTTACCCTGGTTTTCCATGTTTATTATTATGCTTTATCATGCCTTACTATTCCATACAATGCTGATCTATGCTTTACCATGTTTTCAGTCTGCTTTTCTAAGGGTTTACCAGTCAATGTAATTAGTCCATGACAACAGAATCTTCTCAAATCCATCAGTGTTATCAGATACCCCAGGCTGTAGACTCATCTGGAGCTTCCCCTGAACCACTCTTGTCACTTCAAATACATTTAATTTGGATTCTTCAATCAGACCATGCAAGATATATCATCATCATTAGCCTTTTTCAATCCGCTGCTGGATGAAGGCCTCTCCAAGGTTTTTCCACAAAAGCCTGTCTGCTGCGTCCCTCATCCATGTTGCTCCAGAGTGTTTCCTAATTTCATCTTGCAATCTTCCTGTCTTCTTCTTGGTCACTTTACATGTCTTGGGATCCAGTCTAGTATCTCCTTGGTCCAGCGATGGTCTGTTCTTCTTGCTACATGTCTGGCCCATTGCCATTTCAGTTTTTTCGCTCTTATAATAACATTGCATAGTTTTGTTTGCGCTCTTATCCATTCCTTCCTTTTCCTGTCTCTTCTTTTTATTCCCAGCATGCATCTTTCCATACTCCATTGAGCCGTTTGTAATTTTTGAGACATTTTTGCATTGAGGGTCCAGGTTTCGCATCCATAAGTTAGCACTTGCAGCATGCATTGGTCGAAGACTTTCCTCTTGAGGCATAAGGGTAGTTTCCCTTTCAGAACCATGCTAAATCTTCCAAAGGCACTCCCACCCATTTTTGCTCGTCTGTTGATTTCGTACATTTGGTTCTCCATTGCTGAAACGAACTGTCCTAAGTATACGTAGTTATTGATTTCTTCAAGCTTGATCCCATTGACTTCAATTGCCTGTGGAGTGGTATATTTATTGAACATTACTTGAGTCTTCTTCAGGTTCATTTTCAAACCCGCTTTGATGCTAGCCTTGTGTCGTTCTTGTATTCTTGTTTCTAATTCTTCTGGGCTTGTTGTAAATATGAGGATGTCATCAGCAAATCGTAGGTGATTCAAGTAGGCTCCATTGATCTTCAGCCCCTTATTTTCCCAATCCAGTGTTTTGAAAATGCCTTCTAGGGCGGCCGTGAACAGATTTGGGAAAATTGTATCTCCTTGACGACCTCCTTTTTCAATCTTGATTTTGTTGAGTCTTAGTGTGGATGTTGCATTCTTTTATATGGTGCTGATCAAGTCTCTGTACGTTTTCTCAATTCATTGTTTTTTCAGAGCGCTTAATACAGATCTTTTGTAAACAGAGTCAAAGGCTTTTTCATAGTCGATGAATCCCAAACAAAGTGGTAGTTTGTACTCGTTGCTGTTTTGAATCACTTGCTGTACAACTTGAAGATGATCCATTGTGCTAAATCCACTCCTGAATCCTGCTTGCTCATTTGATTGTGCCAAATCAAATTTAGCTTGAAGTCTGTTGGTAACAATTTTGTAGATTATAGGAAGTAAGCTAACAGGTCTGTAGTTCTTGAGGTCTTCTTTATCTCCTTTTTTATGTAAAAGTATCACCAATGTGGTGTTCAAGTCGTTTGGCACTTTCTTTTGCGTTGTTCCAGTCGTTTGGCACTTTCTTTTGCTTAATACAATCTGTAAAAATACACAATAGTATTTTTGTCAGTTCTTCACCTCTTTCTTTCATGATATCAATCATTATGCTGTCTTCTCCGGGTGCCTTTCCTGTCTTCATATGTTTCATAGCATGTTTCACTTCTTCCGGTAGAAGGTCTGGAACTTCTCGGATTGCATTTTTCTGTCTCGTCTTCATCATGTGCTACGTTGCGCTTTTCATCTTGATATAATTTTCTGTAAAAGTCATCGACTCTCTTCAAAATCAATTTGCGGTTCTTGATGATAGTCCCGTCCTCTTCTTTGATTGCTAAAATAATTTTTTTTCCCAACGATTAGCCTTTGTTTTGCTTTCTTCATGCTTCGGTTGTTTTCAATAGTTTTCTCTACAAACCTACAGTTGAACGACCGTATATCCTCAGTATTACGTTTTCTTACTGTCTTGCAGAGCTCAATGTATTCAATCTTTGACTTCAGAGCTGCTGTTTGTTTAATTTCAGTCTTTTGTCTCTTGTGTGATCTTCTGGTCGCATTTTGTACTGTTTCTGCAATTACTTGCGTCACTTCCTCATAGATGTTGTTTACCTCGATTGCTTCATCTTTTTGCAGATCTTGAAGAGCACTGAATCTATTCTTCAATTCCAGTTGAAACACCAGGCTTTGCTTCTGGAGCATTTCTACGTTGCTTGTGTTGGATTTCGTCATCATGAGTTTCACTCTCTCCAGTGATGTGTTTAGGTGTATTTTGCATCTTACAAGACTGTCACTTCCTGTGTTAAAATTGTTTAGTACTGAGGCATCTTGTATGAATTGCTTCTTGTTGGTGAGTATGTAGTCAATTTCATTCTTCATGATGCATAAGTTCTTGTTCTCTGCAAATTCAACTCTGCCATGTCCAAATTTCTTGTTCCTGTTGCCACGTCCATATACTTGGATGACCTGAAGTTCTCTTGTGGACAATGAATCCAACGCTTCCTGTTCGTCCATCTGTATTCCCTCAGTAGAAGAGATGTCCACTTTTCGCCGTACTTCGCTTAGTCCTACGATGTCCCACTTGATTCTTTCAAGTTCTTCTTCCAACTCAAAGTCTTGCTTCACCTGAAAGAGATCTTCAGTTGTACGTGGCCAGGGTCAGTGTTCTGTGGCAGCCTAAAATCGTAACCCGGTGATTCTTAGCACCCTCTGCCTTCATGCCTAACCGGCCGCTGCCTTGGTCGGCGGCAGTCTAGCTTCCGGGAAATTAGGGCCATGCTTTTGTCTGTGCTTTCATCATGAGAGGGTTGGCCATAACTCACTATGCTGGCCAGGTGGGTTGATGAGTGCCCCTTCCACTTTGACCGTGTATGTTACACAAGCTTTCACAGCATGGTTGAACCTGCCAGAGTCAAGGGACCTCACTGTACTTCGTCTTGAGAACCCGTTGTCACCCTCCTGCCAATTGAGGCAGTGGAAGTTGGACTTTAAGAGGGATATATGTGTAGCACACAGCCAAAGCTACACTGGAGTGGCTAAGGAACAAAAAGGTAAATGTCCTTGAGTGGTGTTTTGAAGGCAAAGGATGGTCACACCAAATATTGATTTGATGTAGATTTTTCTTCTGTTCACTCACTTTGCATTTTGTTAATTGATAAATATAAACTATTAACATGTCTATCCTGACCATCCTTTGCCTTCAAAACAGCATCAATTCTTCTAGGTACACTTGCACACAGTTTTTGAAGGAACTCGGCAGGTAGGTTGGCCCAGACATCTTGGAGAACTAACCACAGTTCTTCTGTGGATTTAGGCAGCCTCAGTTGCTTCTCTCTCTTCATGTAATCCCAGACAGACTCGATGATGTTGAGATCAGGGCTCTGTGGGGGCCATACTATCACTTCCAGGACTCCTTGTTCTTCTTTACGCTGAAGATAGTTCTTAATGACTTTCGCTGTATGTTTGGGGTCGTTGTCATGCTGCAGAATACATTTGGGGCCAATCAGATGCCTCCCTGATGGTATTGCATGATGGATAAGTATCTGCCTGTACTTCTCAGCATTGAGGAGACCATTAATTCTGACCAAATCCCCAACTCCATTTGCAGAAATGCAGCCCCAAACTTGCAAGGAACCTCCACCATGCTTCACTGTTGCCTGTAGACACTCATTCGTGTACCGCTCTCCAGCCCTTCGGCGAACAAACTGCCTTCTGCTCCAGCCAAATATTTCAAATTTTGACTCATCAGTCCAGAGCACCTGCTGCCATTTTTCTGCACCCCAGTTCCTGTGTTTTCGTGCATAGTTGAGTCGCTTGGCCTTGTTTCCACGTCGGAGGTATGGCTTTTTGGCCGCAAGTCTTCCATGAAGGCCACTTCTGACCAGACTTCTCAGGACATTAGATGGGTGTACCAGGGTCCCACTGTTTTCTGCCAGTTCTGAGCTGATGGCACCGCTGGACATCTTCCGATTGCGAAGGGAAGTAAGCATGATGTGTCTTTCATCTGCTGCAGTAAGTTTCCTTGGCCGACCACTGCGTCTACGGTCCTCAACGTTGCCCGTTGCTTTGTGCTTCTTCAAAAGAGCTTGGACAGCACATCTGGAAACCCCTGTCTGCCTTGAAATTTCTGCCTGGGAGAGACCTTGCTGATGCAGTATAACTACCTTGTGTCTTGTTGCTGTGCTCAGTATTGCCATGGTGTATGACTTTTGACAGTAACTGTCTTCAGCAACCTCACCTTGTTAGCTGAGTTTGGCTGTTCCTCACCCAGTTTTATTCCTCCTACACAGCTGTTTCTGTTTCAGTTAATGATTGTGTTTCAACCTACATATTGAATTGATGATCATTAGCACCTGTTTGGTATAATTGTTTAATCATACACCTGACTATATGCCTACAAAATCCCTGACTTTGTGCAAGTGTACCTAGAAGAATTGATGCTGTTTTGAAGGCAAAGGGTTGTCACACCAAACATGGATTTGATTTAGATTTTTCTTCTGTTCACTCACTTTGCATTTAGTTAATTGATAAATATAATCTATTAACATGTCTATTTTTGAAAGCATTCTTACTTTACAGCATTTTTTCACACCTGCCTAAAACTTTTGCACAGTACTGTATATATTAAATAAGTTTGGCTGCCAGAAGGAGAAGAACCTTGTCGTCTCTGGTGCCAAAGGGAGAGGAGCAGATGCCGTCTCAAGAGCCAAAGGGGGAGGAGCCACTGCTGTCTCCAGAGGCAGACAGAGAGGTGCTGCCACCGTCACCAGAGCCAAAGGGGGAGGAGCCGTCACCAGAGCCAAAGGGGGAGGAGCTGCCGCTATCTCCAGAACCAGAGGGGGAGGAGCTAATACCATCTCCAGAGCCAAAGGGGGAGGAGCCACTGCCGTCTCCAGTGCCAGAGGGTCCAGCGTCCGCACGTCCACGTCCAGAGGGTCTAGTGTCCGCACATCCAGGGGGTCCAACACAGCTGCCAGCAGTGCCACAGCCAGTGTCCCATGGCGCTACCAGCACTGCCACCACCAGAGTGCCCTGCATAGCTGTCAGCGCCGCCACTGTCGGAGTCCAGGAGACCATCACCACCACAGCCCCGATCTCCACCCCTGTGCAACTGTTCGGCACCTGTGTCGGTTCCTTTGATCTGGGCTCCCAGACACCTCTGGTCGCTAGGCTGGACTCCCAAGTCTCTGCACCACCAGGCACAGTCGATCACCTGGTCTCTTGCTCCGCTCCCCCTGGTGGTCCAGACGTTGCTGCACAGTCTCCGGGGCTCACACCTGTGCCTGGTGCTGCACCCGGCCGGTCGCCAACCTGTGCTTCCGATGCCCTATCTACGGCACCCGGGTCCCCTGTCGCCATTTCTCAGTCCTGTGATTATCTATTAGTGATTATCTATTCAGAGGTACCAGGGTATTTAATAAGCAAAGGGTCTGAGTGAGGAAAAATGGGCAATACAATCCCCAACCCTAGTCTTGATGTAAATTATTTGTTGTTAATTTGTGCTGGTACGGCATACCGATGGATGATGGACTGACAGACTTAATCTAAATAATGTTAATACCATTTTCATGACAATTGGATAAGTGGTTCTCCAAGTATATGCATAAATGTAACTGTGACATACGTCCACATTCACTATATCACCTTCACAGTGGGGCATTTTAAAGCCATTAACCTTTATGGCAGCATGCCAGAGAGCCCCCATAAAGCATAATGTAAAGCAAATTAAATAATTTACATTTTCTTAATATAGAGAGCATTATACTAAACCTTTTTATCTGAAGTGTCCATTGGAACTACTCAAATCTCCATTGACTTCACAATAAAAAACCCTAGCCAGCCATTTACTGACAATAAAGCTCTTGATAATAAAGTCACTTGTCTTGTGTTTTTTCATTGAGGTGTGGCTCAACTGTATTTCTTCCTTTGTGACCCCCAAGTCCGTCCTTTTCCTTTCCCCATACCCTAGTTCCAGGCTGACACACATCACCTTTTTCTTGGTAAACATATTTTAAAAATCTTAGTAAAAAAAAAAGAAACTTCTTGGCAGACTAATGATTCGACTTCAAAATAAGTCACAATAAAGTGTTTTTATTAAAGTGTAAGTTCAATTATGTGCTTAACACAATTACAGTTGTATAAGTAATAATGTAAAATGTAATCTGTCACAATTAAAGAGTTCCACATCCTCCAAAAAGCTTGTTAAATTAAATTAAACCCACATTTGTATTTTAAACACACAGTATGTGTGCATGTGTTTCTGTGAATGTGTGCGTGTGTGCATGTTAATCTCAGGGAGGATTGGATAACTGTATTGCATCCCCTCTCTGTGGCTGACCTTGCTTTGGATACATCAGTTTTAAAATTATGCTTTACGGATGTAGATATAGTTTCTAACACGCGGCTTCTGTGCTTTTGCTTTTCTGACATTTTATACATTTCATTTCTTTTAGGAGTGCTTATATGTACAGTACAGAACTTAGTATTCATATATACACTTTCTATGTGTTGTGATGCAATTTGCAGGAGATGACGAGATGGCTCCTGCTGTATAATGTTGTACCTTTAGGGATTAAGAAAATCAGTAAAGGGAAAATATGACTACACCTTTAAGGCTGTATAGTATCCATTTAACAACTCAGGCAAAGTTAAATTCTTAAATCATAACCTCACAAACATAGTGATGTTTTGAATAAAAACGTAGAACTATAGCTATATCACTTGATACACATACCTGTAGTATTTCTAAAGAGTACTGTAAGTTGATTTTGTTTGTAAAGGGAACATTGTAAATGTATTTGGGCTGATAAGCGCCATTAGGGTGTATTTAGATTATTAAAGTGGTCTTTTCCTGGAGAACATTTCAGCAACGGGTGGGGATTTTGAACAAATATGTCCTGGTTTCTGCTGGCCAGACAAGGTTTACACAAACCATTCAAGTTAGGAGTACCAACAAACAGTTAACTAAAACTTTGAAAAAAAACCTAAAAGGTATTGACAGTGTCGACCCAGGGGACTTTTTCGACCTGAAAAAAGAAACAAGGACCAAGGGTCACAAATGGAGATTAGATAAAGGGGTATTCATAACAGAAAATAGGAGGCACTTTTTTACACAGAGAATTGTGCGGGTCTGGAACCAACTCCCCAGTAATGTTGTTGAAGCTGACACCCTGGGATCCTTCAAGAAGCTGCCTGATAAGATTCTGGGATCAATAAGTTACTAAAAACCAAACGAGCAAGATGGGCTGAATGGCCTCCTCTCATTTGTAAACTTTCTTATGTTCTTACCACAAGATTGTCCTAATATATTCAAAGTGAAAGTCAATGCTGTCCCCATTCAGCTCGTTTCTAGGCTAAATTCCAATCTAAATAAACATGTCATAGCAATGCCATAGCCAGCTATTTGGCACCCGAGGCGGGCTTCGGTTAACATCATACAAATAAGCATTTTATTTACGCTCTCTTACACGTTGTTTAGCCGCAGTATATGGGCAAGTGCCTCGGTGATTTTACATGGCTGGTTACTGCATTGCATAGTATTGTCATATTTTATTAAGTTCGTTATAACGCACGCTAGTTTCTGCTTTGGTTAAAACTGGATGGAAGACAAACAACTTCCATGCATCCCCATATGAAAACGTTCACTACACAATATATTTTTTATATGTATTAACTGTGAGCCTTTCATCTCACCGCGGATCCAATCCTCTGCGCCCAAGGAGTTTTTCTCTTGCACATGCTCAGTGACGGCTCTGACCACAGACAGGCCAGTTCTCCATCTGCACTCCTGGCTGTGTTGGTGCACAGCAGTGGAGCAGTGAGAACCCGAGATACCCAGTAAGCGACGTTCTCATGGAGCTCGTTCGTGTCGCCGAGTTTTATATATGTTTTTGTCCACAATGTACAGTAAGATTGTAAAAAGATGTTTGCGTATTTTGAGGTGATATTTTTTTTCCTCGCCTTCAACATCTACGATTTCGTCCAGACTCAGGGTAAGCTATTTGATGTGTTGTGTATCTAAAATTATGACAGGCCTTTTAGTGGATGTTGTTTTATTTTTAATGTTATGTCATGTTTTTTTATTATTATTATTATTATTAATTGGTTGAGTATTGCTTATATTTACTGGGGTCACTAAACGGTCCAAGTACTGTACGAGGAGTGTTTCTCGAAGTTATGAACCAATTGCGGTGATCATTTGTGTGAATGTTATAGTACCGTACTGTAAACTAAATACAACCTAAAAAGCAGAATAACACACATTTTAATATATTAGTTACATGACATCTTGCATGCAATATGAAACCACATGGCCATTACACAAATTATATTATTCAACTAAACGTTATGCAATAATATAAATACGGTATCCAGAATGTATCGCACTGTACGTTGTCTAGTTGGCACTTGAATATGCAGTTGTCAGTATATACAGTAACTTACTGTTACGGTAACAGTAGCAAAATATATTTTATGATTCTTGTTTGACAAGGGGGGTTAGTAGTGAATTCCCACGCATATATGATACTTTTTAAAATGAAAGCAGGCTTTCGCGTCTATGTACAGTAGGCTACATTATCCCGAGAAGACACATGCGCTGTTATACATGCTCTACGTGGTTCGTACATAGATAATGTATACGGTCAGAACTTTTAAAAACGTTTTTTTTTTTTAAATTTAGCAGACGTACTTCGATATTTCTTTAAAAAATACAATAATGCAATATGAGAACTGTATACATTATAAATATTTGTTCTCAAAGGTCCGCGCGTTTTGTTTACATATGTAAAATTACATTTAAGTTTATATTGTATAAACGTCCTGGAATTTTTTAACATTAAAGCGAATACAAGTGTGTATGGTGATCTTGTTAGTTTAACTACGTCTTTGGCATAAGCAATTATACTGCTGAAATAAACACATCCATTAAATAAATCCGTTTAAACATTGAAGTTGCATTTGTATTATGCTGGCTCTAGTACCATACAATGTAACAAAAGTGCTTAAAAATACTCTTTTTAGCTCGCTGCACTGGTGTGGCTGTAAAATTACGTTTGCGTTTGCCGGTGGGGGTGGGGTGAACGCGCATCTGGAGCGACTTTGAAGTCCTGAAATGTGCTATTTGTCCGCATGCTGTCAGGATGTGGATTTCTCGGGTAAATAGCGCCCTAGAGTTACTATCTTCAGACATCTGTCACAGTATGGAGTATACATAAAAGTCGGTTCAGTTTTTAGAACTTCACCCTAGGTAGGGCGTCCAACTTTGTTGTGGAACATGCAGAGTGAAAGGAGTAAACTTAGGGACAGAAGAAATATTACTCATAAGGAAGGAGATTACCACCTGACTTGTCCATATTTTAAAACAAGTTGGTCTGTTTAACATCTGGCTACAGCCAGATTCTACCTGACAAATAACTTGTCCTTCAGAGTTAATGGTTTAATAATGTCATAAACTTCCCTGTCCTGCTGTAGTGTATTGCATGTCTGAAATAATTGCCACTCCACCACCACCAGTTTTGAAATGTATGCTAAGAAGGTAACCACATCCCATTTCACCCCAACCCCCAGTTCCTGCAATGCTTCTTGGTTGGTCACTCTGAAACAATACATCTGCTACCAATTTTCTCCCCTTTTAAGCAAGACTCAGTAACATAAAAAAAACATAACTGGTAGGGCTGTGTTGAAGGTTCGAAGGTTCAAAGGTTCTTTCGCTAGCCAGAGATTCGAAGATTGTTTTAAACCTTCGAAGGTTCGTCAAACACCATTGAAACTGTTTGTCACTCACATGCAAAATTTGATCTTTTGATTTGTATAATGCATATTACGTAAACAAAAGTTGTTGTACGCATAGTTCACACGTCTGCTAAATAATAATAATAATAATAATAATAATAATAATAATAATAAAGTCTGCTACCAAATCGTTATACGTAGCAACTCTATATGGTGCCGCTGCCGTGTATGGAGCAGGGTATAGTATCCAAAGCACTGGGGCTGTACCTATGGCGGTTGTAGTGCTTCAGTAAAATATGTACTAAATACCTAGTGTACAAGACAGTTTGAAACATACAAAATGTACGATAACACAAATAATTTTAATTTTGAAAACTGAGCACCGTCCGCCCCTCCCCCCTCCAGCTCGTGATACCTTTCATTTCTTCATTCTCCATCTCGACAGCAAAGCGTTGTATAGCGTCAGCTGTATTGAAAGCAATGTCTCAAAAACCCCCCTCTGTTTGGGATTTTTTTGTTAAATGCCCAGATGGCCAAAAAATCATGGAGGTATAACCAATCTCTGGGGTTACTTGACAAGCGTAAGCTCATATTATTATTATTAGTAGTACTAATATTAATGGGCAGCAGTGTGGAGTAGTGGTTAGGGCTCTGGACTCTTGACCGGAGGGTCATGGGTTCAATCTCAGGTGGGGGACACTGCTGCTGTACCCTTGAGCAAGGTACTTTACCTAGATTGCGCCAGTAAAAACCCAACTGTATAAATGGGTAATTGTATGTAAAAATAATGTGTAAAAAATAATGTAATTGTATGTAAAAATAATGTGATATCTTGTAACAATTGTAAGTCGTCCTGGATAAGGTACACTTTGTCGCAGAAACTAAAAACTGGCAACCCTGCCCCAGCTTTGACATAGCAATGTTGTGTCCTCAATTTGTTTGTATATACAGTATGTATTGATGTTTGTTCTTTTTTGTATTTTTATTTTCGGCTGTCACCATTATACTTGTTAACCCTTTCAGTAGTTTTGGACACATAAGAAATATATTTTTCAGTTGTCTTTCCATAACACACTATGTCTTAGCTTCATATGAGGCTATCATACATTTGCGTCTATCATACATCTCCATATAAAGGCTAGATGTTTTTTGCATGCGGCTCCATATGAGGTCACTATGCATTTATCCATGGATAAATAAATAAAAATGCATTCTGTATCAGAGCTACTGAACATCTGTATTCATTTATGTACAGTATGTGTTTTTGTTTTTCAAAATCAGACAACCTGTGTGTTTACTCCAAGACCAATTTTCTCAATATTTTCTTCTACAGAAAGACCTAACAATGGTAACACCCCCACAGTACCTGTATATAAAATCCCACCTGTATATAGAATGTAGTTGCTTCTTGCTAGTTCTGGTACATCTACAGTTTATTTTAAAATAAATGCATACTGATTCTTATTCAGACATGATATATCCCTGCAGAGCTCATAGCTATAACTGTCCACGAGGATGAATGTGTGCTGTGTAAGAGAGAGAAGGGTTGTTGTTGAAGTCCAGGGAAGGAGTTACAGTACTATTGAGTGGTTACATTACTGGGGTGTTTATCTCGACCCATTTACTTGTTACGTCATGAACAACTTTTCATTTTTGTGGCTATCAACCTATTTTCAATTGGCATATGACAAAATCTGATGGCAGCTACTAACCAGCTACAGTGTAAAGCACCATTATTCTGCATGGTTTGCAAGAACATACAACTTAAAACAAGACCGCAGGCTGAACTCAGGATGACAGCATCTTTGAGAATTTGGATTAAGTACAGTTGCTACGTGATGAAGTAGGACATTTTCTTTCTGACGAGATCCAGATTTTTGGTCTTTTATGTTTAACATAAACACTTTTTGGTTGCTGTCATCTTGTCATATTAGAATGTGGTTATGCTTATATTCTGCATTAATACATGTATTAGGGCTGGGTATCGACAGTGTCTTCACGATATGATACGTATCGTGATACGAGGGTCGCGATACGATACGTATCACGATATAGTAAATGAAGCATGAAACATAAAAATCACACAATTGTCTCATTTGCTTGTGCAAGTGTTTGCAATAACACTGGTAAAGCACTTTTGGTCAAATAAGCTTCACGGCCTGTTTTGCTTTTGTTTCCTGTTTATTCTTTAAAATACATTTCTTTAAAACAAAATTACAAATCAGGGCTGCAGACAAAGTTTTTGTATTAGGAGCCAATGGCTCCAGGCCAGAAAAAATTGGTCACCAAATTCAATTGCTGGGTGCCACTTCAGGAGCAAATTAGAGCTTAATGCTTGTACTCACCTGTTGTTGCCACATTCTGCTGAGTGGTTAATCTATGTAGCTGAGGACTGCAATGAACTAAGCATGTTTATATTTTAAATATTGTGCAAGTGCTGTGTCTGGAATTGGTGACGGCACCTCTAATTGTGCACAGTGTAACATGGGAAATAGCATCCTGCAGCTCCAATGCTCAGTATCAGTGTAGTCCTGATCTGACAGCATGTAGGCCTAATACAGACAGCTCTTATAACTACATGTTACCGTTAATTTTGCAGTAAAAACAAGTTTAAATTGCAATGAGTTGGTTCTGCTATTTACGATATTAAATACTAAATGTTTACACAACACTCAAACACATTTGTTCACCGTCACAACTGTTGCATGAAACTGGGGTATCCATATTCTTCTGGTGTTAATACAGTACAGCACCTGTCTGTGCTTACAAGCGTTTGTATTCTATGAAATTGTTATTATTATTATTAGTGTATCTTTTACCGCCCTTCTCGTGCTTCATTTTATTAAAACGTGTGATATGCGTTTTTTGCCCGTTAAAGACCAACGACATAGCACTTTCTTAAATATTGACACATGGTTTTAAAGGGAGAGGCAGCATTGTTGTGTTACAGGCGCCAATGCGTCTAACCCAGAAAAAACAGTTTACAATTTTTTTTTTTTTTTGCTGCATTTGCAGCCATTTTAGTCCCAGTCTGGAGCCCAGCAAATTCGAGCCTTACACATTTTACACACAGCGTGACTCTTATAGAACATGATGCGAGTCCACATTGGATTTTAAACCAGCCAGAGCAGGTCGAATTTCACCGTTGCCCTGATGAGATCATCAACATTAATAACCCGCCTCCGTTTCACTCAGCTGCTGGCGGACTTGACAAAAACACCCTGAACACAGTGAATGGTAGGTGAGGCTGCTAGAGTACATGATAATAAATAATATGATCTAATTATCAGTGTAGACACAAATTAAAAGATGCTCATGTTTATGTTAGCGGACAGAATTTTACTTAAATAAACAGTGTATCGATACAGGGGTCACTGTATCGATAATCGTATCGTCAAGAAAAATATCACTGTTCACCGTTTGAATCAATGAATCGGCACACCCCTAACATGTATAGCAGTAGAACTTCAAATAGCCACTTTTTATTTACAAATAGCGGTAAAGACATGGCAGGATATATGCTATAACAAATCACAACTCATTGGTTGTTCTTAAGTGCAACATAGTTGGTCTTGGTATGAGAAGGGATTGAATGAGCAGAAAGACTTAAGTGCACACATTGCTGTTGGAAAATAACATTAAAAAACGGGACTATATTCTTCACAACAAATATTTGAAAAATGTTCTTGAACATTAAGAACTTAGATTCAAGGTAGCATTGGCACTGGAAATGTGCAAGTATTATAATAAGCATTCGTAGGAAAATAAGCAAAACAAAAATAAAACCATATTCCCTACTTCAGTGTTTCCCAGTCCTGGTTCTGTGTCAGTTGCTTTTCATTCCAACTGAGTTCTCAATTACTTAATTGAACCCTTAATTGAACTTTTCATTAGCTTAATTAGACCTTTTTAATTGTTTTCAGCTTTTAAACAGTTGGAGATTTCAAGTTAACTATACAATTTCATAAGTAACTTGAAACCGGCACCTTTTTAGGAGCTTAGAACAACTAAACAGGTCTAATTAAACACATTATTAGTTCAATTAAGGGTTTGTAAGTAATTTAGAATTCAGTTAAAATGAAAACCAGCAGACACAGGTGTCCCCCAAGACCAGGATTGGGAAACCCCGCCCTACATCCCAGGATTGTGAGGTCATGACAGTTTTAGAAAATGCATTTGAGCCATTTGCAGAGCAGACAGAACTCATAATTGTAAATACCTTCATTATCTACCTTTATGGCATCTTTGAAACAGAGTGATATCACAAAGTGTTATTTTAAATATTATTGATAGTATAAACTAACCCTTGAAAGCATCAAGGTATGTATGCTTGTCCATCATAGAATCATGCAATTTTCTTCACCAGCTGTATAGTTTTGAGCTAATTTGCCGACCTAGCCCTCCCTCCCCCCAGGCAGCGCTCGGCCAATTGAGCGCCCTGGGAGCTCAGTCCAGGAATAGCCTGGACTCAAACCGGCGACGTCCAGACTATAGGGTGCATCCTGCACACGCGGATTATTGGATGCCCCACTCAGGAGCCCCTTCATTACTATATACTCTTATTTAAATTTTCATTAGTTGAACAGGGTTCAGTACAACCATATGCACTGAGTCTCATATGGTTTGCTGGTGTTCTTTCAGATAACATACACACAAATGTTGGCAATGGCAGGGCTGGTACATCAGTTAAAAAAAAAATATATATATATATATATATATGCAGTATATATTGCAAATCAAAACAAACCAGTATCAATACTGGCATGCCCATTGCATTGTAGGGAGGGTCTGTGTGAAAGGAGACAAATAAAATGTTTGCATTTTTTAGAAAACCTGTTTGATCTCACAGGTATCTCTAAACTTTCAAAAATGTTTGGTTCATTGAAACATAGGGGCTGAAAAGTGGCAATGCAAACTCAGTGGAAGGATTGAATAATATTTGAACAGACTATGTTGTTCCATACATTTATTCTTTCTTTTATTTTAAAACTAAACTTCGAGACACTAAATTCATGCATTTTGTTTATTTTCTTGGTTTTTAGTTATAGTTACTTTTAATAAATTAGCCTGGAGTGAGTATGAGGAGCACTGTTTAGCAAGGTAGAGAGTTGAAATCTAACTTCAGAATGTTAGTTTTATTTTTATTTTGTTAATTTGTCCAAATTATTTCTGTCTACATTTCACTGCCAGTAGTGTACACATTCATGGCTACAAAAAAATACAATCAAAAATACAAGTCCCCTAAAAACATGGGTATTTATTTTCCTTTTTAGTATTTCTATATTTCTTCCTATTAAGTCTTTAAATTTATAGATACAATACAAACTGACAGTTTCCATAAAAATAAAAAATGAAACTGAAACATTAAAATTATTAAAATAACACAGAAATGTTGTTCTAACTAGAATGGAACCATGGAACCATACATGAGGCCTATTTTTTGGGATTTGCAAAAAGCAGCCCTTTAAAGGGTTGGCACCTTTTACCCGTATTTAAATATCGTGGTCATGACATGCAGGAATCTTCTATAGAAAGATCAAGGGGTCTCTTACTTTCCCTATATACCAGGAGAGCAATGCCTTCACTTAGCTACATTCAAAACAATTTACAGACCACAGGGTTAACCCTCTAGTGATGTGTAGTTACACCCATTATCGTAAATGAGGTTGTAAAATCCATTACATACACTGTCATAAATCCATTACAAAGCAATGCAAACATCAAATGCTGGATAATGGTTCAGAGAAGAGGTGCCACAAGTAATGAGTATCTGTGTGAAATTGTGCCAGGGATTAGAGCTAGAGAATATTGGGAAATGGTTATGAACCATGAAGATTTTTGTTGTTGTTGATAGTGTGGAGATATTCAACTGCTTAGAACTTACTGTTTCAGTTTTTTTTTGTGTGAAAAGCAATTAGATTTTACCATTTGTTCACTATTTTACTACATATAAGAACTTAGTAAACCTTCCTAACGTTTGTTATATTCTGTGCTAGGCTTTTTTTTTAATCTAGATCACAATTAATTGGGAGTGTCGTAGTAGGAATAAGGAGACCACTTTTTTAGGAAGTAAATAGGCTTGCCTTGGCATAATATTATGCAACGCCGTAGAACCATGTGGCGTTCTGAATGATAGACTATGCAGAACATAAGGCCCACAGAACTAGCTGGTAGTTAGCCTTAGCCATTAAATGTGAAGAAGCAAAGATTTATCAGAATATGAAAGGGGACTTGACTTCTGGGATCTCCATTATGGACTGCAACTCAGCTGGGAAATCAAGCACCACTTGTGTCTTAAAATAAGACAAACACTAAGTGGGTAGTTCACTAAACAATTCCCTTTACTGTATACTTTTATATCAATTATCACCCAGTAATGGACTTTGAGTTGGTCATTTCATCAATGGATTGGAAGTTCTGAGGTACAGTATGTAATGGGTCTTTACCTCGTTTCTATGCACCACTCAACCAGTGTTGATAACACTGGAAGTACATCACAACACTGACCAGTCAAGTGACAAGTGGGTGTAAACATTTAATTCACATTTAAAACACGGGGCAGGTTTCTCCGTGTTTTAATATTCTCGTATCGTTTTGTTTAGTAACAAAAAGCTCCAAAGAATTGTTAGGACAATCGGAAGCAAAGAACTAGCGTCCATGCTTCCGGATTTGTAAACAAATGAATGCAACCTTAACCGCAGGGCATGCTGGGAAAGAACTGCCAACATCTGTCGAAAAACTTGCATTGCATGGAACCAGAGCCTTTTGCCTAAAGTTGGGTAGAGTGTCAATGGAGGGTCAAGAGGAATGTGTAAGTCTGGCTCATTTTTGTCCGGCTGCATTCAGTAAAGCCAGAAACCAGAAGAAAGTTAGTTTGATTTGTGAAAACCCAGAAAGGAGAATTTGATTTCTGTTTCTTTTTTTTTTCCAAGACTGTTCTGTTTTCTGTGTTAAATGGATGCTCAGCAGCTTACTCACATATGAATCACGGAAAAGTAAATTGTCTCTGTCTGGTTTCAGTTGATGTTTGATCCGTTTCGCCTTGCTGTCAATTACTGCCCTTTGTAAGTTTGTTTAATTCTTGCCAGAGATTAAAGTTCGGACATCAAATATCTGGTTTAAAGAATTTTGCACATGAAGTTACTTGGTTGTGTTCCTTGCTGCAAACAATTTTCTATTTAAAGCAGAGGAGAGGGTGGTCCCTGGGGCCTGGACTGGAGGGGCAAATAACTGGGAATTCCTTTGATGTGAGCTGCGTGTGGTATTATTTTTTATTTATTTGAAAACAAGGACACAGTAGCAGCCCTAAAACCATTAGCATATGTTCATAATGCTCCCTGTGTACCAACAGTGTGACTAGCGTATCCTAGCATACAGAACGAGTTACAGTATACTGAAATTAAAATATAAATAAAAGAGAGTAAATCCACTGTATATAAATTAGTCACTTGATCTTTTCTCTGTATGTTTGCAGTGTAGTGTTTACTGTAAAGCAAAGGGCAGCTCACCAGATGTGGGTTAATTTCTAATTAAAATGTATTTATTAATTCAATTTGGAAAGCTGTACTTTGTGGTAATGTAATCATTCCAAACTCCAAAATAATGAATACAGTGTTAACAGTCAAGTGAACTCCAGCTCCATGCACCTTTTGAAGACTAATTAATATTAAATTAGGGTATTCATGATTAATCACACCTGTGGGCTTTGATTGATTTAAAAATAATTGATTAGTCTTGTCTACCGGAGCATGGTATGAAAAAGCAATCCAGGAAAATAACTCTTGAAAAATGGCAGAGGGTACTTACTGGAAGTTCCAACAATCTCATGATGAAGAAAAACAGACTGCAACTTTATGGTATCATATCTTAGTTGCAAGTACGTTGATTTCTTTTTATTCAACATTTCTTTCAAAAGGTATCAGAATAAATAATAAGCCTCCATTTCTAGTTATCCCTCCCCTTCCAATGAAGCATTCAAATTAAAAGAGTTCCAACCCATAAAACACCACAAACAGCAGTTAAGAACTAAGTTCATATTTTTAGTTACTCACTTTGGCTAAATAGCAGTTCAAGTTAAACTTTGTTTTGTTTATTCCCAAACTTAAACAAAGTTGACAACACATTTTATTTTCTCTCCCCCATTCCTTGCCATTTCTTCACAGTAAACAGTGGCCATCGACATGTTTTCATAAAGCAATAACATGGTTTACTTTTGCCTTTTTGTAGGTGAACAAGCAAATGAAAACTGAAATTTAACACTTCTGGAACAGGGGATTTTAGTACCTGTTGTGGGTGTTCGCTGAATGACGAGAGAGAGAGAGACAGGGGGATGCAGTTGACAACACCACTAGGCGTACAGGTTTTATTCAAACACAAAGTTGCAGTGACAGGTGGTCACCATTAGGGTACCAGCAATGATAGCCCTAGTGCAGGAGGACATACACAGTGTAATCAAAATAATACCTCTAAAATTGCAAAACAAAACAGTGGGAAAACAAATAAAAACAAAAGTTTGCCAAACACTGGCTAAGCGCTGCTCCCATTTAAAGGGAGGTCCTGCTCCGGAACCTACTCTCTGACATACTGATGTACTGTTGTGGGGTCAAATTCCCCTCAATTAATCCCTGCACAGTTCACTCACCCTGGTTCTCCACACAGTTGTACAGCTGCACACTTGCTGGAACTAGAACAAAAGAACTAGCTTCCCAGCTCCTTTTTTATACCATGTGGCTGGGCTTAATTGATCATCAATTAGTCAATTAAGCTCCAGCCGCATTCCGCACATGGATTTGGCGGAGATGGGTTTAACCCCGTCCCTGCAAAACTTAAATTAAAAACTTTTCAACTTGATTTACAAAAACAAAATCCCGCCATATCTACTATACACTTAATTTCAATTAAAAAAAAAAAAAAAACTTTACATATACACAACAATACATTATTTACACGTGCAGGGCTTTTGCCCTGCCACAACTTCAAATGAAACAAACGTGGAAATGCCGTTGTAAAGTGAAGGGGAAAAAAACTCACAGTTTTGGTTCTCGTTTATTACATTCCACATAACAGAAAGTCGCAACAAAATATATATAATACATATCAGGGGTGTCCAAACCCTACGAGCCACATACTAGAAATTCCATATGGTTGAGAGCTTCAAGACTCGTACTATGAAACGTGAAATGCTTGCAAGAGCAAGGCATTTTAAATACTAGCATTGTTGTGCAGCACAGTAGTTTAGGCTGTCTTGATGGCAGCAAAATACACAACAAGGGATAGAACATTGCCTACACAGTTTCTGTGTAATTTGTATTGTACTGTTTAATACAGTGTATTAAACTTTAAATGTAACACAGTGGTGTTTTTCCATTATTTCTGTTTATCCATCCATCCATTATCTGTAACTGCTTAATCCTTTAGAGGGTTGCGGTGAGCCGGAGCCTAACCCGGCAGACATAGGGCGCAAGGCGGGACTATACCCTGGACGGGACGCCAGTCCATTGCAGAGCAACTAAGTGGCAACGCGAACACGGGGAGAACATGCAAACTCGAACCCAGGACCTTGGAGCTGTGAGACAGCAGCGCTAACCACCGCGCCACCGTGCCACCCTATTTCTGTTTATACTACACGACCGGTCAAAAGTTTTAGAACACCTCCATTTTTCCAGTTTTTATTGAAATTTATGCAGTTTAATGTCTCAATGTACTCTGAAATTAAAGCATAGAACAAATAAACAATTGGAGATAAAAAAGAAATCATGGAATCGTTTTGTTTAACAAAATTTAATCTAAATTTTTGACTCATCAAAGTAGCCGCCTTTTGCAGATATAACAGCCGAACACACTCGTGGCATTCTTTCTACAATGGAAATCAAATATTGTTCGGAAAGTTCTTCCCAACACTGTTGCAGAAGTTCCCACAAATGTGTTGCACTTGTAGGTTGCTTTGCTTTCACCCTTCTGTCCAGTTCATCCCAAACCAGCTTGATGGGGTTTAAGTCTGAGACTGTGCTGGCCATTCCATGATTTGAAGCCTACCGCCTTGTTCTTTTCTTCTAAGGTGGTTCTGACATAGCCTGGAGGTATGTTTTGGGTCATTATCTTGCTGTAGGATGAACCCCTGACCAACTAGGCGATACCAGAGGGTATTGCATGGCGCTGCAAAATGCTGTGGTAGCCGCTTTTGGTTCCGGTGCCACTCACTCTGTGCAAGTCGCCGACTCTGGATCCAGCAAAGAGCCCCAGACCATCACGCTTCCTCCTCCATGTTTGACAGTTGGTGTCACACACCGAGGAACCATCCTTTCGCCTACTCGACGGCGCATAAAACCCTGCGTGATGAACCGAAGATTTCAAATTTTGATTCATCGGTCCATAAGACCTTCTTCCAGTCTTCAGTAGTCCACTGGCGGTGCTTCATGGCCCAGGCAAGCCTCTTTTTCTTATTTTGCCATCTTAGCAATGGCTTTCTTACTGCCACTCGACCTGTCAAACCTGCAGCTCGAAGTCTTCTCTTCACAGTTGAAACTGAGTCTTGCTTATTTCGACCAGTGTTAAGCTGTGCTTGAAGCTGTTGTCCTGTGAGCCGCCTATCACGCAAGCTGTTGACTCTCAGAAACTTGTCTTCTGATTCTGTTGTGGCTTTGGGTCTGCCAGACCTCTTCCTGTCAGAGTTTCCTCCAGTTTCCAAGTGCCTTTTGATGGTGTAGGAAACTGTACTCACTGACACCTTGGCTTTCTTTGCAATTTCTCTAAAGGAAAGACCTACACTTTTAAGGGTTATAATGGTCTGTCTGTCTTCCTTTGTTAATTGCCTTTTTCTCGCCATTATGATAGCAATATACTACTTCCTGCAGTACAATACTGTCCAAATAATGCTTAAGAGGGTGTAGTAACACAGTCTGTTCCAACACTGCTTTTATACAGACAGAGGGTTTGTAAGTAATCAACAAAAGTCGGGACACCTGTAGGAATTGTTAGCATCAACTTTCAAGGCTTAATTTACTTCCATTGCTGCAGAACAGCTGTAAGTTGTTAACCCATTACTTGTTCCCCTGAAAAGGCCTTTTGTATAACTCTGAAATGTACATTATTTTTCAGTTTTTGGTAACCTAAACTTTTTTTTTAACCTCTGGCAGTTTACCGCTTACCTTTGTACCATTTCAGGTTATTCACTGGACTTGAACTGCTTAAATTTCAATAAAAACTGGAAAAATGGGGGTGTTCTAAAACTTTTGACCGGTAGTGTATATGTATTACGCACTTTAAATAAAATATAAGAGCTGCTGTGTTGATTTTGTGTTTTTTATATATATTAATCTCATATATCACACGGAGCTCTTTTTCAATTGCGATATTTTGAAACTGTCATGCAAATTGTGGTGAGATGGTAAATAAGTGCAAGGTATTTTTCTCATTTGTAGCGAATACGAACATCTGATTTTTGTATCTGAATAAGTCAAAAAATATTTGTTCGAATATTCAGATATTTGTCCCAGCACTAATATATATATATATATTTCTACAAAAAACATCATTGAGTTTATCCAGCAGTAGTTTCGCGGTTAAAACCATTGCACTACTTGGACATGTTCTGTAAGCATTCTTAATCTAAACTTGAAACAGGTTTGTTTTGATTCAGTTTCTTGTCAGGCCGATAAAAGATCACAAACTTGAGAACAGAGATATACTTTAAAGCAAGCAGTTCTTAACGCAAGATACTAGAAGAGGAAAGCACCAGCATTGTCTGCTGTAGGCATGATGTTGATTACCCATGAAATACAAATCAGTAATGCTGCCGTGTCCCACAGTCAATTTTGCACTTTGTACTGGAACATGGCTGCCTGGGGCTAAAGCAATTAGCTATTCAAGACAATTTGTAATCTGAGATGTATTAGACAGTTTTCTGAAGTTTAATAACAAACAGGTTTATTTATGAAGAAAAAAATCATTTGAATGTTTCATTATATGTAGAACAAATTTAAACTACAAGTGTAAAGCTGGGGCAATTTATGTTTGTTATTAGCTCTTAACATGTGTAAGTTTATGTTTGCTAGACCAATTTGTATGAACAATTATTTTTCTGGTTTGCTCCAAAAAGTTTGTCAATATGACATTGAGATTGAGTCTACAGGGTTGTAGGGGAAACTGTTAAGTAAGTTAGCTACTGTTTTCAACAAGTTCTGTAGATTTATTATTGACTGATAAAATTCTACCAGATTGTGGCAGTGTGATAGAGACCCCAGCTCTGCAACACACTCAATCACTGATCACTTTACCTTGCCTGGTTACTAAAAGACACCTGAATAAAGATTGTTTAACCCTTTTGAAGTCCTATGTCGGACCTGGTCCGACATTGCAATTATTCCTATTCGGTCCAATGTCGGACCCTGTCCGACATCATCAAAAAAAACGCAAAAAACGGGTTTCTAGTCGTTTTTTCTCCGGAAAAAGCCGAGAAAACCATTCAATGGCCGAGTGGGAGCGACAGGAGCCGAGACAAGCCGAAAAAAAAAAAGAAAAAAAGGCGTATCTCATGAATAGTCATACTTGCCCCTGGCATCACATAGGGGCGGTCATAAGGAAACAAGCTGGCTGTTACTGAATCAGTGCACAGAGAATATCATGGACATTTGCAGAGCTTTTTTGAGATGTTATAGTAATAAAATAATGACTTGGATCGCATTATTGAGGAGTTTGGTGATAAAATGAGTGAGATGATTGATCGGTATTTACGACTATTGTTATTATTATTATTTATTTCTTAGCATATGTGAAAGCGATAGCGAACGAAAGGGTGGGGCGGGGCTGGAGATGCCTAGTGAGTGCTTTGTTGATATGCAGGTCCTTTTAAACCCGTTTGACTGTGGAAAAAAATACTTTTAAACAGTGCGTCTAAAATTAACTGCGCGTGTGAAAATAAATTGGACCTGACGCGCCTGACGCGCACTTAATAAATGGACTGCAAAGGGTTAATACATTTGATAAATGTCACTGTTGTGGTAAACCTTTTAGGTTACAAATAACAAGGGTTTTTACAAGAAGTAAATGTTAAACGTACATAATGGGGGAGGTGTCGGATCGCTGTTCTGCCAGTACTGTGTGCCTGTAAAGAAAGAAAAAAGTTTAGTTTGGAGTTTTGAGCCGCGGTAACTATTTGTGTGTATTGTAAGAAATAGGTGCACATATTCCATACAATGGCATGAAGACTTTGCCTGTGTGTTTGCTAAAGTAAGCGCTCCGAAACTGTTTGCTAAGCCATTATAATACAATGTTGGTAATATTTTAACTTACCTTTCTCAGTGTGGTGAAGCTGCAAGCCAGTTGGACCATGGGGGCAGCCATGTTGGGAGATGCGCACGCTGTTATAGTGTGCCTAATCGTAGCCTAATGGTATTTTATTGTTAAATTACCGTTTATATTGTATTGGTTTAGTCCAGGGAAGGGGCTAATGTAAACAGGTATAAGTACCTGGTTTTGGGTAATTTGAGGAGAAATAAGGAGAGTGAGCTGTGTTCTGACTATATTGACTTTGTGAGTAGATAAGTGTTCTGTGTTGGGAGATGTGTGTGAAACAGCCCAGTATTTTTGTTTTAAATTTTCTTTTAGATTTTTTTGGTTGATTTATTTTTCTTTATTGTTTTGATTTGTTATTCCACTGGAGGCCTCTAATAAAAAACACTTTTTGGCATTTTGAAACTCGACTTCTGATTGCCTCTACACCCTGCATAACCACATGACCACAATACATGACAGACAGGTATAGATTTATTGTCCCTGGAGGAATAGCACAGTTTCAGTGGCTGTCCTTATTACATAAATGTGTTTGGGAATGTCCTGTAACTATTTAAAGCTCTGATTTCTACACTGTGTTTTTAGCCTGAAGTAGTCCCTTACAGTAACAAATATTGTGAGGTGAGATAATTGATGATCTGTATTTCTTGGAAGCACTATCCTGGCAGGGCTCTGTTTTGCGGGTGTCATATTATGTCTAGAAGTTCAACGGAATATGGAAATAAAACTATGTTTTAAAACTGTATTGTATCAAATTTGAGTGTAGTTTAATTTTTTTTTGAAGTTTGTTTGTCCCTCCATTAAATGTACACCCTAATAGGTTCAAACGTATTTTTTTTTGTTTGTTAAGGTTTTAATTTATTTTTTTCTATTTTTTAATAAGATTCATCATGCTGTCATCACGCAAGGGATTACTCACCATGTAGGGAAGCATGTGATCAGGTACGTTTTATGATAAATAACTTTTTATTTAGTTATATACATTTTTTTGAGTTTGTATACCATGAATCAGATTCTGATTATTTTCTGAATGGTCTTGCTACACCTTTAGGTAAGTACCAGAGTTTAGAGTTTCTAACCCATGTTCCACTAAGCCAAATACATCTAGATATCCCAGGTTAGTCTGTTAAAATATTTTTTGGCTGGTGTTTTTTTCTTTTCAGTGACATTTTGTAGTACATTCATTTATGCTTTCTGTCTTTAAATTTACTGTGTGGCCTGTTTATTAGGCCCTATACACCACAGTACATGATGTTCTCCAGACATTAGAGTGTTTGGTAGTACTGCTGTCACTCTCATATTGTTTTTTGGTTATAACCATCACAACTTTTATTGGTCTTCCACACATGCAAATAAATGAACTGTGGTATACCGTGGTGATTATGATAATCATGGTGCAGTCTCTTTAGGTCGGTGTCAATACCATAATGTACCTTAGCCGCGATATACCAGTATACCGTATACTTGTGACTAAAAGTTAGAAGTTTAAAACATCCCAGTTGCCTCAAACGATCACCAGGATGTGACAACTGAAAATGATTTCCATTACTTGAGAGTAGATGTTAAAACTTCATGCTGATCTGAACTTGGCCCTCGCCAAGACAAGCACCAACCAAGACGCAGCTTCACAGCAAACTAATGTGATCCATATGTGTCTCCATCCATTTGCGCTTCCTTCCATATGATGATGTAGATATCCTTCTGTCTGGTGTTGATGGCTGAAGTGTAATGCTGGCTCCAGGGATCAGCTTATTTTGCCTCCCTAGCGCATCAGCACACACAACGGCTGCGATGCTGGCTCCGGGGATCAACCATAGTGCGGTCTCCCCAGCGCATCAGCATGACAACCGTCTGGATTGAGCTAAGTAGGGTACATCTCTGGGGTCTTCAAGTGGGCACCTTCCATCCTCGGTGTTTGATCGACTAGCCCACGACACCTCAAGAGGGCTCGACGGTGATTCTGGCGTCCCAGCATCACCCCCTCCGTCCCCACTCAACTCAGCCCAGCTTACTTACCTGTACATCAGCCTTTCTTTCTTTCTATTGTGCTTGAGATCCCCAGCCAGAATCTTTCCGTCTCAACCACAGCCAGTTGCTGCTCTCTCTGCTGCTTCAGATAAGTTCTTCACTGTGCGACGCAACTCTTGGCCATTGAATCCGACATCTCTGAGAAACCGGGTTGTAGAGTGTGCCACAAATCCTCGACATCCCACTTCCACTGGGTAAACCCAGACTCTCCATCCTCGCTGTTCTGCTTCAGTGGCTAGTTGAGCATACCGCAATTTCTTCCTCTCATCGCCTCATCTACAGCATCCTCCCATGGCACTGTTAACTCTACCAGGTGAACAAGGCGTGCTGATCCAGACCACAAGACAATATCTGGTCGAAGGTTTGTGGTGGCAATCTCAGGTGGAAAAATAAGCCGTTGACCAACATCTGCCAGCATTTTCCAGTCTCTAGCAGCTTCCAGTTGTCCTGGGCGAGGATTGGTTTTAACACCTTTTCTTGGTGGTTGCTCTCCTGGGCGGAGGAATGTTGTCATTTGTGTGTAATGTTTTGATGGAACAGGTGGCAACTTATTGGTCATGTTACGCTTGTCTTCCAATGCTAAGGCCAAACATCGCAGCACCTGGTCATGGCGCCAAGTAAACCGTCCTTGGCTAAGAGCCACCTTACATCCTGTCAAAATGTGCCTTAATGTTGCAGGTGATGAACACAAAGGACATGAGGGATCCTCTCCTACCCAGAGGTTTAGGTTCTGTGGTGATGGGAGAACATCATATGTTGACCTTATAAGGAAACTGATCCTGCTCTGTTCCATTGACCATAGGTCTTGCCAGCCAATCTTGCGTTGTTCCACACTCTCCCATCTCATCCATTCTCCCTGCTTGCCCTGGGAAATGGCCTTTATACACCTCATCCTCTCCTCCTGCTTTTGCACCTCGTTGACTACAAGCTTCCTCCGTTGCGCTGGGGCTGCCTTGTGCCATGTAGGAGGAGCTAAACTGAGACCAAGACCAAGACCAAGAAACAGTAAATTATATACAAAGTGAATGTAAAGAACAGCAATGGATGGAGTCATAGCTAAAACTACTATTCCATACCAAGTTGTTTTTCTAAGTAGTATTGTGCCCTGCTAAATCCAGGATACAAGTGTCAACCTAGTTATTGTGAAGGATAGCTGATACTGTGATCTGGTGAATAACCTGCATACTGTGGAATCATGTTTGACTCTGTTTTCAGAATGGAAATTCATTTGGGTGAATTTAGTTCACTTTTTTAAGTATTTTCTTTGCTACCCCACCCCTCCTGCCCTCATGCAAAGACCTTATGTTGATTCAGCCTTGATAAGTTTGAAATGCAGCTACCCCCAGATTTTATATCATGAAACCTTTTATGTTTTCAGTTTTAAAAAAAGATCCAAACCTTTTAATGATAAAAAGTTCGCCTCAAAACCACAAAACAAACTGCCCTGGTATTATCATTGTAGATTTGCATGGTATATATCAAAATAATCCAGTTGGAGGACATTTTATGGAAACATGTACCTCTGTTCTTTTTCAGTCAGGACATAAAAGAAATAACCAAAAGGCCATTATCTGCAGAAAGTGTTACACCCACAGAACTCTTATTGACCCTGCCCATAGTGGGCTAATTTAGAGATCTGAGCTTTGTAACTATGAAAGTGAGTCATTGACAAACATCTAGTATTCCCATCTGATGTGAAACTGCACAGAAGAGCCTCCTGTTCTTTACTGCAGCCAGAAGGAAATGTATAGACAGAAACTGGAAGATAATACAGGTTTTGTTATCGTGGCAAAACTCCTGTCAGTGTTAGGAACAGAAGTTAGAGAAACTCTAGGGGTTTATATCACAGTAAAATCAGCCAGATGTGAGGCTGTATGTCTCGCAGAGTAACTAATTACAGGCACAGAGTCTGGTCCAGTATCTCAGCATAATGTACGTTTCAAGTTTTGTTACTTGCATAAACAACAATTTGCCTGCAGATTTCTTCTCGTCCCTTTCACCTTGAATAAGAAACTCAAGTAGACAACAAACGTTGAACAGTTGAAATTGAAAAACATTTTTTGGTTGTTTTTTTTTAACAGCTTGCTACCACAAAAAGTGAATCTCGGTTAAAACACCTGCTGCAGCGACTGCCGAGTTATTGTCCAGAATCTATGGTAAGCAGAATTCATGTTATTACAATAATTATCCCCAATGATAATGGGGAGAACTGGAAGTGTGGATGCTATCAAAATCTAATTTAAAGCCTAGCTACTGAAGGAGGATTTGTAACGCTAAAGAGAGGGAGTTTAAAATTGCATTGTCATTGATATTTACTGTTCTCTTTCCCTTTCTGAATGTTTTTTTTTACTCAAATAATGTGGGATTTTTTGTCTTTTACCTGAGTTCAGGAGTTGCTCTTCTGTTTAGTTGCCTTCTATTGCACATCTCTTTGTTGCCAGCAGTACATCTAAAACATGAATTTCTCTACACAATGCAGAACACAGATTTAATCACTTTTAAAAAATTGAAAATATCAAATAACTATTAAAACAATAAGCACGATACAGTACACCCTCACTATAACAAACTTGTTGGAGTCCAAGCCTTTTGTTCATTATATCGAGGGGTTTGTTATAGCTAGGGTTCTACTTAAAATGCAGTAAATTTACGTATTTTTCACGGGTAGGTTATGGAATAAAATTAGGATTTCACTGACATTTCGCAGACCTGATAATGGTACTTGCTTCCTTGCTAAAACAGAGTGCTATCATTTGTTAAAGGCAAGCATGCAACATCCCCCAGCAGTTGCTGCCGACATTCTCTGTCTGGTGTGGACTTGCCTATACATTGAGACTGCACGTTCTGCATCCACTGAATTGGTTGGAAGTGTAAGGCAAAGCTTTGCCAAGTTAGACAGATGTGGAAATCGATTAGAAACAGTCCCAAAACTCGGTTACCCAAGAGCATCTGGCACACTTTTAATAAAGGCAATCTATCCAGCACGTTCTTTGTCATGTTATTTGTCCCATCCAATAATTTATTTTATTAGTACCGAGTCAAAACAAAGAAAACGTGCCTATTCGGGTCTAAAATTGCAACTGCGTTTAAAAAGTAAGCAGCAGGTTGTTTGAAGCGAGGTGGCTGTGCTAGATCATACCTGTAGTACTGATTTAACTTGGCTACAACCAACAGGAAAACTTTTTGTCTGCGCTGACTTTCCAGATTGTTTTCTGAAAGCTGTTTATTTTACGTTCTGTTCAGCAGCCTTTGTAGTAGCCTTTCATTTAATGTGTGATTCTGAAGCTAAATAGAGATCAATCGTATTTTTTCTAAAGACACATTACAAGATGTGCAAAACAATTACCTCCATCTGCATTTGCAGTTTGTTTGGGAAATATCGTGACACGATCATCAGCCAAAATATACTTTGCTTTTTTTGTCGTCCATTTCTGATATTTTACCTCCAATGCTGAAAACTAGATTTTAGCAACCTATATCAAAACAATGCAGCACTGACTTAGTCCCACCCCCTACTGTACAGTAAAGGACACAGAAAAGCCAGTACAGGCGCGCTGATAGGCTGATTAAAACATCGTTGTCATTTGAACAGTAAACAAGAACGTTAACTGCTTTGGAGTATTTTTTTGTAAATGTTATTTGTCTAAGGACGTATTTTTATTTTATTTTTTTTGCCTCAGTGAAATACACACAGGACGGTGAAGGGATAAAAAGAAGCCTATCTACAGAAAGAAGATACGTAGTTTTGCGCTAAACTGCGTTGTGCAGTAGTTCATTTAAACAAGGTTTCTTTTTTTTTCTCTCCATACTTGTCCGGTATGTATTGGCTCCTAAAAGAGGAGAATTTCGCAGTGACTTCTCAATTTCCGGGAAATCCGCGAAACCGCAATTTAGGTAGACCCCTAGTTACAGCAAAAGTACAATCTAAATGAATGATAAACTGTTGGAGTAAGTTCATGAGATGAGATTGTGAATCAAATTAGAATTACATGTACCTGCTCATCTCATGTATGCAGTATTCTGCCTTTGCTTTATCCTAATCGTTAAAGAATTAAAATGCAGTACATAAAGCAAAAATCCTGAATTGAAGCTGAACTTTTATTCAAAATCAATCTGACCTGGATCGTTTCAAAGTGCACCAAATCTCCAACATGCATGAATCCCAAACTGAGATTTTATTCCAGATCAACCCAACATAAAAAGTTTGATATGAAAAGTTAATCAGATCCTCAAGTGTTGTTGTTGTTGTTTTTTGAGAACCTATATTCACGACAGAGATATACCTGCGTTACTAATTTTTTCAAACTATCAATATAATTTCCAGCTTTGTTGCAACATAAAATTATTTTTAATAAGACAAGAGTTGATTTCACTGCGGAGGTGGCATCCCGTGCGTACAGACTGGGATGTTGACAGTGTGTTTTTATATGATCTGGGGTTCAGTGGGTCAGGTTCGTTATAATGAAGGGCGTTATAGCGGGGGTGTACTGTATTTGAATAGTTTAAATTAGAACCACTCCGATTGATTGCAAATCTCACAAAAATGAAAGGAGCACTAAAAATAAATACTTACTGTTTAATAGGTATAAGTCACCTGCATTAAAATTTGCTTTGTTCTGTTTTAGGGTGAGCTTTGGGTCTGCATCAATGCCTCCTTACCCGGTAAGTCTGAACTACAACATATGAAATTAAGTCTGTATGCTACAACATGACTGAATTATTCAATATTTTGCTTTATTTGTTAATGCCAAAAATATGTATACAAGGCAAATTTGTACTCGGTCAGTAACCCCAATGTATTGTTTTTGGCACCCATCTAAAGCAAGTTGTACAGCATGGAGCCTGGAGGAGATGCATAGTTTTTGGATACAACTGTTGGGCCAAAGTAGCGATTTATCTCTGTAATGATTTGAAAAAATCCCTGGGGCCTCCAAAAATGCTAACATTTTTTGTAGAAATTGTTAAATACCGAACAATATGAAATAGAACAGCTGAAATGTGAACTCTGCACTGCCGACCCAATTCACAGTTTAGCGAGGTCATTTTAGATAATATGCAAGATATCTAGCAGAAAGATAAAAAATACATACTTTAGCTAAGGCGTTTTAAATAATGCGTGTGTTGACTAAAATGCATTAGCTAAAGTAACGGGTGTAACAAATTATGATTTATACGTACATGTACACAGACACATTTTGAATACTGTATACTCTTCTGAGGAGATGAGTACTGCAAAGGTTCTTCTTTCAATGCACTTTTATTTTGCAGACAAAGATGGTATCAGTCTATACCCTGCTGCTTCTCACAGCTATCTATTATGTTTAGTATTTTTTCAAATAATAAAACTACTTTGTTGTTGCCACTGATAATACCTTATTGTCTACCTTTTTAAAGAAAAAAAGAAAATGTAAAATTTGTTACTAAATGTAAAAATTATCAATTTGTATTCTGAAATGTTTCATGTGTTCTTTTTTGTGACAAGTAATGTAAAAACAAAAATAAATCATAATTATGCATTTATTGCATTATTTTGTATTTATTTGTTTGCATAAAACATTATATAGGCTACAAAATGTTGTTGATACAATGATTAAGTAACGATTAAAACAAGGTGTTTTTACATAATAGGATATTCTGTAGTTATTTTTTTATACAATTTGGGATAATTTTCTTTGTTGGGTTGTTATTCTTGACACTGGAGCCAATTTTAGGCAGAAATTCACCTTTTCCAGTTCAAGTGATATGTCTTTTGCTATACCCCTGTTACTTTAGCTAATGCATTTAGATCAATGCACACATGTAAAACGCCTAGTTGAAGTATGTATTTATTCTTCAAGTACAATAATATCTGCGATTTTCAAATTAAGAGATGCTGGATACTCTGCATATTTGCTAAAGTGTGAATTTTCCGTTTTAGAAACTGTCGTGCAAATTCTAGCAAGGTGATAAATTAGTGCAAGGCAAATCGCACTGTTAAACACGTTCTTCAGTTGTGTTATTTCTGGCGGACACAATGGATTTTTGCCTTCGAATACATGTCAAGAAACGTTTGTTTGAATATTCAGATATTTGTCCCCGCACTATTCATATACAGTTACATTTTTTATGAAATGGTCCGCATTGTAGGGCTTAAGCACATCATTAATCATATTATAAATAGATCTTGTATTTTTTTTTTTTTTGTTATGCAGGTGCATCCAAAAAATCTGAGGGTTGGGTTGGACTTGGATGTTGTGAACTCACCATTGCTGTTGAATGTCGGCGTGAATGCAAATTGGTAAGCTGTAGTGCTGTACGATGACGTATGATTAATCAAAAGACTTATCTGTGCTCCAGGCCTTTTGTAGCACATGTACCCTGGTGTCTTTTTATTAAAAGGTTTTTGAAAAAATGTATATGTATTGTTTTTCATTACCCATAGGCATCCTCCAAGAATGATATTTCAAAAGTATGCAGAAAGGACCGCGAGGTATGTGATGATGTGCTTTGTATTCGTCAGAAAGCTTGCTTTCTGAACTTTGTAAGCAGTTGTTAGTCTTCCACCAGATTGGAAATCCTGGTGTGTTGAATATTATCATTATCATATTATAATATGTATTAATTTGTTTTCTGTAGACTGCTCTTTACAACTGTATCAACAGAAATGAGAGTGAGTATTTTTTTTCATTTCATAGAATATGTTTTAATATTTATTTCTAAAGTTTGGAGAAGCCACCTCATAAACGAATCTCAAAGATTTTTACCCTGCAGTACTAGAAACTTTTTTTTTCAGATTGGTCTACAATTCCCATCCTGTGTAAATATGGATAGATTTAAATGTTTATTATGCCTTAACCTTCTAGTTTCCCCAGAATACTCCCTCTGCAACAAGTTTTGGATTGAGAAGAGATTTTCATTTTTGTACTCACACTAGATATTTCCAAAAATTTATGTTGTGTAATTTAAAATCGAATGAACCTTTATGCATACTGATTGGCCAAACAATTTGAGAATGCAAATCAAAAGCCATTACCATCTGTTTTTCTGGAAGGAAACTACAAAGAGACACACACCACACCCTTCGTTACCCACATGTTCTGCAATGTGGCATATTTAAGTTTTAACCTGAAGCGCTTGATAGTTTTGTTTATATGCCTGAGGGACAAGGTTGCGACCTCTGCTTAACTGAAATGGCCACAGCTGTCACAGCTGAACTTGAGAATGAATGAAATCCTTATTTTCTTTTTCTAATTCTCAAAAAGGCATTCAAACTACACACAGTTATAGTTTTGCATATATACAGGATGTGAGAGCACTAATAGCTTTATGTTTCGCATGTCCCCAGTAATAGCAATGTGACATACATGTGATTCCTGAACTTACAAACTCAGCTATGTCGTCTTTTTCCCCATTTAATATGTTTATTTGTTTCCCTTCATTCCAGTGGGGTCAGTTTGCTGCAGTTATGCAGGGCGGCACACAAACTGCAGAGAGTACTGTCAAGCTATTTTTCGAACAGACTCTTCTCCTACCCCTTCACAGATTAAGGCAGTTGAAAATTACTGCAAATCCATCAGCCCTGAGTTAATTCGCTGTGTTGACAACTACACACAGTCTTACCCCATGAGAAATCCCATTGATAGTAAGTGACTACTGTTTTGTAACTGTTTCCTTACTGTTAAATAGTCGAGTTTCATTTTTTATGTAAAATCTGTCGCCTTTTTTATCTTTCATAGATGTCATTTTCTGACCTCTCCAATGTAATGTGACTAATGGTCCTTTCTAATGATTTGCAGGTTTGTATTGTTGTGACAGAGCAGAGGACACGTCCTGCCAAACAGCTTGCAAAACAATTCTTAGGACCATGACGGTGGAGAACGAAATCGTTGATGGCCTTATTGAGGGCTGCAAGAAGCAGCCTCTGCCACAAGATCCGCTGTGGCAGTGTTTTCTGGAAAGTTCAAGATCCCCTTACCCTGTAACTACTGTGGACACCCCCCCCTCGCCCAAATTGCTTTGCTGTTCTAAAGCGAATACAACTGTCTGTAGGTCAGTTAAAAAAACAGCAACAATAGTGTTGACATGGAAGGTGGCCATATTTAACATCACTTGTGACTGTCCATTCAGACCTTTCAAGTTTGCTGTATTCTTGTGTTTACATTTTGTATTTCACAGTTAATGATTTGATATGCTTGATATTGGTGTCAACAGTGCCCCCTGTGTGCATTTTTCTCAAAATTACATGTTTTTTTTTTAATACACCCAAAGCGACTTTATGCCAGACCTGTGTATTCATTCAGGTTGTTTGTTTTAAACTCCCATTCCTAAATGATCAAAGTCATTGCTGCAAATAGGTAACGAATAATTCAGACCATCCTGTATTAGGGGTTGTGCTGCTTGCAGTAAATACAGTACAGGCATGTCCATAGAACTTTGATAAAGACCTAGGTGTAGCTAAAAGTGTAAAGTATCTGAAACACATACTTAAAAGCCAGAACAACATGTGAGTCAATAAACACTGTATATCCTCTACAAATGCTCTCTGTATGCTTATATGCCAGTTGTAAAAGGTGCATACAGAATGTGTTGTGTTTGCCATGTGATACTGTAAACAGTTGTGCGGTTTGTCTGTATATTAAATTAATAAGCTTTTCAGCTCTTACCCTTTCGTACAGGAGGATAAACTACCAGATAGACAAATAACTGACATGCAGTCTAAAGCCAGCTGTTTGGTTTTACAAGCTAATTGCTACGTACTGCAAACAGACTATTTATACTGCGAAGGGATTCCAGTTATCTTTAGAGTAATTATTTAATAATTGTTTTTGTGATTGAATTTGTGTTTTAAGACTAATTACTTGTAATTATGTTTTGGCAGAGATTTGTGTAGTAAACTTTATAGTACCAACTGGGGCAGTACACAGAGTTGGCAGGAGTTTGAAAGCCTCTGTGAATACAAACCTGTGGAAGTCTCAATGCTAACCTGTCTGGCTGATGTACAGGAACCATGCCAGTTGGGCTGTAAAGATCTCTCTTACTGCACCAACTTTAACAACAGGTAAAATGTAACTTCCACTTAGTGGTTGTTTTCATAGGGGTACTTAATTAAATAATCATGATATGGTTTTGTTATCCATTGCTGTTTATCTTTATACCAGAACAGATTTTTTATATCAAACCGTCATCGTACTATACTTTTCTAGGTTTTGGAAATGCGCGTTACAAGTGTTGAGCACCTGGAGGCATTAGGCCAGTGCCAGTTTGGTTTGATTAGCATCGTTCCATGGGTCAAAATGCGCAAATACCAGGGATAAATTGAAGAATCGTCATCCTTATCTCCTGCAATTCCATTGCAGTGCTTGTGTTACTTCAGAACAAGTAACGCAAGGTTCCAATGAAACTTGTTATTCAAAAATATAATTATAGGGAAAGGGCACAGAACTACATCAGTGCTTCCCCTGATTGTCAAAGTACATTCTCAAGAATTTCACAACAGACTGTGAGCAATCTCAAAAGAGGTTAATCTGTTTATACTGTAAACTTTTTTTATACAGATAAATTACAACTACAGTATAAAGTCAATATACACACCTCCAGACTATCACTGATAATCTCAGCAGCAAACCAAACTCTAGCTTAATCAGTAAAGCCATAGCTTGTGGTCTTAAGATCCAAGCATTGAGTCCCACTGTTGGATTTTAACACAAAGGTACTCCTTTTATAATAATGATAGCCTTTTTTATTGGTTTGGAGTTAAGAATCTTTTTTCCAGACATTTTGTTTTAACTTGAAATTCATGTTACAGTGAGGCTATTAATACTGATGGTCGCATTGCTGAATAAAGAGGTAACTGCATAAAACACATATTAATAGTACGTTCAACAGAAACTTCAATGGAATTAGTTGTACGGTAGCATATTGGCAATCATTACATTGGCATCTTATTTGTGTTACAAGGGAATCTTAAGGGAAACATTTTACAGATAATTACAATAATTACATTTAGCAATCCTCCGAGATAAAAAAGTAAGGATGACAAGTAGAACGATCCTGTTAGATCAGTCGAAAACTGGGGGGCCACGATTAGGTTATTAAAACAGGAGCGTTTCTGTAATATCCTTCTAAAATGTGTAAACACCCTTTTAATGCAATTCATGTTTTATTCATAGGACAGTTTATTATGTGTGCCATCTGAAATATTAGCATAGACCCTCCTTAATTACCTTAAAATGATACCCACTGGTGTGGTACTTTGAAGTTTGTTGTAAACCCATGTTAAAATAAAAAAAAAAGTACAGGTGGATTTATTTAAGGAATAATAGCATTACTATCATAGCGTGCTACCTCTATTTTGTTAGGAAACACAAGACATCTCAACCCTTAAAATATTATAATCTGACTCAGTCATGTCTGAATAAATGAAAAAACAAACAGGTGTTTCTTTAGCCAATAAACCTGAGAATCTTTCAACGTTTATTTATGTATACATAATCTGTGTAGTCATAGTAGTCAATAGATTTCAAAGAAATGCAAATATTTGGTGAATTCATATTTATTTTGTCATGCTATTGAAAAATACCTGTACAGTCCTTGCTATTTAGAAAATGCAGTTCCTGCTGCTTGAACATACAGTTTAATTTCCTTTCCAGATTTCTCTTATAATTATTGTTGTTATCATAACCCCGTAGGGTTTCTTTAAAATTAACGTTTCTGTATGTCTATGCAGACGACCTGTCACTCAGAGTCTCTGTTCAAATAAACTCTACCAGCCGTACTGATAAGAAAAACATTGCTGTGAGACTGAGCCTAATACAAAGCAAATACATTGCTAGCTAGTATGATGATCACCAGTGTCGACATGGTAACCAGATCACAGCAACATGGTTATTTACATCCCAACAAAATACATTACAATAGAAGAACAAAAACTTTTCCTTTAAAAGATGTCCAGCTTTGCCTTTCAAATATAATTTTCAAATTGTTGTAAAACGTATTAGTAGAATACATTAAAAAAAAAATTTAAATTGTGCTGCCAATTTGAAGGAAATACTGTAACTGATTAAATCTTTAAAAATGATAGTTAATGATATGGTATAACCCGCTTGTTTTTTAAAGATGGCTGATATCACAGTGAATTCAGCTATAAATCCCATTCTTTGATCTCTCTTGCTCTTTTGAAGACCAACAGGCCTGTTCCGGAGCTGCAATGCCCAGTCAGACCAGGGAGCCATGGACGACATGAAACTCTGGGAAAAGGGGAGCATCAAGATGCCCTTCATGAACATTCCTGTCTTGGACATCAGAAAATGTCACCCGGAAATGTGGAAGGCAGTAGCTTGCTCTCTTCAAATCAAACCCTGTCACAGCAAATCTCGGGGAAGCATTATCTGCAAGTACGTTTGCAACGATTAAGTACATGTGTCAAAATTATTAAGCCTAAGCTTTATTAGGATTGTGATTTTTT
The DNA here is from genome assembly GCA_030684275.1 of Acipenser oxyrinchus oxyrinchus. NCBI lineage: Eukaryota > Metazoa > Chordata > Actinopteri > Acipenseriformes > Acipenseridae > Acipenser > Acipenser oxyrinchus. The sequence continues at coordinate 56,738,101 of CM060249.1, forward strand.
TTCCGATATTATTTGGTATTAAATTATAGGTAAACTGATTAAACTGTCATACACATTTTTTATATAAAATGGCTATGTTTACAATGCTAACTTTTTTTGTAATTTTTAATATAAAAGTCCACTTGATTTAATACTGGCTAGGTTTACAACGCTAACTTTTTTTCTTAGGCACACATGTACCTAAGTTAAATTTTAGGTGCACATTTTTCTTTTTTTTTCAGCTACTGTTTACCAAAGCATAACATCTTTAAAATTATCTTTAAATTTCCTTTAAGTGCTTTTAGGTTTTTGTAATCATCAACAGAATATTTCTTTTGGCCATTCTTGGTAGTATGGTTTTTCAAAAACGTTTTGATTGCACAGTTGGTAGGGTAAAATTCTACCATTGTGCATCCCTCATTGCAGGACTGTAAGCTTACTTTTTTTCCTAAGGTAAAAAATATCTAGTAAGAGTGCACACTGACAAACATTAGGCACATATAAAAAAACCACTTACCCACTAATGCTGTTTGAGTTAATTGCTGCAGTTAACATTGCATTATTCTGATAGATGTGCAATATGGGTATTATTATTATTATTATTATTATTATTATTATTATTATTATTTATTTAGAATGCAGTTACCTGGAGATGTCCTAGGGATCAACCTTTTTACATCTTCAAATACTGCACATAAAATAAAAGCTTGTCGATTCTGACTGGATATGGGATCTGGATATGAGATGTAACCTAGAAAGAAACTGCTACGTTTTCACTTTATTATTTAGTTCTTCAGTTCTTAATGTCCTTATAACTTGAATGCCTTGCAAACCAACGTGCACATTGTTGTACTCATCAGAGATGAAAGTGAGGAGAAGTAAAAAAAAAGCTGAAAAGTGGCAGGAATCTGGGATCCACTGCCATGTTGGATTTTCTGCTCAAGAACGCAAATTGAATGAAGTTAAGGCTGGGACCAAATCAAAACTTTGACAACCCACTAATCACACTTAACAAAACTGTATTTAATAGTGTTTTCTTTTTATGAGTAGAAGAAATAAGATACTTACAAAAAAAAGAAAACGCTATTATACAGTTTTGTTAAGTGCGATTAGCGGGTTGTCAAAATTTTCAGATTACACCTGAAATTAGAATGTATACCAAATTATAAGTAAACTTTAACTGTTGAACAAACCCAGAAATGCCAATACTTGAGAGTGAACAAAACAGCACCTGCCAAGCAAAGTTAAATAAATGTTTTTTTTTTGTCTAGGACCATTCAGGTATCTTCCAAGACCATTCTGAGAAAGAACTTAATGACCATTTTAGTTAAAATTGATACACACAACACATGACCCATCCTTTTCTCCTACAGACAACAGCAAAACCAAACAGTCCACCTTTAAGAAATTGGACTATTCTCAAAGATCTTTAACACAGTCATTAGGATGTTTGAGAAATAGAAAAAGCACAATAAACCAGAAATGCACAGCTCTATTTCATTTAAGAGCTGTAAGTGATTGTACTTTAGGATAGTAATTGGCGTTTAGCAGTTTGGCACAACAATCCTTTGGCCCCTTGTGCTTACACAGATCCCTTTAAAAAAAACTTGAAATCTTGGGTGTTTATACAGTAAAATAACTATGTATATGCCTGTCACTCACCAAAGCTACCTGGGACACAAGCTTCTGCATGCAGCTTTTCACAATGGTATTCTTAGGTCAAAACTAAAGTTACATTTTTGTATTAGTTCTGCTATAAAATAATAAATTAAATGAGTTCTTCCATAAAATATACTTGAGTGGATCAACGTAGAAAAATTGTGTTTACATTTTGGTGTACTATTTACTTAGAGGATATGATTGCAGTAGACTTGTGAATGTGCATTCATGAAATTGAAGTATTGTTGTGTTTTAGTTTCTCAAAGATAGGGGGCACACAGTGTAATGCAGTACCACTCATTGTGTTTTTACAGGTCAGACTGCGTGAACATACTCAAACATTGTGGAGACCGGAGTAAATTTTCAGAGGGAACGAGTCCTGAAACCATTTGTGACTTCTTGTCCCCTACAGATGATGCTGAGTACTGTATTCCTCTGGAAAGCTACCTCAGTAAGTAAGAGTAGAAACTGCTGTCATTAAACACACTGGGCATCAGGTGACACAGCTGGTTGTGTTAGCAAACATGAGCGTCTTCTGTGGCAGTAGAAATTCTTGTGCTTATTGAGAAGTGACATAGAAGGCTGTCTGACTTTAATATGAAGAGAAAATGTGTGCAGTTATAATTTTACCAAGAAAAAAGTTGTGCTGCAAGTTTTAGCGGTTAGTACTGTTTAATAAATAATATAACAGAACTAAACTTTTCTAGAAATTAGAATTCTTAATGTCCCTCAAATAAATTCATAAACATTGCAATAGATCTTTGCAAGAGTCGTCTTCTGCATGGCCAACAATCGTAAATTGTAGGGGGGAAAAATATTTCCTGCTGTTTAAAAAAAAAAAAAATAAATAAAGAACTAATATGCACAGATTACCCCCTTTTTATGACATTTTCTCACTTGCATCTTGGGTGAGAGAATTGCTCAGATAGAGCGTGAGGGTCCTTTTTCTATTCAATAGCAATGAGTCTTGTTTGTTCATCATTAAGATAGAATAATGATTTTTACAGGCCCAAGTTCACTGGGAGACATTGTGGAGGAGGTGATTCACCCTTGTAATCCTAACCCCTGTCCAAGTAATCAGCTGTGTGAAGTGAACAGGAAAGGGTGCCAAACTGGTCAGGACTGTCTCACGTTCATCTGTGTGCAAGGTAACATGTTGGGACAATATTGTTTTTATTTTATTTTTTTAATTGAAGTAGTGTTGCTGGTTCGGTAAGATGCACAGTTTGATCTGAGCCAGAACTCAATCAGCTACCCAGCATAGTGTTAGGAGCTAGTTTACTGTAGGAGGGGACATCATTTTGATAATGTCAAAGTCACGACACCCATGCTATTAGCAGCAACTATGCTTATAATTTCACTGAGTGTAGATCTCACACTCACAATGTCAATGACCAAGCATCCTAAACCACAGGTTCTATTGAAACGTATTAAGTAAGTTAATATCAGGTTTTTGTCATTTAGATGTAATGACTTATAATGTGTAAGTGTTTGGTGGCTACCTCCAATCAAGTTGAAAGTGTACCTTCTCTTGCACTCTTTGTATGACAGACCCAACTCTGCTTGTCGGCCTGAGACAGCAAAGAGTGCATGAGAACGCACTCTCAACTTGATTAGAGGTAGCCTCCAAACACTTATAAACATACACTAAACCAATGTCCTGATTGCAGAACACTCTTTTGAAGAAGAGGAGTTACAGAACCCTGCTCCCTGGTCAAATTCCAATACGGGTCAAAATTCTGGCCTAGCTAATTCCCAAACTAGGCCAATACATAGGAACTGAAAATCTCGATTCTCATATCTTTAAAATGTCAATAAATAAAATGTAAACGTCTTTTTTAATAAAACATTTCAGTAATTTTTTTTTTAAAAACATGATGTCATGATCTCAACAAATTATTTATTAAAAAACAAATAAAGAAATAACATGACACATACAGTGATAGAAGATTTTACAATAAATCACAATATTCTGATATCTTGATAAATGGTCATCTGGAACTGACATAACAGAAAATATTATATTTACAGATCTCATTAAACTCAATAAGTAATAATTACACAGACTTCTACATAAACAATAACAATATGTTGTAATATCCGTGACTATACTAACCAAAATCTAAAACTTGAGATGTTAATTTGTCTTGCCTGTTTCAATAGTGAGTCACAATACATGGTTAGCTTTACAAAATGCTGTGATTATTACAGTAAGGGACAAGTCACAATTTTCAATATTAATTGAAGTGTGCATAGTGTACTGTGGCAAGCTGGCTGGTGGATGAAGTCACAGACCTGGAAGATAGACACGAGAGGCAGTACTGGGGTATGAAAAAGCGCTGCTTGCGACGTATTAATTAAATATAAAATAAAGACTTAAACCAAAACACACTAATAAACAAAAGGGCACACTGGCCAAAGTAAAACAAACACAATGACGTTAACAAAACGAGTACCTTTCTATTGGGTAGCATTCCATTCTCAATGCGTTTTTCTTTCTTCTCCAAATAATGAGTTTGGAGTAGGTCTTTTATGTCTGTGGCTGGAGCCTTAATTACCTATTAAACAATTACCTTATTAATGCTCCAGCCACATTCCCACAAGCTTTACCGGGATGGGGATTAAACCCCATCCACACCAGCTACTCTGATTTTCAAACAATAAACAAACAATAATGTCGGACGGCTTTCTCCCACACACATATACAAAAATATATAATAATGATAATGATAATATAAATAATAAAAGGGGCGGGCACCTTGCCACAAAATGGAGTAAAATGCTGTGTAAAATGCTGCAGAAAATGTAGGTTGTTTCAGATAGTATTGTATTGTGTTTGGATCTTGAGAAGGCTCTACATCAGTGGTACTCAATTACATTCTCTGGCAGGCCAGATAAGGACATTTCCAAACCTTGGGGGGCCACAGGGCGCTCAAGATGTGCGTAGTGGTGGGGGGTTGTTTAAATGGTCATGAAAATCTAACTATCCAATCAGACTTTATGTACAGTAACAAAACGTTGCAACACTGCACTTGCACCAATCAACTAATACAACTCAGAAATAACTACTTAACAAGATACAATGTTTGATCACCATTAATAATAAAAATATTAAGCAAATATCATTTCCTGACCAGTATTCAAACGACATCTTGCAAACAAACAATTATACAAATCTCACTGTAATGCTATTAAAACAGCATGTTATTCATTTTAATTCTATTAAAACTAGAAAATGTTCTGACAATTACTGTGCTGCAAGCATTCAAGTTAACTAACGAAAGCTGTTCTGTTGTATAAGCATCTTACTAAGCGCCTGATTAAAAGTGTAGCACGGTGTCTAAATATGCATGTTCAAGCTCAAATGTGTTTAAAAGTAAATGAAAAGTTTCTAAATTAAATACATGTAATGACAGTAAACAGAGGGGGAAATAAACTTAAGTGCATATCCACTGTGCCATCTTTGAGAGGCGTGCTGCAGGTGCATTTCTTACTGTTGCCAAACAGGTTTTTTTAAGCCTAAATAAAAGATCTTTGACAGGCTCGGTTTCTTCGGCCAATTTCCTGTGACTGAACTCTTACTGGTGGCCGCATTGCTAATTTTTCTAACAATACTTAGTTTATCATATGCAAAATATAAGAAATATAGACATATGCACTTAAGTTTTTTTTTCATGTATTTCTATAATAAAACTAAACTGTTTCTCATTTTAAACATACAGCAGCCCCAAACTTCCCAAGACTTTCTACAATAAACTGGAAACAAACATCTGGTGTTTTGGAAGATTTAAAAAAAAAAAAATGTTATTGCTCTGACAACAGGTCAAACGTAATAGGTTAATCAATCATATAATTTAATAGAATACCTAAGCTAAAGTACATTTCAGTTAAATGAACACAACAAGTACTTTCACTTTCCTGTTCCAATCACATGCTGCACAATTCCCAGCTAAATCTTACAACATTAAACCAATTTCCAATACTATTTATCCTAAAATAATATGTAAAACTGTACTATTCCAGAATAGGTTGTGAAGGCTTTACATTGCTACACTGAATTAACTATAAAGCAGAGGATGTCAAACTTAAAATTATACACTTTCCACGTGTCTATTTCTGGCAGAAACAGTACATAAATAGATATCGGTTTTTTTTCTTTCTTTTTTTTTATCCCTGCCATTGTAGTTTCTTCGCAATAAACAAAGTGGCAAATTACACATTTTCATGAAGTAATCGCATTACTGGGGTTTACTTTTTTTAAGCTGTGCATGCAAGTGAAAACTGTCAAATTTAACTTTAAATAAACTCTTCAAAAAATATATGTGGAAAAGGTGGCGTTGTACAAAAAAAACACAATTTTCGTTTATTACTCTCCTCATAACAGAAAATAGGATCACAACGAAACAAAACGTTGATCACTATACGTAGCATTTACCTTTAGCCAGTGTCTGGAAAGTGTGAAGCACTTTCGAGCGACGTGCATTACCTGCAGCTGTCTGTATCCCTCGATTCTGACTCGCTTGCCAAATCTGAAGTATCACTTTGTTGTTGTTGGTTTTTATGTTAATCTCACACATCACTTGCCATTTTAGACACAGATGTAGATTTTTGGCTTCGAATTAATGTGCAGCAATGTTTGTAAGAATATTCAGATTGTTTCACCCCACTGAAGAAAATAATATTACTACCGCTGTTTTCATATTGCACGAAGCCTTCTCTCATTGCTCAACCAATGAGGCACTAAAACTACGTAAATGGGCGGAGATTTGTGACGCATGCCAAAATGATAGCTCATCAGAAGTAAAGCTTGACCAATCAGCTGACTTGTTCTTGTATTAGGCTGTCAAAAAAACGATTGTTAGGGGAAACAAATACCCTGTAGATTACGGTGATTTTATAATCTTGCATATCAGCAATTTCAGCTTTTGTAATGAAGGACAGCTGATGCTTGACGGGCCAAAAGAAAGGCTCTCGCGGGCCGCCTATTGAAGAACCCTGCTCTACATCCATTACCACTCTCCTTTGTGAGGTACTAGTTTGTGTGAAAAATACATTTGGATTGAAACCATTCTCATAAATTTAGGTTCGGATATTCGCTCATAATTTAAATATTCGTTCAGATATTCGTTAATTTTTCAAAAAGTAATAAAAGTAATTATATTGCTCTGAACGCAGGCATAGCAGCAGTGCAGGGGGCATGGCCTTGGGCCCTGTGTGTGAGTCTTTATTTTACAGCAAGACCTTACAATATGTAACACTTTAAAATAGAAAAATATCCCAGTAGTAAAGAATAAGTTGTGTAGGACTTACTTGACCCCAGTGAATTAAGTACAAAACAAAGGATGCGAAATAGCAGTTCAAGTTAAATGTTGTTTTGTTTATTCCCGAAATAAATAGTACATAACGTTGACACTGCATTTTTTTTTTTTTTCATTTGTTGCCATTGCCGTTTCTTCACAGTAAACAGTGGCCATCGACACGTTTTCATAAAGTAATAACGAGGTTTACGTTTTTTGTAGCTGAACAAGCAAACGAAAACTGAAATGTAACTTTAAACACTTCAAATAAAACAAATGTGGTGTTGTAAAGTGATGGGGAAAAAACTCACCGTTTTGGTTCTCGTTTAATACATTCCGCAAAACAGAAAGTTGCAAACAAAAAATATATAATATATACAATCTATATAAAAATCACAACACAACATTTTCAGGAAGTTGGATACTGTTTAAGCGAGGCATTTCAGAATTATGTGCTTGCCTTTTTTCTGTCCGAGGAGATTCTGACAGCACAACGTGTTTTTGTCCCAGATGGCTTTCCATAGAGATCACTATTCATGCACGCGCATAATCTGGTTTGTCTAAAACTTTTAAATAGAGGCTCAAGAGCTGCCATGTTGAGCCTGTGTTTATATATATATATATATATATATATATATATATATATATATATATATATATATATATATATATATATATATATATATAAACATCTCATATATTTATCTCACAAGGTACAGTACTGTGCAAAAGTTTTAGGCAGGTGTGAAAAAATGCTGTAAAGTAAGAATGCTTTCAAAAATAGACATGTTAATAGATTATATTTATCAATTAACTAAATGCAAAGTGAGTGAACAGAAGAAAAATCTACATCAAATCCATATTTGGTGTGACCACCCTTTGCCTTCAAAACAGCATCAATTCTTCTGGGTACACTTGCACAAAGTCAGGGATTTTGTAGGCATATAGTCAGGTGTATGATTAAACAATTATACCAAACAGGTGCTAATGATCATCAATTCAATATGTAGGTTGAAACACAATCATTAACTGAAACAGAAACAGCTGTGTAGGAGGAATAAAACTGGGTGAGGAACAGCCAAACTCAGCTAACAAGGTGAGGTTGCTGAAGACAGTTTACTGTCAAAAGTCATACACCATGGCAAGACTGAGCACAGCAACAAGACACAAGGTAGTTATACTGCATCAGCAAGGTCTCTCCCAGGCAGAAATTTCAAGGCAGACAGGGGTTTCCAGATGTGCTGTCCAAGCTCTTTTGAAGAAGCACAAAGAAACGGGCAACGCTGAGGACCGTGAGCGCACTGGTCGGCCAAGGAAACTTACTGCAGCAGATGAAAGACACATCATGCTTACTTCCCTTCGCAATCGGAAGATGTCCAGCAGTGCCATCAGCTCAGAACTGGCAGAAAACAGTGGGACCCTGGTACACCCATCTACTGTCCGGAGAAGTCTGGTCAGAAGTGGCCTTCATGGAAGACTTGCGGCCAAAACGCCATACCTCCGACGTGGAAACAAGGCCAAGCGACTTAACTATGCACGAAAACACAGGAATTGGGGTGCAGAAAAATGGCAGCAGGTGCTCTGGACTGATGAGTCAAAATTTGAAATATTTGGCTGTAGCAGAAGGCAGTTTGTTCGCCGAAGGGCTGGAGAGCGGTACACGAATGAGTGTCTGCAGGCAACAGTGAAGCATGGTGGAAGTTCCTTGCAAGTTTGGGGCTACATTTCTGCAAATGGAGTTGGGGATTTGGTCAGAATTAATGGTCTCCTCAATGCTGAGAAGTACAGGCAGATACTTATCCATCATGCAATACCATCAGGGAGGCATCTGATTGGCCCTAAATTTATTCTGCAGCATGACAACGACCCCAAACATACAGCGAAAGTCATTAAGAACTATCTTCAGCGTAAAGAAGAACAAGGAGTCCTGGAAGTGATGGTATGGCCCCACAGAGCCCTGATCTCAACATCATCGAGTCTGTCTGGGATTACATGAAGAGAGAGAAGCAACTGAGGCTGCCTAAATCCACAGAAGAACTGTGGTTAGTTCTCCAAGATGTTTGGGCCAACCTACCTGCCGAGTTCCTTCAAAAACTGTGTGCAAGTGTACCTAGAAGAATTGATGCTTGATGCTGTTTTGAAGGCAAAGTGTGGTCACACCAAATATGGATTTGATTTAGATTTTTCTTCTGTTCACTCACTTTGCATTTAGTTAATTGATAAATATAATCTATTAACATGTCTATTTTTGAAAGCATTCTTACTTTACAGCATTTTTTCACACCTGCCTAAAACTTTTGCACAGTACTGTATTTTTGTCATTTGTAGCAAATACGAACATCTGATTTTTGTATCTGAATACATGTCAAAAAATATGTGTTAGAATATTCAGATATTTGTCCTACCACTAATTATACTACAACAACTTGCCCTCTACTTACCTGAAATACCATTATGATGATACATTCCAGAAATCCTACAATACAATACAAAAAATATAAAAAGCTGTATCATCATATTGTATTGGCTACCATGTTCTACATTAAATACATTTTTGTATTGTTCCATCTCATAATTTATACAGTATACTCATCTCGGTTGCGGACCAAAACATTTGTGATAATTCTCATATTACAACTGACCAAAAAAGAAAAAAAAAAGTAAGGCTCCCAGACCCAGACTCTAGCATCTCTGTTTGGAAGAGCAGTCTGTCTGTGGGAGTGTGGTATTGAACATGATTAAAACAAACAACATTTTTAAAGCTGTATTGCCATTTATGGGCTTTATTTTTAATGGTAAGTGAAATAGCAACCAAAGTTTCTTGAAGTACTGTACTTATTTAGTGTGATCATTGGATGTGAATAATGTACTAGCACTATAAGAATATATTTTGAATTGGAAAAATGGAGAGAACTGCCATTGCATTGCTAACTCTAGGTATGTAGGACTTAAAATGAAGAGAAAGGGAACCCTGCAAATCCTCTGAAATGCACATTTAGATTGAGCACTTGCTTATGTCTCACTTTCTTTCTTTTTTAAATTGTGTAGGTTGTAAAATGGGAGAAGCCTCAGAATTCCTTGTCCAACAAGAAGCCCTTATTCAGGTTCCTAAAGGGGAGGTTGGCTGCTATAAAGTCTGCACTTGTGGTCAGAGTGGTCGTCTAGAAAACTGCGTTGAAATGCCTTGTGTTGACATGCAGAAATCGTGCATTGTTGGAGGCCAAAGAAAAGGTATTCCCTAATATCAGAGATAATTGCGACTGCTAATTTATTAATCATGTATTTCTGAATCAATGAGACAGCTTGGAGTGATGAAAGTGTTGACAGACATTTACCAGAACTTTAGGACATTCTGCCTTCAGTATCAGGGAGGCTTCTGTAGGAGGCCCACTTCCCCCAGTAGACAACATTGCCACATCAGACTGAATGTGTACCCTGGAGGACCCCGTACAAATATGCCATCTTTATTGAATTATTTATTTTTGGTACGTGGCACAAAAACATACAGGAAAACCATTAAAAATGTAATTTAATACTACAGTGTATGTTACTGGATTTATGTCTACAGTTACAGGACATTGCACAAATAAGCTTCCAAAGTTGATATAAATGATTATTACACAGCTAGAGGTTGTACAAAAAATGTTTCTTCACTTACCTAAAACGTTTTGAAAACTGTAAACTTGTTGAAACAAAACCACTATGATAATAAATAGGCTACCCCTCTGCTAAAAAATGGCATTATAACTTCTATTCTGTGTTGCTAATCAAAATACAGCCTACACTAAATGAAAATAGTAGTGAAAATTTAGTAGAGCTAAGAATAAGACGATAAAATTTTGTATTACTGTAGCCAGCGCTCCAGATAAGCTGTGTACTGGGTGTTTTACACATTGAAAAAATATGAATTATGGATTATATTTAGATTTAATGCTTAAAGACATGCATAGCAATTTTGCTGCACAGCTTGAGTTTGCATGTTATCAAGCTTCTTGTACTTATTTGGTTCCCTCCGTCTCAATGGTGAATTGTGAATATACTGCATGTGGGAGCTAGAGAATGAATCGTAGAAATGCCAGGACAGCTACAGATCATTGTAGCCTGCTTGGGAATGGCCAGAAACACGTGACCAATAAGGCCGGGTTTTCAATAAAAAATAAAATAGAAAAAATGTGTGCTTGCAATTCGTGTTTCTGACTGGTTTCCGTCTTAGTCCCCCTCTACCTAACCTACCAATTTACCTATTTGTCAACTGAGTTTTTGGAAGGTAAATCTATATAATAAATACAAATTTTGTGTTTGGAGAGAGTTGTGATGCTTTACATTACTATTGGAAGGCGATCAGTAACGAATACAATATTATCGTTTCTTTATAAATATATAGTATGTACATGAAGGTCTTTTATTATTATTTATTTCTTAGCAGATGCCATTATCTAACAACTTACAATTGTTACAAGATATCACATTATTTTTACATATAATAACCCATTTAACAGTTGGGTTTTTACTGGAGCAATCAAGGAGAAGTACCTTGCTCAAGGGTACAGCAGCAATGTCCCCCACCTGGGATTGAACACACGACCCTCCGGTCAAGAGTTTAGAGCCATAACCACTACTCCACACTGCTGCCCTTTTGTTAAGTATATTCCATCTGTGGCGTTTGTATTAAAAAAATATATGTTCTGTTTCTGTGTTTATATCCTTCACAGCCATATTGTTTGTGGTCAGTAAAGCAAATAAGAACAATTGTTTTTATTGTAAGATCAAGTTTTTGTACAGTAGTTCAAAGTAACATGACAGTTAATATAAAACTGTAGTTAATGCTATTACATAAGTTACCATTAAGTTACAGTATTTATTGAAAGTACATGAGTTCAAGGGCTGTGTGGTCCAGTGGTTAAAGAAATGGGCTTGTAACCAGGAGGTCCCCAGTTCAAATCCCCCCTCAGCCACTGACTCATTGTGTCACCCTGAGCAAGTCATTTAACTTACTTGTGTTCTATCTTTTGGGTGAGACATAGTTGTAAGTGACTCTGCAGCTGATGCATAGTTCACACATTCTAGTCTCTGTAAGTCGCCTTGGATAAAGGCGTCTGCAAAATAATAATAGTAATGTTGCATTTTACTCACCAAAAATATGTTTTACTCACATAGGGGTAGGTGTACTAAGATGGGTTAGTCGCAGCGCAAACATACTGCAATTTGCATTTTTGTTGCGACACTTAGCAAAGTAAACATTTTATCGTATGTACTAAGAGAAAATATGTTGATGAAAAGAGCCGCAATATACTAATTTAAATATTTGTTGCGTCTTCTTAGCGAGAGCTCTGTTGTTCAAATAAATAGCGAGAGTTGAGTTGTGGTTTGCTGCAGCAGAGGGAGCCCGAAGGATAATGTTTATATATGCAGGGGTCCAGGAATCAAAACAACATTGTTTTTGTTAGGAGGTGTCGGGTTTAAAAAATATATAATAAAATCACACACACATAAATTTATAGTGCTCAGTGTATTTTAAATGTATAAATCATTGCGCTGAAATAACACTAATGTGTTTAGGTAGGCTACACATTACATTAGGAACAAAAATATAAATCTGTACAGTACGCCCATACAGTACAATCGAGTAGTATTATCTAATGACCACCTGTAGTCTACCGGTATGGTAACACAAAATAAATCATGCTGCTGCATTATACACATTGGTCTATTGCTCCCAACATGTTGGGGAAACCAGAAATGTCATATAAATTTGTTTTCAAGGCTTGTAAGTAAACCCTGCTTTTAGGGAAAAATAGGTATTTGGCTGTTCACTTCAAAAATGCATTGAGCACAACTGGCAACACGGACTGGGAAATGCCAGCAGCAATTGCAATTGTTTAAAACATGTTTTCAAAAGTTATTAACAAATTAATGCAATTGTAAGTGTCACAATTGCCTGCAGCATTCGTACATCTCATTATAATATTTGAGAACCCTCTTCCCCCTTTTTGAGAATTTATGCAGGAACACCCATAATTACATATTCATCTACGCTTGAACCGCAAACAGAAACTGCTGCTGCAAAGCATTCTATAAAATGCGCTTGTTTAGTACATTTCATCCAAGACTTCCAACTCGTTTGCAACTGGTTTGTGACAATTGCAACAGGCGCAACACTTTAGTACACCTACCCCAATAGAGCCTTTCTACCCGACCCGAGCCCGACAGGATCCCACAATAAGTGTCAGGTTCAGATCGGGTCAGATGTAGTTTGTATATTATATATACACCCACCCCTCGTTATATCGCCCCTCGCTATACTGCGGATTCGGATATATCGCAGTCCTGGAGTTGGCTCCCCATTTTTACTGTCTAACTGCGTATGCCTTAGCTGCAATATACAGTACATGGACACTTAGAATTACTGTTCATTGGTTAAAGAAAAGGGCTTGTAACCAGGAGGTCCCTGGTTCAAATCCCACCTCAGCTACTGACTCATTGTGTGACCCTGAGCAAGTCACTTAACCTCCTTGTGCTCCATCTTTCAGGTGGGATGTAATTGTAAGTGACTCTGCAGCTGATGCATTGGATAAAGGCGTCTGCTAAAATAATAAACAAAACAATTAAAAACAAAGCATTAATATCGTACTGTTATCATATACACATGTGTTGCACAATAACACAAACCAAATTCAGTATCTACTTGCTGAAGCAGTTTTTATTTTAGCCAGCGAGGTGTTCACTTGTGGCAGGAATACACTAGCAAAAGTCACAAGGCAGTGATGTCAGATCCCTAGCAACAAGCCTTCTTTGTCGGGAATGGATTCTTTCAATGCAGCGGGTTTGTGAATTTGAGAAAGGAGAGAAAGACTCAGAAATTAATTAGAGACTGAAGTTGATGAGAAGCAATTACCCTTCGCTGTACTAATTAAAATGGTGTGCTGCTTTTTATACGAAAAATGAGAAAAAGCGGGTTGTGTTGAGGACTTATATTGGACCCTGACGCCCCTGATAAAACCAGGGAGTGGTTGTACAGTATTTGTTATTAGCCTATTTGTTTTTCTATGGGTCTCTCGCTATATTGTGTCCCTCGATATATAGCCGATTTATAATGGACCCCGACACCTGCGATATATCGAGTGGGTGGTGTAGTTCGGGCTCAGGTCGGGTTGGGTCAGTGTGTTATCAGTGAGTGGATTATGGTATTGTTTTATTTTAAATGAGTATTTTTTTCTTCCTCTATGTGGAAGTGCTTCCTAAAACTCATTTCCTGCTTCCTGGTTTCCTCTCAATACTGGTTGATGAGAGTAACTCATTCTGTTCAGTTCAGTTTGTCTCGTCTGTCTTTTATGTTACATATGTATTGTAAGGGGAACGGGTCACGCCGTTACTTAGCATGGGAAGGGGGAGTGAGTGAATGTGTGTTGTGTTGTGAGTGGGAGAATGTGTGTTGCTGTTTTCGGGGGTTGCAGAGCATGGATGTGACTGGTTGATGAGCCAGACAGCGGCGGGAAATGACAGGAGGTTATATAAGGGGGTGCATGAGCCTGGGGACACTGAATGAGACTTGAATGAGAAACTGTGGGTGCGACTGAGCGAGCGTGTGAGCTGTGACTGGAGAGACTATGCAGTGAAAGTGGCAAGACTAAAACGTAGGGTTATTATTTTGGTGCCGTGAATTCCGGCCCGACAGGAATTCTCTGTAGTTTCAAATAAAACAAACATTTTGAGAATTCAACACCTTCTCCCTGAGTACTACTTCCTAAACATGAAAACATTACAATATAATAAATGAACAGATCAAGCTTATTATGATAGCTTGCAAAATCAGATGGAAGCTTTCAATACAATTGATATAATACATAATCATTATTTACAAAATCTTGTTTGTCTTGTTAATTGTTAAAAACTGTAACTTTACTGCTATACTGCTTGCAAATATTGTAAAATGGAAGGGCAAACTTTGTGGTGTGAAAGCGAGGGCGTCTGCATTGGAAGCATGTCTTGGGTTCAATTGGGCAGCAGTGTGGAGTAGCGGTTAGGGCTCTGGACTCTTGACTGGAGGGTCATGGGTTAAATCCCAGGTGGGGGACACTGCTGCTGTATCTTTGCGCAAGGATTGCTCCAGTAAAAACACAGCTGTATAAATGGGTAATTGTATGTAAAAATAATGTGTAAAAAAATAATGTAATTGTATGTAAAAATAATGTGATATCTTGTAACAATTGTAAGTTGCCCTGGATAAGGGTGTCTGCTAAGAAATGATATAAAATAAATTACCACACAGGGTTTATACTGCAAACTTAACAACACATAACTTTAACATATATATTTAGGCCCGAGCAGACCGCTATACCCCATAGTGTCTTAAATTGGAGAGTACTGTCCCAATTCTTCTGCAGACAGACTTTGAACAAAAGTCCTGGATGCAGGCCATTTCAGAAGCTGGTTTGGATCATTATTATAAAACCACTTCATGACATATGGTGTGTCTAATGTATGTTTGCAGCAAACCACTACCATAATAGTCATATTAGTGTAGTGGAAGGAATCTTTAGGGTCAGCACTCATAATTCACAAACCCAGCTTTATCTTATAGTAAAAATAAGCTGCAGACACAAGCCCATTAGAAGGCCAACAGGTTAATATGCAATTTCCAAATCAACTTAAAAATGATCAATGAACAGTGCCTAGTCTGGAAATGATGCACTGTATTTGTAGTAATGATTCATTTTCCAGCAGTCAGTTGCAGTTGATTGATATGAATTTGTGTTTTGTCTTGACATGACCATCCTATTAATTAAAGATTTCACGCTTCAGGTCATGGGATTTCCTTTCAAGTCGACTGTAATGTCTGCTCGTGTTTCGCGGGCAAACTAATCTGCTCAAGCCGGCAGTGCCTGAATGAACACAGCTCTGATGAAGATAGGCGGATGTTTACAGGTATATTTTTTTTGTTTGGCTTTTAAGTGTTCTGTTTATTTTAAAGGTGTAATGTTTTCCAATATTCTTTACATGTTTAAGAAGATTGCTTCACAATACGATCCCCTTTTTAAAAAATGTGTTAGCTCTCTAACAGAGCTTGAAGGCAATCTTTTCACTTCTAGTAGCAAGTGCATGCCTGTTTTGCTCACATAGACATATAGGGATAGATTCTCAAAGCTAATTTCCTCCAAATCATCATTAGCGCAATTTTTTTCTGAACAAAAGAAAAAACACCAAGTAAATGCCAAAAATGAAAAAAGAAACAACTTAAAACTTCATTCAGGCACATGAATTAAAAGTCTTAGTTGTTTAGTTTGGTAACTTTATTGGATGTGTTTCTCCTTTCTGAAAAACAAATTGGAGTAAATAACTTTGAGAGTTTGGCCTACTGAGGTTAATTCAATTAAACCGTGGTAAATACCTCCACAAATATCAAATTAGGAACAAACCTGTAATTGCACTTACTTTTAAAGACAAATATACACTTCAGAGAGACACAGACTGTTAGAGATCCTTCTTCTAATGTTTTAAACAACGGCTGTATTTAGATAAAAGGTTAGAAGAACTGAATAGACCCCAAAGCAGTTGCAAGCAGGATTCAAGATTGTTGGAAACTTGTGTGCATATATCTAAAATGGTTGAATGCACATGGCTAAACTGCAGGAATATAGTAGGGTCACAAAGGGAATAACGTAAGCCCCTTTCACACTGGCATGTTCTACCCGGGTTGCGGGTCGTGTCATGCAGGTCAGCTGCATGATTTCACACTGCTTTTGAAAAAGCAGGGTCTACCTGGATGACAGAAGCAAATTCACAACGCATGATCAATGCCGGAAGAAGCTTGTTACGGATGTGTTCATCCAAGCTTCTCTGGATTGAGTCGTCGGGCCAAATGCTGATTAGAGCAAATGTTTCTTCATCTCTGGTACAATGTGACTCATGGTGTGGCTCAATTAACAAAAATATGGCTAAACAGAATAAACAGAAATGTTCCTTGTGGAAGTGAAGCCTTCACGCAGGCGTGGCTGTTTGTTACTTTGTCGGGTTAGGAATGGCCGTCATTTATCTTGAGGTGGGTCGCTTACGACCCGGGTATGTGGTTTCACACTATGCAGGATTGTGACCTGGGTAGCCAGGAACACCAGTGTGAAAGGGGCTTTAGTGTAAAAATGATTTTTTTAAATGTGGACACTTCAGCTTTAAAACTGAATTTGTATGTGTGTATGGCAGAAACTATTTGTTTCTAAAGGAAGTCAACTACAAGGTATAACTTGCTATAATTGTATAAAATGTATTTTAACAAGATGCATTACTTTCTGAAGAAAACGGAATGTCAGAAAAGATGGTAACCAATACTTTATGTTTAATTCATAAGCTTACACATTTTTCTTTTTTTCCTTCTCAAATAAGGTTTTGGAGACAGGTATTCAAACTGTTAATACATAACTTCAAACACTCAAATGAAAAATATGAACACAACTAAATACATTTTGACCAGTACAGAAAGGTGTATTATTTCCTTTCTGTACTGTAGGTAATCTAAACCACATGATTTTAATTATCATCTTTGTTTTTTTAGGTCTGCCATGTAACTGTGCTGACCAGTTTGTGCCAGTTTGTGCACATAATGGCCGCACTTACCCAAGTGCCTGCATTGCTCGCTGCGTTGGACTCCAAGACAATCAGTTTGAATTTGGATCTTGTCTGTCTAAGGATCCCTGCTACCCCAATAACTGTCCAAAAGGTCAAAGGTAACAAGTATGCTGATCTATTCATTGATGATCCTTTCCCAGTTGTATCAGGAGGGACTTTCTTGTACTTCTGTGGTTTAATTAATACATGTAGGTGATGGATGTTCCAACTGCAGCATTCAGTTGATCTAAACAGGAGGATCTGAACACTGCCATTGTTTAAAATCTGTATGGTGGTTTACATATTTTTACAGAATTATAAGAGACGTGCACATACTGTTTATTTATTTATTTATTTATTTATTTATTTATTGGGGGTGGGGGTGGTACACAAAATAGACTTATTTTAATATTTAAATGATTCCCATATTTAGATCTATTGAGCGGACGATGATATTTTAAATTCTGCCTCTGTGCAAAGACAAATACATTGAATTAAGCAATGCCATTATTTTCAATTTTAAAATGCTGTATGATTCTGCTTTAGTCATTTTTAATAATACACCAGAGAAAATTTGTTTCTGCTTTTCCTGTTTCTTTTGGATAGAAATATCTAAACCGGCCAAAAGGAATTGCTGTTTACTATTAAAACTAAATTTCCCCATTCCCATGTACAAAAATGCATCAATGACACCTTTTTTATTTCGATTTTCAGATGTCTACCAAAACGGAAAGTTTGCCTTACAAGTGTTAGTGATTATATATGCAACCAGTATAAATGTGTATCCAAGCCTACAAACTGTGAAAAGGTTGAAGAGGATCCTGTTTGTGACACTGACAGTGTTGAGCACCCCAATCTCTGTGAGCTTTACCAAAGAGGGAAAGTGCTTGCCTATACTGGACAGTGCCAGGTAGGGATAGATGCATTATATGGTAGAAGTATGGATACATATCGTAAAGGGGTCATGTCAAATTAATACTGTACGATTATTTTATTTCTTCAGATCTTATGGCAAAATTAGAATGAGCTTTATTCTCTTTTGTTTTATCTACACTTTCAGGATAGATAGTTTTCCTCTTTTCTTCAGTTTTCTTCAGATACTGTATTTAGATTTGTAGATCATCGACCCCTATAAGAAAGTGATTTAATTTATTCTTCAAAGGCAATTTTTAAGTAGAAATCCGTAATGAATTTTAAACCAAATGAGTGTCATCTCAAAGGTATAACTAATAAAGAGTTACCAGCTGATGCAGATCTTCATTAAAGCACTGTTATTTAGAGAGTTATTGCAGGAACTAGGTTGTACATGGCTGTCTGGGACTCCTGTGATATGAATAGGCTTGTACAGGCTTATAAATGACATCTTCTGTTATTGTGTGTTTATTTTACTGATGATATTTTAAAGAAAGAACACAAATTTACCTTTTTAACATCGACGGCTTTATACACACACATTATATATATATATATATATATATATATATATATATATATATATATATATATATATATATATATATATATATATATATATATACAGTACTGTGCAAAAGTTTTAGGCAGGTGTGAAAAAATGCTGTAAAGTAAGAATGCTTTCAAAAAATAGACATGTTAATGTATATTTATCAATTAACAAAATGCAAAGTGAGTGAACAGAAGAAAATCTACATCAAATCAATATTTGGTGTGACCACCCTTTGCCTTCAAAACAGCATCAATTCTTCTAGGTACACTTGCACACAGTTTTTGAAGGAACTCGGCAGGTAGGTTGGCCCAAACATCTTGGAGAACTAACCACAGTTCTTCTGTGGATTTAGGCAGCCTCAGTTGCTTCTCTCTCTTCATGTAATCCCAGACAGACTCGATGATGTTGAGATCAGGGCTCTGTGGGGGCCATACCATCACTTCCAGGACTCCTTGTTCTTCTTTACGCTGAAGATAGTTCTTAATGACTTTCGCTGTATGTTTGGGGTCGTTGTCATGCTGCAGAATAAATTTGGGGCCAATCAGATGCCTCCCTGATGGTATTGCATGATGGATAAGTATCTGCCTGTACTTCTCAGCATTGAGGAGACCATTAATTCTGACCAAATCCCCAACTCCATTTACAGAAATGCAGCCCCAAACTTGCAAGGAACCTCCACCATGCTTCACTGTTGCCTGCAGACACTCATTCGTGTACGCTCTCCAGCCCTTCAGCGAACAAACTGCCTTCTGCTACAGCCAAATATTTCAAATTTTGACTCATCAGTCCAGAGCACCTGCTGCCATTTTTCTGCACCCCAGTTCCAGTGTTTTCGTGCATAGTTGAGTCACTTGGCCTTGTTTCCACGCCAGAGGTATGGCTTTTGGCCAAGTCTTCCATGAAGGCCACTTCTGACCAGACTTCTCCGGACAGTAGATGGGTGTACCAGGGTCCCACTGTTTTCTGCTAGTTCTGAGCTGATGGCACTGCTGGACATCTTCCGATTGCGAAGGGAAGTAAGCATGATGTGTCTTTCATCTGCTGCAGTAAGTTTCCTTGGCCGACCACTGCGTGTACGGTCCTCAACGTTGCCTGTTTCTTTGTGCTTCTTCAAAAGAGCTTGGACAGCACATCTGGAAACCCCTGTCTGCCTTGAAATTTCTGCCTGGGAGAGACCTTGCTGATGCAGTATAACTACCTTGTGTCTTGTTGCTGTGCTCAGTCTTGCCATGGTGTATGACTTTTGACAGTAAACTGTCTTCAGCAGCCTCACCTTGTTAGCTGAGTTTGGCTGTTCCTCACCCAGTTTTATTCCTCCTACACAGCTGTTTCTGTTTCAGTTAATGATTGTGTTTCAACCTACATATTGAATTGATGATCATTAGCACCTGTTTGGTATAATTGTTTAATCATACACCTGACTATATGCCTACAAAATCCCTGACTTTGTGCAAGTGTACCTAGAAGAATTGATGCTGTTTTGAAGGCAAAGGGTGGTCACACCAAATATGGATTTGATTTAGATTTTTCTTCTGTTCACTCACTTTGCATTTAGTTAATTGATAAATATAATCTATTAACATGTCTATTTTTGAAAGCATTCTTACTTTACAGCATTTTTTCACACCTGCCTAAAACTTTTGCACAGTACTGTATATATATATATATGTGTGTGTGAGTATATGTGTGTATGTATGTATGTGTATGTATAAAGCCGTGGGACACCTTTAAATAAGCACCCACATTATGAGTGTAAAAGTTTTTTTGCTTGCTCGTGCCTGTTTAACAAAGAGGACAAGTATTTCCAGGACTGCATCTCTGAAAATCTGACTCCTAATACAAACAAACACAAAGGGGGTTAGCCATGAAATGAACCCCACACAATTCAGTCTGCAGTCACCTCAGGCAAAGTTGAGGCACTGAAGCAGAAATGTTCATTAAGAAACCACCCCTGAAACATGTAGGACCAATCAGCTGTTAAACCAGATTTGAACCCATTCAATGGCTAAAACCATATTGTTCTACAAGTTTAAGCAAATGTGATTTCTAAACAAAAAAAATACAATTTCTGGTCTTATTGCTAAATATACATTATGGATGTAGGGTTTAAAACACAACATATTACTTTCCCTATCTTCCTGCTTTATTGTACGTATTCCTGCATTATCTCGTTCAACATAATCAGAAATGTTTTGATATTTTTATTAACATATCACTGGTCAAAAATCACTTCTTAAATCATAAATTGCTTCATCACAGATTCAGAGGCCGGAGCGAGCAGGTACGATCCTGGCAAAGTTGACGGACAGTTGAACCAGTCAAAATGCTGAGCTTTGTGAGATGAGTCAGAAACTAATTAAATGTTTCTGATTGAGCAGGTTGAATTTAACCAGGCGATGTTTTGAATTCAGAAGACATTTTTGCGGGAAGAGGCAATGCATAACCGATGTAAAACGATAATAACTACTCAAAACAGATGTATGACCAGGGATATATTAAAGAAAATATTTTAAAAATCACGATTGTATTGTAAAAGATATTGCAGGAATACGTATGACAAAGCAGGAAGCTAGGGAAAGTAATGTGTTTTGTTTTAAACCCTACAACCAGTTCAGTAACATGCATGTATAATTTATGCAGTTGGTGCATATTTGTTATTGTAACTATGGTGTTCAAACAGGTTGCTGTTCCATTTCAAATACGAAATGTAACCACTACCGTATGGGTATTTACCTCCTAAAGACCCAAAACCTGAATATTGTATCCCAAAGCTGCTCAGCAAGCCTGTGACGCAGTCAAGGCCCGCCCCCAAGGGCACAAAAGGAGTGTGCTCACAGATCTCACAAAACACAAAATGTATGCGATGTTAGATTAACGCTGTAGAACTTTTACTAATTACCTGTATATTGTGCACTACAGCCTGTTGCTTGTGATTTCATACTGCGGCCTTGTGCCCCACCTGAAGCCAGCGGCTTGAGTTGCACCTTCCCAGGGATCCAGCAACATCAGTTGGTTGACTGTGCTCTCACCCGAGGCTACATAGCTCCGACTGGAGTTATTTTATTTCTCGTTTTGACTCTTAGCTAAAATACAAGACATTTGATATTATTTCAGTAAGTGTTTTATTACTGTTTTTTGTTGCGAATATTATGTGTTTTTCTGTTTTTTACGGACTATGCGCAAGCCTGTCTGCAATGTGGTGCTGAGCACAAGTGCAGCAAGAGTAGCTGCCAGGACCAAGATACTTGCTTCGGTTGTGGTAGCTTGCAATCTCAAGCAAGCTTCCCTCAGTCTCTTGTGTGGTACTGACTGAGTGGTTGTGCCAGTGGTTTGTACAAGTGGGCATCCCTGTACATTACCATTGGTGGTGACTGCAAACCGGTGCTAAAGTCACCGCACCGGTACTGAACCGATCCGGTTCGTCCCTTACTCCTGCTCAGCGTGCTTCCCCATCACCCTCTGTTAGAGAGGCGGCTGCGTTCTCACCCCGTGGCTCTGTGCCAAGGGAGAGTGGACGACGCACCTGGGAAAGTAACCCATGCAGGAAACTGTCCTCATGGTTTTCTTCATTCTCCTCTACTTCTCCTTCCCATCCCCCGAGGAAGACGAAATAGATGAAATAGAATAGATGCAGCAAAAAGCTTCTTGGCAGTTTTGGTCTGAGCACTTTCTTGCTCTTTTGTGAACTCTGTGAACAGGCTATTCAGTTTCAATCAAAGGAATCACACTGGCAGTGTCAGCATGTCAATTTGTGACAAGATTTCATGCAAGATTGTTAAAGAAACAACAAATTTGTATGTGGAAATTTGAGCATTCAGAGACTGTGCCTCTGATAGGCTTCAGTATCAAGAATGTCGCTGTGCAAAAGCTGCTCGAAAGCTTCATTAAGCTGTGGAAACTGGAACACAATTGCTCTAACTGAATCAAGACTCACGCTCCAGCACGTTTCACAGAGCCCCTTCAGTGTAAGTTTTGTCAAATGCTGCTTCACAACTTCCCAACGTTTCTTAGATGCAACAGAGAACGTATAAATTCTCTGCAAAAGTCCAAAAAATGACTTTGCCTCAGTGGAGCAGATTGTTTTTCGCTAGCCATCTTATTACTTCTAACAATCGATTCAGAACCTGGCGCCACCTTTCCTTTTCCGACTCTTTTCTTTATCGATCGTCACATTTGTCTTCAGTGCTAACTCCAATTTCTTCCATTTACAGTAACTGTTAATGTGACTGGTGGAAGTTTTGTGTGAATGTAAAGATCCATCAGTGCCAGACATATGCTTCCAGTCTCTAAATCCCTTCCAACTACAGAAATTTGACTTCTTGTCACATTCAAATAACAAGCAATGAAAGCAGAACAATGAATCCGATGATTTTGAGTAGACTAGCCAGTCTCTTTTTACTGTTGATCGGTTGCTTACCTTCCAATTGTAGTGAACTGAAGAGAATCGCCTTTAGTACCGTCAGGGTATTCAGTAGTTGGAAAATCCCCGTTTAACATATCAGATCCCTGCTGTTGCTTGGGCCCTCTTACAACTGCTTAACATTGCAAGGAATGTGTAATTCTCTCCAGCCAGCAGGATCTTCACTCAGCTCTGGCTGCGGTTTGGAGAGTTCAAAATCACACTGTGGATCACCAGGGTGAGTTTCGACAGCTGCTTGTTCAGTTGTTGTCAAAACAATTTCAGGTTCGTTCTGAAGCTCAGTGTCAATTGTGTCAGTCTCTCCAGGCCCTTGTGTTTCGCTTGCTGTAGCTTTTTTTCAGCGTTCTCACTACCAGTAGGCTGGAAAAAATATTTAATTTGCGATTGAGCTTTAGGTTTCTTCAGATTTTCTTCCTCTTGTTGTTTTTTCCTTATGTTTTTGGTAGACAGTTTTTTGTTTCTTTTTCTGGGGTTCACGAGACTTGGCAGATTCGGATTCCATTTTTAGCAGTAGTCACAATTTTCTATTTTTTTCCCCCCCAATAACTTAAACCCGCGAGATTCATCATTAAGGTTACCATCCAATCAAATTACACCTGACTCGTTCCCCACCAATAGGGAGTGACTTAGCAGCTGCAGAACTAACAGAAAGAAAATAACAATAAACACGCTGACAAAGAGGCAGAAAAATATTACGTTTATGGTTTTGAAAAGCAATGGTTTATTTAGTAACATTTTTTTTTTAAATCAAATATTTCTTTATCCTCAGGTGGGCCCCTCATAACGTCAAGGCCCCTGGCAACTGCCCGTGTTGCCTGGGTGCTGACGCCGGCCCTGTCTGGCGTACTACGTTGACAGGACAAAAAGTTGGAAGCAGTCTGAACTATTTTTTGTTTGTTATGGGTCCCATGGTCAAGCCCTGTCTAAGCAGAGGCTGTCCATATGGATAGCACATATAGCTGGCCAACTTGCCCCCTCCAGAAAAGCTCACTGCCCATTCCACCAGGGTCATGGCATCTTTGTGGGCTTTATTCCAGGGTGCATCTGTCGTAAAATTTGCAATACAGTGGTGTGGGCTACTCCTCATGCCTTTACTAGGTTCTACAGAGTTAATTTTGTGGATCCTCAAAATCCTGGTTTTGGAACTAGAGTGTTAATGGCAGCTTCTCTGTCGACCCTACAACACAGACATAGAGGTTTCTCCCTCAGTTTTTTCACCCTAGCTACTTGTTACTGGGGTTCCGTATAGTAAACCACAGGGCAGCCTCTTGGTTTAGCCTTGTAGCATTCCAGTCTTTCTGCAATCTTGCCCTTACGATGGCTTTGGTACACTCACTCATATGATAATGGTTACATTTCGTACTTGATAGGGAACGTTAGGTTATTATCATAACCCTGGTTCCCTGAATTAGAAATGTAACCATTAACCTTCGCTGTGTCCATGATTGCTGCAGGATTGAAGGAAAAATGACACTGAGATCTGTGAGTACAGTGCTTTTGTACCCTTCGGGGGTGGGCCATGACTGCATCACAGGCTCCCTGAGCAGTTTTGGTATACAATATTCAGGTTCCAGGTTTTTGCGAGGTAAATGCCCATACGGTAATGGTTACATTTCTATTTCAGGGAACCAAGGTTATGATAATAACCTAATGTTATTTTTTTGGGGAGCAGCGGAAGGAGAATTTACCCAGACTAGTCTTCCATTACTCTCTATCTTAAATGATGAGATAGTTTGGCAGGATACTGTTTGGAAATTCACATGGCAGTTGGCACACTTATGTATATAATAGCTATGTATCTATCTACTAATTCTGGTGAAGCACCACAGTACATTGATCTGTATATTGGCCATCTAAACATCTTTGAGTGAGATTCAGAAATTAAGATGTTATTTAAAAGTCAATACCTTACGCTTTTACATTACAACAAAACATGTCATTTCATTTGTCAATACATCTCAAGAGGCGAAAACCTTCATTTCCATACAGCTAAACTTGTGTTGAAAATTGAGTTTTTTTGGCACACCTACATTATGCTGTTGCAGCAGCTAAGCAAAATTACATAAGTATTAATCCCTTAATAGACCGGCTTGACTTTACTTTCTGGTTTACAGCTTGAATTTAACTGTTGTTTAATCCATTCTGTTTTTCTCTTCTTGCATTTCTCTCTGCCTCTTTCTATCTCTATCTCTGTCCTCTGCAGTAGATGCCTAAATATCTTTGTCTTTCTTTCAGTTCTTGTAAATATCTTTCTATCTTCCAAATCTTTGAATGGAGCTTCCTCATTCTGCACTCTCATAACAGTGGACAGAGACTTGAACGTTGTAGGTATCCCTCTATGGGCCCTCTGGATTTCATACAAATGAAATTATCCTCAAATGTTTGTCTTGATTTGTTATTGCAGGCAGTTGTTTAACTCTGACAGATAACATTCCCGAAATTTGATTAGCTCATGAAATGTGAATGTAATTGAGGGCTGATTCATTTCCAGTGTGCTAGGTTTTGCTGTACTGTGAATTTGAGAATGATTTTGTATTCCTTCTAACTCCACTACAATTTAGAGCTTTGTCATGTTATTTCTTGGGACATCCACAAAAAACTATTCTGATGGGATTGTTTTTAAATTGTTACAAGTGATTTATTTCCAGCAGCATAATTACCTTATTAGCTACTTCTTTAACCCATTCTTGCCTAAATTTTCTGAATTAAGTTTCCTTTGCTATACTTATGCGCAGATGTGACTTATGAACATTTCTAGTGTTTGTTTTAAATTAGCCTTAGAAATTTTCAAAGAAATCTTTTTTTTTTTCTGTGTCCCATATATGGGACGCCAGGCACAGGTGGGTACATGTTTTAATATGTTAAATATCCTACCAATAATATCAATAATAATATTCATGAATACTAAATAAAGTAATAAACCACAATATTATATAACAATAACTTTTATTTATTATATATCAATAACTCGTATTGTATAACAAGAACTCTCATTCATTGTAAATCAATTAACTCAAAGTAAACAACTTAATTGTATCAACAAGTATGTGGTAAAAAACATAACTCATAGCAAACCCTACTTTACAGCATATAATAAAGGTCATTTGATATTTGATATTTTTACTTCAACCTGATATTCTGTCAACAGATATTGAAAACAAACTGGGGACCTCTGACACCACTTTGCCAATTACTGTTGGTGGAATGGCTTGAAACAGTCAATGTGCAGTCCAACATGACATTTGCAACATACAACTTTAGCCTTCTTGCTGCAATGAGCACACCTTCTCTGCGTCTGATTTGTTTTTGGGTAGTGACCTTGTTCATCCCGTCGCACAGCTTTGGGCACTTTCTCCTTTCTTTGGCGTCCTGCAGTTAGTGGCCGACCAATGCCAGGAGCATTCCTTGCCTCAGCTGAAAACTTTAGCCTGTACACATTTACCACCTCTCTTGAAAAGCCAGCAGGTCCAGGGATCTATTCTTGTACTCTGCAGAGTTCCTATACAGAAGCCATGCATTCTGTATGGCCACATCAGGCATGAACATAAAGAAGGGAACCCACCACTTCTTTGAGCGGATGGAAATTCTGTAGTAGCTAATGTTTTGGTCCATTCTATCAACTCCACCCATGTACTTGTTGTAGTATCGAATTACCTGTGGCTCATCAACTTCAATCACCTTCTTCTCAGCCCGAGAGTAGCGCTTTGCCTTTCCGATAGGCATTACTGGATGCCAATTAGATGCCATCGTGACCACGCTGTTATCATTCCATCGTGTTACTATCACACGATTGGTCGAACTGTAGCGGTAGTCTGCACTTCCCCGAGGACTTTTAGACATTGACTTTGTATCTAAAACAGGACAATCCTGCACTCTGTTAGCTCTCAGTGTGCCAGTAGCTCCTATTCCTTTGTCACCCAAGTACTGCAGCAGTGGAAGTGATGTAAACAGATTGTCAAATGTTAGCTGGAATGTCACTTTCTTAGGTAATATTGAAATCAGTCCTGTCACCACAGAGCCACCCAAGCCAAGTTCAGGTAATGTAACACCTTTACCAGCATAAGGTTTGCACTGAATGAGATATCCAAGGTGAGTATTCAGACACCACAGCTTATAACCAAACTTGATTGGTTTGCTCTTCATGAACTGTTTAGCTGAGTGTTTCCCATAATAGGGAATCATGGCTTCATCTATACACAGATTTTGTTCAATCTGGAAGGCCTTGAGGAATCTCTCATTCATCATTTCATAGAATGGCCTTATCTTGCCAAGCTTGTCTCCAACAGGTAGTCTGCTGTTATCAGCAAGGTGCAAATATCTGAGGATCTCTTCGAATCTATCACGTTTCATCAATTGTGATACTGCAACATTACATACATCTTCACTCTGTTCCCACATCATACGTCTCCTTGGTACAACAGCATAGCCGCTTATAAGCAGCACTGCTAAAAAGGCCCTCATTTCATCTGGACTGCCAGTGAAGTTCAGCTTACCTATGAAAGATGCATAGAACTTGCTTTGGTCACACCGGTATTGAATCACTTCTTCATCAAAAAATTGCTCAAACCAAAGGTGTGGTGCCCAGTCATTCTCAGTAATTTGAGTGTAGTGCTGTTCCAGTCAAATTTCTTCTGTTCTGTTGCTGGTAGATCCTTCTTGTACCACTTTTGTCGTGCTGATTTAGCCTGTTTTCGAAGTGAATAGCTTGAGGTGGTGACCGTAGAAGGACTTGGCTGTACTTCCTCAGCATCAGTAGCTTCAGGTGGAGCATCATCACCTTCACTTCTGCTGTCATAAACCTTTTGACCATGTCTGTACCCAGTGAAGTCTGCATCTTCTCGCAGCTGCTTTCCAGACAGGTTATTCACACTACCTCCAGTGTCCTCATCTCCACTGTCTTCTGCACTATCTGCACCATCATCATCAGGTGGAGTAATAAAAATTTCAGCCTCATCAAACTCTCCTGATTCTAGTATACTAACAACTTCATGAACACTGTACTTTTTCTTTGAATGTGCCATCTAAACTGTGAATAAAGTACTAAAGAAGGAAATGGGTATTACCTGTCAGACAAGCTGAATAAGATCACTGGTTTCATAGATTGTATTCCCTGGTACATGGGGAATCAACAATATAAGGGAACCAGACACAACAATTATGGCACCAGACAAAAAACAATAACATTATCAACTATATTACCATAGAAAAAAACCTGTCTGCATCTGTGCCTGGCGTCCCATATATGGGACACTACAAAAACAATGCTCAGTTTAGACAATATGCACATTTTTTTTATAAAATGGTTATGTACAGCTACAGCACACCCTGACCAACATAAATTCATGAAAAAATAAGAATGAAAGATAATGGCTAAATAGATTTGCATCAATATCATTTTTTGCTCAATTTGAAAGATTGCATTTGATGCCGAGGGAAGAAAAAACCTGGCAGCCAAATAATAAAAGCAGGAATAATAGAACTATAAGAGGAGAATATTTTACAGGTTTCATTATTTCATTTCAGTGAACACACACCCGAGGAGATGCACATTTTCACCCCGCCCCATATATGGGACGCTAGGCATTAATGGGTTAAGTTATGTTTTTATGTTAAGGAGTTAAAGACTTCCTGTTTGGATTCTTGTTAGTGCATACTTATTGTTCTAAACTATACGGTTTTCACAAAATATTGTAGAATCTTTGTAAGGGCGTGCAAAAATGGATTTAATTTTCCCATTATAAAATAAGCATTGAAATGCCCCACAGTAATTTGTCAAATCCAATATTCTTCCACTGGCTGCCACTAGGTAAAAAAAGCAAAAAAAGTATGATAATCAAAGTTATACAGTAACATCTTAAAAGGGATCATTTTTGTGATAACAAATGATACTTCTATTTTGCATATCCACAATACTGTATTGTTAAATGTTGCATTGCACGTTATACAAGTTAAAGGGAATGAAAAGTAAGTTTTGACATTTCATAACAGAACCCTGATTGTTTTGTCGGTTTGCTCTCATTCGAAGGACATATGTAAGCCAGAGAAGCCTGTCTGTGGCCACAACGGGGAGACCTACAGTTCTGTATGTGCTGCCTACTCGGACCGAGTTGCTGTGGACTACCTTGGCCATTGTCATGCTGTGGGAGTGGTGTCTGACTCAGGCACTCATACTGCATGTGCTGCCATTACATGCCCACCCCTCTCAGCAAGTGGATGCATACCAGTAATACCACCTGGTAATTCTTACTTTTATTCAGAGAAACCCAGGTGACAGTGTATGGCCACAGGATGGTCATCTGCACAAAGATAATGTTAACTAAATCAGAATTAAAGATACCGACTAAAATGATATAAAGTGCAGAGAACTATTAAAATTAAACTCTGTACCCCACCAAATGCACATTACCTTGTAATACATGACAGGGAGGCTTTTAAAACAGCATTTACAGTACAGAGCCATGTTAGAAGTAAATGGACATCCATAACACAGATGTGTGTGAAATGTTTGTCCTGCCAAAATGGAACAACAAAGGGCACTATGACAGGTAATGTAGTAGTTAATACCTCAAAGGTTGTTCTTTAAATTGACCCAATATGGCATCCCCTGAATGAGAGGCAATCTTCTCCTGGGGTATGTTGTTCGCTGATTCAAGAAGCACATCTTTCAGAGCTGGAACAATGCTGGGTTGGGGCGAATGTTTCTGAAATACCAAACATCTTTCATCTGATTCATATCCGGATATTGACATGGCCACAGGAACACAGATTCCTCAGCACTCTCACATGGAGCACGGTGACTGAACGTGCTCCATGTGCCGGTGCACAGTCATCCGAGTTGGGATGGAAACAAAGGAAGGAGCCTTGTAATCAATACCTAGAGCAGGATGTTGATCACCTTAGAGGTGTCTGATTACTTTCGACATGTCTCTCTGTGTATTTTTATGTATTAATATTAATATCTTTTTGGTATTTGATGTATACCAATTGCATTTCATACTTTTGGCACGAAATGGTGTTTTTTGTCTCTGGCTACATTTCACACAATATCTGTTCCAATTATTTGTCCTAGCAATAAGACAAAATCGTGCTCGGATCACTATGTTAGTGTGGCAAAGTGCCCCCCCGTGTGTATTTTGTGTTACGTGTTGTGTGTAAATGTTGGTGTATAGTCATCGGTACACGGGATATAAACGGGTCTGTGTTTCACTTGTGATTTAAAAATGTAGATTTATATTTAGGCACGGAGGGCACAAATCACTTCACGTGCTAGTTAAAATGTAATGTGTGGTCACGGGAGTGCACTTAATTAATTCACGTGCAGTTGTACCGAGATTCCAATTGAATGATTGACTAGCAATCGAGTCTCGGTACAACTGCATAAAAACAGCATGTTTTCACTCACTTTCGGGTGGTGTGTTCGGTGAGTGGAGAGCGGGTGTGGAGAGGAGGTATAAAATATAAATATAAGAAGAAGAAGAAGAAGTTTTGTCACTCACCGTGTTTTGTTTGTCTCCGTGCACCGTTTGTTTAGTGTTAGTTCGTTTTGTTTATTTATTTATTTTGGCGAAAGTGCCGTGTCTTGTGTGTTTGTTGTTACAACCGTTTATTTTTCTGTTCTGTTTATTCATTAAATGCTGAGCGAAAGCATTCGCTCAGCTTCACTAAACTCCTCTCTGTTGTTTTGTTCCTGCTTCTGGCGTGGCGTCACCGCTCAGTCGTCTTTGTGACACGTGGTGTCCAGAAGAGGGATCAACAGCGCCTCCAGGACTCAGGCCAGAACAGGAACCGCAATTTGTTGTTTAAAAAAAAAAAAAAAAAAACAACAAACAACAACAACAACAATAAAAATAAAAAAAATGGAAGGCTGGAACTGGAGAGATGGCTGCCAGGATCTGGAGGTCCTCCTCGGTGGTCTAGAGGACCAAGGCTGGTGCCTTGCCTGTGGGGAGTTCGGGCACCCGGTGGTGCGCTGCCCCTACCAAGAGGGAGAGGAGGAACTGGCCCAGGAGAGGAAGGTGAGGAGGAGGCAGAGAAGGGGAAAGGGGAAGAGGAAGGCTGAGTGTCCACAGCCCAAGCGGGAGGAGCCCGAACGTCCTACGCCTGAGTGGGAGGAGCCCGAACGTCCTACGCCTGAGTGGGAGGAGCCCGAACGTCCTACGTCTGAGTGGGAGGAGCCCGAACATCCTACGTCTGAGTGGGAGGAGTCGGTGCGTCCAAAGCACAAGAGGGAGGAGTCGGTGCGTCCACAGCCCAAAAGGGAGGAGTCGGTGCGTCCACAGCCCAAGAGGGAGGAGTCGGTGCGTCCACAGCCCAAGAGGGAGGAGTCGGTGCGTCCACGGCCCAAGACACGGAAGGTAGAGCGTCCACAGCCCCAGTCTCCACCAGCAGAGGGTGAATTCCTGCTGGGTCCACCTCCATTGCCATGGGAGGACTGCTTGCAGCTCCCACCTCCACCAGCAGAGGGTGAATTCCTGCTGGTCCCGCCTCCGCCACCTCCATTGGCAGGAGCAGAGCAGCAGGAGCTGCCTCTGCCTCCGCCACTTCCATCGGCAGAGCAGCAGGAGCTGCCTCTGCCTCCGCCACCTCCACCGGCAGGAGCAGAGAAGCAGGAGCTGCCTCTGCCTCCGCCACCTCCATCGGCAGAGCAGCAGGAGCTGCCTCTGCCTCCGCCACCTCCACCGGCAGGAGCAGAGCAGCAGGAGCTGCCTCTGCCTCCGCCACCTCCATCTGCAGGAGCAGAGCAGCAGGAGCTGCCTCTGCCTCCGCCACCTCCATCGGCAGGAGCAGAGCAGCAGGAGCTGCCTCTGCCTCCGCCACCTCCATCGGCAGGAGCAGAGCAGCAGGAGCTGCCTCTGCCTCCGCCAACCCCACCAGCAGAGGATGAATGCCTGCTGGTAACACTTCCCCACCAGCAGAGGATGAATGCCTGCTGGTATCACTTCCCCACCAGCAGAGGAGGAATGCCTGCTGGTAACACTTCCCCACCAGCAGAGGATGAATGCCTGCTGGTATCACTTCCCCACCAGCAGAGGAGGAATGCCTGCTGGTATCATTTCCCCACCACGAGGAGAGGAGCAGGAGCTGCCTCTCCCTTCACCAGAAGGACCAGGACTAGATGCTGGCGGTCCTCAGCAGCCCTTGCATAGGCTGCTGAGGGAAGCACTGGGAAGAACCGCCCGGCCGCAGAGGCCGAGAAGAGGGCCAACACCTGCACCCCAGCTAGTCCTGACTCCCTGCCTCGCTTCAGCCCAAGGATGCCTGCCCCGCCGCCCAAGGATGCCTGCCCGCCGCCCAAGGATGCCTGCCCCGCTGCCCAAGGATGCCTGCCTCGCTCGCCCAAGGATGCCTGCCTCGCTTCGCCCAAGGATGCCTGCCTCGCCGCCCAAGGATGCCTGCCTCGCCGCCCAAGGATGCCTGCCTTGCATCGCCTGGGGTGGCCTGTTGCTCCGCATCGCCTGGGGTTGCCAGCCGCTCCGCATCGCCTGGGGTTGCCAGCCGCTCCGCATCGCCTGGGGTTGCCAGCCGCTCCGCATCGCCTGGGGTTGCCAGCCGCTCCGCATCGCCTGGGGTTGCCAGCCGCTCCGCATCGCCTGGGGTTGCCAGTCGCTCCGCATCTCCTGGGGTTGCCAGCCGCTCCGCATCGCCTGGGGTTGCCAGCCGCTCCGCATCGCCTGGGGCTGCCTGTTGCTCCGCATCACCTGGGGCTGCCTTTTGCTCCACACAGGGTACAGGGTACGAGGGAGAAGTGGAGCTCCCGCTGCCGCCTCTATGGCCAGGGGCTCCCCTCCCGAGTTCGCCTCCCGAGGGTCCGCTGCTGCTGCCGTCGCCTCCCGAGGGTCCGCTGCTGCTGCCGTCGCCTCCCGAGGGTCCGCTGCTGCTGCCGTCGCCTCCCGAGGGTCCGCTGCCGTCGCCTGGGGTCGCCAGGGATCCTGCTTTGCCTGGGGTAGTCGAGGGTCCTGCTTCACCTGGGGTCGCTACACTATGGCCAGAACCCCATGAAGGGGAGCTGTCGGCCATGAAGAAAGGGGAGGTCAGGAGACCAGCTCCCCAGCCGCATTTCCGTGGCAGGAAACACGGTGGCCAGAGCCCCACGGAGGGAGCTAGCGGCCACGAAGGAGGGGGAGGTCAGGAGACCAGCTCCCCTCGCAGCAGTTTCGCTGCCGGAGGTGGGTGGCGGCTCCCACAGGGGAACTGCCGGCCATGAAGAAGGGGGAGGTCAGGAGACCAGCTTCCCCGCAGCAGTTTCGCTGCCGGAGATTGTGTGGTCGGAGCCCCACGGAGGGAACTGCCAGCCATGAAGAAGGGGAGGTCAGGAGACCAGCTCCCCAGCTGCACTTTCGCGGCAGGAGATAGTGTGGCTGAAGCCCGGAAGAGGAGCTGCCAGCCACGAAGAATTGGGGTGCCAGACATTTCACCATGGCCACCCCCAGAAACAACTTGCTTCCCCTCTTCCGGGACTTTGGGACTGAGGGGAGGTGGCCATTGAGGCCATGTGTGCTTTGCACAAGGGGGTATATGTGGCAAAGTGCCCCGTGTGTATTTTGTGTTACGTGTTGTGTGTAAATGTTGGTGTATAGTCATCGGTACACGGGATATAAACGGGTCTGTGTTTCACTTGTGATTTAAAAATGTAGATTTATATTTAGGCACGGAGGGCACAAATCACTTCACGTGCTAGTTGAAATGTAATGTGTGGTCACGGGAGTGCACTTAATTAATTCACGTGCAGTTGTACCGAGATTCCAATTGAATGATTGACTAGCAATCGAGTCTCGGTACAACTGCATAAAAACAGCATGTTTTCACTCACTCGGGGTGGTGTGTTCGGTGAGTGGAGAACGGGTGTGGAGAGGAGGTATAAAATATAAATATAAGAAGAAGAAGAAGAAGTTTTGTCACTCACCGTGTTTTGTTTGTCTCCGTGCACCGTTTGTTTAGTGTTAGTTCGTTTTTGTTTATTTATTTATTTTGGCGAAAGTGCCGTGTCTTGTGTGTTTGTTGTTACAACCGTTTATTTTTCTGTTCTGTTTATTCATTAAATGCTGAGCGAAAGCATTCGCTCAGCTTCACCAAACTCCTCTCTGTTGTTTTTGTTCCTGCTTCTGACGTGACGTCACCGCTCAGTCGTCTTTGTCACAGTTAGGTATCTGTATATTTTAGAGAATCAGATCTAATGGCTTCCTTTGTGTCTGTTAGGAGCCTGCTGTCCTTTGTGTGCTGGAATGCTGAAAGTTCTGTGGAGCAAAGATCAGCTCAATGTTTTTGCCAAGGTAACCACACACTTTATGTAAACTGAAATACAATATCTGTGAATTACCACAACACATACAAAATACATTGTGCAATTTATCTGCTTTCCATAGCATATTGCTCAAACACATAAGCCATAAAAAGTCATTTAGTTTGGACATTTTTATACCTTGTTTAATCTGCTTTTTGTGATTTATAAATGTAGAGAATAAGGCGATTTCATTTAATTGTGCTGAAAGAAATGTTTCTCTATTGAGAACTCGTGTGGTACCTTTTAAGAATGGATGAAAAAAGAATGCAGTGCAATATTACCAATTAACACTGTATTAGCATCAAGATGCCACGAGAGGGCAGTACACACAAGCTAATACTTCGCTGATTTTTAATGTATGTTTTTCTTACTTTTGTGGTCACCTGATTATGATGACAGCTGAAACATTGTAGCTGATTAAAATAACAATAGTAAATAACCAAGTATGAAATGTAACCATTCAAGTACAACATGTAACCATTACCTAATGGGTGTGTACCTCCTGAAACCTGAATATTATATACCAAAGCTACTCGGCCGAGTCTATGACGCTGTCATGCTCGCCCCCGAGGGTACAAAAGGACTGCGCTCACAGATCTCAGCGCCATTTTTACACTCCGTACCAATCCTGCCTTTCCGGCATTCCATGTCAACCAGTCTGTGGAACTGGAGGCTTTCCATCCACCTCCTTTCCAGTCTGACAGGGAGTGACAGCTTCATGCGCTCTGCCCAGTGCGGTCCCTGGCGTACTGTATTGACAGGACGAAAAGTTGGAGGCAGTCCGAACAATTTTTTTCCTGCTATGCAGCGAATCCCATGGTCAAGCCCTGTCTAAGCAGAGGCAGTCCAAATGGATAGCAGTCAGGGCTGCCTATGAGCTGGCCAACTTGACCCCTCCAGAAAAGCTCAATGCCATTCCTCCAGGGGCATGGCAACTTCGTGGGCTTTATTCCATGGTGCATCTGTCAAGGACATTTGCAATGCAGCGGTGTGGGCTACTCCTCATACCTTTACTAGGTTCTACAGACAATGTCGTGGATCCTCGAAACCCTGTTTTTGGAAATAATGTTGAGTGGCTTCTCAGTCGACCCTTACAACACAGACATAGAGGTGAGTTTCTCCCTCAATTTTTTAGCCCTAGCTACTTGTTACTGGGGTTCCTAATGTAACACACAAGGCAGCCTCTCGGCTTAGCCTTGTGGCATTCCGGTCGTTCGACAGTCTTGCCCTTGAGACGGCTTGGGTATACTCACCCATTAGGTAATGGTTACATTTCGTTCTTGAAAGGGAACATTACATTATTATCATAACCCTGGTTCCCTGAAATAGAAATGTAACCATTAACCTTCAAGGTTGCTGCGTCCATGATTGCAGCAGGCTTGAAGGAAACATTACGCTGAGATCTGTGAGCGCAGTACTGTATACCATCGAGGGGCGAGCATGACAGCGTCACAGGCTCGGCCGAGTAGCTTTGGTATATAATATTCAGGTATCGAGGTCTTTAGAAGGTAAACATCCATTTGGTAATGGTTACATTTCTATTTCAGGGAACCAGTGTTATGATAATAATCTAACATTATGTGTAGTCTTATTGAACACTATGTTCTTTTCTCAGATAAACTATAAACAGCCAGTGACTGTACACAACATCCTTCGGACTTTACGTCTACATATCTCGGTGCCTCAGTGTGATATATTTGGATACCTAAGTATAGAATCTGAAATTGTGATACTCATTGTGCCAGTTGACCAGCAACCTACATCACTGCAGGTAAGTCAGGTTTTCTGAACTATCTCTGTATTTAAGTCTTGTCTGAAGGCACATCTTTTAACAGAATTCAATCACCATCGATGAAATGCAGTTTTGAAAGAAACACATGTTATATATACTTGTATTTTAACATGGCATCTGGTAGCACACTAGGTTAAAGAACGAGTTCTTAGTATGTTTATCTTGCTTGCAGGAAGTCTGTTTGTTATTGCTTCACTTCTGCAGGATTATAAATAAATTGTGAAAACTTTGCAAAGCTTGCAGTAGCTAAAATAAAGGTCAGGGTGAAACAATGTTCTAAAACCACGAAAGCATATTGTTTTACAGTAAGATGTCTACCGTGAACAGAAAGTGCTTTGTTTGTTAGAAACAGGAGCAAGTCCATGTATCAGGGGTAAACATAACAAAAAAGCAAACTGCATCCTTGGTTCTGCAATAACAAGCAGTTTGCAGGTGGGGATTACGAACAGTATATAATAGTGCGTTTACGCACAAAACTCAGATCTGAGCTGGCTTAGACTTATAGATTAAAAGCATCACTCTAAACCGGCTCTCAGCCTGTATGCGCACGCATAGCCCCTGAACGAATAGCCTGACCTCAGACATCATATCTTCATGAAGATCTCACTATACACACGACTTCTTGTTATAGTGTGTATAGTCTGTAAGTTGTTACAAACGTGCATTGCAATTTGCTGAGTAGTGTGGATGATCTTCAGTCTTTTGGCGTACGGCTTAGCAGCAGCCCTGAGGTGTATAATCGGGACATTTTTATACCTGATGCCCTGCTGGAACACACCTACCTGCTGATTAGTACTTCCCAGCTGGCAATCACACACAGCAGGCAGGCTCTCCCAGGAGCCTCAGGTTCTTCATGAACTGTTTAATAACACAGTTTAGACACAACATTATTTACAATAAATACACATACACACACAAAACCCACTTTTCATGTGCAGGGGTGCCACAGGCCACTAACAAACATATTGTAGTACACAAGTGTTTTCTTTCTGATTAGCTACAAAACTAAGGCCCCAGAAAAGGCAGGGACCATGTAGTTACAAGTATATGTTACTGATGTGCAGATATTTATCCAAAAAAAAGTTAATTTCTCCACTTATGTACTCCCATTTATATTACATGCTTATATAAAACAAAATGTTTTCTTGTTGTTAGCATTTGTATTAGTAACTTAAAATTTAAATAAGCAACATATCCATCATATGGTTATTTATTTTTTGCAGGTAGTTAAAATGCACTTTGTTTGTCAATAGACAAACCATTTGAAATGTTTGTCAGGAGCTGGAGGGGGGATTACCAGTGCCCTTGAATGTGCCATGATGTCGCATGGATTTGGCAGATGAGTCATGAACTCCTAATCCAATAATTGTTTCAGTTTGAATGGTATTATATACAGCCTCATCTGATGGTGTTAAAACACCAGCGAAATAGCCACCACCAGTGACAAAAGCTTCTCTATGGAGATGTGCCACTTTTTTTTTTTAACATCATGTCTTTTGTCCTGCCATGTTTTTTGACGATCCAAGATGTTTAGTTTTACTGAGACAGCATTGACATGTTCTGTAACCTCTGCCAAATTAGTTTTCTCATTTTTATTGATGCACACTTTCTCCAAACAATTTGTTTTCATGTGCCATGGTCTCTTCTCTAAGACTATCAAGTTCTTGAGTGGATCATTTTGGTTTTCTTCTCTTAGAATGCTTTGATTTTTGCCACAAAACCTTTCCTGTCAGCTCTGTTGACATTATAGGACAAGGTAATTTAAAAACAAAATGTAATTGGTTGTTGGAAACTTGCCAGTAATTTTCCATTAGCTAAAACCTGCCAGTAAATCAGGGCCCTCACTATATTTATCCTGACGGTGGTTTTATGAAAACGTCAAAAAATAAATAAAATAAACTCAGTGAATTATCGAGACAATCTAGAAATCCTGTCTATTTTCATGCATAGACCCCATCATGTTTTAAAATGACAATGTATGCTTGCTAAAACGTGTGTTTCTTTCAAAACTGCACATTTGAGATCTTTTGAGTCAATAGATGTGCATGGCAGAGAATTTTGAAAACTATTTTGTTAGCTACAATTACTTTAAATACCACTTACCCAATTTCCATGAAACTATTCATTGACATTTCTTGTTCTATATTATTTAAGTTTGTCATCATACAGATGGCTTTAATTTTGAATTTCTGACATACTTCTTATAGCAGAAATCATTTTGCACAGAACCTAAACTGATGACATATCTCATAACAATAAGAAACCCTACACACAATGGATTAAAAAGTCTTTTCATTTGCACTTATTTGTATTATTACAGATTGAAGCATGCAATAAAGAAGCTGAGAAGATTGACTCATTGATAAACTACGGAAGCCCAACCCTGGTATCCCACGTGCCCCTATCTGCACTCACTACATCCCAAGTGCAGGTCTCCGGGAAGACTTCTTCTGGGTGTACCAACAAAATGTCTTTATATTTTGCACTTTTCCTAAGCCTTTTAGCAGCTTTATCGGTAACCTGTTAAATGCTTCTTGATGAACATAAGAACACAATGAGAAATCATTTGCAGTTTGCTTCTTAAGTGCAGACATCCAACCTCCTGACTTGACAAAATTAATATAATGAAAAGGAAGGGATTTTTCCTCAGTGGAGAAAAAAAATTGCTGTGATAATCAAGTGCGAATTTTAAATTGTGTTCATCTTTAACCATTTGGGACCCGGCCCAAAACCGTGCGTTGACGCACAAGGTATTCCATGAACAGCATTGTAACACTTTGTCAGAGAAGTGTTAGAGTAGTGTCAGAAACTGGTCTTTCTGGTGATCTGTAGATTAAGTGTGCTGTAGAATGTAAGATCTTATACAGACATACAGCCTCTTCATTTAAAACGCTAGGTCACAACGGATTGATACTATCCAAATTATGACTTACAGTAGCCTGTAATCATGATAAACATCAAAAGGGATTCATTTTGTTCTTGTGTAAAATCAAATAAATAACAAACAAATGCTGATGAAGAATAGCCATGTTTGTGATAATGACAATCATTGATATCCACTTGTGGGTAATTTGACAAGATGCCTTGTTTAACATATTTACAGAGACAAAGTAAAATGCAATATTTTTAATAACCTTTTGAAAGTCAGAAATTATGTTTTCAATGTCATGGACTTTTAATAAGACCATTTTGTTTTCTAAGGAATTTAAAGGAACAAGTTTTAAATGTGCCATTCAAAATGTTATTGTCCTTGCATGAAGTGTTTTATTACAGAATGTATTATATGACTTTTACATAATGTAAGGGTTTTTTTTTTGTCTGTGCGCCTAAAGCCTACCTTTTCACATGAAGTGATTTCTTGTTTCAGTATTATTGTGCTAGGCAGCTTTTTAGTAGTAAACCATTTTGTTTGTTTGTCTGTTTTTTGTTTAAGTAAATGTGATATTATTGCCAAAATGTAGAACTTATATAAATGTAGGCACTTAAGAGTAAACTTTAATGTATTGAATAAATACGTATTTTAGCTAAATTGCCAGTACTTGTTAAAATGCCAACAATGCATATTTTATTAAGTATAAAATTCTACTTTGTCAAATTACCTTTTTCTGTCATGTTTCTTCTTCCATTTTCCCTGCTCAGACAGTTGATACTTTCAGATGTGATGAATCTCAAGATGCAGAAAGGACAAACTACAGACTCTCAAAGTGGGGATCAAAAAATGTCACAAAGCAATAAATATCAGCAAAATTGCTTCTTAACTCAAATGGCACAACAGACCTGAACTTAAGGTAGAGGTGGCTCCCAGGCTTTTAAACTAGGCTTTTTAGTATTTTGGCTTTCCCCTATTCAGGAAACCACATCAAAACGACAGATATAATGCTAATAGTTTCATTCACACCAATAAGCACTAATGGAAGTGAACTGGAAGTGGCCAGGATGTCATTCCTTAACTTATTCAAAGCTGGAATGCAGTTCCAATGTCCTTTGTGTATGTGACTGCCCTCATACCACATGTATCAGGTCCAGAAGAGGCCTTTGCACAATAATAAGTTTGTTTGCATAGCATAGCAAATAACACATTGCATATGGGTATTTATGTCACATTGCAATTTCCTGTTGACAGTTCAAGAAGCCAAACCAGCTTGATTGTTGAAGGGGGAAGCCCTTCCCCACCAAGAGACACAAGCATACTTTTTTATGTATGTATGTTCCTAAGAATCTAAAGCAAATAACCTTGGCAGGAGCTTTACTGTCCAGATGCTTTGAGCTGTTACAAGAGATTGCATCATGAACAAAGAGATTAATAGTACCAGTTACAGTATGTTGTATAGCAAGGGACTATAGGCATTATGTATTCTGTGCATGTTTTCAGTCACATGCATTTTTGTAATATAGTGTGTTTGTATCCCTTGGACAGATTAACTTCCCATTTTCAATGTTAAAACAAAGCACCCAGGCTTTGCCAAAATGAGCTGTTTTTATTACACTGAAAATACACTGTCCTGCCTGTCCTGTCCTAATAAAGGTCAGGCAGTGTATATGTAGTATGAATTATTTTAAATATTGGGGAAAATGAAAGTATGGGAGCATGTAATGTACACTACACAGTGTGGTTTAAGTCACTTAACTTTACTAGTTCACATTGGTAAGATCCC
The DNA here is from genome assembly GCA_030684275.1 of Acipenser oxyrinchus oxyrinchus. Taxonomy (NCBI): domain Eukaryota; kingdom Metazoa; phylum Chordata; class Actinopteri; order Acipenseriformes; family Acipenseridae; genus Acipenser; species Acipenser oxyrinchus. The sequence goes on from CM060249.1 coordinate 56,779,248, forward strand.
CATAGGGCGACCAGTGGCAAGAACAAAGGTCTGTAAGATAGTATTTATGCCTACAAGTGATGGACAAAAATGAAATATTTACTAGGGAAGTTTCACCTTTCATGGAGCTACCGTGGGGTATGTGTGCAGATATCTTTCTGCAAACATTCATATTGCAGTATTTCCATGTGTATTGAATCGTATTTCGGTCTGCATCATTTTAAGGTCATTTTTCCCCCTATTTTGCATCAATTTCTTATAATGTGAGCATCATCTTTAATTGGAAAACTTGATAATAAATTCTGAGGTAAAATGTTTCCCCAAACCTCAAGTTTGCCTTTTGGCTAAGAGACTATTTCTTGGCCAATTTACCGGACAATAGAACCACCTCCCATTTTGTTTGGAAAATAAACCCCCTAGCGGCTGCTAGGTCAGTTGGATTCAAATAGTCATTAAACTTAAAGTCAGAAAACATAGCAAGTTGCTTATATATACAGTACTGTGCAAAAGTTTTAGGCAGGTGTGAAAAAATGCTGTAAAGTAAGAATGCTTTCAAAAATAGACATGTCAATAGATTATATTTATCAATTAACTAAATGCAAAGTGAGTGAACAGAAGAAAAATCTAAATCAAATCCATATTTGGTGTGACCACCCTTTGCCTTCAAAACAGCATCAATTCTTCTAGGTACACTTGCACAAAGTCAGGGATTTTGTAGGCATATAGTCAGGTGTATGATTAAACAATTATACCAAACAGGTGCTAATGATCATCAATTCAATATGTAGGTTGAAACACAATCATTAACTGAAACAGAAACAGCTGTGTAGGAGGAATAAAACTGGGTGAGGAACAGCCAAACTCAGCTAACAAGGTGAGGTTGCTGAAGACAGTTTACTGTCAAAAGTCATACACCATGGCAAGACTGAGCACAGCAACAAGACACAAGGTAGTTATACTGCATCAGCAAGGTCTCTCCCAGGCAGAAATTTCAAGGCAGACAGGGGTTTCCAGATGTGCTGTCCAAGCTCTTTTGAAGAAGCACAAAGTAACGGGCAACGTTGAGGACCGTAGACGCAGTGGTCGGCCAAGGAAACTTACTGCAGCAGATGAAAGACACATCATGCTTACTTCCCTTCGCAATCGGAAGATGTCCAACAGTGCCATCAGCTCAGAACTGGCAGAAAACAGTGAGACCCTGGTACACACATCTACTGTCCGGAGAAGTCTGGTCAGAAGTGGCCTTCATGGAAGACTTGCGGCCAAAAAGCCATACCTCCGACGTGGAAACAAGGCCAAGCGACTCAACTATGCACGAAAACACAGGAACTGGGGTGCAGAAAAATGGCAGCAGGTGCTCTGGACTGATGAGTCAAAATTTGAAATATTTGGCTGTAGCAGAAGGCAGTTTGTTCGCCGAAGGGCTGAGAGCGGTACACGAATGAGTGTCTGCAGGCAACAGTGAAGCATGGTGGAGGTTCCTTGCAAGTTTGGGGCTGCATTTCTGCAAATGGAGTTGGGGATTTGGTCAGAATTAATGGTCTCCTCAATGCTGAGAAGTACAGGCAGATACTTATCCATCATGCAATACCATCAGGGAGGCAACTGATTGGCCCCAAATTTATTCTGCAGCATGACAACGACCCCAAACATACAGCGAAAGTCATTAAGAACTATCTTCAGCGTAAAGAAGAACAAGGAGTCCTGGAAGTGATGGTATGACCCCACAGAGCCCTGATCTCAACATCATCGAGTCTGTCTGGGATTACATGAAGAGAGAGAAGCAACTGAGGCTGCCTAAATCCACAGAAGAACTGTGGTTAGTTCTCCAAGATGTTTGGGCCAACCTACCTGCCGAGTTCCTTCAAAAACTGTGTGCAAGTGTACCTAGAATAATTGATGCTTGATGCTGTTTTGAAGGCAATGGGTGGTCACACCAAATATGGATTTGATTTAGATTTTTCTTCTGTTCACTCACTTTGCATTTAGTTAATTGATAAATATAATCTATTAACATGTCTATTTTTGAAAGCATTCTTACTTTACAGCAATTTTTCACACCTGCCTAAAACTTTTGCACAGTACTGTATATATATATATATATATATATATATATATATATATATATATATATATATATAGCTTACTGGTTTAAAATAATGTTCTTATTTAAAATATTGTTATAGAACTACCCATTACTATGTGAAACCTTCCATTTGATAGGGTTAATGATCTTCTCCTGTTATTATTTATTTCTTAGGAGACACCCTTTTTGCACATTATTTTTACATACAATTACCCATTTATACAGTTGGGTTTTTACTGGAGCAATCTAGGTAAATCTTGCTCAAGGGTACAGCAGCAGTGTCCCCTTGACATTGGATTGAACCCACAACCCTGCGGTCAAGAGTCCAGAGCCCTAACCACTTCTCCACACTGCTGCCCTGTTACCACTGTGAAGCAGTTACACCCTTAACTTGTCTGTATTATTGCTGTTTTGTTCTGCTAACCCATAGTCTATTAACTTTTATTATTCAATTATCACAGGGCAACATTAACAGAATAGCAGGTAAAGAGCTTATGATAAATGATGCTCCAAAAACCACAACAAAGGAGCAGCCAGAGAAACTACTCCATTGACAGAAGAATGTGTTAACGCTGCAGGGGTCTGTTCAATTGATCAGCAGTGGATCTAAATATAGCCAAGGTTATGATAATTAAACATCTAACAGTACTTGTGATTCTCTTTAGTGTATTTCATCCTGTAGAAATATATAAAAAGGCAGTTATTTTAGTGATTTAAACAACAGTGGTATTTAGATACAGCTTGGATGAATTGAATAGGCCCCAAAGTATGATCCTGCTTAACCACCTGTATCTAGGGGTTACAAATGGCTGCTTTTTCTATTACTGCTGCAGGAGGGCTTCTAATTGTGTGCCCTTCTATAGATTTTGGGAAAGGATGGCTTGCAATAATGGTCATTTTTCTCTCGTGGCACACTTTCACAGTGTAACCCCTTTGCAAACATTAGGAATTGGCAGCACGTAGGCCCCAAGGTAAATGGGATGTGCAGCATCATCTTTGTGATGATGCCATCCGTCAGTGGATTGATGGAGGACAGTTGCTGATGCAGCATATCCTAAAGTCATTTGTTGTATGCAATGCCATTTTTTAGTGTCATTGTGGGTCAAATCCAACATCCATTACAAGCCATCCTTTGTAATTTTGCAGTATTCTCATGCTTATACTATGTACCTTTCTTTGCAATGGTTGCCACACTGGAGTACTGTGCTTGCCTGTGCTTTTTACCTTTAGCAGTAAACTTGTATGAGGCTGTAGGTGGATAGGTTTCTAACATCTCTGCTTCTACAGGTTATGAGGATGTACATTCACAGTTGTTTAGATCAGTCCTATCCCTCTGTTAATAAATTATGTTGGCTTGTTTCCAATTGGCAGGGAAAAGTGTAGTAGGGATTGACAGGTAAAAAAAATCAGTAAGGGGATGGAAGATAATGGGACCAGCCATCCAGAACAAATCTGGCCTCAGCCCATTAGCTCCTGCTTATTTGTTTATGTTCAGGGAATGCAGTTCGTTAGCAACTAGACAAATAAAGAAAAAAATAAGTTAAATTAAACACACAGGTTATCAAACTGATTGCTTTTGAACAAACGGTTTTCTTGCAATGTGCGCAAAATATTTATGAATAACATCAGCAACGGACTGTCATCAGACTTCACTTGCCTTAAGTTATTGGGCAATGGGGTGGGGTTGATCAAACTATTCTGAAATTGTGTATGTATTATCTAATGTGTACATACACATTTTTCAAGTTTTACACTGACACTGCCTCTGTAGGCAGGGTTCGCTATTTCCCTAATGTGAAGGTAAACAGTAGCGAGTGCATTCTCAATCCTGTATTAATAAAAAGTATGATAACGGCATTGAGAACATTGATTTTTAACCTGAACAGTGTGACTCTCAATCAATTTACTGTACAAGCACTAATCAGTGCATACAGTATTTTATTTCAATTCCATCTACACTGCAGGGCCACTATTTTAGAACCGCTCTGCCCAACTGGATTTAGCATTGCCCTGGGGCATGTTCTCCTGATATAATATGTCATGTCTATTTGCACTGCAGTGGGGATACCTGAGATGAAGAGGGTGTGACTCATAGTTCCTTGCTAATCATATTTACAGATCCAATGATTTTATTCCTTTCGAATCATTTGCCTTTGCCTTTAACCTAAAAGCAAATTTTATGTATAAATTAATGCATCCTCCGTACAGAGCAGGCTGTCTTCGGGGATACAAAGGTCTGGGAGATCACTGGTCAATGAAAAATAACAATAGACCCCAGGGTGAGTCCCTCGGGACACCCCAGCTGTTCAGCTTGTCTTGTTATTTTTAGCAGCTTCCAGTCTGTTCTGTGAAGATGATGCCTACCTACTGCAGCTACTACTAAAGTTTAAAGGCCCTAAAGGCCCTTTGTTTATAAGCGTTCATTAAAAACAACAACAACAAAAACATCATGAATATCTTCTACTGGCTATTAGTTCATATTACCTGTATTAATACTACAGTGCATTAAACAGACAGCCTTTTATTGATTGCTCTATAACTAACTGTATTGACATAACTACATCTAATGATTATAAAGTTGTGGATTTATGTGGGTATAAAGTATTTTCACATGCTTGAATGGGCCTAATTTTGTGTTAAAATCAACAAAAACTATAAAAAAATTAACCTTTGTGAAAAACAAAGAACCTTGGTGATTCAGCAGTTTTGGATGTATACCTTTGAAGGATTAAATGCAATATTTTCCTAAAAGCATCTCTGAACATTATCGTAATGTTTTTAAACTAGCAAGAAACAAGAAGCAATTTAAGTAACAGTTGTTGCTCATTGGTTTTCTAACATTTATATTGATGGAAACAATGTCAACCTACTGTCTTCACAACAACATTGTAGAACTGACTTTTGCTAAAACCTTGAAGTAACATTTTACTGTAATAAATTCAAGATTTCAAGCTCCAAGTCATTTGTGATATCACTGCATCATGTTTTAATTGAACATCATTATTATTATTTATTTATTAGAAGACACCCTTATCCAGGGTGACTTACAATTGTTACAAGATATCACATTATTTTTACATACAGTTACCTATTTATACAGTTGGTTTTTTACTACAGCAATCTAGGTAAAGTACCTTGCTCAAGGGTACAGCAGCAGTCTTCCCCACCTGGGATTGAACCCATGACCCTCCAGTCAAGAATACACAGCCCTAACCACTACTCCACAAACCACTGCCCACTTTATCATGAAATAAAGTGCCTGAAAACATAATGTTATGCAATAGCAACACAGCTATTACAAAAAAAAAATGAAGCCACAGTTAGTGATCACGGGTATTAGTGTTATCAGTAATTCCTGTACCAGAAAATTGGAATTTCTCCTCCAATGGTGTTATCTGATATCTTCAGATGTTGTAAGTGACTCGGCAGCTGATGCATAGTTCACACACCCTAGTCTCTGTAAGTGTGACAAAGGTGTCTGCTAAATAAACAAATAATAATAACATGTACTGTTGACTGATTGTGATCAATGTCCTGTTTGATATTAGAGAACAAAGACTTAAATATAGAATAAAAGTATGTTTCAGTTATTCACTGCTAACAAAACTATTGCTCAAATGCCTGTATAATACAGTACTTACTTAAAAATGGCACAATATCAAAAAAATTGAGAGATGGTCCTTTATTTCTTGCAGTAAAGGAAACAGGAAATAGTTATCAGATAAATTCTCTCTACTTTCTTTAGACAGATATGTTTCTTTGTTATTATTTTTGTAATAATCTCTTTAAAACATGTTCAAAATATAACCAAACAAAAAAGTGATACCTAATCAAAAGATTCCACATGAAAAAAAAATCAAATTAGAAGGGATCAGTTGTGTAAAGATGTGTTATTAAGAATAAGGACCAGTTGGTTCCATTTGATGTGATAAAACAAGGACACTATCAGGGATAACTAGTTCCCAGCTGCTGCTGTGGTGTTTATAGCGAACAATAGCCCCTGGAAAACGTTTTCAATATATCACATGACTGGGTCTTGGCTACCCATTTTCAATGTCAGTGAGGAAGTGCATATAGGCCTGAAGTTTCCACAGCTGCCAAGTTTATATTAATGAAAGAAATGATTTGGAGTTGTGTCTGCTTACTATGGTCATTTTTAATTCACATCTTTATCATAGCCCTAATTGTAATCTGGCAGGTTTATTTTAACATAGAGAACATATTTCATCCATATTGTGCTTAAATAGGCACAGTGCTATTTTCTGAGTTTGGTCTACCTAGTTTTTTTCATCTTAAAAGATGCTATAATCCTGATTTGGATTCAAACACAAGAGAGACACTTTGATTATGCAGAGTAATCATGTTTGTATTGGTGATAGCAATACTAAATACTGAGCAAAAGCACATTTGTGTATTGTGTATTCTACAATTAAATGCAAATAACCAGATTGAGGAGGTAAATATATACTAATGGCTACATGCCTCAGCCTGTACTGTACCAACCTATCAACAAAGACAAATGAAAAGGGTTATGTAAAGAAAAAGTAAATCATAATGTGTCTTCCATATCCTAACAGTTCACTAGTAGTTTCTTAAATTTTAAACAAAGACAAGTTTAAAAACGGTACTGTAAATCTGGCTGAATTCATCTTTACTGGTTTGTATGTATTTGTGCATCTATTTACAGTAATCTTGGTGAAAGTGCAAAATGAAAATTGTAGAGACTTGTCAGAATTATTGTGTTTCCCTAAAACTCGGGCTCAAGAATCTACAGTACTACCACCACCCATATGACTGCTGTTAGGGATTGTGTAAGTGTTTTCCCAATAAGGGCTGGTGTTGGAGTGTGTTGATCAATCCGGGGCGGGGTGTGGCGACTCTGCCAACCAATCAGACCGTTTTCATTTCGTAAGAAAAAGACGAGAAGTTGTGTGTGACTCAGATAGTCTGTAGTAAGTCTGAATCACAATGGATCTAGTTTGGTGCTGTTTAACGGCAATTGTCCTGCTTTGGGGGACAGCGTTACCGGGAACTGAAGGTACGTAAAACCGGGAGACTCTGCAAACGTGATTCGTATTTGCAAGTGTTAAAAGTAGTCGTTTTAAGACTGTTGTTTATCTTTGTTAAGAACCGTTTCATTTGCCCAAGGACTCTTTTCAAAGATGGCGCAGGTCAGAGTGAGTCGCGCTGTCAGGAATGTTTATTGTTAGGGGAATGTCCCTGTAAATAAGAGGAGCCCATACTTAACGGGACCCGAGTAAAGCTAATGATCATACGAGGATTCACAGCGGTAGATTCATCTGCAGTCGTCTTGTTTGAGTTGATTAATAATTTCCGTTGTGTAAATAATAACCTGGCAGGCAATGTTGCTGTGGTATTTGTTGTTGGGGGGTGCTGTGTGTTGTCGGCCTATATAGTTCACGGAGGACACCACACAGTGATAAGGGGGGCTTCAGACATGCCGGACACTGACCGAGGTGAAGCAATCAGGCCCTGCACGTTCTCCAGCATGAGGTGCATCTATTCTTAAAAAAAAGCAGCCAAAACATTTTAAATAGGGAACGGGGTGATGTGTGCAGTGTGAGAAATCTGAGGTTCTATTTTTGATTTCCATTATTTGACAGAGGTCTAGTTGAACCTCACTTATTTGGGAATTGTATTAATGTGTTAAGTAGCAAAGCCTGGATGACCCATGCAGACATGTAACCTGTATTGTCAACTTTTCATTATGTGATCATAACGTATCCACTACATCAAAACAATATTATTTATACCATTAGTATTGATGTATTGTATCCGTTAGCTTATTATTATTATTGATTGATTGATCTTAATTCGATTTAGGTGAAAATGTGTTCCACGAGTACAAAAATCTTGATATTTTATGCCATATGGAGCACTACAACAGTTCGACTTTGGTGTGAAGCTAAATCATCGTGGTTCAGAGGAAAAACAAAGTTCTGATTATCATGGTATGGTGCACCGTCGAAAAATGGAAAATGTTGTGGCAGCATTTTTAATTCTTATCAATTTTGCAGTACGGTTAAAGCCACTGAGCAATCATAATTTATTAAAAAAAAAAAAACACTTCTCAGTATTTATTTATTCAAGCATCACACATTTAGCATGTGACAGACTGAATTTTAAGTGTATGACAAATGAGCATAATGTAATTTTCTTGCTGGTGGTGGTCGTAATTTAATATGACAAATGTTTTTACTTGTCATTTTGCCTGAATGTATTTTTTTATTTTTATTAGCCACTTCATTGTGATTTGTTATTAAATAAATAAATACAAATAATTGCCACTTACGTAATTAGTCCATGTGTTCCTACGGAACATGCATTTGAATCGGAAAAAATAAATTCCATGCACAGTAATGAAGCGATCTGATTTACATGACAAAGGTGCTGGTAATCAATACCACTGATGTCCAAGATTCAGAGGCCATTGTGTGCTGACAAAGCATTGTCTAGCAACATATAACACCGCAGTTTATACTGTGTGCAACTGTGTGGGTGATTTTAAAATCTGATTCTGGAATTGTATATTTGTTTCATGAGTTGCAAAAACAGATGTAACCCTATAATACCCTAACCCTGAAAAGAGACTAAACAATAAACATGCATGATAATTGCAAGATGTAGCCTATATTAGATTGCTTATACATTGCTTATGTTATGTAAACCAGGTAACTGATACCACTATCAACACACTTCTCTATGATCTAGGTTGTTTATTGTAAGGCAACATGGATGTTCAAATATGACTTTCTAGTGGGATTCACATTATAAGCTAATAAATAATGTTGATTTGGTTTGAACTAAACTGTATTGATTGGTCGTTTTGTCAAGGTGTAATTAATGATGCTCAGATTCTGTAGTTGCATAGGAAAAGTCAGTTAGGGTACTCTTTTACAGGTAAGCTTTTCATGACCTGACATTTTTCAAGAGCCTGTAAAATGCTGTTTTTGTTAAGACAGGATTTTTACCTGTACATTTGTTGAAGAATCCCTGTATGTGTGTGCACTAGTTTCACCAACGTTTGCAATATTATCCCATCAGAAGTTACCAGCTCCTATGAGAATGTTCTGTTGACATAGGCACAGTAAATGCATGTTTGCTACAGTATTTAAACAGTTCAGTGAATTTGAAGTTTTAAACTAACCTTGAATATGGATTAACTACTGCTTTAAAATGTTTTGCAATCTGTAACTTGGTACAGTCAGTGTCCATCCTCGGCACATTTTAAATAGGTCATGTTGCAATCAATGCACACTGCAAAACTCTCCCAAAATGTGCCTTCATGTAGCAATGCATTTTAAAACGATAATTTTTGTTTCAGTACAAAAAAAATGGTGCTAGAGAGTCTCTTTTCCAGAGTGCATGCTACGGCTGGTATCGGCAGTGTCTTCAATACCGTAAATTAAGCATAAAATATAAAAATTACACAATTGTCTAATTTGCTTGTGCAAGTGTTTGCAGTAAGCACTCTTGGTCAAATAAGCTTCAGGGCCTGTTTTGCTTTTGTTTCCTGTTTATTCTTTAAAACAAAATTACAAATCAGGGCTGCAGACAAAGTTTGTGTCTTTGAAACCAAGGGCACCAGGCCAGAAAAAATTGGTCGCCAAATTCAGGTGCTGGGTGCCCCTTCAGGAGCAAGTTGGTTGCTACCATATTCAACTGCTTAAAATACAACAACTTGTTATGACACTAAAGTGATACTAAAACAGTAACTTCATGTCTGTACTCGCTTGTTTGTTGCAATGTTCTGCTGAGTGGTTAATCTATGCAGCTGATGACTGCAATGAACTCGTTTATAATGTAAATAGTTTGCAATTGTTGTGTCTGGAATTGGTGACGGCACCTCTAAACATGGGAAATGGCATCCTGCAGCTCCAATGCTCAGTGTCAGTGAAGTCCTGATCTGACAGCATGTAACATAGACAGCTCTTATGATTACATGTTACCATTTATTTTTTAGCTTACAAGTATTTGTTTTCAATGAAATTGTTATTAGTGTATCTCTTACTGTCCTTCTCGCACTTCAGTTTATTAAAACGTGTGCTGTGCGTTTTTTTCCCCCCTTGCAGACCGACGTCATAGCGCATTCATAAATATTGACACATGGTTTTAAAGGAAGAGGCAGCATTTTTGTGTTACAGGTGCCAATGCACCTAATCCCGAAAACTGTTTACAATTTTTTTTTTTGCCGCATTTGCAGCCATTTTAGCCCCAGTCTGGAGCCCTGCAAATTCGAGCCTTACACATTTTACACACAGCGTAACTCTTACAGAACATGAGGTGAGTCCACACTGGATTTTAAACCGGCCAGAGCAGGTCGAATTTCACTGTCGCCCTGATGAGATCATCAACATTAATAACCAGCCTCCGTTTCACTCAGCTGCTGGCGGACTTGACAAAAACACCCTGAACACAGTGAATGGTAGATGAGGCTGCTAGAGTACATGATAATATCTAATTATCAGTGTAGACACAAATGAATGCATGCTCAAGTTTGTTAAAAAAAAAAAGTATCTAATCGTATTGTCAAGAAAAGTCTCACGGTTCACTGTGTGAGTCGATGAATCGGCACACCCCTAGCGCGAGCTATACTGGGATTGGAACACTACCTGTTTTGCGACGTTCAAAGTATTCAAAGATTTTATTACCCCTGCTGCCTGATGTCTATGCTGAAAAAAAGCAACTTAACTTGAAAGCAGTATACAGTAAATGCCGAAATGATTCAAATTTAATAGCTTACGTGCAGAATCTCATAATTTATTGTTTTCTTTGGTGGTCTGTCTAAGGCTGCATTCACACTAGAGGTGCTAGATTCTGTTTAATTAAACATTTAAAACGTTTAAAAATATATAGTTTAAACATTAAAATAAAAACATTTTGAGAGAGTGCTATTACTTATTTTAAATAGCTTTCGATAAATTACCACATATATTTCTATAAATAGGTCTTCTGATTGTCTGTTTTATCTCAGCTTTTCCACTCACCTTAAATGCAGTTGATACCGGTTAAGCAATTCGTGTACCTCAGTCACAACTGAGAAACACGTTAATAGTAACATTGATTTAATTTACATTTTATTTCTGTGAAACAGCTAAATTGGCTTTTAAATCGTAAGTCTTACTGTAGCAGAGCAAGAGCTCTGCCTGGAAATATTGTGGTGGTTGGCAGGGATGGGGTTAATTCCTGTCCCTGCCAAAAACATATGAGAATGTGGCTGAATTGGGAGCAGCCACATCGCATAAAAGGAGAGAATAGGGCTTCACTTGGGAAGAGGAGTTTGGTGAGTGTACACTGTTTTTGTTACTGTTTCTGTACATTTTGTTTTTGTAAAGTAGTTAAGGCGAATGCCCAGTCTTCATTTTGTGTTTTGTTTAAACCTTTTATTTTTGCCTTTGTGCCTTTTTGTTTGTACTTTGTGTTATTTTTGTTTATTAAATTGTGCTTTAGCGCTTGTACTGCAGTTTCCTGGCTTCTGAGTCTCTGTCTCACCGCTACCCTGTCACACTTCCTTTTTCATTTAAATGCCAAAGCCACTCCTCTTTATTCATTTAAATACAATTACTTGTCATAACGATTGTAATAGTGTGTCCAGCAAAACCCTTTATTTTCATTCTAGCTTTAATAAAGATTAGTCGCATATCAACATGTTGCGTTCTCATTTGTACGTTCTGCTTGTACATGAAAAATTAAGGCTTGGTCTTTTTAAAAAACCATTAAGTTATTTGACAGAGGGAATAACTGAATTAAATCAAATAAATTACTAAATTAAGCCCTATATAAATGTATAAAAACAGTGAAGCAATATGAAATAATAATAGCATCGGCGGTACGATAATGGTCTGTTTTGATTAGAGGGCGAGCATTAATTGCATTATTACAGAAATGTTATGCAGTCTAATTATTCAAACAGTGCTAAAATCCAAATTGCTAATCTATTCTACTTACTGTATATAAGAGACAACAACTAGTTATGTTCACACCATACTGACTTGAATCCAAGTACAGTATCCCGTTAATTCAAAGAAAGACTCGTCCTTTTTTCCTATTTTTTTCAGGACAAGTTTGTGTTCACAATGTAGTTTGCAAGTCCACTCGGCTCGTTTTTATATGGTCTGTGAACTGGCTGTTTACAATATTCTGCAAGGTATCATGAAAGGTGGCAGCTATTTGAAGTATTGCTCCGGTTTAATCACATGTTTTAGATTCTTACGTATTGCTGTGAAAGTAATTTGGTCTTTTTAAAAACATTTAAATTTTTATTTTAGTAAATGTAACACATTTTCACAAACGTTTTTGGGCCATGGTCAGTCACATACCTGAAAACACAAGACAGCTGAGCTGCGTTTCCGACATCTGTTGTTTAAGCTGCCATTACAGCTACATACTTGGCTTCCTGTACTTCTGCTTTTATTCATTCTGAATCTTGTTAGAGGTACCCGAGAATACTGTGGCAATTGACAAGCGATTGCTTAACATGCTGTCTTAGTCAGAAATCAGAGAAAGTAATTCCACATACCTCTATTTGAGGAATTGGTGCATCATCATCCCCTCTGAATGCCAGTTCTTGTTTGCCAAGGTAAGCAACAGAATCAGTCAAGCGTTTAAGAACCTCACGATTTTCTTACTTGCTCGTTGTGATGTATTGTATCTCTACACTTCTGCTCATCCAGTTGTACACCAGTCCGGGTTTGTACAAATGTTTTGAGTGTTACAGTGGCTCGCAAGTGACTTTGGGAACGCTCGTGTTTTTGTGCTGACTTCGATAGATTGCTGTAGCCAGTGCTGTTCCATATTGCCTTTTTGTGTACTGAACAAAAGACAGTTACAGCAGTATACTTTTAATTGACAGCTAAGGGTTGGCCACTGATCCCTTTCATAATAATAATAATTTTGGAATTGGTGAGAATATCCCTTCCTGTGTCAGTTCAGGTATCTCCAATTTCTCTGAGTTCTTATTGAAAATTTGATTCGTAACCAACGACCTATGATGTCACTGTCTGACCTTTTTTTTTTTGTAAAAGCAATTATAAATATTACTTTGAAGTTCCCAATATAGCGGTCTCTAATAGCAGTATTGCGTGAAATTCAGCTGTTCTTACACCGCTTATCCTCTGCTCATTTAATGAATGGACAGCTGGACCTTCAACGGTGTATGTCACACCTCTGCTCACTCATGATTGGACACCTGCATAACAAGGGCCAGATCTTCTTTTTTTTTTTTTTTAATTGAGTGACCAATTTATTTTCCCCCAATTTGGAATGTCTAATTATATTTTTTTTCTCCTCACCGCAGCGAGTCCCTACACAGCACAGATGTTCTGAGGGCGTGTGAGCATCCTCCGATCTCACAAGCCTAAAGCCAGAATTAAGCTACACTGAGCAATCCAGAGCAGGGATGGTTGGGGATCAGAGATTAGCCCTGCCTCTTACCCACTCTGAAGGTGCTTGGTGTCTGGCCAGTAGGGTTTGTTGTTGCGGGATGAGGAGAAGCAATCCCTGCCGGCTTCCCATCCCCCACCCGGGAGCATCAGAGCCAACGTGACGCCCCCCTCGGGGTCCCCAGCAAAGTTCAGCCTCTTTGCACAGTCTGGACATGAACTGGTGCTGTCCGAGCTTTAACTGGATGAGCCACTCGGGGACCCACAAGGGGAGGATATTTGACTCTCCCATTGGTTAAACCTACTAGAGACCTTCAACCGTTTATGTCCCGCCTCAGCTCACTTGTGATTGGACTGCCACAGGGAAAATGCAGATCTTCTGTTGGTTTTTTTATTTTATATAAAAAAATAAAATTCTGCATGATTTTAAATTGGGGGGGAATGAATCTGCGATCAACTCTTTAGTTGATTAATCGGTCCTAATCGGAACAGCCCTAATAATAATAACACAATAATAGTTTAAAAATTAAACATCGGGTGTATTTATTGCAGATGATAAAGCTGCATCCACACTGGATGCGAGCCATGCAAGCAAGGTCGCTGAATGTCTATCCACTCCAGCAACTCTGTTGTAAAGTAACGGTTGGACTTGTAAAATCTATAGATCAGAGTTACTGAACATCACTATATATCCAACAGTTTTATTGTTATCGAATATTAGTAGAGTTGTAATTGTAGAGTTGTGTTCGTAGTATTATTGTTGTTTTTTTCTTTGTGGTACCAGTAGTAGTAATCTGATTTGAAGCCCGGTACATCTCCAGCTGTCAGCAGACAATAGTAGTATAGTTGAACTGATATTTTCAACAAAATAATTTTATGGTTATACATTTATATATACAACTTACTGCAATCGCAACTGTGTTTCTTTACAAATTCAGTAATTGATCCTTTTTATTAACTTTTTAAGTATTTTAAAGTGTGTAATTATTATTATTATTATTATTATTATTATTATGATTACCCATGTTATTATGCGCAAGTCACCACTTACCTTGTATTACTACCAATGTCGTTCTGCAAATCTATTTTTCTACTTTATTGTAAACGCTATTGAAGACTGTGACGCATCAGATCATGGGTGAATGTTTGAGCCGTCTCTGACTTCATTTACTTATGAATAATTATACACAGAACAAGGCTGTATGCCATGGCAAGACGCAAGACTTTTATTTATTCCGGTGAACAGATATAGCTCATAATCTTCAAAACTATGAGCTTGGTAATGTTGGAATGTGTCGCATAGAATACAAACTTGTTGCTGGCTTTGTTTTACAATGTGTAGAATAGTAGGACCTTGATAATATTTGTGTTTGTTTGGTGAATCGCTTTATGCATGTGTTCACTTTATGCGTATGTAAAGACATTCTTCATGTCACAGATTTGCGCCACAGAATAATTTAGTGAACAAAACGTTATTTATCATAAAAGCAAGGGTGTTAACCTTGCTGCTGGTTGGTCAGTTTCATTCCAGTTCTTGACAAATATATATATATATATATATATATATATATATATATATATATATATATATATATATATATATATATATATATATATATATATATACAGTACTGTGCAAAAGTTTTAGGCAGGTGTGAAAAAATGCTGTAAAGTAAGAATGCTTTCAAAAATAGACATGTTAATAGATTATATTTATCAATTAACTAAATGCAAAGTGAGTGAACAGAAGAAAAATCTAAATCAAATCCATATTTGGTGTGACCACCCTTTGCCTTCAAAACAGCATCAATTCTTCTAGGTACACTTGCACAAAGTCAGGATTTTGTAGGCATATAGTCAGGTGTATGATTAAACAATTATACCAAACAGGTGCTAATGATCATCAATTTAATATGTAGGTTGAAACACAATCATTAACTGAAACAGAAACAGCTGTGTAGGAGGAATAAAACTGGGTGAGGAACAGCCAAACTCAGCTAACAAGGTGAGGTTGCTGAAGACAGTTTACTGTCAAAAGTCATACACCATGGCAAGACTGAGCACAGCAACAAGACACAAGGTAGTTATACCGCATCAGCAAGGTCTCTCCCAGGCAGAAAATTCAAGGCAGACAGGGGTTTCCAGATGTGCTGTCCAAGCTCTTTTGAAGAAGCACAAAGTAACGGGCAACGTTGAGGACCGTAGACGCAGTGGTCGGCCAAGGAAACTTACTGCAGCAGATGAAAGATACATCATGCTTACTTCCCTTCGCAATCGGAAGATGTCCAGCAGTGCCATCAGCTCAGAACTGGCAGAAAACAGTGGGACCCTGGTACACCCATCTACTGTCCGGAGAAGTCTGGTCAGAAGTGGCCTTCATGGAAGACTTGCGCCAAAAGCCATACCTCCGGCGTGGAAACAAGGCCAAGCGACTCAACTATGCACGAAAACACAGGAACTGGGGTGCAGAAAAATGGCAGCAGGTGCTCTGGACTGATGAGTCAAAATTTGAACTATTTGGCTGTAGCAGAAGGCAGTTTGTTCGGCCGAAGGGCTGGAGAGCGCATACGAATGAGTGTCTGCAGGCAACAGTGAAGCATGGTGGAGGTTCCTTGCAAGTTTGGGGCTGCATTTCTGCAAATGGAGTTGGCGATTTGGTCAGAATTAATGGTCTCCTCAATGCTGAGAAGTACAGGCAGATACTTAACCATCATGCAATACCATCAGGGAGGCATCTGATTGGCCCCAAATTTATTCTGCAGCATGACAACGACCCCAAACATACAGCAAAAGTCATTAAGAACTATCTTCAGCGTAAAGAAGAACAAGGAGTCCTGAAGTGATGGTATGGCCCCACAGAGCCCTGATCTCAACATCATCGAGTCTGTCTGGGATTACATGAAGAGAGAGAAGCAACTGAGGCTGCCTAAATCCACAGAAGAACTGTGGTTAGTTCTCCAAGATGTTTGGGCCAACCTACCTGCCGAAGTTCCTTCAAAACTGTGTGCAAGTATACCTAGAAGAATTGATGCTTGATGCTGTTTTGAAGGCAAAGGGTGGTCACACCAAATATGGATTTGATTTAGATTTTTCTTCTGTTCACTCACTTTGCATTTAGTTAATTGATAAATATAATCTATTAACATGTCTATTTTTGAAAGCATTCTTACTTTACAGCATTTTTTCACACCTGCCTAAAACTTTTGCACAGTACTGTATATTAAAAGGTTCTATTTTAGCAACGTGAAATTTTCTCAAAGTGACATTGCTCGCTGCTGGTGTGGATACTCCCATTTGACTACTAAATGATTCGCTTGTGTCCAGTGTGGATGCAGCTTTTCTCATTATATTCTTTTTATTGTAATCTCAAAACCTGTTGAATGTACAAAAAACCAGATTTAATAAATAAATAAAATTGATCAGCTGTTCGTATTACCACTGAAACATGATAAAGATGTAACCAGAATGATTAAACAAATAATCCAGTTGCTCCTAAATAGAAAACTGGAAGATGAACTTGATGCTTGCTAATGTGTGTTGCATAGGCAACAGACACAAAATAAAATTAGACAGGATTTGTTCTTCTGTTTTCATGTGCTTACACACACATGTACTAGAACATGTACTGCAGTATCATTTAAATGCCAACTTTAACAGCTTCTCCACCACCATTCACACACAGAGCCGTGCAATCTAACTAACCCCATTCACTCCCGGCTGTCCATACACACTTGCATGCATGCATACCAGTTTAACAATACACACAACGCATACAACACATAACAACCACAGCAGCGGGTCTTCTGAGCCCCCAGGTGTCCGGGTCGCTACAGTAATAATTGTTACAGCTGTGTAATGGTATTTAAAACAGGATTCATTTATCCGCCTTTTTACATATCCGCCCTTACTCTGGTCCCACGGCAGGCGGATATGTGACGGATTACTGTATTACGGTAGGTAAACGATGTCAGTGTGTTTCTAGGATACACACTTTAGGCCTCTACATTTCATGTTGGATTTATTGATGAATTGTTGGATGAACTGAATTGCTTCACTGGCGAGTGCATTTTTTTTGCACTAAAAAAGTGACAAGAACAAGGTATATAATTTTTTTTTTTTTTATGCTCTGCGTAATCATTTTGAGAGAGTGGCAATATAAAATACTAAAATTTAGTTAGGTACGGTAGTTAAATTAGTCAGAATTTGAGAGATTAATTAAATGTTTTGCTTTGCTTTGGACAAAAATGTTAACAGTAATGAACAACGATAGTTCAGATAGAAATTACTTCTGTTAAAATATAGTATTTTATTATTATTATTACAGTGTTACGGGACATTCTTTTCCGTTGTTAAAGTACTTTGTTTTTTTAATTTTTTTAATCTGAAGTGTTCTAATTTGAATGTAAGTTGTGCCTTTTTGTTTAACTGTTATGCACAACAGTGTGTTTAGTTATTGGATCGTCTGTTAAATAAAACTAATGTTTGTTCTTTATTTTGAAAAAAATAAAGCGTCCATACATAAGATTATCATTTGATAAATACCTATGCGATAATCTAATAAGAAATTAGGTTGCTGATTGCACCACTACTCATTTTTAAACAAATTACTATGAATGGACAAAATGTCATTAACTTGCAAATGCCTCAAAACTGTGGTTGGATGGAGCAACACATAGCTCACATTGAATTTTCAATATTTCGCTGCTGTGTCAACTAAATGCTGAGCCAATTGAAGGAAACGTTTGCCAGCTACAAAATCGTATGGTCTAATTTCAGCACAAGCAACATTTACACATTTGTCGATCAATTCTTGGTTGACATTAGTGGGATTTAGTTGGAAAGACATTGGTTTGTCCAGTGGAAACCATAATACACATGACCGTGTATTCCTGAGGTACCAGACTTGTGCCCACTGTAACGTAACTTTTGAACACCTGTCACAACTTACAAATTCCAGATGTTTCCCGGAACCATCGACTACAATTGAAAATGTCTGACTTGCCATGTTTCTTCTTCTTGACTATACTCTGTAGAAGGATGGAGTCCACTCTCTTACCAGAGACTGACCTGTGGTCATATCTAGGTGGCTAAGTAGTATAAGTTCAACACCACTTCTAAAGTATAGATTAGGTTTTGATTTTGTATTATAATCATCCCTTATGTTGCTAACAAATAGTGATTATTGGTCTTGCAATTTAAGTCTTATCACTGTCAACTTGTTAATGTGTCAAAGATCTATTAACTTTAGTTGTTTTGTAGTAGATTGGATGGGTACAGTCAAGTGGAGCTCATTGTGATCTATGGCAGTTTAAGTCTGTCTTGGGCCAGGTAGGAGTCCTAACATCTTGGTCCATGTTTTTGAATTATAGGGGGCAATCAAAGTGTCCACTACATTCATTTTTATACAGTTCTTGACCTGCATTAAATAAGTCCTTCTCACTTGTCAGTTTACCAAGTATACATTTTTTATTAAATGGCCCAACTACAAAAATCTAATAATTTCAAATATACAGTACTGTGCAAAAGTTTTAGGCAGGTGTCAAAAAATGCTGTAAAGTAAGAATGCTTTCAAAAATAGACATGTTAATAGATTATATTTATCAATTAACTAAATGCAAAGTGAGTGAACAGAAGAAAAATCTAAATCAAATCCATATTTGGTGTGACCACCCTTTGCCTTCAAAACAGCATCAAGCATCAATTCTTCTAGGTACACTTGCACACAGTTTTTGAAGGAACTCGGCAGGTAGGTTGGCCCAAACATCTTGGAGAACTAACCACAGTTCTTCTGTGGATTTAGGCAGCCTCAGTTGCTTCTCTCTCTTCATGTAATCCCAGACAGACTCGATGATGTTGAGATCAGGGCTCTGTGGGGGCCATACCATCACTTCCAGGACTCCTTGTTCTTCTTTACGCTGAAGATAGTTCTTAATGACTTTCGCTGTATGTTTGGGGTCGTTGTCATGCTGCAGAATAAATTTGGGGCCAATCAGATGCCTCCCTGATGGTATTGCATGATGGATAAGTATCTGCCTGTACTTCTCAGCATTGAGGAGACCATTAATTCTGACCAAATCCCCAACTCCATTTGCAGAAATGCAGCCCCAAACTTGCAAGGAACCTCCACCATGCTTCACTGTTGCCTGCAGACACTCATTCGTGTACCGCCTCAGCCCTTCGCGAACAAACTGCCTTCTGCTCCAGCCAAATATTTCAAATTTTGACTCATCAGTCCAGAGCACCTGCTGCCATTTTTCTGCACCCCAGTTCCTGTGTTTTCGTGCATAGTTGAGTCGCTGGCCTTGTTTCCACGCCGGAGGTATGGCTTTTTGGCCTAAGTCTTCCATGAAGGCCACTTCTGACCAGACTTCTCCGACAGTAGATGGGTGTACCAGGGTCCCACTGTTTTCTGCCAATTCTGAGCTGATGGCACTGCTGGATATCTTCCGATTGGCGGGAAGTAAGCATGATGTGTCTTTCATCTGCTGCAGTAAGTTTCCTTGGCCACCACTGCGCCTCACGGTCCTCAACGTTGCCTGTTTCTTTGTGCTTCTTCAAAAGAGCTTGGACAGCACATCTGGAAACCCCTGTCTGCCTTGAAATTTCTGCCTGGGAGACACCTTGCTGATGCAGTATAACTACCTTGTGTCTTGTTGCTGTGCTCAGTATTGCCATGGTGTATGACTTTTGACAGTAAACTGTCTTCAGCAACCTCACCTTGTTAGCTGAGTTTGGCTGTTCCTCACCCAGTTTTATTCCTCCTACACAGCTGTTTCTGTTTCAGTTAATGATTGTGTGTCAACCTACATATTGAATTGATGATCATTAGCACCTGTTTGGTATAATTGTTTAATCATACACCTGACTATATGCCTACAAAATCCCTGACTTTGTGCAAGTGTACCTAGAAGAATTGATGCTGTTTTGAAGGCAAAGGGTGGTCACACCAAATATGGATTTGAGTTAGATTTTTCTTCTGTTCACTCACTTTGCATTTTGTTAATTGATAAATATAATCTATTAACATGTCTATTTTTGAAAGCATTCTTACTTTACAGCATTTTTTGACACCTGCCTAAAACTTTTGCACAGTACTGTACATCGCAAACATCTCAAATATAAATGAGCGATATCGAATGGTTCTTGTAATTTAAAGGCCCCGTATGTGGTAAAACTTTAATATCTACCTATTTCAATGTCCCTAGAGCAACAAACTGACTTTTGTTAAGTCTTGCATACTCCAAACCTTATTATTTTATTTGTTTATTTAGCAGACGCCTTTATCCAAGGCGACTTACAGAGATTAGGGTGTGTGAACTATGCATCAGCTGCAGAGTAACTTACAACTACGTCTCACCCGAAAGACGGAGCACAAGGAGGTTAAGTGACTTGCTCAGGGTCACACAATGAGTCGGTGGCTGAGGTGGGATTTGAACCGGGGACCTCCTGGTTACAAGCCCTTTTCTTTAACCACTGGACCACACAGCCTATTAACACACAGTTCTTTATGTAATGATGAAAGAAATAGACAAAAGACTTGTCTCCTAGGGGGGCTCCCGAGTGGCGCATCCAGTAAAGGCGCTCCACGTGGAGTGCAGGATGCGCTCTATAGTCTGGACGTCGCGAGTTCGAGTCCAGGCTATTCCACAGCCGACCGTGGACGGGAGCTCCTAGGGGGAAGCGCACAATTGGCCGAGCGTCGCCCGTGGGGAGGGAGGGTTATAGGTCGGCCTGGGTGTCCTCGGCTCACCGCGCACCAGCGACCCCTGTAGTCTGGCCGGGCGCCTGCAGGCTTGTCTGTAAGCTGCCCGAGAGCTACGTTGTCCTCCGACGCTGAGCTCTTGGGTGGCTGCATGGTGAGTCCGCAGTGTGAAAAAAAGCGGTCGGCTAACGGCACACACTTCGGAGGACAGTGTGTGTTCGTCTTCGCCCTCCTGAGTCAGCGCAGGGGTGGTAGCGGTGAGCTGAGCTTCAAATAATAATTGGCCATTCCAAATTGGGAGAAAATAATAAAAAAAAAATAATTGGCAATGACTAAATTTTATATTAAAAACAAAAAAAAAGACTTGTATCTTGTAGACTGCCTTCAGGTGAAATATCTTCACGAATGGAACCTAGAAGGGGTGTTTTAGAAAACTGATTTGTTAGGGTAATCTATTTATTACTGGGAAACTAAAATAGCCAGGAATAATTGGGCACCATACTGTGGAGAACATACAAGAAGGTGTATAATTACATAAGAAATATAGGACTAGATTGTTCATGTTCTTCTGTCATACAAAATGCACTATGTAAGAACTGGTATTCAGGGTTTGCCTGTTTAGCATATAGTGGTTATTAAAGCTTGGAAATGTATGCAGAGTAAATCTCTCAAAATGGAATGCATTTGTTTGTAGCGATTTAAGATACATCAAACTGCACTTTTCTGTTACACCACTTTAAAACCTTTTGAAGAAATCCAGCTGGGTGAAGATTTCATTAGTCATATAAAGTCATTGCATCTCAAATGCAGTTGCAGTTGCAATTGAAATTGATTACCAAGAGCTTTAACGTTGTGCATCTCCAAGAGATCTAGGGTTAGATTGAATTAAACTTCAAATCTTTTCATTACAATCTCTCATGATACCAAATGATCAGTTAATGTACCCACATTACTGCAATTGAATTTTAACCCACAGTGTTGTTTCTTGTGTATTTGCAGTTGGTGTGTGTGTCCCTGTGGGGGAAGCATACATGTGTGCCTGGCAATGGAGCATGCCATGGGGGTTACTCATGTGTAGAGTACATGTTTTAATTATTGCTTAATGTTGAATGTGGAGACCCTCTTATCCAGTTGTAATTATAACTAGAGGCTGTAGTTATTTAAGATTCATTCTTAAAACAGTGCATTATTCAGACACGTCCTTTGTGGGTTTTTTTGTTGTATTTTTGCCATTTTGATAAGGAATGTTCAGAACTGCCCATTTATTCAACATCTAAGCACAACATACATAGCTGCTTTAAACATGCTTTGACTTCTTAAATTACATTCTGTATTATAGATTTTAAATATACAGGTTAGCATGCATTGCTGTAGCGCTACACTGTATGAAACTGATTTTAAACACTTTCATTTTAATTGTTAATATACTAAAATACATTAACAAAATAAACACTACAGTGTAACGTATATAACAAATAAATCATTTTTCGCTTCCATTCGCTACATAAGTCTGAAATGTGCAGTTCTGGAAGAAACATCTGTTCTAGCACACTTTGTATTTTCATGATATCTGGTTAAGGATGCAGTGGTTAAGATTTTCCCAAACCAAAATCGACATTTGCTTAAAATTCCAAACTGAATAATACTGACCCTTTTAACTCGCATCAAATCCCAAACATTGAGCACCTGGTGTTTTTTATGACATCACATGACTTGAGCTCAGTGTTTTGTTATCCCAAGGAACAATACTGCTCTAACAATCAACAAACCTGCTCACTATTTAAAATGTAATGAACATTATGTAGGCCTATATGCCCAATGAGCTATTGATGTAAAACTTAGACTGAGTTTTATCATTGTGTATCAGTATAGTTTATGACACTGTGAAGCTTTCTTACCTGGCGTCTATTTGCGGTATGTTTTTCAAAGTGTAGACAGTCTTGCTTATTTCCATCCTTCTGGGTATCCTGTGAAAGACTGGGGAACTGGCGATTTTTAAATCTTCATCATAAAACCCTCCGCCTCCATCTGCAATTGCTTCTCAAAGATTGGAGGTTGCACACATGATGAGGTTAGTTTTGCTCTTTCATTACTATATCAGCAGCAGTGTGGAGTAGTGGTTAGCGCTCTGGACTCTTGACTGGAGGGTTGTGGGTTCAATCCCAGGTGGGCGACACTGCTGCTGTACCCTTGAGCAAGGTACTTTTACCTAGATTGCTCCAGTAAAAACCCAACTCTATAAATGGGTAATTGTATGTAAAAATAATGTGTAAAAAATAATGTGATATCTGGCCTGGATAAGGGCATCTGCTAAGAAATAAATATCAAGATTTTTGTTAATCTTGAGTTTAGTGACGACAAATGAAAACAGTGGAGTGACTTTATTTTTATTGCTGTCAGGGAGGGAATGACCATATTGAATCCCACGTACAATTGTCATCACCTGTGCACCCCAGCTTTTACAAGTCCTATGCTAGCAAGGTATACTCAAGTCCTATGCTAGCAAGGTATGGAGAATCAAGACCCCCTTACAGTAGGATGGAGCTTTTCCATCTGTTCTGATTGGGGGACCTCTTGTTAAACTATTTTGAATAAGGACTCCCAACTGTAAAGGCCATTTGCAGGCAAGAAAATAAAACTGCAGGGTACACTGTGTGTTGTCTGCAAGTACTGCAGTGCTGTATAAGGCCTGTCTCAACCCACAACAGCAAAGGACCACTTCTTGTAGATTTAAAAACAGTATATGGGTTTTACCCCCTTGGACATCATTTAACCATCCAGCTGGCCGCGATTTCCATGCGAGAATGGCATGCAGGCGCTTGTATGTGCATCTGCAAAGTTTAACACGTCTTTTTAATGTGCTTCAATGAAAGAAATAAGAAAACTGTATTGTAAAATTGTATGCAGTTTTGTTTTTCACTGGCAGATGGCAGCAGTCCCTAAGAAATGTGCTTGACAGACTGGTTCATCTGTATATACACAGCTGAGAGTGAAAAATGGATGCCTGTGTATCTACAGAGAATGAAACGAGGAGATTTCTTTATTTGTGTTGGTGTTACAGGTTGTAAAGAAGCCTTTTCAGGAATGGTACTGGTCAAAACGACCTATTTATTTGTTGTACCTACACGTCACTCAGTAACAGCGCTATACACCCGTGCCTGAAACTGGGGAAGATACTGTATATGACGTGATTGAAAATTTGCAGCGCAAGTTTTCTGATGTATATGTGCTAGATAAAGATGTTTGCATTGATGAGGGTTTGAAGTGCGTCTGCTTTGAAATCTATCACCCAAATAATAATTTCTAAAAAGTGATATGCCTGTATTATTTAAGTATAAATGACTTTTTTTTTTTTTCCAATGGCAGCATTATAATGTTATTTATACTTGTATGATGCTGCCTTTGGGGGGGGGAATGATATGTTGTGATCTATATTATAATGCTACAATTGTAAACGCGTTGTTGTTGTTGTTTTGTTATTTAAGTTCTATTAAAATAGCAAAAATTGTTTTGAAAACTGTCAATTGCTTATTTCAGGGCTAAGAATCTGCACAAAAAAAGGAATATTAACATGGAAATTGCCAAAATAAATAGGCAGCTGGATGGTTGATGTCATTAGATTGTAGTTACAACTTTAAATTTAAAATATTTTTTTAAAGTGATTCAACGTTGTCTAGACATTTTCGAACATTATTGTGACCAAGTAGTTTGGCTATTACTTTATTACTGCAGTACAACTCTTTGTTCTGCTGTCTAATGTCATAAACACTTGAGTCAGTCTTTATTTTAGGCTGGACGTCTGTCATTATTTTTTTTTTTGCATCTTCCTGTGGTTTTGATTTAGAAAACGGCTGATTTACAGTAGCGTGTGTAGGTTATAGCATGTGTATTTTCATACATTTGTTATTGGTATTATCATTGGCCAGATTCCTAGAACATATAAAGACTGGTGGTTGTTCAATTCATCTAGCGGCTTCTAGCCTATTTATTGTCAAATATATTACTTCATTATACTAACTTTGGGTGGCTATTGCATCAGCAGTAGTCTAGTATAGAGTAACTTATGTAACTAGAAACGGAGTAGATGTTTGTTGAACTGACTGTTGCTTTTTTTATTTGTTAGGTTTTTGATGGTTACTGTATGCTTCAAATGTAAGTCAAATAGCTACTGTGAATGGATTGCTGCAGTTCTTGATCTATTGTGCTATTTTGCTTTAAGACTAAAGTTGTTAAAGATTTTACTTGTAATGTGTCCTAACCTCTCTTTCCATTTTCCTTGCAGCCTTGCTCTGTTTTTGTCATCATTGTACAAAAGACAATTTCACCTGTGAAACAGATGGACTGTGCTATGTATCCGTCACCCAGACGCCCATGAAGGTTACACAGAGAAGCATGTGTATGGCAGGGAATGAACTCTTTCCCCCGGATAGACCCTTCATTTGTATCCCCTTTTCGAATGGTTTATCCAATACCTGGCAACACTGCTGTAACACTGACTTCTGCAATAAAGACCCACCTGTGCCACCACCAGGTAAAGCCTCGTTCTTCACAATATTTCCCACCAGGGTGCCCGTAATTAACAGGCAGCTGCTGCCAGGGCTCCAGGCCTTCAGACTGCACCATTGCCTTTCCCTTTTAAAAACGTGGCAATATTTATGAATGCCCCATGATGTCGGTCTGTAAAAGAAAGAAAAAAAAAAAATCCGGCATATTGCATGTTATAAACTGACGTGCGAGAGAGACCATAACAATCTGATCGAACACAAATGTCTGGCAGTCCAGAGGTGCTATATTAATACCAGCAGAATATGATAACACCAGTTTTATGCAGCAATTGTGCTGGTAAAGTGTGGGGGTACTGCTGTGTAAAATGTAACTTCAAATTAACAGGTCAATAATAAAACAAAAAAACATAAGTGAAAATATTACTGTATCAAGCTGAATAAAGTTTTGAGTCACCATGAACAGATTGTTTGTTGCATCTATCCCAGATAAGATATATTCGGTTACATTGTTAACCTTCAGGAGTCTGAGGATTTAATTGCGCAGTAATTTAGTAGTTACATGACGAGCTGATCATATCTCTTCAGCCAAAGAAGCAGCCACAGTAATTCTAGCGTGGGTTTTGTACTAAAGCAGGGTCAGCAGCTGCGGGGAAAACAAGTTTATTTCTCAAACTGACCATTTTAAGAATGGTAACAGCAGAACTATATGAATATTTGGGACTGCAGTTAGGAAGTGTACTCCTGAGGAGGGGGAGGGGCTGGGGGGGAAGAAAAAAAAAAACTTTTAGGAAATAAAAAAAATTAAATGTACTGCAGCTTACTTGATTGCAGTAGAAAAACTGCCATTTGCTAAATTTAGCTTTCAGGTTGTGGAAATGAGAAAAAATGGTTTGTAAATATATAAAATATGATATTTTGTTTACTGTAGTATATTTTCATTTTGAACACAGTGATAAAAATAGTTATTTGCCATATTGATGTATATTGTTCCTAAATCTAATGGTAATATAAGTACATTTATGCCAGCTGCAGAGAAATATTAACACAGTATATTTGACTCGGTCTGTTCATGCTACACGACCGGTGTGGAAAGCCTCCAAGTTATTCTAAAGAAATTCATGTTAAGCTCGCTTTGACATGAAGCGGCGCCTGCTGTGAAAGGACGTACTCCTTACGCCGACACTTCAGTGCCACTTACTGCTTCAAATAAAGAGCTACTGTTAGCCACAAGGCAGCAGTGTGGAGTAGTGGTTAGGGCTCTGGACTCTTGACCAGGTTAGGGCTCTGGACTCTTGGGTTGTGGGTTCAATCCCTAGTGGGTGACACTGCTGCTGTACCCTTGAGCAAGGTACTTTACCTAGATTGCTCCAGTGAAAACCCAACTGTATAAATGGGTAATTGTCTATAAAAATAATGTAATTGTATGTAAAAATAATGTGATATCTTGTAACAATTGTAAGTCGCCCTGGATAAGGGCGTCTGCTAAGAAATAAATAAATAAAAATAAACAAACAAAAGTATCATATTGGGTAACCGATCATCATATGATTATCGATCATTTTTCAACGCAATAAAATTATTGATGCAAAAACATTATCGATAATATCACGATAATCGATTATTGTTCAAACACTTAACCTTAATTTCTGCTGCAGCACTGATCCACATTAGCTTTTCAGGCTGACGGTGAAAGCAGGAAAACTTACAATACCTGTCCATATAGTTTTGTAAATTGTTACAGTAATTCAGTAAATGCCGCTTGAGAGGGCTTGTCCATTGATACACATTTTTAGAATGATGCAATTATTTGTCATGTCTATTCTAATCACCAACACTCTTTAGTTTCAAAGTTATCTGGAGGGAATGACCAGTAAAGAGCTAACATCTTACCATGACTTGATATTGCTGTTGCTACTGTTATCCTTAACCAGTTATCCTTGAAGGCATTGCGATTTATTAGTATGTGCCTGGTCTGTTTTCACTGTTTACTCAAATCCATTTAAACTTTTATCCTACCTTGTCTGCAGGTACACTTCATATTATAATAGAAATTTAAAAAAAGACTAGCTGTAAAATGAGTTGTCTAAAGGTTTCTCCAGTGCAAAGTGATAACCAAGTTTTTTCTTTTCCAGAAATTCCAGAAGAGTCAAGTGCTCCAAGCCTCGGACCTGTGGCCTTAGCAGCAGTAATAGCAGGGCCGGTGTGCCTTGTTTGCATTCTTCTGATGTTGGCTATATATATTTGTGTCAGTCGTTCTGTCATTCATCACCGTGTCCCAAATGAAGAAGATCCTTCATTAGATCGACCATTTATAACGCAGGGCACCACCTTAAAAGATTTGATTTATGACTTGACAACATCAGGTTCTGGATCAGGTAAAATGCAATTTTAATTGTCATTGCCTTTTTTGTGTCTTACACTTTTTCTGGTAAACCTGACTTCGCCCAGAGCTTGCTGTCTTGCTTTCAAATTCTTTCATTTTTAATTGGTGGCTTAAATCAGGTAAATATTATTAAATCGATAGATTTGTGATGTTATAAATACAAATGAGTTAGCTGTTATGTTTTTTTTAAGTATATTACTGTTTCCAAAATAAATATTCACCTGACCTTTCTAGCCGTACATGTATAAAGACACTGTGCAAAAACCAATAAGGCTAACTTAAAGAAAAATGGATTAGGTGACTGTGATGTGAGAAAATACAGTACTGTGCAGAAATTGGATCACAAGTGTATTTGCTGGATCATTTGCACCATAGATACACGATTCTTCTGTTTCTAGTGGCTTTGCAATTCAAGTGTTGTAAATGAAGATCATTCATCATGTTCTGTCATAGTTGTGTGTGTTTCTGTGCTAGCAGAGGATCATTTTCTGCTGACCTCTAACTGATCACTGAGCCTTCGGGAAAGTCGGTTCCAGCTCACCTGCCATTGCGTTTTTCTTTGTAATGCGTTCCTCTGCATGGTGAACCTGCCAGCATAGGACTGTGCTGAAGAATGTAGTGTAAACTCTTAAGCAACAACCTTAAATACTAATGGGGATTTTTCCAGTCATTGGTTATCAAATAATAATCCTCAGGATTATGTTAAATCATATGTCAACCCTAGTTGGTCATTCTTGTTGGACTTTTTGGTTTCTTGATGAGAAAAGCTTAATGCTTTGAGACACCAGTTTTATTCTTAGTACTGTGAAATCTATGATTCTCTATTTTAAGTTAGCTTGTATCGTACAAGAAATACCCTTTTGTGGCAGGTTTTTTTTTTTTTTTTTTTTTACTACCACCAAAGCCTCATACCTCAGAGAACATTACTGACTTCAGATTTTTAGGGTTATATAAATCCTCCATGCTACATGTGTTGATTGCCATTAACTTTGACCTCTGACCTAATATGATTGCCAAGTGGAAGTCATGGATTTTGTGGTACAGTATTTGATGAAAGGAAGTTTAAAACAGGAAAATTTACAATTGACTTTTATTTAAAAAAAAATATATATATATATATATATGTGTGTGTGTGTGTGTGTTTTAGGTCTACCTTTGCTGGTACAAAGAACAATCGCCAGAACCATCGTTTTGCAAGAGAGCATTGGAAAGGGCCGCTTTGGGGAAGTGTGGAGGGGGAAGTGGAGAGGAGAAGAAGTTGCTGTCAAAATCTTCTCTTCTCGTGAAGAGCGTTCATGGTTCCGTGAAGCAGAAATTTACCAAACTGTCATGTTGCGTCATGAAAATATCCTTGGGTTCATCGCAGCAGACAACAAAGGTTAGATGTATTTTCTATGTAAACATCCAAACTATGCAACTCGTAGTCCTGACATCTTGCGACAAATTAAAGTTTTAGTAAAAACACCCCCAGAATAATATATAATAATATAATAATATAATATAATAATAATATATATAATAAATCTATTTATGGACTGCCTTAAAACATTATGTTTTGATGTATTTGTTCAATGCCAGTGAATGCACATACACATCTAGAGAACTTCTTATGCAGTTGCGTTGAAACTTTCTTTTGCAAAACTAACTTGGCGTATCTGAATCTGGGACAATAAGGAGGTGCTTGTCCCTCTGTCTTTATATACATGTTGCACATTTTTACTTCTGCAGACTGACTAAGATCTGCTTATCAAACAACCACTGGCCTCTGATGGCTCTAATTCTGTATTTACATCTGTCGCATGTTTTTATTTTATTTTAATTTCCAGCACAAAGTAACCTTACAGAAAGAGAACTCCGAGGTATAACTTATACAGAATTAGTCTGGAACGGCAACGCCACTCAAGACAGCTGCATTGTTTTTTGTTATCTTCCCTAAAGCAGTATACAGGTCTGCAGCATTCAGCAGGTTCATACAAAATGTATTTTATAATCTTGAAATATCTCTTTTATTCCAGTAGTATTAATGTAGTTAATAGATATCCCCCTTTGAACTAACTGTTGTTTAGCAGCCATTAGAAGCAGCTGTGTAATGCTGCTTGGAGTGTAAACAGTTTAGGTTGTGTTATATACCCAGTAATGCAGCCTTAATAATTAGTCAGAAAACTGAGGAAAAGAGAACTACAATAAGCTGTAAACCCTGGTCTGTGACGTCTTCAGCAATGTGTTCTTTTTCTCTTCCAGATAATGGAACTTGGACTCAGTTGTGGCTCGTGTCAGATTACCATGAGCATGGATCACTTTTTGATTATTTAAATAGATATACAGTTACTGTAGAGGGCATGATTAAACTGTCCCTGTCCACTGCCAGTGGACTCGCCCATCTTCACATGGAGATTGTAGGAACACAAGGTGAGTGTCTAAGTTGTTTTTACCATTTACATTTTTAAACTTATCTAAAAAAAATACTGTGCGATTTTATAAAACCACTTTCTAAAGGTAAAGTTTAATAAAGTTAGGAGAATATGTACAGAGGCTTTCAGCATTTATTCCTGTAATATTTTCCATTAAGGAGGATGTATACTCCAGTATGGTCATGCTCATGTTGCCCTGCAAATAAAATTGCCTAGTTAATGCTTTGCAGAAATCTGCAGTCTTGCTGATCATGTGTAAATAATTTGCAGTAGAGCTTGAAGATGATGGTGGGGAGACATTGCACAGACCATGAGTGGAGTGCTTGGAATTATTAAACAGTTTGTTTGCTAGGCTGTGTAGCCGTGTTCAAGAAACTAGGCAATATACTCACATTGTATAGTCGCTTGTGACATTTGTCATGTATTGCAAGTATCACATACTGTATGAAAGGTGTGTGTTGTGTCTAAAGTTACACTAGATTGGAGTGACTCAAATATCATCTTTTATCCTGTGTACCACATCAAGAGTTTGTAGGTAATGTGCATAATGTCAAGAATACATTCTGATATTATGATCTCACCTTTCTGAATTCTGGTTCTCTTTTACAGGTAAACCTGCAATTGCTCACAGAGATTTAAAGTCGAAAAACATTTTGGTAAAAAAGAATGGGACATGCTGCATAGCGGATTTAGGTCTGGCAGTAAGACATGATTCAGCTACAGACACAATTGACATTGCTCCAAATCACAGAGTGGGAACAAAAAGGTAACAATACATGTCTTTGTAATTTACATGTATGTGGTACTTTTTGCTGCTTGTCCTCTTGACTCATGTACATCTTAATGCAAAACTTCAACCATGTAAAAGCTTGTTTAAGTAGGGGGGGGTGAGGGTTGCTGCCCAGTAGCAATATATACTATGAATTACCACAGACGTGATGCACGCTGGTTCCTTTAAGAATTTATTCCTTCAGAATGGCGGGGTTTCCTTGGAAAAATATAAATAAGTCTCACCTTTTTCTCACTGTATTTTGGAAGTACTTTTTAGGTCATTTGGGTTTTCATTTAGTTCTTTAGGGAGAGAAATTCTCCTTCCAAATGCAAATGACCCACTTAAAGGGTACATAAGGACCTTTTTATTTTATTGTGTTACATGTTCCCATGTGTTGCTACAACTGTTTACGTAAGGTGTGTGTTTTAATTTTTTTTACATTGACCTCATTTTAAATTGCATTCCCTGCCTCGATGGCTTCCCATGTACCCGCATGGTCCTCTGAACTACATTTCCTATCATCCTCATGGATGGATTTACCAGTGAGCAGGAGGATGCAATTTAAAAGTTAAAAGTGGTCAAATTGTAAAATAAATAAATTAAAACGACACAAACACCTTATGTAAATAGTTGTAGCAACACATGGGAACATGTAACACAATAAAATAAAAAGGTCCTTATGTACCCTTTAATAATAAAATAAGACCCGGTTCTTAGAATGACTGTTTGCATTTAAACCTGCAATGCAAACACGAAAAGAAACAAGAACCCCGTTCTCTAGGCATTTAGAATTCAGGAGTGCATTTCTCGAGCTTTCTTTCTCTCATGTACTGTAATTCAGCTATTGGCCTTGTTTGACAACTGATATCGTGCAGCTTTCTTAAACTGGGTTGCCACAAAGTTTTTAGGTTGTGTTGAAGAACCGCAACTGCACCCTGCTAGACAATGTTACACAAATGCAAGAAAATTTAATAAAACAAATAATAAAATACCAACATTTCTTAAGAAATTTGTTATAAACCTACTGTAATATGTGGATAGACCAAAGTAATACTACTGTGCATCATACCAGAAAATTCTGAAATACCCCTGAACGTAAAGTGATAGTACTATTGTTCAGACCCAATAATACCATCGTTGGGCTTATCATTTAAACACATCAGAACGTGTGGCTCGCGCAGAGAGGAGCCGGCTTTGTCTAACCGTTACCTAGACCCGAAAGCCAACTCCCCTCTTGAGTAAAACCAACATGAAGTAATGGCTCTCTCAAAGGAGAACAGTACTACCGAAGAAAGACTGGAGTTTGCCCAAAAGCAAGAGAATCTGCACACCATAAAGAAAATGGTCTTAGATGTTCGTCTACTGCAGTCCTTCCTGTCAAACATGGTCGAGTCACAGGCAGTAGAAACCATACCCACCACACAGCTTATCAGTATTATAGCAGACTTCATCTTTCAATTAAAAAAACATAAAAAAAAAATGTTCAGAGTTTCCAGTTCTTGTTCGTGTTTTACAGCGTTAGTCAATTTCCCACACTCCTTGGACAATGTTATGATTATTGTCACACAATCATAGGCAAACTCTGTCTGTTTTTGTTGTTTTTTCCTGTTTTAAAAAAATGTAAATTGGTGTTTCCGTTTGTTTGATATAGTGATAATAATTAAATAGCCTAACAATTATGTGCAAAATCTTTAATTTGATTTTAATGGCAGAAATTACAGATTTGACAGAAAAGGTACAATTTCAACAAAACGTTATGCAGTATACTGTAAAAATATTCCAGCCGGATATCGGCCTCAGCACACACACTATCTGCAGATTTCATAATAGCAGCGATTGGTGGTTTGGCTTGGGAGCCTCGCTGATTCTCTTTATACATGATGCGATTGTTCAAATGGATTTTTGGCATTGTGATCTTTTGCAGGTACAGTATCTTTTCGGGTCCAGTCAATTGAATGTTGACAGCATTTGCAGAACATCATAGATGTCATTATGGACTTGCAACTTTGGTGTTAGTTTTTAATTTCTAAGTTTTTTAGCTGTGGATTTTCCAGTTGTAAAAGCAACATAGTTTAATGCCCGCCCTCCAGCACGGTAGCTATGGCTGCCTGCCCTGTACTGTACTAAATGGGTGCACATTTTAAGTGTCACATTTTTCCCATGTCAAGTTTAATGCTCTACAGCCATATGCATTTTTTTGTAATTGTATTTTTTGTACAGCACTGGATACCTAGTTCTTTTGATTCCGTCTGTGTTCTTGTTAACGCTGATTTCATAGGGCCCTATATACCTGAGTTCCACAGGGACAGGCTCTCTCCAGTAGAATGTGGTTATATATTTTGTTGTTGTTATTGGAGATCCAGTATACCGGTATCCATACAGTTCAACACATTTCTCAGTGGATGTTAATCCACCCGGGCATGTTTGTAACTGTCTGGAACTTGGTTATGCAAGTTCCAGACAGTTACAAACATTTGTTATTTTTTTCATGTTTTTGCTGTACTAAAAATAAATCTTGCTCAATGAATTAGGTTTCAGAGATTTTACTTCAACTCTGTTCGCTCAAGCCTAGTGCTATTGGTAGCCCGTAGCAATACAGCTATGCTAATTAATACATTTTGGGCTTGGTAGGTACCCATATTGCATTTTGTCCTTGGTAGGTACCCATGATAGATGCTACTTAAGGCTAGTGCATAATGAATTACACCTTAATTGCTAAGGGACAGATAAGTCTAGGCTTAAAGCAGTCAGCTATCTGGTGACCAAACATGAAGATAACAAATGCGTAAAGGATGAAAAAAATATCTTTCTATGCTTTGCAAAGAGCTTGCTTTATTTTATTTATTTATTTATTTATTTATTTATTTATTTATTGCTAAGGGCTACATTTTAGTTTTTTGTAATATTTTTTTATAGCCTTGCTTATAAAACATCAACTATAAAGCACTAGCATTTTATGAGTCAAATGCCAATCATTTTAAACATTGAATAAATAAATTCCAGTAAATTAAAAAAAATAAAAATAAAAAAACACTGAATGAACAGGCCTGTGAGCCCCTGTGAGTACTGTATGCTTATTTTTTCTTCTTTGAATCTTGCTAGGGCTATTCTAGCAGGTCTCGGTAGTCAAAGGGTTGCTTGGTATGGCCATTAGTTAAAGTGTACTGTTACGCGAAGTTACATCACAAACAGGATCTTCACTGTTGAAGTCTCATGAACATAAGGTATTCTTTTCAGACCTATTCCCTTGTAAAAAAAAAAAAAAAAAGTTGTTTTTGGTCAATTTCTGCAGCTTTTTAGCCATACCATGTTTTGGCTGCACACTTCCTATAGTGTGACGTATGTACACGCTACGTCACATTATCATGTCAATGGAGAGAGAATTTGGGAGTTGTTAAACTGCATGAAAACCCCATCCAATGTTTACTAGTGTTTTGTACTAGCAAGAGCTCTCGGTTTATAGTGGTGTAGGTAGATACTGCTACCAGGATGCTACATCAGCCTGATTTTAGAATGACCCTTAAACAGACTAAGAGAATTGCAAAAGAGAGCCAACTCATCCTCCGCATTGTAGCAGTTGCTTTCAAGATTACTTTCTTTAAATGTTTGACTGTCTGCATTTTCTAAAGCCTCAAAGCTGCTTTTAGGGGGGTGTAAAAATGTAAGCACTCTTGACTTTCCTAACTTTTTTTTCAACAGATATATGGCCCCAGAAGTCCTTGACGATTCCATTAATATGAAACATTTTGAGTCTTTTAAGAGGGCTGACATCTATGCTATGGGATTGGTGTTCTGGGAGATAGCACGGAGGTGCTCGATTGGTGGTACGTAATATATTGATTCAGCTCTGGAATCTAGAAAGATTTTGGTTGCACAGCACATGTTGCAGCGGCCCTTTTGAACTATCAGAAATAATCCTGACAAATCTTGATGACTTGTACTAAACCTGGCTGGGCATGTCTGCTTCATTCTGAGACTTCGTTTTAGAAATGAAAAATATTTTACAAGGTCTGTACAATAGCTCTAACAGTTAAAGTTTGAGAACCAAGTGCAATTGACTCTCTAGTGCATTTCTGTCAATAAAATATATGTAAAATGCCAGAGGGTCCTATTTTGTGATTTTAAAATTAAACCTATTTTGGCAAACCATAACTTGTAATATCTGTAGTCTCAGTTTTGAGTTTACTAATCTTTCAAATCTATTGTCTTTCTTATTAATAAAGCTATCACAGTGTGAGTGTTTACTTTTCATTGGGGACATTATGATTTATAGTGCTGTAGATGTGTTGTTTAACCAGGTGCTGCTTTGTAACTGATGCTTAAAGTACTCCTGTGTCTGTTTTTTTTCTTTTTTATGTCTGCAAAAAAACTGAAACAAAAGAACTGGGGCTGTTGGTCTCCAGAAAGCAGCATATTTAAGAAATTTGAACTAATGAACTCAAAATATTCCAAAAGCTGTCCTCCAAACCACCACCCAAAAATCTGGACATCACTGAACCCTCCCATGCATACATATGTTGAATGTATTTTGACCTACTGTACCTTTTTTAATTTTCAACCTAGGAATTCATGAAGACTACCAGCTTCCATATTATGACCTGGTTCCTTCAGATCCTTCTGTTGAGGAAATGAGGAAAGTGGTTTGTGAGCAGAAGCTCAGGCCAAACATTCCTAACCGGTGGCAGAGTTGTGAGGTGTGTCTTTCATTTTCTTTTCTTGGGAGGGATGCTTTAATCCAAATCAGTCATACCACTTCTCAAGTTATAATAACTTGAAATGGAATTAGAACTTCTGAAAAAAATCTATCTTAGGGCCCTAATTATCAAATCTGTACACAAACGCAAGTATATGCATAAAACTGATGCCAATTGGCCATCAATTCACTGAACAAACCAGATTTATGGGTGTGCCACTGCAGGTCGCACAGATCCAGCATGTGTCCAACCAATGAATAGACATTGGGAGTTGCTTACAAGCCCTTTAAAAAGCCAACCTAATTATCACTCATACAGTAACATTTTAAAATAAATTACATAGCACAATAAAAAAGGGGCTATTTATAACAAAATTGCACAACTTCAGAATCTAATCGCATCTAAAATATGTGATCTGAGGCACATTGCAGCATCGGTGTCTAGTTTGCTAAATAGCTCAAGTTCTGCCTCTACCAGGCACTGAGACAGATACCCCAACAGTGCTCACAACCACATTTTGTTAATTTGCATCCAGAGGCAGTCTGTTTGACCCTGATTATGGGATACAAAGTGGAAAAATAAAACATTACATCTGTTTCTAAATAGGGCCCTAAATCTTCTTTCCATTGCATTTGTACATTTGTTTTTATTTTCTACTAAACTGCAAACTGTAATATGATCGTTTACACAAAATTAATGAAGCAGCATTGCACTTAACCTTTAATGCAGTAAGGGTTAAATACAGCCAGCCTTTAACTCTTCTCTTCATTAATGCTGCTGGTGTTTTCCCCCTGTTGATTTAATGACCAAGTTAGTACCGTTGCTAAATACAATAGATGTACAGTGAGATCTTAAACTGTAAAGTCTGTAACTATTCAAGTATCACTCATGGTCTCACTAGAGTTGTGTGTAAACTGATATCTGACTAAAACGGTACCAGTAATATTACCACATTTGTATTTTTTGTCTGATTTTTATTATTATGTATTATTTAGCAGACACCTTTATCCAAGACTCTTATAGATTAGGGTGTGTGAACTATGCATCAGCTGCAGAGTCACTTACAACTACGTCTCACCCGAAAGACGGAGCACAAGAAGGTTAAGTGACTTGCTCAGGGTCACACAATGAGTCAGTGGCTCCTTTTCTTTAACCACTGGACCACATAGCCTCCTATTATCAAAATTCAATAAGGGTTGGATCTTGTGTAATATGTATTTACATTTACTGAATTAAAAAGATTAGTTCCTTTTTAAAAAGGTTATTACAGAAACCAGTGTTGAAATAAAATCTCCTAGTATATTTTAATATGTATGCGGCTGTTGTCTTCTTAAATCCTGTAGTATACCACAATGTGATGAGAAAATATGATTCCTCGCTGACTTTAAGGATAAACTTCATCAGAATCCAGACTTTGTTGGCTTATCACTGCAGGTTGCTTAGTAAACATTTTCTGCTTCTACCTGCTGCAGCAGGAAGTAAGAAATGTGACCTACAAGCTCCAGTAATGTGTATGCTCCTTTCCTTTTATTCCATGTCACTGTGGCATCTCACTTGAATGCTAAAACTCTCAAATCCCACTGTAAACAAGACTCAATGGTTTTTTTTTTTTAATGCTTTTAACAGTGAAACATACCATTTTACAAATCATGACCAAAACCACTTTCTTATCCAAAACACTGATGTAATATTTGTTCAGACAGGCATGTCTAGCACAAGAACCTCAAATGAGAATTGAAACCAGACAAACGGAAGCATTGTATGAGCTTCTGTAATACATTTGCTAGACATGCAACAGTCGTCCCCCTCTTCCTCTCTGTCTGTCAGTCTGTCTCTCTCTGTTTAAATGTATAATTACACAGTTGTAGTCAAAAGTTTACATACCTCAGTGGAAATTTATAATTTCTATACATTTCACAAAAACAAATCATTTTATCAAAAGTCTTTTTTGTAGCAAGTTTTGCTTTTGTGGATGAGGATAAAAAGTTACAAGAAACAGCTTTTTTTTTTTTTTTCCCCAAAAAAAGTGGTCAGGGTGCACAGGAGTCAAATATGGGTTAAAGGTCAAGTATAATCGAATATGCCATTTTGAGGTCACTACTGCAGTATTATGCCTTTTTCTGGAATGGCTCAGGATGCAAATATAGCCTTCATCCATGTATTTTATATTATATATAGAATGAGACAGAGTAAGGAGTTCTCTGTCCACTTAGAAAAAAGGCCAGTAGTTTTGTAAACCTGTATGTTTATGGAGTAGGTAACAAGGTGATTAGCTACAGTCGGGAGTACTTCCATTTTAGTTAGCAGTAAGGGGCACAGCTGTGGCAATGGTATATAAAGCCAGGAGCTCCAGAGCCACAACTCTATTGTTTGGGGAAAGTAGGTGCTGTGTGCTTTTGCTATTTATCCTGCTACACAAACCGCATGTTCTTGTGGAGGAAGCATTCTACGGACTGAGTGTCAAAAACTTTATTTTACTGATAGTTAGGGAGGCTCTTTTGTTTAGTTGGTGCCATTGATGTCAAGGTTTGTTCTGTTATTTGGAACTGGCAGTTTTCCCATATTTGGTTTAGTTTACTTTTACACTGAGGGTGTGCAATAAAATCAGTAATTTTATTTTTTTATGAAGGTGTCCTTCATCTGCCTCCATCACCTGCATTGAGGGAGGTATTGCCCTCAATACACCACTAGGGGCAAACTTCTACACACACACTAACTATACATACATACATATACAAATGACACAAGCAAACCCGCAACCCCATATGGTCACAGCAACGCTAAAACTGAATTATAATAATCCTAATTAGGGATGGGTCAGTGTAGTCAAATACACGAAAATAAAAAACTATTGAATAGCATATTACATATTCGAAAGTACAAAAACTTATGCATTAGCTACTAGTAGAAGCAAACGTCCTTTTTTTTGTTTTGTTGTTTTTGTTTTTTTGTTCAATGCTGATGCTTTAGTATTGTCAGTCTTAAACCCGTTATTTGCATATTAAACGTAAGGACCCTAATTAATTATGCAGTGCTTGTAAGAGCAACATTCTACAGTAATCGTATTCTGTTTGAAATTGTTGCCAATTTTATTGCCTTGTTTTTAGCTAATGTTACCAGATCCCTGCTTGAGTTCCGCTGTAATGACTGTACACAGCAGCTTCTGCAGCTGTTGCTAGGCAGTCGTGAAACAGCTTCTGAGAGCAGGGCACCGGTGAACTTTGAATGTGTGAACTGAAATAAAATAAAATAATGTATATAGCAAGTGCTAAAAGAAGTAATCCAAACTTGAGTAACATTGAAATTAGAAAGGTAATATAACGTTATGATGAATATAAAGACATACTAAATGTTAAGCAGAACAACGCAGTGACTAATAAGAAAAGGCAAGATACTTGGAGTTGGAAAGGAGTTCTTTTTTAACTCGGGACTGCGGTTCAATGTAAAACATCTACTGTTGACTTTCTGTGAATGGGTGATGTCAACATTTGCACTGACCAAGTACAACCAAGTACTTGATGGCTAGTTGTGATTAATAATGTTAAACTATTGTAATATTGGAATGTATTTTATATTGTTTTGGGCAGGTTAAAATATTTACACTATTAAGATTATTTTATAAATATTATTGTTAGAATTAAACAGATGCAGAATATTTTTAGGTTGCTATATGAGAGGTCTTATTTTATTCTGACTACACTGCAGCAAAAATTATTTGGTGGTTTGCGCAATATTATGCTACTCTTGCTTTAATTGGAAGAACTACGCACTGTGACATTGCTGCTTATTGAGTTCTGTATTTTAATTCAGTAAACAAAAGGAAAAACTTGTGCCTAAGAAAATTAGAGTATTGAACGAAGAAATCTCGTCTTGGACATTGTTTGTACACTTTGTGAACCCGGCTAAACTTTACCAGCTCACACTATATGCTGTCTGCTTGTACACACGCATTTGCCTTTTATTCTTGGGAGCGTAAGGGACCAGAGTTTGGGTAACCGAATACACAAAAATGTTGCACCCTGTGTATTCAAATAGGAAACTATTTGAAATTCCCATACCTAATCCTGATAAATACTATTAAAACAATATTCATAATACTAAATAACAATCCTTCTCGGAGCGTTGCCACTTGTGTAGCCTCTTCCAAATCAGCGCCAATCTTGCTGAGTGATATCAACGAGTCCTGGAAAGATCGTGAATGGCATTTTTGGCCTGAACACATCGGATCCCAAATCAAAAAGTTGGACAATTCGATCGTGTATCTGGGTATCCTTCGGGACATCTTACTGTGAGACTGGATATGATGTAAACGAAATGTTGAATTCATAGCAAATAAAGCTGCTGTTTTATCTGCAAGTCTGGGAAACTGATGCCAAACAAGGCACAACAAAAATACCATGGTTTCGGATGTACTCAGACAGACTGACTTTTTCATCCACCCTGGGTTGGTATCAAAGTATACGTTATGTTTTAAGGACTTGTATACATTTTAATGTCTACTTATGTTAGACACTTATTAATTCACTACAACAGAAGAAATCTTCCTCCTTTATTGTAACTCGGAGAAAATAATTGTATTTATATTTGATGTCGGACGTACGTTTATTGGGGTTGGACATTCACGTCTGAAATTGCTCGGTACAAATGCCTAGTTTGCTATGCTGAGTGGTTATTTTTCCTAGACCTCTGTAGAGGTCTGCAGTGTTGAAAGAGTTAAGTCAAAGTGAACTGAAGAAACCGAGATTTGTGGGGACTCTATGCAGCCATATCTTGTATTACACATTTAGCTATGTGTGAAAGGAATACTTCTAGGCTTTAAAAAGTAGTGTAAGGAAGGGATATTTTAAAGGTGTAGCTGATGAAAGAAGTAAGAATACCTCTGTGGCAGTGAAGTAATTGTTTTTTGTTCTTGTTTACAGGCCCTGCGTGTAATGGCGAAGATCATGCGTGAATGTTGGTATGCCAATGGAGCAGCTAGGCTGACGGCTTTGCGCATCAAGAAGACGTTGTCTCAGCTCAGTCAGCAGGAAGGCATTAAAATGTAAACCCAGGCCTGCAACTTTTAAAAGCATTATTTCTTTTTTCTTTTTTTTTTTTTTTTGTTCAGCTGCTGGGTTGCAGTATTTGGAAGGGATATTTTGTTCTACCTCAACGAGGGAACAGAAAGATGGATCTCGCTGCCTTTAAAATTACATAGGAACACTGCAAAAAGCTGAGCTCTCCCTGCAGAGATGCTACATGGAGCTGTGGGATACTTTCTGTGCACTATGAACCCCTCCTTACCCAGGACATTTACAGACTATGATGTAGATTAGCTTTATTTTTTATTAACATTCAACTTGATAAAAAAAAAAAATGTGCTAGAGAGAGAAATTTTGTAATTGCTGGTCTTAACGTGTAGGTAACAGTGCTTCATGTTAAATGATTGTACTGACAGTGGGGGCTGCTCCGGTCAAATCATACAGTGTTAAACAGGAAAGGATTTATTCATACTACTCTTTTAGAATCAGGTACCTTTTTATATTGGCATTTTAATTTGTTTGGCTTTGAGAGATGGCAGTTTTTAATTACTTGTTGGGAGGCTCGTATTACACCATTTAAAAAAAATAAATAAATAAAAATAGTAGATCAACATACTTATATTGTATGATTTAGAAAGTTGACATGACCTCATTGAGTCTTGGCAAACGTGCTTTGACATATGCAATATATATTTTATATATTACTGCTCTGTTACAAAAAAATAAATAAACATGCCTTCTAAGCCAGGTGTTGCCAGAAAGTGCCACTACTTTTAGTAATACCGCATACAAGTGTGAAGTCCCAGTATATGTATGCATCAGATATATAGAAAGCTATATTTCAGGACATCCACAGGATATTTTCCAGTTATGCACAGTTTTTTATGTGATGTCATCACAGCACGGTGCTGCCATACTGGTGGTCAAAAAGCATTGGCGGGAAAAGACAACTTAATTTAGCGCAGACTTTCTATTTTTCAAGGCCAGATGTGTGTTGTGCTGTTTGATGCACCAACAGAAGATGAGAACAAAGTGGATTTCAGCCATTAGCTGGGCAGCAAAAAAAAACGGATCACGGTAACCCAAAGTCAAAAGACAGACTGGGCTCCAACTCAGTCACACGATTGTGTAGTGAGGACTTCATAAAAGGTTTGTAGCAGCAATATATTGGAGTTAGTTCTGGTCTTTATTATTATTAGTAATATTAATGGGCATGCCGATTCCCAGTCCTTACATAAAATATGACTTTACCGTTACAGAATTGCTACGTTCATTATTTTACTGAACTTCAGTATGAAATCACGGAACCATCTGTTTATAGCATATTTAAATCCACAAACAATAATGACAACTACACGCCATTTTATGCTACTTGAAAACTGAACAGAAATCGTTATACACGTACCTTAACATTGTTAATGCTGAGCTCATTTTTGCACAGCATAGTCCTTAGCTTAACCGTATACTGTCACTCACTGATTTTACAGGAGCAAAGAAATCTACAGATTAGTTACTGACACTTCGTACAAAGTTATACACTAGTATATACCAAAAATGTCATATATATTGTTTTAATTGCGAGTCTATTTAATGAAAGATGTTAAACGTTTACATACAAACATAGAAATACAGTATAATTCAAATTAGTACAGGATTTTTAAACAAACTGTTGAACATTGTTTATTTGGTAATATGTAAGTAAGGCTTTCTTAAAAGGAAAAAATAAACTAGTTTACCGCTGTCTTTCAGGGTAGTAAAAAGCACAGTGGTGCACAAGAGAGGTCACCGATTCAAAGTATCTGGCACTCAGCATTTATATCTTCCTGTTGGCGAGAAGTGTGCT
Organism: Acipenser oxyrinchus oxyrinchus; assembly: GCA_030684275.1. Lineage (NCBI taxonomy): Eukaryota > Metazoa > Chordata > Actinopteri > Acipenseriformes > Acipenseridae > Acipenser > Acipenser oxyrinchus. The sequence continues at coordinate 56,822,046 of CM060249.1, forward strand.
CTATGGTTTCACATTTTGGTGTGGAAGATAGCGTTTTTGCATTTGCCGCCATGGTTGTTTTGACCACCAGTATGTAGCCTGCTGGGGTCACGTTACTGCAAAGCCTCAATATAGGGCCATGTAAAGTGACGATTTAAGAATAGTCGCCTCCCCCTTCAACTTCATTTATTCAATCCTTTGTTTTTAATTGGTCTATAGAATTCTATAACTGTGGTTCTATTTTATTGTAAAGATTTTTTGTTCTTTTTTTTATATCATGCCTACTTTATTTTTTTGTGGCATTTGTATCAGATTTAGACTTTTGAGCTCCCTTAAGCTAAATATCAGGTGGAAGAATATCATTTTTTCTAAAGACAGTATGTAAGATAAGGTCTAGTAAGTCTACTTGCAGCGTGGCCATTTTATTCCTTTTTTGTATATGTTCACTACTGTCGTTTTGTTTCATTTTTGTGTGTCTGCACATAAACAAACTGTTTCTGTAATGAGTGCATTCTTTAAAGAAAAGGTGATTTTGTTTAAATAAAAGCAAGTGAGTGACCTTTACTAAGCCGTAGATTTAAATATATATTATGGCATCATTTACTGCAAGAAAATATTTAATGTACAGCTGTTAAGCGGCTACTTCAAGTCCATTTCAGCAGGCCTTAAGGGACCAAGGCTTCAGGTTACAGTTTTAAGAATCATACTCAAGGTACTCAAATTATGTAGCACCAGTTTTAACACTAATTTAATATCCCTTTACCATATTGTTCAAGGTAAAATGAATTGATTTTGAATTTCATTGTATTACAAATAACTGCTGCTAACCTAGTATTCTCTTTGGTTAAGTTTGTTTAAAAAAAATAATAAAAATAAAAAAAATTCTGGAAGCTTTAGTGATGTATATATTCAAAATACTTGTCCGTGTGAGTGCCATGAATTGTAAGATGACTTCAACACCGTTGAAATATGTTGTGCCATTCAAATAATACAGGTATGTGAGATTGGTTAATGTTAAACACCAATTGAAATAGACTAAAACCCGGGTATTGAAAGAAGGGTATTTAATGTATTATGATAATTGTTAATAAAAATTATGTATTATAACTTCTAAAATAGAACAGAAAATATGGAGGGGGGCAGTTGGAGCAAAATGAGAGAGCTACCCCATTATTGAAAAGCAAAAACAAAAGTGAAAACATGATGCATATCTTGCTGATTCTCCTGAGACAACAAACCCCTAGATCTCTCTTCTATCTTTACATATTACCATCTCCTATCACCAGTGTGTATTTTAAATAATAAATGTAATAATAAATACAGTTGGTGTTGCATGTGTAGGGTCAGTTTGGTCTCGCCAGCATTTAATTCAGCACTTCTTAACCATGTTGTTGGTTTACTTTCTGTTGCGTTTTGTTAAATTCTCAACACTTTTACCTAGTTTTTTAGTTTGGTGTCTACTCAGTTATACAAACTATCTCCTAAGTATACATAAAACCTGTCTTTAAAGCCCGTCTGTCTTTAAAAAGTTGTCTTGAACAGAGTGCATTCATTCTTGTAGTCTAACACCCAGAACAAATATTATTTATGGTCTGTGTGGTTTTCACTCTCCAATGGCAGTCTTTTATATATGAGAAACCCAAGTAAAACACATGTGGTGATGCGCTGCATGAGACTAAAGTCCATGTCTGCATCAATTGCCTTAAAGAAAAAAAACAAAAAAAAACCCTCTCCTCAAACCAAGGTGTATTTTCCTCATTGTACATAAGTGTTTAATGTGTTAATTGTTCTCCAGGTTTGCAATTGTTTCTATAAATACATAATTTTGTAAATGGTACTAACATTGTATTGTGTTTGTATCGTGCCCAAATTGTAGCAAGTAATTATATTTCTCTTTTTACCATATTCTATAATTGACTTTTCCAAGCTTGTTAATGCTTTAAGAATGTCCACCTCCTGATTTCTTTGTTCTTTTTGCAGATTTTGTGTGTGTATATATAAAATATACTTTTTTTTTTTTTTTTTTTTCCCTTGAGGTGGTCAATACGAGGTTGATTTAAAGATAAACACTTCAAACCTAATACTGAAGTGTCACATTTTTCTTCCTCATTTAAGTATATGTATTGGCTTTTGTAGTTTGTACAAAAGAAGAAATGATAATTCTAGGACAGTAGCTATGAGTGATGCTTATGTTAAGTGCTAACATAGTGCAGTAGAAAGGTCAAAGTGAATAAAAAGTTATGTTTACTTCCTTGTGATTTTTGTATGCCTTTTGACTTTACTACCAACTGAAATTGTGTACATGTCAGTTTGTTTTTCATTGAGTTAAATGGGAGCAAACACAAACTTTGTTATAAGTAGTCTGGATACTGAACATATTTTCCAAAAAAAGTGATTAACTGTAAAAGAAACCTGTTGGTATTTAAAATGGACTAGCTTGCAGTATCTTTCTAAATAAGGTAATTCCAGTACTACAGTATTTGCTGTACCAGGACTGTGAACCTTACCTTTGAGTACAGTGTGTATTTATCTATTTTCTGTAATAGTGTAGATTTCACTTCCATATGTATAGGTAGTAAAAGTTTGGGAGCACCTTTTTGAATTCAGTCTAAATGATTCTGTTGAAAAACAAGGCTCTGAAATTGGCAAATCCCCTAAGAAAATGTACTGAACAGACAGTGAGCCTGGTTGGATTCGTGCTACCTAAGACTGCAAGAATGAGTGGGGGCCAAAACTCTCTACCAAAGTCCTTTTTGTTTTAAATACTTTTCATAACAGTTTTTGAGTTGCCACTCTTCCACCCAACACTTGGTTACATAGCACTTTCCTAATGTGTTGCTTTCACTAGCTGTTCATACATTTTGCCGTTTGCCAGTTGTCTGTTTTGAGAGCCTTCATTTCATCATTACTTGCAGGTCCCTATCATAAAAATTGTCTGCTGTTGTCCGTGTCTTTTCCTGGCTTTCTACAGCGTCAGTGCCGTCCTGCTGACGGCACTTGTGGAATATGAAATGTCCTTGCAGCTTGACTTTACAGACTCCTTTCAGTGTCGCCATCTCTACTTTACTTTTATCTTAATTTTGAAAGAAACCTTGTTTTTTAATGAGAAAAGGCTATGAAATTTATAGGTGATCCTGGTCTTTTGCACACTACTGTATAGGAAAAGATGAAATGCAGTCTGGTCTAGGCATTTACTGATCATTCTTAAGTCTAAATAGGGAAGCTAAGTTTTGCAACACTTTACATAAGTGGTGGTGGTTGTAGTTACATCTAATGGAATAGGAAACTCATTTACCAATATATCCCAGTGGTTTTAAGAAAAGTCCCTCTTTGTTTATGTCGTCTGTCCTGTTTCTCCATATACAGATACTGCCAGTAAAATGTTACATCCTTGTAGTCTAGACCAGAAAGCTCTGAAGGCAGTGCAGACGGAACACCCACATGCATATTTAAAGGAACACAGGAATGTTATGGCATTTGCCAATTATTCTGAGTAGTTCTGGGTTCTGTTGTTTCTTTTATAATTTTTCTATCAATCTGCCTTTACCTGGCATTGAGCTTGTCTGGAGAGTGCTAAATGCTGGGATTAACCCTCTTCCTTGTTTCATTCAGCCAAGGCACTTAGGATACTCCAGACAAGCCAGGTAAAGACAGATTTAGAGAAAAATGACTCAAAACCATTTAGAATGATTACAAACACCATAAAATAAAAAGGGAAATGGAAGTCAAAGTTACTTCCTCTTTAACATGAGTCAACGAATCTCCAAAAAAAATGAATTAAGAAATACCTATACCTTTAAGTACATTTCTATTCACAGAAAGAAAATACTATGTTTAAACAATAGATTGAGATTCTGTACCCTTAACCAGCATGGCAGTGACATACATTACATCTCCCACCATGGCGGTAAATACAAAATAATTTTGTAATTATTAGAGCTACTAGTATTATGTAATTCAGCATTATACACATTAACTCTATGCAGATGTAAAAATATAAGTTTGTCATGCAGACAGCAAGAATATCCTTAGCAATGTTCATCAAAACAGATGGCAGTATACCTGCTTCCACTATATCCTTAGCGGGGAATAAGAAACCTACTTTGCAACAGTTGGGATGTAATACTAAGGTATTGTTTGCTGAATAAATGTATATTGTCGAAATAAGTGCAAAAGGAACACATAATTTAGGCTTATACAGTCGCAGACAAAAGTATTGGCACCCCACACTTCAAGAAACTATGTTAAATGAAAGCATTTAATGAACATTAGCCACTAATTAATATGACAAAGACCAAAAGACAATTTCTGGTCATTTAACAAACAGTGTGTGTGTATCTGTGTGCTCTCTCTCTCTCTCTAAGGACTTAAACAAGTCATAATATTTGTTCATTACAAAGGTATTGGCTTATTTACATTAAGTCTGTAAAAATGTAATAGAACTAATTAAAAATATATATTAATTGATTGAAAACCATTACACAGTTACAAAGTTGAATTATAAAGTCAATAGCCAGAAAAAGTTACTTGATTCCAACATCTGTTGAAGACATCTGTTGTTTTGGCAGCATAGCAGATGATGGTCAAGACAAAGGAGTTGGATTCATGTTTGAGAAAAGCACTTGTAGCAAAATACAACAAAGGAAATGGCTACAGAACAGTATCAAAGAAATACGGAATACCAAAATCCACAATCAGAGCAATAATCAAGAAGTACCACAGAAAGAAGTGGATGTCCAAAGAAAATTATGGGTACAGCTGGTAGGGGAATTGTCCAAGATTAAAAGCCAAGGACTAAAAGAGAGACTTAGAAGCATCAGGCATAAGAGTGCATGGTAGAACTGTACAAATGTACACAGAACAATGTTAAATCACATGGAAATAAAGTATCCTGAACATACGATACCTGCTTCCACTACTGATGCTGGATCCAGCGCGGAGGAGGTCGGGCCCAGACAAACAACAGTGCAAGCGTACGCTAGTAGTGCTAGGAAATGCGGTCTTTCTTTGAATTAACGTGTTACTGTACTTGGAATAAAGTCAGTTTGGTGTGAACATAACTAGTTATTGTCTCTTTTATATACAGTAAGTAGGCCAAATTAGCGATTTGGATTTTAGCACTGTTTGAATAATTAGACTGCATAACATTTCTGTAAATGCAATTAATCCTTATTAAATTATTTATTTGTACATTTATTTAATTTTCCAAATACAAATTTCTTATATCCAATAAAGCTTTTGTTTTTGTATTTTTTGTGATTGTATACTTTAAGATAAACAAATAAAGTAAAAAATAGGTAAGTAGATTAACTATACTACAAAACACATGTTTTATCACAAGCCTCTGTGCTCATGAGCAGCTGAAGGAAGGAATACAGCAGGCAATATGCTAATTGACCTTTAGTGTATTTGGATTTGATACTGCAGGAAATTAAATTCGTCTTTCCTTAAACTAGACTGCAGAGGGCGATGTTGTCTACAAAATGTTCAATGCCTATTTACTGTTTTGTGCTTTATTTTTACTTAACAGGATTGCAGCTCTTGAAGCCTCTTCAAAACTACAGACTTTTCTATCATGATAGTTGGCAGTGTAACATTATTAGTGTGTTAAAAAAAAGAATTTCTTTGTATGTACAGTGCCTATAGAAAGTCTACACCCCCTTTCAAAATTTTCACCTTTTGTTGCCTTATAGCCTGGAATTAAAATGCATTAAAATAGTTGTTTTTTTTTCCATGTATCTACACATCCTACCCCACATCTTCCAAGTGAAAAAAACATTCTAGAAATTTGTAGAAAATTAATTAAAAATAAAAACTGAAATACCTTGGTTGGATAAGTGTCCACCCCCCTTGTAATAGCAATCCTAAATTAGCTCAGGTGTAACCAATCGCTTTCAAAATCACACACCAAGTTAAGTGGCCTCCACCGGTGTTAAATTGTAGTGATTCACATGATTTCAGGATAAATTCAGCAGTTCCTGTAGGTTCCCTCTGCTGGGTAGTGCATTTCAAAGCAAAGACTCAACCATGAGCACCAAGGAGCTTTCAAAAGAACTCCGGGACAAAGTTGTTGAAAGGCACAGATCAGGGGATCGGTATAAAAAAATATCAAAGGCCTTGAATATCCCTTGGAGCACGATCAAGACGTTTATTAAGAAGTGGAAGGTGTATGGCACCACCAAGACCCTCCCTATATCAGACTGTCCCTCCAAACTGGATGACCAAGCAAGAAGGAGACTGATCAGAGAGGCTACCAAGAGGTCAATGGCAACTTTGCAAGAGCTACAGGCTTTTATGGCCAAGACTGGTCAAAGTGTGCATGTGACAACAATATCCCAAGCACTCCACAAATCTGGCCTGTATGGTAGGGTGGCAAGAACGAAACCATTACTCAAGAAAGCCCACCTTGAATCCTGTTTGAAGTATGCAAAAAAACACTCAGGAGATTCTGTAGCCATGTGGCAAAAAGTTTTGTCGTCTGACGAAATTAAAATGGAACTTTTTGACTTAAATGCAAAGCGTTATGTTTGGCGCAAACCCAACACATCGCATCACTCAAAGAACACCATCCCTACTGTGAAGCATGGTGGTGGCAGCATCATGTTATGGGGATGTTTCTCATCAGCAGGGACTGGGGCACTTGTCAGGATAGAAGGTAAAATGAATGGAGCAAAGTACAGAGAAGTCCTTGAGGAAAGCCTGCTGCCCTCTGCAAGAAAGCTGAAACTGGGACGAAAGTTCACCTTTCAGCATGACAATGACCCAAAGTACACAGCCAAAGCTACACTGGAGTGGCTAAGGAACAAAAAGGTAAATGTCCTTGAGTGGCCCAGTCAGAGTCCCAACCTAAAACCAATCGAAAATTTGTGGCATGACTTGAAGATTGCTGTCCATCAATGCTCTCCAAGGAACTTGACAGAGCTTGAACAGTTTTGTAAAGAAGAATGGTCAAATATTGCCAAATCTAGGTGTGCAAAGTTGGTAGAGACCTATCCCAACAGACTCACAGCTGTAATTGCTGCCAAAGGTGCTTCCACCAAGTATTAATTCAGGGAGGGTGGAGACTTATCCAATTATGATCTTTCAGTTTTGTATTTTTAATATATAATCTTTTTTCTCAATAAAAACTTTTTTTCCCCTTAACAGTGTGGAGTATGGTGTGTAGATATATGGAAAAAAAATCCTCATTTAAATGCATGAAACTCTGAGGCACTGACACAGCAAAATGTGAAAAAAGTTCAAGGGGGTGTAGACTTTCTATAGGCACTGTAAATAGTTCTAGAAAGATCTATAACGCTATATTTTTCAGAACCCTGCTACGTACTGTTTAAGAGTGATGTCAGCCATCACTATAATATTAATTATTCTTTTATTTCCTAATATCAGAAGGGTAGGTTGAAGTTAAAAACAAAAACAGGAGAACCCATTATTCCAGACACTCATTTATAGTTGTAACTATTTCTGTCTGGCTACATTCAGGACTTCCTCTATTTTGTACTGCTGTTATACTGACTCTATCTTTTTGTAAACATGTTTCTTTTTTGGTATTCTGTTACACTTCAACCATTTAAATCTCAAACAATTGAACATCCATGAAAGCACAAACAATGTTTATGAACACTATTCTTAAACAAACACTATTATAAACATAGAAAGTGAATCCACAAAAAGCTGCACACATATTGTCAAAGGCACAGAGCCATTAAAATAAATAGATGGAGCCATTAAGTTGATGTCTGGCACTATTTCAGACTTTCATAGTTAAATCATCAAACCAAACAAGCTGGAAATAGCAGTATATTGTTTTGTGTTTCATTCTTTATGCTGATTTATTTGTTATTCATGTATTTTGGAAACATTTAATCACATGACTTAACCTCCTGATCAATGACACTGTGCTCCTTACTCAAATATCTGTTCTGAAAGGCAGGTCATTTTCAACAACAAAATGTCTACCTGACAGTACAGAAATGCAAATAAGGCCAATTAGCCCCAGTTATGATAATAGATGACTCTCTTTCTTCCAAGCTCTCAAAATGCTAATCTTTTGTTCTTAGCTAATTTAAGACATAATGAAAACCTGCACATTTTGGCCCCCGAGGGACTGGTGTATGTTTTTTTTTTTGGTTTTGTTATTATTCACAGAACGAAGGCGTGGTGGGAAACTGCTTTCAAATGCTGCGTGGGAATTGAGAGGAACGGTAGTCAACATGGAAATATACTAAGGAACGCATTTATTTCGACGTTTGTATGATTTATATTAAACTATTTATTTATATTTTAAAATGGACTAGTTGCATTCAAAAAAAACAAAAAAAACCACACTTTTCTGAAGACCCCAGGGAGTTTTATCTACACATATGTATATTACAGGACATCCAAGTTTAATGACAATGAACTTGTTTTGTCAACATGGAAATATACTAGGGAACATACTTATTGTGACATCTATATCACTTATATTAAATGATTTATTTCTGTTTTAAAATGGAACAATTGCATGCAAAAAATATATATTTTTTATATGAAGATTTAAAAAAAGCATGCATGGGATTTGATGAAACTATGGCCTTCAGTTTGGAACCGTGTTGTGTTACTGTCAGTGCTACACGATTAGTTGAAGAAACAAGCAGTATTTTGAAAGATGAAGTCAGTCAGCTGAGAATTCTCCGAACTTTTTTTGGAGATTTTTCGAGTCATCATCATCATCATCATCATTCTGAGATTCTGATCTTGATCTCTGAAAAATGTTGGTTTCCTGTCAGTGTAACGCTCATTCTGGTCCCTACTGATGCAAGGAAGTACGGTTCCTCTTGATACTGGTTGATGAGAGTAACGCTATTTGTGGTCCCCAATGGACAAAAAGGAACATTAATTTCTGAGAATAAGCTATGCTGAAGAATAGCCTATATATTTGGTAAAAGTAAAACATAAATAAATAAAATACATTAATAAATATTAAAATAAATGAATACATAAATCAATTCATAGACATCTATTTATTTCTTTATCTTTTTTTATATTTATTTATTTCTTTTTCAACTAACTTGGCTTGTGTTTTTGATGCAAGTTTGATCCGCTTTTATTGTGCCTGAAAAACACAAGCCAAGTAACATAAATAAATAAAATACATTAATAAATATTGAAATAAATGAATACATAAATCAATTCATAGACATCTATTTATTTCTTTATCTTTTTTATATTTATTTATTTCTTTTTCAACTAACTTGGCTTGTGTTTTTGATGCAAGTTTGATCTGCTTTTATTGTGCCTGAAAAACACAAGCCAAGTTAGGAGAAACAATTGGGTCAACCTTGACACCACTTTTACAGTTGTACCTATTTGCTTGGTGCTTCTAACTTAGCTTGTGTTTTTGATATCTCCACTTTAAATGGCTGGACACTTTTGATAGCTTGGCATTTTATTCACATTTCCAATGTGTTTTTGTTTCAGATATCACTTCTTTTTTCACTTAATGGATATGTTTGTAGTGTGTGTGGGCAGGTATTACTATCAATGTGTGGACATAATGTGAGAAAATGTCCCCACAAAGGCAGTAACTCCTGAAAAAACGAAGTTGTAAAACAACTTTTAACAACTAAATATGCCTATATAGTGAGAGTCAATGAGCAGTCCCCACAAATACAGAAATGCAAATATGTGTGTGTGTGTGTGTGTGTGTGTGTGTGTGTGTGTGTGTGTGTGTGTGTGTGTGTGTGTGTGTGTGTGTGTGTGTGTGTGTGTGTGTGTGTGTGTGGTGAGGGGTGGGTGTAAGTATAATGGCAAAAGCATTTGAATGCAAAGTTATAATATTAGACAATTTTCATAGCATTCAAAGTTTCAAGATGTGTTTTTTTTTGTTTGTTTGTTGGTTTTTTAATAGGTTTCAAACTTACCTATGCAAATGGATAGTAAAAAAACATTGAAATGTCCAAGTCGTTATTGCTAGTTACTGATTTTTACTTTTGTGCACACCAGTAAACTTCACATCTTGTCAGTTTGTAATATTCTCGTTTAGTTCAGTTTGCCAAAGCATAAGCTGGACTGCAAGCATCCTTCCTGATGACTGAAGGACTTTGTGTTTAAGTAGTGTAGATTTTGGCAGTGCTCACATCTGCCACCATCAATGGGTGCCCACTTGTGCTCCATATTAATTAGCTGTTCCAAACACATGGAATGTGTACCATCAGGTACATACAGAGAGTAAACATGCCCCACCTCTTGATTTGATGTGCGGTACTAACATTGTGTACATAGCATCTCGTGCCTTATGCTAACTGAAACAAAATCACATATTTCTGGGTAAGTTTGACACAATTTGGTGAGAAACTCAACAACATCTTGCTACTGAACGCTACTGAATGGTTCTCCTAAGAAGTGACACATGTATGTCCACAGTACTGAGAGATGTTGTGGATGGCAACTGATCATAGGTGGTAACAAAAGTCCTGAGGGCTTGTAGTTCACTCTGTTTTAATGACGCTTTCAGAAGTTGGCAGTGAAGAAGACATTGTAACATGTTGTTTGCACAACAGGAGGTGAGATGAGTGTTGCTCAAGCCTCTGATGGAATGTGTGACTGCAACTGTTCCCTCAGAATGCGGTAGCTTTGGTGATGGATTGATGTACGAAATACACACAGTCCTGCGCCATGGATCCCTTGTGCGTGTTGGTCTCCTTCAAGCTTATCAACTCAGGGCAGTAAAGACTTCTCAGCCTGCTGTACTCTGCAACTGCAGATGGGAAGTGCTTTAATGCAGTTGGGGTCAAAGTTTATAAGGTGGACGCCACTTAAGGAAGTAACTCTAGAAAGTGCCACAAAACTTTGGCCACAGGAGAAAATAGAGTTACTTTTGTTTTGTAGTTTTATCACTGCTTTATTTTCCCTTTTTCATTTCACCTTTGATTTTCATTATTATTTTTGAGCACCTGTGAGTACGCCTGCATTTACCTGTGTTGGTAATCTGTGGTCCTGATTACCGTTGCCGGTATATAGGCCACATACAACAGCGCCCTCTGTGGGCTAAAATAAATAAAAAAAGAAAAGAAATAGAACTGGGCACCTGTGCAGTGTTTTCAAGTTCAATCTTCTGTCTCCCGTGTCAGTGAATAACCCGACCCTTCAATTTTTTCAGCACATTTTCAGGAGGGAAGGAAGGCAGTCTACAGTATCCATTGCCACAAGATGAATGTCCTCCCTAGGCATACTATCAAGCATAGCGGTCTGTATCTGGTTACAGGTGTCTCCTGTAGGCATGAGAAAGGTTGAACTTCCAGCTTTGTCATCTAAATGTTTCATCTGTTAGATAATTTCTTTTTTGCAGCTGTAAATATCTCCTCCCTTGATTGGTATTTATTTTACTATATGACAGATATTGACTTTTTTCTACATTTCATCTAAGAGTGTTGGGAACTACAAATTTAAAGTGAAATGGTGCTTTTGGCGGATGTACTTTTGCTGTGTGTGGCAATGTGCCCCGCCCCTGTGTGCATGTGTGTGTTATATGTTGCATGTTGCGTGTGTTAATGTTGGTGTATAGTCATTGGTACACGGGATATAAACGGGTGTGTGTTTCACGTGTATTTAAGATGCAATTGTATTTAGGCACGGGATTGCACATCACTGCACGTGCATTTAAAGTATTTAATATGTGAGCACGAGGTTGCACGTAATTAATTCACGTGCTGGGATTCAAGTGAATAATTAATTAGTAATTGAATCCCAGCACAACAGTATATATAGATGCACGCTTGACTCACTTTCGGGTTGGGTGTTCGAGAGTGGAGAACGGGTGTGGAGAAGGAGAGAAAATAAAATAGTAATAATAATAATAAGTGTTTTACTCACCGTGTTTGTTTGTCTCCGTGCACCGTTTGTAAAGTGTTAGTTCGTTTTGTTTGTCTGTTTATTTTGGCGTAAGTGCCGTGTGCTGTTTTTGTGTTCTTTTATTTTGTTTATTAAATGCTGAGCACAACCAAGTGCTCAGCTTCACCAACCTCACTGTCTGTTGTGTGTTACTTCCTGTTTCTGGTCTGACGTCACCCACTGTCAGCCGTCTTTGTGACACTGTGCCAATACCCTGAAAACACGTAAACTATCCTTGCTGTATAGAGAGTCTGGCAGGTCTCGCGATTTGCTGATAACTTGGTGCAAGGAACTACCGTTGCTCTCAATACTAGATGAATGTATCAAGCTTATTATGATAGTTTGCAAAATTAGATGAAAGCTTTCAATACAATCGGGATAATACATAATCATTATTTACAAAATCTTGTTTGTCTCATTACTTGTTAAAAACTGTAACTTTACTGCAATACTACTTGCAATTGTTGTAAAATGGAAGGCGTGAAAGCTAAGGCACCTGCATTGGAAGCATGTCTTGGGTTCGATTCCCACGCAGGGTTTATATTGCCATGGTTGCAACCATTTTAGTATTAGGTTGCCCTCATGGTTTATTGAAACTTGGCTTGTGTTTTTGATATCTCCACTTTAAATGGCTGGACATTTCCAATGTATTTTGTTTCAGATTTTAGACACAAGGTAAATAATGTGTCATTATGAGTTAGAACATTCAATTGATTTGCATATTTAACCGTACTCTTGGCTACCCAAAGTGCTTGTGCAACTGAGTAAGAAGCTTTTTTTTTTCATTTTCCCCCTTAGTTTTATGATATTCACAATCATTGTGAGTGGTTTATACATTCTGTGTTTTAAACACAAATATATATATGTAACATATATGTAACATAGGCTGGATCAGATAACATGTTTTATATATACTGTATATATATATATATATATATATATATATATATATATATATATATATATATATATATATATATATATATATATATATATAGAATTAAGACCTAGCACCATCTAGTGATCTACCACTTTGGACTAAGTTTTGTTTTGCAAAACTTGTTATAGCAATGCACTCCTGTGCACTAGATGGCGCATGGGCTTGCTAATATAAAGACAATTTTGCTAATCTAGCCTACATTACAGATGTCTATGGCAGGCAACTAGAACAGAGTTCCTGAACTCGTATTACAAAGAACCTTAACAGAATATTTTAGTAATTGCAATATTTAGAATCACTCAGAATGATTGCACAAGTCATACAAATGTAGGGGGACAAGAAGCTATTACCTCTTTAAAGTGGGGGAGGCAATATGTCACTGTGGCAGGGTAGAAAAGCCCTACACATAAAGAGGTAAAGCCCTGCTTGTAAATATATGTATTTTTTAGTGTTTATTGGGGAGAATGTATTATTATTTAAAAGAACGGGTGAATTTGTGCATGTATTTAAAAAATGTATGGTGTTGTGTTTATTTAAAACGAGTATTTTTAATATGATTTGAATGTATTTTGTATTTATTTAAAATACAATCTTTTGTTACTCTTTGGCAGCATGGACGGGGAAGCCCCATCCCACAAAACTCGTGTAGAATGTGACCATCTCTGAAATTGATTAATTGAGTGTTAATTCGGAGATGGTCACAAGCATATAAGCCTGCAGCTTTTGTTGCTCTGGGTGGGTGTTCAGAGGAGAGAACAAGAGCGAGCGGAGAAGATCTAAAAACAAAAGTAAAAAGAAAAGAAAACAATTGCTACTCGTGCTGGGAAGCACCAGTACAGAATTTGTTTGTGTTTGAGACTTGTTTTGTTTAAACCTTTTATTTTTGCTCTTGAGCAGTGTTTTTTTGTTAAAATATTTTATTTATTTTTTGTTTAATAAAAATGGCGCCGTAGAGTACCTTTCACCCTAGTACCTTCCTGTGTTATTTCTGTCAGCTCTCTGGTCTGGGAACCTCACCCTCGACTACCTTGTCACAGTCACCATAACTAAATGGTGTGTATATATAAAATAATAGCTCTGTTTTGGGTTGAGGGCTGCACATGCCAATCAGATGCCAAAAGGTAATTGAGCTTTAATGGTTTTATTCTGAAATATTGATGGCCTAGCTAGGTGATTGATTAAACCTTTTACTGTTGATCTAAAAGGTGTTTAGAATCGCTAAAGGTGCAAGACTACGAAATTGCTTAGAAATTGTATGCACATTTTATCTGAATTTTACACATTGATGTTGGATTGTTTAATTAAATAGCTGTAGGACAATGCATAGCTAAATCAGTATGGATACTTTACATTTTACTCATACATAATCCCTGTGTGACACAATAATACCTCTGTCCTGGACAGAGGGCCCTCTTCACAACATTTTAAGGACTGTTTTTAAGAACTTTTTTTTTTAAGATAGTTCTTTGAAAAATGAAAATGAACTTCATAAACTGAAAATGCGATTATTTGAATCAAAATGAGTTTTAACAAAATAGTCCTTAACAAATGATTCCTTGAAACAGTCCTTAAGATTACAGAGAACAGAATCCAGATAGCGTGTCCCTTTAAGAGGTAATATTCTACTCTGCATCATTTTCCTTTCATGTGTCTAATATCCTAACCGGACATGCACTCTGTCAAGATATAGTCTAAAAAGTTGCACTTCAGAGACTTTTAAAAAATGAATGAAATGCAAAACAAATAAAGTATTGAACTGACTATGATGATGTATCATGCAGTGAAAATTGTACTGAAGCTTATAAAGAGAAGGGCGAATTCATTTGTAATACCTTTGGGACTATATCATTAACATTTGTATTTGATCAAACGACATTAAAGACAGCTGGTACTGCAATCCACAGACAGTGAGTTGGATGCATTGCGGTAAAGAGGTCAGTGAGTTAATTGGCTCTGGTCTACGGCGTGAATGGCAATATAATTACAACCCCTTGCCAACCTTTTAAATGAGATTTATCATGATTTATAAAATGTGAAATATAGTCGCTCTGACCTGGAAATGTATTCAATTTCATTATAATCTACACTTGCTCGACTATGTAGGTATCTGCAAACATGCTTCAAAAGAAAACAGGGCACATTTCAACTAACCTTTGGCCTTTATTTGATTTTTTAAAAAGGATTACAAGGTTTATTCAGTTATATAAAGATATCAACAACAGGGAGTTTGAGAGCAGGCCAACCAAGAATCCCTTCAACCAATTATCTTGTTTGAAAGGAATGTGAAAGAAAAATATGCTGATACTGTAGATTAGATGGCATACCTAAACGTATATTAAAGGATTTTGCTAAATAAAGCAAGTTTAAGGTGTGTATAGAGCAATGGCCAACACAGCATAGTATAATACAGAATACTACAACTGAACTGTAATATATGTAGTATATAAAAATATCCTTATAAAAATGTACCATTTGCATAGTATGTCTGCAGTTTATTTAGCCATGATTATACTATTCATTTAGTTTGTCATGGTTTGCCATGTTTTTTTCAATTTTTAATTTGCTTTATCTTTGCTTTACAATGCTTATCTATGCTTTATTACACGTTGCTATGTGTATACTCTTGTAGACTTTTATAAGGGCATAGAAATTAAAACAGAGTATTTGTCTGTTTATTTTTTATGAAGATCTATTAACATCCATTAACAGATTACTTCAAAGCAATCATCCTTACAATATTGGCTTTTGACTACTGAAGTAATTTGGTTTTCCTTCTCTAGACTCTTAATTCATTATAATGTAACAGATCTTATACAAACCTCAGTTTAACAACATAAATTAGAAATACAAATGACAACTATTTTTGCAAAAGGGGTTTTCATTTTACAGACAGCAACCCAGCTTATTTGAACAAAGAGTGTTAGTATTTATCTTGATTGTTTTTCTTAAATTCACTTGGTCTTTTTTCTATATATAGTGACTCATTTTGCTTTTTTCTGAAGAGATGTATCTGCAAAAGTATAATACATGCAACCCCGACCCCCTCAGAGAAAAGTGGAGGAATTCATAAAAGTGGACCAATCCCCTACCCTGTGGGGCACAAAGGACATGCCCCACAATGTCAATGAAGCTCAATGCTTAACATAAGTTAGTCACAAATTGCATATAA
The DNA here is from genome assembly GCA_030684275.1 of Acipenser oxyrinchus oxyrinchus. NCBI lineage: Eukaryota > Metazoa > Chordata > Actinopteri > Acipenseriformes > Acipenseridae > Acipenser > Acipenser oxyrinchus. Next base: position 56,838,002 of record CM060249.1, read on the forward strand.
TTTAGTCACAGTGTGTTGTACATATCTTCCCTGTGGAACTAGCACCAGGTGTTTTTCTAAGCTCTTTCCATGCAATGACCACTAACCCCCTGAAATCTGATTCATTCATGGTTGTATGTTAGGAGACCTTTTGTTTGGGAAGACACACCCAGAAATTCAACATTTCAGTAAAAGCAAACCCTTTTAAATCAGCTTTTCAACAGCAACAAGAGTATTCAAATATCAAAATGAATACTCTGAGTAATGAGATAAATGGCATGATATTCTTTTACATTCTTATTTTGTTTGGGGGGAAATGTAATCTCGATTTGCCCCAGCTTTAGAGAATTCACCAATGATTGTCTTTTTTTTTACTTCTGTTAATTTATAGTGTACCCTCCCCTCTTCTTGGGACACTTATGATAGAAACTGATGTAAAGCTCCCAACTATATTAAATTACACCAATACTTCATTATGGTATTAACCTTCCCAACACACTAAAAGTCTGCCTCACAAGGACAGTAATTATTCAAATGAAGTGAACAATGTAATGTACATACTTTAGAAAAAACAAAATCGAACAGAACATTTATAGTTAATATGCCACAGTATTCACGATACTATTTGTACTTAAAGAAAAGTGCAGGTCCCGTGCATTTTTATGGTTTGGTATTTTGCAGATTAAACATAAGCATCCCTTGAAAAAAATCAAGAGAACCATAATGACACTGCTGAAATTGGTTTGTTAGACTTAGAAGTTTTACCTCCTAATCTATAAGAGTGTTTTTGAAATAATGGATATTATATGTCTATCCGTGTGCATGTCTGTGTGACGGGGTACACCCTGCCCCTGTGTTTATTTACTATTTGTGGTGTATTATTATTATTTAAATATACTGTTTACACCAGCATGATACTTGTTGGATTATTGTCTGTTTTGTTTCGGCCATTGTGCCGTTTTTGTTTGTAAAACTCTTTTGTTTTGTTTTGTTTTGTTTTGTTTAATTATTTACTTGACCTATTAAATACGCACTCAGCGCTTCGACCCACAGTACTTGTCTGTCTCTTCTTGATCTGACGTCACCACCAAGCCATCCTGTCACAATCTGTCACATTTTTTTTACAAGCAAATACTGTGGCTGTAATGGTGATTTGTATTTGTAGCCATGCCAGGTGTTTATGTTATTGATAGACTTGTTTGCTGTTGCCACCTTTTCTTCTCCACTACACATCATGTTTTTTTTTAATGAATTTTGGAGCTCATGAAGTCCATTGCTCATCAAGTTTGTCCTGGAGGGGGTACTGGAGCTGTTCACTATCCATCCAATCTTTGAATCATTCTTTTTAGACTGTCTGCAAATATGCCTATTCACGTTTTAAAACTTGAACCAGTAAATATGTAACAACAGTTGAGATTGACTGTCTCATTTGGGTCACCTTGGAAACAGCAAAAATGATACTGTTCTGATATACAAGATCTCCTTCTCACCTCATTTAAAATTGCCATTAGTTTGGCATGGTTCTCAGTCTGGATGAATTACCACCTGCAAAGTGCTATTTGTTGTGTTGCCAGGCACTCATACACACCAGTACAATGCCTTTAAAATTCATAATTGAATTGAATGATAACATTTTGCAAGGCAGTGCCTTTGTTGCCTTATTATTTGTCTTTACATGTACATCAAAGTAAACAGACAGACGACCCGTAGAGCTGAATGTTATTTCAAGGTCAGTAACAGAGCTTCATGCCAAAGCACCTGAATCCCATCCTCCCTGGATAATCATCTGTTCCACCATAAAAGCTGCTTATCATTCTTACAAACCATACTCATTCTGGCTTCCTTGGTAGAGGCTGAGATGTGAATGAGTGGCAAGTGGGATAGTAGATTTATATTTAACTCCCTAAAACCCTGATTCGCATTCACTCTATTTACACTTAAATTATTTGGCAATATTCTGTGAACAAAACGCTAAGACAGTTTGTCTAAACATGACAGATTCAAAAAATCGACTGAAGATTTGAGACATGAAGATATTATTGAACAAGTTATTATGATTTAATTAAACTTGCTGTGACTTTTAATTGCAAAATCTAATGTCTGTGGGAAATGGTAAGTAAGCCTTAGCACTGGACTGTCCAGTTAGATTCTGGACAATTTGCATGTAAATTATTTTTGTATTTATGTATGTCCTTTTTATGGCAAAGAACTTGGGGAATTATTTCATTAGCAAAAAAACCTTACAATTTAGATTAATTGTCTTTAAATAACTTTAAATGCACACACCTTGTTATTTTAATAAAATGAGTGATATATTGCAATATATAAATTAATATAATAAATAAATCAAATAATCAGTTCATTTGAACTTGAACAGTTGTATACTGTATATTATAGTTCAGTTTCCTTGTATATTAAAATAACATTTCCTCTCTCAAGCTATAACATATAACAACTTCAAAACAGAAAATAGGAGGCACTTTTTTACACAGAGAATTGTGAGGGTATGGAAGCAACTCCCCAGTAATGTTGTTGAAGCTGACACCCTAGGATCCTTCAAGAAGCTGCTTGATGAGATTCTGGGATCAAAAAGCTACTAACAATCAAACGAGCAAGATGGGCTGAATGGCCTCCTCTTGTTTGTAAACTTTCTTATGTTCTTATGTTCTTAACATTAATATAAATATTGATAATACAGTCATTTTTAAAGGTGTATTTTAAACAATAAATGAAAACAATCATTATAACAGAATCATGTTCAAAATTAATAAATGTACTGCCCTGGTGCTCCGGTTACAAACAATAAACTGAAATAGCCTCCAAAGAAGGTTCAGGTTCTAAATCTTAGTAAAACATTCTCCACAGCATCATCTGAAAATTGCCAGTTTTATGGCAATGTACATGTTTCAGTTGAAAATGTTGTGAATGGGCAATAATCCTTCTCTGCCTATTTCAGAGGCTGCAGGCAAGCGTGATTTCAATCGTCCAGTCTGCTATCTTTTATTGATCTTAAGAAAGTCAATGTGGCGCATCCAGTAAAGGCGCTCCACGTGGAGTGCAGGACGTCGCGAGTTCGAGTCCAGGCTATTCCTTTGCCGACCAAGGACGGGATCTTCCAGGGGGCGGCACTCAATTGGCGGCGCCGGGGAGGGAGGGTTAGGTCGGCCAGGGTGTCCTCGGTTCACCACGCACCAGCGACCCCTGTAGTCTGGCCGGGCGCCTGCGGGCTTGCCTGTAAACTGCCCGAGAGCTGCGTTGTCCTCCGACGCTGTAGCTCTTGGGTGGCTGCATCGTGAGTCCGCAGTGTGAAAAACCGTCGGCTGATCGGCTCACGCCGGAGGACAGCGTGCATTCGTCTTCGTCCTACCGAGTCAGCGCAAGGGTGGTAGCGGTGAGCTGAGCCTAAAAATAATTGGCCATTTCCAAATTAGGGAGAAAATAATAAAAATAATTGGCAACGACTAAATTAAAAAAAGAAAAAAAAAAAGTCAATGTGGAACTTGAGCCAGGTGTTTTTCTAAGCTCTTTCCATGCAATGACCAGGCCTAACCCCCTGAAATCTGATTCATTCATGGTTGTATGTTAGGAGACCTTTTGTTTGGAAAGACACACCCAGAAATGTAACATTTCAGTAATAGCAAACCCTTTTAAATCAGCTTTTCAACAACAACCAGAGTATTCAAATATCAAAATGAATACTCTGAGTAATGAGGTAATTGAAAAACATGACATGATATTCTTTTACATTATTATTTTTTTTTTTTGTAATCACATACGCAACCAGAATGTTCCTACAAAGAGCCTTTTGCCCATGCCTCTTTGTCATTTCTTTGTTTGGTCCTCCTACACCCCTGCCTCCACCTTGCAGTGTGCCTTGCCCAGTGTGCCTCTTGCTGCCCACTAACTATAGCTGTCATAAATCATCATGTCACAGTTCAGCCAGCTCACGAGGGGGGGTAACGTTGCCCAAAGTGCCACTTGCCCTGCCACTAGCAATAACTGTTAATAATCTTCACATAACACTTCATCACCACATGGGGAAGGTGGCCCAGAGTGCCGCAGGTCCTGCCGCTGGCATGACTGTCATTAATCAATAACCAATACATCAGCCAGTACATGGGTCGGAGAAACATGGCTCAGAGTGCCACTTGTCCTGCTCACTGGCAATAGGTGTCATCAAGCAATAATTATTAATCTCAGTCAGCCAGCACACAGGCAGCTCTAGAGCTCAATGGACAAGGCCACGGGCCAAAACGTATATTACATTCTCTTGGTCTTTTTGTCAAACGAAATAAAGATTCGGTTATATCAATCTTTGGTGGATGTCTCCTTTCTGAATGGGGAAATTTAATCTTGATTTGCCCCAGCTTTTTAGACTTCACCAATGAAGCCCATTTTATCACTGTGTTTTTTGTCCACTGAAATTCGACAGTGCTTTTTCCATCTTCTGTTAATTTATAGTGTACCCTTCCCTCTTCTTGGGACGCTCTTATGACAGAAACTGATGTAAAGCTCCCAGCTCTATTAAATCACACCAATACTTCATTATGGTATTAACCTTCCCAACACACTAAAAGCCTGGTTCACAAGGACAGTAATTATTCAGAAGAAGCAGACAATGTAGTGCACATACTTTAGAAAAAACAAAATCAAACAGAACATTTATTGTTAATATGCCACAGCATTCACAATACTATTTGTACTTACAGAAAAGTGCAGGTCCCATGCATTTTTATGGTTTGGTATTTTGCAGATGAAACATAAGCATCCCTTGAAAAAAATCAAGAGAACCATAATTAGACTGCTGAAGGCTCTAGCCAAAACATTGCCTATAAATTGGTTTGTTAGACTTAGATGTTTTACCTCCTAATCCATAAGGGAGTAATTTTGAAATAATAAATATTATATGGTGGTATCTGTCTATCCATGTGTATGTCTGTCACTTTTTTTTTTTTTTTTGATTTAGTAGTCGCCAATTCTTTTTTGTATTTTCTCCCAATTTAGAATATCCAAATATTTTTCGGCTCAGCTCAGCTCAGCGGAGAAGACGAACACACGCTGTCCTCTGAAGCATGTGCCGTCAGCCGACCGCTTCTTTTCCACACACTGCAGGCCCACCATGCAGCCACCTCAGTCGGAGCACAACATAGAGCTGGGCAACTTACAGGCAAGCCCGCAGGCGCCTGGCCAGACTACAGTGGTCGCTGGTTTGCGGTGAGCCGAGGACACCCTGGCCGACCTAAGCCCCCCACTCTCCCTACTCCCCCCACCCCCGGGTGGCGTCTGTCACATTTTTACAAGCAAATACTGTGGCTGTAATGTGATTTGTATTTGTAGCCATTTCAGGTATTAATGTTACTGATAGACTTGTTTGCTGTTGCCACCTTTTCTTCTCTACTGCAATTATTTATGTATGTATTGTATGATTAAGAATCTCATTAATAAGACATTGAAGCAGGATATATTCACTAATGTTCAATTATTTTCTGCCTGTTTAAAGGGATTGGGTAATTTATGCTTTGATTAAGCCAACTCAACTCTACCTCCAATGCATGCTGCAATAAATTGCTTTTTCCATTTTAGATGTGTGTAGGGTGTGCTGTACAGTGACTTTAAAACTACTAGTGCCTGCTGCCATTTCACAATATTTAGTAAGCCTGGTTTAAAAGAAACCTCACAAATTCAGAATCAAGCTCCATTTAATGATGTTTAATTTATTAAATTAAAAAAGAGCAAAGCACAGTAGGCACTGCTCACATATTCACTTCAAAGTCATAAATTTACTGTATTTATTTATATAGTCAGATATTAATAAAAATAAGCAAAACACAGTCTTAGCACAATGCCCAGAAAGAACCTTTTGCGCTTGCTTTTACTCTTAAACATCATGGTAACAATATAGTAAAATCCCTTTTAATCCGTTAGTGTTCATCATATCAGTAGAGTAGAAGCAACACCATCTGCTCTCTACAGCTGTGACTGGAATTTTGACAACATCGGTGAAAGACAGCTGTGTAGTGCTGTGTAGGGGCTGCAGCCCTCTTCCGGTAGGTTTGTCAACAGCTAGAATTTACGAATTTCAGGACTAATATCGTACTGTTAGAGGAAAAACCGGCGCCTGGAAAAAAAGAGGCTATTTTTGTTTGTTTGTTTTACTTGGAAAACATACAATTTGAGGGATGCTTAGTTGAAGGTATGACTTATTTCAATCAGACTGGACGTGAATGAGAAATTAATTTAAGGGAATGGGCTTTGCTGGAAAGCTGTGAGCTGGAAATGCTGGTCTTCACAGAGCTTTTGTTATACGTTGCTTCTATCGGTACCTTTGGAAATCAAGACACCGTTTTGTTTTTGAAGAGGCTTATTTATCCTGTGGTTGTATTTTGTAGATTTTTTGTTAAGAGAATTGTAAAAGGAAGCTGCTCTTTGCATTTGGGCTATACTGCGGTATGTGCAGCAGCATTAAATAAATTGCAAATCTGTTAAAGAAACGTGTTTTTTTAAATGTATTATGAGAACGTGCTTGTAGCCTTAGAATCCAGTAGATGAATTATAGCCTATATGTGCACATGATATATGTAATATTGTAACCATAATTTGATTAACCATCGCAACTGCAGCATGTTGCAGTCATTCATAATTCATGTCTGTGCATTACTGTAAAGTCATTGATTTGTCTGTGAAACTAGTTAAAGAACCGGTTTAAGGGATATGAATACGGCACTTGTCACGCTTCGTTGAGTTAAAGCCAATGCAAGCGTCGTAATTGTATACTGTGGTTTTTTTAAAAAAATGTATTGCGTTTCCCTTTATGTAAATAGCGAAAGTAGGCTCATTTTTAAATAGTGAGCCTAATTGTGATGTGAGAGTGAAAATGCTGCCGTTGATATAATTTTATTAGAGTAGTCCTACGGGTGGTGTGAAAATGCACTGATTCAATGGGGACTCACCAGTGACAGTTTTATTGTACACAGTATCTATAGGCAATTCTTATCCAAAAAAAAAAAAAAAGTCGCAGCATGTTCTTCCATAGGAAACACTACTAATAAAGTGAGGGCATCTGAACAGTGCGCTTATTTAGTTTTTTTTTTTTTTTCTCGCACTCCATTCCATAGCCCTAAAAAAATAACAATAATAAAAAATCTGTTTGTATTTATTTATTTTGAATCCTGGAGGGATAGTCTCTGCATCCTCATGTTTGTCTTCTATCCAAATATTAACTTCCACGGCGTTGCATTCAAAAGCATAGACTTGACTTGTATGTGTCGAGCTAGATTTGTTAATTTGAAAACGCTTTTTGTTTCTGCGCCTCAATAGTGAGACTCCTTTAAAGTGATCCTTATAGTTTTGTCCGTGGCGAGTTTCCGTGGCGATGGGAGACAGTATGTCGAAGCGGATGAAGTTGGTGACAGGTCCTGAATCGGAGATGGAGGAACGATCTTTTTTGAATCCCTATCCAGACCTGGACCAGGGCACTTTCACACCCGGTACTGCTGGTTCCGAAAGCGACAGTGAGCACTTTGATTCAAACGGAAAGGTAAGTGTAAATTATGTATTTATGTTGTTTCAATTTATTGTGACGCACTGTATACAGCGAAAGCAATGGACTATTGACATACGCAGGCTTGTTTTGTAAACAAACTCCACCAGCTGGCCCTTGTAGACTTAACGTTTTTCTAATATGGCAATTATTATTCTATAGTAAGGTACGAACTTGAGTGTATCAAAGTTCTCTAGAAGTGCACAAAATCACATTAAGTACGGCATTTCAGTGCACCCAAAATACAACCTCAGATAAGCAAACTGGCACATACATACTTTAAATAACAACTGATGCACATTTCCGGTAAATGTAGGGATGGTTGATGTTGATAACTAAGGCTTCTCAATGGTTAGTCAGTGTCTGTGACCTGGGTTGACAGGTTTTATTTTTTACAGTTGTTATTACAACACACACACACACACACAGAAACTGAAAATGCCACAATGTCACAATGTAAGAGTTCGTCAGTGTTGCACCTATAACTGCTACTATAAGCTGGCAATTTCAAAATGTCAGTGTTTTGGAAACGCGGTATAGATTTAATTGAACATTCACTGTTATCTGTGACATGAAGTCCTGTGTGTTGCAAATAGGTATGGCCATTTTTCATAGGACTATGGGGCATCCCAGTTGTACCCTGGGAGTACACATATATCAAAGCATCATTTTGTAAATGAATGTCCTCAAAAAACACTTACAAGTTATATTATTATATCTTTTTAAAAAACAACATATCAAAATTGTCAATAAACTCATAATACATTTTTATGGCGCTGGAACCCTGACAAGAAGGAGAAAAATAGAATTTCGGATAAAGGAACGTTGACGTTTCTACATCAGTACCAGGGTTAGCTTTTTTGCTGGTACACCACCTTCACAGTAAAGTGGGGGTGGGCGATATGACTCAAAAAATATATCACGATATTTCAGATGTTACAGACGATATATTTAACATTTTGATCAAGGTTTATTTTATTTATTTTTTGGTAATTGTACACACTATTGTAACAGGGTGGGTCGTGCAAAGGAGGGTAAGAACTCCTGACACCCGAGGATTGGGATTTTTAAGCTCTTTTGTGCAATTTTCTTGTGTGCTGTAATTTACAATAAACTCCCTTCACTAACAAAACAATTGAAACCAGATTTTTTGTTTAAAATTAAATAATACCCTGGCCCCTTCTTCAATTACATCTGACTCAGGTAATTAAATAATTACTGTACCTTCAATTATCAAGCCCTGAGTCAGACTTACCATGGAGCTTTGCATTTTAAGAACTCCCGCCCTGACCACAAAGACTATACAAAAAAAAGACGGGCTACACAGCCCGTGCATGCCAAAGGGGAGAGGTCTCATTCCCCCAGATATCCCGGCTGTAGTTATGCTCCCCCTGCTACAATTCTTTCCCAAAAACACAAGTCTGTTAACTGCGTCAGGTTTTAGTTTTGTATGTTTGCAAGTAACAATATTACTACAGGTACTGAAACCACTCTCAGATGGAGAACTTGTTGCTGGTATGCACAAATACTTCTGTGCAAGTTTTCTGAGTCTAGGTAAATTAATATGTTGAGCTTTCCACCAGATCAATGGATCTGATTCACCGTCAGCCAAAGGAATATGCATGTAGTGATTTACTTTAAGTAATATTTTGTTTTTTTTCAAGAACTACAGAGGCATTCTTCAAGTGACACCACTCTTGCACTGATTGGTGCAACCTTGTCCTCACTGATGTACTGCACTTTGAATCTAGGGTCGATTAAAATATGAAATATCAAGTCGATCTTAGGTGTGTGTGTCGAAATACTCCTCATTCAAGTAACTCAGAATCTTCTCATTGATTGGCTTTGTGAGTTCAATCTCATCTTCCTCAATGGCCAAAATATTGTTAAGCAGATGCAAAACAGGTTTGAGGTAGGAGACACTGACGTGGTTTTCACCTGACAGAACGTCTGTGAAATCCACCAATGTTCTCAAAGACTTATTTAATTAATCAAGCACATCAGTGTCCTGCCATGTAGGTGCTAAGTGCCTGGCTTTTCTGTCTGCAGCTAAGACTTGTGTGATTGCTTTTTCCTGTTTCAGCACCCTTTGAATAATGTGCTGACGTGATCCCCAGCGAGTAGGTATTTGTGTTATCAGCTGGTGCTGAGGTAGATTGAGCTCAGCTTGTGCTAAATTCAGAGCTTTTCTTTTCTTCCAGCTGTAAGAGAAAGAGCTTACCAGCCTCTTACACACACCAATGGCACGTTCAATGTTCTTATCCCCTTTCATGCTGTTTTCTATAAAAAAAGCTACATAACAGATTTTAATTCAATTCCCTCCTGCATTTAATTTCTACTCAAGCCAAAAATATTGCTCCTTTTTGTAAGGGATTGTAATAGTTAAGTCATTAGCCAAATTATTATTATTTTTTTTCATTTTGCAAAGAATTCATGCAAAACTGTACCTTTCTTTACTGTATGTGGTTCTTTGTAACCTGCTAATAATATCTAGTAACCTGATGCAGAATGAGATTCTAACGTAGAAGCACTTTTAAAAGCTGCTTTTATATAATGTGATTCCAAACTCTCCTAATTCTGTACGTTTTTAAATTGTTTACAAAACATAACATGCTTTCCTTTCTAGGACTGACAAAGATTTTATCATATACAAAAAGTATGTTTATTAATATAAAACAACAGAAACGTTGGGTATGAAAATCTAGTTTAATATTCAATATTAAAAGTAAATAATTGACTAAATAACACCAATACAGGCACGTTGTCAATATAAATGAAATAAAACTTGCCGATAGCAAGGTGAAGCCTGTGTCCAAAGCACTGATAAAAAGATATACACTAAAAAAAAGATATACGGCGGGTCCGATTTTTACGACCCGCTACTACAGGACCCAACCTGAACCCTCAACCCGCTGCAACACCGTCTTCTTACCCACGACCTGACCTTACCCCGCAACCAGCTACAACACCACCTTCTTACTCGCGACCTGACCTGAACCCGCAACCCGCTGCAACACCACCTTCTTACCCGCAACCCGATGCAACACCACCTTCTTACCCACAACCCGACCTGAACCCGCAACCCGATGCAACACCACCTTCTTACACGCGACCTGACCTGAACCCGCAACCCGATGCGACACCACCTTCTTACCCGCGACCTGACCTGAACCCTCAATCCGCTGCAACACCACCTTCTTACCCGCGACCTGACCTTATCCCGCAACCAGCTGCAAAACCACCTTCTTACTCGCAACCTGACCTGAACCCGCAACCCGCTGCAACACCACCTTCTTACCCGCGACCTGACCTTATCCCGCAACCAGCTGCAACACCACCTTCTTACCCGCAACCCGATGCAACACCACCTTCTTACCCGCAACCTGACCTGAACCCGCAACCCGCTGCAACACCACCTTCTTACCCGCGACCTGACCTTATCCCGCAACCAGCTGCAACACCACCTTCTTACCCGCAACCCGATGCAACACCACCTTCTTACCCGCAACCTGACCTGAACCCGCAACCCGATGCAACACCACCTTCTTACCCGTGACCCGACCTGAACCCGCAACCCGATGCAACACCACCTTCTTACCTGCGACCTGACCTGAACCCGCAACCCGATGCAACACCACCTTCTTACCTGCGACCCAACCAGAACCCACAACCCGATGCAACACCACCTTCTTACCCGCGACCTGACCTGAACCCGCAACCCGATGCAACACCACATTCTTACCCGCCGCTGAACCAGAACCCGCAACCCGATGCAACACCACCTTCTTACCTGCGACCCGACCTGAACCCGCAACCCGATGCAACACCACCTTCTTACCTGCGACCTGACCTGAACCCGCAACCCGATGCAACACCACCTTCTTACCTGCGACCCGACCTGAACCCGCAACCCGATGCAACACCACCTTCTTACCTGCGACCGACCTGAACCCACAACCCGATGCAACACCACCTTCTTACCTGCGACCCAACCTGACCGTCTTTAATGAGACCTGCAACCCGACCTGAACCCACAAGTGTTTGTCCTTTACCTACTGCCTGCGCCGACTGACTCTCTCACACTCTCATTCACACACAGATATCGCTACCATTCTCCACAGATTGAGTTTATACACTAAGCTATACAGCGTTGTAGCGTTTTCTAATGGTCTGAATATCTTTTAACATTTTAACATTAACTATTTCTACTTGCTTTACTACAAAATACCTGTCTATTCCTTTCGTGCCACCAGTTGAAAGGGAGCTACACCTCTACTTTCTCATAATGACAGGTTTTACAAGCAACGAATCCAGTCACATGTTTATTATTTTCATTCGCTATGATTCCTAAAGAATTCCACACTTCTGATTTACCTCTCGAACTACATGATATAAACCCTGCGCTATCTTTTGTTTCACCTCTTCCACAGGCATTTTTAATATCACCAAGTAGACGTGATAAAAAGATCTTGCAACTTATCAAACAACCGAAAACAACACTGCTTAGTCAGCTGACTCCTCCCTAATCGCCTCCTGCTTAAGTGCAGGAAATACTGGTACATTTACCTTCTAATATGTTATGTTATTTAGGAAATGGTTACAGACGAGTACGCTGAAATGACAGAAAACGTTTTAGGTGATTCAAATTCAGACCCCCAAATTTTTTTTTTTCACCCGAACCGCAAACCGTGAAAAAGTTCACATTCCGACCCGAATCCAACACGCTGTTTGCGGGTCACCCGGGTACCCGACCCGATGCAGGACTCTAATACGGGTTAACTCTTTGGCTACTCGCCCATGACAGTCATTGCACAATGTTGGCAAAGCTGTTTATGAAAGATATTGTGAGTTAGTATTTCTTGTCGATCATTTTCAACAACTTTCTAAAGCCTTCTTTTTCTACAGTGTAGATAGGAACCATATCTTTCTCAATGTGATACGATACTGTGTTGGTAATTTGTTTCCATTGTTTACTGTCTGGTTCATAGGGCACAACATTTGAAAATGATTCGTAGATAGATGTTTGTTTTTTGTTTTCGATGGCTGATTTAGTAGGCTTGTCGGGCTGTCGTTTTTCACTGCATTTACTGTATTCAATGGGACGTCGTTGCTTCAGATGATGAACTAGGTTTGATGTGTTGCCTCCTTTGGCACAGCTTTCAAACACATATTGCACGTTATGGTAATTTGCTCAGTATCAGTTGATTTGAATCCGAAAAAAAACCCAAACCACAGAAGATGAGCTTTTCTTAGGTATCAGCTTCTCTCCCTCATTTGAATGAAATGAAGTTAAAACTTCGCCGCTTTGCTCTTTTTCACTTTTGCTTCTCGCAGCCATTGTGAAGTGACTAAAACTGACAAAGACAACGTGAAGATCCAAACTCCCTAAGTTTAGACATATTGGAGAGAGTTCATCGAATGTAGTTTAAACAAATCCTTTTAAAAGTTGAATGTGATCTGATTGATTAAATGGCTGAATGGGTGTGTGTTGTATATTAGTTATGTAATTCAAAATTAAAATAATAAAATGTAATAAAAATAATACAAATCTGTACTTTGAGACCTCCCTTTGAAGTTCAAATGTATCAGTCCAATGCGCACGGGACACAAACAGAGAAGGGGAAGAAATTGAAACCCATCTTCAGAATAGAAATTTTGTGTGTTCGCTTCCCTTGCTGTCTACACATAGGTTTAATTTTTCTTTTAGACACATCATAATGTTTAGGTTTTTTTTTTTGGTCAGTTTGCGCCAGGGCTGGCGATTTTTAAAAATAAAACAAAATCAGATTTATTTGATTTAAATTTGATGTGTTTTTTTTATTTAAGTCGCTTTTATTTTTTTCTATTTTTTAAATTACGTATTTTTTTGTAGTACTGTAGTTGTAGCTGCACAGTACCTCCAAACTGTAAGTTTAAGGATGTTGGAAATGGTGGTTTGTGAACAGTGGCACAGTGTTATGCATTTAAATGTGCCAGCTTACGTTGTGCCTCATTAATTTTGGGCTAGTTAATACATTCACAATGGGGTAAAATGTGTGCTGCGGCAGAGTGCTCCTTTACACTCCGCCAATTCAGCGCTGTGTTGGTCGATCTTGATACATGCCCCCCTAGGTTTTTTCTTAGGCATCATAGTGGTATAAAATAACAACGGCATTTGTGAACTAAGAACTACTTAAAATTAAGTTGTGTGTCTAATTTGAAATATACTTGTTAGTTAAAATGGAAAAAGTTGAAACCGTGATGGATTACTGAAGCAGTACTGTGGAAAGCCAGATATATTTGGTAATCTAATCTTCGAGCTAGTCTAAAAAAGTTTCAGTTTGAATTATGTCCCTAATGGCGCCTCATGCATAACCAATACAAAAGGCGTAGCAAAGTGTTGCAAGCTAGTCGTTCTGCTCACTGCTGCAGGAGATGTTAGGCAGACTGCAGCTGGCGCAGCTTGCTCAGGGGAACTAAAGCGCCAGCACTACTTTCTCCTTTAATGTGGAATACTTCTTATTGCGCATGTTTGCAGGGATTTTTCGATAGCAATTCAAGTATTCATTATTTCTCCACAGGAGCTTATATTGGGTATAGTGCAGTAACTGTATCTGTATTATGGATCTAGCATTGATTACAAAGTTCCATTTTTTTGTGCCATACACAAGGACTCCCTTAATTACTCAAACATTGTTGACTATACAGATGAAGTGCATTTTTAACCATGTCCTGGTAAAATCTCACCCTTCTTAGTCTCACAGTTTTTTTTGTTGCTGCCCATTGATGGTCATATTATGGATGTGACAGGACTGGATAAGCATTGCTGCGTCACTTGTTCTCAAAAGTATCTGTGATTTGCTGGACCTCCAACCAAAATATTTAACATCATTTTGTAAGAAAGAGCATTCCCCACAACCATATTAATTAATGTATCATATAAATATTATTTTAATGGCACAGTTTTAAATCCAGGGATATGGATGTGATGGTGTCTGAAATGCAATCAAGTAATTAATTCAGATAATGTTAAAAGCATTACTGGAAAGCTTCCAATATATACAATCAGCAAAACTGCAGTTTTCTATTTAGATTACAGATACTATAAATGGGAGTTTTTGTTAACAAAAATAAAGCATCCCTGGGGCATCAGCTAAAGGGAATGAAGAAATAGGAAAAAAAAATCTCTATCTGATATGTTTTAATTAGTTTTTAAACTATAAATAGCCTGGCTAACCTGCGGTCGGACTGTATGAATGAATATACATCACCACGGCTTGTTCTATTGTGATGGAAGCATTCCTACATCTAGGAATCTAAAAATTCTTCATAGTTGCTATTGTAAAGGGTCATAGGTACTAATATTGTTTCATATGTTTTTTAATGTGTCAAGCTAGAGAGGAGGTGAGACCACAACAACCGTGTTAGGACAGGTTACAAGATTAGAGACAACAGCACTATATTCTGGTCTGCCACTGTTTGATCATTAAATTAGACCACCCGTACCTGGACTTACTTCATGTTAGCAAAGATGTCCTTTTCCAGTGTCTTCCACTAGGTGACAATGGGTGCAATTAAAAATATTTTCGTTAAACACTGAGCAACATTATATTTGAGAATCATCAAGTGTACACAAATGAAATGTGGCTATATAAAAAACAAAACAAAAAAAACAACTAAATATTTGGTTAATAATATTCACTAGCAGCACTACTTATCCTAGTTCTCTCCAGTAAAAACTGACAGCAGCTTACCCAGTTCCTCTGTGTTCAGCATTGTACAGTCATGCTTCATTTCCTTAGACCCAGGCGCAATGGGGATTAAAAAGGACACACTGCAGCTGTTTAGTCTGCCTCTGAATCGCCTGATAGACACCAGCATTTAGCAGAGACGGACAATAAGCTGGGCAGTCAATCCCAGCTCAGAAAGTCAGACATTTTAAACTGCTGGTTTCTGGAACAGGTACACATTTAAACCCATTTTTCCAATGAATGTATACTGTTAGGTACTGTATACTGTGTTACTATGTATTTTATACAAGTATTGTATCACTGTTTATTATCACCCGAGTCTTATTTCCATCCTGCAATGTGCTCTGCATAGCAATACAAATACAAAAAATGACAATACTATTCACATTCTAATTAATCAGGTTTAACTTAATATGTTACTGAACAAGCTGTAGGGTTTACTACACAACATTTAACTTAACTAGCTTTCTGCACTGTTGTATGTATTCCTGCAATGTCTTTTTCAACATAATTGCGATTGTTTTGATATTTTTATTAAGATATCCCTGGTCATAAATCAGTTTTGACCAGTTATTTTCATTTCACGTCAGGTCTTCCCATTAAAATGTCTTCTGAATTCATAGCATCCGCAATTTCATTCCAACCTGTTCAGTCAGAAACATTTCTTTGGTTCCCGACTTCTCTCCCAAATGTAACTTGGATCGCCAATGACACGTGCACTTTGTAGCTGCAGGAAGTACTAGTTACTGCAGTACTGTATGAAGTACTATTGAGCACTCTTATTGCAGTACTGTATGAAGTGCTATTGAGCACTCTTATTGCAGTACTGTATGAAGTGCTATTGAGCACTCTTATTGCAGTACTGTATGAAGTGCTATTGAGCACTCTTATTGCAGTACTGTATGAAGTGCTATTGAGCACTCTTATTGCAGTACTGTATGAAGTGCTATTGAGCACTCTTATTGCAGTACTGTATGCAGTGCTGTTGAGCAATCTTATTTTGTTGTGATCTCCATAAGGTTGCTGATTTTGCGTTGCAGTCAATACATACTCTGCAAACAGGGTAGAACATATTAGATTCTTACAGAATTTTGGAGTAGTGGGGCAAACCCTTGATGATGGCTAGCAGTTGGAAATGCTTTTTCTTTTTAGATCAGTGATGGCTTCAGAAATAAGGTTAACAAGAAGATCGATGACCTGCTACAGCAAATGGAGGAGGGCCTGAAGATGGCCGACCCACACGACTTCTCTGCTTACACAGGATGGACAGGTGAGTGACTGTTTGCTGGATCTGATACATTTTTTGTACACTAGAAAATATATCCTGCTGAAATTAATTTCCCCACTGCTGTGGCTGGAAATATTTCCTTGTGCTGCCTTTTGAAGCCTCCCTGTTCTTGTAAATCTGCTGTCACTTCTGGCCACGTCTTCACTACCGCCACTGTCATTACTACAACATATAATAATCTCACTTTGACCTGTGACCTGTCATGGCTGTCATATAGTGGTTATGTGCCTTTTTGGTTTCCATAATGCTTTGGGATATTGGCTTCATACACTGTCAAAACATCATGGGGCTGATGTAAGGATAGGTGCAGTGCTAATAATTGCGGCTGCAAAATCCAAATTGCCTAGCGGACAGGCAATTATTTTGCACAGAGGCATATATAAGCTTAAGAGCAATGCAAATTACTCAATACGCACAAATAATGAGCAGCAATCATGATAATGAGGGTCGCAATGAATGGCCGCACTTTAAGCCCGGATCACACTGCCCAATGCGATCGTCGTATCTCAATGGAGGAGGTCGCGTCACAAAGAAATCTTTGCGAGCGGGCATCACACACTGTCTGATGGAATCCAGAGATGCACAATTTGTGAGGTTTTCCTGATGTTTTACCTGTCCTGGATTTTAAAGTGCAGTAGGGCTGCAAAGAAATTTCACCTTTGAAAGTTCGGAACACATTACCGAAGGAAGGTTCGAACCTTCGATTGTACTCTTGCATAATTTTTGGTGACGTCACCATACTACTTGTTTATATTTGATTGAAAATCCTATTATTTTACAGGTAATCCATATTAATACACATGCAGTTTAAAAATACGTTATATAGAACAATAATCATATTTTTATAATTTAAATAAAAATACATGTTGTTTATTTCACACGTAATTGAGCCTGCTTGTGATATATACAGTAAGCATTGCACCAGCACCAACTGTAGCGGACAAAGCTTTATTTAATAGTCACCATTCCAAACAGGTTATCAGTCACATTTTACTATTACTAAAAATATTAATAATACTAATAATAATATGAACATATGCTTGTCAAGTGACCCCAGAGATTGGTAATGCCTCCATGATACGAGTCGATTGCAGTTTACATTCATTTTTTGGTCGTCTGGGCATTTAACAAAAAAATCCCAAACAGCAAAGGGGTTTCGAGACATTTCTTTCAAATACAGCTTACGCTATACAACGCTTTGCTGTCGAGACGGACAATGAAGAAATTAAAGGTTTGCTTCTGGATAACACAAGGTGGAGCGGGGAGGGGTGGACGGTGCTCAGTTTTCAAAATTAAAATTATTAGTGTTAGCGTACGTTTTGTATGTTTCAGACATATTCTACCATAGCACTTCTCTTACACTTGTACACTATGTATTCAGTACATATTTTACTGAAGCAATACAGAGCTACGAGCCCACTGCTTTGGATACTTTATACCCTGCTACTTTATACCCTGCTACTTTATACCCTGGTTTATTTAGATTTCCAGAAAGCTTTTGACAAAGTCCCGCATAAAAGATTAATTCTCAAACTGAACGCAGTATGGATTCAAGGAAATGCATGCACATGGATTAGGGAGTGGTTAACAGGTAGAAAACAGAAAGTACTGATTAGAGGAGAAACCTCAAAATGGAGTGAGGTAACCAGTGGTGTACCACAGGGATCAGTATTAGGTCCTCTGCTATTCCTAATCTACATTAATGATTTAGATTCTGGTATAGTAAGCAAACTTGTTAAATTTGCAGACAACACAAAAATAGGAGGAGTGGCAAACACTGTTGCAGCAGCAAAGGTCATTCAAAATGATCTAGACGGCATTCAGAATTGGGCAGACACATGGCAAATGAAATTTAATAGAGAAAAGTGTAAAGTATTGCATGCGGGCAATAAAATGTGCATTATAAATATCACATGGGAGATAGTGAAATTGAAGAAGGGAACTATGAAAAGACCTAGGAGTTTATCTTGACTCAGAAATGTCTTCATCTAGACAATGTGGGGAAGCTATAAAAAAGGCTAACAAGATGCTTGGATATATTGTGAGAAGTGTTGAATTTAAATCAAGGGAAGTAATGTTAAAACTCTACAATGCATTAGTAAGACCTCACCTAGAATATTGTGTTCAGTTCTGGTCACCTTGTTACAAAAGGATATTGCTGCTCTAGAAAGAGTGCAAAGAAGAGCAACCAGAATTATCCTGGGTTTAAAAGGCATGTCGATGCAGACAGGCTAAAAGAATTGAATCTATTCAGTCTTGAACAAAGAAGACTACGTGGTGATCTGATTCAAACATTCAAAATCCTAAAAGGTATAGACAATGTCAACCCAGGGGACTTCTTTGACCTGAAAAGAAACAAGGACCAGGGGTCACAAATGGAGATTAGATAAAGGGGCATTCAGAACAGAAAATAGGAGGCACTTTTTTACACAGAGAATTGTGAGGGTCTGGAACCAACTCCCCAGTAATGTTGTTGAAGCTGACACCCTGGGATCCTTCAAGAAGCTGCTTGATGAGATTCTGGGATCAATAAGCTACTAACAACCAAACGAGCAAGATGGGCCGAATGGCCTCCTCTCGTTTGTAAACTTTCTTATGTTCTTATGTTCTTATGCTCCATACACTGCAGCAGCGCCATGTAGAGTTGCTACGTAACGGTTTGGTAGCGGATTTTAATAACAATATTTGTTTACGTAATATGCATTATACAAATCAAAAGACATTTAATGTGTGATTTTTATAGTATTCACACGTTGTCAAACAGTTTCTGTTAACAGAAAAAAATAAAAAAAATACAGTGAGTGAACCCGTCTGATGAACTTTCGAAGGTTTAACCCTTTCCGGTCCATTGTCGGACTGGGTCCGACATTGCAATTATTCCTCACAGGTCCTTTGTCGGACTGGGTCCGACATCATTCTAGCAACGCAAAAACGGGTTTCTAGTCGTTTTTCTCCGAAAGCCGAGAAAAACATTCAATTGCCGAATGGGAGCGACAGGAGCCGAGACAAGTCGAAAAAAGGCGTATCTCATGAATAGTCATACATGGTATCTGGTATCAGATAACGGGGCGGTCGTCAGTAAACAAGCTGGCTGACTGTGAATCAGCGCACAGAGAACACGGACATTTGCAGAGCTTTTTTGAGATGTTATAGTAATAAAATAATGACTTGGATCGCATTATTGAGGAGTTTGGTGATAAAACGAGTGATCAGGAGATGATCGATCGGTATGTACGACTATTATTATTATTATTATTATTATTTATTTCTTACATAGGTGAAAGCTATAACGAACTAAAGGGTGGGGCGTGGCTGGAGATGCCTAGTGTGTGCTTTGTTGATATGCAGGACCATTTAAACCCGTTTGACTGTGAAAAAAAATACTTTTAAACAGCGCGTCTAAAATTAACTGCGCGTGTGAAAATTAATTAGACCTGGCGAGCCTGACGCAGAATTAATAAATGGACCGCAAAGGGTTAAAACAATCTTTGAATCCCTGGCTAACGAGTAAACCTTTGGACACAGCCCTAAAGTACAGCGGCAATGGGGCGAATCAGTAGGCGAAAGCATAAGGCTATGGCAGTACTAACATCTATAATTTTGGCTAGAAGGCAACGTGATGGTGAAAACCGCATATGACTGTGGAGACATGAGTGTATTCTCTCTCTCTCTCTCTCTATTAAATATATATATATATATATATATATATATATATATATATAGATCTTCACAAACCCGCCATTTTATCCGCCATGATCAAGCTCTTCAGGAATGTTAGTTTATTATTGAACAGAGAAGATTAGATCAGAGATTGTAGATCCTACCAAAGTTTTCGTACACAGTGTTGTATGTACTCTGTGCGCTACCATTGCTGGTAGTGTCACGTGAGCTGTTCAGTGTGTTGATATGCAAATAAATCCTGTTCGCCTGCGGGGCATATCAACTTCAACCTCCATCTCAGTCTCCTGCCCGTCACTCAGCAGCGAATGAACGCACCCACACGGAAGGCGGCTACCCTGTCACAAGCATTAATACCCTGTATCTTTCTAAACAAGAGATTAGGGGAGCTCCCTAACAAACTCCCTGGGTTTGAATATGCGGTGTCTTGTCCGCCTTGCCATTCTCCTCTGAAGGGTTTCCTGCCTGTCCTCAACAAGAGTCGCCGCATCAGGAAGTGTACCACAGCAGCCGTCCTGAGGCCAGTGACAGGTCTCTGCAGGTGTGTGCTTTTATACAGCTCTTAATTACTCGCTTCTACAATGGTTTGTAAAATCCTTTCATCTCATTATAATGTTTGTGCCCGCTTAGTATTCCAGATCCCTACCCAATGCTATTTTCTTAATTTGAATACATTTCGGTATCATTTAAATGGATTAATGATGGCAAAGTGCTGATTTGATAGCGGGTACAGAACGTCAGGTGAAAAACATTCTTTACATACTCCGCATTTTTAGTGACCGCTAAAGACCCACTTTACGGCAGCTAATCACATTTTTTGGCAGCAATATGGGTGTTTTGCAGCCACAAATCACTTTGCACGTATCCTTACATTGGCCCCCATATCTCAGAAACATTTTGAGGTAATGATTTCCTATTTGCAGACACTGCCCTCGTCGCACTGCCATATTGAGGTTATGTGACTTTAAAGGTTTTTGCTGTATATAGACAGGTTGCTATGCCAAGTTAAATGTTAAGCTTACATTTGTGTTTTATGCTGTTGTGCTGTTTTCCAGTTTGTATATCTGCTTTTACAAAATGACATTGGCATATAGAAATGAATTAAGAATAGAATGTGACAGAAATGTTTATGGAAATAGGAAACATACAGTAGTTTTTCAGGTTCTGCATTAAAATTACAGCTGCGTTTGCAGATTGTAGAACGTTTTCCAGAAACTCTTGCTGTCTTCACATTTGGTACAGAGCTGCATTTTTTAATTTCTTAGTATAGTTCATACACTTTATATTATTGTGTGGCTTTTTTACTTGATGCTGGAGGGGCTATCAGACTTAATATCCTGCTAAAACAACAGTTGCTGCAGTACAAAGAGAAAGCAGTGAAAGACAGTGCCTGTTACTGATCACTCAGCCCTGCAGTTTCTGCCTCACTAACCACAGCTGTCACCACCAGGCACTGATGAGAAAGGGGTTGTATAGGTCATATTCATTTAACTGTGACCTTCTTGAAGAAATGTAACTTCCATACAATGTATTTGGCAGTTGTGCCAAACTGTTGTGCCACATGTTAGTTTACAAAAATATATTATTTGCTTATTTAGCAGACGCCTTTATCCAAGGCGACTTACAGAGACTAGGGTGTGTGAACTATGCATCAGCTGCAGAGTCACTTACAATTACGTCTCACCCGAAAGACGGAGCACATGGTGGTTAAGTGACTTACTCAGGGTCACACAATGAGTCAGTGGCTAAGGTGGGATTTGAACCGGGGACCACCTGGTTACAAGCCCTTTTCTTTAACCACTGGACCACACAGCCTCCTATATATAAATACAGTACTGTGCAAAAGTTTTAGGCAGGTGTGAAAAAATGCTGTAAAGTAAGAATGCTTTCAAAAATAGACATGTTAATAGATTATATTTATCAATTAACTAAATGCAAAGTGAGTGAACAGAAGAAAAATCTAAATCAAATCCATATTTGGTGTGACAACCCTTTGCCTTCAAAACAGCATCAATTCTTCTAGGTACACTTGCACAAAGTCAGGGATTTTGTAGGCATATAGTCAGGTGTATGATTAAACAATTATACCAAACAGGTGCTAATGATCATCAATTCAATATGTAGGTTGAAACACAATCATTAACTGAAACAGAAACAGCTGTGTAGGAGGAATAAAACTGGGTGAGGAACAGCCAAACTCAGCTAACAAGGTGAGGTTGCTGAAGACAGTTTACTGTCAAAAGTCATACAACATACAAAGACTGAGCACAGCAACAAGACACAAGGTAGTTATACTGCATCAGCAAGGTCTCTCCCAGGCAGAAATTTCAAGGCAGACAGGGTTTCCAGATGTGCTGTCCAAGCTCTTTTGAAGAAGCACAAAGAAACGAAAGCAACGCTTGAGGACCGTGAGACGCAGTGGTCGGCCAAGGAAACTTACTGTAGCAGATGAAAGACACATCATGCTTACTTCCCTTCGCAATCGGAAGATGTCCAGCAGTGCCATCAGCTCAGAACTGGCAGAAAACAGTGGGACCCTGGTACACCCATCTACTGTCCGAGAAGTCTGGTCAGAAGTGGCCTTCATGGAAGACTTGCGCCAAAAAGCCATACCTCCGACGTGGAAACAAGGCCAAGCGACTCAACTATGCACGAAAACACAGGAACTGGGGTGCAGAAAAATGGCAGCAGGTGCTCTAGACTGATGAGTCAAAATTTGAAATATTTGGCTGTAACAGAAGGCAGTTTGTTCACCGAAGGGCTGGAGAGCATACACGAATGAGTGTCTGCAGGCAACAGTGAAGCATGGTGGAGGTTCCTTGCAAGTTTGGGGCTGCATTTCTGCAAATGGAGTTGGGGATTTGGTCAGAATTAATGGTCTCCTCAATGCTGAGAAGTACAGGCAGATACTTATCCATCATGCAGTACCATCGGGAGGCATCTGATTGGCCCCAAATTTATTCTGCAGCATGACAACGACCCCAAACATACAGCTTAAAGTCATTAAGAACTATCTTCAGCGTAAAGAAGAACAAGGAGTCCTGAAGTGATGGTATGGCCCCCACAGAGCCCTGATCTCAACATCATCGAAGTCTGTCTGGGATTACATGAAGAGAGAGAAGCAACTGAGGCTGCCTAAATCCACAGAAGAACTGTGGTTAGTTCTCCAAGATGTTTGGGCCAACCTACCTGCCGAGTTCCTTCAAAAACTGTGTGCAAGTGTACCTAGAAGAATTGATGCTTGATGTTGTTTTGAAGGCAAAGGGTGGTCACACCAAATATGGATTTGATTTAGATTTTTCTTCTGTTCACTCACTTTGCATTTAGTTAATTGATAAATATAATCTATTAACATGTCTATTTTTGAAAGCATTCTTACTTTACAGCATTTTTTCACACCTGCCTAAAACTTTTGCACAGTACTGTATATATATATTTTTTGTCATTGCAAGTCATTAAACCTGTTTGTTACATTGCTGCATATTTTTGCTTATTTCTTCTGTTCTGATCCCAGGTATAGCCGTGCTCTATCTGCAGCTTTACCGAGTGAACAACGAGCCAACCCATTTGCAGAGAGCCCTTGACTACGTCAAGAGGACCATGCGCAACCTGAACGGCAGGAGAGTCACCTTCCTGTGTGGCGATGCGGGTCCGCTGGCTGTGGGGGCTGTGGTCCACCATAAACTGAAGAATGATACTGAGGAAAAAGAATGCATTACAAAGTAGGCACAACAGCACAACCTGGATAGTGTTACAACTTTCAAGTGTCGCCAATTTAGTGGTCGCCAATTATTTTTTATTGTTTTCTCCCCAATTTAGAAATGTCCAATTATTTTTAGGCACAGCCCACCGCTACCACCCCTGCGCTGACTCGGGAGGGGCGAAGACGAACACACGCTGTCCTCCAAAGCGTGTGCAGTCAGCCAGCCCACTTTTTTTTTTTTTACACACTGCAGACTCCCAGAGCTACAGCGTCGGAGGACAACGCAGCCCTGGGCAGCTTACAGGCAAGCCCGCAGGCACCCGCCAGACCACAGGGTCGCTGGTGCGCGCCGAGCAATTGAGCGCCGCCTCCTGGGCGCTTCCGTCCTCGGTCGGCAAAGGAATAGCCTGGACTCAAACTGGTGACTTGCAGACTATTGGGTGCATCCTGCACTCCACGCGGAGTGCCTTTACTGGATGCGCCACTCGGGAGCCTGTATACATGTTATTATATCTGAGAATAAATTTAGTTATTCTCATCCGCTATATCTATGTAAACTCTTTATTGCAATTAACTTAAATGGATGACATAGAATGGACTGTTTAGGATTACCAAAACAGTACTTCTGTCACTGTTTAACTCACATTCTCTCTCTGCATCCAAGGCTTCTACAACTGCACAGAGCAGTGGTGAGCTCTGACTCAGATCTCCCCAATGAGCTGCTTTATGGCCGGGCTGGTTACCTTTACGCACTGCTCTATGTAAACAAAGAGATCGGACCTGAAACCGTACCTGAGTCCAACATCAAAGAGGTGAGAGAGATCAGCTACAACCTCTGAGGTTAGCATTTCAGCACTGTGGGGCTTTTTAATCCAAAAAAAACAAAACAACAGATGGATAGATTGTAAACATTTTTCTTTGTGTTCTCCAGTATTAGCATCTTTAAGACCTTGAACGTCTTTATTATCACAGGTACCTGTGATGTTCCAAAGTTTCAAAAATAGAGTGCTCTGTTATAAATTGGGTTAGTTTTGCTAGTGCTATAAGTCAAGTTCCCTCCACAAGGCCTCGATCGGATATACTGTAGGTCCTAAGACAGATCAGTATAGTGTTAATTAGCAGCCCTTCCTAAATGCTTTTTTTTACCTATTCATATAAAAACATTTATTTTTCTCAGTCATGTATAAATGTTATTAATTCATGATTTATTTGTTTAAATTTCTTCTTCAACATTTATCTTTATATAAATCATGAATTAATAACATTTATACATGACTTTGAGAAAAAAAAATGTTTAAGCAACACCTAAACTGATGTTAAAGTACACACTGCTAATTAAAATGGGATAATCTGTCAAGCTATTTATAGTCCAGGTTTCATGGGTTGTATTAGCTACTGTATAACCAATAAAAATAAAGCATACTTCAGCAACACTTAATGCAGTGGATTTAAACTTATTTTTTTACACACCTGAACTTTTATATTATAACTTACTACCAGAATAACTTTTGGTACCATTGTATTTTCAAGGAAGCACAACAATTGATTACAATAATGGGGTGCAGTGTTTTTTTATTGCAACGATTCATATTGTCGATTCAAAATTTTGTGGTGGGGTAAAAAACAAATATGGCACAGTTATAGGCCTGCAACAAAGAGCAAATGAAGTGGGTTAAACAAAATAATTAACCCCATTTATAAGAATGTGAAAAGGACTGGAAGCTAAGAATAATCTGAATGAACAGTATTTTCCAGGGCAGTAGTTTAGTGTTTTGGGATTGCTGATATATATATATAGAATACTGCATGGGGTATTGTGTGATATGAGCATTTTTATTACTACCAGTTGTAAAGTTCTAAGTTGCTTGTTGTGGGGAGCTTACTCTACTTAGTTTATGTCAGTGAGTTATTTGACAACAGAGTGCATTGTATAAAGAATTTAATTTAAAAATAGTAACAACTTTGATAACTTCAACAAAATGTAAAATAAGGTTTGCATTTTGTGAGACAGTACAGAGAAAACCGCAATTGCAATGGTCTGTGCTAGGAGTTATAACGTGACAGTAACCAAAGTGAACAGTTTAAACTCGTAACTTAAAAACAGCAAGTTTCCTGTGGTTTTTCAGGTGTTGTGGAGCTGAATTTTTCATCTTCTGTGCTGAGTGCCAGTTCTGTTTTTTCTTTTGTTATGTTTTTTTTTTTTCTGTCAAGATTCTGTGGCAATTATTATTATTATTTTTGAGTAGGTTGAAAAAATGTTAGGGGGCGTGTTAAAATTACACGGTTTAACATTTTTTATATACAACTGTTTTGTAGATTGTTCCAAGGGTGTTTGTGCTTGGTAACATATCTGTGTACCTTTTTGTGAGAAGTGGCTTACCTTTAGTCAGAATCAATGTGTATTACAAAGCATCTTTGTCAGTGGATGGGAGATTTTTCGGGTGGCCGATTTATAGATGTTTACGTAGACTCCCTCATGGAAAATGCAGTTCAGCCTGAAGACTGAATGCAGAGAGCCTGTTGTTGAGATAGTTTTGATGTGGAAACGCGGGCTTCTCTTGGATTTACCAGATTTTTCACTGGATGTGGAGGGCTCTGGAGGGTTTTCTTTCTCAAGTACCCACTAGAGAATTGTGGAGATGTGTTGCTGTTTGACAGTTTGACAGCTCACGCTGAGATAGCGTTCTGTTGCTGGTATTAATGAGCATGTGTTTCCCATATCACACAGCCCTGTGATATGGGAAATATCAACTGGATGAGCCCATTGAAAAAAATCACCTTTTAAATTATGGAAAATGTTTTACTTGTGTCTTAGAAAGACATTTTATTGAAATAAAGGTGACTAGATTTGCTGAAGTTTGGTTATGTCTATTCTGATCATGTAAACAATCATGGTTCTATTCCCTCCAGACTCTGGTAAGGATGGTTTTATAGACAGTTTAGACAACACAGCTAATCCCAGTCTGCTGTCAAGCCAGATAGTACAATTTCAAATGATGCCTGTGTTTCTCATTATAAAAAATTAGCTCTAGTTCAGTGAATACAAAGTTATTTTAAAATAGCCTATCAAAAGCTTTGCCCAATATTCTAGTTTGTACTGGTTTGCTCTTTGCTGATTTTTTAACATGTGCGGCTCCATTTTAAAATGGCTTCGATATGAAAATTAAAAATCAAACAGTCGGATACAACTTAATATTTTTATTTATGAACATCATACATAACATTTTCAGAGCAGAAACACAGTATTTACATTGAAAATTAAACTTTTTTCTTATTTTTTTCAAAAAGAGCACTTACATAAACATGAAAAACTGAAATAAAATAAACTTTACGCAATAAACGTCTGTGTAAACAGGTGTAGAAAGCTGTATGCACATATAAAATTATAAAACATAAATAACTAGTTATAAAAATAGCATAAAACAAAAATAACATAACTTATGCAACGTGAAAGCGCTTTGAGTGAAACAGAGGCTCTGTCTGTCTGTTCAGAGTTCTGTTACAGCTTTTTAAGTACAATCTATGCAGAAAACACGCTTTTCAGCTGTACCAGTGCATTTGCCACATACTGCCTTTTCATAACAAGCGTAGACATCAAAAGTTCTGTTTCTATTGCATTTAACAATCTAGCATTGTCTTTTATTCTGTGTGCCAGTGGGTGCAGCGCTGGCTGAAGGTTGAGGGGCATTTGCCAACTGGCTTTCGTGTCTCTTATCAAAATGTTTCTGCTGTAGCTCCAGGGCTAGCAAAAAATGAAGTCCCTCTGGGAGATTGTGTTCCTGGTGCACTCCTTGTACAAAACAAAAGCCAGGTCCAAAACACATTATAAAAAACAGCCACAGTACCACCTTTGACAGAATACAGCTGTACCATTTGATCCAGTGTATCCACACCGTAATTCGTTGCATTGTAAAATGCAACAGTCTGGCTTTCGTTTAGCATCAGTCCCGATCGTCACTGATTTGTGCAGAGAGCTTAGAATAAGCACATTTTTAAAATTTTTTTACACTTGTAAGTAGCGTAGCTATATCACACTGTATTGTGATTCAGTGTGTATATTTTTTGACAACTGCTAATAAAATAAGTAATAATAATATATAATGTGTAAAATGACTTTCATTAGTGTTTCAGCACTCGACAGAAGTATATAATATAATACGTTCTTTCACAATGACTTTGATTTTATTACAAAGCCCAGACTAAATAGTCGGCTATATTGTATTGATTTCAATATAACGCATAAACTGCGGGTCTGGCAGTTGAAGAAGCAAGTGCTTATAACTTATTCATTTTTACGATTCTGCAGCTGAAACACCGTATGGGTATTTAATTCAACTATTTAGTAACACGTAAGAACGGACATGCACGAGATATTCACATACGCGGAGATATTTTAATTTGAATTGAAAAAGCCGTTCAAAAAGCGGCTATGGCAGGATTTTAAATTTATTGTACGGAAAGCTTGCAGAGACTTACTTTTTATGCACACGGGAGTAAAAAGACACAAGATGCCTGAGTTTGACATTTTACAGAAGGTCCTCTGAGAAGATGATCTGGGATAAAAAGAAATGGATGGTTCACACGTGACTAAATTTCACAGATGTCGGTAAAAATTCCAAAACCACCTGTTTATGTGGTGATTTTTAGTCTTGTGTGAACCGGGCTTTATAGATTGACAAATATAATGATTACTTTCTTTTCTGTAAAAAATGTACTCAAGGCAAATATTATGGGTCACATCCTGTTGCAACGTTGAATTGCTACTCATTTCCTATTTACAGAAGTAATGAGGAGTGATCTAGTCAATACTGGCAGCCTTCTCTTTTTAAGAGGTAATATATATGCAGACAAGTTCATTTACATTACAGATTCCATTATCCCTGGCTTCCTGTTACTGTGAAGTTGTAGCCTATTAGGGCTGAAGTACTATATTTATGAAATGAAGAGGAGTCATGGCTGAAGTACTCAATGTTACTCTTGTCAGGGAGGAAAAATAACAATTTAATTTACAGTTTGCTAAAAGAGGTCAAATCTGGCTTCAAAATCAATATAATTATCAATATAATATCATTTCTACCATGTTATACTTTGGGCAGAACAATTTTATTAAGCTATGTTCATACTATACTGTATATGTTAGGATCCCAAGCTGAAATACGACTCCCATCGGTTTGGGGATAATTTACATTTTTACTGGCCGAAATCTTTTCGTGGTTTGGCTTGAGGTTGTCTTGCAAATGACCCCATCGCGATTTAGATAATTCACTTTACCCGAAGCCGATCTGAAGAAGTTCCGATATCAGAAGACAGGCATTGAATTGACAACAGAACTGGCAGAAGGCACAGGTGTCGTTGTCCAGCCATCAACAGTCCAAAGCACCTTTGACCATTGTTCCATAGTCCAATTTATGTGTTCTTGTGCATATTTTAGCCTTTTAGTCTTGTTCCCCTTTCTTAACAGAGGTATTCTTACTGCAACACATCCTTAAGTGACCGTTGTATTGTTGATTTGATGGACAATGACACCTGTGCCTTCTGCCAGTTCTGTTGTCAATTCAACACTTGTCTTCTTTCTATTCCTTAAGGATGTTATCTTCAAGTATTGCTCATTCCTTGTCTTCCAGTCCTGGGTTTGTCATGTACAGATGATGTTTCTCTGTACTTGTTGATTATGCTTCAGATACCACACCTTGAAAATCGAGTGATGTGAGCTATTTCACTGAATGTTTTTCCTTCTTTATGCAAGTCAAGGTTGTTATAATAGTAGAAAACAGTAGTGGAGGCTTTGAGTAAATTGTTGATGCACATAATGCATCAGAGTAGAAAAATGCAACATGTCTAAGACTTTTGCACAGCAGTGTACTTGGTGTTTTTTCAAACATTTATTTCATAAACTCGTTGTTTTGCACATCTACAATAAAACATATTTCAGTAATTTCAGCTAATATATTTCATCTATTGCCTCTGACTAGTTCAATTCTGTGTGCTCAGTCATACATTTCCACATGAGACTCACACTGGATAACTATGAATCCTGTAGGGGTGTGTGTGTAGTAAACTGTTTTACCAATTCCATAATTTCCTGCTTGTGATACTCAGCAACTTTAGGGAAGTATTCACGTCTCAGATGGGCTGATGAAAGAATCACTCCACCATTTGCTACACTCAGTCTGAAGAATTTACGTAACTTTTAAATTTAATGTGTTTCGTGCTTCACGGTTTTCAGTGGACTTTTGGAACGTGGAAGTCACCAAGAGAATCTCTGGCAAGGCACAGACTAATCTTTGAAACTTAAGGTATTATTTACATTTTTGGTAAATTAGCAAATAAGCTCACAGTGCTTTGAATCTGACAAAGAGTTGTGTGTTCTTACAATATAGTCCAAAGTCTATATTAATGCATGAACCTGACATTTAAATGCAGCAATCTAGTAAAGAATCCCCACCATAGTCACTAAGAAAAAAATCATGTTTTGTAATTTATAAAATTATTTCTGACTCTGCTTTGTGGTCAAGTGTGTACTTGTTAGGATGTGTAAATAAAATGTGCAGTTTACTGTTTAGAAGCATTTCAAGACAAACTTTCCCTGGCAAAAAATTGTATATATTTTTTTTCTTTCGATTTGGTGTTGCTAACCTAGTTTGCCATTTACCATATTTACATGTTTTTTTTAGATTTGAACACTACTTTTGGAATATATGTGGTCCAGTGGTTAAAGAGGTCCCCGGTTCAAATCCCAACTCAGCCACTGACTCATTGTGTGACCCTGAGCAAGTCACTTAACCTCCTTGTGCTCCGTCTTTCGGGTGAAACGTAGTTTTAAGTGACTGCAGCTGATGCATAGTTCACACACCCTAATCTCTGTAAGTCGCCTTGGATAAAGGCGTCTGCTAAATAAACTAATAATAATAATAATAATAATAATAATAATAATAATAATAATAATGTTAGATGAGGAAAAATATGTGTAAAATGTTATACAATGTTTAAAAAAATAAGTATATAATAGAAATAAAAAAGATGTTTTATCTTTGCAGAATTAGATACAAAATAGCCACCTAAATGACTTTGGACTGTATTGTAAGAATACACACTCTTTGTCAGATGCAAAGCGCTGTGAGCTTTTCATGCAGCCATGGCATGAGAAATCTGAATTCGCAAAGCAGAAGGCATCAGACAGCAAAGCTGGGTCATTTAGGAGGGAATGGCTCACACAGTTTTTTTAGTCAGCAGTTGATGAAGGAGCCTATTGTAAATATCACATGTAATTTAGTAGAAATACAGTAAAAACAAATGCAGAGAAATTTAACAGGTTATACACAAATCCTTTAGAAATCTAGGGTTCAGCAGTTACAAAACTGAAAGAACATCAAGACAAATCTGAATTCCATGAAGCAGCAGTAATAGTTGGCAATGATTTTGTTCTGTGATGCAACAAACTAAAACACTGTTTCATGTGGAGTTTCATTCAGCATGTAGAGAAAGAGTGGGGGGGAAAAAACAAGCAGAAGCTATTTTTATATTTTAATAACTCCCAAGTAGTTGTACTCTTAGTATGTTTCTCTTACATTTACTTGCAAATGTGTTCTAAACTGCACTAAAAGGAACATTTCCTTAAAGTGTGTTACTAAAATAGTAAAGTCCAAAACATGAAGCCTGTGTCGCACACCCACTGTTTTATATAATTACCAGTATTTCCATTCCTGGGAGCTACCTCTGGGATCAGTCTCCCAAATATCCCAACATAGTTCATAATTGACGCAATTGGAGGTGCAACACCATAATAATAGATTGTAGATCAAATTTCCATTCTTTATTATTTATTGTTTAAAAAGAACAAAGCTAAAAACAACAACGTTTCAGCCAGGTGGCCTTCATCAACAATAGACACAGCACACACCATTAAAATACATGACGTCAATTAGTTAGTTGGTGATTCAATGATTCCAAATTAACAATTCAAGTAGTCATCATCAGTACTATTGAATTACAATACAGATATTTGAAAACATGTATATTTACTTTTATAATCATACATTTCAATATTACCTTATTCACAACATCATTTAATTCTATTTTCCAAACATATTCAAAAATATTCATGACTGCACATACCACAAAAAATCTTGTGATCAACAATTAAATCATTGTATTACCAAGCACAAGTATCTAATAGTTTATCCATCAGGGAGAAAGCAGCTTAAGTGATAATCTTCATTGAGTCCCTTAGGGCTCAAGCTATCCAATGTAGAAATCCAGAAAGCTTCACGACATAACAACAATTGTTGTCTATTACCCCCTCTAGTAGGCATCCTAGTTTTTTCTATAACCTTAAATCTTAACATAGATGCCGTATGTTTAGCTTCCTTTAAAATGTTTTGTCTAATTGCACTCTTATGCTCAGAAATGCAGGTTTTAACAGGTCTTGTAGTTTAACCAACATATGCAAGTCTGCATGGATAGTTTATCAAGTAAACCACGTAATCAGAGACACAGGTAAAGTAATCCTTAATATATATATTTTGTCCAGAATATGGATAGTGGAAGGTCTTAGATCTGGCCGAAACGTTGCTCTGTTTTTAATTTTGTTCTTTTTTTTTTTTTAAATTTTAGTCATCACCAATGGTATTTACCCTGGATTTGTCCCCAATTTGGAATGCCCAATTATTATTTTATCCCGGTTCACCGCTGCAACCCCTCGCTCGGGAAACGGATGATGAAACACGCGTCCTCCAAAACGTGTTCTGTTATTTTTTGCACAGCGGATCCACAGCGAAGCCACCAGACCGATAGTGCTGGAGGACAACACAGATCTGACTGGCTGACCCGCAGGCGCCCTATCAGCCACAGGGGTCGCTGGTGCGCGGTGAACCGTGGATTGCCCTGCCGACCTAAGCCTTCCCTAACCAGGTGGCGCTTGGCCAATTGTGCGCCGCCCCCTAGGAACCTCCAGTCACGGTCGGCAATGACATAGCCTGGATTTGAACCTGTGATCTCCAGGCTATAGGGCGCATCCTGCACTCCATGCAGAGCGCCTTTACTCGATTCGCCACTCGGGAGCCCCCTACTTTGTTCTTTTTAAACAATAAATGATAAAGAATATTATTATGGTGTTGCACGTCTACTTGGATCAATCTTAAAGTATGTTATACATTTGGTGAGGTGGGGTGGGGTCACAGGGAACCTTTTGTCTGTCTTGAAGAATTTAGTGAACCAGTCAAGCTACAAGGCTTGATCCACCCTGTTAATTACTCATTGATTGATTGTGTTCCGTGTTAAATAAAAGCAAAATCCTACAAGTTATATTTTACTTTTGTGTGTGTGTTTTGTGTGACGGGGAGGGGACAAATAGATTTTTCTAGCATTTTGTCCCTTCAAGATGTTTTTTTCAAAAATGTCACCCCCCTGATGCATTACTTTACCAGCTTTCAATGCAGTTATACCTGCAGACATTTGTATGATTACGTGCACTTGGCATCTGCTGTGAGGTATGTGCTCTCAGCTGTAGTATAAATGCATCCCCTGGCTGATGTTGGTAAAATAGGGCTTGCATAAATACATATGTTTTGTGGATCTGATACTTTCAACTTTTGTTAGCAGTTCTTTTTCTAGGAAATCTTGGTAGGAAATGTGTATGTCACAAGTGTAGCTTGTTTATTCAAAGTAATCTGTCCCCTTCTGAATTAAGTAATGAGCAATACAGTACATTATGCTATTTGAGGATTTCTGAGAAACCCTGCGCTTTATCACCAAATGTTTTATTGTATGTGAATTTAAAATGCATATACATACTTTTTTAGGTTGTTGATGCTATCCTTGAATCAGGGAAGAAACTGTCCAAAGAAGAACGAAAAACAGAACGGTGTCCCCTTTTGTATGAGTGGCATCGGAAGCAGTATGTGGGAGCAGCCCATGGCCTGGCAGGGATCTACTGCATGCTCATGCAGGTAAATAAACAGTGCAGGGTGCTGACTATACAATCAGGCAGTGCGTGATTATATAGCTATGGCCAAAAGTTTTGCATCACCTAGAATTTTAACATAAAAATATATATGTATGAATATAATTTAGAAACTACAAAATGATATTGCAAATCTACAGGAAGTCATAAAGTAGTACAGTATTTCATGTTTTCAATTTTTGTCTGTTTTTCATATATGAAAAACTATAAAGCGGTATGTAATTCAATATGTTAATGTAACATTATTCAGCAGGTTTCATTCAACTTTATGAAGCAAAATTGGTTAATTGTATAGGATGATGCAAAACTTTTGGCCATAGCTGTATTTTCAATTATCCACGCCAACAACACCCTTTAAAAAAAGAAAGGTTTAAATAGATAGGCCTTTTTATCACATACAATGAAACTAAACATTTTAAAAAGAAATTGAGATTCACTTTTTGTATTTTACAGTGTTTATTTTGATGTTCTTTTCAGCCAAGTGCAAAGGTGAATCAAGAAGTCCTGACAGAGCTGGTTAAACCCAGTGTTGACTATGTACGCCACAAAAAGTTCAGATCTGGAAACTACCCATCATCCCTCAGCAACGAGACGGACCGATTAGTGCACTGGTGTCACGGGGCTCCTGGAGTGATACACATGCTTATACAAGCTTACAAGGTTAGTAGAGAGCTCTCTGGATCCCTATGCTCTTAGTGTAACCCTTTAAGGACTGGGATCGTATTAACACGATCATACTGAAGTGGGCTTCGAGGACCGTGACCGTGTAAACACGATAAAAAAAGCACTTTATTTTGATGACTTACAGGGCCCATTGTACTTTGCAGTACAGTACTTAGCTTAAAAAAAATATATATATATATAATATTGTGTATATGTAGATTTTTAGTGAATTTTTATAGGAAGAGAGTCAACTACAGCCAAAAAACACCTGGTCCTGGGGGAGCATCCCACTGAAAAATGCTTGGTCCTGAAAGGGTTAAAC
Organism: Acipenser oxyrinchus oxyrinchus; assembly: GCA_030684275.1. NCBI lineage: Eukaryota > Metazoa > Chordata > Actinopteri > Acipenseriformes > Acipenseridae > Acipenser > Acipenser oxyrinchus. The sequence goes on from CM060249.1 coordinate 56,872,866, forward strand.
GAAACAGAACTTGAACTTGCTTACTGACATTCATGAAACTTTTAATAACTTTCTGTTATTTTTTCTATAGTGTTAGCAGAACATTTTGACATGTTATTACACTTTGAATTATCTTTCAACAGCTGAGAAATGTAGCAAACTACATTTATTACATTAAAATATGCTTTAAAAGACATTATTTATGCACAACATAAGTTCAGTTCCAGTCAACACTGACTGGAGCCTTAATTATACTTAAAGTGTAATGCTTTTCACAGTGCTTTTATGAGCCCGGGTAACATTTTTGCTCCACCCTTTTGTGATTTAAAAACAAATGCTAAAAACTAAGGCCCTTGCATCCTAATATTCAGTTTGTAATTAAACAAAGCAACAAAAACCTTTATGAAGGAAACAGGGAATTCACAGTGACATCTAGTGGCATGTTATTACATTTCATTTTACTCGAAAGATGACATTTGTGCTTGAAATGTAATTGGTGATATCAATAATAGTAATATCGGGGCTTAGGCGATGGTGTTTGAGTAAAATATCAATATAGCTTAAGCTTACATTCTATTTTGAATTAAATCAGATAAATGCACAATTTCTCAGATTTTTTACAAAAAAATATACATTTTCTTAAAATGAATAGTGTAATGAAATGATAAATATAGTTTAACCATTGATTGTTATAAAACAATTTGATCACCCTAGCCTTAATAATAATAATATGTAGAATTCTAGCCCTCAAACACATTGTTCTAAATTACTGTCTTGGAGACGTCATGAGCCTGGGCCCTGATTATCAAAGCTAGTAATTAAGCAAATCTCTAATAACAGCTATGGAAATGAGAATATAAAATTACATGCATGTAAACAACCTAACTTTAAAAAAAAAAAAAACAGAACATTTTAATTAAGTTAAATTATTAAATCTTAATAACTGACTTGGAATAGGTAATCATATTAAGGTGATAAAACAGTAAATGTTAAGAGTAACTAAAAGGTTTAAGTTGATGCACAACATGAGTGGCCACCACTGCACATCATGTCATTCCCAGGTGTTTAAAGAGGAGAAGTACCTGAAGGATGCAGTGGAATGCAGTGAGGTGATTTGGCAGAGGGGATTGCTGAGGAAAGGCTATGGAATCTGTCATGGGACAGCAGGAAACGGCTACTCCTTCCTGTCGATGTACAGCCTAACTCAGGATAAGAAGTACCTGTACAGAGCCTGCAAGGTAAGCTGTTTTGCTCTTGTGGTTTATGAGTCACCAGAAACCCCTGAAGGATTTGCAGACTTATGTCCAGTCGGATGTACCCGATTCCTTATGTAATACATGGTAAAGGATCATTTCCTTTAAGCTTTGTGTTTTACAGTTTTATTATACATGGTGGTGGCGTGAGGTCTGTGTATAAGACTGCCCCTGTGTTAATGATAAAACTGTACCACCAGCACATGAACACAACAGAACAAACAAGAGCCTGTGGATTTCAAATTTTATCCGCAAAAGATGGAGAAATGTGTGGAAGAGCAGAATAATGTGACATGCATCTTGTAATTAGGCTCTTGAGTGACGAGGAAATAATCCAACCCTCCAAACGAATTTTCTACTTCGATTCTTAGTAATAATATATGTAATAATTAATTGTTAAAAAATAAAGTAACTTTTTTTTGTATTCTGTTTTACAATGTTATTCTCAACACTTGATTGAAGTATTACAGTCTCACTGTGCACAGTTGGGTGTACATTAGGCCCATTCGTTAATAATATTATTATTATTATTATTATTATTATTATTATTATTATTATTATTATTATTATTGATAAAACATTACCCTAACAGAGCTATTGACCTCAAAGACATGTTAGGAGGTTTTTTAACATTTGTTAATGATACAGCAAAATACTACATTATCAATGCGTAAAAGGAAAAACAAACAATATCTCAACTGACAACTGATTTAGTCCTGCTTGCTACTTCAAACAGCTATTGTTATCAGGCAGGGCTGGTTTACAAAGATCAAATAAACCCTAACTAAATCTGTTGGTCTTTAGCTCCTAATGTATGCTAGTGTAATGTATAACTTAAAGTGTGTTAAGCTAGTGTCATGTACTGTATGTACATCTTGGACTTCGCCAGTAGTTACCAAAGCTAAGCAGTTTTTAAATACAAACTATGACCACGCTTGTGTGAGTAAAGAAATAAATCGTTGAATTGACTGTGTGCCTAAATCTGCTGTTTGACCTTTTACCAGTCTATTTTAACCCTTTGCGGTCCTATGTCGGACCTGGTCCGACATTGCAATTATTCCTATCCGGTCCTGTCGGACATCATCAAAAAGACGCAAAAAATGGGTTTCTAGTCGTTTTTTCTCTGGAAAAAGCCGAGAAAACCATTCAATGGCCGAGTGGGAGCGACAGGAGCCGAGACAAGCCGGAAAAAAAAAGGGCGTATCTCATGAATAGTCATACTTGCCCCTGGCATCTGATAACGGCGGCCATAAGGAAACAAGCTGGCTGCTACTGCATCAGCGCTCAGAGAATATCACGGACATTTGCAGAGCTTTTTTGAGATGTTATCGTAATAAAATAATGACTTGGATCGCATTATTGAGGCGTTTGGTGATAAAACGAGTGATCAGGAGATGATTGATTGGTATGTACGACTATTATTATTATTATTATTATTATTTATTTCTTAGCATATGTGAAAGCTATAGAGAACAAAAGGGTGGGGCGGGGCTGGAGATGCCTAGTGAGTGCTTTGTTGATATGCAGGGCCTTTTAAACCCGTTTGTCTGTGGAAAAAAAATACTTTTAAACAGCGCGTCTAAAATTAACTGCGCGTGTGAAAATAAATAGGACCTGACGCGCCTGACACGCACTTAATAAATGGACTGCAAAGGGTTAAAAACTCTGAGTTAGAACACGATTCTGACGATTCAGGACGATTGGCAGAGCAGCCACTGCAAATAATCACAGCAGCCACCCTATTACTGCCTTTGCAGTGCACCCAGGACTGCTGAATTTCATGAGTCCCAACGTGTAGTCTCCCCAAAGAAAACCAACAAGAAGCCAGGGAGAACAAGCAGGGGAGATAATAGATTTCAGCAAGAGCCATCATGCATCACCATTTTATGTCCTAATTGCTCTGGCAGATTACCTTGGAGGTATTGCAATTAAAAGACTAAGAAAGAGCATATCTGATAGAAGGTGAATAAACATGCATCTCCCAAGCTCAGTTTCAATACCACACGGCAAGGAAATTATTATTTATAAGGGTAAATTCTACAATCGAAGCATTTCGAAAAATGTAGTCATATGTATGCATCAGGTTGAATGTAGAAAATGTGTTATTTGAATTGTAGAAAGGAATAGAGCTTTATTCAAACAAATAGAACACCCATTGCCTTGTGGTACATCCTTAGACGTCATGCTCATTTTTGTTTTCTAGTTTGCGGAGTGGTGTTTAGATTATGGGACGCATGGGTGCCGTATTCCAGATAGACCATATTCTCTCTTTGAAGGTAAGATTTTAAAATGTAATTGCTTTCTGCACTTATGAATAGCTTGTGAGAGTTTATTATCTCATATGGTCAAAACATTTCTCCCTGGCCTAATTTGGTTTATTAAACTGACAATCAAGCTGGCAACAAACTGATTATTTGCAAAGCTTTTAATCTGTTTTTGTGTTTGAAGGAATATAAAATCATCTCAATTTAAAAGCATTTTATTAAAATTTGATATTGTTCATTTTTTCCTTTTAATAGGAAATTATAATCAGTGGTGTTTTCCAAGGTTAAGGTTAACTATACCCACTGATGCCTATGGATGTAATGAGGTAGAACGCCTGATGACGTAATTTAATAAAGATTGCTAGCAGAAGCTAGTTATAAATCATAAAAAAATAAAAGATTTCCAGTAAGTTTAACACTCTTTTGGTTACAGTTGTCTTATCCACAAATTTTGCAAAAGACAGCTTCTAATGTTTTATTAAAACAGACATTAATTGTTTTTAACCACATTAACAATCTTTGTGATCTTTCTCTAGACTGTTTTGAATAAAAACACATTCCAGGATAGTTGTCATGGTTCACAAAAATGCAGAACATGTTGCCTTTTAAACCTTTTATGATGTCACTGCCTGTGTCTGTGATGTCATGGCAGAATCTGGGATTCTTAACATTTGTGTACTTTGGGATACAAAGCAGACGGGTTTATAGAATTAGTGCCAAAAACGAACTCACCAATGATATTTTTCACCCCAAGAAGCCTATTACTAGGGGATCCATTTACTATATTTGAATTTGGAGATGACGATCTTTCAGGTAAGCTTTTCTTGGATTATATATTTTGTTTATTTTAATTAAGGGGAATACTCAAAACTAAATTACATTTCGTATTAGAAACTTGGTTGTTAATCAGCGTTCTGTCTTAAAATTGTTATTTTGTGCTCAAAACCAGTTTTTTCCCTCTGCAGTTAAATGGTAGCCCTACCTTGCATTTGAAGTCTAACTGTCTCATTGTAAAAGTATAATTTTACACCTGTTGTTTTAACCCTCTGTGTGTTCAGGGCTTCCCAGCCCTCAGTTTTTAAATAAGATCACAAATTAAGCGAAATGAACAAAAAGGACACAATTCAGACAGTACCTCCACTCTATATTTAACAGGCTTAAACTCCCAATTCTGTGATTGCATTTTTAAGTAGATCTGGCTTACCCCCCTACTTTATTTTAGGTAGGACATACAAACCCTTAAGTCACTGATTAGAAATCAGCCAATCACTGTTAAGCATTTGTCAAATTTACAGTATACCTTAACATGTGTACAAAAGTAGCACTTGAGTACAATATCTGTTTTTGTGCTTTATAATAAATTGAGTAGTCCGAACCACTGGACCTCTCACCCAAACTACATGAGATTACATCAATAAGATACTCTCTACAAACAAAATATTAATTTTATAGTAAAATGTTTAGATTTAAAGGGTTTATATATATATATATATATATATATATATATATATATATATATATATATATATATATTGATGCATTTTTAATATTCCCTGCAGGATTTGGAGGATCTACCCCTGGTTTTCAGGACCACCTGAGGGGCCAGTCTCATTCACTTCTGCCTCTGCAAGCAGTCCTGTGTTCCAGTGCCGGTCTGAAGGCTACTCGTCACACTCCAGCCACACCTCCTCCATTTCTAGACATTCCTCTCCAGCCACTTGCACCTCTCTACCAGCAGCCCCACTGATGAGACGGATGCCCTGTGTGGTCAGGGCAAGGTGCGTTCCTACTTGCCAGCTAGCTTCATGGGCTACAGAAACGGCCTGGCTAGATGTAACTTTGCTGGATTTGATGAGGACGGGCAGCTTAGGTTCCTCTGGGACTCAGCCCCATACTGTCCTCATCCTACCAGCTTATTCGAGGACCCCCGGAAACTAACCGAAGATGTTGGTCTTTGTAGTACCCATCCAGCATAAGCACAGAAGACCTGCGATTCAAGCTCAGGGTCCCTCATCAGCACTGTGGAGGTGGTGGTGGATGATCCTGAATTTCATTATCTGGATGCCAGATTCACCTGGTCCCACTCCAACAAAGAATGGGTAGGCAATGAGAGCCATTATAAGTGTGCTGGCTGTCTTCGATACTGCTGGAGCACGGCGTCTCTGCAAGTACACTTGGAGCAGGGCTGGAGACCGGTTCAGCTGCAGGGTTTTCTACCAGAAGTTGAAGGACCTGTAATGAAAGTCAGGGGAATGTCTATGTAGAAACTCCAAAGATACAGGTCAGCTCAGAGTCCCTCGTCAACAGTGTAGAAGTGGTGGTGGAAGATCCGGAATCTGATCATCTGGGGCCAGTTTTTCAAAACTTTGGTAATCGGATTTCCACGTTTTGATCTGGATTATATCGTGAAATTGGGTTTTTCAAAACATCAAAATGCAGTCGTGATTACTGTGATCCGGATTTCATTTTGTTAATCCACTCGCACTTTTAATCACGCTTTAAATTTTGCAGTTGGGTTTTTCAGAATTTAAAGAGGAGATCAGGGTTACTTTGATCCAAAATACCACGATTGTTGTGTTCAGAAAGGAGACATCCACTTAGTAGTAAGAAAATGAATTTATTGATTGCGAAAGATATGCCTGACGGGTACATGAACAATTGGCAAACAGTTATGCCCGACATGAACATGATATTCTGACAGATACATAAATGCAATCGCATTTAAACTTTGGCATATGGCCTTATCCATTGGAGCTCGATAGCCGCCCCTATGCTATCCGAGCTAAGTTGAATGCAATACAGTGATTAAGAATGGCTTGGCCAGCGGGCAGGACAAGTGGCACTTGGGCCACCTTCCCCCCTAGACAAGGCATGCTTTAGGGTGGAGGTACGGGAGGAGGACCAAACTAAGAAACAACATGGGTTTGTGGGCTGAGAGACCTATTTAATTGGTAACGTATATGATTAATGGTGGAGTCTCCATTCGGAAAGACAACAAGTTTCCAAATCCTACTGTGGATGTCGATTTAGCTTTTAAATGATCATAGAACATTGATATTTTGTTTGAATTGTCATAGCAAACACACACTATATAGTGTGTTATAATATTTACATATTTATTTACGTTTTGCATCCATGCCAGCAAAAAGTAAAACACGTATTTAGTGGTATAGCTTTAATAAAAAAGCGTTTTATTTTTTTATACAGATGATTTGAAACAATTTGTTTATTTTTAACCCTTTGCGGTCCTATGTCGGATCTGGTCCGACACTGCAATTTTCCCTTCCCAGTCCAAGGTCCGACATCATCAGAAAGACGTAAAAAACAGGTCTCTACTCGTTTTTTCTCTGGAAAAAGCCGAGAAAACCATTCAATGGCCGAGTGAGACCGATAGGAGCCGAGAGAAGCTGAAAAAAAAAAATGGGCGGATCTCATGAATAGAGATTTATTCAGATCATTTATTTTGACGTACACATTAATATATGTAATATGAAATAAATATGTAATTTCCCCCCACATCTTTATTTCTACACAGCACAAACACGCATTTAACCCTTTGCGCTCCATTTATTCAGCGAGTGTCAGGCGTGTCAGGTCCGATTTATTTTTACATGCGCAGTTTATTTTAGACGCGCTGTTTAAAAGTATTTTTTTTTCACAGTAAAACAGGTTTAAAAGGCACTGTATATCAACAGGACACTCAGTACTGCATCTCCGTGTTATCTATGTGGTGTCGGGTCTATCAGTATTCATGAGATACGCGCCTTTTTTTTTCGCTTCTCTCGGCTCCTATCGGTCTCACTCGGCCATTGAATGGTTTTCGGCTTTTTCCGGAGAAAACGACTAGAGACCTGTTTTTGTGTCTTTTTGATGATGTCGGACAGGGTCCGCCATTGGACCGGAAAGGGAAAATTGCGATGTCAGACCAGGTCCGACATAGGACTGCAAAGGGTTAAAATAGTTCGGTTACAGTTCCTAGCAACGCAATGGACTGTGGGACTTAATACGATAGTATCCCACCGTGCACTGTCTGTTTACAAACCGCACTACCAGATGTGATCTATTTAGAACCGGACTCGAGACTACCCCTGAGGTATTAAACGCTGTGTAGTGTAGACTGTGTAGTGTAGTTAACTGCACTTTTAAGGCAACTTATACGGTTTAAAGGCATAGTGTGGACCGGGCCATTGACACTACAGGAGCCTGGCGTCTCTGCAAATACACTTAGAGCAGGACTGGAGAAAGGTTTTCTACCAGACATTGAAGGACATGTGGGAAAAGAATATCTATAATGAAAGCCAGGAGAATGTCTGTGTAGAAACTCCAAAGATACGGGTCAGCTGCCAGACAAAGGAAACTTACCCCTTAAACAAGAGAAGAACATAGAAGAACATAGAGGACACCTTATATTATAGGATTTTAAATTTCAGCTTTAAAAATGGGAGTACGAAATGTGACATGACTGCCAAAATATGTCTTTTAAAAGTTATTTATTTGTTTAACTTATAATAAAAAATAAACTTAACATCTAAGTTAATCAGTGTCTCATCTTTCTTTATGTAACCCCACCCTGGTTGCTCTCCCTGCAGAGCAGAGATAAACAAGGCCTAAAATTAATTTGTTTGCTGCAGTCCAGATGTAATTGAATGGGATTTAACACTGAATGTTAAATAGGTTGATAAAGTTAAACAAGATGATCCTGGTTCTCAGCCGTAGAATGTTGAACTGGCTGAAAGCTCCCTTACGTAACCTATTGATGTCGTTTTCAATTAAATCAATTGGTTCTTTTGATGTGGTGCCTCCACCTGGATGATGCCAACACACTTAAACAAAGGTGCCCTATAGCAATTACCCAGAACAAATAAATACAAGCCCCAAATTCTGTAATAATCCATATATAATGCAATGTAATTCAATTAAAACACTGTATGGTAACCAGAATTTGCAGTATACTATAAGCACAGATGAAAATAATGGTAGTATAGTGATACACACTCGATAATACTACTAGGGTATTTAAACAAAATATTAATAATGCCAGTGTTACGGTACACCTAATAGTAATATGAAAAATTACTATACTAAATATACAAAAGATTTTAGTTTCCAAAAAAAAACATTTATTTTATTTTCTGTGGTCGGACTCACAATAAAAACAGTTTTTGACATTTCCGTAAACCTGGTCAAATAAAATAATAAATAAAAATAACCCCCGCCCCAACTATCAATGCAGTTCCCAAAAGGCTAGAATTACCTCTTTAATTCTACACACAGTACTTTTAAACAGTAAAATCGACAATTAAAACACCTCAAATAAATCCTCAAATAAAATGAACAAGGCGATTACCAATTATGAAAACCAAAAAAAAACACAATAATATTAAGGAAACTTACACAACACAAAATCAGCAAAGTCCACTGTCCCTTTTATTTATATATACTGTAAAATAAATTTATATATATATATATATATATATATATATATATATATATATATATATATATATATATATATATACAGTGCCTTGCAAAAGTATTCAGACCCCTGACCAATTCTCTCATATTACTGAATTACAAATGGTACATTGAAATTTCGTTCTGTTTGATATTTTATTTTAAAACACTGAAACTCAAAATCAATTATTGTAAGGTGACATTGGTTTTATGTTGGGAAATATTTTTAAGAAAAATAAAAAACTGAAATAACTTGCTTGCATAAGTATTCAACCCCTGTGCTGTGGAAGCTCCCAGTTTACACCGATGAAAGAAATTGCCCTAACGAGGGCACAATTACCTTACCATTGGCCTCCACCTGTGAACCATTAAAGTTGCTGTCACATTTTCTGGATAAAAACCCCACTGTTGAAGGATCTTTGGTCAGGCTGTGAATCTGAAGGAAAATGAATACCAAAGAGCATTCTACAGAAGTTAGAGATAAAGTAATACAAATGCATAGATTAGGGAAAGGGTACAAAATAATATCCAAGTGTTTGGATATCCCAGTGAGCACAGCTGGATGAATAATCAGGAAGTGGAAGCTGCATCACACCACCCAGGCACTGCCAAGAAAAGGCCATCCCTCAAAACTCATCGCTCAAATAAGAAGGAGACTTGTGAGAGAAGCCACAGAGAGGCCAACAATCACTTTGAAGGAGCTACAGAGTTCAGTGGCTGGGAGTGGAGTAATGGTGCACCAGTCAACCATATCAAGAGCTCTGCATAACACTGGCCTGTATGGGAGGGTGGCAAGAAAGAAGCCGTTACTCAAAAAGTACCATCTGAAAGCACGTCTGGAGTTTGCCAGAAAGCATGAGAGTGACCCAGCTGTGATGTGGGAAAAGGTTTTGTGGTCAGATGAGATCAAGATAGAGCTTTTTGGCCAAAACTCAAAGCGCTATGTGTGGCGCAAACCTAACACTGCCCATGGCTCACACACCATCCCTACAGTGAAGTATGGTGGTGGCAGCATCAGATCCAAAATACCAGGATTATTGTGATCCTACTGCGGAGGTGGATTTAGGTGGGCAGCTCGGGAAAATGTTGTTTCCATGCACAGAGAACAGATACATGAGAGAATCTCACGTGGAAATCCACATTTGTCAGGTGACATCTTGTGCCTGTTTAAAGCACAGTGTTAAGCTCATGTAATAAAGCTGTGATTTGTAAATGCCTCATGCCTCATGCCTCATGCCTGGTTGTTTAATAAAATGTTTTACTGCTCTTACCCAAAAATAATTAACCCAGAGGTATATAGCAACTGTGTCCAACCCAGGTATTGCAGATCACCATGGCTGAAAACCAGCGGAGACGTAGGATTACAGAGATTTGTGCCAGACACCTTCCATGTATGCTCCAAGGCTGTCTGGAATGGGAGCAGTGGACGTTTTCACGTGAAATGCAGGTTTCCATGTGAACATGGGCGTGGATTTCCCGTGTTTTATGTCATGCTCACGAGTAAATGAGATTGACCCTATCCCTCTCTGTGGCCGTTATTTTTGGCCACAGACCTGATCCTCTCGAGCTGTTCTCCAAAATGTGCACGCGCATCGCCACTTCATGTGTAAATAACCACACATGGAAACTCCCCCAATGACAAACAAGTAAGAAATAAACAGGAACATTGCAGGGAAACAACCAGCAAGATGGCTGGTTTACTAAGGAGGGTGCTAAGAAATAGTATATAAAATATAAAATATATATTTTCAATATATATATATATATATATATATATATATATATATATATATATATATATATATATATATATATATATATATATATATTTATTTTTTATTTTTATTTAATGATATTTATTATTTTGCAGGTATGGCTGGAGCTATTCATTATCTTTCTGACCTGTTAAACCCAGAAACATCTCGCTTCCCAGCATTTGAACTTTGACCAGTGGAGGAATAAATGTTTTACTCAAAGAGCGGTTAGACAGCTTAGTGCCTCAAATCCCAACTTCTAGAACAAAACTATGAGCTCTTCCCAAGGACCACAGGCATGGACATACGAAAAAGTCTTCTGGCTGTAAATCCTAGCAGTAACAAGCCCATGTAACTCGGAAACAAAAACTATTTGCATGCTTCTAATGCTGTTGTCAGTGGATGTACAGTGTCTGTGTTCCTGTTTGTAGCAAGTTCCTTAATTTGTGAGATCCACACCTTTCATTGATGTCTTTTTTTGTGCATGGAGAAAGCCGAACTTAATTGTTGGGATGTGCCAGTGTGAAGATGCAGTACAATTTTCAGTCTATAAGTTAAATATATATATATATATAGAGAGAGAGAGAGAGAGAGAGAGAGAGAGAGAGAGAGAGAGAGAGAGAGAGTATGTTAGCCTCTATTAGTACAGCCAGTTTTGTTTTCAATTTAATTGAGTATCAAGATTGTGAAAATAAACAGGTGTGTTTAGAGAAATAATGGGTAGGGGGTCAGCATATATCTATTTTATTTTAGGTTTTTATTTAAAGTAGATATAATCTCTAGATGATTGTAGTTGGTCATTTGATCTTTATAAGAGCACCATGGATACTGGCATATACAGCAGAAGCTTCAACTGGATTAAGATCCAGGAATCTGCAGGTGCACCTGGTCAGATAGATAACACATTATACCCCACCCCCAAGATTGATGAATAGCAGCATTGGCATCTTTCACCATCAGTCAAAAATGCTGCCCACAGTAATAAGTATTGGTAAATGGTCATTAGTAAAGATTCTGTCTGCAAGCAAGTATAGCTGCTGCAGGCTCTGATGTTAATTTGGATGACCACTGGAAAATGTTTTCTATAGGACAGTGGATATCTTTGCTTTCTTAAACATTGCTTTAAAAACTTTGTCCTTCCCGATTTAAGCTATATTTTCCAGGATTCTTAACATACTGGAACATTTCTGGGTTCCTGATACTGTTACTTTGCTATGGTTTAATTCATTCTGTTCTAAAGTTTGTTAAAGGTTTGAAGAGCCACACTGTAAAGTGGTTGCATGGTATTACTCATGCAAGTTATTAGCAGAGGTGAAGATCAGAAGGTCAACTTGTGGGTCTTCTAATTGTCTAAATGTAATGTGGCTGTTGTTTTGAGATGTGTTATTGTGTGCGTTTAATGTGTGCACGTTTTGAAAGGGCTAACATAATCAGACCATACTGTGGGGAAATAGCACCAGGAGATTGTACATATCTGGAGAGATTTAGGCCAGTTGGATAATGGATCAGAGCTACAGTAATTTATTGTGTAGTTTTTAAATCTTGTATCTGAAAACAGTGAATTAAAAGACAGGTGTTAAAACATGCTGGGGGTTAAAAACATTCTTATAGGCACCATCTACCAAAATCAAAAAAAGAAATCCTAATTGTATTGTCTTAGTGTTGAATAGGGGTGGGTATTGCAATACTGAAGACAATGTTGTGATATATTGAGATACATATTGGAATTCAACGCCGAATGATGCTGATGTTGATTTTTTGCTACCGAAATAAATCTGCATATATAAACTGTGCTTTTTGTCATTTTTATGGAATTTAAAGTATTAGAATGTAATATGAAAAATTAACCTCTCATATGAAATGCCCAGTAACAAATTTGTGTTGGATCCTCTGAAGTACTTGCATGTGCTCCCAATTTGAAAAATAGAAAAACTGTGCTGGTTTGAAAGCTAATTAAAATTCACTAAAAACATTGATTTTAAATGTAATTTTTACATTTTATTATAAATAATATATTTATTTTCATTTGATATTAAACATGTTTTTCAAAAGTGTATCCTATAACTGTGACCATAAACACTGGTTGAAAGCTGCTTTATATATCGGTCAGTGCAGAAACCCAGGGTTTGGAATTTCTTTTAAGATTTTTTTATATATTACAAAAGCATAAATAAGTGCTACACATTTATTTCAAATTTTTTAAAATACTGGTAAGTAATGTTATAAACCTATTTATTTATGTATCTGTTTTGCTTGTTTTTTTCTAACTTGCAGTTTTTTTTTTTATCTGATGAGATCAATTGTGGTAGGTCCAGGGGGAAAAAAAGATATTCAGAATATAGTGTCAAATTTAATTGTCCAGAACTGTCAGCAGATAGGCTTTAAAAATAAATGTAAAAACAATGAAATTGCACTGATACAGCTCTTAAATTGGTGACAAATAAAAAAATAACTGAGCATTTGTGTAATTCATAATTTTATTGAATGCAGAGCTCCAGAAAAAAAGATGGAGCTGGGGGAGGGAGGACGTACTATACAGGGCATCGTGGTGATTGAAGTTCTGTCCTGGAGATGACCTCATAATTGAAAGGAATAGAAAAAAACATGCATGATAAAAATAGTTTAAAATTAACCAAACCACCAAAGACAGCTTTTACCCTCTAGTTGCTTTCAAAACAAGCCAAATCTGGCAGCACTGATCAAGGGGGAGTAGCCTAAAAGTCACATGAGAGACGCATGCATTACCTATTAAATGTTACCTCAAGTTCTATGTACAAATAAAACGTGAATTCGTATAATTTGATTTAGAAAAATGAATATTGTAATTGGTGTTTTCCGGTGCTTTAAGATGTAGGACTACACTGCTGTATGTAAAGTTGGTGGTACTGCCAGCATATTTTACTTCAGCCTTGCATAAACAACATACCTCAATGTTTGCTCCTATACAGCCATCCTTTTTAGATTTTTTTTATTAGGAAATGATTCCACATATGTGATTTTGCTTTGCAGAATTTAAGCAGCTCAAAATCTCAGTGCTTCTGTCATATTTTCTTTTGTGTTAGCACTGCTCACATTACCAGTTCTTGCAGGAAGTGATTATCTCGCGAGATAATAGCCGACATTTTCCTGTTGATGTTTCCCTGAATTAGTTTAACCAGAAATACCGGTATTGTTGTTCAAATAGCGGTTATTGTATTGCTTAATGAATATCGTATACTCTGAGTAGCATTAATCAAAGCAGTTGTAGAGAACTGAAGTTGTCAAAGTTTCTTGGTTGATCTGGCTTGGGTTAGCATTTCTTTCAGCTTTTTTTTTTAAGGGAAACTGAATTTGGATTTCTCCTGACATTAGGCTGCTAACATTTAAATGGCTATTTTTATTTTTATTTTTATTTTTTACAGCTTACACTGGTAAACTTTGAATAGTCTCAGATTTATGTCATCATCCCGATACGTCTTGGAGTGCTTGAGCATAGCCATTTGTCATTTTACTTTCTGTTTCCTAGTGCTTGCACTTTGGAGTAGGGTGCTGAATCAGGAATCCTTAGCAAAGGTTTAGACAAAAAACATTTTGAAATTGCAATGAAAAAAAAAAAGCTGTAACATTTTCTAAGTCACTGTAGCAGGGCGATTGACCTGCATATGGGGAAATTGGGTTTGTTTTGTGTGCTTTTTGGAGTTGTTGTGTTTGATTATTGTTTACAGACGGGCGCTCAATTGAAACTTGCTCCCTGTTAGGTTTGGTTGAGAGCTTGTCTCAGTATCTGTCAACATAAAAGCATCTGGTGGAGATCGTTGTGGGCGACTGCACCGCCATGCTACACAGAGGGGTGCTGCGTACACTCAGGAGGAGAGCTTCCACGCTGCAGGAACTACGGCTACACAACCCTTAAACTGCAACACTGTGCTTGTGAAGGCAGTGCCCAGCCAGGGCCATATGAAGAAGCAGGAGTTCCTGTAAGAATACTGGCTCATAAGAAGGTTAGTTTAGGGGATATTGATACCAAGTAATGTATAGCAAGGGTTACGTAGGGTAGCAGAAAAATTTACCAGGGGCATTAATTTAGAAATTACAAATACAATCAACACAATAAAACGTGCGGTTCAAGCTTTATCAGCAGTATACAGAGGTCAGAAAACACAATAAATAGGATATTTATTTTTAAATGTGATTGTGGACTTATATATATATATAAGCACTTCTAGGAAATGAACTGTTCATTATGAAGAGAACATAAAAAAAACTAAAAAAAACATCATCATATCCAAAAACTGCAAAATTGGCAGGCTTTACAAAAAAAAATATATATATATATATATATATATATATATATATATATATATATATATATATATATATAGTACTGTGCAAAAGTTTTAGGCAGGTGTGAAAAAATGCTGTAAAGTAAGAATGCTTTCAAAAATAGACATGTTAATAGTTTATATTTATCAATTAACAAAATGCAAAGTGAGTGAACAGAAGAAAAATCTACATCAAATCAATATTTGGTGTGACCAGCCTTGCCTTCAAAACAGCATCAATTCTTCTAGGTACACTTGCACACAGTTTTTGAAGGAACTCGGCAGGTAGGTTGGCCCAAACATCTTGGAGAACTAACCACAGTTCTTCTGTGGATTTAGGCAGCCTCAGTTGCTTCTCTCTCTTCATGTAATCCCAGACAGACTCGATGATGTTGAGATCAGGGCTCTGTGGGGGCCATACCATCACTTCCAGGACTCCTTGTTCTTCTTTACGAAGATAGTTCTTAATGACTTTCGCTGTATGTTTGGGGTCATTGTCATGCTGCAGAATAAATTTGGGGCCAATCAGATGCCTCCCTGATGGTATTGTATGATGGATAAGTATCTGCCTGTACTTCTCAGCATTGAGGAGACCATTAATTCTGACCAAATCCCCAACTCCATTTGCAGAAATGCAGCCCCAAACTTGCAAGGAACCTCCACCATGCTTCACTGTTGCCTGCAGACACTCATTCGTGTACCGCTCTCCAGCCCTTCGCCAACAAACTGCCTTCTGCTACAGCCAAATATTTCAAATTTTGACTCATCAGTCCAGAGCACCTGCTGCCATTTTTCTGCACCCCAGTTCCTGTGTTTTCGTGCATAGTTGAGTCGCTTGGCCTTGTTTCCACGTCGGAGGTATGGCTTTTTGGCCGCAAGTCTTCCATGAAGGCCACTTCTGACCAGACTTCTCCGGACAGTAGATGGGTGTACCAGGTCCCACTGTTTTCTGCCAATTCTGAGCTGATGGCACTGCTGGACATCTTCCGATTGCGAAGGGAAGTAAGCATGATGTGTCTTTCATCTGCTGCAGTAAGTTTCCTTGGCCGACCACTGCGTCTACGGTTCTCAACGCTGCCCGTTTCTTTGTGCTTCTTCAAAAGAGCTTGGACAGCACATCTGGAAACCCCTGTCTGCCTTGAAATTTCTGCCTGGGAGAGACCTTGCTGATGCAGTATAACTACCTTGTGTCTTGTTGCTGTGCTCAGTCTTGCCATGGTGTATGACTTTTGACAGTAAACTGTCTTCAGCAACCTCACCTTGTTAGCTGAGTTTGGCTGTTCCTCACCCAGTTTTATTCCTCCTACACAGCTGTTTCTGTTTCAGTTAATGACTGTGTTTCAACCTACATATTGAATTGATGATCATTAGCACCTGTTTGGTATAATTGTTTAATCATACACCTGACTATATGCCTACAAAATCCCTGACTTTGTGCAAGTGTACCTAGAAGAATTAATGCTGTTTTGAAGGCAAAGGGTGGTCACACCAAATATGGATTTGATTTAGATTTTTCTTCTGTTCACTCACTTTGCATTTAGTTAATTGATAAATATAATCTATTAACATGTCTATTTTTGAAAGCATTCTTACTTTACAGCATTTTTTCACACCTGCCTAAAACTTTTGCACAGTACTATATATATATATATATATATATATATATATATATATATATATATATATATATATCATACTTCGCTTGATTCATGGGCTTGCAGCGATCCTGAATTTCTGTCAAACTGCAATGCCATTTCCATGTTTGTTTTATTTAAAGTGTTTTAAGTTCAATTTCAGTTTGCTTGTTCAGCTACAAAAAGGCAAAAGTAAACCTCATGTTATTACTTTATGAAAATGTGTTGATGGCCACTGTTTACTGTGAAGAAATGGCAAAGAATGAAAAATAAATAAAAAAAATAAATAAAATGTGTTGTCCACTTTATGTACTGTTTATTTTGGGAATAAACAAAACAACGTCTAACTGGAACTGCTATTTGGCATCCTTTGTTTTGTAGTTAATTCACTGGGGTGAAGTAAGTCCTACACAACTTATTCTTTACTCCTGGGATATTTTTCTATTTTAACGTGTTACATATTGTAAGGTCTTGCTGTAAAATAAAGACACACACACAGGGGCCATGGCCACGCCCCCTGCCCCTGTGGCTATGCTGTCTCTGCTCATGCTCAGAGCAATAAAATGTCTTTTAATGCTTTTTGAAAATGAACAAATATTCGAATGAATATTTAAATTGAACGAATATCCGAACGTGAAAATCCTGCGTTTGTCCCAGCACTAATATATATATATATATATATATATATATATATATATATATATATATATATATATATATACACTGCTGTGCAAAAGTCTTAGACATGTTGCATTTTTCTACTCTGATGCATTATGAGCATCAACAATTTACTCAAAGCCTCCACTAGTGTTTTCTACTATTATAACAACCTTGACTTGCATAAAGAAGGAAAAACATTGAGTGAAATAGCTCGCATCACTCGATTTTCAAGTTCACGGGGCATTTGTTGAGGCTGTAAGGATAGAAAAGAGGAAGCAGAAACAAGCTTGTTAGTGGGGCAGAGGCAGACCAAGAGAGCCTGGACTTAGGATAGAAGGCGAGCCGATGGCCCAGACTTAGAGGCAGGCTAGGAGGGGCCCAGAAGTTAGGATAGGAAGAGATACCCGATCGATGAGCCGCCTTTACATAGGACCGGGCTTGGTCGAAGGCTGAAGCCTTGAGGATCTGAAAACACATAAAAGTGCTCTGACTCGGCAGAGGTGCCTCTCAGGGCAAAGGAAAGTCAGATGAATCAGGACCTGAAAGGAGAGATAAAAAGGGTTCCCTGACTGATCTGGTGCTGCCCTCGGACGAGGTGAGGCACAGGCCTCCAAAGCCAGCAGCAGAGAGGCATCCAGCAAGGAACCTGTAACAAAGAGAGATGGGTTAGTCTGGGACTCGGCACTGAGAGGGTAAAGCGGGCCACATCCCAAGGGAAATAGAACAGCGCCTTGGGTGAAGAGGTAAGATTAGCGCATGAGCTGCGACAGGATAGTGTGGCCGGGGATCCCCTCTGACTCATAGCGGTGAGAACCCCCCTGAGCGTGGACGAGGAGGTTGGGGAAGTGAGACTTACTTGCCCCCCAAAGAATGGACCCCCGGCTCCCAGCAGAAACCCCACTGTGAGACAAACAACAGGAGACGCGCCAGTGCATAACATAAAAGAAATAGCTGTAAAAGACAGGAAAGGAAAAGACATACAAGACAAACTGTCGAGATTAAAATAGTGTTAGTGTGGTTTGGTTATGTGATTACCTGCCACTCAGTGGAGAGGAAAAAAAACCCTTCCTAGAAGGGGAAAACCACTGGTGGCCCCGGCGGTCAGGTAGCTTCCACTCCTGGCATGCTAACTTGTCTTTGATGGGCTATTACTATGTCGGTATGGACATAGTATGGACAACAGATGTATGAATTGATTACTGCAGAGGACCAGCGCCCCATGTTTTGATTAGACAGAGATTCCGCAATTAAAGAGTAAAATATATAGAACTTAAGGTGTTATACTGCCATCTGGAGGTTATGGTTAGAATAAAACCGTTGACTTAGAAAGTGATGCAGGGTAGAATATTTGATTATTGTGATTAATAACTGAGATGGTGGTGGTTTTAGCGGGGAATGTTTATGGTACTCATAGAACATAATACCCCCGTATCTAAGAGAGCTTGATTATGTAAAATAAATATTGATCCGGCTCCTGACAGCGGTGTGGAACTTGATGTTGCGTGTAACACTGATATCTTTACCATTAATTAGTTATTTGGTAAAATACCTGAATGTTATTGTTTAAACTATGTTTCCAGTTGGTGGAAGCAGATATTTCCTATTATTTGCTTTCAAATGTTTGGAGAGTGTGGTGCCTAATGGTAGAGGCTGAATGAGAACCAGATGCCATTGCTGATGCTAAATTGTACTCGGGCTATGCTTGATGTTTCTTTACAGTGTGAGATGGACTGTTGGGATAGACAGCGAGATAGGGGAAACCGATAGTGATACTGGAAACCACGAATATATGATTTAATTGTGCCTAGAGCCAGATGGAGAGAGTCTGTTGCATGAGCAATGAAAGCAAGGATCCAGTCTTGATTGAACGGAAAGGAAGAATCCAGTTCTGAGCCCAGAAGACTGATAACAGTTACGGCCTGAGGTGCAGGACAACCTTGTGGATAGAAAGCCAGCAATGGGGCCAGAGCTCCATCTTGCAGAATCTGGTGATTCATGAAACCCCTGAATCCTAGAAATGAGGATTGAAAAGGGGCGAGTCGTGAGGGGGGCTGAGATGTAGTCTTCATAGATTTAGTGAGAGCCCGTTCCAGTTTTGAATTAATAAATGCATCTTTGATGACCTTCGTGGATTGCATGGAACTTTTTTGCTCTTCCTGATTTGATGCTGTAGAAAAGGAGTGAGACGTGAAATGAAGGTTCTAACTTGGGGGATGATGTGAATTGTGTAATTGAAATAGCCCAGTAAGGATAGCAGGTTCCAAGTTTTTTTTTATTTTTTTAATAGAAATTAAGCATCCGAAGTTGCTGAGTGTAAGTTATTGCGAATGTGCGATACATTATAAAAACATCTTTAGTTCAGTAGCAGTGAGAACTGGAAGCGTACAGGATGGGAAAGTCTGGTACAAATAGCAATGTGAAGTCTGTTTCCGAAAATAAACTTGACAAAACAACAGCCATTTCTTTAAGTACTTGCAAGCAGTCTTAAATTAGAACTGTAGTTGAAAATGTTGTCTTTCAGAAAATAAATTAAAATGAGCTGGAAAATAGCTTTGAGAATCTAACCCTTAATGTTGCAAAAGTATCTAAAGTAGAAGCCATATGTGGTCGCTGAACTTGATTTCTAACAACAGGCGCGTGCTATGGACCATTGAGGGCGTCTGATGCCAGGTTGTAAGTGGGAATCATCAGCTGTGGGGACTAGAAGGCAGCCATGACTGGAGTGGCGAATACTGGGCTTGATAGAGATTGTTGCAGTTTTCGAAGCGACCTGTTTATCCATATCGTTGAGCCGTGTACTAATTGAAGCGATTAAGGCGGCGATGGGGTGAATGAGGGGCTTCATGTCTTCAAAAATGTTGTTTATGAAGCTGAAGGGTGGGACCTGTTTTGCTGGAGAGGCGGGCGGTGCTGCCGGCCTGAGAGAGCGAGAGAGTTTGCGGAAGCACGCTTGAGGAACAGGCAGCATGATGAAGCAGATATAAATGTATAATAACATATTGAAGAATGCCATACTATTGCTTCCAGCCGGGATGTTGACATTGTCGTCGTGCCGGGTTTTTAAAAGTTAGATGAGTGGCCAATCCTTATAGCTGCTCCTGAGGCTGAGCCTGCTGGCGGCAAAGTTTTGATCTCTGTAATGCCGGGGCAGCAAGTCTGTTTGCTGAGAGAAGTCTGAATTGGAAGTAGGCGGTACTGATTCAATCGAGGAGTAAAGAGAGATTCAGCAGACAAAGCTTTGTGGTAGATTTAAATGGAGCTAAGGCAAGGAAATCCCTGACAATGGAAAGACGATGGCTTGTCAGCAGAGCTTTGAAAGTTTAGCAGAGGGCCAGTTTTTTTTAATGAAGACGCAGAGAAAGTTGAGTAATGGAGCTGTGCTTTGAACGGTGCTGTTGTTGGGCTGGAGACTGGATGGTTGCAGGAAGGTTGTTGGAGCTCCTGCAGCAAAATAGAGAAGCTGAATTATGAGAAGAATCACTGGAGCAGGTTGGAAAATTATTGATAATATCTTGGCAGTGCTGTGCATAGAAGTGACCTGCAGTGAAAGGAACGAGGCAATGAAGTTTAGATATAGCGATGTTGAGCTGAAGCATGAATATCGGCATCTGAGTGTTTGCTACAAAATGAAAGCACTAGACGGGAAGTGCGTAAGATTGTGCTTTTAAATAGAGAGTTAATAATGATATTCATTAATTAAGCAGCCCCAACGCCCGCCCCCTGAATCTCACACAAATGCTAACGTGTGATATACGAAGCATAATCAACAAGTACAGAGAAACATCATCTGCAATTGACAAACCCAGGACTGGAAGACCCAAAAAGCTGTCTAACAAGGATGAGAATACTTGAAGATAATATCCTTAAGGAATAGAAAGAAGACAAGCGTTGAATTGACAACAGAACTGGCAGAAGGCACAGGTGTCATTGTCCATCAAATCAACAGTACGAAGGTCACTTTTGAAATCAGGACTTAAAGGATGTGTTGCAGTAAGAATACCTCTGTTAAGAAAGGGGAACAAGCCTAAAAGGCTACAATATGCACAATAACACAGAAATTGGACTATGGAACAGTGGTAAAGGTGCTTTGGACTGTGCAATGTTTAATAGAAACTCTCTTCTGGTGTGCTCTCCCAGGTACAAATTGAGAAATTAATTCCTGTATGATTTGTGGTGAATAATGTGTGAATAAAAATATCAAAACAATCGGGATCATGTTTAAATGAATGTTCATTGAAGAAAGTTCATAGGAATTATTAATATTACATTCTGTTTATGTGTGAGTAATAAAACAAATAAGTATTATAACATGATGCTGCCACTGTGAGAACCGTCCAATAAGGGTGTTAAATACGAATTGTCATGTGTAAGACTAATCTTAATTCATGGTAATGTAATTTGCTTACAATCAATACAATTGTTTGGTTTGTCCAAACCATTACATAAATAGTTTGGTTAAAATTTGCCTTAAAAAAAAAAAGGCCCATAGACTTATTTCCTGTATGTATCTCAATTCAGGTCTAACTGAACAAAATATTAGTGTGGTCACCTGATTGTTTTCATTTTTTTTTAATTTTTTTTTTTACTAATTTTCATGGCCAAATGTTCCACTTGTCCACAAACTGAGTACATGATACAGTCACTATAACTGAATCGTAAAAATGTGCAGTACCTGAAAATTGAGGATGGATGTTGTATATTAAAAGACTGAACCTTTTGCTTATATCCCCTCAAACCACCAGACTCTCCTCCATTTGCTGGTAGAGTATGTGTAATATACAGTAAGTGTTACAGAGTTAAATGTATTGCATTTTCTAGTTTAAAAGAATCACTTTCATGAAAATAATGATGTTTGCTTCTTCAAAAATGCACACAAGAAGAATTTCACTTGTGAGGGGTTGTTTTAATGACCTAAACAGTGGCTGATATTAATAGCGTCACTATACTGTATTAGCTCCTTATTTAAATCCTGCTGGTGTTTTCCATCAGCAGTCATTTATTGACCCATTTAATGACTGTACTGTATATAATAAATACGGTAATTTAAAGTACACATAAAATCAGATGACGATATTTAGATCATTAAAATAGACCATGTAATGTTAGAGTGTCCAGATCTGAGGCTTGGTGGTCCAGTGGTTAGAGAAAGGGGCTTATTACCAGGAGGTTCCAGGTTCAATCCCAGCTCAGCCACTGACTCACAGTGTGTGACCCTAAGCAAATCACTTAATCTCCTTGTGCTCCGTCCTTTGGATGAGATATAAAACCGCAGTAGCAGTTGTGATGCATAGTTCACCCCCAAGTCTCTGTAAGTCGCTTTGGATAAAAGTGTCTACTAAATAATAATAATAATGAAACACATCTGAAAAGACAATTATCTTATTATTAAGAAGACGCCCACACTCATTTGCATTTTAAGGGATTTTTTAAAATTTAATCTCAAAATAAGAAAGTGTATTTAAACTGGGTTTCTTTCTGCAACAACATAATGCAACATGATACTGTACCACACCACTGAATTAACATCAAATTAATTCCTAACTAATGCAACAGAATCTTAAACCCAATCCAGTTGCATTTAGAATTGCATAGATCATACAGATAAAATAAAGGATAGCAACCTATTCCATGTACAATAACTTAAAGAAAAACAACAAGAATTGCAAGAATTGTGTGTGAAAGTGGCACTGATCATTTTGACTGAAACTCCTGGGGCAAAACCAATCTTTTGGCCGGGGTCTGGGGTCCGCCTAGGCCCCCCGAAGCTCTGGGGTTGTACAACCTTGCAGGTGCATTCTGAGCCATTTTGGACCACTTTATGAAGCAAATTTTAACTTGACTTTGCACAAAAAGAAGTTCAGAAATTACCAGATGGATCAACCTGATAAATTACACATGAAACTAGTTAACAAACATAGTTTTCTAAATGTTACTGATCAAACCTTTTACATGTATACCCAAGTCACAAATTCATTTTATAAAACCTGAGCTGCAAAAAGCATATACCAGCTCTGCTTAACTCAATCAGATATCGTAAATACAGGGTTCATACATACGTTTTCAAGGACCAGTTTATTTAACCTATAATAACAAAAATCTAAATTATACGCACTTATATTTATAGATAAACTCTGGACCAGTAAACTTTCTCATTCAATAACACTTAGTCAGGTTTGGTACCTATAAGTGAGTGTGTCATTCCAAAAGCATTATAACAATTCAGTGTTTTAATCAATGTCAGGAGCAGTCCAAGAATGTTGTGTCTCAATCAATCATAAGCACCTGACTTTGTTAAAAAGTAGGGGGGCAAAATGAAGGACTAACTGCTGAGCGTAGAGAGGCAAATGTATTTTTATTTTTTTAATTTACAATTAAGAAGCTCTAAGAAACCAAGCAAACCTTGCTGTTGTGAACTGACGGTTTTAGTAATTGCAAACCGACAAAATTGGGCAGATGTTTCAGCATAAAATGTTCAATATGGACTCACTGAGCACGCATTAATTACAAATAAATGCAAGTACAGTACAACCTCAGAGTTACGAACCCCTTGGGAGTGGAGTTTGTTCGATTCTGAAATGCCCGTAACTCTGAAAAGCTTTCAATGTTTTTAATAAATGTGTACACCTGCTATCTGCACCCTCAATCGGAAGAATAATACAAGGATACAGCACAGCAATGCAATACTCATATTGTTATGGTTCTAAAGTCTTTAAAACAGTACTATAAATGGAAAAAGGCTAAATTGAAGTTAGCATTGAAATTGTAACTGTATCAAGAACACAGATTTAAACATCCAGGAAAACCTGGGTTAATGTTGTGCTTGTTTTTAAACAAAATGCATTTGTGCCACTTGCTCATGTGCTTTGTTTAAAACTAAAATGTTCCCAGTGAAATTGCTATACTTGCTTTGAAATCTGCCTCGCCTTTCTGAATACATTTGTTGGTACAGTAATTTTGTCTATCTGTTTGCATTGCACGCATGAGTGATTGCATACTTCCGGTTGAAAGTGGGGGTTCGGTAGACCGGTCAGTTCGTAAGTTTGGTGTTCATATCTCTGGGGTTTTACTGTAGTACCAAATGGCATCTCTGCACAGTGCTACACCTAGAATTCCCACCTGTAGTTTTTTAAAGCAAGGTGTTAAACAAACAAAGAAAAGCAAGTACTGTTTTTTTGAAGGTCATTATCCTTAAGTAAGGCAGTTCAAAATATTTGCATGCCAGAAGCACTGGTTTACTATTTAAAAAAAAGACTTAATTCTAAAGCAAATGCAAAGGCTTTTTTTTTTTTGCTGAATAAAACAAATTCAACAGTTAACTTAGTTAACTGTTGAAGGATCGTCAAGAGTTGTTTCTTGTTTTATACCATTAAAATGGTCTTATTCCCATAAGAGATTGTGTCTTTGCCTTTGTTCTTAATATGGTCCTTTGAGTTAGAGGGCAAAGTTTGCCCATAATAAAATAATTTAACACATTAATGTAACTGCTGCTAGAGTAACCAAGTCATTTCTTGTCACTCGGAAGGCGCCCGGCCAGACCACAGGGGTCGCTGGTGCGCGATGAGCCAAGGACACCCTGGCCGACCTAAGCCCCCCCCGGGTGGCGCTCGGCCAATTGTGCGCTGCCCCCCGGTCGGCAGCCTGGACTCGAACTGGCGACATCCAGGCTATAGAGCGCATCCTGCACTCCACACAACAAGAAGGGAGCCCTTCTTGTCACTTTTAAAAAATTTATATATTTTTACTTTAATTAAATATAATGGGAAATTTTGCATTGCTTTGGATCGGGTACCTTATTTTATATCTTTAACAAGGGCTGACAGTGTGCAGAACGACAGGGAGAGTAGTAAAAGCAACAACATTGTAATTACCTTAGGATTTCAAGTATGTGCCTTATAAGTAAGTTGACACTGGCTGCGACAAAATACATGTACTTCTCAAGGATGTTGACTAAATGTATGTGTGTTTCCACTATATAATATATCCATTCATCACTGAAATCAACTACAAGAAATAGGAAAACTGCTTGGTCCCAATTTGCAATTTGATTGGCTAGTCTAACATTCTATCGGCGTATGACTGAGAACCCCATTACTAAAGCATTTTAGACCAAATGTACACATTTAAAACACAAAATAAATACAGATGTAAAATAATCATTATTCAATCTTCTCAGTCCTTATCAGCTGTTGCTGAAATTTTCAGCAGGCAAGCAGAAGAAAGAGGTTTTCATTGTAACAAAATCAAACAGTAATCCAGTAGCAGTAGCCAGCTTGTGCTTCCTGGTCTTGCTGCCTGCTGTGGTGCAGGTAAACAAGTGCAGGTGTTTTATTCTTTACTTGAGTATTCAAATACTTTGACTAAAAGCTGCAGCACTATAACAATGTATGGTGTCAGCTGCCAATGGCAAATCACTCTCTATATTATTATTTTACTCCTGTTGACAGATCTGTTCTCCCTGCATCAGTCTCATGTTATGCTATCTTTTCTAGCTTCCCATGTT
This sequence comes from Acipenser oxyrinchus oxyrinchus, assembly GCA_030684275.1. Classification (NCBI taxonomy): domain Eukaryota; kingdom Metazoa; phylum Chordata; class Actinopteri; order Acipenseriformes; family Acipenseridae; genus Acipenser; species Acipenser oxyrinchus. The sequence goes on from CM060249.1 coordinate 56,898,665, forward strand.
TTTGTTTTATATTTGTATTCTTACCTAGAGATACAGTAATGTCCCTACACAATATTTATCCAGTCAGCCAGTGTCTTATATTAGACAAATCTTTACCAGTGTGAATCCAAAAGGTGCCAGTGGGCTACTACTGAGGCAGGTATTATCCTGTTTACCTGGATTCAGTTTCCCACATAAACCATTACCAGAAATACAAGCAGGATAAATAAGAAAGCTGAAGGGTGAATAGCAGCTTTCAATAATGTTTATATATATATATATATATATATATATATATATATATATATATATATATATATATATATATATATATATATATATATATATATATGTGTAAAAAAAGAAAGCACAAAGTAATTTCTATAATTTTAATTGTTCTATTGAAATATATAAATTAGAGATTCAGCTTTACATTACATAACTTGCATAAAATGAAAAATAACATGCAAAAACTAATTTGGGCACCCTTACATTAGTATTTTTGCTTCCTTTACAGCTTGCAGTCTTTTTGTGTATTTTGAAACCTGTTTCTGGCATCTTTCTAGAGATATTTTTTCAACACATACAGCTTTGATTTCTGCAATCAACTTTGGTTTCTTTTTTGCAACATCAGCCATCAAGATAATCCACAACATCTCAATGGGATTTAAGTCTGGGGACTGAGATGGCCAATCAATAACTGTAATCTTCCTTTATTCAGAAATTCTTTTGTAGACTTTGCAGAATGCTTAGGGTCATTATCCTGCTAGATAAGCCTTCTAGCACTGGGTAACAAATGAGAGTGCAAAATGTATTGATATTTTGCAGCATTCATTGATCCTTCTACAATACAAAGGTCTGAGGAAGAAAAACAAGCCCATACCATCACACAACCTACACCATGTTTAACACTGGGCATAATTAATTTTTTTTTAAATTCTTCTCTTCCTCCAAACAAATTGTTGCTTTCTTGGTGAAAAAAAAGTTCTATTTTGTGACCATAAAATCTGGTTGAAGAAATCATCAAGCTTCTTCAAGTATTCAATAGGAAACTCCAATCGCTTTCCTTTGTGTATTGTTTTTAACAAAGGTTTGCATCTTGGTTTTTGCCCATGGACATTCACCTCGTTAAGGTATCGTTGAATTGTTCGCTTGTGAATTTCTTCACCATCTTCTCTCAATTCTTGTGTCAAATCTTTTGCAGTAATCCCAGAATTTTGCAGGGCTGCTTGAATGATTCTTCTTCCAGATTTTGCAGACATCTTTCTGGTCTTCCACATGAGCTAGTTGCAGTAGTTCCTGTTCTCCTGTGTTTGTCAATAGTAGCCCATACAGTGCTTTTCGGTAAACCGAGTCTTTCTGCTATTTTTATGGAAGTTTCTCCTTTTTCGTTTAGTTGTATCACTGCCATTTTGAGATTGGTTAAAACTAAAGAGTACATCAACATTTTCATTGCTTTTTTATCACAAATTTCCAATTATTTTTCAGCACTTGATGGTTATGTATTTATTTATTCTATAATTATCATCAGGTGTTGGTTTTCAATCATGATAATTGTCAATAATTAGCAACAAATGGGCTTCATATGAAACATGTTGATTGCCCAAATACTTTCGTCAAAGTATGAAATTAGTTTTTGCATGTTATTTTTCATTTTATGCATGTTATGTAATAATTTGTTGTTTTATTTATCTAATTTATATCTTTCAATAGAGCAATTAGAAATTATAGAAATCACTTTCTGTGTGGTTTTTCTCATGTTTTTTAACTGCTCACTTTTGTCTACGACTATATATATATATATATATATAGTATTATAAAGTATTCACCCCCCTTGGACTTTTCCATATTTTGTAGTGTTACAACCTGGAATTAAAATGGATTTAATTGGGATTTTTACCATTTGATTTACATAACATACTTAACACTTTGAAGGTGCAAAATATTTTTATTGTGACACAAAAGTTAATTAAACAAAAAAGACATTTGTTGGTTGCATATTCACCCCCGAGTCAATTGGTAGAAGCACCTTTGGCAGCAATAACAGCTGTGAGTTTTTTGGGTAAGTCTCTACCAGCTTTGCACATCTGGATCCTGCAATTTTGCCCAATTGCTCAAGCTCTATCGTTGGATGGGGACCGTTGGTGAACAGAAATTTTCAAGTCTTGCCACAGATTCTCAATCGGATTGAGGTCTGGGCATTGACTGGGCCATTCTAAGACATTCAGGTTCTTGTTTTTAAACCACTCCAGTGTAGCTTTAGCTGTGTGTTTCTGGTCATTGTCCTGCTGGAAGGTAAACCTCTGCCCCAGTCCCAGGTCTCTTGCAGACTGAAACAGGTTTTCCTCTAGAATTTCCCTGTATTTGGCTCCATCCATCTTGCCCTCAATCCTGACCAGTTTCCCAGTCCCTGCCGATGAAAAGCATCCCCATAACATGATGCTGCCACCACCATGCTGCGCCACACATAGCGTTTTGCGCTAAGGCCAAAAAGTTCAATTTTGGTCTCATCAGACCAGAGAACCTTTTTCCACATGTTTGCTGTGTCTCCCACATGCCTTTTGGCAAAATCCAAACGGGATTTGATATGGGGTTTTTTCAGCAATGGCTTTCTTCTCGCCACTCTTCCATAAAGCCCAGCTTTGTGGAGCGTCCGAGTTATACTTGTCCCATGGACGGTTTCTCCCATCTCAGCTGTGGATCTCTCCAGCTCCTTCAGAGTTACCATTGGCCTCTTGGTTGCCTCTCTGACTAGGCAGAGTCGCGGTTGTGCCATATTCTTTCCATTTTTTAAAAATGGATTTAACGGTGCTCCAGGGGATGTTCAAAGTTTGGGATATTTTTTTATAACCCAACCCTGATTGGTGCTTCTCCAGAACTTTATCCCGGACTTGTTTTGATAGCTCCTTGGTCTTCATGATGCTGTTTGTTTAGATATGCTCTCTAACAAACTCTGAGGCCTTCCAGAAACAGGTGTATTTAATCTGAGATCATGTGACACTTTAATTGCACACAGGTGTACTCCATTCAACTAATTATGTGAATTCTGAAGGCAATTGGTTGCACCAGAGCTTATTTAGGGGTGTCACAGCAAAGGGGGTGAATACTTACGCAACCAAGACTTTTCAGTCTTTTATTTGTAAATAATTTTGAGAAATATGTAGATTTTTTTCCCCCACTTTGACATTATGGACTATTTTGCGTAGATCAGTGACAAAAAATCATGATAATTGTCAATAATTAGCAACAAATGGGCTTCATATGAAACATGTTGATTGCCCAAATACTTTCGTCAAAGTATGAAATTAGTTTTTGCATGTTATTTTTCATTTTATGCATGTTATGTAATAATTTGTTGTTTTATTTATCTAATTTATATCTTTCAATAGAGCAATTAGAAATTATAGAAATCACTTTCTGTGTGGTTTTTCTCATGTTTTTTAACTGCTCACTTTTGTCTACGACTATATATATATATATATATATAGTATTATAAAGTATTCACCCCCCTTGGACTTTTCCATATTTTGTAGTGTTACAACCTGGAATTAAAATGGATTTAATTGGGATTTTTACCATTTGATTTACATAACATACTTAACACTTTGAAGGTGCAAAATATTTTTTATTGTGACACAAAAGTTAATTAAACAAAAAAAAGACATTTGTTGGTTGCATATTCACCCCCGAGTCAATTGGTAGAAGCACCTTTGGCAGCAATAACAGCTGTGAGTTTTTTGGGTAAGTCTCTACCAGCTTTGCACATCTGGATCCTGCAATTTTGCCCAACTGCTCAAGCTCTATCGTTGGATGGGGACCGTTGGTGAACAGAAATTTTCAAGTCTTGCCACAGATTCTCAATCGGATTGAGGTCTGGGCATTGACTGGGCCATTCTAAGACATTCAGGTTCTTGTTTTTAAACCACTCCAGTGTAGCTTTAGCTGTGTGTTTACGGTCATTGTCCTGCTGGAAGGTAAACCTCTGCCCCAGTCCCAGGTCTCTTGCAGACTGAAACAGGTTTTCCTCTAGAATTTCCCTGTATTTGGCTCCATCCATCTTGCCCTCAATCCTGACCAGTTTCCCAGTCCCTGCCGATGAAAAGCATCCCCATAACATGATGCTGCCACCACCATGCTGCGCCACACATAGCGTTTTGCGCTAAGGCCAAAAAGTTCAATTTTGGTCTCATCAGACCAGAGAACCTTTTTCCACATGTTTGCTGTGTCTCCCACATGCCTTTTGGCAAAATCCAAACGGGATTTGATATGGGGTTTTCAGCAATGGCTTTCTTCTCGCCACTCTTCCATAAAGCCCAGCTTTGTGGGCGTCGAGTTATACTTGTCCCATGGACGGTTTCTCCCATCTCAGCTGTGGATCTCTCCAGCTCCTTCAGAGTTACCATTGGCCTCTTGGTTTGCCTCTCTGACTAGGCAGAGTCAGCGGTTGTGCCATATTCTTTCCATTTTTAAAAATGGATTTAACGGTGCTCAGGGGATGTTCAAAGTTTGGGATATTTTTTATAACCCAACCCTGATTGGTGCTTCTCCAGAACTTTATCCCGGACTTGTTTTGATAGCTCCTTGGTCTTCATGATGCTGTTTGTTTAGATATGCTCTCTAACAAACTCTGAGGCCTTCCAGAAACAGGTGTATTTAATCTGAGATCATGTGACACTTTAATTGCACACAGGTGTACTCCATTCAACTAATTATGTGAATTCTGAAGGCAATTGGTTGCACCAGAGCTTATTTAGGGGTGTCACAGCAAAGGGGGTGAATACTTATGCAACCAAGACTTTTCAGTCTTTTATTTGTAAATAATTTTGAGAAATATGTAGATTTTTTTCCCCCACTTTGACATTATGGACTATTTTGCGTAGATCAGTGACAAAAAATCCTAATTAAATCCATTTTAATTCCAGGTTCTAACACTACAAAATGTGGAAAAGTCCAAAGGGGGTGAATACATGCAAGGCACTAATATATATATATATATATAAAGACCCTTAAAACAAAAAACAATACAGCTTCCATGGTAGGGAGGTTCAAACTTTGGAGACACGAGAAGTACAACAGCAAATTGGGCCTGCGGTGTGATATTATTCCATCATTATTTCAACAAGAACACACAGCAGCCTCACATCAATCCATACGTATGATCCAACAGTGGATGCCTTTTCTTCTTCTCAGACACTGACTTGATCATTTCACCCTCCCTGAATAAAAACAGGCTGCATCTTAGAAATATATTACCATTGAAAACAAAAGAAGGCAGAATAAGTGTATAAGAGTTATTGGCTCCTTATTTCGCTGAAGATTTGACCACTTGCTCGTATGGAGGAGGAGGCTGGTTGCAGTAGGATGGTGGGGGTGGGTAGGACGCATTGAGATGTGGAGAACTGGGCTGCACCTGGAAAGGCGGAGCAATGGGATTCACCACAGGTCCTCCAAGGTTACCATAATGCTGAATGTCTGGCTGCGGGGAACCTGCTAGAGACAGGAACAGAATACGTATGTCATTGAGAATTAGGACTCTGTTCTCAAACAATTTATAACTAGTATATATTGTAGTGAGTACATTTTAAGAACATGTTTTACTAACAATTTCAAGAATTAGAAAATACAATACTCCCATGTTGTTTTACATCTGAAAGATGTATCAAATATGATTTTGATGCCATTGCAGGTACTCTCAATGTAACTGGCTATGGATGGCACTCAAATTGCATTAAGCACTCCAACACGCTGTGACTTCTACAAACTTTGTAATAAAAAATAAGGGGCCTTAGGTACCCTTGGTATTTTAAGTACCAATACTATTTGGGGTCTGCACACAATTGTATCAATTTTAGTAATAGCAGTCTGAAACACTTAGCAGAGATATGGCTGGTTTGTGGTTAAGTGAAAGTTGAAATAGTTTTTTTAGTTTTGGTCTGATGCATTCTAAAATAAATCTAATGTATATTTCAGAGATCATTTAAAATTGGACTATTATACTCTCTAGGTTCATCACTGTTAATGAACACCATAATTAAGTAGTAAAGGGTAATTGAAGTGTTTAGCTTACAGCATAGTTGAGTTTATTGGATAGAAAGTCGCATGGTTTGATGGTAATGCAACTGCATGTTGCATAATTTTTCATTGTCATTGCACATTCATTTCTATTTGATGTATTTGTACCATATTATCTTGACTTAACAATTCCAGGAAAGAAGTGGATATACTTTACCCTCCGTACCCTGGCGCTGCCTGCTCTGGGGTTATTCTAGTTAATTTCATGCAGGCTCTTACTGGTTTGCAGAATTAGCTATTAGAGACCTACAGTTTACACAGAAACACATTGAAATGAGGTATATCAATCTATATTATATTGTATTATAAACTGAAAAACACGATCTTGCAGATTTGCATACAGCATGCATGCAGTAGTAGTTTACATTTAGAATAACGTTACAAAAACTATTTTCTCTACATCTGTGTTTGATGGCAGCAATACCTCTAAAGAATGACCTTGTACACCACACATATTGAACTAAAAAAAAGGTAAAGCAAAAAACCACTGTAATAGGGAGAGCTACATTTTTACAGGTTTATGCTAAAATGTATACTATGGCCACCGTTGAAGCAAACACATGCAGTATTGTACAGTTTTTTTAATGGAACCACCTTTTTAACAAATCTAATTATGACAAATAGTATTTTCCTTAGTAGCAGGCTGCTTTACTGGAGCATAACTTGCCCACTGTTTGCTTAATTACAGTATTTTGTGTGTGAATTAAACAGAAACAGGTAATGGTAGTGTGAACAGGATGGCTTTGCAGGGGTGATGTCAGACCAGAAACACAGACTCAACAGAAGGAATGGCGGGGCAAAACTGAAGTGCAATGGCGCTCAGCGCGTTTATTAAATAATAACAAAAACAAAAGATTTAAATAAACACAAAACAAAAGGGCACGTTGGCCAAACAAACAGAACCAAACAAGTATCGTGCTGGTTTTCAGCCAGCACGTATAGCAATTGTTTACTTTAGTTTTTACCTCCTAACTCCTCACTTGTTGTCCACTCTCCAAGACTCTCCACCGTGTGGCAAATCTTTTATAATTTGTGACCGAGGGACTAACTATCAATTATTATATTATCCCTCGGTCACATTCAGCACGGGTCTACCAAGTCTGCGTGACTGTCAGCTAGTTAAACAATCAGTAGCTGACAGTCACGCATCCTCACGAGGTATTTAAAACAATAATAAATACAAAACAATACCATGGCGGACAGCATCTCGCTCGTCCTTGCCAAACAATAAATCAAAAACACAGCTTTTCACCGTCGTATATAATCCAAATCATAATACAAAAACAATAATAAACAAAGGGGTGTGGCACTCCACCACACATGCCCCCCCTTGTGCGGAGCACACATGGCCTCAAAAGGCCACCTCCCCCCTTAGTCCCCAAAGTCCCAGTTTTGTCCCGGCCCAGGAACAGGGGCAGAAATGGGCCAAGGGTGGCGGCCACAGTGAGAGGTCCTCCTCCCACCCCAACAGCTGCATTGGCCAGGCTGACCGCACACAGGCTGGCTCCTCTGGTCAAGTCAATCCTGGTAACCGCCTGGCTGTCTGTGGGGGTGGTCTCCTGACCTTCCCCCCCTTCTCTGTAGCCGACAGCTCCCTCTTGTGGGGTTCTGGCCACCAAATTTCCTGCAGCGAAAGTGCTGCAGGGGAAGGTGGTTTCCTGACCTCTCCTCCCTTCTTCGTAGCCGGCAGCTCCCCTTTTGGGGCTCTGGCCACAGTATTTCCTGAGGCAAAGCAGGGCTGGCAGCGACCCCAGGCGAAGTGGAGCTGGCAGCGACCCGAGGCGAAGCAGAGATGGTAGCGACCCCAGACAACTGCAACAACGGACCTTCTGGAGGCGACGGCAGCAGTGGATCCTTATTTATAGTAATAAAATAATGACTTGGATTGCATTATTGAGGAGTTTGGTGATAAAACGAGTGATCAGGAGGTGATTTATCGGTATGCACGACTATGAAGAGATATGTGAAAAATACAGTAAACAAGGGGTGGGGCAGGGCTGGAGATGCAGTACTGAGTGTCCTGTTGATATGTATTGCCTTTTAAACCTGTTTTACTGTGAAAAAAATACTTTTAAACAGCGTGTCTAAAATAAACTGCGCGTGTGAAAATAAATTGACCTGACGCACCTGAGGCAGCTGAATAAATGGACTGCAAAGGATTAATCCAAAAGGGTTTTTTCAATATGTTAATGCTAAAAGGAAACTGAAAGAGGAAGTCAATAGTTTATGTGACAGCAGTGGTAATTTAGTGACTAAAGACTACCAAATTGCAATGTACTTAATCAATACTTTGTGCAATTTTTTACAAAGGTGGATTTATACAATATACCAAAGTTAACAGAATGTACACAAACATCATTACCAGAGTTTGTTCTCAGAGAGAATGGAGTACGAAGGGAGCTAGCAGCACTTAAAATAAACAAATCCCCAGGGCCCGATGGAATCTGTCCAGGGGTCCTCAGGGAAACTAGAGAACAGATTTTTAAACCAATATGTTATATATTCAACAAATCTGTAAATAAAGGAGCCATCCCACTGCACTGGAAAATTGGCAATGTTGTTCCTATAATTTAAAAAAAGGGGAGACAAATTTGACCCTGGGAACTACAGACCTATACATTTAACATCAATCCTATTTAAAATCATGGAAACTATAATAAGGACCAAAATGGAGGAATATTTATATAGTATCACTATTATAGGAGACAGCTAACATCGCTTTAGGAATGGTAGATCTTGTTTAACTAATTTACTAGATTTCTTTCAGGTGGTGACCACTAGAGTGGACAAGGAGTGCGTAAGACATACCGGTAATCTACTTAGATTTTCAAAAAGCATTTGACAAAGTTGTGCATGAAAGACTATATCTAAAGATTAAATCAGTAAGAACAAATGGTAAAGTAGCAGCATGGATTCATAACTGGTGAAAAGATGGAAAGCAGAGAGTTATAATTATTAGAGGCCAGGCATCAAACTGGAGTAACGTAGCAAGTGGGGACCACAGGGATCAGTATTCGGACCATTGCTATTCTTAATCTATATAAATGACTTGGACCAAAACATAATCAGTAAACTATGCAAATTTGCAGACGACACAAAACTGGGAGGAGTAGCCAACTCCCAATAAGCAACTTTAATAATACAAGGAGATTTAGACAAGATCAAGCTTGGTCTGACACATGGCAGATTAAATTTAATGAGAAAAAATGTAAAGTCTTACACATAGGGCGCAAAAACATGAGAGGCTAGTACAGCATGAATAGTAAAGAAATAGAGGAAGCTATGTATGAAAAGGACTTGGGGGTAGTAGTGGATGAATCTCTTAAGCCAACTAGACTAAAAAAGGCAAATAGAATGTTAGGTTATATAGCCAAGACAGCTGAATTCAAATCAAGAGAAGTTATATTAAAATGATACACTGTACTGGTACGACCACACCTAGAATACTGTGTAGAGTTCTGGTCCCCATATCATAAGAAAGACATTGAGGCACTGAAGAGAGTGGAGGGCAACATGATTAATTCCAGTTTTGAAGGGTAAGTCATATGAAAGACTGAAAGAGCTGAATATGTATAGCCTAGAAAGGAGAGCCACAGGCGACTTAATAGAGGTATTTAAAATTATCAAGGGGTTTAACAAAGTAACTGATGAAAATTATTTTTCACAGGTCACAGAGAACATTACCAGGGGCCATGGGTGGAAGCTGAAGAAGGGCATATTCAGAACCGAGGAGAGAAGGAGCTGTTTCACGGAAAGGGTGGTGAACCATTGGAACAGACTGCCAGACAGAGTTGCTGATGCAGAGACTGGGATCCTTCAAGAATAGACTGGATGCTGTCACAAGCAATACGGTATAACCCTCTCTGTGACCTTTAGCTAGCCACCTGGAGGAAAAGCAGTCAGTTTAGCCATGGATTCCCAGAAGTTTCATTTCCCCTACTAACCTGGTTAGGGTTTTTTTGTTTTTCCTCTCCAGAGTGCTAACGGACCACACTGGCACCATAGCGAGCGAGCATAGGTGGGCCGATTGGCCTTTTCTCGTTCTAGAATTTCTTATGTTCTTATGTACTGTTTGGATGATAGGTAGATAAAAGCAACTTTGGCAGACAGGGGTTTGAGAAGTGGCAATACACCTGTCTGGATGTGAAGGTACCTGAGTGGAAGGGCCAGTTTTTTCGTAAGGGTGAGGATGCAGTAGTTGCAGGCATGTCTCTACTATAAACCCAGCTCTAGTGAATAATAACCATAGGTATCCATAGTGGTCCTTTAAAACAATCTATTTATTTTGCAAACTGCTGCTATTGAACCAGCAGTATTAGTTCAGAAGACATTTTCAAAGGCGTAACTTCAAGAAAAAAATAGTATAATCAGAAAGGAAGGCCTACACCAGATCTTAAATAATTGCACCAGAGAAAGGGCCAGAAACTCACATGGTCATTTCCAACTTTACTGGTATGTAAGATAAGATTAGCTATGTGGGTGTGCTGTCAGCAAGGAATGATTCTTTCCTGTGTTTATTATTTTCTACGTGTGACAATGTTTGGACAAGGACCATTTATAGCGATCTTACAATTCACCGACTGCTCTGGGGAAACATGAAAAATCTGGGGCTCATATCCAAACCAAGATATCGTTGAAAAAAACATTTGGAAATGTAAGGATAGATTTAGCCCTAAACTATCAGCAAAGGAACCACTGTCCAAACATTTTGATGACCAAAAACGTTATTATCATAACCCTGGTTCCCTGAAATAAAATGTAACCATAACTTAATGGGATATAACCTCTTATAGCCCAAATAACTTGAGCACTTATATCAAAGCTGCTCCTTTAAGAGCCCTGTATGCGTCAGACGTTGTCTCCTCCCCCAGGAGATAAATACGAATGATGCATAAGGCTCAGTGCCATTTTTTGTTCAGGCTTGCTGCGCCCTGGAATAACTTCCAGCCGAACCTCTGGGTGAAGTCACCATTCCGAACTCTGGGGAGCCCCTTCTGGAGATGAGGTCCAAGGAGGCAGTGTGGTCCAGTGGTTAAAGAAAAGGGCTTGTAACCAGGAGGTCCCTGGTTCAAATCCCACCTCAGCCACTGACTTTGTGTGACCCTGAGCAAGTCACTTAACCTCCTTCTGCTCTGTCTTTCGGGTGAGACGTAGTTGTAAGTGACTCTGCAGCTGATGCATAGTTCACACACCCTAGTCTCTGTAAGTCGCTTGGATAAAGGCGTCTGCTAAATAAACTAATAATAATAATAATAACCTCCCAGTTCCTCGCCCCTAGCAGGTGAACTGCTTTTACTGAAAGCAAGTGCTTATGAACCCATAGTAAAAGCTCCCGGGCAACACAATTGGGACTGAGAAACCCCTGTGGTGGTTGATGCATGTTGTGTCTGTACGGATCAACACGTGTCTCCTTTATATCTCTCAGAAAAATTGCTGCAGGGCCAGATTAACTGCCCGCAGCTCCAAAACATTTATGTAGAGACCCTCCCATGGGGGTTCCCACACTCCCTGTACCCCCAAGCCGTTCCAGACAATGCCTCGACCTAGGTTGGAAGCATCTGTAGTCACCACCTCTCTCCTCGTGATACAGCCCAGGGCTATGCCCAAGCACACATGAGCTGGTTGCTTCCACCACGAGAGAGCCTCCATATAGTGATGAGACACTGTGAGTAAGTGGTGGCATTCTAAGACAGGGTGCCGCACCCTGAGGTTGAACCAGGCTTGTAGAGGGCACATGCGTAAGAACCCTAAGGGGAGGATCTGGGATGCTGCTGCTACAGATTGGCAATCATGTTTCCGGAACTGAGGCTTAGCTTTTCAACTGGTTCACCATGATGCCTAACCATTGGAGGTGGTTGGTGACCAGTCCCGTGTGTAACACTGCCTGTCCTGGTGACTCGGCACATATCAGCCAGTCGTCCAGGTATTTGATCACTATGATGCCTTTTAGTTTCAGAGCGGCCAATATAATATCCATGCACTGGAGCTAGCGAGAGGCTGAACGGCAGTACACAAAACCCGTACACGGTGCCTTGAAAGGTGAACAGCAAGTACCTCCTGTGGCAGGGTCTCATAGGGATGCGAAAGTAGGCATCCTTGAGGTCCACTGTAGTGAACCAGTTGCCTGACCTTACTGACTGCAACAGCTGTCGAATTGTCAGCATCTTGAACCTTTGTACTCTCAAGTACAGACTGAGCTGTCTGAGGTCGAGGATTGATCTGAGGCCGACATCTCGCTTCGGCACCAGGAAGTACCTTGAATAAAACCCTTCCCTCTCGCTGAGAGGGTGAACAATTGAAATTGCCTGTTTATGGAGTAGGGCTGATACCTCCTGAGACACTAATACAGTGTCTTGAGGGTTCATGACCGTTGTTGCGATCATGCCCTGAAAGGAAGGGGGGCTGAATCGAAACTGCAAAAAGTAACCGGCCCTGATGGTGGTAATCATACAAGTGTCCATGGTGCATGATCACCAATAATCCAGGTGAGCCTGACAGAACGGGCCATGGACCTCTGGCAGCAAATCCCTAGGGCTGCTGTCTCGTAGAGGCTCGCGTCTGTGGCTGCTGCTTGTGAGCAGGGTGCCGATAATTGGCCCGAAAACTTAACTTAACCTTTAAATTTGAAAATTATTTGAAAGGTTTTTCCACTATTTAAATACATTTCAAATTATTATTTATTTGGAGACAAAATATATATATTAATATTTTCAAATAAATATTTGAGTGCAGACAGAATATTGAAATATTTGATATTTATACATTTTATGTCAAATATAAATATATTGACACTTAATTACCCGTATATTATTATCATTATTTTTAAATTGGTAACCAATTAAGGTTGATTTAACTTTGAAATTTACATGAAAAGAACAGTAACATTCTATAGTAGTCAAATTAGCTATTTAGAAACCAATGAAAAAATTATTATGAGCAGTCTTGGGTAACAAGGATGTGGCAATTATTCTGAACTGCAGTGGCTTACAATATTATAAATGTGAAAATTACTGGATAACACCAAGCTTACTTAAGCATTAACTGGCAATTCACCTGTAAATGTGGGTCTCAACAACAAATGGGAGATAGCCCCTTAGTCAGGAATTATAGGTTACTAAACCAGGCTGTTAAAGTGAAGGTTGTCCAGACACATTCTGAGCTGAATAATCAAACCCAAGCCAATGCACCCACCTGCTATCTGATACTCTCACTGAACCATTAAGTGAATGCCAGCAAGCATCAACTGCAGGAATAATGCTTTTAGGGCAAATTGTCATTAAACATATACCCCCATGGGGACTATTAGTCTAAAACTGACAATTCAGAACACAAACTCTAAAGTATCGTGCTGGTCCTACCAGCACGCGATAGCAATTGTTTGTAAATATTTCTCTCTCCTTCTCTCTCTCCCGTTCTCCACTCTCGAACACCCAACCCCGAGTGAGTGAAAACAGACAGCTTTTATGCAGTTGTACCGAGACTCGATTGCTAGTCAATCATTCAATTGGAATCTCGGTACAACTGCACGTGAATTAATTAAAGTGCAATTCCCCGTGCTCACATATTATTACTTTTTACTTGCACGTGATGTGATTTGTGCCCTCCTCGTGCCTAAATACAAATCTACAATTTAAACACATGTGAAACACAGACCCGCTTATATCCCGTGTACCAATGCCTATACACCAACATTTACACACAACACGTAACACAAAATACACACGGGGGGGCACTTTGCCACACTGGCTCTTTGGAAATGAATAATAAGAAGCATCCCTTTCCATCATCTTCATCTCTTCTCCATTACTAATGAATACTGATGATCTCCAGAATTTTTTGCTGCACAGAAACATGATTATTTTTAGCTGTTTTTATGTTTCCATTATCATCCAGCTTACAAAACGCCCCTGCAATCATTAGAGATGGGATTATATGACTCAGGGCTGCTTTATGAATGAAGACATGTGGCATGGAGTGACAGCCTTTTTGACAGAACATATTTTCTCAGTTGGTTAATTGAATTGCTCTCGTCAAAACAAGCTGCTGTTTTTTTTTCCGTTTATTTTTGCGTTTATTTGCTTCATTTTCTTTTAATTAAAGAAGTGCTACTGGCTTATTAAAATCTGAAATTTAGTTTATTTGACAGGCAGAGATCAAATGAGCTGGTCTATCATTTTGAATTCCTCACTCAAACTGCTGTAGGCTGAAGATGATATTGTATTTATTATACTGAGACTGAAAATCCACTAATTTTAACACAATGGGGAACATTCTCAGAAGATCATTATGTCAAAAGTAGTTTTATTTCGATTTGGTTAATTTAACTTTGTATTCGGTTGTTATAGGTATTTACAAGGTACAAAACAGTATTTATTATCAACGAATAGACCAAATGCATCTAATTAGATCATAATTAGCATAATTATCCAACTATTCTCAGAAATCCACTGTGACAGTTTACGAAAAAAAAAACTCTCATTAAGTAACATGAGGAAAAGGCATTTTTTAATTAACAATTGCCTGTATAAAAGTTGATTTGCTAAATGTACTTACATCTCAAATAGTTTGGCTAGAAAGGCATATGCCTTGGAGTGTGTGATTGACTGCATTGTCCTTTTATGCTAATTGTTTAGTTTAGTTTTTTTAAGAGGCTACGAGGTATTAGGAAGTGAGTCTCTTCACTGTAAAGAGTAGACCAAACCCGGTGGGGGGAGCTGACTATAATAATAATAGTTAGGTATAGGGGCTGATTAATATAATCAGAGATTCTGTTTTATAATTACAGTAATTACTATAATCTGTTTTTTAATTTAAAAAAAAAGTTTTGCATTCAGTAAAGATCCAAACACGTGTTTTGTAACAATAACACATTTGCATTTTATAGCGCCTATGATATGCATTCGGTTATAGATAAATGTCCCTGTTACATCCACTCTTTATCTGACATTTTTTCTAGGGAACACTGAGATCCCACTGAGATTATCTACTTTTTTATTTAGAGTTTCCATTTATTTAACTGTTAAGTTATATTCCCTCACCAAAGCATCTCCCCACAACCCTGGGAAACTGATGGTCAGTGGACGTCCTCCTCCGATCCAACTGCAAAGCCAATCGCCTCTTCACACCAAGGAGTTCAACAGCAGATGTTGGTGAGATACTGCAGGAAGGCCAGCCCTGCTTGACTTCACCAGGCCCCAGGTCCCAGAAGTGCCTCCCCTACCCACTGGAGTGCCAGGGCTAATGCACCTCAGATCCGTATCCAAGATCGGCAATTGGGCACAGCCAGGATGAGTGCCTGTGTCCCCCTGGCACACCAAGTGGTTGCGGTTTTACCAGGTGAGCCATTCAGAGATCCTTTTCAATGGGAATTCTAATATCTTACACATTTATTGAATCCACTGAACTACTCCAGCTTCAAAAGTTAAATCCCCAGTGCACAGATTCATAAGAACATCACTGTGAAATTGTTTCTGTGACCAAGGCTAGCATAGCCTATCCACGTTTTACCCCAGGCACTTTTATCTCTGCATGTTATGAGAGACTTGATATTATAATCCTGAAACAGCAATGTCTCACTTACCCGACATGATGTTCATAGGCTGTCTGGTGAAAGACACATTTAATGAAGGCTCATCTGTTAGATGGGAGGGGTATATTCTCCTCCGAATGAAGAAACCAGCCCCACAGCAGAACAGCACCCCCATCATGAGCAACAACCTGAGCAAAGCAAATTTAGAAAACTATGTTACTGCTATTTTTACACATTTCTATTAGTCTTCAGAACTGATTACATTATTCCATACAACTGTATTGTCATCTCTTCTGTAGGGCTCAAAATCTAGGGATTGAAAGTAAAACACAAGCAATACAAACATGTGTGGTCACTTTTCCAACTGCATTATTATTGTGATCCACGTTTAAACAGAGTATGTTGCCTGTCTATTACCAAAGGTGCATGTACATCACTATTACAGACATAAGCTACCTTTTAATAAGCATGAGATAGTTAAGAGATCCAATGGAATGCTTTAAATTCGGTTTTGATGGTGCAGATCCAAGAACAAGTTGTACAATAGTTCCAAATAACTGGAATATCTAAATTAGCTGTTATGTTAAAAAAAAAAAAGGTATGGTAATAAGGAAAGGATCTCAACGGGTGTAATGCATGAGAATATCTGCAGGATTTTCAAAAGGTCATAAATGATAATCAAGAAATCGGTACGTAGCATTGATTTTGTCATGTTCAAGCGGTCGTTGTGCCTATTTCGTTATTAAATAATCATCCTAATGTGATTTTCGAAATTATGTTGATTTCCGAAATAATGTTAATATCTTAACGAGCAGTGCTTCTTGCGACTATTTATTTTGCTTGCATGGGAATTTAAAAGCAAATCCGTGTTAATTGTCATCATTTATCAGGAGTTAATTTGCACTTGGAAAAGGAATGTTTTAATTAACGAAACAGTATATAACTCACCTTGAAACAGAAATTTAACAGACCGCAGCTGACGAGACAGAGAGAGAGATTGTACAGGTGCAGAGTTAATTTCTTAGACAACCTAAATAATTAAATGTTTGTAGTTATGAAAATATTTTAGCCTTTTCTATACTTGTGGTTATGAATGAGATTTATTCACTTGTTTTAAACATTAGTAACCTTACGGAATGTTTGATGTATTGCTAAAATGATATACCGTTATTTGCACGAAGTGTAATGTTACTACCAAGAAATTATCAATGCAACTGAATTCTGCATATGTACATTATATGACAGCTGACCTCTACTGTAGATTTTATTTTAATTATACAACTGAAATCTTGGTATAGAAAACAGCATATTAGATATTACAATAAAGTTTCCTTAGGTGATTGTGGATTTGCAATGCGTCCTTGGCTTTTACCGCCTGTGTCTGTATCCACACAAGAACAAAGAACAAATTAACTATAAATAAATAAATTGTGCATTGGGTTGGGGAGTTCATCGTAATTTTCAAAACTTAATAAATATATAATGAAGTGTTACATACATGGTATATATGTTTAATATAGCTAACAACTACAAACACAAATGGCACTTCAAACATATTTATTTATAGTCTATAATCGTATATACTGTAAAATAGACAAAAGTAGTAAATTCCAACCAATATACTCAGATGGCTTACGGTATTCTTTTTGTTTTTAACCAAAAAAATACTGCAAAATGCACATTATAGCAAGCTGTGGCAAAACATCCCCCCCCAAAAGAGGGTAAATTAGTGGAGTTAAATGTTTATTTATTTTTTCATTTTTTTAATCTGTGCCGTCCAATTTCAGCATTTTATATGTGATGTGCTCTAAATAAATGTACATTCTGCATGACAAAATGCACAATTTTAAATGACATTTACAAATTATACACAACATAGCTATTCCCATTATTTTTATTTCCATTTGGCTGCTGCTCACTGGTGGGAGAGCCGTCTCCCTCTATGCTAGTAGTTTCCATAACAGTTCCCCCTATCTAGTTGTTGAGACAGGAAGTGACGTAGGTGACCTGCGACAATTAAACTTTTTAACGAGAAGTGCGTTCATCAACAACCTCATCGACTCACTATCAAAGCATTAACGAATTGATTTAATTAACACACTTCATTTGAAAATCATTTGCTACTAAAGCTCTCGTTAAAATACCATGAGTTTGATACAATAACACTGGTTTATGAAAATCCTGCCCTACATGTCAGTGGATTCCCAAAGCTGTTACTGTATTCGTTTTTTTAATAAAGGAGTGCTGTTTGCAAGTTTTTCTTGACCATTAAAAATTGCCAGGAAAAACAAGGCAGCAAAATTGAATGAATAAATAGTGGAACTGGATACAGTTATTCATTCAATGCCTCTTCAGAAATTATTCAGAAGGGTCTGTTTCAACAGGGTAACGAGTCATGCCACAGTAAATTGAGTGCCTTGCTTGCATAGCCCACACTTTCTTTCAAATGCGCTTTCATTCAGGCACGGATGAGAATGGTACCACACAATTCTCTAACAGGAATATCCCTGACAAGACACAAAGACTTCTCTGTTCTGATTGGCCATGAAGAAAATATGCCTGCGAGCCCTACCCATACTTTCACTGGTCAAATGGAATGCGTTATGATTGGCTGTCATTCTTGACCTTCCATTGGATGATCAAAGTGTGACACCTTAGAACTTCAATGTGTCGTTTTCTTGTTAGGAGACTTATCACGGTGGTAAATATTTTTATGGATATGGCCCAAAGTATCCCACCAAACAGCAAAACAAAACAGAGTAACCAAAAAATATGTTTGGTTCTATAATGAGCACTACTTTAATGAGCACTGCTTTAATGAGCACTGCTTTAATGAGCACTAATTTAATGAGCACTACTTTAATGAGCACTAATTTAATGAGTACTGCTTTAATGAGCACTGCTTTAATGAGCACTAATTTAATGAGCACTACTTTAATGAGCACTGCTTTAATGAGCACTACTTTAATGAGCACTGCTTTAATGAGCACTGCTTTAATGAGCACTACTTTAATGAGCACTGCTTTAATGAGCACTGCTTTAATGAGCACTACTTTAATGAGCACTGCTTTAATGAGCACTGCTTCAATGAGCACTGCTTCAATGAGCACTGCTTTAATGAGCACTGCTTTAATGAGCACTACTTTAATGAGCACTGCTTTAATGAGCACTACTTTAATGAGCACTGCTTTAATGAGCACTGCTTTAATGAGCACTGCTTCAATGAGCACTACTTTAATGAGCACTGCTTTAATGAGCACTGCTTTAATGAGCACTAATTTAATGAGCACTAATTTAATGAGCACTGCTTTAATGAGCACTAATTTAATGAGTACTGCTTTAATGAGCACTGCTTTAATGAGCACTGCTTTAATGAGCACTACTTTAATGAGCACTAATTTAATGAGTACTGCTTTAATGAGTACTGCTTTAATGAGCACTAATTTAATGAGCACTGCTTTAATGAGCACTGCTTTAATGAGCACTGCTTTAATGAGTACTGCTTTAATGAGCACTGCTTTAATGAGCACTAATTTAATGAGTACTGCTTTAATGAGCACTGCTTTAATGCTCATTGTTCTTAAATCCAGCTTGGCAGTGATAAGGTAGAACAATGTGAGTTTTTTTTTTTGTAGTCTTATAAGAGTAAGTAATGCAACTTCATAACCATTGCTTGCTCTTCTGTTATGTCAGTTTTATTTCACTTTGTCTTCGCTATTTTTTTGGTTACTTGAAAAACAAAAATCTTACAATAAACTACCACATATAAAAGAGCTGTGTTTTAAAATAAGTTCTACATACTGAATTCCATTATTGAATTTCAATTATTTTCAATGATTTTAGGTCTAGCTGCAGAACAATTAGAAAAGGCCAGAAGCAGACAGAAAACGGACCATGACAGGAGAAGAAATGTTGAGCAGTTCAGTTTTAGTGCTGATGATGTGGTCATGTAGCAGAACATGACCAGAAAGGTATAATATACCACAATACCTCAGATTTTTAAAGGACTGTGGCAAACTGGTTTGCAGTGCTCAGGTGCAGGAGTGATGCAGTGATCAATGAAAGACAGACAACGATAATCCAGGTGCAATGGTATAATCCAAAGTCACTTGACAACTGTAAATAATAATGAATGGTAGTACACAACGATGTGTACTACACAGTATAACCCAGGGGGTTCAGTACCAAAATAATAAACACAGTATAAACACACACAAAACACAACACGCTCACAAGTCCAAAGTGAGTGCTAAAGTGCAAGTGGTGAAATACAATTTATTAGATGAACAATAGTGCAGTGTTGTCCAGGTTTGTGCTGGCCTTTAGCGACAGCTCCTGGTACATGTTTAGCCGTCTAACAATAACAAACAAGCAATAATTAGACACTCACTGTATAATTCTCGGTCCTTTGGGTACGTCCATAACCATAACAAAGAAACAGAAAGCTCGGCAACGTCCCCTTAAGTACCGTCAGTGATGCCCCCTTGGTTAACAAGTGCAATCGCTTTCTCTAATCTGCGATCGCCACATCGCTTCCCGTCTGGGACCATGACTTAGTGTACCGTGGCTCCGCCCCCTCCCCTGACTTCCAACTTCCAACTTTCCCTGGAATTAATTGTCAGACCTTCCAGTCCGGGGCATGCTGTTCCTTTTCCGCAGTGCCCTCATAGGTCGGGAGGGAGATTTATAACCAAGGTTCATTTTCTCTCTGTCACAAGGACCTGTAAGGATAATGATTTGATTTTTGTCCCCAGCTATAGAACAAATAGTATCTTACGAAGGTTCTATAACAATTTCTTAATACAGTTAATGCAGCCATTGCGTTTCATTCTTAAAGGGCACATTGTGAGGTAATCAAGGATAAAGTGAATAATAGATCCAGTTACAGTTCAGTAAATTCCTGCTTTGTTGGTATTATTTACATTCACAGCTATGTTTGACAATGTCCTTCCTGACTCTCTTCCTTTCAAAAAAAGAAATTGATCTATTGCTGACTGCTTTTTAGTGCCTTCTGTTTCAGTGGTGCAGGATTCCAATCTGGCTCAGCAATGGAGACGGAAGACTGGGAAATGCTCCAAGATAAAGTTCAACACAGCAAGTGGCTCGCTACTCCTGCTATCAACAGTGCACTGTATACAATTTCCTGAGGTGTCATTCCAAAAGTCATCATTATTGTAAACGTGTGTGATTTGGGGGGCATGATGCGAGGGCTCCTCCCCCCTTATTTCCTTCCTACCAATAACACCTGTTAAACCCCTATTTAAACCCAAGCCATGAGTTTGCTCTCTGTCTTGCGTTTTTGTTTCCCTTTCGCAGCACAACAGAAAAACACAGCTGATCATTCTCCCTCGATACTGCTGGACTAAGCGTGCTCGTCTCCGAATTCGTAAATGCATTCTCAAAGGGGCTGTTTTCGGTCATGTATCGCTACACAGCCCTGCAAGAATCCAGTTTAATCATGTAAATCTGATTCAATTTATATTTGAGATCGCTACTCACCTTACTTTTCTTTCTCTGCAGAATCGGATTCTCGAATGGTGACTGTATTCTCTTCCTGGACAATCTGCCGATAAATAAGCTACCACCGCAGCATGCTCCATGCGCTGCACCGCAGCACGCTCCCGCTGACCGGGCATGCAGACTTCTGAAGCTATTATCCCCTCTCCATGTACTGCTCTTACACCCATCTAGTTACACAAGCTACTGAGAAAAGCTTCTTGCCGAGCATAAGCATCCGCCATGACAGCAGCATCTGTCACTCCCACCAAGCCCTGCAGTCCAGCTGCGCTGCAGTCCAGCAAAAAGACAAGTTTCTTGCCAAACTGTCAAGGACAGGCTTATGGGTGAAGTCAGACCAGGAAGAGACAGTACTGGGGTATGGAAGTGCTGATGCGCACATTTAATAATGAAATAAAGAATGAACAAAACAAAACACTTCAAAACAAAACAGCACGGTGGCCAAAACAGGCATGGAACAAAACAAACAAGTATTGTGCTGGTGTATGACCAGCACGCGTAGCAATTGTTATTTCTCTATTTTAGTTCTCTTTACTCACGTTCCGCCTCTGAAAAACCAACCTCGTTCAGCCAAAGCTGCAGCTTTTTATACATGTGACCGCCTCCAGATTAGCAATTAATTAATCAATCTGGAGACGGTCACATTCTGTATGAGTTTAGCATGGATGGGGAATTTTAACCCCATCTATGCTGTAAAATAATTAACAATAAAACATTGTGTTTTTACACACTAAACCATAAATTTTAAATAATAATAATACAAAATACACACAGGGGCGTACCCTGTCACTGCAGTCAGCGAAAGGCTGGCTCCTCTGGACCTGTAGTCAGCAGTGGCAATGTTGACAGCAGAAATGCAGGCTTCTCCGGACGTATAGCCAGCCATAGCAACGCTGGAAACGGAATTGCTGACAGTGGTGTGGCGCACTCCAGCCTTGTCAACGCTGGCATCGGCAACGTTGATAGCGGAAATGGTGGCTCCTCCGGATGTGTAGCCAGCTATGGCAATACTGGCAGCAGAAATGCTGACAGCGGGGCGGCACACTCCAGCCCTGGCAACACAGCCAGTGGCCCCAGCACTGAAAGACCCCCGAGCGGTGTCAAACAGGCATCCCCGGGCGGTGCGGGCTTGGCGTCCCTGGGCAGTACGGGCTTGGCATCCCCGGGTGGTGCAGGCATGGTGTCCTCGGGCGGTGCGGGCATGGCATCCCCGGGCGGTGCGGGCATGGCGTCCCCGGGCGGTGCGGGCATGGCGTCCCGGGGCGGTGTGGGCTTGGTATCCCCAGGCAGTTTCTCGGGAGGCGACGGCAGGACCTAACCCTCGGGAGGTAGAAGCTGGAGCAGCAGTTAGTCTCCCTCTGGTGGTGGAGGCAAAGGCAATACTGACCTCAGTGTGGGGCACTCCGGTCGCTGTTCCTCCTCACCCTCGTCCTGGAGGGGGCAGTTGACTGGGAAGTGCCCACACTCCCCACAGGCGGGGCACCAACTCAAGACCTCGAGAAGGCGGAGGTAGACTTCCTAGCGGCTTTCCTGCCATGTAGTTGGCAGGGGTGCAAGGTATTCTAGCAGTAGGAACTCCCAGTGGCGCTGGATGCTCAGGCTCTCCCCTCGTGGGCACTGGACATTCGGACTTCCCCCTCGTGGGCTCTGGAGCTCGCACCGGCTTCTTCACCTTCTTCCGAGGACAGTCACTCTTCCCCTTCTTCCTCGGCGCAGGTGGCAACTCCACCTCACCCTGATAGGGGCAGCACACTGTATAGTGTCTGGGCTTCATCAGCGAGGCACCAACCTTGGTCCTAGAGGCAGCTGAGAAAGTTGTCCCGGTCCGTCTGCAGCAATGGTAAAGCCTTCAGGCAGATCCATTCCTCTGTCGACTCCACCTCACCCCGATTGAAGGCCTTCATGATTATTATTATTTGTTTATTTAGCAGATGCCTTTATCCAAGGCGACTAAAAGAGACTAGGGTGTGTGAACTGCATCAGCTGCAGAGTCACTTACAACAACATCTTACCCAAAAGACGAAGCACAAGGAGGTTAAGTGACTTAGGGTCACACAGTGAGTCAGTGAGTGAGTCAGGATTTGAACCGGGGACCTCCTGGTTTCAAGCCCTTTTCTTTAACCAAAATAGCGTGAGAAAAAGGTGAGTTCTATTTTTCCATGGAAACCCAGCCCATGTTTTAACAAAACATTCCAGCTTCTCGCTAATATCCTGTAGTAGCTAATTCCAGAAATGGTGAAATTAAATTAATTAATTTAAAAAGTGCAGTTTGTGATTTATCAATTGAATAGAAAGCCAATGTGGACAGTCCACACTAATTTACATTGATAATCCTGTTTTATAGCTTGCTCCTCATTTTACACCACCATAAAGTAAATTGTCTTTTTTGCTGTTCTTTTCAGTTTGTAAATTGGACCTCTGCAACAGAAGCACTAAGATAATGAGATGCACAGGAGCACAGGCACAGCAGAGGAAGGGATTACTCCGAGTTAAAAAGGCTTTTGAAAATAGTATTTTGGATCAAAGATATGAAAAGTGGAGCAGTGCAAAATTAGCTTACAAGCAATTACAATTTAAAATGTTTATGTTCAGCACACAATATGAACTAACTTTTAAAGCCCTTCAAGTCCTTGCCCTGAATTACATATTAATATTCAGTACAAACTCTTCATATTCAGTATAAACTCTCTATACTACACATATGTAGTTTAATATTACTCAGATCTTCATATTCAAATGACAAAAATTGAGCCCCAAGGTAATTTTTCTCATATTGAACATCACCTTTGGAATTATCTTTCACTCAGTATTCAACATAATTGTCTCCTTCTGACAGCTTTAATCAACTGCAAAGATTCATGTCTTAAAATTAGCTTCCATCAGTATGAAATATTGAGTTACCAGATCTTTTATTACCAGTAATACATTTGAAATGTGTTTCCTTAAATAAAAAAAATAACAATTTTATATGCATTGCCTTGCACTTATCTACTTATATGTTGCGCTTTTGTGTATTGTTAATTCTTTTCAGCATCGCGAGACACTTCTTCCGGGACACGCTCACCTGTAGGTTAGGGATCTGCAACTGTTCAATCACCAGCTGCTTTTCCCCCACAACCAAACAAATCAGGTAGGATGTTCCAGATAGAGCGCCTGGCCGAACAAGTACTGCCACTGGCTTGTGGGGCGCATGCACAAGTCTGCAGGTAAGAGCCAGGCGCTTTGCCTGAGACACGCTGCTGGCTGTTTGTTTACAGGGCAGGGATTGGCCAGCAGCAGATCCCTGACTGGCGGGTGTACGTGTCCCAGCCGAGCATCTCACTATAAAAGAGAGCAGCTGACACACCCTCTGGGTTGATGAGCCAGGAATGACGGTGAACCAACAAGCGGCCACCGCATCTTCAACTGGAGTCGCTCTTGCTGAGAATAGTTTAGGGGAATAAAAATCCCACAACAGTGTCGAGGGAGTGTTCCTGCAGCATGACTTCCCTTTTTAGTAGGTGCAGTGCTTAACCAAGTATAGGCAACTTTTGCTTTATAGCTGTTTTTTTCCCCCACTGTGTTTTGTTTTGAATTTTTTTACTTATTTTGCTTACAATCCCGTTTGTGTATACATGCTCATGCACGCTACCATTCCTTGGTGGTCCCCCCCACCAAGTTACCATTGGTGGTACAGATTTTACAGACTTCCAGCTATGGCCGAAAGTTTTTGTAATCATGAAATCAAATAAACTGCAAAATAGCCATAATAGTAGTACAGTATTTCATGTTAGATTTCGAAATGTCACATTTTTCAATTTGACAGTTTTTTGTTAAGTATATGGAAAACTATAAAGCGGCATGTTATTCAATATGTTAACGCAACATTATTCAGCAGGTTTCATTCGACTTTATGAAGCTAAATGTGTTAATTCTATAGGGTAATGCAAAACGTTTGGCCATAGTTGTATAAGCCCCTAAAGTCAGCATCTCCACTCGAGGGGACCAAAGGAGTCGGCAAGTAAAGCTGGCTGAAGAATATATTCATTAAACCAGCTACAAATCCCACTGCTTTTTAAATGCCAAGGTTATGAGTCTTTGGTGCCTGGAAAACTGAAAAATATGGCTCTATTTTTATGGTTTTAAAACCCAACTGCTGAGCTTAATTGAATAGACCATTAAATCATTTTATCATTTAAAAAAGGTGGAAAAAATGTCTAAGCTAGTAAAATTTATTTATAACAAAGGTTAAATATTCACATCGAAAATGTATTGTGTCTCGAGAAAACAAAGAAAACATGCTCATGTGTCTCCACAGACACAAGTGCCCTGAATATCAAAGCTTTTCCAACTGTCAGGGAGGGCTTTCCGACTGTTTTTCATTTTCCAAGCAAAACTCAAAAATGGCCAGGAAGGATGAGAACAGTCGCAATTCCCCAATTCCGACAGTATGAGGATTGTTATGCAAATGAAATGGGTACCTAATTAACATACCCCCCTGTGCAAAAATCAAAAGGATTGATGTGGTTGGAATGAGTATTCCGCCTGTTTCCTACTTCCTACTAAGTCCTACTGGAGATGGGAACCTATTTCAAACAGGCTCCGTCTAAAAAAGGGTCTGATGTGGGTGCAGTGACTCTGACTACTTTGGCAATGGAGCCTATGTGGTGCTAGAGATTGCTGTGATTTTAGAGGATGAAGGGTAGGTGCTATGCCAAATAAAAATAAATGAAAAATAAATAAATAAATGAACACATAAATAAATAAATAAATATAGAAATAAATAAACATCTATATATTTATTTATTTCAACATAATTTATGTATTTATGCATTCATTTATTTATATATTTATATTTCATTTTGACATAAAATATCCTCCATAACCGAAACAATAATTTAATACAGTATTGTGACAGAGAAAGAATGAATCTTGGCTATAAATTTCCCTCCCGACCTATGAGGGCGCTGTGTAAAGGGAACTGTGTGCCTCCGACTGGATGGTCTGACAATTCACTCTAGGGAAAGCTGGAAGCCATCTAGAAAGGGGGCGGAACCACGGTACACCAAGTGATCGACCCAGAAGGGAAGCGATGTGGCAACCGCGGATTGGAGGAGAAACGGTTGCACTCGCTAACCAAGGGGGCGTCACTGACAGTACAAAAGGGGACATGGCTAATGGTTGTTATGGTTGTGAGCAAACCACTAAAGGGAAACCAAAAATGTACCATGAGTGTTTAGTGTTTGTTTGTTTTGTCGTGTCTAATTATACTCGTTTGTTGTTATGAGATGGCTAACACGTACCGGGAGCTGCACCATTTGGTCAGCACCCCTTCCACCGGTCAGAAAACAGCAGAAAAGGTTTCATTTTATGATGGAAACAACGTTCGGGATAAGAGTCGGGTTAAAACAGACACAGACGGAGAGATCGAGTTTCGGAAGACAATTTTGATATTTAAGGTCAAGAAGTGTAAATTGATTTGATGGATTAATTAAGTGACAGCTGCCCAGACACCCAGATAGAAAAACAAAAACAATCTTTCTTTAATCCGTGAGGGATTTCTAAAATCCTGCAACAAAACAGTCATTTTACAGTCATTTTATTTAATGTGCAGTATATTGTTTGTTCAATTGCTTGAACAAACAAATAAAAGAGCCTGTCACAAAACTGTCAATAGGATGTTGGCTGTAATTGCCAGTGAGGGCGGCACTTCTTTGACGTGGCTGCAAATTTTCCAAATGTTTTTGTATGTGATCGTTCTTGAAAGATTACTCTTCATCACACTAGACCAACTGTCTTCGTCATTGTGGCTAAAACTGACTTCAAACAGAAAAATGCAGCTTTTATAGAAAATACAACAAACAATTAAGTCATGAGAGGGACAGCCCATTTAAACAACCATACAGAGTACTACATACTAGAGGGATTTCAATAAAATCCTACAACCCTAGAAGATATCACCCACAGCATTCCACAACTTACCAGAAGTACCATAATCTCTGGATGGAGAGGGCCCTTACACAGCACCGTGTACCACAACAGTCCTCAAAGGAACGGCATCTGAAACAATAATGATATCGTTCATAAGTTATACAAACCTGCCAACATTTTACAAATAAAGATATTAAAAAAAGGACCTACTCTTACTGTAAGCTTTTTTTTAACCTAATTAAAAAAATTACATAAACACATGCACAATAAAAACAAACATTGTTTTATAAAAGCCAGCATGTCAAAATCTACTGTTCAAATACCCTTTTATACTTAATTATTATTCTGCCTTTTAATTAGACACGGCTTTTTGCATCACGTGTTGGCAAAAAGAGAAGAACAAATAATATTAATCTGATTGCAGACGAAAAAAATCTAATCACATTTTCTAAGTAGTAAGTAGTTGGATTCCGAAAAATATAGCATTACACATCCCTACAACAGCTACAACTGTTTAAACTAGAGTTGCGAGCAACTTTACGGCTTCCAAGCAGTTATCGTGAAATTTAAGCGCATTGGTTATTATAGATGAAACGTTATCTTCAAAACTGTAATGTATACCAAAGATCTACGTCAATTGGCCAAAGGGTTCATGAGGAGTTGTCATTTAAGCGTTTTACGCAAAATCCAACATAGCTGCCACACCATGTGACCGATCCATTTTTTCTTAAGTAGAATCAATCGTGGACATGAGCGCACTATGTACAAAATTTTTCACAGCTGTGCTATTTACCGTTCTTGAGAAGACTTTTGAAAATTGTCAACATTTTTCATTAAATCTAAGATGGCTGCCACACCATGTGACCAAAGGCCGCCATATTGACCATGGCACAACATCCCATAGTCCTCTACATCCATGTCAAATTTCGTGCATTTTGGTGCAGCCAATCAGAAGTTATAGGCAGTTTTATAGCCAGGCGCGTATGTTGATGATGTCATACATCACCGTTTGACCTTAAAGAGAGGCCAGAGGTCACGGGCGATGACATATTTTCATAGAGCACATAAGACTTCCTATACGTGTTCCATTATAACTTTGACCCTGTCGGCACGCCCTAAGAGTTAAAATTTCAACGTAAATTCCAATATGGCCACCGCTACCGCTGTGCTAATCTGTTTCAAACTTCTGCAGTTATTACTTTCCAACGGTCTGTACAATTGTGTTGACATTGAAGAGCATAAGTGCAATGGTGTTCTTGTTATGGGTTGCGAAAGTTTTTTACAATTATCAATATGGCCACCAAACCATGTGACCAAAATGTGTCATTTTCATATCACCAGTACTTTACGTGAGTCTCTATGGTTATATAAAGTTTCATGACTGTAGTGTATTGCACCTTGGATTTATGCAAGAATGTATGAAAATAGAGCCGTCGTGAAAAGGTTATTTGCGCGCCACAGCCATGTTTTTTAGCGAAAATGCGTGGATTTTACAGATGGTAGAAAGGACCTAGTCATTAACATGTGTGCCAATTTAGGTGTCGATTGACGTTGTGGTTTAAGACAAGAAGATTGTTGAATATTTGGCGCCAATCCAGCGTAGCGGGCAAAGTAATTGTTCAATCGACCTCGATTTAACCCTTTGCGGTCCATTGTCGGACTGGGTCCGACACTGCAATTATTCCTATCAGGTCCATTGTCGGACCCTGTCGACATCATCAAAAAAACGCAAAAAACGGGTTTCTAGTCGTTTTTCTCCGGAAAAAGCCGAGAAAACCATTCAATGGCCGAGTGGGAGCGACAGGAGCCGAGACAAGCCGATGATAAAAAAAAAAAAAAAAGGCGTATCTCATGAATAGTCATACTTGCCCCTGGCATCAGATAGGGGCGGTCATAAGGAAACAAGCTGGTTGTTCTGTATCAGCGCACAGAGACTATCACGGACATTTGCAGAGCTTTTTCGAGATGTTATAGTAATGAAATAATGACTTGGATTGCATTATTCAGGAGTTTGGTGATAAAATGAGTCATCAGGAGATGATTGATCGGCATGTATGACTATTATTATTATTATTATTTATTTCTTAGCATATGTGAAAGCGATAGCAAACAAAAGGGTGGGGCGGGGCTGGAGATGCCTAGTGAGTGCTTTGTTGATATGCAGGGCCATTTAAACCTGTTTGACTGTGGAAAAAAAATTAACTGCGCGTGTGAAAATAAGTTGGACCTGACGAGCCTGACGCACAATTAATAAATGGACTGCAAAGGATTAACATATGTTTTTTAAAGGCTATTGCTGCACTATCTGCTGCCATTGTCACAGTTCTACCTTAAGTTGTTTTTAAAGGCAAGAGTTTTGAAAGATTCCCAAAATTTCCACGAAATCCAATATGGCGGTCGAACCATTTGACTTTTTCATCGAACCATTGACTTTTCCATTCGGGGACGCCAGTCTGGTTGTCCAGCCATAACTCTGCAATGATGTTTGGGAAGAAAAATAATAATAATAATAATAATAATAATAATAACTAGAGTTGCTAGCAACTATAAAGGCTTCCAAGCAGTTATCATGAAATTTAAGCGCATTGGTTATTCTAGATGAATCGTAATCATCAGAACATTATGTTCTTAACTGTGCTAATTGTGTCAATTTTGGCACAAATATGAGAAGACTTTTGAAAATTGCCTTGAAATTTTCATTAAATGTAAGATGGCTGCCACACCATGTGACCAAAGGCCGCCATATTGACCACGACACAACATCACATAGTCCTCAACATCCGTGTCAAATTTTGTGCGTTTTGGTGAAGCCGATAAGAAGTTATATGCAGTTTTATAGCCAGTTGCGTATGTTGATGATGTCATGCAGCGTGGACGCCATGATTTTCACAGTAGCAACCTCCCTTGAACAAGCATAACAGATGACCATACTGAGATGTTTTATTCCAATTTTTGTTTCAATCGGATAAGCGGTTTCAGAGATATTTGAATTTTGATGATTTTATATTTTTATGGTAATTTTATGTCATTAATCAATGTGGTTGCCAAACCACAGAACCAATCAGCTTCATATTACCAACAGTTAATCCTGGACTATCCCTCAACATGTCTAGCAATTTTCAGAACTCTGCAGTAAGCGGTTTCCGATACATAGGCGTTTTAACAAATTCCGCAAAATCCAATATGGCTGCCAAACCATGTGACTTGCGCAAATTTGCTGAATATCACCAACTATCATCCATAGGCATCTACCAGTGTACTGAATTTTTTGAGCATGTTTTGGCAGTAAATAAATAAATAAATACATACATACATAAATAAATAAATAAATAAATAAATAAATAATAATAATAATAATAATAATAATAATAATAATAATAATAATCCTAACAAAAACAATAGGCTTCCCCAGCCTACGGCTTGGAAGCCTAATAATAATTCTAACAAAAACAATAGGCTTCCTCAGCCTACGGCTTGGAAGCCTAATTACGTACCTGCCATTTTTCTTTTCATTGTTGACACCCTGACAACTTTTTATACTTTTTATAACTTTAAAGACTTTCTCAAAGCTGTTTTCAAAATGGCCGCTCTAGTGCACTGATAGTGTAAGGATTATTGCCCACATTGTCAAACAGGTAACACAGCGATAATGATCCATGATGTGGTACGGAACAGAAAAGCCAGAGCACTTTTTTTTTTTTTTTTTAATCGCTCTTCTTGCAGTGATTGAGAGGGCAGATCTCAAACCCCAGTGCACTAGAGTTGACATTTTGAAAAGAGCTTTGAAACAGAGTTGAACGTGTAAAAAGTTGTCAGGATGTTAACAATGAAAAGAAAATTACAGGTATATTATTTAAATAGTTGTAACAACACGTGCACTGTAAAAAAACAACAACTGTTAAATACGGTAAAAGTACACGAAATAAAGAAGTGTTTTTTCCATTTTTTGATTTCACAGTTTTTTACCGTAATTTATTAAAGTACGCATATCAATACGTAAAACTGAAGTCTTTGTAACTTGGAAAAAAAAGCAGCCGCCATTTTCTCTTCTCGCATAAGCAAACGACAGTTTCAATAACAGGTAAAAGAATGCATTTTATTATGTATTTTATTTTTAAGATTAATTTTGTATTTATTTTTACTTCACAATACTTTTTAAAATTGTTTTTTTCTCTCATGGGTTATAGCCGATAGGTACGTATCTGGTAACATCGACTTTAGCATCCTTAATATATCGACAATACAGTATTTGTATAGTGTAAATACAAATCAGGATGCATTCAGGTGTTCTCCCCCAGCTCAAATAAACACATTTTTCCAGTAGACGTGAAGGTCATAGGTTTGTATCCGATTACATTATAATAAGCATATTTTAAGTAGGATAATTATTATGGATATCTCTGTAGTTTATATTTAATATATATACATATATATATATATATATATATATATATATATATATATATATATATATATATATATATATATATATATATATATACACAAACCAGCCTTTATAATTCAGTATTTGTGTGCTTAACCAGATTAGATACTTTTGCTGGAACTTTTTTTCAACTATTAACAGACTTTTTGTTGCAGAGTCCTGACAATGCTGCTACGTGAAATACAAAGGGTACCAAAAACATGTGAAAATTAAACAGACGTTTGAAGACTCAAGCTACACAGAATTCCTACAGGATGGTAAGTAGGACTGATGTATTATAACAATCAGGGATGGTGATATGACACCCATTAAATAGCAGTGTAACTTGTATTATTTGTACAGATGAAGCAGAAAACAAAAGGTTGCAGCTCATAGTTTGTAAAAGACAGTGGGCCTGATTTCCATGATTTGGACACATGGAAAATACTATAGCTCGTGGATTTAAAAAAAAACAACAACTATATTTTCTTGATTGGTAATGTTTTTGAAATACACTTTGCCTAAGCATCCCCTTGTTTAAAAATATTTCCACAATTTAGGCTTTATGTTTCAGGTACTCTGCACCCATTTACATAAAAAACAAATTACATGACTTCTACATACAAAAAACAGAATTTTTAAAAATAAGTTATTAATTGATTTATTTATTTACAGATTCTGAAGATGACAGCCCCGTTCCCACCAAAAAAAGAAAAACCAAAGTACAAAAAGAAGACATTGGAATTGCAAAAGGGAAATCTTTTGTTGGATTAGAACAGGGTCAATAAATTGGAAGAGATTGATACAGTTTTATATTATTATTATTATTATTATTATTATTATTATTATTATTATTATTATTATTATTATTATTATTATATTGTGAATGTGTATAATTTAATTAAATAATTTTTGTTCATAGCCATACATACATTTTTATAATTGTAAAGTAATATTCTACAAAAACACGTTAAAACATATATACACGTATTGTAAACTGAAAGTTAAAAAACAGCTTTGCATTAGACAAACATCATAATATAACTTGCAAAAAAAACATTCATACCTTGCAAAATTGTGTAGTGCTGCTGTTGTACATATAATTGCACACACCCTATCTGGACCCATTCAGATCTCTATATGTAGGATGTGAAAACGCCACTTCCACAACCCAATGCACCCTTCCACTGTGTTCCGTGTTTTGGAATGAGCCGATTGTAATTGGCCTGTGCAGGACTTTGAGAGTTGAGATAGGGGGTCATAAGCCATGGTTTTAAGGCATAACCACTATCCCGAAGAAGAAAGTCCTGCACAATTCCGCTGTCAAAAGGGGTGTGGACTGAACTGTTGAGCAATATTCTTGAGTCATGGGTGCTGCCTGGCCACTGTGCTACAATGTTGTTGATAAGGAGGTTAGGATCCGCAATTATTTGTACATTAATTGAATGGTAACCCTTTCTGTTGACATATATATTCTCATTCTGATATGGAACCTGGATTTTAATATGTGTGCCATCAACCGCACCCACAACATTTGGAAATCCAGCAATCTCCTAAAACCTTCCTTTCCGCAGTTTGGACGGGTCTATAGAAAATGTAATGAAGTGGCTCAGTTTTCTTTTCAATGACTGAGATACGCAGTGGACAATCCTGCTGGCTGACGATTTGTGAATCCCTGTGAAGTCTCCAACAACATTTAAAAAACTTCCAGTGGCATAGAAACAAATTGACACACAAACTTGAATGACTGTGGGGATGCTGTGGCTTCTGTTAGCTGCGGGATCCAAGTCATCTTTTAACATTTCAACTAAAGTTAATATGTTCTCGCAGTGGAAACACAGTCGTTCAAACACGGCAATGTTATTTAAATTTTCTAAGGGATTGTGTCTGTCCTTAAATATCTACGAAATGCACTTTCATTTGAAAATTCAGCAAAAGCTATCAGTTGTGCTGCCATGTTGGCTTCTATAGCAACAGGTACGTTTTTCCCATTTGAGCCTGGTGAGAGGGAAGCTTAAAAAATGACTTCAATTTAAAACCAGGCTCGAATTAAGACTTTTTGTGCAACGGGTCTAATTTATTTTGGGCTTAAATTTTAAGTCTAAGTCCAAGAATTGGTCTTAAAAGCATTTAAGACCTTTTTGTGCAACCAGCCCCAGTCCCACTATGTTTAAGGTATTCCAAACATTAATTGTCACTTCTCTCAGTTATCATACAGAAATTCACAGACGTCCTTAAAACAGCGAGAATATGTAACATAATTAACTGTTATTCTCAGATAGTTTAAACAGCGCAAGGGAAATGGTAGCAAAACAACTGAAAATAATTTGCATTCACTAAATTAAAATATTTAAGAAATAAAAAGATAAATAAATATATTTTTAAATTCATCGATAATATAGAGGAAGTGTTTTCCAGGATCCAGTTTAATTACTGTAAGTTTTACCTTTAATGTAATTGTAAGAGTGGATGCAGTCGTTAATTGATGAAATGGTTTTAATCTAGTAAATTAAAAAAAAAAGAAGCAGACGCAGACGCAGTAAATTAAAGAACTACTTTTGGAGTGAGTCCCCCTAGCGAAACTACTTCACTGGCTGACCATAAAAAACTAGTATATCCACCTTACCTTCTTTTGAGATGCAGCATTAAGGTTTAAATGGTAAAAAATAAAGGTTAAAGATAGAGATGTAATGTTAGCGGTCACATATAGGCCTATTTAGAATCTAAATTCTATAATGATATTTAAACATAGTATATCTATCTATCTATATATATATATATATATATATATATATATAGATAGATAGATAGATAGATAGATAGATAGATAGATAGATATACTGTATATATATACACTACTGGTCAAAAGTTTTAGAACACCACCATTTTTCCAGTTTTTATTGAAATTTAAGCAGTTCAAGTCCAGTGAATAACCTGAAATGGTACAAAGGTAAGCGGTAAACTGCCAGAGGTTAAAAAAAAAGTTTAGGTTACCAAAAACTGAAAAATAATGTACATTTCAGAGTTATACAAAAGGCCTTTTCAGGGAACAAGTAATGGGTTAACAACTTACAGCTGTTCTGCAGCAATGGAAGTAAATTAAGCCTTGAAAGTTGATGCTAACAATTCCTACAGGTGTCCCAACTTTTGTTGATTACTTACAAACCCTCTGTTTGTATAAAAGCAGTGTTGGAACAGACTGCGTTACTACACCCTCTTAAGCATTATTTGGACAGTATTGTACTGCAGGAAGTAGTATATTGCTATCATAATGGCGAGAAAAAGGCAATTAACAAAGGAAGACAGACAGACCATTATAACCCTTAAAAGCGTAGGTCTTTCCTTTAGAGAAATTGCAAAGAAAGCCAAGGTGTCAGTGAGTACAGTTTCCTACACCATCAAAAGGCACTTGGAAACTGGAGGAAACTCTGACAGGAAGAGGTCTGGCAGACCCAAAGCCACAACAGAATCAGAAGACAAGTTTCTGAGAGTCAACAGCTTGCGTGATAGGCAGCTCACAGGACAACAGCTTCAAGCACAGCTTGACACTGGTCGAAGTAAGCAAGTCTCAGTTTCAACTGTGAAGAGAAGACTTCGAGCTGCAGGTTTGACAGGTCGAGAGGCAGTAAGAAGCACCGCCAGTGGACTACTGAAGACTGGAAGAAGGTCTTATGGACCGATGAATCAAAATTTGAAATCTTCGGTTCATCACGCAGGGTTTTTGTACGCCGTCGAGTAGGCGAAAGTATGGTTCCTCGGTGTGTGACACCAACTGTCAAACATGGAGGAGGAAGCGTGATGGTCTGGGGCTCTTTTGCTGGATCCAGAGTCGGTGACTTGCACAGAGTGAGTGGCACCCTGAACCAAAACGGCTACCACAGCATTTTGCAGCCCATGCAATACCCTCTGGTATACGCCTAGTTGGTCAGGGGTTCATCCTACAGCAAGATAATGACCCAAAACATACCTCCAGGCTATGTCAGAACTACCTTAGAAGAAAAGAACAAGACGGTAGGCTTCAAATCATGGAATGGCCAGCACAGTCTCCAGACTTAAACCCCATCGAGCTGGTTTGGGATGAACTGGACAGAAGGGTGAAAGCAAAGCAACCTACAAGTGCAACACATTTGTGGGAACTTCTGCAACAGTGTTGGGAAGAACTTTCCGAACAATATTTGATTTCCATTGTAGAAAGAATGCCACGAGTGTGTTCGGCTGTTATATCTGCAAAAGGTGGCTACTTTGATGAGTCAAAAATTTAGACTAAATTTTGTTAAACAAAACGATTCCATGATTTCTTTTTTTATCTCCAATTGTTTATTTGTTCTATGCTTTAATTTCAGAGTACATTGAGACATTAAACTGCGTAAATTTCAATAAAAACTGGAAAAATTGAGGTATTCTAAAACTTTTGACCAGTAGTAATGTTAACTTGTAAACAATGTTGTGAGGTCCTTACAAATAAAAAGCGGCATGTGGAACATTACAGTCTACATAGAAACGATTCAAAAATTATGTTCCCATGTTGTGTTCAAGATTGTAGATGAAATTTTTTAACTTGCAATGGTTTTAGAAGCCATGTTCATTGTGTTCACAAAAGACACATTTACAAATCCTGTTTTTCCAGCCGGCCTCATGCAGGTAGCTGTCGGGCACCCACGGACGAGGCCTCCGGCCAAATTTATCTTTCACTCGGGCCCTGAGTGCCCACCACAGTCATCAGTCTCTGAGCACCCTTCACAGTTCATAAATCATATGCAATTGCAATCATCATCATTCATTCATTGCCATTCATTCATTGAGGATTATCCATGCTGAAAGCATTTATCTTGGCCAAGATAAAAACAGGAAATCTAAGTTTTGTCAGTATTTTCATGGAGTGACCCTAAAACCCATCCCTTGTACAAGATGCGAGCACCTTTTTTAAGTGAAAGGTATATGCGGCCGAGATGTCTGACTCTTTGATAGAAACAGTTTAATTTATTTGAAGCCTTCTCACTAATGATGGGAATGGGGATGTAGAGATGGGAGCCTAGCTAACAAGATTTAAGTTTTTGCAGGTATCAAGTAAAGGCCCTAGTTGCTCACACCTCTGATGTAAAATGCTGGATGCACAGGCCAGTCGTGGTGTTCGCAGAACCAGTCCGAGCTGAGCCTGGCGCAGAGTTCAAATCCTGTTGGGAACATGCTGAGTTATTAGACATGAATTGGATGATTTAAACTAACCTGTATTGGTTGAAGTAATATGATATACGCTTTGTCAGTAATTATAGTAATACTGTATACAGTATGTTCCTTTCAAAAAGATCTGTATACTCAGTAGAAAACAATGGATAGCTGTTGTGTGCAGTCTGTGAAAGCCCCTGCTGGAAGGAGTCAAACTTGGCAGGCTCTTATCATAAGGCCTTGTTAACAAATTTCAGTTTTATGAGAAAAAGTAGCCAGTTTCTTTACCATTTCTAGGAGCAACTGTTATACTGAAGTAACTGAATTAGAAATACATGTTATAAAATAATTTAAAATTAAACTGTTATACATACAACAGTATTATTGTTGAAAGAAGATATTACAGTTAAAAACTGTTTTTTAAAAAAATATATTTAGTCATTGCCAATTATTTTTATTATTTTCTCCCAATTTAGAATGGCCAATTATTTTTTAAGCTCAGCTCACCACTACCACCCCTGCACTGACTCGGGAGGGCGAAGATGAACACACACTGTCCTCCGAAGCGTGTGCCATCAGCCAACCGCTTTTTTTCACACTGCGGACTCACCATGCAGCCACCCAATAGCTACAGTGTTGGAGGACAACGCAGCTCTTGGGCAGCTTACAGGCAAGCGCGCAGGCGCCCGGCCAGACTACAGGGGTCGCTGGTGCGCGACGAGCCGAGGACACCCTGGATGACCTAACCCTCCCTCCCCGGCGCACTCGCCAATTGAGCTGCCCCTGGGAGCTCCCGTCCACGGTCGGCTGTGGGATCTGGTTTTATATTCTTTAAAACACAGTACAATTGTGGTGCTCCCGAGT
Organism: Acipenser oxyrinchus oxyrinchus; assembly: GCA_030684275.1. Taxonomy (NCBI): domain Eukaryota; kingdom Metazoa; phylum Chordata; class Actinopteri; order Acipenseriformes; family Acipenseridae; genus Acipenser; species Acipenser oxyrinchus. Next base: position 56,936,125 of record CM060249.1, read on the forward strand.
GGCGCATCCAGTAAAGGCGCTCCACATGGAGTGCAGGATGCACTCTATAGTCTGGACGTCGCGAGTTTGAGTCCAGGCTATTCCACAGCCGACCGTAGACGGGAGCTCCTAGGGGGCGGCGCACAGCGAGAGCTGCGTTGTGCATGGTGAGTTTGCAGTGTGAAAAAAAGCAATCGGCTGACGGCATACACTTCGGAGGACAGAGTGTGTTCGCCTTCGCCCTCCCGAGTCAGCGCAAGGGTGGTAGCGGTCAGCTGAGCTTAAAAAATAATTGACCATTCTAAATTGGGAGAAAATAATAAAAATAATTGGCAACGACTAAATTTATTTTTTTTAAAAAGAATATAAAACCAGCATAAATAATATTGCAGCAAATTATGAATAGGTTACAATGCTTTGAACTAAGAAAACTGAACAAGTGGTAATATTATGAAAAAAGCTTGTCTATGTGCCTTTGTTATTAGTGCACATACACTCATGGAAGCCTGTAACCTTGAAAGAAGCAGGCATCTGGGGGAACTAAACACAGAGGCTAGGTATTGCAAATTAGCAAAAACAAAAGGGTAACCCTTTTTAGACAGAACGATATTTGAAACTAAAAAGACCTATTTGATTTTATTTGATTGTGGTGTTACTAAGCATAGAGGTTTTAAATAAAGTATTCTGATCTAATAACAGAGTAACACAACTCTGAAGAAAAATAATATGTTTGAAGTATTTTGATCTGATAAGAAACATAATATTTAAACCAACAAGTGTTTTTTGCTTGTTAAGGCTCTACTGTAATACAAATAGACTGTAAAAGCAGGAGCGAGCATTTAATTTAATCAATTTAAGAATGATTTATTTCTTATTTTATTTTATTTATATAGCGCCTTTCATACCATGGTATCTCAAAGCGCTTTACAGACAGTATGTATCATGATCAAGAATCAAGACAGAACAGTATAATCACACAATTAACAAAATACAATGATATTAATAATAACAATAAATAGCAAAGTTAGCAGATAAAAATAGATAACAGAAACGTTATATCTAGATTAGGTTAAAAAAGCTGATCTATAAAAATGAGTCTTTAATCTTGATTTAAAAATGCTGACTGAAGCAACTTCTTTAATAGAGGAAGGCAAAGAGTTCCACAGCTTGGAACACACTTTCGCCTCTCCTTTTCAATTTTACCATTGGGAGGCACAAAAGTCCAGTGTTAGCCGACCTTAAAGTGCGCAGAGGTTTATATGGGGACAGACGCTCTCTTAGGTACTCTTCACTACATGAAGCCATGTAGTGCTTCATATGTTAATAGTAAGATTTTAAAATCAATTCTAAAATGTATTGGAAGCCAGTGCAATGAGGCCAACACAGGAGTTATATGAGCCTGTTTTTTCGTTCTAGTCAGAACCCTTGCTGCTGCATTTTGAACAAGCTGTAAACGTGATAAGACATGATGTGGAAGTCCAGCAAACAAAGCATTGCAATAATCAAGTCTTACTGAAATGAAAGCATGAATTAGTCTCTCAGCATCAGCCAAAGAAAGAAAAGACCTAATTTTAGCAATGTTACGTAGGTGATAAAAAGACACTTTTATAATTTTTCGAATATGTGCCTCAAAACTCAAACCAGAATCAAATATAACCCCCAAGTTTCTTACATCATATTTTATATTAGAGGTCAGGTTGCCCAAATCATTTTTTAGGGAGTTTGCAAGCTCTAGTTGTTGCTGAGAAACTAACAGCAGGACTAACGTCTTATCTGAGTTTAATTGCAAACAGTTTTGAGACAACCAACTTTTGATGTCAGCAAGACACTGTATTAAGACTGAAATAGCAGTAGAGTCACCCGGTTTTACAGAAATATAAAGTTGTGTATCATCGGCATAGCAGTGAAAGTTTACACTATGTTTACGAATGATTTCCCCCAGTGGCAGCATATACAAAGAAAATAATATTGGACCAAGAATAGAGCCCTGGGGTCACCACAAGTAATATTGGATAACCCTGATACAGACTCCCCTAAAGAAACAAAATACTGTCTGTTAGTTAGATATGACTTAATCCAGTTGAGAACAGTTCCTGTCAGGCCAACCCAGCTTTTCAGACGATCAATCAAAATAGCATGATCCACAGTATCAAATGCAGCACTGAGGTCTAAAAGAACTAGAATGGATATGGAGTTAGAGTCAGCACTCATCAGTAAGTCATTCACCACTCTGACAAGGGCAGTCTCTGTACTATGAGCAGATCGAAACCCTGACTGAAATCTTTCAAGGACATTGCTATTGTCCAGATATATGTTAAGTTGTTTGACTACTACCTTTTCGAGAACTTTCGCTAAGAAAGGCAAGTTAGAAATGGGTCTAAAATTCTTCAAGTCAGTAGAATCTAAGTTCGATTTTTTGACTAAAGGCTTAACCAAAGCAGTTTTGAAGGCAGCAGGAACTATTCCTGTTGATAAAGATCAATTTATTATAATAAGAATATCATTACACAAAAAACTAAATATATCTTTAAGGAATCGAGTAGGAATTGGGTCCAATGAACAGGTTGAGGATTTCATCATAGGAGGCTGTGTGGTCCAGTGGTTAAAGAAAAGGTCTTGTAACCATGAGGTACCCGGTTCAAATCCCATCTCAGCCACTGACTCATTGTGTGACCCTGAGCAAGTCACTTAACCTCCTTGTGCTCCGTCTTTCGGGTGAGACGTAGTTGTAAGTGACTCTGCAGCTGATGCATAGTTCACACACCCTAGTCTCTGTAAGTCGCCTTGGATAAAGGCGTCTGCTAAATAAACAAATAATAATAATAATCTGCATTACTAATGTATTCAAATCATTCGGAGTAATCACAGAAAATGTCCAAAACAGAGCCAGTCAGTCTAAAGGGCTCATTTAAATAAGAACCACCTTGAGGAATTAGATCCCTAATGTTAATAATTCTGTTCTGAAAATACTTCAGGAATTCCTCACACCTTGCAGGAGAAACTCCAGTATAGGGAATGCAGCTGGTGAAGGAGTTATTAATCTGTCAATTAGTTCAGTTTCTTTTTCCAACTAAACAAAACATCTTTTAGACATTACAATATCCATTAAAAATTAAAGACTAAAACTGTTTCGTTTATATAAAGGTTTTACTGCAATAAAAAACAGGAACTGTTAGGTTGGAATATTAGACAAATAAAGTGTAAACTGTTTTCAATAATTTTAGTACACAAAAAAACCTACAGAAAAATAGCCTTGCCATTTATCTGCTTGCAAGCAGAGCGGTGCTAGATAGGAAAGGTTCTTATTGGCAGTCAAAGAGATATTTACTTGTATTCCGCAGTTTTGAATCCAAGGTCTTCCTATGATAAGAAAATCTGGCAGTCGTGCAGAGCATTTAATAAATTAAGGGAGTTGTGTCCAGTATCAGTTCTTATCTTATCCAATAAGTAGCGACTTTCTTTGGGAGAAAACTGACTTCATGTGGTGAATTTGGAGAAGTGCTTACAATAGTGTTTCATATTAATCAAAACAATAGTCTTGGGAAAACAGGGTGTCTGAATCCTGCTTGAGCAGGCAACTTTTAGAAACAGAGGTCAGGCATAGTCCAAGAATGGCACAGTTAAATAAGGCTATTATACTTAACATGTTCATTATAGTTTAAAATTTAAATGAAAATAACAGAACTGACCACTGTATGCTTATTCAAAGGCAGTCTTTGTCCCATACTTTGTTAACACACATTTGTATATGAAGTTAAACTGGCCCATTGACAACACACTGAGTGATGAAATCATGTTCCAATATTTTTTGGCAAGAAGTTATATCCAATGAGTTTTGAAAAAGGAGTTGACCAGATCCTTCTAAAATGTATCATTAACTTAAAGATAAGAAATGTCAAGGCCATGATGATTAAATTTACTTGAGACTTCTGATGTATTCAATAGAGGGTAAATCCTAGATAAGCCCAGAGCAAGACCCCATTCGATACCATTCAACTTGCTCTTGCAAGCTGACGTGGTCCACACTCTGAGGGTCTCTGAAAAACTGATTGCTGTTTGGTCGAAATTAGTCTCTGCCTTTTGAAGACAGTTCTTATTTTTCAATATATCCAACACTATTCTTCCATATACTGGAAGGTAAGCATATATTTTAATTTAATATCTCGTTTATATTGGATGCATTGCTATAAGGTATAGAAATTATGTTTTAGTCTTAAGAGAGTGATATATTGAATGTTCTAGAACGTAGCGCTGGGCACTTTAGCTTTATGTATGCATAGCCTGAAGGCTAAATATATAATAACCATATTCGTATTACTGTATTGAAGTACTAATGATGTTAAACCTGTAAAGCACTGGATCGCCCAGACTGCTTTTTACTTGGGATTTATGGTGGTCTGCGCAACCAACCAATCCAATTTTTAAAGCATTTAATAAACTGAGAAGAGCACTACTACCGCTCTGATTCATTAAAACTTCAAATTAAATGGGTCTGTGTGATTTTCTTGAATATTAAAAAGTTGTCTGGACATATAGCACGCCCAGTGCACAAACAAAACCACTTACAGGAGTTTTGAATGTCTCTGTCTTCCTTAAATGTCTCCCCTGGGTTTAAGAGTGTGCTCAGAGCATATATATAAATAAAGAGAGTCTGTGCGAGAAATCTGAATAAATCTATACAAGAAGATTATGCTATTGGATGTGCATTCAGAAAAGGTTAGGACAAAAATTTGTGTGACATCACAGATGGCAAAGTTTTTAAATCAAATTCTTTGCTGGCAAAAGACCCTACAGCATTAAGGTTAATTCTTTACCAGGATACATTTGAGGTGGTGAATCCTTTGGGATCTGCAAAAACTAAACACAAAATTCTAGGAGTATATTACACATTAGGTAACTTTCACACAATCGGTCAAATATTGATCACATGCAGTTGGTTCTGTGTTATGAAAAAGATTTTAAAGTTTTTGGACAGGCTAAATTTTTTTTCTCAGTTTATCTCTGACTTTATGCTATATGACATAGATTTATGCTATATGATGGTCCCATTGTAAAAGAAGGTGGGTGCATAGCATTGTTCGAGATAATCTCGGATCACATTGCATTGGTAGATTTTCAGAAAATGTTGGTAGTAGTGTGCATTTCTGCATTGTCTTCTAAGTAGGAAGGACTTTCATGAAGGGTTGCCGTATGTCACAGGTGTTAAGCGCACAAAAGAGTTGTATAAAGCAACTGTAGACTTGAACACAACACCAGAATGTGATGGTATCAAGTTTGATTTGTTGTTTTTCTTTTGCACATTTTCATGTATGCAATCCAGGATTACCACCTCTTTGGGCATGATTTATTTGAAGGAATTGTGTTGTATGATCTGGCAATGTACATCAAATACTTCATTAAGGAAAGGTACTTAAATTACTCCATGTTAAATTGCAGGATTTGGCAGTTTAAATATCTAGGGTCTGATGCGAGCAATAAGCCAAGTGAGGTGAATGTTAAAGGGAAAACTTGGAGGAAATCCGATTTAAAAGCAAGCACTCATATTTTAAAAAGTGTACTAGAAATCTACATAATTTCAAATTATGCCACACATTTTCAGAGAGACACCAACTGTTCCAGTCAGTTATATTAGTGCTGGGATGTACTTTACCTCAGTTGCTAATGCAAAGAATAGTGTTCTTTTTCATTTAGACATCTACAGTGAAGAAATTAAGGATGCTGTTACGAATATGCATTTCAATGCAACAATGACAACAACTTCATTTGAAGTAAATTTAAAAGGGAGCATTTACAAGGAGGGCTTATTTATTGTTGTTGATCAAGATGAAGGGGGTGTGTCATTCGGGAAAATAGCACTCATACATCTTCATAACAACTGTGTGTACATCTTGGTTTATCTTCACCAGTCTGTTTTTTACTCAGATTTACACTTATTTTCTTTACTGCAAAGTGCCCAGCTAAAATGCATTTCAGAGAGCGATATCCTTGACTACTATCCTCTTCCAGCCTACATAGTAAATGGAATGAAGATATCATTAAAGTACAGTGTATGTCATAGCAATTAAAGAGGTAGCCTACTTGAGATTTAATTGATTACTTTAAATTACCAATTAAGTAGGTTTAACCGCTAGGCCAATTTGAAGCTAGTTTACTACAGACCATATAAAGCACCATATAACTTTAAAATGTAAATACTTAATTGTAAATGATCCAGTAGACACTATTTCATTAGTGTCAATGTTACTAAAATATAAGAGTTTGATATACAATAGATAGACCTAATAAATATATTATGGATAGGCAACAAGTACACGAATCGGGACGGCAGTAGTTAAGGAGAAGGTATTAAGATAGTTCTTTCAGAGTTAAGACTACCAGTTTTCTTTTGTTTAGAAGAGGACCAGATACAAAAACATATAATATGTGTGTCCTATATGTCAAAAAAAATCTTTAAAGATAGAAAAAGCAGAACTTATGGAGGAGACATTACAAAACAATATAAAAAAATTGCTACCATACCTTTCCTCTCAATTTACAATCTGTGCTGGACAAACTAAAAGAAATCTGAGTTGACAGGTTGGAGGACTTGGAGCTTGTGGAGGTGGACGATCTTGTGCCACCTCTTCGATCCACTGAAGCAAGAAAATTAATAAAATCATGGAAGGGATGTGGTAAGTTTTTTTTTCTTCCTCAGTTCATAATGTAGCTTTTGTTGGTTAACTATTTCATTTATAGAGAGATTGTTATCTTACCAGGGCTCCAGACAAACTTTTTACCTCCTCCCCCTTCCATCCTCCCTCCTCCTCCCTCCTTCCACATCCTTCCTCCCTCCACTCCCCCTTCAACCCCCCACTCCCCTTCTGAGTATAACAATAGTACAACAAAGTGCACTCATAATGTTAACAGGCAATCATTTGAAACATATATGTGATCATTTTTAAATTTGTTTTTCTGTCCTAGCTAAGGAGTCTGTGGCTTTGCCGTCATCTTCTGTCAGTCTGTCTGATTCTTCATTATTATTATTATTATTATTATTATTATTATTATTATTATTATTATTTATTTCTTGGCAGACACCCTTATCCAGGGCGACTTACAATTGTTACAAGATATCACATTATTTTTACATACAATTACCCATTTATACAGTTGTTTTTTTTTTTTTTTTACTGGAACATTCTAGCTAAAGTACCTTGCTCAAGGGTACAGCAGCAGTGTCCTCCACCTGGGGTTGAACACACAACCCTCCGGTCAAGAGTCCAAAGTCCTAACCACTACTCCACACTGCTGCCCTGCCATTAGAATCATGCTCTTTCCAAATTCAGTTTCCCTGTACCATGGACCAATCATGGGTGTTCAATTTTCCAATCACATGGGAAGAGTTTCCAAAATCACAAATGAGATCTCTTTTGAAGGGGGGAAAGACCCCAACCACAACACCATAGAGAAATGGTGAGAATCCTAATCCTAATCCACAAAATAATACAAAAAAACAACATCCTTCAAAGAAAAATTTAACTGAAATTGCTAAAAGAAATTGTGAATCAATACCCCAAATAATTTCAAGATGTAATTAGTGCAACAATTATTGGCAGTGGATTTGATTCCCTTTTGAAACAACTTGTTTGTTGGTCTGGAAATGTCAACAGAGGCCAAAAGGACACAAAAAACAAATCAATCATGTTTGAAATACTAAGGATAGTGTACCTCCTAAAAAAAAAATCAAGACGGTTATGGCTGCATGAATTGGCAGGTAGACATTCCAGATGAGGAAGAACAACGCTCCCAAATTGAAAAAAGAAGATCTTCAAACAATGTTCAGCACTAAGACCTGGACCATTACAGATGTACAGTATGTGACAAAATGAGGGAGAGGGAGACCATAAATGCAGGGGCGCATATGCAGGATACTTTAAAAGAGTGGCCTTTTTTATTTCAATAAGTGGGAATGATGGAGCACTTTTTACAACTAGTGGGTATTGACCTAAAGGTCATACTTAAATTCACTTGAAACAAAAGGAAAAAGGTTAATGGAATACATGAAAAGCAATAACATCAACAAAGAGATACAAACTATCCTTTTCAAAATAGAGATTTCCAAAACATCAGTTGGGAGCAGTTATCCAGAGATTCCTGTAATTTGCGATTAGTGGGTGGGTCAAAGTTTGGATTTGGTCTAGGCCATAGTTTCATACAATTACCCATTTATATAGTTGGTTTGTTTTTACTACTTTTTACAGAAGGGGAAAACATTGTAGGCCTTTTTTTTATATATAAACAATAACATTTTTTGCCCCTAAATTGAATTCAGTATTTGCTCTTAGTTTAAAACTTGCTTTTAATTTAGCACTAAAGATAGTTAGGGATCTACCTAAATTGCGATTTCACGGAAATTGTGAAATTGAGGGGTCACCGCGAAATTCACCTCTTAGGGGCCAATGCAACAAACAAGTGCGGAGAGGCAAAAAAAAAGAAACCTTGTTTAAATGAACAACTGCACACCGCAAATGACGCAAACTAGGTATCTTCCTTCTATAGGTGTAGATAGCCCTTTTTTATTCCTTCACCGTCCTGTGTGCATTGCACTTAAGCAAAAAACAAACAAACAAACAAAAAACGTCCACAAATAACATTTACACAAAATAATTCTCCAAAGCGGTTAGCGTTCTTGTTTACTATTCAAATGACAAAGTTTTAATCAGCCTATCAGTGCATCTTTACTGCTTTTATGTGACCTGTACTGTGCAGGAGGGGGCGGGACAAAGTTGGTGCTGCATTGTTTTGATATAGGTTGCTAAAATCTAGTTTTCAGCATTGGAGGTAAAATAGTAGAAATGGACGACAAAAAAAGCAAAGTATATTTCGGCTGATGATTGTTTCAAGATATTTCCCAAAGAAACTGTACATGCAGACTGAGGTAATTGTTTTGCATAATCTTAATGTGAGAAAATACGATTGATCGCATTTTAGCTTCAGAATCACACATTAAACAAAAGGCTACTACAGAGGCTGCTGAACAGAACGTAAAATAAACAGCTTTCAGAAACCAAACTGGAAAGTCAGCCCAGACAAAAAGTATTCCTGTCTGCAAGTTAAATCAGTACTAAAACGATTCAGCACAGCCACCTCGCTTCAACCTGCTGCTTACTTTTTTTGCAGTTGGAATTTTAGACCAGAATAGCCACGTTTTCTTTGTTTTGATTCAGTACTAATAATATAAATTATTGGATGGGACAAATAATATGACAACGAACGTGCTGCATTCATTGCCTTTATTAAAGTATGCCATATGCCCTTGAGGGTAACCGAGTTTTGGGGCTGTTTCTGATCTATTTCCACATCTGTATAACTTGGCTGAGCTTTGCCTTAACTTCCAACCAATTCAGTGGATGCAGAACGTGCAATCTCAATGTATGGGCAAGTCAACTGCAGGGGGATGCTGCGTACTCGCCTTTAACAAATGACAGCACTCTGTTTTAGTAAGGAAGCAAGTACCACTATTTTTAGGTTTTATAGTGTTCTGAAATACTGTTTACTTAGGTTTACTTAATGTTTAAACAGGTCCGCGAAATGTCTGCAAAATCCTAATTTTATTCCGCAACATACCCGTGAAAAATATGTAAAAATTTACCGCGATTTACTGTATATATTGTACTTGCTTAGTTAAACTTGTACTTGCTCTTAATTTAGGACTGAGACTTACTGTATATTATATTGTATTGTGAACATTTATTAACTAATAAAATAAAATAAAAAATAAACTTAAAACAAAATAAATCAGCTTTTTTTATTTTAATGCAGATATCCCAATAACGTATCACCAGCAAGAAAAGTGAGACGTGAGATAATGTTGCTGGTAAGAGTTAAAAAAATAAAACCTTTTATTAGCACTCCTTTAATAGGGCATTGGAAATGCTGATATACTGTTGTGAGGTAAGAAAATGGAATGTAAAACCTTTGTTACACTCCTCTGAAGGGCAGTGATAATGATGCTAGTCTTGTTTATAACTATTTTAATCTTTGAGACAGAGAGAATAATTAGGTTTTATTTATTCATGAGCCGAAACCATCTGTCATACTGGCAATTCTTCAGTAACCACTCAGAGGTTTTAATGATATGTCATCATTGTCTCAGCTGCTAAGCGCTCAATCCTGCATTATTTTGGCTCTTTTGAACAAAATGGTATCTGCCCCCTGCCGAAGTCGATTGTTCTAGCCAAACAGATCTAATTATTTGTTCTATAGTAATTTTCCTAAAAATCTTTACACAATGTAAATTAAAGGCAGCTGTTTTTGTTTTCTTGTTTCTCACTTAATTATTCATTAGCTTTTAGTGTGCGCTGCAGCAGCCCCAGCCCACAATATAGTCTAAAAGAAAATGAAAATAACTTGTTTCATATGTGTTAGGTTTCAGTTATAGGGCTTATCCATATATTATAACACAATTATAACAAACTCAAACATTCAACTTGATGTTTAGTATTGTCTCTACACATCTGCAGGAATGCTTTTATTAAAATAAAACCCAAAACATCAAAACCCCTGCAGCAGGATAGCATCACGGCCCAAGCTGTTACCGACAGGAAAGAGACTCAGAAGCTGGAATCCTGCAGTTTAAGCATTAAAGTGCATGTTAATTATTCCCCCAGGGGGACAAAACAAGAATAAACAAACAAATACGGCATGAAGGCCAAAATAAAGATTCAAACACAAAACTTACAAGAGCCAGGTTGAGCTATGCTTTCACTGGCCTTCTCCAAACACCACTCTCAAACAAAGCATTTCTCCTTGCTTTTATACATGTGGCACCTCCCCAATTAGCATCAATTACCCAAATGAAGAATGGCCACACCTGTGTGCTGGCAGGGACAGATTTAACCCCATACCTGCCAACCTTACATTCCCACACCCACACTATTACAGCAGCAGGGCTTCTGCCCTGCCACAAACCCCCAAAAAACTACATTTCTATCTTTGTCCATTTTGTAACACTACAGCATGTGACTTGCTTTCATGAAAGTCAGTATTGCTCGAACAACCCCATGGTAACTTGTTTTATCTGCAACACCTATTTCAATGTACAACGGTTATGTTGTATTGTTTTACTTCATATAAATAGCTTTTCAGCAATAATAAGAGTTCAGATTTTACAACCACCTCCCCTCCCAGTTAGAGCTGATAATAGTGGTTCTACTGTGCTGGAAACTGCTTCATATTGAAAACAATATCTTTATCTGAATTTCTGAAATATTCTAAATTCAATAGTATTCCATGAAATGGTGGACATTAATCATCCCTTGTCCCTCTTGATGTTTATTGTCTTTTTTCACTTTAATAACAACCACTGCTTAGAATAACAACTTTTTTTCTTGGCCTCAGGTAATCCAATGTTCTGATGAAGAGAAAAGCAAACAGCTATTAATAATAATAATGTTTCACACAAAGTTGCACATCAAAATGCCATGCAAGCTGAAGAGATTCTGGTCCAGCCCAATACAGCAGGGTTTTTCTTCCCTGATGTATTATACAGTGTCTTCTCCTCACAGTCTGACAAATACAGTTGATTGCTCCTGCTCCTCACAATAAATTCAAGCCTATTACTTATTCACTATACCCCAAAACATGTCACTTTTTCACAAGTGAAAGTACAACAACTGTCAGTGCCACTGCAGGCATTACTCTTGGTTTAGGTGAAGTGCTGTCAAAATGAACCCCTTTGACCTTTTCACTTCTTCAAAACAATGTAAAATAATACCTCCGTCCCATAAGTTCCAACCAGTGATGATTCAGGGAAGGAGGGACAATCATCTTTTTTAAAAGAATGATTATTCTGAAATAGTACGGCTGACAAGCAAAAGTATTGTGCATTTTATGATAAAAGCATGACATTTTCTACAGTGTTTCTACATACCCTACGGTTTATTTTCAACCATCTCAGATTTGACCCCTGATGACCTTGAGACAACAAATATTTGCTATTTTAGCACCGTGTGTCATAAAACATGATCATAACTATTTTATGTGTGTTTTTGAACACTGCATCTTAATACATGTTTAAATAAAAAGATAAACTACTTTTATGATGGTTTTGTTCTGTCCCACAGAGTTTATATTTACATAATAATGTAGGAGCCACCATACATTTATCATAAAAATGGCCATCGAGAGGTCAATCAGTATTGACCTCTCATGGCCATTATTGACCTATCGCGACACACGTGCAGTAAGGTGGCCTAGACGTGTAGGACATTAAAAAAATATTAAGGACACAAAATGTATTTTGAAAACACCAAAAATATTTTTTGAGTCCTCAAAATATTTTTGGAATAAAAACAAAAAACATTTTAAGGAAACAAAAAATATTTTGAGAAAACACAACATATTTTGAAGAAATAAAAAATATTTTAAGAACATAAAAAATCTGTGTTCTCAAAATATTTATTTTATATATTTTTTTTATAATTGTGTTTTTTATAATTGTGCAGTACAATACTACACCATTATGATATGCTTGTATGCTGCAGGTGAATTTCTTTTGCATGATCAGCACCTAGGCACTCTGCAGACAGTGTTTAGTGGTGGCAGCCTGTGTAGTAAATATTAGCACACTAACTTGTGTTTCTTTGGTTCATTATTCATGAGTGGATTCAGTAAAATCATCAAACTTCACTGAAGTAAATTAAAAGTCCATATTATATACAAAACACATACGTTTTAGTCTTTATCAGGGGGAAAAAACTGAATATTCAGATCTGCACAACAGGTGTCCCTAAATAGAGACACAAATCATCCTCAATAAAATTACCTGGGTAATTAATTATATCTAATCCAAGTTCAAAACACAGGTTGGACAATTAATCAAACTGATTACATAATTGGTATTAGAGCAGGGGTGGGCAATAATTTACGTAGGGGGGCCACTTCACCAATTTTGATAAGTTGTCACGGGCTGCACATTTTTTGTAATGTTACTGTATTCCTGAAATTACTACAGCTACCTTTTTTGTATTATGATGACTACCCCATTATATTCTGTCCACAACAAAATAATGACATTTAATAACACTTAGCTAACTACATATACTTATTCAAAGTTTCTCTTAGGAAATCATTTATAGTCAGAACCTTTTTGTCAACAGTGTAGCTATAATTTATTTTAATATTATTCAAGGCCACCCTCAAGTGCACTGCCCTCTGCTCCTGTTCTGGAGATTTTTAGCACTAACCTAGTACTCATACTCATTTAAACTATTCGTTCATGACAAAAGTATTAGCACATTGTGACAGAAATAGAATGATTCTTGGTGGTAAATCTCCCTCCTGACCTGTGAGGGCGCTAAGTAACGGGAACAGAGTACCCTGGACTGGTTGGCCTGACAATTCACTCCCAGGGTTAAAAGGAAGGAAGGGAAACGATGTGGCAGCCGTGAGCGGCTGCAATAGTTTACCAAGGGGTCATGCGTGATGGTACATATAGAGGATGTAGTGACGTGATCTGTTCCTTCGTTTATGGTTAAGGAACGACCTTGTATTGTGTTTATCGTACCGTGAGTGTTTTGTTTGTTTGTCACTAATTGTTGCTATTTGTTCTTATTAGTAGACGGCTAACACGTTCCGAGCTGTTGCCAGAGGCCAGCACTAACCTGGACATCACTGCACCTGAATCATGATAAACTGTATTTACACCACAAGCACTGCAGCACTCACCCAGGACTGGTGACCGTGTTTGTATACTGTGTGTGTGTACTTTGATTGTGTTTATTATTTGGGACTGCAAACCCTTTATTTATGTTGTGATAAGCAATAAAAGAAGAAGTGAAAGAGAAGTTGCAGGCTTCTTGTTTTCGAGTCCAGATAAGTGTAGTTTATTGAAGATAAAAGTTCTGAGTTGCAAAGTTACAAACAGACATCTTAAAGGTTACATGGTGACAACAGTTTGCAGGTATCCTCTCTCCAAGCATGGATCAGAGCAATACAAAGAACATTTCAGTATTCTCAGTTTAAATGCAGTCTTTCAGTGACATCATGATTTTTCTTTAAACCAATCAGACAAAGACACAAATCTCTTATCACTTGGTTAATTGTCCATTGACCTAACCATAGCTTCCAAGCATCTGGTTCAATCCAGTTTCTCTTTGAAGTAGCTAGTTTTTATAACCCTACTAAGAAAACCTGTTTTATATCTAGTCTGTAAATATGTTTAACAATGTTTTGGTACCTCTAACACAAAAGCAATGATCCACCCTAAATGGCAAATGCCTTTCATGTTAGAACTGGACATCAAAGTGTTTGGCCACCAGACCTGGGTTACAGAATTAAATCACTTTCTGATTGGATTGTCACTGTGTCTTTTCATTGCGCACCGCATCACTCCTACACCTGTACCCTACGAACCACTTTGCCACACACCCCTGCTTTAGTAATTTGGGTGTCCTCCTTCCTTTTTTGCAGATTTTTCATTCTTAGCCCTCAAAAAAGCAATTTGTACAGTTTTCAAAACATTTGTTTGCCTTATTTTTTAAAATACACACTTTTATTGTTATTATGAAAAACAGAAATATATTATTTTAAAAGAACTTAAATAACAAAATAACAATGTGTTTATAATTGTAGCATTATAATAATATAAATCACAATGGCAGCATTATATAAGTATCAGACTTGCAGGACTCGAGTCAGGGATTCGGACTCGAGTCACGGCTGCAAAAGACTTGGACTCGGCCTTGTGTGACTCCGACTCGGACTCGAACATTCGGGCTCCGTGACTGAGATATTAACGACAAGTCCTTTTTCATTTTCTATTATTCGAGTAATATTACAGTTACTAGGAAACTGCACAATAAAAACCCACCCAACAAAACATTATCCAATCACTGGCCGTGATTCATCAGCCGTGTTGTCTTTGCAGCAAATCATAGTAAGAATAAGAAATTGTAAGCGAGTTAGGTTGTAGTGTAAACTCCCCACGCAAGTCCAACTGCAACCATCGTAGACCAAGTTTTTTTTCCCTCTTTTGCATTAAGTTTTATAAGGAATAAATAATGTCAGCATGGTAAACAATCCATTTTTTACTCTGTGAATGCAGCCATCCATTTTTGACTGCTCATCTATGGATGGGCCGGCCCGTCAAGCACATTTCTTAGGGACTGCTGCCATCTGCCAGCAAAAAACAAAACTGCAGACTATAGTACCACATAGTCCACTTAAGTATTTAGTGTACCACGTCGAAAAGACGTGTTAAACTTTGCAGGTGCACATATAACCCCCGCAAGCTATTCTCACAGGAGTGACACATTTGGACTCACTTGCACTCGTGGAAATCGTGGGATAAGCAGTTGGGTGGTTAACCACTATGTTACATCTTGTTGGTGAAATCTGGGCCCATCCTGTCTTGCATATTTCCTTCAGTTCAGTCACATTGGATACACAATGCTTGGCTACAAGTTTTTTCAGATCAGTCCAAAGCATTTATATTGGCTTGAGATCTGGTCATTGCGAAGACCATTCCAGATATAGTGTAAGCAGCTTAATATCTCCATTACCATTCAGAGTTATTTGGGGATATTATGCGGGTTGGGATATAAATAGGGTCTCATGTTATCCTATGGCGCTATCACGCAGTAGAAAGTAAGGGACATTTAAGCACTCCATATTCAACCGTTTTACATATAAACAAAGAAAACTGAATATAATCCATATCTGGACGTCTTTTATTGCAATATTGTACTAATATTACAGTACTGTAACATCAAATAGGTTTTTCTAATGAATGTTTACTTCAATTAAACAAAAGCTGAAATTAATTATTTGTCTAGATAGCTCAAACAAACAGGAACAATTGCTGCATACTTTAATTAGCTAGCTGACATTATATCAGTGCAAGGGGAAACCAGTCCACTAAAACACTTACCGCATGTAACAGGGTGAGCAGCCCTGTACATTGTTTTGTTTATTTTATTTTAGAGCGCGGTCCCCCTCCGCCCCTGTGTTTATTTTGTATTGTTTATTTATTTTTATTGTATTATATTTATGACGGCGAAGCGCCGGTTGTTTTGTTTATATGGCGGCGGCCGTACATTTGTTATTGTTTAGTAACGTGGATGGGCAGCCCCATCCACGTAGTAATAATAAACTCGTGCAGATTGTGGCGAGGGGTAATAGAATAATTACTTGCAAGCTAGTTAAACCCTCGGCCACGATATAAAAGGCTGCAGCTCTCTAGCTCGGGGTGGTTGTTGTGGGAGTTCAGAGAAGGAGCGAGAGCGAGCGAGAGCAACGTGATTTAAAGAACATAGGAACAGTGAAGGCAATCTGCCCAGCCTGACCTTTGTTTGTATTTTGTGTTCGAGATTTGTTTTCGTTTACTCTTTTATTTTGCTCTGTGAGCACAGTGTTTTTTTGTTCAAATATTTTATTTCTTTTTGTTATTTAAAAATAAAAACGGCGCGAGCGCCTTTAAACTGCAGTACTTGCCTGGTGTCAGTATCCTTCCTGCTTCTGCCGTGACGTCACCGTTCAGTCACCCTTTCACACCGCACCATAAGCTTAAGTTTATTGCTGTAACGTAACATAATTACTGCAGCTAACAACTCAAACAACGCTATGTGTACAATCTAATAAAATCAGTAACAACAAAGCCAGCTACAGTTACTATATTTAACGTTAACGTTAGTTACTGTTTCTTTCAATTTCTTAGCTAGCTGTTGCTTGTGAAAATGATTAGCCTATACTGACGTTAAACACATTTAAAAACCAATGTGTGTGGTTGGCTTGGTAACGCTGCAACATAGTGTACTTTACCATATAAAACAGTACAACAGATCCTACCTTAAATGTTTTGATTGTGAAAAGAGAACATCGGTTGAAAAACATATTGTCTGCTGAGTGTTATGGGGATAATTAGTGATATTAAAAGAGTTAATTTAACATAGAAACACATAAAAGTGGTTTAAAAAAAAAATTGATAATAAGCGGTTTGGGATATTAACCGAGGGGACTTTAACCGGGTTACACTGTGTTGTATTTGTTTTCTTTAAGAATTTCACATGACTTAGCCATATGCTTTGGGTTGTTTACGTGCTGGAAGATAAACGGTCTGCTATTCAGCCTACGAGCAGATGGTACTGCGCTTTGTAGAATGTTTTGATACATGGCTGCATTCATTTAATTTCAATCAAATTAATGTCTCCAGTCCCAGAACTGCTAAAACACCCCCATATTATGATCAAACCACCTCCACATTTAACTGTAGGAACACAGTTTTCTTCATTGAAGGCTTTCCCTTTTTTTCTCCAACCACACTATTACACTATTATGCCTGATGCTTCTAAATCTTTCTTTAAGTCCTTGGCTTTTAATCTTGGATTTATTTTTTTGCTGCTCGGACAATTCTCCTACCTGCTGCATCAGTAATTTTATTTGGATTTCCACTTCTTTCAAGCATTTCAGTTGAATTTGTTCTGTGATACTTCTTGGTTATTGCTCTGATTGTGGATTTTGGTATTCCATATTTCTTTGATACTGTTCTGCAGCCATTACCTTTGTTGTATTTTGCTACAAGTGCTTTTCTCAAATGTAAAACTCCTTTGTCTTGATCATCTGCTGTGTTGCCAAAAATTTCTTCTTCAACAGATATTGGAAATAATTACCTCTTTTTCTGGCTATTGACTTTGTAATGCAGCTCAATTATTGTGTAATCATTTCAATCAATTAATATACAGTACTGTGCAAAAGTTTTAGGCAGGTGTGAAAAAATGCTGTAAAGTAAGAATGCTTTCAAAAATAGACATGTTAATAGATTATATTTGTCAATTAGCTAAATGCAAAGTGAGTGAACAGAAGAAAAATCTAAATCAAATCCATATTTGGTGTGACAACCCTTTGCCTTCAAAACAGCATCAATTCTTCTAGGTACACTTGCACAAAGTCAGGGATTTTGTAGGCATATAGTCAGGTGTATGATTAAACAATTATACCAAACAGGTGCTAATGATCATCAATTCAATATGTAGGTTGAAACACAATCATTAACTGAAACAGAAACAGCTGTGTAGGAGGAATAAAACTGGGTGAGGAACAGCCAAACTCAGCTAACAAGGTGAGGTTGCTGAAGACAGTTTACTGTCAAAAGTCATACACCATGGCAAGACTGAGCACAGCAACAAGACACAAGGTAGTTATACTGCATCAGCAAGGTCTCTCCCAGGCAGAAATTTCAAGGCAGACAGGGGTTTCCAGATGTGCTGTCCAAGCTCTTTTGAAGAAGCACAAAGAAACGGGCAACGTTGAGGACCGTAGAGCGCAGTGGTCGGCCAAGGAAACTTACTGCAGCAGATGAAAGACACATCATGCTTACTTCCCTTCGCAATCGGAAGATGTCCAGCAGTGCCATCAGCTCAGAACTGGCAGAAAACAGTGGGACCCTGGTACACCCATCTACTGTCTGGAGAAGTCTGGTCAGAAGTGGCCTTCATGGAAGATTTGCGGCCAAAAAGCAATACCTCCGATGTGGAAACAAGGCCAAGCGACTCAACTATGCACGAAAACACAGGAACTGGGGTGTAGAAAAATGGCAGCAGGTGCTCTAGACTGATGAGTCAAAATTTGAAATATTTGGCTGTAGCAGAAGGCAGTTTGTTCGCCAAAGGGCTGGAGAGCGTACACGAATGACTGTCTGCAGGCAACAGTGAAGCATGGTGGAGGTTCCTTGCAAGTTTGGGGCTGCATTTCTGCAAATGGAGTTGGGGATTTGGTCAGAATTAATGGTCTCCTCAATGCTGAGAAGTACAGGCAGATACTTATCCTCTGATATGCCCCAAATTTATTCTGCAGCATGACAACGACCCCAAACATACAGTGAAAGTCATTAAGAACTATCTTCAGCGTCAAGAAGAACAAGGAGTCCTGGAAGTGATGGTATGGCCCCCACAGAGCCCTGATCTCAACATCATCGAGTCTGTCTGGGATTACATGAAGAGAGAGAAGCAACTGAGGCTGCCTAAATCCACAGAAGAACTGTGGTCAGTTCTCCAAGATGTTTGGGCCAACCTACCTGCCGAGTTTCTTCAAAAACTGTGTGCAAGTGTACCTAGAAGAATTGATGCTTGATGCTGTTTTGAAGGCAAAGGGTGGTCACACCAAATATGGATTTGATTTAGATTTTTCTTCTGTTCACTCACTTTGCATTTAGTTAATTCATAAATATAATCTATTAACATGTCTATTTTTGAAAGCATTCTTACTTTACAGCATTTTTTCACACCTGCCTAAAACTTTTGCACAGTACTGTATTTTAAAATTAGTTCTATTACATTTTTACAGGCTTGTAATGTAAAGGTGCAAATTCTTTTGTTATGAACAAATATTTGAAATTGCTTTAGTGCTTTTTTGTTTTTTATAAAGATTGTTTGTTAAACTACCAGAAATGTGTATTTTGTCATATTAATTAGTGGCTAATATTCACTAAATGGTTGCATTAAACATGTTTTCTTGAATGATTTTATATTAAGTGTAGGGGGCAATACGTTAGAGGCGCTGATCCTCTTTGGTTTTAAGCAGGAGGTTTTTCTCCCTCATTTACATGCTTTAAGCATCAAATCCTTTGTCTGTCATCTTCATGTTGACTTAATTATCCATTAATTATCCAAATATCATTATGTATGAAAATGCAATTACACGCCAGCTGAGAAATGCACAAGAAATGGCTCTCAGTAATCTCCCTGCAAGCTGCCAGGATGAAGACAGGACTTGAGGGGTGCAATCAGATACATGTACTAGGAGCAGCTTGCTAAAGGGTATTTCACACATGGCAGTTCTGCTGTTTCTGCCAAAAGCCTTCAGGTTTTCCAATATTACTGGAGAGACCTACCCCTTCTAAACATTTGTCAACACGCATTTATTGAACTCAAGCTCAGCCCTTACCATCTGTTTGTTGTGATGCTGTGATGATTTTATCATAACCTACAGCCATGCAGTATGTTGTATACATTTTTTTTAATGGACCATCCTTCTTACCTGTCACATGCTAAAAGTAGTAATACAATCTACAAATAGAATCTTTAACCCTTTCCCAAAAAGAAACCAGTATCGGGTATAGCGCTATAGTGCTACTATAAGTCGGTTAATGTGACCTTGTACTACACCAATTTAAACAGTGTCCAAGTAGTGCATGCTTATGCCAGCTCTGTATATGCATCTTATAAAGCACAACTTGTTTTCACCTTGTGGCAGATGACGGCTTTGTGGTGACGTCAGACCAGGAAATAAATTCACAACAACCACCGACTGGGGTATGAAAAGCGCTGTGGCGCGTTTATTAATAAATAAAAGGTTTAAACAAAACAAAAGGCTTTCACAAGGCAAAAGGCATGAGGGCCAAAACAAATAGACAAACAAATAATAATTATAACAAGTATCGTGCTGGTTGTTCCAGCACGAGTAGCAATTGTTTTCTTTGTATCGGCTCTTACTTGTCTCTTTCCTCCTCTGGACAACCCACCCCGGCAGAGGGATTAACTGGCTATTAATTATCTTATTAACCCCTCGGCCATAGTCTGCACGAGTTTAATAAATATTATTAATATTATCGTTATTATTTATTTCTTAGCAGACGCCCTTATCCAGGGCGACTTACAGTCGTAAACAAAAATACATTCCAAGAATCACAGTACAAGTATTAATACAATTAAGAGCAAGATAAAATACAATAACTTTGGTTCTAGCAAGTACAAGTATGACAAAATAGGATTCAAAAATGGAGCAGACAACAGGGTCAGTGATAGTTACATCAGGATATAATTAAATACAAAATACTACAGATTAAATAACACTTGTGACAGATTACAGTACTCTAAAGTACAGGATTAAATGCAGTAAAATAGGGAGCAGATAAGAGCAAGTAAAGCGCATTTAAGGAAGAGTGATAGTGTCCAGAGGGAAAAGAGGAGTTCTACAGGTGCTGTCTGAAGAGGTGAGTCTTGAGAAGGCGCCGGAAGGTGGTCAGGGACTGGGCAGTCCTGATATCTGTAGGAAGGTCATTCCACCACTGCGGGGTGAGGGTGGAGGAGCGGGCTCTGGAGGCAGGGGAGCATAGAGGAAGTACAGCCAGTCTTCTGGTGCAGGAGGAACAGAGAGGTTGAGTGGGGGTGTAGGGAGAGATGAGGGTCTGGAGGTAGCTGGGTGCAGTCTGGTCAAGGCATCTGTAGGCGAGTACAAGAGTCTTGAACTGGATGCGAGCGGTGATCGGGAGCCAGTGGAGTGAGCAGAGCAGTTAGAGTTGCCTGGCAACAAAGGATTTGGTTCCCTTTTTATACCATGTGGCTGGATCTTGATTGACCATCAATTAGTCAATCAAGACAGTGCCTCATTCCACATACGTTTCTGGCAGGGATGGAATTAACCCCATCCCTGACAAATTTAAATTCAAAGTAATAAACTTTATTTAAACAATACACAACCAAGACACACTATATATCTACCGAGCATCAAAAGAAACTTATCACTTTTATAACATTTATTTAAAAAAAAAATAAGGTATATAAAATGATGGACATTGACAAAATGTTTTTGGTTTCTTTTTAATCACTCGATCATTCATCCTTGACCATGACACGCTTGAGTGACTATGACTGAAGCATATGCACTTAATCACCTAATTAGTGAGACTGTTGATTGGACACTAGATATGGAGTGATTTCAGATGTTGAATTGCAAGCTTGAATAAAAGCAATAAAGAAAATCACAGAAAAAAAACAATATGCCACGTCTGTCATGAGAGCAGCTCCTTCGTGCAATCGGCATGTTGGAGGCTGGACTAGGGCAGCGTACTGTGGCTCGCCGTCTTGGGTGCTCAAAGCCAGCAATTTCAAACCTGGCAAGATGGTATAACTAGACACACTCTGTCAATAACAGGCCACGAACTGGGAGACCTTGAGTCAAAACTAGGGTTGCCACCTGGCCCCATAATTCTGGAACCCTTTGGGACGGGACAGGGTTTTTAAGTTGCCCTTCAACTGAAAGCAATAAACCCGTGAATTGAGCGCGAAACACTCACTTAATTTATACTGCTTCTTAATTATCCGTATCATTGTGACAATACAAATCTTGCAAAATAAAAAAAGCATCTTGAATAAACATGTGTGTGGGTTTATTCAAGATTTTTTTGTTTTGTAAAATTAGTATTCATTTTACTGTAAAAGAACAGAGAGTTTCAGCAGTTGGTTCATCGATTAATTAGAAAAAAGCATAAAGACCATTCATGCCCCAGATACATGGTGTGGATTTGTGTCAACATTTTCTTCTGTTCACATATTTTCAAAAATGTCAAAAGGTGCAATCCAAATAACTGTAGCACTTAATGTCAACACAAATGCTGCAGTTATTGTCCTACATAACATATGCACTATAGAAAGGATGAGTAACAAACCCATCTATAAATATTGAAAAAGGTTATCATTTTATGTTTTTATTTCTTTACAGATGGGCAACCTTGCATTTACTGTAAAAATGTTTTTCTGTATTATATTTACCAGTAAATGTGGCAACGATATACACATGGCCAAAAATTATTCTGAAGTATTTAAATGTATTATAAACTCATGATTTGAGGTAATACTCTTGAAAAATAGTGTGTATAGGATGGCTGATTTCAGCTGAGGAGTATGCCAACAATGACGGAATAAACTAGATAAAATATCATAGTCAATTGCCTGCAATCAGCTATCCTGTTTTATGTAAATTAATGTGGTTTATTTTATTTGATAAAACTGTAACCAAGCAACCTCCTAGGGTTCACATACCCCTTTCACACACAAATGCAGTTACTGAACCGCCTCAGAGAAGCTTAAAGAAAATCTTTAACATACCCATTCACACAGCATGAAATTGTGCAATCTAGACATAATCATAATCCTTTCACACAGCCAAAGTGATCATGTGAGTTCAACTTTCAAACCTGCTAGTCAACAGATCGTTTTCATAGCAGCGGTTGTATCCAAACTTAAGCATCAATAGACGATTCACCCATAAATTACAGCATCACGCACCGTCCCTTCTATTTATGAATTCACCTCCTTGTCAGCCTGTAAAGTTAACAATTCCTTAACTTATTCCAGAGTCCACACACACTATAGTGCTTCAATGCCGGCATAGCATTTCACACAGGAGTTAAGATGATTCAGTGCCGTCTCTGAACCACCTTGTGAGGTGTTTCAGAGATGGCATAAAATATGATGGCTCTGTGATGGTATAGGCAATTCACCAAAATGCCGTATCAGTGCGGTTCTGAGCGCCATAACTTCGTCTGTGTGAAAGGGGCCATAGATTGGTAGTAGTTGGGGGGAAAAAAGTTTTCATGGAAGGAAACTCAAAAGAAGAAGCAGTAAGTACTAAGGCATCCCATTTCTTCTTTTATATGAAAATGAAAATAAATAATGTTAAAAGAATTCTCATAGTGAGCTAGTCAGTGTTTTATGACATGTTTTTTGTTCTCTTAATTATAATTATGATTTTTAGCCAATAAGTTTATCAGTTACTTCTAATTTCTTCACTACATCAATCATTTCACACAATACAAAACCTTAAAGTTAACATTGTTTATAATGTTTAGTTTTCTTGCTTGTGTAAATGTATAATATTTTTTTTAAATGGCTGGTGCAACATTTAGCAGCTTTACTTGGAGACAATCATCTGGTTGCTCGCAACATGATCAATTGTAAAATGTGCAGCACTAAACAAGCACTGTTCAATGCAGCGTAACAGGTTTTTTAATTTTGCATTGCAAATCGCCAAGCTAAATGACTTGCTAAAGCAATGGAATGATTATGCATTCAGTAATGAGAGGCGCTTAATGTCTGTTACTTGTAATTGTAGAATGTATTATATATATTTTTTTACTTCTTAGACCAATGCAAAAGCAGCTATGATAAATGCTGGGTTTGTGAAGACGCAATCTCCTCACTCATCTGATGGGTGAAATACAATTTTTTTTAAAACAGGAAGATAACATTTAAAACATGCATTTACAAAGCCAAATTAGTGATCCACACTAAGATTGTCAGAAATGGTTCAGGATTCAGTGTTGTAACAAAGGCATAACACTATAGAAAGTCCATACTTAAATCAATACTGCTTTTAGCGATTGGTTCTACTACATAAATGCTACAAAGGTGCTATGGAAATTTTAATTATTTTTTAAATTTCTGTAGTATCTTTGCAGCATTTATGTTTATATATCTTTTAAAGCAAAGTTTTCAAAATAAAAAAATAAAAAATAAATGTTCTTGATTAAATTTACTGTTTTCTAGTTGTTTCAGTTAAAATGGACCACCATCAGCATGCAAAGTATTTCCTCATTTATTCTGCAATAATACATTTTAAAATCAATGAGAAACAACTCCAAACAATCATGTATTACTCTTACTCCTATTTCTTGACAGTTTTATAATATTGTTGGGACACCATTTGCACCAGCTTCACGTGTTCTGTGTAATGTTAAAAAGCCTTAGCTGGATTGTAATATGTATGGTCTCCTCAATACAGATTCACAGTTACTGTATTTTCAATGCAATGATAATGGTACCTCGACATATTGTCTAAAATCTAAAATGCTGCAAGCCGCATGTAATTTAAGGGCCACTTACTGTCAGGGAAACATGTTCACGTCTTTGATAAGCTGCTGTTTCCTTGACTAATGACTGCACATCCTGCCAGCCAGTGAGAAACTTTGCAGTGTTCCGGGAATAAAATGGGGTGCACAGAATTGCTCTTCAAAAGAGGCTGCACTAAGCTGACAATGGATGAAGATAACCAAAGATTAATTTTATCAGCAGTTAACACTAAAGCTGAGATAATGCATCGATTTATCAATGCATTTCATCGTTTGACAACTACCGATAGTCAAGCCTGTGCTTTGTTTTTGTGTAAAGGGTTTAAGCAAAGGAAAGTTTATATTTTTTATTAAATTCGGAATCAGCAATTATTTTTTGCATAAAGCGCAGGTCAGGTCTAACTCACTGAATCTGTATGCAATTGAGCTCACCTTCTCCCCCCTGCCCTGCCCCCTGTGAGTGTTTACTGATGGGATTGCATCTGTGCAGGAGTCTTCAAAGTAAAAGAGCAAGTTAAGAGCATTGTGCTAGAATTACAAATACTGTATCGACCGAGCTACAATACTGTGACAGGGTGACTGAGTGGTCTGACGTCAGGCAGAAGCAGGAAGGAAAACTGACACCAGGGAAGTACTGCAGGTAAAGGCTGTGCCGTTTTTATTCAGCACAACAAACATAAATAAAATATTTAAACAAAAAAACACACTTGCTCACCGAGCGAAAATAAAAGGTTTGAACATAACAACATCATAAACAAAGGTCAGGCTGGGCAAATAGCCTTCACTGATCCTTTGTGTTTTTACTCTTTACGTTTCTCTCCTCTCTCGCTCTCTCCGCTCCTCAAACACCCACCCCGAGCTGGAGAGCTGCAGGCTTTTTATAACAGGTGACCATCTCCCGATTAGTAACAAATTAAATCACCTGATTAATTCGGGAGATGGCCACCTTCTGCACAAGTTTACTAATTGTGTTGTAGATGTGGCTACCCATCCACGCTACTAAATAATAACAAAATAAACAAACGGCTACACCGTCAAATAAATACAATACAATATACAAAACAAATACAAAATACACTGCACAGGGCGGAGGGGGAGACCCCGATCTAAAAGTAAACAAACAAAACAATGTACAGGGCACCTCGCCCTGTTACAAATACCTACCGATTTTTGGCAATTCTTTTCTAAAGTAAGATGGCAAGAAAGTAAAAGTAAAGAAAGCAATGTTTGGGATACTCCGGTAACACAACTAATCTGCGTGACCATTTAATGAGATGACACCCTACAAAACTCCAAACAAAATCTGCATATATTCATCTGAACCACCCTGGAGTAAAAATGAAGAAAAATAACCAAGATCGTTCCAAAAGCTGTATCTTAGGTCAGAAGTATTAAGCATCCTGGCAGCGTCAGTCCCTAGTGAGCAGGTATTCAGTAATGCTGGGCAGAGTGGAAGCAAGTGCCAGTCATCGATTAAATTAAAATAAAATGTGGACACTATGATGTTTCTTAACACAATTAAAATATAAGCCATGGACAACACTCTTGTCACTAAACTGCTGTGGACAGTGATAACTTTTTAAAATTAGTTTTCTTTCTCTTGATTGGTTGTTACTCTCACTTGTTATGGATTTAAACAACTGGTACAAATCAACATTTAAAAAAGTAATATATTTTTTAATTAGTATACGCATAAACAGATGTAATGAATTTCATATAAATAACAGGTTTTTAAACCGTTACACCATAATCCACAGCTCCACATTTACTGCGTTTTTTTGGGGGGGGGTTTACCCTTTCCTTACGTCGATAAATTGATGCATCTGTTTTTTCAGAGAGCGATATATCGATAGTGAAAAATTAGGCATTGCCCCAGCCTTAGTTAACACATTTTCCACCTGTTTCTAAGAATGGCCAATTGAAAAGCATCATGGTTTGCACCCATGTCTTGTTAAATGGGTTCAGCTCCGAGTTTAGATGCACATTTTGTGCTGCAATGGAAGCTGCTCGAATGACGAAATAGGGATCTTAGATACAATGCTAATGATAACCTGAATTGCTTTACCTCACTGTACTCTCTGTTTTAAATGCATAGTTCTAATTCATACTTGGACAGTGTATCTTTGTTCTTTTATCTTGGCAAGCGTATTACAATTATGAAATACAGTGTCTAATTAGGAGTCCTGTATTTTTAGGTAAAGTATGGAAATTGCATTTGCATTTTAGCTTCAGGTTAGCAGAGACGATACCAGATTACATCTTAAATTTGACTACAGTTCTCAGAGTGGCAAATATTGTACTTCCACAATAGATACTGTACCTTGGTCACTTACCACATACTGAAACTGTGTCAGAAAAACAAGCCCATAAAGTCAGAATTCTTTAAGAGAAATATTTACTAAAATGGCAAGTGGAAAATACAACTATTTTAATCACTGCGGAATGTCTCAGTCTAATCCAGGATTGTAACAACGATGGAAAACCAAAAGATGAACCTTGGTATCCCCTTTAACTTATTTATAGGATAATCAAATAGAATACATGGGCTAAAAATAATGACGGTAACAATGGCAAGACTTTAAAACATCCTTGGTCCTAAATTCTGCAGATCTGTCACCAATATACACTAAGCTTCTCATGTTCAGTATTGGTGCTTTTCAGGGCTACCTTTCCTAAAGCATTCCAGCTCTCATATTGACAGCACACTCCTTGCATATGACTTCAAACATGTCTCTCAGAATCAACTCCCTTGGGACCGCATCCAGAGACTGGAATGTAATTTGCGACTGTCTCGGCTATCTTAGCTAGCTCCCTGTTTCATCACATAAGCAGTTTCTTGATCATGCTTTGGACACTAATCTCATGCTCATTTACTTGAACTTAATCTATCCCTGAAGATCGTGCCTAGACATTGTCGTCACAGCAAGATATTTGAGCCGGCAAAGAATGTATTTTACTCTGTGTTCAAACATTATAATGCCAAGAGGTAATAGGATGAATTACTGCCCTTACGGTTTGCTTTCCTTTCCTGACTTAACAAGAAAATGAGTTCCCACACAATTTATGGACGCGGAGCTCTGTTAATTGCTAATGGGATATGAAGCTCTCCCCTGGTAGGTCACTGGTTCTGTTTCAGCCAAGACCAATTCTGGTGTTTTGATGGCTTTTTGATGAAATATAAATTCCAGGGCTTAGTTCATTGTAATATCAAAATTAAGATTGAAGTAAATTGGCACCAACTGACAACCTGGTCACCAAGGACATGCAGAGGACTAGATAGGCGTGAGGATTTAGATAGGCATGAAGACTGACCATTTAGCGTTGACTTTGACCTATAATCTGCAGTGTTCCACAATCATGTTCGCTTTTATAATAAAACATGAGCCCTGGGTGGCAGTTCATTGCATTCTTTCAATGTCTGTGCCCTGTTGTTGACTGTTCAGATTCCCTACAGGTAGTTTTAGCTGCAGGCACACAAGCTTCCTCCCTCCTTGAGGGCTTTCTTCCCTCTGTAAACTACATGCTCTGACTCCCGCTACCTCCGGCATCAGCAAACAACGCTAACTCGGGAGAGGGGATTTTTAACAATACCTCTTAAGGTAATAACAGCCATCAAATAATTGTGTTTTTATATATTGCTCTAATAATCAGCAGTCCAGATAAGCTGCGTACCTACCATTTTACGCATTCAAAAAAAACAGAAATACGCACTAAATTTAAATTTAATGCGTAAAAATACGCATAGCAATTTTGCTGCACAGCTTGTCTGCCTCCCCTCCTGCCTCCCCTAACCCTTCAACTAACAACTACATCTTCCAGAATACAATGTCATCAGTTACTAGGAAACTGTGTTGTAAAGTAGAGTGGACTTGCGACCAAGGGAGGTAATAGGAATGATGCAGACGACTAAGATGTAACAATGAGCAATGAAGTTTATTGATGACATACAAAAGTTCCAGAGACTGGGCAGTGAAAACAGTTCAGTCTCAGTGCACGAAAAAAAAGAAAAAAAAAACCAAAACAAAAATAGTAATTTCCAAAATGCACAAAATAAAACAGGTTGTATAGCAAAACAGCACTCGCAAAAACAATGCCACGCTCAATCCACTTTCACAGTCTTTAACTGAAGCATTTTATATACTCACAACAGCAAAATAAATAAATAAATAAATAAATAAATAAATAAATAAAGCAGCGTACATAACTGAGTTGAATTGTTAACAAGAGCTCTTTGGTACAGAGATCAGCAATAAGCAACCAAAAGGCTTAAACTCTCCCCCCAGACTGAACACTAAACTCCACCTTTCAGAAACCACCACTACATATAACAGGTAGGTATGAAATCATGACTTCAAAAAAACAACAATACATGGCCATAAAACATTTATTTTTCTTATTTAACAGAGAGCTCTCATACAATATCATACATTTACATTAACGTAGATCAGGGGAGTAATACCTCATTAACATTTTAAGGAAAAAATCTTTAATGTTAAAAACTCCTCCATTGATTAACATTGGGCGTGCTTCCGTATAGAAAGCTGTGCGCGTCCCTACTATCAACGCATCCACGCAACAGGTCACCAGCATGAACACACGCTGCCGAGGAAGCCCTTTGCTCTCCCCTAGGTATTAAAAATAGATTAAATGAGAACTGAACTAAAAAGAAAATACTGTTACTGTTTAAATAGCTAAACAAACTCTCTCTTTTAAAACATATGCGTGCACTCATCTCTTCTCATAGAAGAAAGCAGATTGCCATATAACTATTGTTAAAAACATAACATGTAGTTTTCTTTTTTTTTCTTTTCAGCACAACCCAGCAGAGAAGAAACTCAGCGGGAACGAAAAGACCACACAAGTAAGTTTAAACATATTTTCTTTTTTTTCCCACAGCTATTTTAATTGCCCCAAACATATAAATATATTTATTTATTTATTTATTTATTTATTTATTATTATATTTTTTTTATTTAGTAGGCCGCCAATTGATTTTTACCCAATTTTTCTCCGAATTTGAAATAATTGTATTATTTTAGGCTCAGGAGCGGCGAAGACGAACACACTTTACCATACTACCCTTTGTAAACAGGGTCGTACGGTAAAGACAACCACTACATGTTACAAATAGATAATAACAAAAATACAGTCTATTACATTAATAAAATACAGGTAGTGGACAAAAAATGGAAACACCAATGTAAAGTCACTTAATAGGGCGTTGGGCCACTATTGTATCCCACTCTGTGGAGTTCTCGGCGGACCGTTTTTGATGAAACTGGCTGCTCGCGCCCCAGGTTGAAATTTGCAGTCAACTGATCTGCAGTTGCTCGTCTGTTTTGCCTTGCACTTCAAATTAATGCACTGGTATCACGATCCTAGAGTATGCGCTTCCGCCAACTGTTGCCCTTTGCTCATGATGTCTACCTCGGTTCCATGCCGACATCACCTTAGACATCGTTGCTCATGAAACATCAGCAAGTTGAGCTGTCTTGGTCACTGAAGCTCCTGCCAAAGGCGCCCCAACAATCACCCGTCTTTCAAAGTCACTGAGGTCTCCTCTTGCAGCCATGCTAGCCATAATTACAGGCAACCAGGCCTGTCCAGCATTTTTATACATGACCCTAAGCATGCTGGGAAGTTATTTGCTTAATTAACGCATGAGCCACACCTGTGTGGAAGCCCTTGCTTTCAATATACTTGGTGTCCCTCATTTACCCAGGTGTTTCCATTTTTTTGTCCACTACCTGTATGTCATTTTTTTCCTCAGAAAATGTAGCTTTTAATAAAGATTCAGACAACATTTTAAAGTTTAAAACAGTTTGCTATATTTTGCAATTTTATGGTAACCAATTTAAAACAAAAATGGCGATATACAGGTGTTCAATTGATTAAAGTTCACAGAAAATGACAGAAAATGCCAACTGGCGCCGTGAACCCTCCCTTTAACTTCAGAAATTTACTCATGCATTGTAGAGGTGATATCACTTTTCTCACGGTCTACCAATTTCCTGTGACACTGGTATTAAAATGTGACACCTTTTAGATCATTAAAACAGACACCAAGCTGGCTGTCCAAGAATCTTATAGTTTGTTCATTCCACCTGCTTAGTTTCATTTCTGTGCCATGAGTGTATACCCTACTTTTCAAATTCTCATTAGGCCTGCTTGAGTCCTAATTAAAATAGATCAAGTTACATCCAGTAGAGATTCTCAAGTGTGAAGGACTCAAGTCAACATGACATCATAAGTCAGCTGTGCACGACTGATGTAGCCAGTTCTGCATAATGGGAGTTTTACGCATAGAAAAAATATCACTTGAGCATAATATTTACATGTAGTGCATTATGAATAAACACAGCAATTTTGCTGCATTGCTTGAGTTTGCATGTTATCAAGCTTCTTGTATTTCACTGGTTACCTGTGTCTCAATGGTCAATTGTGCATATTATACTGCATGCAGTAGCTAGACAATGGATCATATGAATGCTGAGACAGCGAATTCTAGTCTGCCTGGGAATTGCCAGAAACACGTGACCAATAAGTAAGGGTTTTCAATAAAATCAAATAAAAAGTTTACAATGTAAATTTTCAATTTGTGTTTGTGACTGGCTTAATAAGTTTACTGTATTCTTGATTTGCCAACCAAATTTTTGGAAGGTAAATCTATATAAATAAATACATCATTCTGTGTTTCGAGAGTCGGGATACTTTATATTGCTATAGAAAGGTGATCAATAAGGAATACAATATTATTGTTTCTTTATAAATATATTGTATGTGCATGCAGACCTTTTGTTAAGTGCATTACCTTGAAGTACTCATGACTTCAAGGTAATGCTGCATTTGACTCACCCAGAATACATTTTACTAACATGCAGTTTAAAACCTCCAAATTCTCTCTCCACTGCTGTGAGAATGTGACGTAGCATACACATTCCTCACACTATAGTAAGTGTATGGTCAAACCATAGTACGACATAAAAGAGTGGGTAAATCACCTTCTCACACTAAAAAGCCATGCAAATTGACCAAAAACCTTTTTTTTTGCATGGAAGCCGTACCATATGTTCATGAGACTTCAGCAGTGAAGATCCCATCTGTGACGTACCCTTGCACCACTTTTGATTTATCTTCTTGAAGTAGCCCTGGCAAACTTTTTGACCAAATAAGAAAAAATAAGCATACAGTACAAGGGGTTTAGAGACCTTGTAATGGGGGGGGGGAGAGCGAGGTCTGTGCTGACTGTCTGGCGCATGCGTGGTTCTGCAGGAAGGGCATGGCGATGACATGGAGGGGTGGGGAAGTGGGTGTGTTGGCTTTCCCTCTCTCTCAGTGGTTGAGAGGCAGGCCTTGGGGGATTGCTCGGCCCATAAGTACTGCGCTTGGTTATGCATTTGGGTGGCCATGATTCGGAATACACAGAGACACTGGCCGAGAAGACCAGTGTAAACATAGACCAGGCAGGGAAGCCAGTGGTTGGAGCGAGCGACCAAAATAGGCAAGCACGGCTGAGGAAGACAGCCAGCCTAGTGAAACAAAATAATATAGAAAATAAATTGTTACATATCCGAGGGAACGTGTATGAATAGAAGGGGAACCTTGGCCACCCCAGTGTATAGTGCATAACAGCGTAGGATGGCGACCCGAGCTGACCGGCTTAGCAGCATTGGGGGCACTGCGTAAGCAGCACCTTTATTTTGTAGTTTTATTACTGTGTTTTATTTTCCCTTTTCTTTCGCCTTATGTTATTTATTATTTTGAGCACCTGTGAGTGCGACAGTATTGAACTGTTTACCAGTATTGGTATTTCTGTGGTCCTGTTTACCGTTGCCGGTATTCAGGCCACGGACAGCAGCGCCCTCTGTGGGCTAAAAGAAAATATAGAAAATAATAAACCTTCAGTGTCAGTGAATTGCCCACCACCCTTCCACAGACCTCTTCATTTAGTATTTCTTTTATGTGACACCATTTATTCAATTATTGTCATTTGACTCATAACATTATAGTGCTTTATAGTTTAGTTGTTTTATAAGAAAGGTTATGAAAAATACTAAAGCTACTACAAATAAAAAATGCAGCCCTTTGCAATAAATAAATAAATAAATAAATAAATAAATAAATAAATAAACAAAGCCCTTTGCAAAGCACAGAAAGATTTGTTTTTCATCCTTTATACTTTTGTTATCTTCATGTTTGGTCATCGGAGAGCTGATTGCTTTAAGCCTAGACTTTTCTGTCCCTTAGCAATAAGATGAAATTCATTGTACATTAGCCTTAAGTAGCCTCTATCATGGTCACCTACCAAGGACAACAAAAGCCACGGTTGTACCCCAAAATGTATTCAAATAGCATAGCTGGAAATTGCTGCCAGTGGTCTCCTGTATTACTGCTGTGGGCTACCTGACTGCACTAGGCTTGAGTGACCACCTAGAGTTGAAGTAAAATCTCTGAAACCTAATTAATTGAGCAAGATTTGTTTTAGAAGAATGACATTTTTTTTTAAAAATGTTCCAAAGGACACATTTGGGGCTTACAAGACTAACATAACAAAGTTCCAGAAAGTCCTGGTGGATTACAGCATCTACTGTGAAATGTGTAGAACTTGTATGGACTACCGGTGTACTGGATCCCCAACACAACAACAACAACAACAGAAAAATACAAAACCACATTCTACTGGCGAGAGTCTTGAAGCCCAGGTGTTAAATCTAGAAGAACTACGCAGAATCAATATGGGTCAGAATAATGGACAAAAATTCAAAGGGCATAATCATAGGGGCATGTTATAGACCTCCAAATTCAGACACTGAGCAAAATAATCTGTTATACAATGACATTTGAAATGCGTGTAGAAAAGGAGAAGCCATACTAATGGGGGATTTCAACTTCCCCCATAGAAAATGGGAAAACCCGGTGGGGAACACGACAGACGAAATTGAAATGGTAGAAATGACAAATGACTGCTTCCTAACGCAATTTGTCAAGGCACCGACTAGAGGGGAGGCATGCCTTGATTTAGTCTTTTCAAATAACGAAGACAGAATAACTACAACAGAGGTCAGAGAACCATTAGCAAACTCGGATCACAAGATGGTCTCATTTGAAGTGCTTTTTAAAACTAAAGCTAAGGTTTACAATTTTAAAAAGGCAAACTATGAGGGAATGAAACAGAGACTAAAAGAAGTAGACTGGAGCACACATAGATAGAGAACACATCCACAGAAAAAGGATGGCTATTTTTCAAAAATGTCGTACTAGAGGCACAAAAAATTACATCCCAAAAGTAGACAAATCAAAATCTAAAACAAAATGGCCAAAACGGATTAACCCTTTGCGGTCCATTTATTAATTGTGCGTCAGGCTCACCAGGTCTAATTTATTTTCACACGCGTAGTTAATTTTAGACGTCTGTTTAAAAGTATTTTTTTCCACAGTCAAACGGGTTTAAATGGCCCTGCATATCAACAAAGCACTCACTAGGCATCTCCAGCCCCGCCCCACCCTTTCGTTCGCTATCGCTTTCACATATGCTACCAAATAAATAATAATAATAATAATAGTCGTACATACTGATCAATCATCTCCTGATGACTCGTTTTATCACCAAACTCCTCAATAATGCAATCCAAGTCATTATTTTATTGCTATAACATCTCGAAAAAGCTCTGCAAATGTCCGTGATAGTCTCTGTGTGCTGATACAGTAACACCCAGCTTGTTTCCTTATGACCGCCCCATCTGATGCCAGGGGCAAGTATGACTATTCATGAGATACGCCTTTTTTTTTTTTTTTTTTTTTAAATCGGCTTGTCCCGGCTCCTTTCGCTCCCACTCGGCCATTGAATGGTTTTCTCGGCTTTTTCCGTAGAAAAAACGACTATTTTGCGTTTTTTGGATGATGTCGGACAGGGTCCGGCAAAGGACCTGATAGGAATAATTGCAATGTCGGACCCAGCCCGACAATGGACCGCAAAGGATTAATAGATCAATTTAAAAAAGATATTCAGAGAAAAAGAGCACTTTACAGAGCGTTTATTATTATTATTTGTTTATTTAGCAGACGCCTTTATCCAAGGCGACTTAGAGACCAGGGTGTGTGAACTATGCATCAGCTGCAGAGTCACTTACAATTACGTCTCACCCGAAAGACGGAGCACAAGGAGGTTAAGTGACTTGCTGAGGGTCACACAATGAGTCAGTGGCTGAGGTGGGATTTGAACCGGGGACCTCCTGGTTACAAGCCCTTTTCTTTAACCACTGGACCACACAGCCTCCTCGTTTAAAAGGGACCAACAACAAAGTACAGAGAAAGAGTACTTGGAACTGCAAATGCAAGTCAAAAAGGAAGCTAATGAGCTTTTTATTCTTGATAAAACTACATCAAAAGTGACTTTCTAATCAAGGTTTATTTTACAAGGAATCAGTCATACTTACATAAAATATGTAGGATATCCCCCCTCAAAATACCAGCAGTACTTCTTGGCATCTATGCCCTGCAAGGGAAAGGGAATAAAGAAATAATTATCTGTATGTTAATTATGCAGATCATGTTTAAGTAACAGTGCAGAGTATTGACCCCTTTTTTGTACAGCCAATACCACCCAGGAGCCAAAACCTTGCCATCTCTCCACAGCCTCATTTTCTAGCCTTTTGTTGGAATAGATCTCAAGATTACTGAAACCATGCAAACTGGGTATTAAAACAATCTTTGACAACGACAATTGAAAACACCTGCCACCTGCAGCACACCCTTTTGTGTAAATGGATTGACCTTTGGTTGACTGATCCTTTCTTTATGCAAATTCAATCCCACATGTGTTCTGTATTATATTAAAAACTAAAGGGTTGTAATCAGCCTATACTCTACTGGGAAGCCACATCTAGATTTTGTAGTCCACCTGGAATGCACCAGCCACATATTTTTTTATGTAAACTCGGCTAACCATGGAGAAGTGTCTGAGGCAATCCAGGGTTTATTCCACAATGCTGTAAAATGCTCTAAAAAGATCATCAGTGGTGTCTGTTAGAAGGATATAGGTTGATCAAATCTACCCCTACGATTTCATGTCTAAGGAACAGGTACCATTAAGGTCTAAGGAGCGATTATACCCGAGGGAAACCCAAGGGCCTTTAACCACCCAGGCGTGCGTATATTTCATGGGAACCGCATGGCCCGAAGTGGTTTATGCCACTTATAAAATGTCTGTTTCAAAGTTAATTATCATTTGGGGGCTAAAATACTTTGTAAATTTAAAAAAACAAGAAACTTTTATTGTGCATACATCCATAGTGATATATTGTCCCAAAGGACATATCCTTTAATTTGTATTCAATAATTCATTGCCAGGCCATGTGTCCTCGTTATATGCAAGGCACACATCCTTTTGGATTTCAAAATATGTTTTTGTCAGTTGGTGGACACCCTTGCGTCCATGTCGTGCCAGGTTAAGCTGAAGATCAAATCGGACCTTGTGTACCAATGTGACTGTGGTGACCGGTGAAAGTGCTTCAGATTCCCGCAGGGTCCAAAAAGTGCGACTTAAATTCGATTAAATACACTATGTTGTTATTCAAGATACCAACCAATACTACTCAAAATAGAAGGTATCTTTCTGGGTTCATACTTACTGCCGTCTCTTTTCGTAATGCATAAACAACAATAAAGATGCCACCTCCGGGTCTATGAAGAAAAGCCAAAGCACGTAGTTCAAAGAAATGTAGCTCCCCAACCTTAGTCTGACCACAGCCTCTAGGGGAAGGCCCTACCCCTTCAACAGGAAACAGCAAAGCAAGGACAGAGAGTAGGCTTCCACAACACTACAGAGTGCCAGGTTCATACTCACTGAAGTGCAGAAAATTGTATTTGCCAGGTGTGTGTCAAGCTTGGACACAGGTGTTTCTTCTGGATTGCATTGATAGTAGCTACATTTACACTTTGGCCGATACTACAACTTTCTCTGTCAATCCAGATAAGCTTGAGCAAAAAACATTTGTCACAAACTTAAAGTCCATATGTCACCTATTTCACATTACAATCTGATTATAGTTTTTAAACTACACTATAATAGTGTTCTAAAAATTATATATATCATTTATACTTTTGCGCTGTAAGTAAGAAATTTACAATCGTAAAGCTTGTTTTGAGTGCTTCCGCCAAAAAGCCCTGATTTCAAATCTTGACATCTGTGATGCCGCTAGGGGAAAACACAAACCATAAATCATAAACATGCATGCATATGTCTATGGCATAAACAAAACAACCATACATACAGGCCTATTTCGTGATGGTTAAACAGTATCAAAAATACATTTCACCTCAGATAGGCACAAGGGAATGGATTGCATGAAAAAAAGTACTGTATTCCGTAAAATCAACGAGTTCGTCCGTGCACAATGCAATGATCACTTTGGAACACGGAGACTAAAGCTTTTGTTTGTTGGTTTCTGGCAGGTACAAATTTTATTTTTTCTCTTTTGTAAGACACTGGTACTCAAGTTCACAAACACACGCAGACCTTTACAAAGACAGCTGTTCACGAAGACAATCATCAAGGAAGTGACCATTGATTCATTTTCCCCTGACAACAGCGGAACCATTTAGAAACCAAAATATATATTTTTTTTTTTTACCAGCCTTAATTAAACAATTCCGTACCGTTTACTTTTAATCAAAAATACATTTTTAAATAGCTGCATGTATAAGACACTTTATACACATATAAAAATGATTACCATCGATTTTTTTTTCTTACCCTGTGCACTAGCGCTCAATACTACTAGGCTATCCACTGCACATAATCACTTCTCTGCAAGTGTTGTATTTGTTTTTTCAGACGCCAGATATTATTATTATTATCATAATTATGATTATACAATATGCTGTTATCAAATAAACTCCGTGGCTCAAAACGACCCAAAGAAAATAAACAAGTTCTCAATGCTCTAAAATTGATCATGGAGATTTAATTTCTTGCTCATTGTGAAAGTAAACCAAGTACAACCCCAAAGCCAAAAAATGATTTTCTATATGAGATACGGACATTTTGTCCCATTTTCAACACCTAGCCGACCGACACTGATGCTCGAAAAACTTTTATTAGTCAACAAGAAAATGCAAACATACAAGAAAACCAAATTTGACTTGGCTCTAGTAAAATCTTACCTAAATCTTACCGCTAACTGGTAAAAAGCCTGCTGCTGTGGAAACTACTCTCTCTCCTTGCGTTGATGTATCCTAGCAACATTGCTGTTGGGCTGGAGCCTTTCTACAGAGGCTCTGATCACTGTAAAGCTGGGGATCCGGATTGCTGTGTAATAAAGAGCTACATTTCCTTG
Source organism: Acipenser oxyrinchus oxyrinchus (assembly GCA_030684275.1). NCBI lineage: Eukaryota > Metazoa > Chordata > Actinopteri > Acipenseriformes > Acipenseridae > Acipenser > Acipenser oxyrinchus. Next base: position 56,974,045 of record CM060249.1, read on the forward strand.
AGCAACTTGCCTTGGCTTTTCTTTATAGACCCGGTAGGAGTTGTCTTTTTAAACAATACTATACTATTCTGCTTACATGCATTACAAAAAGATGGCACTGAGTAGTCAATGGCAAGGTACGTCCTATGCTGAGTAGTATGGATATCTTGAACATATTTCATCATATTTTTTAAAATCTCACAGTTAACGATGTCACTGAAACCCTTGATTAAATATTTGCTTGTAATGCACAGCAGCACATATTTTATTCTATATATCTAAGAAAAATAGGTAAAATGAAGACGGAACAGAATGCATTGTACAGATGATGTTTACATTTAACAAAAACAATGTATTTTTGATTCTTTAACCCTTGCATGTATAGACGTTATCCTTCGGGTGTCCTCTGCTGCAGCAAACCACAACTCAACTCCCGATATTTATTTTTTTGTTTTTGTTTTTTATTGGGGAGTACAATAAACACAGTACAGTAGTGTAATCCATACAATATTCCCCAAGTTTGACCAAAAATACAATTTGGAAGGGATAAACCTCCTGATACTTTTTCACATTGCTGAGTAGAAAGTTTAATACGGGGTCGTTTTCCTCTCCAAATAAATTTGGAAGTCAGGGAATGAAGTTTGTCCCAATATCCACTTGGGGGAGATAAAGTGGGCATAGAGCTGAAAAAGTTAACCCGCGGGAGCAGATTCATTTTAATTATAGCAATGGAGGCCTGGAATGAATTAGTGAAGTGTGACCAGTTGTCCAGATCTGATTTTACCTGAGTGAAAACTGTGTTGAAATTAGTAGATACGGTAGAGTGCAGAGAGGGGTACATATCAACGCCAAGATATTTGAAGTGTCTGACTACTGGAATATCTGAGGGAAGGGTATCCTCACCAGACGTGGAGTTTAGGGGCATGAGAGCCGATTTAAGCCAATTAATTTTATATCCCGAGATTGAACTAAAATTGTTAAAGATATTTAAAAGGTGAGTTAGGGAGTGAGCGGGGAAAGTTTTCAATAAACAATAGTACATCATCTGCATATAACGAGATATGATGTTGCGTAGACTTAATATTGATAGGGGTAGAAAGAGCTCTAGTGATAATACAAATAATAAAGGAGAGGGGGCAGCCCTGGTATGTGCCCCTAGAAACAGCAAATAGGGGGGAGCATTTGTTCCCAGTTAACACCATTGCAGAGGGGTTAGCGTATAGGACTTTGATCATATTAATGAAGCCTGAGCCCAGGCCCATGTGATCTAGTACCGACCAGAGATAACCCCATTCTTGTCGGACAAAAGCCTTCTCTGCGTCTAGTGAGAGAACCATGCACGGCGCGTCATTACCTGTAGTAGAGTGTATAATGTGGAGCAAACGGCGGATGCTGTCGGAGGCCAGACGGGTCTTAATGAAGCCAGTTTGGTCATGAGGCGACGTGATAGGACCTTGGCATATAATTTGGCATCTGAATTAATAAGAGATAAGGGACGATAGCTCGAGCAGAGCTTAGGGTCTTTATCTTTTTTCAGTAAAAGTAAAATGACGCTGCTTAAAAGTATTTTTTTTTCACAGTAAAACAGGTTTAAAAGGCACTGCATATCAACAGGACACTCAGTACTGCACCTCCAGCCCTGCCCCACCCCTTGTTCGCTGTATTTTTCATATACCTCTTCATAGTCGTGCATACTGATAAATCATCTCCTGATCACTCATTTTATCACCAAACTCTTCACTCATGAGATCCAAGTCATTATTTTATTACTACAATATCTCAAAAAGCTCTGCAAATGTCTGTGATATTCTTTGAGCGCTGGATGCGGAAGCAGCTATCTTGTTTGTTTATGGCCATGTTGTCTCTGTGGTATCGGGGCTATGTGTATTGCTCAGATCCACCCCTTTTTTTTCGGCTTCTCTCGGCTCCTATCGGTCTCACTCAGCCATTTAATGGTTTTCTCTGCTTTTTCCGGAGAAAAAAACGACTAGAGACCTGTGTTTTACATCTTTTGATGATGTCAAACAGGGTCCGACATCGGACTGGAAAGGGAAAATTGTAATGTCGGACCTGTTCCGACATAGGACCACAAAGGGTTAAAAGAAGGTCTACTTGCGACGTTTCCAGTAATGTATGCACTGCTATGACTGGCTATAGGTGGGCACACAGGGCGGATGAAAGTATTGTGATTGGATGCATCCAGTCAGGGGAGTGACCTAATACAGTAGAGGTTCATACTGAATCACATATTCTTACAATAGGTGTTATGCAGTGATGGAAACAATAATAAATAGCTAGAGTCAAGTTGAAAGATTCCCACTGTATTTTTAGTGCCTACACTGGATGAGCTGGTAAAACCTGATATTTTTACCCTAATGCTTAAATGAAGCTTTTAGAAAATGATTTGATAACTGCTTATTTAACCCTTTGCGGTCCATTGTCGGACTGGGTCCGACATTGCAATTATTCCTATCAGGTCCTTTGTCGGACCCTGTCCGACATCATCCAAAAACGCAAAACGCAAAAAGTCGTTTTTCTCCGAAAAGCCGAAAACCATTCAATGGCCGAGTGGGAGCGAAAGGAGCGAGACAAGCCGATTAAAAAAAAAAAAGAAAAAAAAGGTGTATCTCATGAATAGTCATACTTGCCCCTGGCATCAGATGGGGCGGTCATAAGGAAACAAGCTGGGTGTTACTGTATCAGCACACAGAGACTATCACGGACATTTGCAGAGCTTTTTCGAGATGTTATAGCAATAAAATAATGACTTGGATTGCATTATTGAGGAGTTTGCTGATAAAACGAGTCATCAGGAGATGATTGATCGGAATGTACGACTATTATTATTATTATTATTTATTTGTTAGCATATGTGAAAGCGATAGCAAACGAAAGGGTGGGGCGGGGCTGGAGATGCCTAGTGAGTGCTTTGTTGATATGCATGGCCATTTAACCCTTTGCGGTCCATTTATTAATTCTGCGTCAGGCTCGCCAGGTCTAATTAATTTTTACACGTGCATTTAATTTTAGACGCGCTGTTTAAAAGTATTTTTTTCACAGTCAAACGGGTTTAAATGGCCCTGCAGATCAACAAAGCACTCACTAAGCATCTCCAGCCCCGCCCCACCCTTTCGTTTGCTATCGCTTTCACATATGCTACCAAATAAAAAATAATAATAATAATAATAATAATAATAATAATAATAGTCATACATACCGATCAATCGTCTCCTGATGACTCGTTTTATCACCAAACTCCTCAATAATGCAATCCAAGTCATTATTTTATTGCTATAACATCTCAAAAAAGCTCTGCAAATGTCCGTGACAGTCTCTGTGCGCTGATACTGTACTCCCAGCTTGTTTCCAAACGACCGCCCCATCTGAAGAAGGGGGGCTACTATGACTATTCATGAGATACGCCTTTTTTTTTTTATCGGCTTGTCTCGCTCCTTTCGCTCCCACTCGGCCATTGAATGGTTTTCTCGGCTTTTTCCGTTGAAAACCAACTTTTTCGCTTTTTGTGTTTTAAAATGATGTCGGACAGGGTCCGACAAAGGACCTGGTGGGAATAATTGCAATGTCGGACCCAGTCCGACAATTGACCGCAAAGGGTTAAACCCGTTTGACTGTGGAAAAAAATACTTTTAAACAGCGCGTCTAAAGTTAACTGCGCGTGTGAAAATAAATTAGACCTGGCGAGCTTGAAGCACAATTAATAAATGGACTGCAAAGGGTTAAACCATGACTGAAAGTGCAGCTGTTTAAAAAAATGCATGCAGGAATAAAGAACAAAATGCTCTTAATAGCATCAGAGCTGAGTAGTGAATTTCCCACAATCTGGCAATTCTTTCACTTCACTTCAGCTTAATACTGATTGCACTGATCTTTTCTCTATACCAGTAAATGCCTCTGCCAAGTTTGTTTGGAGAATCTTGTGTTTTTATCCATAGTCTGTGCTTCCTGTTTTCAGGACAATCATATGACTGACATTGTTGGAGCCACCTGCTTCTGTACTATACAACATGACAATACAACTCAGTACCCCTCAGAACAATTCTAAACATCTTAAAAATAAGTTACCCTTTAAAATACCCTTGAAATCTTTAAAACATAGAACACTGACACTGCTGTAAAAAGTGGATAAAAAACACAGATATGTTATCTTTTATTAAGTACCCAGCGTGTTTTCTTTCACAATGTTCACAAATGTTTGCCTTTTTCTTTCTGACACATACAAATGGCTATAAATATATCCGTAGACCATAAGACTCGCAATATCTAAGGAGTATGTGCCTCCCAACAGGTATTCATGGATCATGTCACAACCCCTAATAGCGAGACTACTGGCAAAACAAAATATTCTAATTCCATATTGCAAAAAATACATACCTGCACTAAAAAAACCAACATCCTTATCTTTTTTAACAAGTCATGCTACTCTATACAAAAGTACAACCAATCCTACAGTACACACACATACTGTACACAGTACCCCTGAATTATGATACTCTCAATAACTGGTATTAAAGAAACCTTTGCAAGTTTAATCACATTTTGACAACTCTCACTATACATGTACAAGTGACAGAGAGAGAGATAAAAAAGGGGGATTTTTATAAACGTAACAGATGCACAATCACTATTTTAGAGCTTATAACGTCTTAAAAAAATAAGTCTGCTTGTTTGTTACTGTAACTTGCGTCCCTAACATGACACTTTTTTGCTTATACAGTAGAGAGTCAATTATCCAAACTAATTGGGGCCGATACTAGTTCGCATAAACGATTTGTATGGATAATTGAACAAGTATTAATAGCAATTACTGTGCCTTTAATAATGTATAGAATAAAGTTAACATACACAAGAACCTACTGATGATATATAGCTAGTAACCTATTCTATTGCATTAAGCATACACAATTACAAAGCTTTACAAATCATTAAATTAAAGCAATTCAGTAAAACTTTAACATCTACGGTTAAGGTAATGAAATACTGTAATTAAACATACCATATACCAAACTTTGAAAATCGTCAAAGACTACAATTCAGTACAACCTTTAAGGAGGCTGTGTGGTCCAGTGGTTAAAGAAACAGGTTTGTAACCAGAAGGTCCCCGGTTCAAATCCCACCTCAGCCACTGACTCATTGTGTGACCCTGAGCAAGTCATTTAACCTCCTTGTGCTCCGTCTTTTGGGTGAGATGTAATTGTAAGTGACTCTGCAGCTGATGTGTAGTTCACACACCCTAGTCTCTGTAAGTCGCCTTGGATAAAGGCATCTGCTAAATAAATAAACAAATAATAATAACATTACAGAACTTTAGGAATCATTAAACTTAAAACATTCAGTAAAATGATCTATACTCTGATACTTGCTGTTAAGGCATTGTAATAATGTGCAATTGAAATGAATAGAATAAAATAAATAAATAAAATATAAAATAAATAAATTTTTAGCTGCTCAATAACAGACAGGATCGCCAGCCCTTATTGACGAAATAAAAGAAAAATCAAGAACGAGGTGACTGTTTTAATTTGCTTAACTGCAACAATTTAAAGCACACAATGCTCCATCTAAGGTTTTGCTGGTCTGAATAAATGTGTAACTTTCATTTGCTTCAGTCTGCTGGTCCTTTTTTTGGCAGCTAAATCTTGTAGCCGTTTTAGCAGCAGAAGCTGTGTGCTCAATACACCACACAATTCATCACGTGATTACAGGTGCGTTCAGTATGTGTGTCGGATGAGAATGGGGATAACATGGGGATGGTTTTATTTGACTCAAAATGGTGCCTTACTTTAGCACAGAAATTGAGCTATATGAACAAATATAATAATATTATAATAACTTTTATATGCATACAAAAGTTATTATAATATTATAATAACTTTTATATGCATACAAAGGTTATTATAATATAATAACTTTTGTATGCATATGTTAAAATAAACCATGTGATAAAGAAGTCGCAGACAAAAGTATTGGCACCCTACACTTAAAATAAGATCATTCAAGACAACATGTTAAATACAAACATTTAGTGAACATTAGCCACTAATTAATAAAAAAAACACTTAAGCAATTTCAAATGCTTGTTCATTACAAAAGTATTGGCTCCTTTACGTTAAAATTCTGTAAAAATGTAATAGAACTCATTAAAAATATATTAATTGATTGAATACCGTCACACGGTAATTAAGCTGCATTATAAAGCCAAAAATAGGTAATTATTTCCAATATCTGTTGAAGAAGAATGTTTTGGCAACACAGCAGATGCTGTTCAAGACAACAGAGTTGGATTCATGTTTGAGTAAAGCACTCATAGCAAACTGCAACAAAGGAAATGGCTACAGAACAGTATCAAAGAAATATGGAATAACCAAAATCCACAATCAGAGCAATAAATCAAGATGTACCACAGAACAAAATCAACTGAAATGCTTGAAAGAAGTGGACGTCCAAAGAAACTTACAGGTACAGCAGGTAAAAAAATCCAAGATTAAAGATTTAGAAACATCAAGCATAATAGTGCATGAAAGAACTGAACTGAAAAGACACCTGAACACAAAAGAGCTGTATGGCCGTAGACCTTGCTGCACCACTTTTAAAGAAAATGTATCAAACAAAATGCCTAAAATTTGCCAACAAAATTCTCTGGTCCAATGAGACTAAAATAGAACTTTTAAAGGACCACAATATGTTTGGAAAAAAAGGGAAAGCCTTCAAAGAAGAAAACCTTTCTATCTATATCTATAGTTAAACATGGAGGTGGTTCGATTATGATATGGGGATGTTTTAGCAGTTCAGGGACTGGAGACATTCATGTGATTTAAGACTGAATAAATGCAGCCATGTATCAAAACAAAAATAGTACAATTATACCATCTGTTCATAGGCTGATTAGCAGAACATTTATCTTACAACATGACAATGACCCAAAGCATACGGCTAGTCCTCTGGAATTCTTGAAGAAACCGGAAAGGCCTTCACAATCACCAGATCTCTGTAGGGACCGCCACAGCCAATGTGACACTCATTTTATAATCCCCAGTAAAGACCGGCCACTTCGCACAGCCAGGACCATGCTGCTCCGCTTTTACCATATGAGCCTTTTGTCTGCAACTGTACTGTTACCCTATACCCTCAATGTTAGGAACATGCACTACAGTATATATTTTAACTCTGTGGGGCTCAAATATGTAAAGTACATTCTCTACATGAGTAGAGCAAATGAGAAGTTCAATACTTCAAAAGGCTGCAATTGCTTTATGATGGTGGAGACCCCATCAAATGCTATTTTCTGCTGTTGAGCTCTGTTTTCAGCTTGTTTGTTTGTACTGCAACAAGAATCACTGCATGCAATTATGCTTTCTCCAGTGTCTCTCAAGGGGACAACTTACCACAAGTATCAATACTGTAATCTGCACAACCATGTCACTACCTGAACACTAGAAAATCTATTGACTTTCCATTGGCAATTTTACTTAAACTTTATATAGGGTTGAATAAATATTAACAAGCTTGCCACTGATTCAACGCCACTAGTCTGCCTCGTTTTAACATTTTTCTGGAGGTATACTTGACTGTTCCTCAATGAATTAGTACCTTAAATTCCTTCAGAGAAGTTGAGGGTTGAATTCAGATAATATTTGTTCTCCCTTTGAGTTTTGTAGTCACTTTTAAGACATGGAACATCAGTATTTTGTGCAGTTTTTGATAAAGATGCATCTGCCAAATTGATCCTGAACTATCAATGACCTATCTGCTGTCTTGCTCATCTTGACTGAAACTGACTTGGTACAGGGGGATACAGCTATATATAGCATATATTATATAATAAAGCTAGAATATAAAATCTTGATGGAAATAGAAGCAAACAGGAAAAAAAGGAACTACTTTCACTCCACACTAAGGATGTAACCTAAAATATGTATAATAATGAATCTTAATATTCATTGACATTCATAATTACAGGCCAGTATGGCACACCAGCCCTAGCTTTCGGCTCAACATTACTGAACACTGTCCATGATCTCTAGCAATTTATAAAATCAATCAGGTCGCTCCATTGCAGTACAGTAGGTTATGAATGATGGTTTCTTGTTAATGACAGTCTAATTTTTAAAAAAAGCTCCATCAAAACACCAACCACACTTTTAAATAGGGAATTCTTGTTTTAGAGACATTTTGTTTAATGCATAGTGTATAACAGCCACAATCTGTTTTAAAGTGTACCTCTGAGACATTCAAAATTTTGAAATAATAATACAAATATATTATCTAAATTTCTTAGCATGCTAATTTAAGGGCCTATCTGTGCATGTAAGTAATATTACAATAGTCCAATAGACTGTGTCATTACAGTTTTCTCTGTTAAAGTGTGCATTGTTTCCACTGACAGCCGTAAGAAAATGGGGAAGAAAAATTACCACTGACCTAAAGAAATATTCCTTTTGGTATGTTCAAGGGCTTTCCTCATATAAAGGACCATTACTCAGTGTGACAGAAATGCTGGTTCCATAGCCCAACAGTGTGCCTGTGGAAATGCAGTATTATTGATTCAGCCCCCTGCCCTCAAGTTCTATTCCTGAAGACTTGGATTGAGAGTACTTTCAATACTGATGACGGTGGCATGTTGGTCTTTATCTGTTACATACATTTACAGGTTTTGCACTCACACACATATTATAAAATAGTCACACCAACCTTATCCATGCTCCATAGAAAGCTTACACAGGTAGCACCTCCATTTGTGCTTAAGCTACAGGACGCCTTGTTTCCAAATTAGACGGTCATTAAATGGTGCCTTGTTATGCTACTTAAAAACTATAATAAAGTAAGTCAAGCAGACAAACGTTTCAGCTGGTGCCGACTTCAGTGTACTGAAACACAAGCCTATTTTTAAAAGGAAGCATCATTCCTATTCCCCTGGGAATGATCCCCAGCATCATACACTGGGTATGTGAAACATTAAGCTGACAAAGCTTCTATCGAGCTGTCTGTACTGCAAGCCATGGTCAACTAGAGATAAGACAGTATGAATTAAGTAGTATTGCTGAGACTGCTTCTCAAAAGCACAAAACTACTTAATTAGAAAGCTCTTCAGACAAGTTATACGTTATTGGAATCTGACTAATCTTCCACATTTTCTGAAACAATAAAAAGAAATTAATTGATTGTTTTTGTATGTATTCTAATCAAATCCCTGATATAGAATACCGTGGTGACCTACAGGTAAGATGCCACCATTGATTGTTGAAACTGTATCTATTAGTATAGCTATTAGCATGTTTCTCTCTGAAGTGGCTCTGCCCATGCACAGTGGAACTGTGTATCATTAGGAATTGCACTTAAATTACAGACATACAGAAAGGGATTACCTACATGCATCTCTTCATTGCAAGCACACCTGCAGCTTCCTTGGTCACACTTCTTTAACATAGGAATATATATTTCCTGAAAAACGCTATCTCATCGAAACCCACCCATTGCATTAATGTCAAAGTCTCTCAAAGTGCTAAGCAACTTAAAATGTACTGTCATTTTACAAAACCCAATACAATAACCATACAAATTGTTAGGAGTGAATAATACTGTCAATTAACAAATATAGGTCCAACTGGGATAATGCCTAGAACAAAGCTTTACTCCATAAGCTTTACTCCTCTGGTGCTTACATATTTAAGACAGTGATGATGATCTGTGTTCATCATTTTTGTAAACAAAAATCCACAACATGTACACTTTCTTCCACTAAATCCAACTACCTTGTCGCTAATTTGTAATGTATTTATGCATGGGTTCTTAATTTAACGACTCAGTCAAGATCACTGGACGAATAGCTTCAGCTACAGGTCCTACACAAATGCACCACACTAATATGTGGTGTACTAACATAGTACAATTCTTATACCCCTTTTTAGCAAGAAAAAAGAGTTCAGTATGCCGCTTTCATACTCATACGCTTTTGAACGCTATTTTCAGAAGGGGAATTTTAATAGTGAAATAGAGGTTTCAATGCATTTTCACTGCTAGTTTTTTTGCCACCTAATTATACGTCATTATTTTCAACACAGGCAGGTTCATTTCTCCTACTCGCAAAGCCTTTTGTGACTTCTGCTTATTTGAAACCGCAATTGATTTTCCAGTTCCTTAACAAGCCAATTAGTTACATTTCAATAGTCCGGACTTTCACTTAACTGGAAAACAATGAGGCAGCGTCGTTGTAACAATAGGAAAATAAAGGAAGGAAAAATACATTCTTAGCCACCCAAGTTAAGCTTTTGCTCGATCATATTTTAACATGTAAAACTGTTCTTTCCTGCAAAAGGTCCAGAGCCACTGCTGAATATAGAATACGGAAGGATACAACCGAAAAAATAAACGCAACCTCTTCCATAAAAAGGTCAAGAAGACCAAAAAAGATTCTGGGACCTAAAGTGTTGTGATGCAGAGTTCACCCCCTAGTCTCTGTACGTCATTTTGGATAAAAGCGTTGGCTAAAGACTAAATAATAATAATAATAATAATAATAATAATAATAATACAGCGTGCTTATAGAAAAAAAACAATCCTCAGTTTATTTCATTATCACAATGTATTCTCTGATGTAATATTAATTTTCATATTCTTTACATGCAATATCTGAAGTTTATGTGTGTTTGTGAAAAACTATAACAAAAATGTTAAACATTAATATGCGTTTGTTACATATGTTTTCGAATGGTCATATGTTAATTATGTATTTAATATAGGCTTATTCTAAATTGAGCCAGCATCTACTTATAAGCCCCTGTTCGAACTGTCTGAACAAGGCACTGTTCTCCACGATAAATCAGTCTTGGCATGAGCCAGGGTACTTGGCAACTACATCAGTGATAATACACTGAGCATCACATAAAACTTGCACAGTTAAAGAATGAGGATGTTTTCTGTTTCAGAAAGCAATTTCATTCCTTGACTCTAAGGATATTGCAACATATGTGCAATCTATTACACCTAGCACATTTGGGAAGCCAGAGAACTGATAATTTTTGTGTTTTGTTCTATTTGGTTCCACATCCCCATTTGGAAATATTATATACTCCCTTGACCTATGGAAAAGTGCATCTGTGACATCAGTCAATATCCTTTGACATAGAAGACTGACAGATTCCTGATCCGTCCCCAGCTGTTGTCTGGATGGCACCGCATGAAAATGAATGGCTACTGTAACCTTTACAGGTACAGGTATGGCATGACTGCGGGCTGTTTGTGATTCTAAATCAGACTTATCCAGATCACACAGCTCTCTTATAGTGCCTATATTCAATCTGTATCTATGCATAACTTGTATTGGAGTTAGATCTAGAAATGTCTGACGGGGATGAAATATTCTGGGTTTAGTGTAGGTTCATTTTTTCCTCCTCCCTTCCTTCTCGTGCTGCAGTCGGAGAATTGGAAGCTCTTCGATAACCTCCATTGTCGATTACAGCTCAGTAGCATTGTCAGTGGTTGCAGTTTAAATAAGACACAAGAGGGGTCATGTCTTAATTAGCAGGTGTATTTTGGTGTATAAAGTGGGCACATCTGTTTTGCACCTTTTGAAAATAAGACGTTAATTATAAAATAGAACTAATTAAGGACTTCAATTGCTTAACAGGCTGTAATGTCAGTGCATTTTCATAAATCACACACCCTGAAATACCATTGTGCAACTGACTTACAGGACTTTTGAAAATAGAGTTTGCCACCTATCTTGTGTCGCAAAGGTGTTTTGTGACCTGTTTTTCACTTTGCCCCTTCTGAAAATCAGGCTGTATGTTTCATTGCATCAAGCACATATTTGTGCTACAGTCAGTTTGGGCTCCATAGTGATTTGTAGGCCCAAAAGGAACTCGGATCACCCTTGCAAGGGAAGCTGGAAGCAGTTAGTCACAATGAAAGAAACACGTGTCTGCACATATTACTGTTATAACTTGTAACTGTGCATTTGTACAATTATTTTACAAAATAAGTAATACTTTTCACAGCTCTCACTGCATCACCCTTTGGTACCTAACTGTCGTATACTCCCTTCACTTTTTGCGTACAACTGTATAGTTTTAGTGTGTTATATGCAGCGTTCCCAGTAACTGGCAACTAGCTGACTCCAGCCTCTCGAGTTAAACCAATTATTTTGAGACCATTCTTACAAAGCATTAACATAAGCATATTTGTGCCTGTCTTGCAGCTGATTCTCTGATTTCCCTCTGTAAAAATGCACGTCACATTAGTGCAGAGCTTGCTCGGGCACCAGCGAATCTACTGGGACAGGGTGGGTGAAACAGGCATCTGGCGATGCTGCCTCTATAGAGAGTGCTACTCGGTGCTGCTCATGAACTTTACAGTTTTTAACTCATCGTATCGTAATCAGCACATTAGTCAAAAATACACATTTAAGTGTATAGTAATTGACATACCATGTGCATTACTTTTTTTTTTTAACGAGTTTATTCATCATGTGACTTCACTCCATGTCTCTGCTGAAACTCAACATGGCGGCTGCACCAACGAAGAAAAAAAAGTAATGTTTCAGTAAGACAGAGCTAAAAGAAATCTGATTATCTATATGAGGATGGTGTGATAGTATTCTTAAAGTTTTGCTGTAATTCGCGTGATACCATTAAATATCACAATGCCAGTCATAAACACGTAGAGAATAAGAAAGCAAATAAGATGGCAACAATGGCAAAGCACTGCATTCTTCAATGCTAAAAAACTAAGAGCTAAGGTACTGCGATGAAGACGGGGCTTTCCCGAAGTAAGCTAAATTAATTGTGTATTTCATTATTGTTTCGTTTCTTTCTTTCCACGCTACCTGCCATTAATGAAGCTATAATTGGCAATTTTAAACCATGGTAATTTCTTAATTGAATTATATTTTCTGAAGACGAAGAAATGAGCTCAAAACTATTTTTCTAGCTATACAATCAAAGGAAATTGATCACTTTACTGTGTAAAGGATGTAGTCACTACACTACACACCATTGGTTTCATAAAGACATTCTGTCTGGAGACACACCTCTTTTAAAATCTTTTAAAACACTGCAGAATTAGGAAAAAAACAATTGAGAGGATTAATTATGCGTTTATATTAAAAGGGGCGCTATTTAAATTACAATCGGGTAATACATAGCAATGAACCTGTTTTAGAGCAACGAGTCAGTCAACACGCCTTCATCAGTGTTTCATATTTTATCCTGGTTATTATTATAATGCCAGTAAAACAAACTTAATTTGTGTTGTACTGTACATAGGATTACTCTCACATGACAGTGCTGGACTGTTACTAAACTGTTTCATATTTTGTATTGTTATTGTAAATGCCAGCACTAAGCTAAACAGGTCTTTTCAAAACACCTTCATTTGTATACTGAACTACAGTGTTAATGGAAGACTGTAAATATGATTCTCACAATGGATTTTCTGAACTGTTGTAATATAATTCTTAGGTTTTCCTGCTTATTTTAATGTCAGCATTGAGCCAAGTGATGTCTATAAACATTATGACAGGCTTGAAGTGTCTTCAGGTGCTTCACTTACTATTACAGCAACAACAGTCTGATTGAAAAAAAAAGAATTGTGGTAATATTTATTAAATTTACTTATTTTAACTAGCAACATTATATTTATGTTCAAATGCCATATTTAATTATTAATATGTTGATAAAACGTGGGTACAAATGGAATTGGCCATTTTTGAAAAACGGAATTTAGTATTCCGAAGAATGGAACGATTAGTAGCCCTAAAGATGGTTACAATTGAAGGCAGTGCAGATGCCAGTGTGTTATGCAGTAGTATAAAGCAATTCTATGCAGGCCACCAGTTAAGCATGCAGTCTATATCTATGAAAACAACCGACAGGGCTGCATAGGATCAGAGGAGGATTCAAAATCAGAGGCAGAGCCACAATAAATGTCTTGTTTAAATTTAAAGTAAATTGTAAAATTGTTGAGATACTTGTGTTGGAATATTGTTTCAAAATTGTATAATGCAACAAAAATATATCAAAAGGTTTAATGTGTGGCCGAAGGTTTCTCACTGATAATTTACCCTTTCTCAGTCAAAATGACAAGTTTCTCAGTATCTAAAAAGCTTAGCGGGAATGCTGGTTATATGTAACAGGGCAGAGGCTGGCATGAACCAGCGACCTCACACACCGCAAGCATCTTAACCACTATGCAAAAGAGCCACGCTCATCTGCATTCATGGTAATGGAGTCTTTGAACCTCATCTCATCAACAGGGGACAGAAGCCGTCATGGCAGTACATCACACAACACTGTTCATTACATACACATCATTGTTTGCCAGCCATACAACTTTAAAAAAAGCCTTAATATTGAAAAAGTAATCCTTTTTTCCATTGTTTACAATCAGGGTGAATGCTCTTTTTAAACTGGCATAAATAATTCCAGATAATCAGAAAATGATGTATCCTTATAAGAGATCATTCTTGAGAACAAATTCTTTCAAGACATTAGAGATGATAATCCTTGTGGATTCGCTGTGCATTGCTCCAGATTCACCTTGCAGACTCTTCACATCAAATCACTCATTGCCCTGCTTGCCCAGAGTGACCCTACATCCAAATGACAGGGCTATGGGAGGCGTTTTTAACATATGCATAAAACATGCATGAACAGCAAGCCACAAAGCATCCACTGGGGTATATACAGTAGTATCGATCCACATTGAGTATAATCATACAGCTAGACAATGCAAAGCTCACACTTGTGACAAAAGAAGAGTTAAGACACTGGAACAATTGAGGAATGTGCACACATTTACAATGAAAATAGAGGTAGAACGCTATGATTGTAGCGGTATTATTCCTGAAAAAAACTACTTGACACCATCTTTTTTTTACTGTAATATGGGTTTACAACTAACGTCTAAGCACCTCTGCAGTGTGCCATTTTATGGTAATTAATGGTGGACTGTCCGAATATTTTGGAAGACAATGATAAAATGAACCGTGCTATAAATTAAACGTGCATTGTATCAAAAATGGTGTTTATAACATATTTGTAATATGTTAGAATGATATTAGAAAAAAAAAAACTTTGTAAATGTATTTAACTAATCGTGTCCATCCGGTTCAACAACGGGTATAACTGGATTGTTCTACTGGTCTCCAGGGATGTTTCCACTACGACTAATTGCACTGACGTTTATTTTTTGAACTATGCACTTTCCAATACGTGTTTCATGCATTCCTCATGAGCAATGTTATCAGCAGTATCAATAGATTCACTGTAACATGCTTAAGTTAAGTTTTCTATCTAGATAACGCAGAACCCTAAAACATTATGTGACCTTAATATGTCAGCCAGGTTGCGAAAGTATTTTAAATTCTATTTCAGCTCAACACCAATGTACAGAAATCTGTGTAGTGAATAATATATTTTACACATAACAATTAACAGAATTCAATTTACGTAACTATGATCATTCCTGTATTTTCCAGACAGTTGTTAAACAGCTGCTAACCTGCTGGGTGTAGCCATATGTACATGCTTACCTCGACAAAAGCAAAAGTACATTTTAAGTTAATGTTGAGTTTATTTTACAGTGTGCTAATTCCGTGTCAGTGCCAATGGGCCCTGTAGATAAAGCTCCTGTTATTCATATAATGTTTTTTTTTGTTTTTTTTGTTTTTTTTTTTTAAGAACGAAAGACATACATCTATTTTGATGTATTAGACCACATTAAATTACCTATGCTAGTTTAGCCTAGGGCCGTTTTATGGACATCAGTTTTGATTAAAAAAATATATTTAAATAAAATGAGTTAGAGCTTTGTGAACACGTCACTGCATCTTTTAGTATCAACTGCATTACCGGTCGAAAAAAAGTACGCGTTTATTTCCGTTCATTATAAATCACTCTTGACTATATGTTAAATCAATTTTCATTTAACTGTCTGTCTAGGATATATTCTGTTGTTGCATAGATACAATTGTAACAATTTATAGAGCTGATTGTTAAGAAAGGTTATCAGTAGGTCGGCGACTGTAATCGTCCGTAACACAGACCATCAAGTCTGTCAGAAGAGAGCAACGATAAATAAACGAGTTTACACATTGCATTATAACTATTAATTATTTCATTTCTAGTTTACGTGTTAATCACACATTCACATATAATTATTATTTCGTTTACGTTTCTGCAAAACCAAGTCTGGACAATATCTACTATTTGTTGTTTGTTTGTTTAATACAAAATAAGAATCCCTTTTTACTCACCTCTAAAAATATACAAATAATGAA
The DNA here is from genome assembly GCA_030684275.1 of Acipenser oxyrinchus oxyrinchus. Lineage (NCBI taxonomy): Eukaryota > Metazoa > Chordata > Actinopteri > Acipenseriformes > Acipenseridae > Acipenser > Acipenser oxyrinchus. The sequence goes on from CM060249.1 coordinate 56,990,318, forward strand.
GATTAAGGCAGACTGTGGATTCTTCATTTTCTCCTCTTCAAGTGAACAACTCCGGTTACAAAGAAGAAATAATAAATGCAACAGTCTTAAAATAGTCCCACTTTCATTTCGTAAAAAAATACACTGTATAGTATTTAAAAAAAAAAAAAGTGGTTCCTTTAGCTATACGAGCAAGTCATCTTTCACGCTGGGGATGCTGTAAGAGACTCTTCCTTGATTCCCGTCAATGTTCTGTTTACTTTCGGCAATTATTGGAAGCACATGACATTTTAAAGGTGGCGATCAGACCATTCCCCCATTATTTTGAAAATAAAACCCCTTGTGTCCAAAAAACAAAGAAATAAAGCTGTGTTGTTTACTAATCCACGCCCTTTGTCTAGAAATAATCTCCAAAAATGGAAAACAGCCGTCAGATCTGAGGTAGGTAACGAGTAACGAGTAACGACAGTGTTTGGGAGCAAGTCTGAGTTAAACCCAGCTCGTCAGGCACCTCCTCTCGCTATCTTTCCAATGCCAAATTCTACTGGAGCATCATATCTATGCTGGCAGGAGTTTTAAAACCGCACAATTTTCCATTTAACAAACGCAACCAAGCATCAGAAATGTCATACAGAAATCATATTGCATTAAAAAAGGTGATAATAACGATCGAGTTTACAAGGTACTGTTACATTTGTATGGTGTTTTTTTTAATTTATTTTTTATTTTTTTAACATAAGCCCATATTTAAAAAAAATATCAATTCCATAGACATTTAATGCTTTTAGTTAATGTTTTAGTATAACAAAATAAGTAATAAAAAGGCAACCATCTTTTTATTTTGTTTTTATTTTAGTAATTAAGTAATTAATTTAGTAATTAATTTAGTAATATAAAAGTAATTTCGCAGTTACACCAGTGTAAATAATTTTGTAATTATCTTGATTTTGCTAGATTTAAAAAAAAAAAAATAATAATAAAAAGTTAAGGTTAGAGTATTAAAATAATAATAATAATAATAAAAGTGTGTTAAAATAAGTGGTGTAAATTCTGTGTACTCTATATAATAACCATTTTCAGATTGGTTACACAGTAGGATGTAAAAAGGGACACAACCCACTAAGTATTTACTCCAGTGCAGAATTTCGTTTCTAAAGGAAAAAGCTTTGCAACATTACCACTTTGTTTTTCCATTTAGATGGTGCAAAAACAGTTTTATGACTTTGGCACATGGAGTGACAATGTGGCAAGTAGCTTGCAAGGGGAGGAGGAAGTCTGTGTCCTTAAAGATAAGACTACCTTTGGGAGAGTTTTATTACATGAGAGTAGCTGTCATTTACAGCATGCTAATATAATGTGGCTATCTTATTGCCTCTGTGTTGATGGCTGAAGTGTAATGCTGGCTCCATGGACCAGCCAATTTATGGCCTCCCTGCCGCATCAGCAGAAGCAATTGTGGCAAAGCTGGCTCCGGGAATCAACCAAAGTGAGGCCTCTCTAGCACCTCAGCATGGCAACCATCTGGAATGGGCTGGGTGGAGCACTACACAGGGATTGTCATATGGGCAACTCACAACTTCTGTGTTTTGTCGATTAAACCACTACACCTCAGGAAGGCTCAGTGATGCTGGCATCTCAGCACCACCCCCCACCCAACCCAGTCCAGATTACCTACCTTAGCCATTCACTTATTTTGATTTATGTTAACTTCCTCACTCAGCCTCTTTCCACCTCAATCAGAGCCAATTGCTACTTCTCACTGCCTCCTGGGATAGAGCCTTCATTATACGCCGCAACTCCTGTCAACTAAATCCGAAATTTCTGAGATGCCAGGTCATGGTGTGCATGACAAATCCTTGACACACCCCTCTACTGGATAAACCTGGACTCTCCACCCATGCTGTTCCACCTGTTGTGCATATTTACAGCAAAGTATAGGCTGTCTAGATTGGAAATGACAAATGTATGTGATTTACTTGAGCAAAAATTAAGGCACGAAACAAGAATATGTCACTCACTACTTCATTACAAGTGCTAGCTACATTAAGGTTTTATGCTAGTGGCAGTTTTCAGGAAGTGCTTGGCGATTGTCATGGCATAAGTAAAGCCACCGTGTCACAATGCATATGGAAAGTGTCCAGTTCTTTGGGTGACCACATTGCACAATACATAACATTTCCTACAGAACGTGAAAGAAGGGCTATAAAATTACTTTTATGAATTATGTGGCCTACCGAAAATACTAGGGGCAGTAGATGGCTGTCAAATACCCATCCAGTCTCCTTCCATGAATGAACACTTGTATGTCAGCAGGAAAGGGTTTCATTCTTTAAATGTGCAGGTCATCTTGCATGCCAACATGTACGTGCTGGACACTGTCATTCGGTTCCCTGGCAGGACACACGACCGCTTCATCTGGGCGAACTCCAACATTTCAGAACAATTTGCCAGTGGTGAAATAAGCGGTGGATGGCTCTTGGGAGGCAGTGGGTAAGTTGCTTTTATTTGATCTCATCCCCTAGGCATGATTTTATTCTGTTATCTTGCCACAGTAATGCATTTAAGATTTATGTGCCTGTTTTTCTTTATTCACAATTATGTACATATTTTTAACCATGTAAGTAAATAAAGAATGTGTATGTTATATAAATAAAACTTTGTTTACTAACATAATGAAAGATGTTTTGATTAACAAACCACTGTAAACTTCTTTACAATGTACAAATAAAGCAATGGTACAATATTATGTCCACAGCCCACAACAATAAGTAGTTTTTCTTTGATTTCATTGGTATTTTTTTGAAAATTAAATTTAACATAACATTCGTATTTGCATGAATTAGTTAAATCACAAACGTATATTCTAACATGATTTGGTTGTGTTTTTAGGTATCCCCTACAGCCTTGTTACGCCCTTCCAACAGAGCTGAGGAACACTACAATTCAGCTCCCAAGAAAGGAAGATGCATCATCGAAAGATCCTTTGGCATCTTAAAGATGAGATTTCGATGCCTTCACAAATCGGGAGGGAGTCTACTTTATGGGCCTGAAAGAGCATTCAGAATAATAGGCGTGTGTCTAATTCTGCACAATATCTGTATGTCAACGAACATCCCCTTACCTGAGGCAGAAGAGATGCCAGGCAGCAACGATGATGAAGAAGACAATGAAAGTTCCAGCAAAAATTACACTTTGCCAGGCATAAACATTGGATCCATTAGATTTGTGTTTGTTTGCTTTATTATTATTATTAATTATTTTAGAGTAAAATTGAGGCAGATATGTTAGTTTATTTCTAATCGTTTGGCTTAATATGTTAATTGTTAATTTTTTATATTGTATACAGAGCAGTACAAAGAAAACATTAGTTTTCCAGTTTACTTCATGGTTTTTTTTTTTAAAATGAATATTAAATTATCAAACAAACAGAATAGAACATTTCACAATAAATAACAAAATGCAGTAACTTACACTAGAACTACAGACGCGTCAGGTCCAATTTATTTTCACACGCACAGTTTATTTTAGACGCGCTGTTTAAAAGTATTTTTTTCACAGTAAAACAGGTTTAAAAGGCACTGCAACAAGACACTCATCTCCAGCCCTGCCCCACCCCTTTTTCGCTGTATTTTTCACATACTTCTTCATAGTCGTGCATACCGATAATTCATCTCCTGATCACTCGTTTTATCACCAAACTCAAACCTCAATAATGCGATCCAAGTCATTATTTCATTACTGTAACATCTCAAAAAGCTCTGCAAATGTGATATTCTTTGAGCGCTGGATGCGGAAGCAGCTATCTTGTTTGTGTATGTCCGAGTTATCTCTGTGGTGCCGGGGCTACGTATATTGCTCAGATCCGCCCCTTTTTTTTTGGCTTCTCTCGGCTCCTATCAGTCTCACTCAGCCATTGAATGGTTTCCTCAGCTTTTTCCGGAGAAAAAAGACTAGAGACCTGTTTTTTACTTCTTTTTGATGATGTCGGACAGGGTCCGACATCGGCCCGGAAAGGGCAAATTGTAATGTTGGATCTGGTCCAACATAGGACCGCAAAGGGTTAATGGTATCAAACGCCCCCTGACATTCTCCTGTCCATTTAATTGAATTTGGTGCGCTCTTTTTAGTGAGGTTCACAAGAGGGTTGACCACTGTGGCATACATACTCAGGGATAAATTGTTGGTAATAAACGTCCAACCCCAAGAGAGACCTCACCTGGGACTTGGTTTTCGGGATTGCCTTGTCCATCAAAGCCTGGACTTTGGTGGCGATGGGTCCCATAATAAATCCTAAATATTGCGTTTCTACTTTGGCAAATGCACATTTACTCAAGTTGGCTGTCAGCTGGGCTACCCTCATAGACTGCAGGATGACCGTGAGCCTAGCTAGATGCTCTCGCCAGGTGGAGCTGTAGATAACCACATCATCAATATACGCTGTTGCATACTCATGATGTGGGTGTAAGACTTGGTCCATTAGTCACTGAAAGGTAGGGGCACACCATGTAGCCGAAACGACATGGTTGTGAAATGAAACAGACCATCAGTGGTAGAAAATGCAGTTCTCACTTGATCTGCGGGTTAAGGGGATCTGCCAGTATCCCTTCGTCAGGTCCAAAGTTGAGAGGAACCTTGCCGTTCCCAGTCTGTCGAGAAGCTCGTCGACCCGAGGCATGGGGTAGGTATCGAACTTGGCAATAGCGTTTACCTTACAGAAATCAACGCAGAACGCGGTTGGTGCCGTCCTTTTTGGCAACTATCACAATTGCACTGCACCACTCGCTCCTGGAAGGCTCAATCACCCCAAGTTTGAGCATCGCCTGCACCTCTCTGCTAACGCCACTCCGTCGACTTTCCAGGATCCGGTATGGTCTCTCTCGAACCGTGGTACCTGGGGGAGTGATAATGTCATATTCAACAAGGTTAGTCCTGCTGGGCAAGTCAGAAAAAAACATCCTTGAACTCCTCAAGTAACTTAAGCAGATCGCTCTGCTGATCTGGAAGTAACTTTTCCCCCATCGGAATGCTCTGTGTGCTAGGGGCCTCTACACAGGGTCCAAATCATCCTCTACCTCGCCTGGGGCTATAAATAAGGCCTCCTTTGCCTGCTAGGGCTTCAATAAATTAACATGGTAAATTTCCTGCTCATTGCAGTGATCGGGCTGCCGAATTTCATAATTCACTTTCCCTATAGCCTGAATCACCTCATATGGCCCCTGCCATTTAGCATACAGTTTGGATTCCGATTTGGGAAGAAGCAGCATTACCTGGATCGCTGGCTTCCGACTGACCCTGGAATGAACTGCCAAACCATCTAGTCTGGGGAACACTGTTCCTACTACACAGCGCCCTCACAGGTCGGGAGGGAGATTGTTGACTAGGATTCATTCGCTCTCTGTCACAACATCATATGGGGACCTGATTAGGAAGTTGGTCCTCCTCTGCTCTATTGTCCACAGGTCTCGCCAGCCAGTCTTACGCTGTTCCATGTTCTCCCATCTCATCCATTCTTTCTGCTTAGCCTGACACAGCTCATCCTCTCCTTTTGCACTTCAGTCACTACCAACTTTGTGCCATCTCAGGGAAGGAGAACCAAGGCCTCCTCTTCCTGTTGTCCTTGTCCCATGATGTCAAGGGCAGCCTTTGCATCTTCCACTGCTTCCTTTGCTGCCAACTTTCTCCTAGTTCTCACTATGTCACGTGATTTAATCAGTTCATCAGTTAGAGCTGAGAGTGGCAGCTGCAGTTTCCCTTTACCATAGAGTGGTACCCTACTAAGGAATTGTAGAACACAGCCATTTCACAATGTATTATTATTTTTTATTATTATTTGTTTATTTAGCAGATGCCTTTATCCAAGGCGACTTACAGAGACTAGGGTGTGTGAACTATGCATCAGCTGCAGAGTCACTTACAACTACGTCTCACCCGAAAGACAGAGCACAATAAGGTTAAGTGATTTGCTCAGGGTCACACGGTGAGTCAGTGGCTGAGGTGGGATTTGAACCGGGGACCTCCTGGTTACAAGCCCCTTTTCTTTAACCACTGGACCACACATTATCTAATCTAGGCCTCCAGTCTCTCTACTGTTGACAGGGAAACCTCATACACAGTAAGCAGCCACAGTAACCTTGGAAGAAAGACAAACTAAAAGCACCAGACTTCAAGCTTGCCTGGTAGTGTACTACTGTCGATCCTCTTCAGCCCTTGCACTGCCTGCTGTCTCACCTCTCCCACTCTGTGTCTTCAAGTTCCCACCGTACCACCTCCCAAGGCTCTTTACAGGCATTTCTGACTAATATACTTGGGGGACTCCGGGTGGTTAAGTTTAATGCTTTTATTTAACTGTCACACATACGGTTACTTCTGCTTACTGCCGCCATTACACATTCTTCTAGTCTCCTATTTCCACCTAGAAGACTAACTTCCCACTACACTATGCCGCCAGTAGATGGCAGTACAACACTATATCCCTCCCTCTTTTTAGATGTAACATTTTACCATTAGAACATGAAGTACTGTATACATTGCTTTACATTAGCAAAATATGTTTACAGCTCTTACTTAATTCAGGTTATCTTTTCAATGGTAGCAATTACTTTCCGGGATTCCAAAAAGACTATAACAAAAAAATACCTAACTAAGGCGGCTTACAATAATGTCATGTTTACAAATTGCATGACTGGCATAGAAACAACTATTCACATTTCACCTATGGTGACTAGGGGTAGACTGCCCTGCCACTTAGACAGAACCAGAGGTTATTCTGCTCCACTTGGTTCATGTCTACCTAAGTTCTTAAGATGGACAGGTGGGTGGCTGACTGCTGGGTCTGTTCAGGCTGACTATCTGTCCCATCTAGGCTTTCACTGTCACTATTCCCTTCTGATCCGTCCCAGAATTCTGTCATCTCGGCTTCCTCTCTTGAACAGTTAGATGTCGGTTTGATCCACCTTTTAACCCAAGAAACGTTACTTTGAATCTGTGTCACCCTCCTTCCAGAGTGACACAGTTCCCATGTTTCTTGGCAATCAGGTATGGTTGCTATTCGAATGTTGTAGACAGCTTGTTGCTTTTGGGTTGCTGTAACAGCACTTTATCTCCAGCTTGAATGTGACTATAAATTGCTTTCTGATGCCCATCTGCATCAGACGAAAGGACTTTTTTCCAGTCCTTGCCTTTAGCATATGCTATGTGAATTGCCTTGAGATGTGTTCTGTTTTGCCTTTCCATCTCACCATTTGCCTGTGGCCAATATGGTGTTGCACGTCTGTGTTGAATGACGTTGCTTTTTAAATACTCTGTGAACTCACTGGACACGAACGGAGTCCTGTTATCCATGACAATAGTTTCTGGTAAACCATGTGATGCAAAGGTGCATTGGAGACTGACAATAATAACTGATGCTGTGATTTTCTACAGAATTCTGAAGTCTACCCAGTGAGAGTAATAATCTACTGTGGACGCATAAATCAATGGCTATGGTCTCCCACGGCTTGCCTGGCATTTCTGACTATTGTTCAGGTTTTGACGGTTCTCCCACAAGTTGGCATGCATTACATGCTTTGAAGCGCTGTTCCGCTTCTCTGTCAATACCGGGCCACCAAACTTTCGCTCGCAGGTGATGCTTCATTTTCACGATGCCCTGATGACCCTCATTAGCTAGCAGTAGTATTCGGTGTTGTAACTTGACAGGAATTACAATACGTGGTCCTCATAACACTATGTGACCTATTACAGATAACTTGTTTCAAATTGCTTTAAAAGCGGAATCACAATCAGTCCTTTTACCTGTTCTGATGCAGATTTTTAGTGCAGTCAGCGTGCTGTCCGCAGCAGAGGCTTCCTTGACTTCTCTCGGTGTAAAAGCATGTGAAACTGCACTTTTTGCTATAAAGTAAATGTAATCCTCATCTTGATTTATGACTGCTGGTGGGTTGAGTGTCAGCCTCAACAGTGAATCAGCAGTCTCCATCCCGGACTTGTACTGGACTGTAAACCGGTATAGTTGTAGATGCAATGCCTTTATTTGATTTTGGCAAATAGATGGTTTCAAGAGGCTTGTGGTCGGTTAGCATTACAAAATATTTTCCATACAGGAATATGTTGTGCACTGGGAATCAAATTAGCATTGGTACATTTTACAAATGCACTGTTTTACAAATGTGTACTAGGCTTGGGCATTTTTGAACAAATGTAACAGGGTATTTTTAGAAATATGTGTTCACCAAAATTGTAATTTCAAACGTATCCACATCAAGACAGCACATAGTTTGGAAACCTGTGAAAAGCACTTGGAAACAGTGACAGGAAACACTGATTGGCTGATAAACTAGTTTTTTTGTTTCTTTGACCAAGGCCACAATGTGAAAGTGCTTCCATCACATGCCACAAAAAAAGGGGAAGTAACAATTTAAAAAAAGAAGAGGATTTTCGCAAAAATGTTAAGCCACCCCAAGTAATCGGATAATATCTAATATAGTTCACCACCCCCTTACTTTTTGAGCATTCATGTTATTACACCATGTACAAAAAACGTGTGTATTTCCTATTTCGTTCTTCATTAGCCACTGTTTGTCTATCCATAGTCGTTATTATGGTCTTCTCCTGTTTTAACAGAAGCTATGATGGCGAGTTATTGGAAATACTAGACTTTGCATGATTTGTGCCCTATCTTTTGCCGTTATATTCAGTGCTAATTTAGATTTGTTTCCGGAGCTCACCGATGGCCTTAGGAATCTCACCATGGCTGAACTAAAGCTCTCACTGAAACCCTGCCACACTTCTCACTATACAAACAGTGTGTATGCGCTCTAGTGACATACAACAGTGATAGTAGGGTGCAAATGTTTGCGTTTTCAGTTTTTTGCAAAAAATTGAAAATTCCGTGGGAGAGAGTAAATTGTGTTTTTTTTCCGGAATCGCGGAATACTGGAGTGACTAATTAAGCTTCAGTTTCTGAGAATATCCGATTCTGGAGATAGATGGAAAGTGTCTGTTGGTTCATCCTTTTGTCTGTATGTATTATTTAACAGTGTTTTAGGATTTCTCAAAGCATCCTTAAAACTTTGAAAGCCGGGAATACCCTTTTTTTACCCCTTGTGTTTAAGGGCTTCCTGAGAAACATCAGCCCAGTGCTTAACGTTAAACCTCTTCAGTTATGAAAGTTAAAAATCTCTTACAAATATTTGTTCTCAAATGGGTTTTCTTAAAATTCTCAACACAGTTCTTGCGTCCGTGTTAAAGAAAGACATTCCGCTGCCAAGTAGGTACATTTATACTTTAGGATTTTAGCTGAGTGAGTATCTTTATGACATTGGCAGCAGCACAAGGACTGCGACTCTGTTGTCGTTTTTTATTCACAAATAAGCTTACTTGATTTGAAAAATGTCTTCTTGCATTACTTGGTTTGATTAAATGAGTACACAACAAAATATGAAAGCTGAACATTAATTTCAACAAAGAACAAGTTTTAATGAAAAAAATATTGTAGCCTACTTCAATATGAACATTATGATAATTGCTGCAGTATTGCCACTTGCCCGGTTTAAGTGATAACAGATTAAAGCTGCTGAAAATACAGCAGCTATCTGTCCAACAACACACAAGTGTACCACGTGTGTCTGTCTGAAAATCATACGAGAGTAAGGAGACGTGCGAGAGAAGTACTGGGTTTGAATGTGAAATATGTTGGACTGGCCAGAAGAGAACTTTGCATTAGATGCAACCTCAGCTATTCCTGTGGAATTCTACAATGTCGCCGTTAAAAATAATAAATAGTTTGAAGCGACAAAATCAAACAGCAAGTGCAAATTCAAAAAATAGACTTTAAGGATATTATGTAGGCTACAATGTTCTGAAACATCGGTTCACATTCAAATTCTCTGTGCTTTTGGAAAAAAAAAAAAATCTCTGAATAAATGTTGCTGAAAATACGACCAAGGTAAGAAAAATGTCAAATCTTATCTACGGTATCTATTTATCTTCTGTATCTATATATCACTATCCATGTATCTATACATGTGTATGTGCTACTGTAAGTTGCTGTTATAGATAATAAAATTTTATTAACATACATATCAGACTGTAGTCCTGTAATTCACTGTGAGGGGCGGGGCAGTTGCGTTGTTGGTGGCAGTTTTTTTGCATTTCAAAGGTGACAACCCTACTATGAATGCAGGCTTTATTTATTTATTTATTTATTGTCCTGCGGTTGCCTTAAATTAATTTTTTTGCATGTACTACTACTTTATATATGAATGATGTAGAATACATAATTGTAAACATCTCACACTAGTACATACAATACTCTATCAAATAAACGTGCATAATTTTGAATGTGCGGTTCTTACGAACGGTATTATTGTCATTGCTTGCTCCCCCGGCACCTCTTTCTTTACAAATTAAGCACTGTATCAACCTCTCTTTCTGTGAACGTGATGCTCTATCTCTCCGATTTCTCTTGCTTAAATATTAAGTCTGGGTTTATCCTTATGAGGAAACAGAACAAATTAGTTTTTTGTAGTGATTTATAGACTATCCCTTCAAATGAGGCTGCCCAGCATTCCGGATAAACACTTGTTATTGTTACTACCTAAGATCTCTGGGGTAATGGATTTTCTTTGCTGATACCACAGATTCCAGTGGAAAGCACTGTATTAAGCTATTACTGCCATGCTCTGTTGCAGTCAATACAAATCTCATGTTGAGAAGTGATATGTTAAGGGAAGTGTGTGACTTTAATGTGATAAGTTACCCAACAAAAATGTTTTATAGCCTACATAGTATTAGTTATAGTATTTCTCGTAGTATGTTGTGGTTTCCATTGCTCTACTACACAATGGCCTTGGTTCAATATTTTTTCTAATGTTATATATGTGTCTTTCTGTAGCATTTACAAACTGCTAAAAATACATTATTTAAAGTGACAAAGTCAGGGTGAGTGTATATTGACAAATTCCACAGTTTCGTTTTAATTTAGACAGCAGTTTATTCCAGCTCAGAGACTAATGTAGCTTGAAATGTTATATTCATCTCCATGGGCACTTCTTACATTTCCAACAAAATCCCTTAATATATTATAAAGATTTTCTTAACCCTTTACTGCATGACTTTTTCAAAATCTCAAAATATTTAAATATCCCTTTGTAAACTTATGAACATAAGCGGCAGCTTGGGGAGAAGTGCTTTGTGGAAAACTGCAGAGCAGTTTGGAAACAGATTGAAAGCAGGTTGACAGCTGCAGAAACTAAACTTAAACTTACAAAAAAAAAAAATTAACATGGCCTTCTAGCCAGTAATCTGTGACACCTGCATGAAGTGGGAAATTTGAGAAAACCCAGCAGAGCTTAACCAAGTGTATGTAAAGTGCTGCAAGATCCAGGACTTGCTTCAACGAGTAAGTAAGTATGTTAGAAATGGAGCTGCAGGAAATGAGACAGCAACAGGAGTTTGAGGAGCTGGCACACCCGAAATTCCTGGAAGTTTGCACCCCTGACAGACAGAAAGCCACCAGGGAGATAGAAGAGGGTCGAAACAGCTAGGTTCAGATAGGCACAGACAGGGAAAAAAAAGAAACAGTCAAACACAACCACCACAAATCAAAACGCCAAACAAATTCGAACCACTTCAAAATTTAGATGATCAAAACCAGCATCAAGAGAAAGAAAGGAACAACATCCAGGACCCCATAAATGGTGCTGGCCAGGCAGCAAAAAAAGGGAGGTCATGATTGTCAGGGACTCCATATTGAGAAACAGCAAGTTCAGTTCACAGTCTGGACCCCCTTACTACAACAGTGTGCTGCCTTCCGGGATCCTTTGTCACACACATCACTGAGAAGGTGGACAGGCTCCTAGAACGAACAGGAGACGACCCGGTAGTAGTTGTCCACATCGGTACAAACAACATTGGAAGAGACAGACCAAGATCCCTGCAACACAAATTCAGAGAGCTAGGAAGGAAATTATAAGACAAGACCAAAACTGTGGTATTTTCTGGGATACTGCCGGCAACTTGCATGGGACCATATGGACAGCTGGAAATAAATCATCTAAATGCATAGCTGAAATCGTGGTGCACACAGGAAGGCTTCATCTTCCTTGAACATTGAACCACACTCTACAATAAGGACTATCTATATAGATGGGAAACCAATCTACTTGGAGAAAGGATCTTCGAGGAGGTTAAGAAGCATTTAAACTAGAAAGGAAGGGGGTAAAAAACAGAAAGGAGACTACATCAAAACAAGGGCAACAACTCACCAAAGAGAACTATTAAATGTATTTATCTAAATGCTAGAAGTCTCAAACAAAATGTTAGAACTTGAAGCTACTGCACTAACAAGTAACTACGATGTGATAGGTGTTACAGAAACTTGGTTATCTGAGAGTGATGGAGACGAATATAATATTAGTGGGTATACTCTGTATAGGAAAGACAGGCAGGACAGAAGAGGCGGAGGGGTAGTGCTATACATCAGAAATAGTCTTGAAGCCCAGGTGTTAAATCTGGAAGAAAACAATGCAGAATCAATATGGGTCAGAATAATGGACACAAATTCAAAGGGCATAATAGGGGCATGCTATAGAACACCAAATTCAGACACCAAGCAAAATAATCTGTTATACAATGACGTTAGAAATGTGTGTAGCAAAGGAGAAGCCATACTAATGGGGGATTTCAACTTCCCCCATATAAAATAGGAAAACCTGGTGGGGAGCACAACAGTCAAAATTGAAATGGTAGAAATGACTGCTTCCTACTGCAATTTGTCAATGCACCGACTAGAGGGGAGGCATGCCTTGATTTAGTCTTTTCAAATAACGAAGACAGACTAACTAAAACAGAGGCCAGAGAACCATTGGCAAACTCAGATCACAACATGGTCTCATTTGAAGTGCTTTTTTAACCCCAAAAGTAACAACTAAAGCTAAGGTTTACAATTTTTAAAAGGCAAACTGAAGGAATGAAACAGAGACTGACAGAAGTAGATTGGCGTAAAATAGAGAAAACATCCACAGCTATTTTTCAAAAATGTTGGACTAAAGGTGCAAAACAATTACATCCCAAAAGTAGACAAATCAAAATCTAAAACAAAATGGCAAAAATGGTTTAATAGATCAATTAAAAAATAAAAATCAGAGAAAAAAGGCACTTTACAGTTTAAAAGGGACCAAGAACAAAGTACACAGAAAGAGTACTTGGAACTGCAAACGCAAGTCAAAAAGGAAGTTAGAAAGGCCAAGAGAGAGATAGAAATAAGTATTGCTAAGGGGGCTAAAACCAATTCCAAAATGTTTTTCCAATATTATAACAGCAAAAGAACATTCAAGGAGGAGGTAAAATGTCTAAGAGATACAAATGTCAAAATCATAGACGAAGAGAAAAAAATAGCAAATATATTAAATGATTACTTTTTACAAGCTTTTACAAAGGAGGATACGGACAACATGCCCCACATGTCGACCTGTTCCTATCCAGTTTTAAAAAAGTGTTAAAGGGACTAGGAGCTCATTCATATATTATCTATATATATATATATATATATATATATATATATATATATATATATATATATATATATATATATATATATATATATATATATATATATACAGTGCTATAAAGTATTCGCCCCTTGAACTTTGCGACCTTTTGCCACATTTCAGGCTTCAAACATAAAGATATGAAACTGTAATTCTTTGTGAAGAATCAACAACAAGTGGGACACAATCATGAAGTGGAACAAAATTTATTGGATATTTCAAACTTTAACAAATAAAAAACTGAAAAATTGGGCGTGCAAAATTATTCAGCCCCTTTACTTTCAGTGCAGCAAACTCTCTCCAGAAGTTCAGTGAGGATCTCTGAATGATCCAATGTTGACCTAAATGACTAATGATGATAAATAGAATCCACCTGTGTGTAATCAAGTCTCCGTATAAATGCACCTGCACTGTGATAGTCTCAGAGGTCCGTTTAAAGCGCAGAGAGCATCATGAAGAACAAGGAACACACCAGGCAGGTCCGAGATACTGTTGTGGAGAAGTTTAAAGCGG